>OW121852.1:6456243-7764158 GCA_933228895.1 Platycnemis pennipes
AAAAGAAAGATTTTGCTATTTCTTGACAATGCCCCTTGCCATCCCAATTTAAAATTAAAAAATATAAAATTAATTTTTTTCCCTCCTAACACTACCAGTGTATTACAACCAATGGACCAAGGAATCATTAAAAATTTCAAAGTCTTCTACAGACAGTTCATTTTAAAAAGCATGCTATCTAAAGTTGACCAAGGGCAATCCACCACTCGTGTGGGGAAATCGATTACTGTTCTTGACGCAATATTTTGGATTGATCGAGCGATCAAGAACATAAAAAGTTCAACCGTGTGTAATTGTTTCGTAAAATCAGGGTTCACTAACATTGAATTATCACCAGAGCTGGAAGATGTCACAAATGACTTGCAGTTAGACTCTTTGTTAAATGATGTTGGCGAAAGTGCTGAATATGTGAGCATTGATTCTAATGTATTGACCGTGGACCACGAGGTTGACGTGGAAGAAATTATTAAAAGTACTCTTGATGAAGGAGACGACGAAATCAGTGAAAGTGATGACAGTGAGCCTGAGCCTATAGCGGAAGAGATGCTTGCGGTATCGTATGCCGGTGCGTTGCAACAAATTGAACAGTTAAAAAAATTTTGCATTTCAAAAGGTAACAGCGAGGCATTAAGTAGCCTTGTTTATGTACAGTTAAATTTTGAAAAAGAATTTGTTACAAAAAGAAATAAGCAAACCAAAATTAATGATTTCTTCACGCCAAAGTGAGCTATATATTTGTTCGTACGCATACATATTAAAAGGTGCAGGTCGCGAATTCGAGAATTTTAAATATACATACATATGTGAGTAAATGCATTACGTTGTTTTATTATTACCAATTTATTTTAAATTATTAAGAAGTGATATTTGAAATAAAAGGATTTCTTTCAGCTGCTTTAAATTCCCACAGTATAATATTTGCGTGGTAAAACGATGCGTAAAAATGAGAGTTTCTTTGGGTCACCTCCAACTTACGGACACCTCTCACTTACGGACACATTTTCTAGGACCGTTAATGTCCGTAAGTGAGAGGTTTCACTGTATGTTGAGAATCCTTAGGCCTTATTATACCATTCAAAGAGTATTTTTTCATTATTAATTGTTATTAAATTTTTTAAAGAGACGAGTAGACCATAAGTGATAATGACCTAATTTTTTTGAGTGAGGAAAGTAGCGCATTGTATAGAATAAATGAAAATTAACAATATTGGTTGAGTGCGTCCGGCTTGCCCGGATCCCGGTTATTCGTATAAGGTGCCCGGATAAGGGTTAAAATGACAGGATTTTTTTGCTCCATCTGTTCTTGATGCAATGCTTCTTCTCCTTTTTGGTGGAAAGACGGGGCAACTGAATGAGTATACCGAGAGGAAGGAGATGCCATCAGACGTTGTGTGCATGGCACTGGGCAACGTGCCGGCTGGAGAGCAGCAGTCACGCTTCCTTGCCGTTGGGCTGGCAGACAACACTGTGCGGATTATCTCTCTGGATCCTTCGGTGAGTGCTGCGTTGGCATGTAAGCCCTGATCTGGGAACATGTCAAGAGTGATGCCAGTTGAATGAACTGTGGGTGTTGAATTCATGGGGAAAATATTTAACTGATTTGCGTAAGGTATCATGAAGCATGTTAACTAACCATAATCATCTCTAGATTGGAGAAAATGTAATCTTGAGTGGAATCATTTTTGGCAGAGGTCAACTGAACCACTTCTCTGGGGAATGAGTTTTGAAAAAGGTGCTTCCTCTTTGAGGAAAATTATTGTTTTCATATCAATGAAATATTTTGTCTCACTTAAAGGAATACATTTATTTGAAATATGTATTACAGTCGTAAAACAAAAAGGAAAACTTTGTTTTATTCCACCTATTTATTTTAAGGTGCTTCCACAAAGTTGAGCCTGAGACGATGGAGATAATGTATTACAGTCTTGCCCACTTATGTCAAACCCGTTTATAACGAAGTGAAGGCTATTCCCCGTCAAAGAGAGGCTGGGAAAAACTGGTCCACATAGAATAACGATGTTGGGTTACTACGAAGTAAATATTCGGCCCCCTCACCTTCGTTATAAATGGGCTTGACTCTATTATAATTCAACTTTCAAATTCGAATATTTTACATAAGTCAAATTAGTATATTTTATTAAAAAATCTGTATGTATGAAATTACTTCTTAAATTCAGCTTTTGTGGGATACGTTCTGCATAATGGGATACAAAGCCACCTCACAATTAGGGTAGTGATATCTTTTTTCCTTTTGCCGCCCTGCCTTGAAGCATACTGCACACTGCTTTGTGGGCAATGCCTTTTTCTGATTGTGTGTAATCTGGAAAAGTGCCCATCTATCAGTCGAGTCTGGGAAGGATTTCGTTCCACCTGGAGGTTTCCCATACTTTGATATCAAATTTATGCAAGTGTGATGAGGAAATTTTTCTGAACCAAAATTTCCTTTTTACCTCTGAAATATTTTACTCGAGAGGGTTCCATCACATCTTGGTTACTCTGCCAGAGAACAGAAATTCGTAATCAGTTGACTGCATGCAGGTCCTATGTCCAGGCTCCCAGGATCGTAATGTTGCATTGTGAAAACATGATAATTTAAAGAAATTAATTGAAAGACAGTCTTTAACAGATGTTTGTAAATACAGTAGAAGCCCATTATAGTGAATACGGCATATAGTGAGAATCTCGCAATAACGAGTGATTGGCAATGTAACTTCGAAAGGCCCTTTTCTTTTACATGATAAACGTGTAAAAGAAAATGGATATAGCGAGGCCAAGAAGCTCATTCCACGATATATGCTCTAAATTTATCCCGTTCACCAAGTTTTTTTTTTACGATTTGTGACTTCAGGGATGCATACAATTTTGAGTGAATGCATCGATAATTCTCAGCAATAGTATTTCACGTAGTTTACTGCATTTGCTCTAGATCCTCCAGGTAATTACGCAAGAAATATTTCCGACCTCTGTATTTCTGTGAATCATTACGGCAAATTTCCTAACCAATGGACATGCTGGTCAACACTAGTCTTCAACAAAGAGTAAATTATTGATTTGGAAGATTTAATTTGCAAAATGAACAATAAATTTGCAACTGTGCACGAAAACGGCCCTCCTACCTGTTTCTAACAGCATGGTAACGAAAGGAAAATGGAAAGTAAGAACAACTGTGGGAATTGAGAGGCTTAACACGTCAACTTCAGATATAACAAGTGCTCGGTGTAGCGAGTGATTCCATTGACGAGAGCACTCGTTACACCGAGCTCCCAGTTTTGACTCGAACACAAAATACAGAGCGCAGTTTGATAAGTCAGTGACACTTTGAAATTCCGGTGCAGTAATTTTAAATGCAACACTACTCCGGTCAACCGCTTTGCCATTTGGTTTTTGTTTGACAGCCACTGAAAGCAGACAACCTCGTGAATTTTAGCAAAATTGGAAAAAGTGAATTTCGTGTGCTGATTAAGCATTAATTTTTTCGTAAAAAAACCATCACCGAAACCAAGGAAAGGCTTAATATATGCTATAGGGACTCTGCACCTTCAAATTCAATGATGAAGAAGTGGTTTACTGAGTTCCTTTGTGGTCGTACCATCACAAGTGACGCCGAACGTTCAGGTCGCCCAAAAGAGGTCGTCACGCCATAAATCGTCAATAAAATCCAAGGAATGATAATGAACGATCGAAGAAAGAAAGTGAGTAAGGTGGCTGAGGCTGTATGCTTCTCAATTGAGTGGGTACATCACATAAATATGTGTATGAATGTGGTTACATGTATTTGGACATGAAGAAGCTATCCTCGCGATGGGTGCCGCGATTGCTCACACTCAAGCGCAACTGTATGACCTCTTCAAAGGAGTGTTTGGCAATGTTCAGCCGCAATCAGAATGAGTTTTTGTGCTGTTTAATTACCGTAGACGAAACATGGACCCATCACACCACTTCAGAGACCTGGGGAGGTGTGCTTGAATCGCTTGGGATTGATTCCGGTACCTAACTAAGGACTCACTCGTATGTTTTTACATTGTGTTCGGGATTATTCCATACCGGAATCAATCTCGAACGATTCAAGCACACCCCCCCAGGAAACAATCAAAGCAGTGGGTTTCTTTCGGGTGATCATGCACCAAAGAAAACCAAGGTCAACCAACGAGGTCATGGCCACAATTTTTTGGGGTGAACGTGGTATAATTCACATTGAAAGGGGTAAAACGATCACCGGCAAATATTATTCAGAGCTTTTGGACAGATTCGATATTGATTTGAAGCAGAAACGACCGCATTTGGCAAAAGTGCTGTTCCATCGAGACAATGGAGCACACGTGTATAGTCACCATGGCACAAATCCATAAATTGGGCCACGAACTGCAACCCAATTCAGCATATTCTCCAGATTCAGCCCCCTGTGACTATTTCCTGTTTCCAAACGTGAACAAATGGCTGGGCGGTAAGAGATTTGGGTTAAATGAAGAGGTCATCACTGAAACAAATGCCTATTTTGAAGGCCTTGAGAAAACCTATTATTTGGAAGGAATAAAAAAATTGGAAAAATGCTGGACTAAAGGTATAGAGCTAAAAGGAGAAAATGTTGAGAAATCAAGCGCTTATTTGCTGAAAAAAAAATATTTTCTATCCAAAAAGTCACTGACTTATCAAACTACCCTCGGACGTATATAGTGATGTAAGAAGGTTTTAGTGAAAACTTTATTTTTTGTCCTTAATGATACCGCGTCGGAACCGAAGTTGTTTTAAGTTGTTTTTTGTTAAGTAAATGTGTGGAGTTCACATTGTTTGTTTTCTTTTCCTTCCATGATGGAGAAATAGCACTTAGAAGCACAAATGTGAAGCAGTTAGTTTTGTTAATAAATGTTTGCCTGTATTGCTTTGTGTTGCTTGGACTTTGCCCTAGGCTGTGAGTGAAGTGTTCTTCTTTTCAGGATTGTCTGTCTCCGCTGAGCATGCAGGCTCTGCCGGCGGCGGCGGAGGCGCTGTGCATGGTGGAGATGGGTGGAGGGGGCGGCATGGAGGGGGGGGTGAGGGGAGGTGCCCTGCACCTGAACATCGGCCTCCAGAATGGAGTGCTGCTCCGGACCGTGCTCGACCCCGTCTCCGGTGATCTTGCCGACACTCGCACTCGATACTTGGGATCTCGACCTGTCAAGTTATTCCGCATTCGAATGCAAGGCAGTGATGCGGTGAGTACACGTGTGTTCACGTCGTTGCAATGCTTATCAGACGATATGGTTGCGAGCCTGGTTTTCAAGTTGACCCCTCTCACCCAAGAGCCTCAGCCACACAGCACTCGTGAAGGCTTTGCTCGTTTTGTGAGCCTTTTAAGTGTGTCTTTTTGGGTAGTTATTTAGTTGAGAAATTGGATAATAAGGTGGAAGCAAAGTATCTAAAAATATTTATGAAATTATCTGGAATGTAGAGAGGATAGGAAAGGGTGGAGCTCAATTCCCACCTGATATTTGGTGTTAAGGCTGTACATTTGGAATTGTGGGGCTAGTTCCTTCATCTGTACAGATTGCAATATCACCTGATGAATCGCTCAGGAAATTGCACCACACATCTGATGAGATGTGACATCTAGACTGTTATGTTGACTGGTGGCTATTCCCAGTCTTGATCACCACACGCCATACTTCTCTGCAATTGCTGCTTTCTTTAAATATTTTTTACTCTGCATCATTTTCAGTTTATCCCATAAAGCTATTGAACTTGGTTTTTTTTACATTTTTTAAATTCCCGTTTTTGTGAGTGCCTTACTGATGATTGCAACTCTCCCTCTCGTAGAATATTCATAATGGAATAGACTCTAAATGTGGACCAACGAAATCCTATCTCAAGCAGTTTTGCACATTTCTTAATAGCCCTTAGATGGGAGATGTTTATGCCGTGGACCCAGTGAACTCATGTTATTCTCATATTTTTGTGTATTTGTTAGTGACATGTCATTGAAAATTGTGATAATTTAGCTGCACGTTTTTTCCTCCCAGGAACATTTATAAGTTATAGGATTCATCAGAGAAAAATGGTCAAAAACTACGCATATATTGCATTGTGAGATTAGATTATTGCAGGTAATTATCTTTAAAGTATTAATTTAGGGGGAAGTTTATAGTAGGAGCCTTTATATTCTTGCCCTGAAGATATCCCATGCTTATACTGTTTATCAACGTGACCGGTTGTCTGTTGTAAAGGCATAACCCCTCAGCCGTAGTGAGGCTGATTTTGTCGTAATGTAATTATCATGTGGTGCATAATGGATTGCAACTCATTGTTTCTTTAATCACCAGGAGGTCCATGACATACGTGGTTTAATCATAATTAAATAGACTTATGAAAATTAATTTAAAATATTTGCTTTATCTGTGCTGTGTGTGTGTTTACTTTTCATTTTTGTCTAAGAGCCTTAAGGCTCCCGGATACCTCAGGGCTCCGCGCAGGCAAGCGCTCGATGTGAAGGCTGGCGGTGGGAGAGGCGAGCCTAGCGGAGCGATAGGCGATGGAGGGGGGAAGCCCGGGTTCGGGGAAGAGAAGGGGAAACCGAGGGTATGGGAATTCGACGGTGCGGTGGGGGCCATAGAGTTTTCGGAGGGCAAGACTGCAATTTGAAAGCCGCAACATGCATATTCTATTGTCCTACCTAATCGTCGCTATGACAGGTATAACGGCTGTAGTCGACTGACTGCTCATGCTGGTGGCAGGATCCCAATTCATCTAATGAACTGAAGCCTTTTTTGCGATGGAGGTTTCCGCTGGACGTAGAGAATAGTTGACTCAGCTGCTTTATGAATTTTCCACCAAGTCGTTTCATGTCAGGACTTTGCGTGCCACCCTGCAGGCGTCTTCAGGGTAAGAAGAAGCTAGCAGGATACATATCAAAATACTGCCCTGAGCATGGATCGACTCGGCGTAAAACGTGTAAATCAGTTAAGCCAACCTCATGTGATTTAGGCGCTCATGAAGATTCATATTTAATTGATGTCCTAACAACGGCTCACATTACCATTTACTTTCATTGTTCTGCTTTGTCTTGAAGTTTTTCAAATCTAGCATTCTACTAGCAGATTCAAACAAAAAATACTCGACTGTCTACCCGGTAAAAATATGAAAGAATTGAGATGATAACTATCTATAGCACTTTCATATCGTATAGGGCGATTCTGTTTAGAGAAAACAATGGTATCATTCAAATTTAAGAAGCAATAAATCATATTGCTATGAATATTCATACGACTGTAAGATAATTGGAACGGAAAGGATAGAGGCCGTAAAAATGATGTATTCCATTGAGTAGGTTATCATTGAAATATGCTGCAATTGGTTTCAAAAAATTATTTATTTTTTTTTTTTTTCTAAATTCAGTATCTCCGGTAGAAGGTGGTTCAAGTAAAATGATTTTAACTTCTCCACCATTTGATTTTCCCAGAAATCCTGATCTCTCTGGATCTTTTCCACCATGAAACCATATGGGGTCCAAATCATAAAGGTACAATAATCCCTTTTAGCTATGTTTAGTTGCCCTTGAACTTGGTAGAAATAATCGGACTTTCTGTTCAAATACAAATTTCCCTCCCGAATATCGCAGTATTTTATTTCAGACGAGAAAACATGAAACCACGCGAAGACAATGTCATGGAGGGCTCGTATGCCTTAGTCGGTGGCATCACGTCGTCATTACCACATAGCTGAAGCCGGGAAAGAAGGGTCGCCTGAAAACCTCCGATGGGTAGCGAGGGGGAGAGGTTCATTCGAACTTACGTATGTATCTGTTACAATGTGCCAGTCAGCGCATTGCCTTACAATGCCTGTACATTGCGTCGTCAACACATCAGTCCCAGTGAATCGCGAGAAAAGGAGCCCAGGCACACCCTCAGCATCTACTCTAACTATATATAACTTAGCAGTTTCCACTACAATTTTACAATTGCGATGGGATATTTTACATCGCAATGTGTTGATCAATATCAAAAACTAACCTTAATGCAATTTCTACCGATCAGAACAATCTTTTGTGGCAAATTACAGATGCACCGAGGGTCGTCAGTAGTCTTACATTCACGACAACCTGGAGACACGTAGCTATTTATGCACGACTAACATATTGGGAAATTCGAGAGGTCGAAATATATATATAGGGGTCCCTGATAATATTTCGTGCAAAGAAAAGGAACTTAGTCATCATGTGCCTTTGTGCTCTCTTATGAAAGAAGTGAGAAAAAAGTAATTTGAAATAAAATATATTAATGATATATTTTCGCAAAGACAATTTAGTGCGCAATGTGAAAATAACTTTGCAGTCAGAAAAAAATTGTTTGGCATTTTATATCTCGGGAATTTACGGTATCATTAAAGTGAAATTTTACACGTAATTGCGCATTAAAGCGAGATTTTCAAATACAAGCAATTAAAACTCCTAATGATTTGCATTAGTAAACAAGTTAAGTCTAAAGCTAACGTTTTTTTCAAAACACTGAAAATAGGGCATTTTCAAATCATTCTATTTCAGTTCAATTCTCATATATTCACGAATGCAGAGACTTGGTCGAAAATTTTAGTTAATGAAAATCATTAGGAGTCAAAATGTTTTACATTTGAAAAAAATCTCACTTTCCTTCAAAATTATCAGTTTTTTAAAAAGGAAAAAATCATAAAATATTCATGATATGCAATACTCATTGTATAGCATATTTGTGTAGGCAAAGCATGCAAAACAGTTTTGGGTCGTGAAAAGCTTTCCACGTTCTGCTTCGACTTTGAGTCGGTCCCCGATTGCGAGCGTGTTGTCGAACAAACAAATATCTAAGAACCAATCCACAGATAAGCCGCTCACGCCTGAAACTGGAGTACAGTGGGTCGGCATTAGCTGGGCCGGCCCCTACCGCTATCCCCTCCCCCTTCCTCTCTCCCCTCCACGTATCGCTCTCCCCTTCCCTAGCGAGTGCTGGGACTCGCTTTCCAGCTAAGAGAAATTCCTCGCCCCGAGAGAGCACACGAAGGACAAGTGGAAATTGTGTTGCATTGCTTCGGGATTACGGTCACTGTGTTGTTGTTATAAACAGTATACAAAAGTACCATGGACCTACGTGGAGACGAAGAATTCCAGTTTCAAAGGAGTGTCATAATCAGTCATTGTGTTCGGACTTTAACATCATACACGTAATGGAAATCAGCCTATTTTCGCCAAAATTAGTGTTTTTCTGAGGTCAACAGAATTATGAGAAATGTAATGACTGAAACATTAATACATTTATTTAATAGACCAATCCTTACTCTCAAAGTTTGCACAGAAAAAAACTGTTTAAGTAGCAAAGCACGGTCTTCAAGTCATGAGGTGTAGACGTCTGCGGAAGAGTTTTCGACCGTGGTATCCGACAGCCTTAATGGTTGAGTAATGTAATTCCCATGGGTAAAACCACAAAGATATCAGGTTTTCTTAGTAAGTCTTTCGGATTGCACTCGGGAATTGACGAACACTCCTCTCATTTGTGTTTTCTAATACATTTTTGATCAATTATCAACAATTGCTGTCAATCTTAATCACATCCTTCAAAACCCCTTGCCCTGGAAAACCTAATCCATGCACACCTTCTGCCTTCTCCTAATTCCCTCACTCAACTTCCTTTCCTTCCTGTCCACTCCAGCAGTTCATCGTTCGTCCTTCTTTTGACCCATTCTACCTTCTCTGTTCTTCTCCACGCTGTCTTCTCGAAAGCTGTAATTATATTCTCATCTTCTTTTGTTTAAAGTCTCATGTATCCATTCGGTACATTGCTATCTCCATGTTAGATTATCCTATCATTAATCCAAGACTATCCAATCATTATCTATCTCTTAACCCTTTTGCGCCAGAATCCTGTGCAGGAAAAAGCTTTCCCTTCCATGGGTTCCTCTAGAATTTTTTTCCACTCCCTGTACGAAGCTCTTCTGAAGCAACGTTTCGAGCAGGAATATCGTTCCCCCACTTTGGGACCGGACCCAGCCCCTTTTCCCGACCCTTTCCTTGGCCACTGAGCAGAGATCGTCTTCACCCTTTTGCAGATGAGAACCTGCCGCGTCCCTCGTCTGAAGTCAACTATTTTTAACACAGTAATTTTTCTTAAATAAATAAGAGTACGACTCTAAGTGCAAGTAAATACAGAAATGAATTCCTGTTGCTATAAGTACCATTTAGATCTTTTAAACAAAATTCTACTGTTAATATTAAGATATCTAGCACAATAGACATCATATCAATGGTTACAATAATAAATATTTTGTGGTGCTATGCACTAGGAGACGATTCTGCACGTAATCCAACCATACTCGTGTTTTATATAAAACATTTTTTGGTGCTATACCTTCGTCAGGAATCATCTTTAAGCAAATATATTCACAATGGTAGTGCGAGATAGATTTTTCCGCAGTGCAATTATTTCTTGAACCTCTTGGACTTTCTGGACTGGATTTCTGGAACCTAGAACTCTTAATAATAATGCTAGAGTGCCATTTAAAATTTCTAAAGACTCAAAAAAACATAAGGAATAATTTTCTGGTATTAAATATCATGCGAATTAAAAACATTTTTCTGGTTGTTCTATTGTATAAACAAACAAGTGACTGCGAACAACTGCCGAGAGTGAGGCTGGTGCTACGAAAATGGGTCGAGATAATCCCCGCCTCTAAGCCGAGAAAGGATCCTCAGACCCGCGAGATAGGGTCCTTAATGACACCTTGGACCTTTTCTGCCTACCTGGCCCTAGCGATGTTTTAAGATGCCGTTCGTTCTCTTGCGTAGAAAAATCTGTGGCGTTTATAAACGGCGTTCGTAGCGAAAGGGTTAAAAGTTAGTTATATCTGTAGTGCATTTATTTTAATATGCAAACTTTTTGTCATAATCTCAATGATAGGAAGATAAGTGGAAATTGTATCATTTTAATATTCAACTTGGCATGCTTAGAATTCTAGTAAAATAATTTTTCCAATAACATGGAACATACTTATAAAGTGATTTCTTCAGCTTTATAGGTATGGTATACACGTGGTATTGGTCATTATTTGGTGGAAGCATTCAAGTTTGGCTCACGATTTCTTGCGCTTAGAATGCTCTGTGCTCGTTTCAGCAAATTCATATTTGATGGTGTCAAGAATAACATTTCATGATGGATTTGTGAAACTTAGTGTTAATTTCATCACGTGTTCACTAGGCCTCGAGAAGAGCCACGATGTTTTGGTGGCAATGCAAGATTGTAAGCTCTGTAGACTTAACGTGCATTTTCATTTTTCAAGTGTAATTTGTCATTGTTGTCCATGAAGGACATTTATGATTTATTTAATTAAGTTTTCATGTATATTATTATGGATTTCGTCAGATTTATGTTGGCAGTTGCCCCATAGAAAACCTATTCATTAGCTCTATAGAGTGCAGTAATTGAGTGAAAGAATTGAACGCCAAAGAAACTTGCTTTAATTATACTTTCTGTTAAAGTCCAGTGTTTTTATGTACTGATGAAGGATTTTAATGGATTCCTCTAGCTGTTATTGACTGGTTAATGTATTCTTGTTGAAGGTGTTAGCCATGTCAAGTAGATCGTGGCTCAGCTATTACTATCAGAGCCGCTTCCATCTGACACCGCTGTCATACGAGGCACTGGAGCATGCATCAGGGTTCTCGTCGGAGCAGTGTCCCGAGGGGATAGTGGCAATCTCAACAAATACCCTGCGTATCCTTGCCTTGGAGAAGCTGGGGGCAGTGTTTAACCAGGTAACTGTTGCTGTTCGATGTGAATGTTGTGAACCACTGTGTGTGAGAAGTGAGGAAACAGACATTGGCTCACCCAGGCATTGTGGACTATGATGATCCATGCCCAGATCCATCTCTAATTTGTAATCTCACTGATTTCAAATTTGCTGGGAGTCACAACATGATTTATTATTTGCTTGCCATAGTGGAGTGGCTAACAAACGTCAGTGGCCAATTGTTTTAATTTGTATTGCATAGAAGTATAGCAAATAAGACGACTAATTTTGTGGTGTGAATTTAGCTATAGGCTCCATTAATGGGGGCAACGGAAGGGTGTATCACGCTAGCCGTTGTTGTTGTGCAGTCGACCAATCAGTTCCAACAGCTCTCAGTGGCTGGATGATAGGAGCGTGTCTATTTCCAACCAGCCAGTTGCTCAACCATGGCCAATAGGAGCATTTCTAGATCATGGGAATCTAGAATCTGGGGATCTAGGAATTTCAATGCAATTATATTGCTTCTTATGCAGCAAAACGTTGGATAAATGGTGTTAATCACTGTAATTGCAGATGAAAACAATCTCAACTGACTTTCAGCTTAATTGCAGAGGCGGACTGCGATCTTCGGTTGTCCAAGGTTTCGATGTCGTAGTAGTAAAATTGATATTACGCTTCTAATAATCTAGATGCAATGTTAATTATCTTAAATTTTAATTTTTAGAAGAGCTGAGTAAATATATATTTGCCTGTGAGCAGTGGCCGATGGGCCGCTGGTCACAGGCATCCAATTTTCATCCTTTTTCTGTGTATTGAATGACCTCTGGGTGGAAGTCACTTGGGTGGCCCGGTTCACGAAGGTGCTGTGCGAATGCCAATGAATCGTCTTTGTTTTTGAAGCACGTTCTTTGTTCTTTAGCCCCAATTTTAAAATTTGGTCTGGTTTGGCTGATATAAAATCCTTTACAGTTATTACGTGCAAGTTTATATACTCTACTTCTTAAAATTGGTTCAATAAAATCCTTAGAATTATTTAACAAACGGCCCAAGGTATGAGTATTATAAAAACAAGGGTTGAAAGTGTCCCGAGGGATAGCCTTTAATTTCGCATATGATAAAGGAGCTATGAAGGGTGTTTTAAACCATTTAGTTTTATTTTTAGTTTCAACGGGTGACAGGGAACTGGAATGTAATGAAGCTAGGCCTTTCAACTTTTTATTTAAGATTCTAGTAATTAAATGATCTTCATACCCATTGTTGTGGGCAATTTGTCTGATGATATTAAGTTCTAGGTTAAAATTTGAAGTTGATAGTGGGACATGTGGAAGGGGGTGGATTATGGAATGAAATGCTGCATGCTTATGGGAGTGGGGGTGGCACGAATCACTGGGTGTGACCGAATCTGTGTGAGAGTGGGTTTCCTGTAAATTGAAAAATTATGCCCGTTATTTTGAATTAAGATGGTCAGGTCTAGAAAATTCAATGATGATCCACCTATTTCCATTGTTAACTTTATCTTAGGATGAAAGTAATTTAAAAGAGATAAAAAACCTTCTGTCGCCTGATGCCCGTCCATAAACATAAAATGTCGTCCACGTAGCGGTACCAGTATAAAACATTGTTCAGTAAACTATTGTCAGAATTATCATCCATAAAGGCATATCGGCAAGGAGGGGTGAAAGAGGGCAGTCCATGGCTAGCCCACCTTTCTGGCGGTATATTTGGTGCTCAAACGAAAAATAATTATGGCTGGTACATAAACGCATTAGGTTTAAAAGTTTGATGGCAGCATCGGAAGTGTCTGAGAAATGTTCTGCTACATTAATAGCTTCGTCAACTGGCACAGAAGGAAACACATCAATTTTAAATGAGGGGGGGGAAGTATGATATGGGCTCCAGCGTCTGTGTCAGCTTGATGGAGTTTTTGATTCCAAATCTAGAAGGGTAAGTTGACAAGTTGCGATAGAGCGTATTTAACTCTTAGCTTTTCAGTGCCTGTTCATAGTGAAAAGAACACTCGGCAAAAAAAGAAGCGTTAAGCGATTAGGCTGAGCTTCCCTATGCGAAAAAAATGGATGCCAAAATTGTTGTATGAATTTTGGTTTATAAAATGCATTTAAAATTGATGATAAAAAATAGTAAAAAAAATGTTCCATAAAGCAGAGAATTCACACTTAACACCATGCAATATAAATTTAATAAGTGATAGCAATTGTAATGATGAACTACGTGGAAGCCGATATATCGGCCCGCCATACTTTTCGTCTGGGATGCAAAAGCCGAAGTATCGGCCCGCCGCACTAAGAGGGTTAAGCTATTGTTATATATGTATATTAATATGCATTTTTCAACAATATTGAAATTGAACTAATTAATAGTGATCCAATTTTTTTTAAATTGACTGAAAAATAAATGATGTTATTTTATTGTCATAAGGTTGAACTATATTCATGTATTAAGCCAATATATATCGGCCCATCACACTTTTCATCCGAGATGCAAAAGCTAATATATTGGCCCGCTGCTGTAGGAGGGTTAAGTACATTTATGGGAAGGTATCGTACTGCTGTGCTGTGGCAAGATCTGATTTACAGTATTCCACTATTATTGTTATATCATTCAAGTGAGGTGTGAACTTTGTTTGGATAAATTTTACTGGAAGAAATTTCCCTCGTGCTTTCTTTAAGGTCAACATGAAATTTTATGAATGACCACCATGAAATCCACGATGAATATTTGATTGACTACTTTTAGTCATCTCGTCTGTGTATGGTTCCAATTCAGAACAGTGTTCTCTTCATTTCCATTAAGGTGTCATTCCCAGTGGAGTACACGCCTCGCAAATTTGTGATCCATCAAGAGTCTGCTCACCTCATCATCATTGAAGCTGACCACAACGCATACTCGGAGGAAGTGAAGAAGCAGAGAAGGATTCAGATGGCTGAGGTGAGCGTTGTCTCTGAGCATTGTTTTAGTTGTCGTATTCAGTGTGCAGCTAATCTTGCACATATCATGCCCATTTCAACCAAGTCCTGTTTTTTACAAAAGTTGACTAGATTCCCCATTAAAATGAACACTTGGCTGGTCTTAAAGTCTCACTAAAGATTTCTTTCACTTGTCGACTTAAGTTTTTATCTCTGTTCCTTGGTTTACCCACTCATTTTTCTCAGGCAGGGACAAAATGATTGTCCATAGACTCATATTGCTTATTTAATAGTACTTAATGTGACGTTAGAATAAAAATTAGGTATCCTGTTTCTGTTAGCCAACTAATTTAAACTAAAAGTATTTCTCGGCTACAATTATAAGGCCTTTTTTAGCTTCTGATGTAAGCAGAAGAAATTTGAGACTTCTCAACCATAGTACATTTTTCCCATGTGCATATACTATTGTTTTTGGCAAAATGTGAATTTAGATATTTAAGTGAAATAAATACTCTTGAGATTACTGAGATTTCAACTGAGGAGTTTAGTCCTTTTCTCTTTACATGTGTCTGATTATGCATAGGCTACTCCAAATACGGAGACGTATTACATCACATGATTCAGCATATTCAGGGTGTCCACTGACCGGGAAAACCTGGAAAATCGGGAATTATTCGTGAATTTTCAATGCAGGGAATTGTTTGTGGATTATTCGTGATTTTCTGGTCTGAGTCGGGAATTTTGAAAATTCTTAATTCAAGACAAAAAATCCTTATTTTATAAATAGGATTAATAACGATGACTTTAAGATATGGATTTGCCGTTGGTATGAATGAATAAATAAACGACGGAAAAGTAGTTAGGCTCAATGTTTCGTCAGCGCTGTGTGGATCGGAGACGTTCAACTGTTCGACTATCGAACGAATGCCTTCAGCGTCACGTTAAGTGCCCTTTGTTCTCATTCATTGCACATCGGACTAAGCTCATGATACGCAAACATATGCCTAACGTGTAGTGATGGCCGGATAGGATCCGTCGGAACCAAAGATCCACCACGGATCTTTCATTTTACCTGGTTCCGGATTCGGATCCAAAGACACGGTATAAAATCGGATCCGGATCGTAGATTTTAAATTTTCGCGGCTTAGCGATCGAAGTGCCCCGTGAATGGAATGTAGGTGCGGTAGATATTGACAAGAAGAGGATGTGTAACTCAGGTCACGAAATTAGATGAAAATGTTCCCGTGCAACTAGAAGCAAAATAAAGAAATATGACTTTTCCCCGTTACCCTGGTATCGCGGGAAAAATTACGTAGGATGTCACGCGGGTAGCCTACATTCGCCGGGATCAGGCGTACAACGAGAGCTAGTTTACTATGCGAAGTTCGATCCGTATCGCAGTTTAATTTTTCTTTCAGTCATTGCATCGAAAATGTTATCATCTTCAGTTTCAAACCATTACATCTGAATACTCACTTAATTATACTTTTGTTGTTTAAATTATATTTACAAATGTACCATTAATAAATTAAGATTGGTCGAGTTGGATCCACGGGTCTTTCATTTCATTCGCTACTGAAATCATATCCGAAGACAGTAAAAATTCAGAACCGGATCGGAGATTTTAGATTTCTCGGCTTAGTGATCGATGCGCCCCGCGAATGGAATGTACGTACGTATGGTAGATACTGACAAGGAGAGGTTGTGTAACTTGGTCTCGAAATGAGAAGATTTTTTCCGTGCCACAAAAACAAAATAAAAAAATACTCGTCATGACTTTTTTCTCCATAGGCCCGGATGCCGAAGGTCGAATGTCACGCGGGTCGCCTACATTCGCCAGATTCCCGTGAACCTATGATAGCGTAGTTGCTAAAAATGAGGACTAGTGTACTGCAGGTCACGAGTTCGATCCTTAACACTGCCTAGAAACACTACAGGCTATGCTGTATTCCAAGGGTAATGCTAGTAGGCAGTTAAAAAAAGTAGATTATCAGAAATTTCATGTGAATATATAATTTAAAAAATAATAAAATTTGGCGTTAGTGTAAGGATTGGAAAATTTTTTTATTGCAGAAGTAAATCGTGTAATCATTATGTTAACTTAACAATGTATTTTTGAGTGACCCATTTGTAAATGTAGGTAGTTTAAACGATAGAAGTACAAAAAAGTCAGTATCCACACAAAAAGGTTGGAAATGAAGGATGATTAATAACTTTTTGATTCAATGGCTGAAAGAAAAATTTTAAACCGATAAGAATCGAACTTCATTACCTGCAGTCCAGTACCCCACTCTGCTATTGTCGGCTTACCTGATTTAGGAGAATACATTCTCCCCACATGTCATTCTACTTTTTTCTTGCAAACCCAGGCCAATGGAGAGAAAATCCGAGACTTTTTTTAAATTTTGTTTATAGTAGCATGAAGAAAGGCTAATTTCATTTCAAGATCAGAGTTACACAACCTCTTCTTAAGAGTAGAAAATTCTCAAATTTCATTTCAAAGGTTATTGTTAATAAGACATTGCAAAATTACTAGTTTAGCAGCTTGAAATATTCTATAACAATTTTTTCGTCTTAAAAATGGAATCCCCGGATATTCCATAAATGGGATCTATTGGCTGCATTAAATTTTTTTTTCTAAGAAAGAATTTGGAAGCATTCAAGGATTTGATTAATAATTGGAAAATAATTCCTTTATTAATGAAATTGAACTTATAATGTTTCTTTTAACTGCACATTTGATGTGATCGGATACTTTACTGTAAGTACAATGTAGTTGGCTTTCTGGTAGGCTTTGCAATACATTTTTTACAAACTTTTATATAATTTTTTGAGAAATCTAATTGCTGATGTTTGTTAGATATATTCAGGATGCGCTTACTTGAATTAGGATTTTTATTACATTAATTTTTGTTAGAAAAAGATGTTGTAGGATACTAAAGATTGTTATGATTTCACTTTTTTTTTAGTCTACCGGTACAAAAATGTTACATTCTGATTCTGAGTGAACAGAAAATTGAGGCTTTGAGACTTAAAATAGAAAAGCATGGCAAAAAATATTAACGTAGAAAATCATCATTCCAAGAACAGTGGTTGAATGCTGAAGGCTTTAGCCAGTGGGTTCTTTAAGTTCCTCTTGTAGAAGAATTTGTAATTTCTCATGGAAATGCTAATTTAGAAAGTGGGTTTTCAATAAACAAGTAGTTCATCTTTCCAAACCAACAAAGAGAGTCTCTTACTACCAATAAAACTACATATTTAATTACTTTATCTATATTATGCTATGGGTTAAACTACAAAAAATCCATATTCTACATTGAACTTGAAAAACATCACTTTTGACTCATACAAGAACTGCGATATATTAGCCTGGAAATTTTTATAAATTTAGCCTTGAAAACCTTGAATTATGCTTGAATTTTATATTTTGACTTTAGTGGACACCCTGATAATGATTAGAAAAACACTATGCAGGAGGTATTTGAACCTGCATCATTTGGGTGTCTTGTTAGTCTTTCATTTAGCTTGAAAATAAAACACACCATATTGTTGGAGTGATATGCATAACTCATAACTTGAGTGAATAGTGGTGAGTGATGTTTATATTTGATCTTCAGATCTAGCATGTCTTCATGCACATTGGCTCAAGTGTTGTGGAAACCCTATGTCTGCTGGAGCTACATTTTGCTGCTAGTTGAAGCTGTTCTTCACTGCTCTTCATCTATTAGTTGCATTTTCTATGACAAAGTGTCAGCTTAAAGCCACCGGATACCTTGCAGCTGCCGCTAGTCGTGAAGGCTGGATAGGCAATGGTGGGGGAAGTCCATAGAGGGAACGGCCCAGGTCGGGGAGGTGAAGGGAAGGGGAAGCTGAGGGTATGGGAAGTCAACTGGGGCCATAGAGTTTTCGGATGGATGGACTACAATGCGGAAGCCACAACATACGTATTCTACTGTCATACCTAATGGTTGTTCAGAAAGGTACTACGGCTGTATCTGACTGACGGTTCATCATCTCGGTGGCTCATGCTGGTAGCAACATCCTTTGGCAGGCGTCATTGTTTGCAATGGAGGTTTCCGCAGGGTGTAGAGAATAGTTCACTCAACTGCTTTATGAATTTTCAACCACGTCGATTAATGTCAGGACTTCACCTGCTACCCTGCCGGTGTCTTCAGGTCCTGAAGAAGGCTGCAGGATATCCGTCAAAATACTGCGTAAAACATGTAAATCAATTGAGTCAACCTCATGTGATTTAGGTGCTCATGAAGATACATATTTATTTGAGGTCATAAAAATGGCACACATTACCATTTATTTGCATTGTTCTGCATCGTCTTGGAGTTTTTCAACTCCAATTAAAAAATATTCAACCGTCATTTATAGTGATGGCCGGATCGGATCCGTCGGATCCAAAGATCCGCGGATCTTTCATTTTTTCGGTTACGGATTCGGATCCAAAGACATGGAGTAAAATCGGATCCGGATCGTAGATTTTAAATTTTTGCGGTTTAGCGATCGAAGTGCCCCGTGAATGGAATGTAGGTGCGGTAGATATTGACAAGAAGAGGATGTGTAACTCAGGTCACGAAATTAGATGAAAATGTTCCCGTGCAATTAGAAGCAAAATAAAGAAATATGACTTTTTTCCCCCATTACCCCGGTATCGCGGGAAAAAAAATACGTCGTATGTCACGCGGGTAGCCTACATTTGCCGGGATCAGGCGGACAACAAGAGCTAGTTTACTATGCGAAGTTCGATCCCAATCGCAGTTAAATTTTTTCTTTCTGTCATTGCATCGAAAATGTTATCATATTCAATTTCAAACCATTACATCTGAATACTCACTTTATTATACTTTTGTTGTTTAAATTAGATTTACAAATGTACCATTAATAAATTACGGATGGTCGGGTCGGATCCACGGGTCTTTCATTTCATTCGCTACTGTAATCATATCCGACGACAGTAAAAATTCAGATCCGGGTCGGAGATTTTAAAATTTCGCGGCTTAGTGATCGATAAGCCCCGCGAATGGAATGTAAGCATGGTAGAAACTGACAAGGAGAGGGTGTGTAACTCGGTCACGAAATGAGAAGATGATTTTTTTCGTGCCACAAAAACAAAATAAAGAAATACTCGTCGTGACTTTTTTCTCCATACGCCCGGATGCGCGAGTAAAAAAAAAATAAAGCCGAATGTCACGCGGGTCGCCTACATTCGCCAGATTCCCGTGAACCTATGATAGCGTAGTAGTTAAAAATGAGGGCTAGTGTACTGCCGGTCGCAAGTTCGATCCTTAACACTGCCTAGGAATATAGGCTATGCTGTATTCCTAGGGTAATGCTAGTAGGTAGTTAAAAAAAAGTGGATTATCAGAAATTTCATGTCAATTTATGCGTAAAAAAAAAAATTTGGCGTTAGTGAAATGATTGGAAAAAATTTTTATTGCAGAATTAAATCGTGGTATCATTACGTTAACTTTCCCATGTATTTTAGCAATGCATTTATAAATCTAGTTTAAACGACAAAAGTACAAAAAAGTCGGTATCCACACACAAAGGTTGGAAATTAAGGATGATAAATTTTTTGACTCGATGGCTGAAAAAAAAATTTTAAATAGCGATAAGAATCGAACTTCATTACCTGCAGTCCACTACCCCACTCTGTTATTGTCGGTTTACCTGATTTTGGAGAATACATGCTCCCCACATGTCATTCTACTTTTTTCTTGCAAACCCGAGCCAATGGAGAAAAAAATCAGACTTTTTTTAATATTTGCTTCCAGTAGCATGAAAAACGGCTAATCTCATTTCAAGATCAGAGTTACACAACCTCTCCTTAGGAGTATAAAATTCTCAAATTTCATTTGAAAGGTTATTATTAATGAGACATTACAAAATTACTAGTTTAGCAGCTTGAAATATTCTATAATAATTTTTTCGTCTTAAAAATGGAATCCCCGGATGTTCCATAAATGGAATCTCTTGGTCGCATTAAAATAATTTGTGTTTACAAAAAAGAATTTGAAAGCATTCTAGGATTTGATTAATAATTGGAAAATAATTCCTTTATTAATGAAAATAAACTTTCAATGTTTCTTTTAACTGCACTCTAAAGAATAGTTGTACAGGTTTCAAAAATGTATTGCATGATGAGTATGTGATAAGGAAGTTGATCTTTATATTAGACGTAATACAGGGTTTATAGGAGTTTTCATTTTCATATTCCCTGACTTTTCCAGGATTTCCAGACCATTATTAGTGATTTTCCCTGACTTTTGAGCGCCTGAAAACTCCAAGATTTCGGACATTTGTGGAGATAAAAGTGGTAGTGAGGAAGGAAAGAAGTCTAAACTTGTGAAAAATTGTAGGTTTATTATTCCAGTAATAAGAGATCAACAACTTTAAGTCAACAAAATAAAAATTATCATTCCTTACATTGATATGCCTGGTTTTAATTGCAGAAAAATATATGCAAAGAAGGCTAACCTGGCTTTTCCTTCAAACCTGATGTCATGTTAAAGTAGCTCTTTGAATCAATCTTCATTTTTTCTTCCTCACATCCTTCTACAAATTTGGCTAAGTGACTTCAAATTTGACTGAGAATAACTTTTTCCTCGCCAGAGGGACAAAGCGAAGCATTCCTGGTGAAATCGCTAGCGAATGAAAATGAAAATATGAATGCCCACACCTTTCGCCAATCTATTCACCAAATCATGCAGACTATAGCCAGAAAGAACCAGAATAGACCCCCTGGGCTGCCTCCACAGTGAAGCCAGCCATCCCCTCCTTCACCCTCCTCCTCCACTCCTATATGCAGTTTTTGATCTCTTGGCATTTTCAGGTGATAAATTTAAACATTTTGTGATTTTTCCCTGACCATACGTTAAATTCCCTGACTTTTCCAGGATTTCCATGACCGTTTTCATTTTCCATGACTTTTCCAGGTTTTCCAGGATTTCCAGGTTCCTATAAACCCTGTAATAAGATATAGTTATTGCATCCATAACTCTTGATCCAGGAAAATCTTATCCACATAGATGATAGGAAGTTGATTTTTTCGACAATAAATTCACTTTTTTTGGAAATTCTATTGTAGCTGTATTTATATATTTAAAAAAATCTAGGTTTTGTAAATCAGAATCGAGTATCTGAAACTAAGGATCCGAAACCGAGATAAAGATCCGAAACCCAGGCAAGGATCCGGTTCCGGATCCGACAAAAAACCTGGATCCGTCCATCACTAGTCATTTACCCAGTAACAATATGAAAGAATTCTGATGATAACTGTCCATAGTACTTTCATGCAGTAGAGAGTGATACTGTTGGTATCATTCAAATTTAAGAATGAAAACAATGGTATCATTCAAATTTAAGAAGCAACAGATTATGTTCTTACGAATAGTCATACTAGGTACAGTAGAACCTCTTTTATATGAACCTCTAATTTACGAAATGACACCAATTTACTAACCATTCCACCGGTCCCGATCTTTGTATATGGGAAAACCATGTAAAATGACCTCTATTTTACAAAACCTCGATTTTATTGATTTACGAAGTGAGAGGCCGGTCCCTAGGAGTGATTGACCTCTGTTTTACGAAGTTTTTGAAAGGATTTTGTAGCACAGAACTCAGTACAATGGAATAATAATCGCTGTATACCGCGATAGGAGCAGCTGAAGCCAGATAGGTCATGTTGAGAGGGCCCTCGTCCAAGTATTTCATATGGGAAATGTGGAAAAATCGATTCAGCATAGTGCTTTTTGAAGTGCTTAAACTGTAGCAAAAATCCCAGAGACTGATCATCCAAATCGCAATTCAATCCTAATTATATGATCCAAGGAAAAATTGTTCAAAGATGCATGGCACGACGCCTACTTCTCGAAAACAATGCCCTAGTTCATAAAATAATCGGATTAGTGCTTGGTAATTTCTATTCCTTTTCTATCATGTTGTGTATTGTGAATACCTAACTCGTCGTCACAAAGGATCCATATTTTCTCTGGAATTATTTAAAATTAGCTTTAATGTAGCCGTCGCAACCCCAATTCAGAACTTACTTCAGGCTTTCACTTCAAAGTGGCATTCCCGTTGGAAGTTCTTTGCTGCAGCTGTCGTGGAGCTTATTTTCATTTAAAAAAATACTAATTTCGCAATAATAAATTACTTATATTCCAATCTTGATACAATTTGATCATTTAATTGTATCAAGATTGCTATATAAAAATAAGTTATCAGTCAGAAAAAATTCTGTTTGACATTTTATATCTTGGGAATTTATGGTGTCATAAAAGTGAAATTGCACACAACAGCGCATTAAAACCAGATTTTTAAATACAATATTGAATTGCATTATTTAACAAATTGAGATAAAACTTTATTATCAATTTTATTATTATCATCAACTTTATTATTATCAAAACAGTTATTATCAATTCTCATATAATCAAGAATGCAGAATTCTTGCAATGGAATTGTTTTGTTTAAACTTTTCGTTTAAATTTCAAGTTAAGAAATACGAATTCTTCTGATGTTGATTCCTTATACAGGGAATTTTTACTAAGCTTACCTTAGCCTAGAAAATTGTATCAAACAATTACAACTGTACGCTTGGTCTCAAATGTTAGTTAATAATTTCTCACTTGCATTCAAAATGATCAGTTATTTTAAAATAATGAACGATTCATAAAATACTCATAATACTCTATATTCATGGTATAACATATTCTTGTTGGCAAAGTGTGCAATACAGTTTAATTTTGTGAAAAGCATTTTGCGTTCTACTCTTCGACTTTGAATCAGTCTGAAGCAGTAGCACATTTGGGCTGGTGTCGGCACAGCGGGCCTCTACCACTTTCCCCTCTCCCTCTCTGGTGCCTCCCCTTCTCTAGTGCCTGCTGGGACTCGCTCTTTGGCTACGGGAAAATCCTCGCCCCATGAAAGAAAGTGGAAATTGCGGTGCATTGGTTCGGGGTTGCGGTCACTGTGTTGTTGTCATAAACAGTATACAAAAACATGATGGTCCCACCTGGAGGATTCCCGCTTTTAATGAATGTCATAATGAGTCATTATGTTCGGAATTTATCGTCATACACGCCATGGCAATCGCCTTATTTTCAACAAAAATTGCATTTTTCTGAGGTCAACAGAATTATGAGAAAAGCAACGAGTGAAAAATTACTAAATTAATTTACAAGATCAATCCTTATTCTTAAAGTTTGTGCACAAAAGTTTTGTTTAAGTAGCTAAGCAGAGTCTACAAGTCAAGAGGCATAGATGTCTGTGGAAGCGATTATGGCCGTGGTATCCGACAGCCTTAACACCAATCATCATAAAGGGAAAAGTTTCTGGGCATTTACAAATATGATAAAAAATGAGATTAATCAATGATGGTGGCAAGTCATCCATGCGCCCACCACATTTCCATGGTTGCAAAATTAGGGGCAGGATGATGCATCCTCCTCCTATCATGCGCTGTTGCTATCAATTGTGGAAACCGATCTGGAAGCACGTTCAGCGAAGTAATCACAGTGACCATCCTAATTACTTGCGCAGTAACCATCCTAATTAAACCAACAAACTATTTGCTCTTATAAAAGTAAGACCAGGTATCAAGCAACAATAGGGCTGGGAACAGTTGTTAAATTAACCACAACATAGAACGTGAAAACAAACAGTTCTCCATTCCAGTGTTACAAACTATTTATATATTTAAATATCCATTTCTGTGCACATAGTCCCAATTGTGTATTAGCATATAAAATTCATTACTGGCACAGTTAATCCGGATGTAATGATGCAGTAAGTTATCTCCCAGTGGTATTAAATTTTTAATGATTATCTAAACTTTAAAAAGAATTTAAATGAACACTAGATGCTAGTCGTTTTTGAACTCTGACATGAAAAAAGGGATAAGGGTGAAAATTATCAATCCAAAGTTCTTCAACAACTAATTTAAAAAAAAAGAAATAGAGCCACATCTACACAGAATTCAACGATTTTCCTATGAGAATAAAAGCTATGAATAAAGGGGTAAAAACAACCCTTTCGGTTCATTTATGCAAAAATCCTTTCTTAGTGCGCACCTATGCAACAATAGGGATTTTTTTCTAAAATTGTCACATTTGTATCACCAGTAGTTTGGGCTGTGCATTATGAGTGAGTGAATGAGTCGATCAGTAGGAACATTTCATTTTATATTTATAGAATGGTGGAAGGTTCCCGTTGAATGTCAATGGGGGTAGAAAAACTTAAAGCATAATAAATTAAATAAAACCAATGAACTATTTGCTGTTTAAAACATATGACTAGATATTAATCAGGTGCATTGGTGATTCCCGTCACTTCCTGAAAATCCTCCAAACTTCTTAGGAGGTCAATTTTATTCCATATCACAGAAGGGGTCCTTCGCTAAGCTAGCATTGCTGTCACCTACTTCAGAATCACTATCTTCAGTGTTCAATAACTGTGCAGCTTTTCTTTTGAGTTGTCTTCCACTTATAAAACTAGGGAGAGGACATTTGATTTTCGAATCCTCAAATCTCTTGAGTAATTCTTTTTTCCTTGAATCCATTGACTTTCGCCTCGAATACGAATCCTTAAATAACCCAGTCACTTACATCCTCAGCAGACGAAAATCCTAGCGTTCCTTTTAATTGAACTTTACCACCGCTGCCCGTGATCAAAAATCGAAAGCATGAATTTGAGAGCCCTGTTTGCGCGATGGCACACTGTGGCATTACAGGGCTATCTGTGTCATGCCGAGGCTGGAAGAGCATCGGAGATCAATCTTCCACGGGAGCGTAAAGGAATTCGCCGTCCCAGAACATGCATCCTCCAGAGGTCCAGGCGGAGTAATAATATTTTACCGGAAAAAGCTAATAGCAAAGGAACCTCACTCCTGCATGGTTCATACTGGTCAGGGAAGTCCTGGAAATGTCAGGGGAAAAATCGATAGGGGAAGTCGGGGAAATTAGATTTTGGTCAGGGAAAAACTCCAGAGTCTCAGCCAAAAGATGAAAATGGTGGTTGTACGCACAATGAGCATTAGAGTGGATCGGAAAAATCTGTTTTTCACGGAGAAACTTGGCCCTCTGGAAAAAGTTGTCAAAGTGACTCAAGATGAGGCCAGAAAAATTTGGGGCCTCTAGGTCAACCCTAGACCCTCGCGCCGTGGCCATTTATGGGGAGGGGGGCGGAAAATGGAAAAAGTCATGTTTTTACAGCGGTTCCCCGTGGATTTTGCCAAGTTGCTGCTCTTTAGGGCAAAAATTTCGTCCATTTGTACGTATTTGCAGCCGTTAAGCCACAAATAGTCTATTTTGAGTGCGCGGTCGCACGAAATTATGCACCGCCCACACAGCATCGCGGCGCAACGGTCAGAAGGCTGCTCGCGTGTCTTCTGCCGGCTCGCACCTCCTGCCCGGTCGCCGCGAACGCAACAAAACTCATCACGGATGCGTCTTCCGTCATTGGTCTCATTAATATTAGATAATTAAACAATTTCCAGGGAATAACAATTATGGAAGGATTATTTGAAATTAATATAACCCTACACACCAAACTTTTTTTCCTGGATCGTCAACATAAATGCATTGACGTTACCGATTTTTAAAGAAGTGGTAAAATATTTTTTTTTTATGTTCGCGACGTATTGAGATACGAAAGTGCAGGAAGGGAGCCTACGGTTTATCAAATAGTCTGGTAGCGAAAAAAGTGTCCGAACTTTGGAGACGCACCTCTATTCCAATCATTCCGGAACGTGGTGTGATTAAAATGATCATACGGTACCATCCGACGTACTACGGCTTAAGAAAAAATGCAAGCAAGCCTACGAAAGGTGCCAAATCGACAAAAAATTAATATAGTTTTAAATGAATCCCAGAAACTGTGATATTTGTGTGTGTCAGAGCTAAAGAACTAGCGAGTGTAAATTTAGAAATAGGATAAAGTTCTCCCAAATGAAGCAGCATTTTTGAGGGATCAAAGGACAAAACGAAAAATGGTATCCAGTGGATTGGATGCCTCGACGAAGTAAAACCTCAGAAGAGGATCGTCGGAGAGCGTCCACTCAAAATCTTTCATTCTAGAAGAGGTAAAAAGTGAGCATCAAGAATTTTTTTCCGCTACATCTCGAAAAAACTCAGCCGACGAGGAACCAACCGACTTGGATCTCAACGTTCCTCATAAGATTAGGAATGAAAATCAACCTGGACCTCCTTTGGGGCAAAGGCGTCTTCAATTGTGTGCGGAGGTATGTGCAAACACCACCTTCGGGGCAAAGGCGTCTTCAATTGCCAGCTGTGGCGGAGGTAGGTATGTTGAAGTACCGGTGACGGGTCCCTCAGAGCAGCAGCAATGATCGTCAGTGCAACTGTATCCGACGCAAAGCTCAAAACTCCGGAAGTCAGGTGAAAGGTAGTGGACCGACATTACTTACGAAGGCAGAAAAAGAAGATGCTAGATTCAGTTAAAGCAAAGACAGATAAATCAAAAAATGCAATTGAAGGTCTGTATTTTGACAGCAGAAAGGATGAAACAATTAAACTGGAGAAAATAGGCAAGAGGACACATCAATCTAAGGTTAGGGAGGAACATGTCTTGTTTGTTGAAGACCCAGGCTCACAATTTTTCGGTTTTGTCTCCCCCACAGGAGGATCTGCAAGAAAAATCACATCTGCAATTATTGATTTTTTTGCGAAAGAAAATATATAACTTTCAAATTTAAAAGTGATTGGATACGATGTCACCAGAGTGAATACAGGTCAGGATGGAAGCATCATCCGTTTGCTGGAAGCAACACTCCGACGTCCCTTACAGTGGTCTATTTGCCAATTTCACTTGATTGACTTAACACTGCGGCAGTTGGTAGAAACATTAGACGGGCAAACTAAGGGTCCAAATTTGTTTGCAAGACCTATTGTCTCCACCCTTCAAGACTGCCACACTCTTGATATCATACGATTAGAGCCAGTTCCTACAAAATTGTCCCATGAAGAAGACTTGAGATTGCTGAGCAGTGACCAGGAGTATCTTCGGGAACTTTCTAATGCTGTGTTCAAATGATTTCGCTCGGAAAATTTGGCCAGATAAACTCCAAAAAATGTGGCTCAATATCGTTAGCTCACTACGGCCAGCCGACAACTGAGGCTATACGTTTCCACTGAAAATTCATGCGCTAATTTATAAAATGTAGTGTCATTCAAAAAGTATACGCACCTGTCTGGTTTTCAAAAACCCATTGTATACACGACGGTGCTGTAAATTTATGGAAATTGTTAAATTGATCAAGATATCTACCAGTAGATCTTAAAAGAGTCATTGATCCTGTTATTCAGAGAAATGGATTTTTCGGGCATTCAGAAAATATACTCTTCCCAATGATTGCTGACAATGGAGAGGAAGTGTGAAAAGATGAGTGGAAAATAATTATAGAGGCATGAAGAAATACGCGTACGACAAAAATCCGAGAACTTTTGAGTTAACCTATTTTAAATTTGATGCAGAAGACTACAAGCTGCTGATAAAATGGGACGAGAACACCAACTCGGGCTCTATCACATCTCACGACCGAAGAAATTCGAGAATTACTTGAGTAATGTTTAACTGTGGACCGCAATTGTCCTTGTCACACGCAAGCTTTTGAAACATTCGTAAAAGAGGTAACCCAAGCTTCATTGGCATCCGCAACAACGAGAAACAATAAGTAATACTGAAAATACTAGAAAGCAGAACCAAAATGCCAACCTTCAAAACCTAGTCTCAGTTCATGCTGTGATATAGTGAGTAAGTTTTACATTTATCTGCTTGACTTCAAAAATAAAAAAATCGATAATGACCTTTAATGTTCAATGAAAATAAAGTTTAAAGACGAATACTTGCACACAGATTAACCAACCAAAAGACCATTTTTTTATTTTTTCGATAGTGTATAATCTGATAAAGGAAATGCGTTCCTCTATTCTAAGAGTGGGTGTGTGGGCGGGGGAGTTCATAGTGCAGGTACCTCAACGTGGTGAACTCTGGTAACTACTTTAATTATTTTTGCATTCTTTCTCCATACTGAAATATAATAGTAAAAGTAAGCTAAAAATCGGGGAGTGTTTCTTTACTCCCTTGATGACGGTGTGTTATATTACTTTCATACAGTTCTTCCGTAATTGTTATTCCCTGGAAATTGTTTAATTGTCTAATATTAATGAGACCAATGACGGAAGACGCATCCGTGATGAGGTTTGCTGCGTTCGCTGCGACCGGGCAGGAGGTGCGAGCCGGCAGAAGACGCGCGAGCGGCCTTCTGACCATTGCACCGTGACTCTGCATGGGCGGTGCATAATTTCGTACGTCCGCGCACTCAAAATAGACTATTTGTGGCTTAACGGCTGCAAATAAGTACAAATGGACGAAGTTTTTGCCCTAAAGGGCCGCAACTTGGCAAAATCCACGGGGAACCGCTGTAAAAACATGACTTTTTCCATTTTCCGCCCCCCTCCCCATAAATGGCCACAGCGCGAGGGTCTAGGGTTGACCTAGAGGCCCAAATTTTTCTGGCCTCATCTTGAGTCACTTTGACAACTTTTTCCAGAGGGCCAAGTTTCTCTGCGAAAAATCGATTTTTCCAATCCGCCATAATGAGCATTGCTGCGCTCGAGCGGCGAGGTGTGCATTTGGTTGCCGTCAGCTGGCTGGGCGGCACAGGGTAATGCCGACTAGGTGGGTCACTCGGGATCTGGCTGCTGCGTGGTCTGCTCGTCCGTTGTTTTGCTTTTGAATTTTGACTGGAATGTGTTACTTTCCTGGAATAAATAAATTTTATTTCACAGTATACGTTGCTGCATTTTTCCATAAAATCCCTATGTACTACGACTGCCTTGCCATTGATAGGAAGTCTGGGAAATTTCAAAATTTGGGACTGGAACTCAGGGAAAACTCAGGGAAATTGAAAATGGAAAGTTGGTATGAACCCTGTACAACCCGAAATTGATACGGAAGGCGGTCAAGATAGAGAGTCATCCATGTAACGTCAACCACGGTGACAGTTTTAAACTTCTCTCTGCTCGAAATAGAATATTTCGTCCGCTACCCAAGGATAAGTCCTCCAAAACACCAGGGGCCAGGCTGAGTCTTCGCCTTCTGACGTGAACGAGAGGTTGTCAACAAGAAACAATACCAAATAATGCTAAGAACGGTGAGGGAGGGGGCATGTCATTCTGATAAGACATCAACACAAATTTCTTCGTATATATCCTTCTCCATCATTCCACAAGATGCACCACCACTAGTTGACACCATTATAGTAGAGTTTCTACAAGGTTATTATTACTGGAGTAAACTTCTGGAGTCTTGGGAGACAAGACAGAGAGGAATTATTCCAGTCTACTATGTGACTTGATATCTCTAAAGAATAGAGCAAAGAACACGGAAATGTCCCAGAGGAGACTGATATCCATTCTAAGAGAAATGCTTGAGCCTAACAAAGATAAGCATTGTGGCCATCTAGTCCTTTTCTACCAAGGACCGAAAGATAGAGTGAATGCTGAAAGGCATCTCAGAGATCCTTGGCCCTCTGCAGCTAATGTGTTTTCGTTGAACAATGTAGATAGGATGTCTTGTGAGAAACCAGATCATAGCGAGTGTGAAAGCCAGCCATGAATACTGATCCAGATGGCATATTCATGAACCTCTTTGGGGCATTATAAAGTAGGCAATCGGAGAATATCCGAAGAGTAGATTTGGTATTAGCACTGACAGAAGAAAAACAATCCGATTATAACTCTTCCTTATTTGGTAAATGTGTATAATTTATGATTTCTGAACACTGGAAAGATTACAGAGTAAAGAGTGTTGGAAAAAAATATTTAATCGAGTTTTTTTCATGCGGTGACACTTAGTGAACTTTTACTCATGTATGTTACATTAGAATGTACAAGAGAACAGAGACTCTGGGTCTTTTCTTTGACTTTTCTAAAGCCTTTGAGTGGACGTCACCAACATGTTGTAGTATGCAAAAATGGCACTCAGTTTATCTCTCCTGGTAAAGAAGTCCTACTTGGTGTGCCGCAGGGCTCTGTCTTGGGCCCTATTCTATTTTTGCTGTACATTAATGATCTACCAGATACTCTTAAATCGGTTACTGGTGTCAAACCTATACTCTACGCTGACGATACTAATGTTATTGTGTCAGCCCCATCACTGAATAGCTTGTCCCTTACAGCAGTCAGTGCCACTAAACTCCTATATGAATGGTGTCAAAATAATTTCCTTAAACTGAACCTTGACAAGTCTGGCGTTATCTATTTTTGTAACAAAAATAAAGCACCTGCAGCAATACCAATTGTTGTAGAGGGGAAACCACTCCCACAAATCTCCAGTTCACAGTTCCTAGGAGTTACCTTGAATAAAAATGTTGATTAAAATTAAATTATAAGGTTGATGTGCAATGCTCCCTATGATGCACCTTGTCTTCCTCTTTTTAAAAAACTGTGTATCCTGCCAATTTCATGCATATACATCTATGTCATTAGTATAAATGTAAAAAATAACATTCTTCAGTATACATCCAATGATGTATACCACTGCCACAACACTAGAACTTGTAAATATCTGCATCAATACTTCATCAGGACTCATAATACTGCCTAAGGTCCTAAACCTATGGGCCTGAAGATTTTTAATGGTTTGCCTCCAGAGGTGAAAAATGAGAGGAGAGCTTCGGTCTTTAAGAAGAAACTACTGAAGTTTCTGAACAAAAATCTGCACTTGTAACACATAACTTATATATTCCAATTCAATTTTTATTGATTATGTATCTATATTGACGTGTCCTATATTTGTATTTTGTGTACAAACTACAGATCTTTGGACAAATAAAAAATATTATTATTATTATGTTATGAATCGCTGAAAATGAATAACGTTCATTTAAAAAAATACTTTTAAAAAAAATTTAAATGGAAGAAAACTAATCTAAGTGATTGAAAGAACATTCTCAAATACACTAGCAGCAAACGGGAAAATAAGGAACTGATATTAAAATAAGCAGAATAAGTTTTGTTCTCACATGTGGAAACACGGAAATCTCCGTGACTGGTCCTCAACGTACAGCATAGAAAAAAACATGGAGATGTCCGTGATCGGTCCACACAACATGTTAAGTGTGTTCAGTGAGTGAGGAAAGGTTGCCCGTGGTATGTCGTCGGATTGTTTGATCTGCCCTTAGCATCTGAAAAAGAAAGGTACTGATGTGAAAAAGGAGCAAATTACTATAATGGTAGATTGCAATAATGATGTGCACGGAAGAGTTGTCCTTACATGTTATCAGTAAGTTCCTCAAACCTCAGTGTTGCAAAAAGTTAAATCGCAGGAAATACTTTCACTTGCTGGGTTAAGGCTTTGGACCAGCCCTTCTCATGGCAAAAGTATAAGGCTGCAAAGGGTGATAAGTAGAGACGTGGTGTGGAATCACGGATTCATCTTTCGCGTTATCGCAATCTGTATCGATAACGCTTGCCCCTAGAGTAGCGCAGGGTTTAACAATAACAGTCTATAAAATTCGCTCCACTGATTGTGATAAGCGATTTGAAGTGCTGTGCGAAAAATGAAGAATGGAGATCATGTTTTCTCTGACATAAGTTAAATCAAAATATAACGATAATGCTAGCGCATGCCTTAGGAAGATCTGTGATCGAGGTCCTGTTCTTTTCTTGAAAATGAAAAAACGATGATAAACATGAAATATGCCTATTTTGAATGAAATACGCGAAATTCATAATAATCCATGAAGTTTCCACCCTAACTTGGCTAAACACGATTAATAACACGAAAACAGACTAATCACATTAAGTAAATATTTTCCAACCTTGTTATATCGATTTTCGATATTCACTTCGACATGATGAATCTTTCTCAAAATATCATCTGTACCGTCCATCCAATCATGCCCAGTTCAGACTATGGTGGTCGTTACTGCGACACTGCACTCTTCAAGTTAATGGCATGGTAATTCAAACTAGAACTAGACCAATCCTTAGATTAAAATTAACTATGACTTAAGAAGGGTTTTGCACTAATTTTTCTATGACCGCCGCCATTGCTGGTAGCATTCTTAAATCTCACACTAAGTCTACACTATTGTTAAATCACGTTAATCGTTTTCCATAAACCTGCCTTTACCATGGGCAACTCCATTAAACACAGTCACCGACTCCTTTTGGCTATGTAGGAATTAAGCAGAGGAGGCCTGCCCCCTCGGAGAGTTTGGATGCAGTTGGAGGGAAGTTTTGTGGGCCTCAAGGGTATATCTGCTACATCAAGTCTCTCTTCCAAGGAGTAATGACACAATGATAATTGTTTATTGGAATGATACCCATTGAACATTCACAATCCACATCTTATTTTTGTCAGTTAATGGCCCTCTGCAAACCCTCCTGGCCTAGTTTTGTGAAATACTCTATAATCTCAAATGAAGAAGGGAAACATGCTTTTTTTTGCAGAATCTAAAGAGAGGAAATTATTGTATCTTCCCTCAAATATCGTTATGTGATATTTTTCACTTTTGTAAACTAAAATATTTCTACAGAGAGAAAAAAAAAAAAGATGAGCAGTCACAGATCAACTGTCCCATAAGGTTTTGTTTGTGAGTTCTTTTCGGCAGAACAGCTGAGTAGTGGGTGGTTGGTGAAATGAAGCTGGCACCCTGATACTTGTCTGACATTTATTTATCCAGTGTGGGCAAAGCTTAGAGTGTTCTATGGTGACGGTGTGGGGACGATGTGTGACGCAATGGCTTGCCCACGTGTGTCCGTGTTGCTTCATCATGGAAAGCACGGTTGGTGGCGTATATATTTTGGTGAAGTGTGTGGCTGTTGTGTCCCCCTCTCACAGGAAATGCAGGAAGCTGCTGGTGAGGAGGAGCAGGAGCTTGCACGGGAGATGGCAGAGGCTTTCCTGAACGAGGACCTCCCGGAGGCCTCTTTTGGGGCCCCCAAGGCTGGCCCTGGTCAGTGGGCCTCTGCCCTGAGGCTGCTCAGCCCTTCTGACGGCACAACACTGCACACGGAGAGATTCCCTCAGAATGAGGCAGCCCTGAGGTGAGGAGAGTGCCGTATACCCATCCATCCATCCCTCCCTCCCTCCCTGTTCTGCTGTTAACCACCCACAGGAGTCTCATTTTCACTCGACACACACTTTCTATTCTTGGGATTTTTTTGCTTCTAGGGTCAACTGAGGTCACCTGAAATTATAACATTTAAAAAACAATTTAATAATCCTAGACCTATGTTTCAACATTTTATTTTTCTTTAGAATAATAAGTCATGAGACTTTCTGCATGTCTTTGGATTCTTTTGTGCATTTGTCACTAACCGCATCTTGCTACTGTAGTTCAAATCGATAGTCTCGTATTAATTATCTTAGCATTTGGTTATCATTGGACATTGTCTTTTTCTCGCCGAGTCGTGGACCCTCAATACTAATAGTGTGCAATGAACGTTTTGATCCCTTTAGTGTATAATGCACTTGCAAAGCCATGATCACTGGCACTAGATATTCTCAGTGAATCAACCCGAAGGTTGGTCTTTGATAGGTGAGAGTAGAGCTCACCCCAGACTAAGCCATTGGCGTGTGAAATTCACCCATTCAGGGTAGGGAGGCCACTTACTTTCCCTGGGTCCCCTGCGATTTCCTGCGAAGTTCTGACACGCAGAAAATCGAATCGCGATTAATCACAATCAGATTTTAGATGGGGGGGTGTCCAGAAAGGCTCTTGCCTGGGATTTGAACCCGGGACCCTCCGGTCTGTAGCTCAGTGCTCTAGCCTCTAGGCCACCACGAACCTTAGATAGTTGTCTTTAAAAATCATGTTGGTTCTCAGGGGGATGGCATAAGAAATTAATTCTACAGATTTTGCATGCATTTTTTAAAATATTCACAATCTCGAATCATCAAATGCAATAATCCACAACAACATTATTTTTCCTATTTCCCCTCTTATGGTCTTGCCTAAGTAACACAATTATATCTAATTTAACTAGGAAATTTTTGCCTCTTTGTCAGTCAAAAGAAAGGAGTCTCCACCCATTGCTAAAAGCATTTCCTGTCTCCGTGATCACTAGATACTGGTCGCTCGACTCCGTCTCAGAAGTGTTGCCAAAACATTCCGCATGTAGTGAATCTATTTGCACCTCAGCACTGTCATTCAGGAAAAAGTGGAACTAAAGTTAGACGGAGGCCATTAGAAAATCTCTATGAATATGAATGGCTTAGAATATTAATAATGTTGCAAAAAGGCAGTTGACTGAGGAGAATATTTTCATCAGGTTAAATGCAATTAGAGCTACAATTAGCCTTTTTTCAAGGTTCAGATTTGTAAAAGTATCTCTCAACTGCACCTTTTCCCATTAGTTACAATACAAGGGTTCCCATCATGATTGGAGGAGAATCTGGACATTTGAATGTTTGTGTTAACCATTAAGGGCCAGTTTCACCAACGACTGTAAAATTTCCCATTATCGCAGTTTACATTATCTCCGTTAAAATTATTATCTTGATAATCTCTTGTTTGCCTTCCACCACTGTTATTATTATCTCGGTTTTATAAAACGGAGATTTCTAAAGAGAACGTTTAGGTTAATAAATTTTTCATACTCCGGGCGTCAACAAACAAAAGCGCCTAACCAATTTGTGATTCAGCTGATTTAAATTAGTGCTTATTGTAACTAAAGGCATTATTAATGGACCCATGTATGCGATGAAGAATTGATTGGTCCAAACAATGATTCTTCTGATGATTGCGTTGAATCTTCTGAACACCACACCTCACCGGAGATGAACCACCCATTGAAAATTAAAATCTTTTAATGGGGAAAGAGAAGGCAACTACATAGAGCATAAAAGAACTGCACTCCGATGTAAGAACACCAGGAAAGAAAATAATTTCCGAAAACCTTGGTTTCAAATGTAGAAAGGAAAATATCAAGAGCTCTATAGATTGGTTTTTGATAGGCAAGTTATAAATACAGTTGAGAATCTATAATCCGGCACAGTCGGGACCAAAGTGATGCCGGATTAGGGATTTCGCCGGACTATGGGTCATGCATGGCAACTGGTGTATTTTTGACGTCCGGGTTTTTTCATTGAAAGGAGTCAGTTATTTGTAACAGAGTATATTCGTTTGCCATTTACTGAACATTATTTAAAAAAGTCACTAAGAATAATCAGAAAGAAATTGTTTCTTTTTTCGCAAAGTTATTACTTGAAAGCATCGAAGTTGAGCAGAGATCAAGTGAGAATAACGCAATCTATGCATCGTGTGCTTCATTTTTATGCACATTTAAAAGTATAATATTATTATTGGAAAAGGGTAAATAGAATTTGATATTTCTTATGCATTGCCTCGTGCTACATACTTCCTATCGTGCTTGGTTTGTTATCAGCTGATTCAGCGCGACGTCAACGTGTGTGTGCCATCTACACGGCCGCCCATCACCACCCCGCGGGCGATCAGACTGGATCATTGTTCAAAGACAGTCATCAATATTAGCCTTCCTTCAACAATTTCAGGCTCATCATCGTCATCCCCACTCGGATTTATTGTTATTAATTACCATTTCAATGATTTCATCATCTATGATATGTGGTGTGGCGAGAATATCGTGGCCGCTATCTATCCTTTCGTCTAAATTTACCAATTCCATTTCCTTTAATTCAGGGTTATGGATGATGTTTGCAAACTCCATCATCATATTTTTATCCTCAGAAGCATGAAATTTTTTAAATCCCCACTTATTTCGTCCACATCAAACCTTAAAGCAGTCCACAATTTAAACCACGAGTGTTTGAAAACTGACTGTGAAATACTATTCCATGCACGCGATATTTCCCACATCACGTCTGTTTGTGAAGTAGTTTATCCTGCTCCATTAGCATTTGGCCAGAAATACTAAGGCCTTCACATCGATGTAATCAGTCGGCCACGCGATCAAAATCAGTACTTAAATCTTCTTCTTTAGTTTTTCTCTCTGTCATCCATTTCTTCGTGTCACTTTAACAGTAAAATTTAGAGGATTTTCTCTTTCAGCTTCTTAATGTGCCATATTGTTGAAGATCCCATGCAGTATGTTTCAGACAAATGCTTTACTGATGCAAGGTCATCAAGCTTTTTCACAACTTGCACTTTTTCTGCGATCGTTAAAGTTTTGTTCTGATTTCTCTCTTCTCTGCTGTTGCCACAACTGTATAGATGAGACATAATTTGGAAAAAACATAAGCAGATAACAAATAATTTTTCAAATTATGTCTAGTGGTCAATCGGGTGCAAAAATGCGCGTGCCATTGAAAGTGGCCGATCTGTAAATTAGTCGTAGTCCATCTCGGCGATGTCTTCAAATTTATATGTTTACTTCAAGTTCCAGAATAATTCCAGTGTACACGAAGTACCAGAAATTAATATGTTTAAATTATTCTGATTCTCGTAATGGGAAAATTAACGTTAAGAATTGGATATCTCAACAGGTTATGAAGCAATGTTTCGGCATTTTCCATGAAGGACCAGGCTGTTGGTCATGGCAAAATTGCCGGATTATGGGTGTTCCTGGATTAGGGATTCCCGGATTAAGGGTGCTCAAATGTACAATTACACTATGCACAAATATTCAAAAAGTAGGTGCCGATTATTCTCATGCGAGAGATGCCAGGCCCACTGATGAGGAAGAAATTGAATTGGGCTTCCACTCTTTGCGGGAACAAATAGATCTGGGAAGCAAAATATGAAGGATTTATGGGATGAAGATGGCTTGGGTGTTGAAATATTTTACGCGTCCATGAATTATCAAAGATTCCATTTTCTTCTGCAGTGTCTCAAATTTGATTATGTAAACAGTAGGGCAGAAAGAAAAATGATTAATAAAATAGCTCTGATTCATCAACGTTTTGAAATGATGGTGAGAAAGTTTCAGGATAACTGTGCCATATGGGAGTGCACAACGGTAGACGAGCAATTAATCGGCTTTAGGGGAAGATATTCATTCAGGCAATACCTCCCAAAGAAGCCTACAAGATGTGGTATTAAAATATTTGCATTGGTTGATGGTAATCACGGTTGGTTTGCAAGTGTTTCCCTGGCAGAGAATTTGTTACGAAGTAAATTGACACTGGTGGGAGAAAACAAAAGGGTGTTGCCACCTCTCAGATGTCTTGCACAAAACAGAGGGAGGAGAATAGTCTTTGGATTAAGAAAGAACATGACATGTTCCCAAAAAAGGTAAAAATGTAATTTTGTTATCAACGATGCATAGCGGTATGAGCATTGACAGGTCGACAAGTGACAAGAAGAAATCAGAGATAATATATTTTTATAATGTTACTGATGGCGGTGTTGACACACTGGATGAGATGTGCATAACATATTTCAAGAAACACTAATAGATGGCCAATGGTAATTTTTTTCCACTTGAAAAACGTGGCAGGCACTAACTATTTTGTTTTTAATGCAACAATGTAAATCCAAGAAGCAAGATGCATAGATCAAACTTCGTACGACAAATTGCGATGGAATTGACAAATCCATTTATAAGGAGAAGATCTGAAGTGAAAATGATTCCAAAGGAGCTGAAAAGAAAGACAGATTTCAGTGATTCACCAGCATGTGAAATAACAACAAAAATAAAAGGAAAAAGTGGTAGATGTGTTGTATGTCCAAGGAATGAAGGCATTAAAATAAAAATGTTCTGTCGCTCCCGCGATAAGTGGATGTGCTCGAAACATATGATGAACATTTGCAATGATTATAAAGAAAAAAAAAACCATTTTGATGTTGAAAGTAAAGTATGAAAACAGACTACGGTGCCTATGCCATGATAACAGTATTCACAGTATTTCAAATTCAAGACTGGGAAAGTAATTTACGTAAGAGACAGAATTGGATCCAGATATCAAGGTGAGGCACCTCTGCCCTGAGAACGACGCTCGATTAGTGATGAAACGTCGCGAGGATTGAACACTAGGCCACGCATAGTTGTAGCTGACGCGTCGGCTACAGTGAACACTAAGACCCGGTGTACTACCCGAGATGCTCCTCATACTCTAAGCAACTTAGATTCTGCTCAGCCCTCAGAACTTAGCCTCATCGAGTTATCTTGGATTGGGGAGGGGGGATTTTCCCACTCCCCCCACCCTGGATCCGCCACCAGTTAAAGATCATAAGGTTGAACGATCAACTCCTCCTCAGCATGAAAACTGCAAGTAAAAACATAGATTTGAATAACATTAATGGCTTTTACAAATAAAATGTTGTGTAACCCATTTTTAAACGAAAATTTTCCTTGGGGTGTCAGGAGCACCCCACGCGAGTAACCTTGATTGGAAATTGTGCACGAGTAACGCCGGGTTAACAAAAAACAAAACAGGGCATGTGACTGATGGTTAATTCTGGGTGTGAGAAGAAAGTGAACGTAAATAATAGCATACACAAAGTGAAGTCAGTGACCCAAGCAATTGCAGGTACCTACTCGTACGTCCTCACACCCTTAATCTACTCTTTGATGAACTACGGCACAGAGTTGAAGATAAGAGTTGAGATATTTTTATTTATAACCCCCCCCATTGTACTGCTTCTTCATTGTCTTTGTATTTTTCGCTTCCCCTCATCAATGGCTTGGAAAATTGCTAATTTAGTTTGTTGTTTCCAGCAGCCTCCTTTATTTAAGATTTGTCATGTCCAATGTGGGCCCAAAATTTATCATGTAATTTAAGTTGGTGTGCATTTTTACTGGCAAATATTTAAAAATTGACAGAAAATTATCAAATTAAAAATATGTAAGCAGATTCTAAATGTTATGAGGCCATCAAATAAATGAATGGTAATTTCAACGCAGAAGTGAGGCCTATTTCACGGACCGATGTTTTCAACTACAAAAATGTGACTCTAATCACAAATAATGTTGCGTATGGGAGGACAGAAATAATTGTTTACAAATGGTGGAGTTTCAATTTGTTGCGAAGATATTCTGAAAAACAGATTACTGTCGCGAGGTGCAAGTATGGAAATTACCGCAATGAACACAATGTGATTTTATAACGGTATGATGTCAACAATATCGAGTTTTCATGGAGAATTGGCAATAAAATGAAGTCAGAATTTGCTAAATTCCCCTTAAAATGTCACTTGAACCCTAAAGTATAACAAATCTTTGGGTTCAGGTATATTAGCTGCGTCTCTGAAGGTAATCTCATAGGTGGGTGTGAAGGAGTTCATGTGAGAGGTTTACATCAGTTTGCAAGTTCTATTTAGACCAGTGGTTAGTTTTACTATCATTTTCGCTAACATGATAGCTGAATACGCTGAATATTTCACTCACTGGAGGTAGTTGGCTCATAATGGGGGTGTATTCTCAGCTCCAAATATGGAGGTTTTTCGAAAATATAGAGGTATGATAAGAAGAGGTTTATTGCATTGATTGCATTGATCCTTATGATTGCATATAAATGTTGGCGGGGCCTCGAAGGTATCACAAAAAAACGGAGGTTTGCAATATGAAGAGGTTCAGTAGGGAGAGGTTTTACTGTAAGTACCGTTCAGTGGGATGTAGTGCCTCTCTTCCTGTGCACATGGGGAGATCATAATAAGCAAACCAAACATGTTGGTGTGTAATTGTCAGTCTGTGCATATGGTGCAACTATACTAATCCATGGTGAGAGATCCTAGGCCAAACCAAAATCCCCCTCATTTCGCCACTGTGGAAGTTGATGAAGGATTGGTCCCTGTGAATGAGCTTTTAGCAATATGCCTCATTATGGGGAAACCTCACGTCAATCCAGGCGTATTCTGTGAAGGAGTGTGTAATTGTGATCAGTTCATTAGTCTGACGGTGAGGAACAATCGTGTCCTCTATTTTCATTCCTTTTTTCTCATAATTTTAAGAATATTAATGTGATAGCACAGCTAACGGTGAAGTGTGTAAGTGATTATGGATGTGTGTGTTGTCTTAATTTCAGCATTGCCCTTTGTAAATTTGCCAATCAGCCTGAAGGGCATCAGTTCATTGTGGTTGGCGTCGCTAAGGATTACCAACTGAATCCTAGACAAGTTGCTGGTGGCTTCCTCTACACATACAAGTGAGTGCAATCTATGTCATTGAAGATGTCTTCTCAGGGTGTGTACAGTGAAACCTCCCTATAACAAAGTCATAGCTCCAGTCCCTGAACCTTACCATGCGCAATGCATGCAAAAAAACCTCCCGTAACCAACCTCCATACTTATGAATTATCCATGGAACTAATTTTGTGCCTGGGTCCAGACATGGAGGTGATGTATGTTTAGCAAATTATTTGTGTAAAAATTATTTTTCTCTGCATTTAAGAGGTTTTCATTATCGATATTGAAATAATGGTTGGCCTTTCTTAAAATTTCTTAAAACATCATCCAGCTATAAAAATGGCATCTGTTCAAAATAACATCCAGCTGAAATAATTGCAGAAATATATACAACAGGGACGCAACACTCCACGTTAAAAATCGACCCCTTCGTCCCCGCCCCCTAAATGTGTGAGAACGTCTCATTGGCCAAGCATATTCGGCTCTCATTGGGCGAGAGCACAGGGCAGCTATTTGAAACCATGAATTCTACGCACCCCCACCCTCGCATATTCCCCGTATTATACATAAATGCATATTCAGGAGAAAGGTGAATGATAAGGCAATAGCAATAAATTTAATTATTTATTGAAAAATAGCAAATGTGAGAATAGAAAAATACTCAAAATAGCACATTGTGAAGCAAGCCATATCAAAACCTTGTCATGACTACCCACAAACATTTCACGTTAAACATAAAGCATCACGCAATTCAATGTTGCTGGTACTCTGAAATTCATTGTATGATACAAATGACAAAATGTGGCAAAGTTAGAAACTGACCCCATGACCCTCTGTGAATTCCATAAACCAAACGGCTTAATTCAAAATGACATCCTCTTTCACATACTAAAACAAAATTTACTGCAGGTTGTCATGTCAATTAGAAAAACAAATCAAACTGTAGTTGGCAGCCACTTGTTTGACATAGCAGCATAAGATTAAGAGGGAGTACTCTATGATGTTAAGGATAATTTGCCACCCTGATGTAAACCTAACTAAACAATAGCTTCAAAACCTAAAAATTAATTGGATTAAGACACTTAAGCAGATATTCTCAATTATAACACCACAGCAAATGACAAATTTGCAAATAGAGTTAAACAAATTCACTGCACGGGCAGAGCAACCAGCAGTGACTCAGATTTAGATACCCTGCTGAAATAACTAACAAGAGAAATCAGTTCCTCCTCCTCCTCCTCCTCACAAGCGTCATGTCCAATTTTTCACGGCTGGTGCCACGACACCTCATTGTGGCAGGGTGGGTGCAAAGTATGTGCCAAAGTGGTCATGTTGAGCTGACATTATCTTCCACTGCCCTCGTTGTTACTGCATTGGTAGGTAACCACTGATGTATATTGTGCATGCCGTTTCAATCCCTGTGGTGTTGAAGTATGCCGTGGTGGTGTCTCAGGTGCTTGCCCTGAAGGCACTTCCTCAGGCAATAGATCGCAATGCAACTCTGAAGAGAGCATTAGAAGTTATTCATGTGTGAGAAACAACAGTAACAGAATATGACTAATTTATACCAATTGACACATGGCTCTCACTATTCACTTATTATTTCCACAGCAACATGAAATAAAGTGAAGATTAAAGTTTCTCTACTCAAAGGTCTTTTCAAATAATTTGAAACACTTCATGATACAAGAAGCTAGTACAGCTTTAATTCACAATGTGAAACTTTGCTGAGGGTACTGGGTTGGGTTTACTGAGAATACATAACAACACGGTAAGAGAATTATCGAATACTTATTATCAGAAAAAAGTTCTTGTATTTGTGTATTTACGTCAATCGTGAGCCGTATGTACTTACCAAATATTCCGGCAGCTGTGGACGGCAATTACCACATTGAAAGGCCTTGCAGGAAACAGGGTCGCAATAGCATCTAGTTTCAGTATGTTCGTACCCAGACGAAACAGGCGGATTCCTTTTATTTCTGTACATCTCATTCAAGGCATTTAGCTCCTCGCCACCTATCCTGTATAATACAATTTTGCATAAACATCATTCTCAATCTCCCATTTGTACATGATAATTCTCATTCGAAGAAATATCACTTCACATTGGCTTACAAAATATATTTCAACAAAAGCGTCTTAAATGGGGATATGACGATCAAAGAACACGTTTCTAAAATACGTTCAGCAATAAAGTGAAATCATGGAACTTCTATAAACCCATTCTACTACAGGGTGTCTACCAGTCGGGAAAAGTCGGGAATCCGGGAAAAAGTCAGGAATTTATTAACGTCGGGAAAAACTCTGGAAAAGGTCGGGAATTCGCTGAAAAATATTAAAAAATCGGGAAAACTGGTTGCTTGCAAATCGTCAGGATAAAAATTGGAACGGCAAAACGAAATGCATTACGAATGAACGAAAGGCATTACGAAATGAGATATTGTTTCCCCTTTCCTTTATTTGTCATTATCAAAGAGGTGTTATTTTAAACCTCTCTGGTCAGTATTTGTGAGTTCGTGACTTACGTCGTTCGATTGCACTAGACATGGGCACCGTTTCCTGCATGCCGCCGCGTGACAAATCGGCTCGGTCGGTTGCAGGTTGAAGATCGTATACTTCCCTCCCGCCCATGAATGCTATTTCGGAAGAATGACCTTGACCGTGGTTATTACAACTCTCCCTAAGATTCAGGCGTTCCATTGATCGTATTCTAGTACGATTGTGACATTTTGCATTTTGCCATGCCTCTGAGGGTGTAACTCGATTAAATTCCACTAGAAATATTATTTTAAACCATCGCGTCCTAAGTTTCTATGCTGCGCATCATCATAATCGGGTGGGATTAATTAACTTTACTGTGGAATTGGAATGTTTTCTTTCTCTCATCCAGTCAGTAAAGCTTACCGTTTGCCATTTTGTTATTAGCATTTCCCATTGAATTGTGTTGCTTCTACAGGGTTTATAGGAACCTGGAAATCCTGGAAAACCTGGAAAAGTCAGGGAAAATGAAAACGGTCATGGAAATCTTGGAAAAGTCAGGGAAATTTATGTGGGGTCAGGGAAAAATCACAAAATGGTCAAATTTAGGAATTTATCACCTGAAAACGCTAAGAGATTGAAAACCGTACATAGCAGCGGATGGTGTGGGAAAGGAGGGGACGACTGGCCTCTCTGGCCAGGATGCACCCTAGGGGCCCTAGTCTGGTCCTTTCTGACTACAGCCTGCGTGATTTGGTGAAAAGGTTGGCGAATGGTGTGCCATATTCTCATTTTCATTTGCTAGCGATTTCGCCAGGAATGCTTCGCTTTCATCCCTCTGGCGAGGAAAAAGTTATTCTCGTTCTGTCTGGCAAACATATACAGGAAATGTACATTAAATTCACCAAGAGAGACTTTCGTTAGCGACGGCAATGAAGGCACTCTAGCGGCTTAGCGAAAGAATTGATGAGTCCCCAACTTGCGACTTAATAACTGCTATACACCATTATAATGTTACATTTTGAATCCCAGTTAGTTTAATTTTAATTAAATGTCTGGCATAAAACCTGTGAGTTGCTTTACTCGTCATGCTATGTAGTTAAATAAATGGGAATAGAAGTGTGTTTGCGTTTGAATGAAGCACGAAGCGTTTGTTTGATAAGTGCATTGTAGTGCTGTGGAGGGCGCGAGATTGCCAAACCCACCTCACTTCACACGCTCATTACCTATTGCGTCGCGTTGCCAGACTTCCGCCGCATTGACTTTTACCCTTTCTTTGGCCACCTCAGGATTGGCTGACTTTGTTTTTCATCCTGAGTGATGGGCTCAGTGAAGCAGAGTCCGTCGCTTGCCCCCTGCCCTTCAATCTCTGTTATACATTGTAACAATTCGCAATTACATTCTGTAGTGTCGTTCCCTATGCTCTACGCAAGTCTGTCGATCTATGCAAGATTGTCGATCTCCGCAAGGCCTTTCAGCAAGAGCTAAAGGAGCTCTCACTTACCATAATGCTTCAAGTTTCTATAGATGGCCCTAATGTCAACTTGGCTTTTCTCAAAGAGCTTCAGGCTTATCTACTTGAATGAAACGGACCCAATAGCCCTATTTTTCTTGACATGGGATCCTGTGGCCTCCGTACTGCCAATAATAGCTTCAAGGGTGGATTTAGGGCTGTTGATTGGAAACTGGTTGAATGCTTGCATGGAATTTACAACGATTTACATGCTAGAAGAAGGTTCATTGAAGGAAGTGACCCTGTTTTTCCTGCAAAATTCTGTGTATTGAAATAGCTAGAAGATGAGGAAGTGGCTGTAACTGCTCTTAAGTCACTTTCAAACTTAGCCAAAATTGTGGAAGGATGTTGGGAAGAAAAAGTCAAGATTAATTCAAAGAGCTACTTCAACATGGTTTGAAGGAAAAACCAGGTTAGCCTTCTTTGCTTATGTTTCTCTTCAATTAAAACCCTTTCTGAAGGCATATCAATGTAGGGAACCAATGAATCCATTCTTTTATACAGACCTGTCTTTTGATGTACTGTACTTTTGATCATTAACTGAAGTGATCTTCTGATCAGAGACCTTATGTCTCTCTTCATCAAAGGTGTTATCTTAGATAAGGCTAAGTCAGTTGTTGATGTCGATCTCAAGAAAACAGAAAACTTCTTACCTGACAAGCATTTGACGATGAACTGTAGTTAAAGCTGAGCTGCGGATACTTAAATTGAGTGCAGGGAAGTTGAAGAAATTCTAAACTGATTTCAAAGATGTGTTGCTTAAATTACGTCAAACGTTAATCTCCAAGTGACCTGTTAAGTACAAGTCATGTGAGGGTGTCACGTTTTGTGACCCAGCCCTAATTGCTAGTCGTCCTAATGGTAGTATTACTAGATTGTCCAATGCTGTTGAGTTATTCCATGTGAAAAACTGGCTTTCAGCAGAAATGTGTAATTGTATTATTATGGAATTATGAACATTCATATCCAAAACTGAAGTGATTGAAGCATGTAAAGCCTATTGCAGAAGTGTGCAGAGAATTGATCACTTTTGGAGAAGTCTGCTTGAAGGTTTGGAGAGCTTACAAAACGTGTACGCTAGGGTGTCCCTTATTTTGCAACAAAAAAAATTTTGCAAATTTTTTTGGGCTCACCCCCTAAATATTTTCCATTGGGTCAGATTTACTCAATAACAAAATTTCATCTCAATAGGCCTATAATAACCCGTGCCGACTTGAGCTTGAAATTTGAATATTAGGAATAATAGGTTTTGTAGGTTAAAGTCAGGGAAAAAGCTATTGATACATGTTTCATATATAATTTTATGTTACAATTTAATACATTTTCACTCTTTAGACTAAATATTGTTTTCGGTATTCTTTAGTTTTTAGTATTATGTGGATATTTTCTTTTCAGTGTTTCTTTCTTGCAATCTGGGTACAATCTGCAGTGTTCACTGCAATCACAACACAACACAAATTGCTTTTGCTCTTCATCTACCGTCAGTAGTCCATGAAAATCTTACATTAATTTAACACCTCTTTCAGCACTGTCATTCACAGCTTTCAACTCCATAACTATCCTTTGAGCTTTTAAATATGAAGTGTTGCTCGTCCATGTCGAGGGACATTCTTGAATAAAACTAATGTCCAACCTCAGGCAAAAGAACAGATCTCTGCTTTTGGATGACACGAAGTCATCTATAGTTTTCACTGAAATGAAGATGAGACTGAATTAGGAGATGTATATTAACGAATTAAAAATTAAAGAATGGTAATCAGTATAAAATTAAACTTACCATATAATTGTCCATCCAGTTCTCCACGTAGAGGAATATATCTCTTTTCCATGTGTAGATTCTCTCTGGCTAAATTTGCTACCATTTTGATTTGTACGTCTACTTCATCATCAAAGAGTGATAGGACTGACAACTCTTGTGCTAAGTACCACATATGGTGGCTAAATGTTTTAGAGCTGCTTTTGAAATTGGGGAATCTATCTTTTCATATGATTTTAGAACTTTTAAGAAGCGGAGATCTTGATAAGGAGCTTTTACAGCTGCACTGCACTGAAGCCACGGTTTGACATAAATAGTTACAATGAATAGAGATACATCTCTTAAGGCATTTTTATTTACACTGGATAATTTAAGTTGTGATCTTAGCAGAAACATTTTTAAACAATAAATAGCTCTTGCCATCCATCGAGCTTGATGCATCGCCCCAGGAGGGCGTATTTTTAGTTTTTTTCCAGAGTCTCCTCCCAAAAACATTAGAGAGAGCTCTATGAGTTCACGATAATCACCTCTCTGTGTTAGTTTATCTAATTCACTTTCATAAATGTCTAGCATTTCTTTGATTTCCGACTCACTAAAAAATTTCCACGTTCTCTTTGCAACTTTGAAAATTATTGGCATTGACACTTTCCCAGCTTTCCCTAAAATGTTTAAAAAGTGGTATGTCAGGACTGCTTGTACTTTACATTCAAATGCACTTCGTAAAATAAGTTCATATATGTAATAATGGCATGGAAAAAACAATTCCCTGTCCAATTTTTGCTCAAGTAAGACACATGCTCCATTTAAACGTCCAGTGTTTGATGCAGTTGTGTCACAGCAGAGAATGTGTACATTGTCTTCTATACCCCAATACCATAATGCGTTCCAAACAGCGTTCGCTTGCTCTTTGCCAGAAGAATGCTGTAATTTTGGAACCCCGATGAGCTGCTCACTGTCCCCAAATGTAACAACAATTGGAAGTCTTTCTTCTTTTGGGTCCCTGACATTTAATGCAGGCAACAGTTTACCATCCCAATGAACAGTAAAAATTGCAGGTATATCATTCTTGAAAGCAGATCTAATTGTTTCAGAACGTTCTCTTCTCTTCTTCTCTCTGATTCGATGAATAGAAGATTTATTAATAGAGAGTTCTTCGGTATTATGGCCATGTGCCTCTGCTGTCACCTGAAGGATGTATACAGAATCTCTTACACTCAGCTGGCATCTATCCAAGGCAGCCACTAATTTAGGAGTGATATAATCTTTCGTATGACACCTTGTAGCATTCTGCATTGATGTACTCTCAGAAGTCTCTCCTAAAAATTTACCAACGCTGATTTCACCTGAACTTGGATGTGCGTTATCTGAATCTTCAGATGATGAAGAAGGAGGTACAGCAGAAGATGTAAACTCTGCACACAGTTGTTTCTCTTTCCTTTTCTTTTCTTCTAATTTTCTTTGCCTCGCCCTTTCTTCTTTATCAGCGAGCTTTTGGTCTACTCCTGCAAGGTAGCATTTACGTCCTGGCTCTCGCTGCCGAAGCAAAACATCCTGTCTTCTTCCAACTTGATCATTTGAAGAGCATTGGCATGTGCAATATCAAATAGAGTTTCCAAATTATCTGTAAACTCCTCTTCACGATGCTTAAAAATATCTTCACACTTGTTTGCATTTTTTTTGTAATTTTCTCCACTCCGAATGCAAGTTAATTAGTTTTTGTGAACAATATTGAATAGCTCTTGTCGGAACTCTTGCATTCTCCCAAAATATCATGCACTCACGAATCACAATACTTACACTGACAGTTAATTTCACCTCCCGTATGTTATAGAAAAAAACTTCAAAAGTAGAAGGTTGGCGTGTAAGAATCACCCCACGTGCCCTTCCCCATTTCCAACTCTGTAGTATTGTTGACGTGATGTTGACGAGTAAGAAACGTAGACACATTGTAACAGCTACGGTAATTTGAGTGAACCCTCCCCATCATTACCCACCGTAGGTTTTTAGGCGACCCCCTCGCCCCCCTAAGTTGGTATTGTAGTTTCTGCACGACCCCTAAGGACAAGCTCAGGCCTCAACGCTGGGTGGAAAATCCAGACTTGTTCTTCATGCGAGTTCGCACTCAAGTCGGCACGGGTTAGAATGCTCCGATCTCCACAAAATTTTGTAAATGCATGTTTTAGTCATTCAAACAAAATTGGAGGGTGAGCATTCAAAAATTTCGAAGTCTGAAAATAAGGGACACCCTAGTGTACACCAAGAAGGTGCTAATCTTGAGCCATAGGCAGGCATTTGTGGAGAAGGTTTTCTCCGTCAACTAAGAGCTTATAGTGGAGAACCAATTGGGACATTCCCTGATTGCTCAAAGACACATTTACAATGCTATCAAGGCAGTCAGTGGGCTTCAGAATATGACCATTGACAAAAAGATGATACTGTCATTCAGAAATGCATGGTCACGTTATGAAGACTTTATTAAGAAGAATTAGAAGTGGCAAGAGGAAGAAGCAAAGAAATTTCATTTCGTTACCAAGAGGAGTCTCCTTCAACAGATTGAGGAATTGTAAGCTAAACGAGCCAAATTAGTGTCCGAGAAAGTCACTCAAATTCTTTTGATTGATGACAAAATCATAAATCTGACATCAAAGTTTAACTAATTTTCTTTTTAATTTGTGCAGCCAAAGATTGTAGCAATATCTATTGTTATCCAAAACTTCCTGTTCTATTTCCTAATAACAATAATTTTTATTTTGTTGGCTTAAAGTTGTTGATCTCTTAGTACTGGAAGTTCATATTTTTAATATGACAATAAACCTACTGTAAGATTCTCGAGCCAAAGATGAAAAAGAGCTTGAATATCTGGGGTTCGTCAGCAGGCAACCAGGGAACGGAAAGGAAAAGGCCAGTCTTTCAACGGAAGATTCTTTATTGCGTGCTTTCCTCTACATGTCCCCGCATCAACTGCCTTCAGGCAGCACCCGCTTCGTGGCGTCTCCTTGGTGGTGTCCCCCACGTGATACACTGTGGCCCTCGCTAATTAGCCGTTCAATACCTCACCTGTGTCATTGCTCGGGTCACACGTGTAAAGTTAATGGCGAAGCCCGAGGTGCGCAGCGAGAAGAGAATGCAACAGGCTGCAGTTTCAGTCAGGGGGGAGAGAAGGTGAGCAGGGTGAAACGGATGCGGAGGAAAAAGGCAAAGTTGCAGAATCAGAAATAGGAATGGGGAAACTCAAGTGGAAACCGTGGGGAAACGCTGACACCGAGGAGCGCTCTTGTGTGCCATTATACTACCAGTATACCAGTGCGCCAGTACGCTGTAATTTTTTGTAAGTTTTTCTTTGATTTCTGATTACCACTTTTATCTCTGTAAATGACCAAAATCTTGGTGTTTTCAGGCGCTCAAAAGTCAGGGAAAATCACTAATAATGGTCTGGAAATCCTGGAAAAGTCAGGGAAAATGAAAATGAAAAACTCCTATAAACCCTGTTCTATACGCAAGCATAACGTCTTCGTGAAAGAAGAGAGATCAGCCCCTGGAAAGTAAAAACATTATATTATGTTTTGGTGTTTTCCCGGTGGATTAGATGCGTGAAAGTTTCTTGGGTCTTCCACCGGGTCAAAGGCTCCATCTCTGCCGACGTTTCCAAAAACGACTCGTTTTCCATCAAGATGTCCCTGGCTCACAGCCCTGAAGATGGAAAACGAGATTTTTTCCGAAACGTAGGCAGAGATGGAGCCTTTGACCCGGTGGAAGACCCGAGAAACTTTCACTCATTACATAATATATATTATGTTGTCGCCGACGACGCCATACGTGCCGCCGCCGACGAATATGTCGTTGGCTCCTGGATGATATACTGGAGAACTCGCCATTTGCTAGCTAGTGCGGTGGAGTGTCTTATGTTATTCATCTGATGGCGAGCTCGCTAGCTCGAAAGCCACCGGAAAGTCTAGTTCATCTGTCGGCATGTGCGAGTTTGCAACAAAATCATTCGTTTTTACTGGAGAACTCTGCATTCACCAGCTTGAGTTGAGTTGGTTCGTCAGTCTTCGTGTTGGTGTGTGCTCAAGAGGTGCCTTTGGTTGGCCTGGCGATGGACATCATTTCATTCAAAGGCTCCTTTCACACGGGACGGCGCGAACCCGACCGCCGTGTACGGCGCACAGTGGTGCAGGATCCCTAATACTTGGTATTTATGAGTCTAAAAAAACTTTCTATATAGGTTTTTTGTGCATAAACGTTGGATGCACCGATTGACGAATTCAAAACCATCTGAAGTAAGGACATATCGCTGTTGCTACTCCTCTAGTAAATAAGATAAAATGTTGCACTGGTAACAAGTGCATCATATGAAAAGGAGCAGGCACAGCTTCACCTTCAATTCTCTCTAGTAAAACGTGTATTGCCCCATTTCTTTTTCTGAAAAATGTGTTTTGTAACTGAAGGTGAGTGCTATTTAACTGTTTATTAATATATTGCAAATTAATTTGCGAAATTTTTTTACATAATTTCTTGTTCAAAAATAAAGAAAATTTTTTTGAAAATTCACTTTTATATTTTTTCAAAATAATTAATTTGTGAAAATATTAACATCGACGCAAAAACCTTTGTGCTATAATTTTTAATGAAACGAGAATTTTGAGTTGGTGTAAATCCAAGTAGTAAAAATATTGCAAATACTTTTGTGAAAAAAGTAATTAGCGCGCTAACATGTCGCGAAAATATGAACATCAAATTAGCATTCAGCGACTGAGAAAATGTATATTTGTTCACATTAAGCGTGATGCTTTAAATAGGAGTAAATTTAAGTAAAAAAATTGCGAAACTTTTTGCGAAAAAATTAGTTTACAAAAGTTTTGAATCTAAATTCATATTCAGCGACCTCGAAAACATATATAGACCAAATTTCATATAAATTGAACATTTTTTAATCCAAATTATACCAATACCAATGTTTACCAATCCAAATTATATCAATACCAATTATTAGGTATCCTGCACCACTGTGCGGCGTCATGCCGTGCATTCCTGAAAAACAGCCGTGAATGTCATGGTACAGTCCATTTCGAGTATATTGCATTTTAATTTCTAGTAGGAGTTTAATCATGAATGAAGTAGATAAGGTGCTGTGCTTGTACTTTTAACAATGTGGATATAATAAGATGGCCAATTCCAAGTGAAAAATTAGACAGGACTGGGCGTTGAACTATTGACAGTCCCAAGGACACATCAAGAAGTTAGCCTTTTTGGTCTGGAATTTTAAAATTTTTGTCTTGAAAACTCTTGAATTTCTTTTTCATATATTAGTAGACACCATGTACTATCACCTATCAATTCATTTAGATATTCTTACCTTAAACGCAATTTTCTTCTCCAAGCAATGTTCCATGCAGAAACGTGGCCAAGGCATTTCATCTGAAGGTGAAACATATTACATCATCTCCACATTACGAATTACAGCACAATCTTTCCTTATTCTTCCCCTTTTCATTAATTAACTATTTAAATTAAGTTACTTGCCTCGTGTTATAAATTGCTCAACAACAATGAATACTTCCCAGAACAAACATCAATAAATCAGGCGGATAATCAACACAGCTAACTGCAGTAAACAGTAACAGTTGCGACCAAGAATTCCAATCCGGTGAAAGCCCGCGAAACTTCCAAGGAGGGTGGGGAGAGAGGGCGTGGCCTGGAGGGTGTGAGAAAGTCCTGTTGGTTGTTTACCAAGGTCCTCCTTCGTGGATACCAGTGCCACGGCCATGACATACAATTTCAAGCTGTGATTACTCTATTATTACGGGAATCCATTGGCATTTCAACAAATAAAAGCAGAATGCCATCCATAGCTGATAGCGGTGGTCTCGTCTCCTCTCTGCGTAGTAGCTGTGGACTGGGACGATTTAACAACACCGGAAAGTCTTGGGAACACATGGATAAAACTAAGCTCAATGTAATAACAATTATAATTCTTATAAAACTAAAGAAAAACACATTCCCGGAAATAGAATCATAAATCACTAATGGATGTTCACATCATAACAGTTCTCATTTTTAGTTTTCGTCACTGCTAGAGTCAGATACACCATATTACCTTCCTGCAGCTCGATTTTCTGATTTTTTGGCATTGCTTATAATACAGTTGAGCATCTTTAATCCGGCACAGTCTGTACCAAAGTGATGCCGGATTAGGGATTTTGCTGGACTGTGGGTCATGCATGGCAACTGGTGTATTTTTGACGTCCGGGTTTTTTCATTGAAAGGAGTCAATTATTTATATCAAAATATATTCGTTTGTCATTTACTGAACATAATTTTAAAAAGAGTCCCTGAGAATAATCAGGAAGGAATGGTATCTCAATTCATACAGTTATTACTAGTATCGAAGTTACACAGTGAGTGAAAATAACGGAATCTAAGCATCGTGTGCACTATATTGCTGCACATTTAAAAGTATAATATTAATATTGGAAAAAGGTATATAGAATTTGATATTTCTTATGCATTGCTTCGCGCAACACATTTCCTACCGTGCTTGGTTTGTAATCAGCTGATTCAGCACAATGTCAACGCATGGGTGTCGTCTACACGGCCGCCCATCACTGCGTCGCGGGTGATCGGACTGGATGATTGTTTAAAGACAATCATCAATAGTAGTCTTCCTTCAACAATTTCAGGCTCATCATCTTCATCCCCACTTGGAATTATTGTTATTAATTACCATTTCAATGATTTCATCATCTGTGAAATGTTGTGTGGTGAGAGTATATTGGCCGCTAACTATCCTTTCCTCTAAATTTACCAATTCCATTTCCTTTAATTCAGCGTTATGATTGGTGTTTGCAAACTCCATCATCATATTTTTATCCTCAGATACATCAAATTCTGTAAATCCCCACTTATTTCATCTACATCAAACCTTAAAGCAGAAAAAATTTAAACCACGCATGTTTTAGAACTGGATGTGAAATACTATTCCATGCACGCAAAATTTCCTACATCACGTCTTTTAGATTGATCACGTCTGTATCTCTAATAGTTTATTCTGTTCCATTAGCATTTGGCCAGAAATACTAAGGCCTTCACTTCAACGCAATCGAAACCAGGCTATCTAAATCAGCACTTAAATCTTCTTTTATAGTTTTTCTCCTTGTCATTCATTTCTTCGTGTCACTTTAACAGTAAAATTTAGAGGATTTTCTCTTTCAGCTTCTTAATGTGCCATATTGTTGAAGATCCCATGCAGTATGTTTCAGACAAATGCTTTACTGATGCAACGGCATCAAGCTTTTTTACAACTTGCACTTTTCCTGTGATCGTTACCGTTTTGTACTGATGCCTCACTCCTCTCCTGTTATCACAACTGCGGTGCATGTCTCATCTATACGTGTGTCAATATGTCTAGATGAGACATGATTTGGGACAAACATAAGCAATTAATAAATAATTTTATCAAATTACATCTATTGGTCAATCAAAAATGCAGGCGCCATTGAAAGAGGCCGATCTGTAAATACGTCGTAGTCCGTCTCGGTGATGTGTTCAAATTTATAAGTTAACTTCAAGTTACAGAATAATGTCAGTGTACACGAAGTACCAGAAATTAATATGTTTAATTTGATCTGATTCTCAGGATGTGAAAATTGACGTTAAAAATATCTTGGCAGGTTATGAAGCAATGTTTCGGTAAAAAATGTTTTGGAATTTTCTACAAGGTACTGGGTAGTTGGTCATGGCAAAATTGCTGGATTATGGGTTTCCCAGATTAGTGATTCCCGGGTTAAGGGTGCTCATTTGTATGTAGTTTTGTACTCAAAGGAAACGATCACAATTTCTCATCAGAACTCATTTCAGGGTGATAATAGCAAAGTACCCCACACAGCTGTTTCTGGAATTTTTCAGGGTGCAGTTGCGGAAGAGATTAATATTTGTCATTTGACTTTGAGCTTGAAAGTCACACTTAAAAGGAGGCTCAGTTTTTGGGATGACTAATTAGTGGTTTTGCAATCTTTCTTTGAATGCATTCAGGGTGAATGCGGAGTGCACAGAGGTGAGCCTGGTGCACCGGACTGCCGTCGAGGACATCCCAGGAGCACTGTGCCCCTTCCAGGGTCGACTGCTTGTCGGAGTGGGCCGCATGCTGCGTTTGTACGACATGGGCAAGAAGAAGATGCTGAGGAAGTGTGAGAACAAGGTGTGACCGAGGGGAGAAAGGGATGAGTTCTTCCCCTCTTGAATAATAGCATTTTATAATTGCTACCTAGGGGAGAAAGGGATGAGTTCTTCCCCTCTTGAATAATAGCATTTTATAATTGCTTTCATTCAAATGACTTGGAATTGTATGCATGGTCCTTAATCATGAGTTATTCTGTACCTAACAGGTTCATGGAGAATTATGCTGAATCACTTTAAAGTCCACATTACTAGTATTACTAGTCTTATTTTGCTGTCTTACAGGTAAATATTATTATATGTGGCGATTTTAATATTGACATTTTGTTTAAAGTGGGAACTCAGTTTCTTTGGAAAACCTTCTTTTGTCTTTTAACTTGCATTGTGCCAACACAAAGCCGACAAGACTATCATCTTGTTTAGATAATGTCATTACAAATTATGATCAGTCATTATATAGTATTGAAACAGTTGACTACATGGTTTCTGATCACTTAGCTATAGAATTTAAGGTTAAAGGTACAACCAAACTCAAGAAGAATGCAAATAGAACGATTACTTCGATGGTCAGACCTATAACTCTGCATGGGCTTGAGAATTTCAAATTGCTGCTATGTGACACTGACTGGAATTATACCCTTGAGGGAACAGTTGATGATTACTTTATGCCTTTTTTCAATACATTCCTGAATATTTTTTAGCATTGTTTCCCAAAAAAGCTGATGCATATGCATCCAACTAAAAAATCTAGGAATCCTTGGTACAATAATGAACATCATGAGCTTAAGATGGAACTGCTTGCCTCCTATCGCTCCTACAGGTCTAATCAGTGCATGGTGAATAAGGAGTCTTATGTAAAGTTAAGGAAGCATTATTATAATTCACTAAAGATTGCTAAAAGAAAGGCATTTCAGGGCTATATACAGAGTTCAACCAACAAAAACAAGGCTTTGTGGAAGGTAATCAATTCTGAAGTAGGCAAAACTAAAGGTAACAAAACTTTTGAGTTCACTTCAGAAGAGGCAAAGGATTACTTTATTGAATCCTTGGAAAAAATCATATCTACTGTAACCATTGACATGAATAGAATTGATACTTTCATAAGCAATCTTCTCCTTAATAACCTGAATTTTAAATGGAAATCCATCACTCCTCGTGATATTATAAATACACCTAAGAATATGAAAAAATCATATAGTAGGGACATTTATGATCTATCTAATTCACTTGTAATAGACACTATTGAATTCATTGCTGAGCCTTTGACTGCTCTCTTCAATTGTGGTCTTCAAAGGGGTGAGTTCTAGGGATGTGCGAGTACTCGAAAATTCGAGTCGAGTAGTTTGTACTCGACTCGAGCACTTCGAGTATTTTTACGAAAGTCGAGTCGATTAGTTTTTGTCGACGGAGCCGCCAAGGCCAATAGGTTCAGAAATCTGCCGACAGGAAGCGCTATCATCAAAATCAAGTAAATCTCTGGTTACACAATAGATAACACGTACGAACATGTACTTACGTACGTTCATTTACATTTGCGTGAATGGTTTCATGTACATTTACGTGAACGGATTCATGTACGTTTGCGTGAACGAATGGATGAATCGGTGGTTACACGGTCCATGAAACCGGATATGTACCGTGTTCCTATGAATATAGCCCCCCCTTTTTGGCTGAAACGGTGCATGAAACCGCATATGTACCGTATTCCTCCGAATATAGCTAGCCCCCCCTTTTTGGCCGAAATCTTCGCGGAAAAAGTCTGGGGGGGGACTATATTCGAGCTCATAGCACCTAATGTCCGTTGTAAAATTCCATCCCCTGAGTTTGAAGGTTTATCTCACAAAAATTAGTAGTTCAATTTTAAAATAAATAATATCGAACTAAATGTTGTTTATTTATACGTTTAATATTGTCAAAAATATATTTTTAGTTGGTTATTTTAATTAATTTTTCAACTGAGACAGATAAAAACGCCGGATATTATTCAAGTTCCGGGAAGCAAGTTTGACGCCCACTTGAAGATACACATGAAAAGCCACTTCTCTTTTCTTCGCATAAGATATGGAACATATATTTATCTTAGACTAAACAAAGTTTAAAATAGATTACTCAGTTACTAATTACGTTACGAATAATATTTAAAAATGCACTCAGCTCATCTCAGCTTGCGGAAGTCGGAAATTTAGTTCGTTTTAATGGTATTCTTCGTGTTTGAAAACTAAGAACGTGTAAAATGACTTAACAAATTGGGAGAATTAGATATGCTTTCAACGTGTGTATATTTATTTCGGAAAGCGAACTCCAAGCGACAGGACTTTTGGCCTGGAGAGATAAGCTGCTCAAGGTTGTCAAGTTGTCAGCTACCGTAGGTACCGCGCGCACCAAACACCACGCGAGAAAATTTCTCTAGTATGCACAGGAAAAATATCCTTCCCTATGCTTGAATAAAATTTTATAAGTTGCAGTATTCACCAAAATAAAATCAGCGATAAGAGAGATAGCTTTTGTCCCCACATTTCTCGGCTTCTCGACGAAAGAAACAAATTGCATTTAAAATTATCTTCAACTCAGTCTCCAAAATCTTTGCAAGAGGAGGCATAATGACGGTATGCTTCCAAAGATACCGTCAGTTCTTAAAATGACACTGACTTGCATTCTTAAAGGCGATACTTTTTTCCGCTATTGTCAACTCCTCATGACTCATTCACAGCGATAGGCGATCTGCTTGCAGCAGAAGATTCCACGCGCGCGCTACCTTTCTCTTTCAGGCATGCTCTGGACATTTGAGCGTGCTTTTATAGCCGAAAATAAAAATATATCGATATCAAATAATCAACGAATTCTACTGAAATTTCATAAGTGAATTCATATTGATGACTCGAGAGCAAGAGAAAGGTCCTAACGGTGATTTCCGGAACGGAAAGCGTGCGGGACGGAAAATAATGTAGTCTGACAAATTCATCAATAACAAAAATATTGATGAACGTAATAATATGAAACTTTGTATAACTATTAACAAAGCCCTTAGCTACAATATATGAAAAGGAAGTTTGATATCTCGATCTGTGTTGTTCTTACGATGCCCGAATTCAATGGATCCATCTGGTACCAAAAAAAATCGCTAAAAATCCGTTCTTGAACACGTACTTCAGTAAAAAAATTTTTTTAATGTTTTAATACTACCAGTAAACGTAGAAATAAACAAGCTTTAATTTGATATACTTTAATTTAAAATTGCTTTAGCCATGTTGGAGATATTGGTCTTCAAACTCACGGGTGTACGAAATTTTGTAACGGATGGTAGGCATCCTATTATAAGGGCATTATGGATGATATAGGTATCGTATAAAACTTATAAATTTTACTATTCCATTTTTTTATTTTCTTTTTAGGATTATTAGTTACATCATTAATTGCCAAGTTCCTAGTCTTTTCTTAAGATAGATAATTATCTATAATAAATTTTTGTTCAAATATATTACCTTCGAAATCGAAAACTTTAATCCACAGGACTCTGTACAAAATTCATATACCTGCTCACATTCATCCATGAATGAAAATTCATTGTTCAAACATTATTAACTTGCATTAATGGATATTGGAAATAACCCATTCTGATATTGGGTGTTCATGCATCGTGCAAATGGGGGTGATTGACACAGGTCATTTTTATGATTCTAAGTTCTATCATGTTTAGGCAGAAATCATCGATTTTGAAAAGATGGTGCCAATAATTGGAAGAGGAAGAAAAGTATATGTTAAAAAACTAACTATGTAATTAATGGCCAATCATAAATTTGTGGCGCGAGCTTATCAAATATTTACTGCACAAACAAGGCATTTTGTATGAAATTCACTGTACTGTTGGACTAACCCTGGCATACACGACATCACTGAGAAAGCGTTTAGCTCTGAAAAGAAATACATAGGAATGCGAAATACAAGGAATGCTCTTCTAATTAGGCTTATGTATTCCTTAAGAAAAAATATTTTGCTTCCTGGCTTACTTTCATTACAAGTTAATAGGGCATGTCACTCATATAAGCCTCATATTATGCCTAAGTACACTCTAGGTACCATACTGCAAATTAATTTACACATTTTTGAGTAATCCTAGGAATGAAGGTAATTTTCTTATTTCGAGAGCTACCGGAAAATTTCCATTTTGTCTTTTGGCCTCCCTGGTGAAAATAAACCGTGACAGAAGCGTGAACACAGTGTGCTTAGAATGTGACAAGAGTGTGATTACAGTGTGCATACACCGTGACAAAAGCGTAAATTGGGACTCAAAAGCGTGCAGAAAGCATGATAGACACTGTGACGGTACAGTGTGTTCACAGTGTGAGGACACCGTGCACACAGTGTGAGGACACCGTGCACACAGTGTGAGGACACCGTGCACACATTGTGACTAATACCCATGTACAGTGTGCTGCACATTGTGGTCACACTGTCCATCACGCTTTGAAGGGAGCACACTGTGCGCACAGTGTACATACACTGTGGCTAATATACTTGCACAGTGTGATACACATTGTTGTCACACTGTCTGTCACGGTTTATTTTCACCAGGGCTGCGCTACGTGCCATATTAATTTGACTATTTATAACTATGCATTAGGTAGGGCAAGGGCCTAGCCACGTTGACACACCGGTTCCCGTGAGATCACCGAAGTTAAGCAGCGTTGGGCCCGGACGGAGGTTGGATGGGTAGCCCCCTTCCATACCTCTACCGTGGTGCTCTTGTCCCCTGTCTGCATGTGGCGGGCAGGTTAAATGTGGGTTGGCACAATGGATCTAAAAGAGGTCTAAGTGCCAGGGGGGCTCCAGAAGGCCCCCGCCCACCCCCTCCAATTTACATTTTTATTTATTTAATGCATTAGGTAGGTAGACCTGCCTTTTGATAGTCGGATTGCTGGCTAACTTTAATTGCGATGACTTAAGTAAAAACTGGGTCTCTTCACTCAAGTACATACAATAATGTACAAACTCGACTCGACTCATTACTCGCGAGTACTTTACAACTCGACTTGAGGTCAAAAAGTGCGACTCGCACATCCCTAGTGAGTTCCCCTATCAATTAAAATTATCTAAAACCGTTCCTATACATAAAAAAGGTGACAAAGACAATATCTCTGATTACAGACCAATATCTATTGTTCCAATATTGGGAAAGGTATTTGAAACTTTGATAAAGAACCAAATATATGAATTTTTCGATGCTAATAACTTGTTTTCAAGTTCGCAATTTGGCTTTCGTACTGGAAAATCCACCATTATGGCTGTTGAAAATGTTGTTAAATATATTGTAAATGCATTTGAGGATAAGAATACAGTCTCAGTAACACTTTGTGATCTCAGCAAAGCTTTTGACTGTGTGGACCATTCCACCCTACTAAGAAAGCTAGAGTTTTATGGCTTTCAAGGTGTTGAATTAAAATTAATGCAGTCTTATTTAACAGGTAGGAAACAATTGGTGGATGTAAATGGGAACAGATCTGCAACTCATTCAATAAAATATGGAGTGCCACAAGGCTCAGTCCTTGGCCCTCTATTATTTATCATCATGATTAATGACTTACCAGCTAACGTGGTGTCACAGTGTGTTCTTTATGCAGATGACACAACTCTTGTACAAAAGGGCAATAATTTAAGTGATGCAATTGTGCAAATGGAGAGTGTCCTAATGCAGGCACTTGACTGGTTTAATAGTAATGGTCTTGTCTTAAACATGGACAAAACTCAAAAACTGATGTGCAGTCTCAATGTAAAAAATACCAATGGTGTACGTTTACTAGGGCTCGAGATTGACTCACAACTAAAATGGGATATCCATATTAATTGTATTTGTAAAAAGTTAAGTAAGGCAATTTACATGTTAAGAAAACTGAAATCCCTGATTCCTATTGAGTATCTAAGGTCTCTGTACTTCTCATTCTTTCAGAGTTATATAAACTATGGCATTGAAATTTGGGGGCATGCTTCTTCTGTTAAACAAGTTTTACTGCTCCTAAAAAGAGCAATAAGGATTATTGGTAATGCTAACCCACGTGATCATTGTAAGCCACTTTTTTCACAGCTGGGCATCATGTCTGTTTACAGCTTGTATGTTTTCAGAGCACTCTGCTTTGTCAAAGACAATCTAGACAGTTATACGCACAGATCTAATGTTCACAACTATAGCACGAGGAACAGAAACAATTTGAACATTGAATATTGCAGGTTGTCTTTAAATTATAACTCCTTCCATAAAGTCAATATCAGGTTATTCAACAGGTTACCAACCCTTATTAGAGCTGAAAATGTTGCTATCTTTAAAAGGAGATTAAGGGTTTGGCTTGTGCGATATCCCCTTTACTCTATAGATGAGTACTTTGAATGTAATTTTAATGATATTTGATTGTGAAATGTGTTTGTACACAGAATGTACTTTTATATGGTTGTAATTTGTTTTGGACGACACCTAATATGGTTTACACCATTTCTCAAGGTGAATAAAATTATTATTATTATTATTATTATTATGGCTAATAGTGAAAATATAACCACAGTGAGTGATTTTTGTGTCATTGTTGGTCCAATTGAATACCATTGAGTTTCATCCATTATAATGCATGGTTATTTTTGTCATGCAGCTGTAATGAGTCAATTTTGCTTTAATCTTTGTTCTGATAGCATAATTCAATGAACTCAGTGCCCTGTTAGAGACAAAAGTTTTACAAATTTACATGTGTTGTTATCAATATGAAATGCAAGTGAAATTTCCTCTGATGCCCTGTGAGCTTTCATCACCTTTCTCAAGTCGATGCATAAGATTAAAATTAAAGGATTAAAATTAATTGTTTAAAATGTGGTTTTTTTAAAAAAATTTAATTTAATCATTACTTTTTAGAATAGTTAACTTTTAATTGTTAAAATTTTGCATTAACTGATACAGAACTGACTTCAGTTAATTTTTGGTGAATGTCAACCTGTCCGAATTTGGGTGCAAAGCTTGCCCGACAGGCAAATGGGAAAATAAAACAGTATCTAAGAATGCAAGGGTAATTGTTTAAGAATGCAATGAATAGGAATAGACGAATACATATGCAAACAAAAGCATGGCTGAGGGGAGTGACTGCCAAAGTTGAGGAATGATCACACTCAAGATGAGGAAACACGAAAGCACGCGAAGACCTGTCCTGGAGGGCTCGTATGCCTTACTCGGTGACATCATGTCGTCATTAGTTGAAGCCGGGAAAGAAGGATCGCCTAAAAAATACCTGTGGTGGATAACGAGGGGGAGGGGATCATTCAAAGTAACGTATGATCTGTTGCAATGCGCCAGTCTAGGTATGCCTTGCTCGGTGGCATTTCATCGTCAATACATCAGCCCCCAGGGAATCGCGAGAAAAGTTGCACAGGCACACCCTCAGCATGTACTGTAACTCTCAATAACTGAGCCATTTCCACTGCAATTTAACAATTGTGAAGGGATATTTCACATCACAATGCAAATCTATGTCAAAAACTAACCTTAAAGCACTCGCTAATGCTCAGAACAATCGTTGGCGGTAAATTACAGACGCACCAAGGTTTGTCAGAAAGTCATCTTCACGACAACTTCAAAATCCTGGAATTGGGGCTCCACCTCAGAAATATTGCCGTATCCTTTCAGCTGACACTAGGAAACCTGACCAACAACACTCCGAACACTAAATGGAATTATGTACAGTGAAATTTGGAACGTAGGTTTTCGCAGTGAAATCGATCGTCGTCAGAGGCTTTCGGGTGCAGCTGCGTTATACGCATTGTCGGTGTGCGAGCTTTCACGGCGCTCATATAAACATTGCTGCACAGAGCCAGAACGGTATCCGATGACCTCTCCTTGAGGACCGAAGAAGACCACGTGAGGGCAGCGCTTCGACAGAATGGCTATTCTGAATCCTTCATCCGCCGCCATTCCAGATTCCATTGTGGTTTCTTCCATCCGTATCCAAATGGATATGGGTGAAAGAAACCACAATGGCAGTTTTCAGTGTCCGCGATGTTTGTGAAAACAAAAAACCATCAAGGCCTCTATCACAATCCAACATCCAATTTGCCAAAGTGACTGAAAAAATAACTTTCAACAAAAAAGTTACTTTTTTTAGCTATAGCTTTAATCGGTTCATTTTTTTTGGTAACTTTCCCAACTATGAGTGAGTGGGATTATTCAAATCTGTATTTTAATGAAATGTTCCAAGTAGTATTCTTCATGCTTACTTAGGTGGTATGACAAAAGCGTTGAAATCCGCAGGGAGAAAGGAACCGACCCTGGGAGTTCAATGTTGGGTTAATCACAGGCGCAGAGCAGTGACTGAGTAACTAGAAACGTTTTTCATATCAATGATAATAAAATGTCTGTATTGGGATGAGATGAGGTGAAACTGTCCCTTTGTCATCTAACATTTGTTGTAAATTGTAATTGTAAACACAATTGTGAAATTGCAGTGGAAATGGCTCAGTTATAAAGAGTTACAGTAGAGTATGCTGAGGGTGTGCCTGTGCAACTTTTCTCGTTATTCACTGGGGACTGATGTATTGATGACGAAATGCCACCGAGCAAGGCATACGTACGTATTTCGGTATTGACTCATCTCTAGTTTCCAGGAATTCAAAATTTGGAGCAGGGCCTGAATCACAATTGTCCTAGACTTAGTGAATTTTGCAGAATAATTTTGGCTTTCACGTTCATCAGAACTGTTGCTATCATTACTATAGTCAATAACTGCCAGTCTCTTCTTAGGAAGGATTATCACATTTTCATCTTAGTCCAATAACACTTCCCATTCACTATTGTCGTGACAAAAATGGACATTGTCTTCACTTTCCACAAGGTCGTCACCATTATGTCACCAGCGAATTATTATATTCAGCTAATCTGTCATTGTCAACACTAGGTGAAAATTCATTTCTGGAAGTTGACACCATTTATTAGGCAAAAGGGTTATTTCACTGCCAAAAAGCCACTAGTGATATTTTATTGTGTAAACAACAACAATAGATGACACGTATTTTTTGTGCCCAACATCATGTTTCAATTACTACTGCCGTATCTACTATGATAATGAGGCTGACAATCGCAGCCGTATTGCTGACTCAACACCCCAGCTGGCCTAAACACCAGCTGTGAGAGAGAGCACGATAGCATTTGCATAATAGCCGTATCGGAAAGTCAAGAATGCTTCGGCGAAGCATTCTTAGCAGACGTATTGCTGACGTACGTACAATAAAGCATGCTTGGGTTAAAGAATACTTCATATTCGGACTGTCCACGGTAAGAAGCGACATTAAGCAGTAGCGGCAACAAAAAACAACACTAGGTATAGTTAAAGGCGATAGAGGGCAACATCTATCAAATGTTTTGATCGGAAGAAAAAGAGTGTTTATATGTGCAGTAATCTTCTTATTAATATGTATATTAATAATCATGCAATCGTAATAACCTAAGTTAAAAAATAGATACTGTGGCTCACGTTTTAGACAGGGCTCGAACAGCACACAGATCTATGTCTGAATGATCGCAGCCATCACCACCAAAATGATAGAACTCATCCTTTGCATCCAAATCTCGAAGATCCTTCCGGCCAACCAGGAGTAACCTGATTGTTGCAACCATTTATAGATATGTCTCAATGGCTTTAAGTAACTCACTCACCTGGAAGACGATGGATGAGTCATCCGTGGAAACATTGGTGTTATATAAATATTTAACCAGGTGCAAATCCCGGCAAGACTTCACCCAAATAATTATCTTTGGTTTAATAGATGTACTTTTTTTTTGTTTGTATATTTTGTGAAATTTCTCCTACGAATGCAAAAAAAATTTGCAATTTGTTTCAATAATTCGTTCGAAACATAATGAAATCGTGTTGTATTGTTTTATAGCCGCATTTTCGTGCAATGTCGAGAAAGTGATTTCCCTGCACCCGTACTAATTGGGAATGGATTTAAAATTTAGGAAATAGAAAGAAGTAAGGTGGAGTTATGCTTGGAAGAGGAAAGGCTATTCAGATTCCTCTACACTTAATCTTTTTTTTTTTTTTAAAGAAATGATATTGCTGTGATGAATTTCTGAAAGCAAGTACAGTGGAATTTGGTTAGTACGTTCCTCCTTAGCACGTTTTCCTCCTTGGTACGTCGATTTCGCTCCGTCCCGGTACCATCAGTACAAAATACAGGTAAAATAATTTGGTTAGTACGTTTTTAAAAATGGCGCTTTCCTGGTTAGTACGTTCAGTTATTTGCTATAAAGCAACCCGCAAGACCTTTTCTGTATATTTTTAAGTTGTGTATTTCACCGAATTTACATGTTAGTTTATTATTATCAATCCTTGACCGTCTAACGTTCATCCATATGCATTTCTCAATGTTCGTGACGTGGTGAATAACAATACGCGGTTCGAAGCGAGACGAGTTAGCACGAAGATTAAACATTCTTTCATCCACTTGAAGCATGGTTGTAAGTAATCGTGAAAAAATCCGAAGTCTTGGTGACAAAAAGAGAAAGCGTGTTCGTGATGGGAATCATCACGAAATTGTAAATCAATTGCGAATCATCGGCATTGTAAATATCATCGGGACGATGATATTTACAATGCCGATTTGACTAGTTTATTTTTCAATTTATTATCAGATCGAACGTACGCATTCAATAGGAGAAAACGCCATGTTGGAAAATTAAACAAAGAGAGACTGACATTTCTGTTGTGCTGCAACGAGAGTGGAACTGACCAGCTGATGCCACTAGTGATATGAAATCTATGAAATCTAAACACCCAAGGTGTTTCAAGAACGTTCGAACCTTTCCCTGTCAATACACAGCCAACTCTTCAGCATGGATGACGACATCTGTTTTTGAAACCTTACTGCGTGGGTTTGATGCCAAACTGGCTGGGCAAAAATAGATAATTTTCACTTTTTGTCTATCATTGTGCTGCTCATCCCATAGGAACAAGTTACGTAAGAAACATTCGGGTTGAATTCTTTCTAGCGAACACAACTAGTCACCTTCAGGCCCTTGACCAAGGGATCATCCGATGTTTCAAGCAAAAATAAAGATTGTTTGTACAAACGAGGCTGGCAAACCTACAAACAGCTTAACTGAGATAGACGTTATGCATGCCATGCACTTCGTCAAATATGCATGGGATTCCGTTACCAAAGAAAACATCACCAGTTGTTTTAAAGCTGCTGGATTTACTTGTATAGAGTCTGAAATAACGGATGACACTGCAGAGGAGGCACAACTGACTCATTCCCCCCCAAAAGACGAGTATACTGCGAGTGCGATAATAATCTTACTCTTTGGCAGACCATTTCATTTGATGAAATTCACGAGCAGGAGTTGGTAGAAATGGACAAAAACGATACTGAGCAAGAAATTAAGGGAGATCCAGTGCCCACTTTAGCCAAAACAGTGGAGAACGTGCGCCGTTAATTACCAAGTGTTGTGGGAGCAGACGACGCTTTGGATTTCCACGCAAAGCTCGACGCAAAAATACTTGACCTCGGCAAAATAAATAAAAAAGACTACATCGGAAAAATGTTCTATATGAATTTAAACTACATTTAAAAACATGATTGTAATGAACACGAACTGAGTTATTAATCGATATATCAATCGATCAAATGGTATGATACCAAGAACGAAGGAACGAAATGGGTACAGCTGGTACAGCTGTTGCCTAATATAATATAAAATGTTACCTAATTTTTACTAAGCTTTAAAACAACAAACTGACATACTTACAGTTATTTTATTCTTAGAGTAAGACGTAAGAAAGATGAAAAGACTTGGCTTAACTTGTCCTCTCCTTATATACATTATAAATCACGGGTAAATGCCGCCGTGTTTATGTAATTGTCTCTGGGAAATCTATGAAACATTGTGATTTCCTTACATTTTGTATCATTTGGCCATTGTCATTTTATTAATTTTGAACGTGCGAAAAGGCGATCTTACGTTAACTTATGAAAGTAATCCTAAATATGATGACTTTTCCTCATTACAATTACCCTAATAGCTATTATTTACTTTCCTCGTTAGCACGTTTTCCTGGTTAGCACGTTCATTTTTTGTGGTCCCTTCAAAAACATACTTACCTGTATGTCTACTGTAGTATGCTGAGTTATCTGAGGCTTGACCAGCTAATCGTGGCTTCAATACCATCAGCTTCATTATCTTTGCCTATATTCAAATTCATATGTGTGTCTTCTTTACAGTCGAGGCATTGCATTCTTTTCAATCTCTGTGTTAGTGTTTGTCAGAATGCTATTTGGCGAATATATGTGGTCTGGCATTTATGGTGAAAGTGGTGGCAGTTAGTGCGGTGGTGTGCTCTTTGGTGTGCTCATTTGCTAAGGAACTCTTTCTTTCTTCCTCTTTCAGCACATACCTAATCTCATTGTGAGCATTCAGAGTATGGGTCATCGCATTTATGTCTCTGATGTCCAAGAAAGTGTCTCATTGGTTCGTTATCGCCGGCGGGAGAACCAGCTAATAGTGTTTGCAGATGATACCCACCCCAGATGGATCACGACCACTACAGTGCTTGATTATGGCACAGTTGCTGCTGCTGATAAATTTGGGAACATCGCCATCGTAAGTGTAAAATACAGTTATAGAAATGGAGTTCTGGAAAACCGGAAAGAGTGAGGGAAATTGAGAACTTAGCTGGGAAGTCTAATTTCCCAAGTCAAAGTATGTTTTCATTGAGTGAGCAGTACCATTTTGGCACTTTCTTTTGGTGTTTTGTGCTTCTGGTCACTTGTCGAAATGAGTCACTGTGGATCCTATTTGGTGTTGCCTGAAGTGAATGCCAGGTCCTGTTGTTTACACTCATGCTTCAGAAGATTTGTTTCTCCTCACATAAGGTGCAGGTAAGCACTTGCTGACCACTCCCATATAACTTCCAGTATAACTCGGTAAACAAAACACGAAAGAGTGTCAAAATCTCTCTGGTCCACCGAGTGCCCTTATTTCTCTTCTTGTGCTAGTCTCAAATTTCTTTGAGTGCATGGATCATTCCTTGTGAGTTGTGTTTGTGAATGTGCCATTGTAGCTGTGCCTTTGTTAACAATATCGTCTTTGCTGGTCATCAACCCAATGTTTGGTTTGACTCGGCTTTCCACACACTGCTGTTCTCAGCTGGCCTCCTCACCTCTCTCCATATTTTCATCATCTTTCATTATTTGCCCCATTTCACCTGAGGTCTTGCTGTTTTTCCCATTTACTGTTCCTTCCAAGAATCTTTAGGCACTTGTGTCTTAAAATGTGTGTGTTTCGTTTATGCCTTTTTCTTCCTTCAGGTGCCTATGACATGTCATTCTTCTCGTATTTGTCCCAGTCGTTAATTGATCGATCAATCCATTTGCAAGTCCATTCAAATTTCTTTCAGTGCATGGGCATTTGCAAGTGTGTATCCTTCCATGCATAAATTCCTGGGGGAGGACTTTTTCATCAGCATATTAGCATCTAGTAATTAGTTTGAAATTTTAAGAGTGATAATCCTTATTTATTCTATTGTCCTAACATCAGGGTGACCAGCGACCTGGAAAACTCAAGGAATTTTTGTATTTTTTTGAAAAACCCTGGAAATTGCATGGAGGCCAATAAACTCTAGGGCAGAGAGCGGCACCCTTGTTGTGCTTGCAGCGCTGTATTCATATTATGTGACTGTACTCGTAGCTGTGTGCCCACTCGCCTGTTACGCCATGCGCTGCCCTGCCCCACCCAATCGCGTGCAAGTTCTCCTACAAGTCACGTGGTAACAATATGTTCAGGCTTGCTTGTGCTGCCCAGCGAACTTTTTGCTCAAAACAATTGGAAGCGATTGCGACAGCTTAGCGATGACTTAGCTCAATTAACTACTCGAACAGTGTGGAGTGAGAGAGAAGACCCGTGGAGTTGAGTATTTGGTGAGCTATCATCCTGAAACGACAGACTCGTTTCTACTCCAGCAGGTTGTTTGTCAAATTGAAGGAACTTGAGATGGTATTAAAAGTATTCATCAAATGGTCACAATTGTCACTTTAAAAAATTTTCAAAATCAATTTTAAGATAATTACTCCCCAAGTATTTCTCAACAATTCAACAATTTTCATTTCAATTCACACAGATTTTTATTCAAGTATTTGTTTTTCTGGTTGTTGGCCCATGGCCATCTTTCGTTGGACAGGTTCCACCTCCACAGACAATGCAAGAGGAACTAGACGTGGAAATTGACTATGTTGATGATACTAAAACTGCAAGTGCTCTTCCCAGTCCAATTGCCAATCCCAGATTTTCACACGGTTCAACTGATTCTGATGATGCTGGCAGTGTTTCCTCAGGTAGTTGATGTATTTGAATTTCACCATCCCCCTCAAGTTCCCACATGCAATTCAAGCCACCTCCTACAAAAAGAAAATCAATTATTCACAGTGCTCAACCGACTCTGTAGACTTTTATCAATTAAACTCAGAGTTTTATGTCTGGTGATAAAAGGAGTTCAGTTATGACAAGATTGATTGGAGAAATGATTTGTCTTGACAATCATCCTATCATCAGTAGTGGAAAATAAATGTTTCCGTAAACTGAGCAGTCACTTAGAATCAGGATACACAATTCCATCAAGAAAATATGTAGCAAACAAAGTTATCCCGGATCGGTATGAGGAAACAAAGAAAAAAAAACAAAATTTGTTGTCTGAAGCTAAATATGCTGCTCTTACAGTAGACATGTGGACGTCAACAGCCACCAATGACTACAGTAAACCCTCACATAGCGTGGTTCCACAAGATGCAATTTTGTTAAGACGTGGTCATAGAAATGTACCCAATTTTACAAGACGCAATCTTTTTTTTTTTTTCGGTAAGACATGGGCCAGATATCTCAACCGGAGCAAACGTGGGAATTACGCTCCGTCATGATATACATTGGTTCAAGGATTAGTAGTAATGTTCAAAGTAGTTCACCCGTCGGATCAAACCACATTGTGAGTTAAGAACGTTATAATTCATGACATTTACTGCATATTCAACATTTCATTACGATACATGTAACTTTTAAACGCAAACGAAAAACTTTTTAACGAAACATGTAGGCATTGGTGATTTCATCCTCGAGACAATCTTCAAGAGCATCGGTAGCACTGTGGAAGAATGACGTACGTCCGTGAGGTCATTGCGCTGGGCTGGAAAATTAAAATTTTAGACATTTTCAAATTTAATTACCTGAAATAGGGCGAAATGTCTTCTCCCTAGAGAGAAAACATGGGGTAAACGAGTGAACACATGCACTGCATGAACAAAAGAAGAGCAATAAGAGCCGACTTCAGTGCAGGAACTTCTGATGACGAGAAAATAAAAGGATTTTCTAAATACATGTAAATTTGTGTACGGTGGAAAAATGGATGTTTATGAAAAAATTTTGTGACCAAAGTAAATAATGGTGATGCTGAGTTCATCAGTATTGCGTGTTAAAGCAGTGGTTTAACACAACATCTTATCTGCGCAAAGTTACGAGTCTTCTACCAGTGCAAGTTTCAAATGGTTTAAGGAGCTTATAAAACGATACAATAAACTAAACATGATATTAGGAGAACATGGGAAAGTGCATCTGCTAATCATCAAACAGCCCAAAATTTTATTCCAGTTTTCTGCCCTGATTGAAGAAAGAGGTTATCGGCCTCGACCAACTTTCAACGCCAATGAGACAGCCTTGTTCTGGAAATAGATGACGAAGAGAACCTATAGTTCAAAGTAGGAATGATGAAAACCTGAATTAAAGGCCACTAAACAACGCCTTACGCTGCTTTATTTTCAAATGTTTCAATTGACTTTAAATGTAGGCCATAATTTCTAGTGCTGAAAATCCACGGGTTTTTAAGGGCGAAAAATTTAGTAATCATACTTGAGCATTGGAAATCAAGTGAAAAGGCTTGGGTCAACGCAGCTTTGTGTACAAAGTGGTCCATATTTTGCTTATTTTCCGAGATCTTAAAAATAACCACTTGAATTTTAAGATGGTATTAACACTTGACAATACCACTGGATATACAGTTTCTCTGTAAAACGCTGACGAAATCATTGAATACTGTTCCTCCCTCCAAGTACAGCATCCATTGACAACTGCTGGATCGAGGAATAATGGAAAACTTTAAATCCTACCACACTAGGCGCACTTTTAAGTGACAGCTGAAGGCGTTTCAAGATTTTTGCTTGATGATGAATTTTTGGCCTTTATTCAAAATTATGGATGCAATCAACATAATATTGGATTCATTGAATGGGGTGAAGGAGTCTACATTAAATGCTTGCAGGAAAAGCCTTTGTTCAGAAGTGGTGAATACTTTCCTCTGGTTTTCTTATTTTGAAGAAGAAATCACCATAATCGTGCCTGGCAATAGCTATTGTGGGACAAGGACTTGATGGTAAGCAAAATAAAGAGGTGGAAGAATTATAAGAACCATGTCAAAAGGAGGTGACGGAATCTGCTGCTATTTCTGACAACTGTTGGAAAATATAGAGGTGTGATGAGGGTTAGTGAATTCGGATGAAAATAAGTGTTCTAAATCGACTGTGAAATCTCTGGAGGAAGTTTTTAACGCACTTGACGAATTTCTAGAAAAATTATGTCATGTCAATCCGTACATAAAAGGAAGATTTACCACCTTAATTTGAGCTTTAGAAAACCATAAGGAGCAAGGTAAAACAGCTGCATTACATATTTGCTCGAGGTTACATTTTAAAAGGCATCTTTTCTCCGCTAATGGTTAGCCCTGGGTTCTAACGATTCTACATCCACTACCGAGGTTAACTTCTAATATAGGGAAAAATAACGCTCAACTCAGTTGGAATTAAAACCTTGGGTGCATCGCCTGTTTGAATGAATGGCATTAATTTCTACTTTACAAAAAGGTAAGCAATATTGTTGTAATCCATGTGATTCTCATAATGCACTTCCACCGAAGATACTGCCTTGAACTTATATTGCGATGAGCGTTCAATTGCTGTACGTTAAAAGCAAAATTATCATGAATTTCATTTTTATTTTAGCCAAAATAAGCTATGAAGATAGAAATGGCTGATTGTTCTATTTTCTGTGGTCTCATAAAATGGGTGAAAAAATTTCGTGCTGAAGTTTATTTAACACTTTCACTGCGGCGTGACCCACCAGTGGGTCACGCAGATGCAACTAGTGCCGCGGCCATAAAATTCTTTGAATTGTTGTAACTTGCAAGGAGTATTGTGAGAGTAGGAATCGAGAACTTCTCAAGTGACTTCACCCAGAGGTTAGTCACAGTTCAAATAATAGACTACTATGTGACACTTAGTGTGACCCACCAGTGGGTCACGCTGCCCCTCCTGAAACTTTTTTCAGCGTGAGCGGTGTGGCCCACCGGTGGGTCACGAACAAATTTACATATTAGCGTATTATATCCAAAATATGTTTATTTTTTGTTTTCTTTTTGTTTTTTCTCAAGTTTATGCGATAATTATACATAAGGATGAACAATACTCGATATAGTAAAACATATCAACTTATTAAAAATAATGAAAATGTTTAGGAAAATTTTTTCTCCTCAACCTCTTGGCTGTCCGTCAGTTGCTCGAAACTAAACAGTCTGAACTGCACTCGCCCGGCTGTGTGAGAGATTGACTTTCTCTCTTCCCTTCCCCCCCCTCTATGGAAGGGCAATTGGGAAAGGGTCTCGTAGCATTCTTGAGCCAATCCCTCATTGGTGGATGAGTGACCGTGCCCTTGCCAGGTGAACGTCTTCCGAAATGCAGACACTACTTTTTTCTGAGTGAGACAAACCACTATAGTTGATCTTAGTCTCTTTCCAAAGGATCCTCCTTCCCTTTTCTCATAGGGTGAGCAGGGCTGGGGAATCGGTACGCACGGACGGGCATCTACGTCTCACAGACGGGCGCGAACAAGGGCAGGGGCAATAAACAGAGACGGGTGGGAGTCTCCTGGGTTTTCCGAACGTCACAAATCTTTACCACATGCATTGTATTGTTTCCCCTCTCTTCCCCCATCCCACGCCAGGGTCTAGACGATAGCGCGGCCGGGGGAGGGGCGGGATGGGGGCGAGGCTGGGAGTCGCCTCCCCCAGCCTTCCTCTAATCTCAGGAAACAGCTGAGTGTTGCCGCTTCAACCACCATCCCTCGGCAGTGGCCAGAAGCTCGGCTGAGTGTGACCCACCGGTGGGTCATGCCGCGCTGTGAGGGGTAGGGCTTTAAACAGCTCCGCAGTGAACGTGTTAAAAATATTTTGTTGAAGCCATTTCACTTAATCTTGTGTACACACTGTAATGTTAATATGATCTACAATGCTAAAATGATTTATGGAATAACATGCTTCTTATTTGAAAAAGGCCATTTTATTTAGCTGGATGCCTTTCCCAAAAATATGAATGAAATGAATGAATTCTAAACGTTGTACAAGTACGAAATTATTTTCCGAAATCCATAGTTACTGAGAAATAACACTTTCAACCTGAATCACAAGTTGGGTGTTAACATTAAGTAATGAAAGTCTGTATTGCCATAAGTTAAGCATTGAGATTATAGAACGAATATCAGAATTTCTTGTTTCCTCCTTGTTTCCAATAGCACAATGTTACAAGACTTCAAGGAACCTAACCTCACGCTTTGTGACGGTCTACTGTACATGAGTTTGACAGCTCATATTTTGGATTCAAATCATGCTTATCGTCATGTATGCTTAGAATGCTCAAAAAATGTGTGTATTGCTTGCTTCTGGAGCAGAAGCAAAAGCAATAGCATTAGCTGTCTCTAACCTGAGTTTTGATGTAGAAATAACTCCACCACGAATGAGGCTATCGAGCAATTGATTGATGTTCTGGATGTTTTTGAAAGAGCAACAATTTTAGCTAGTAGAAGTAGAGTGACCGTTTCTGAAGTCAGCCCTCTTGTGAATAGCATCATTAATTTCCTTGAAACTACTGAGTTTCCTGACAGTCATCTGCAAGGCTTCGCCAATGATATGCTGTTTTCCATCAAAAGTCTATGTGAATATTTGGAAAAAGATCAATTATACACATTTGCCTCAATTCTTGATCCACGATTCAAAATCAGTGTTTTCCAAGATTCAAATAATGTTGAAATTATGAAAAATATATTTGCTTTGGAGATGGCAGGTCTATCTAAACAATGTTACCCAAAACAAAAAAATAGCTCAAAAAAAGTGCGACTGAAAAAAGGTGATGTAAAGTAGGAAAAGTACATTGTGGGAACTTTATTCCAAATTAACGCTAACAGCACCAAGTTCTAGCAGAAAGAGTCAGGAAACTCCAGAGGAAGAAATAATAATAATTTTTATTCACCTGTTTGGTCATACAATTAAGTAGACATAGGCTTTGTCAGTTTGTTCATACATAAGAACCAATACAATATACATGATAAGATTATTGATGTTCTAGTGTAAACTTAGAGATACATTTACAACCAATACAATACAATAATTACAAAACACATCATTTACAATTTATTTTGGTTTGCTCAGAGAGAGAGCAAACTCGTCCACGCTGTAGAAAACTTTGCTAAGGAGCAAGTGTTTCAATTTGATTTTGAAGAGACCTAAGGAATTGGTATTCCTTATACTTCCAGGAAGAAGGTTATATATTTTTACGCCTTTATGGAATGGACCATCACTGCATCTTTTTGATTTCCTAGCTAACACATGTAATTTGTCTCTTGATCGGGTTTCATAGCTATGGTATTCCTCATTTTTGTCAAAAAAATGTATATGCCTTTTAAAAACCATAAGGTTAATAAAAACCATTAGGTTAAGTATATACAGAGATGCTAATGTTAAAAATTGAAGATTTTTAAAGTGAGTTCGGCATGATTCTCTGTATGGCAAGTTTAACATGATTCGAATCACTTTCTTCTGGATCTTAAATATGTCTGTGCTATGGCTACTATCACCCCAAAAAATAATACCATATGAAATGCGGGACTGAAAATTGGCAAAATAAACACATTTTAGAACATGTAAAGAGGTACTGGCCTTAAGATACCAAATCTGAAATAAAACTCGGGACAACTTCAATTTAAGCCCCTCAATATGAGGGATCCATTTCATAGTTTTGTCCACGACTACACCAAGAAAAGGAACATTAGTTACAAAGGAGAGATCAGAGTTCATTAAATTTATACTTGGTTGATGAAGACAATTAAAATTAATACAGACTGATTTTTTAAGGTTTACAGAAAGCATACTCTCCTGAAGCCAGTTTCGAAGATTATGAGTTGTTCTATTTAGTTTTTCTTCTAGATCATGGCAGTTTTGTGCCTGTATTAAAATACTTGTATCATCTGCATACAATACAGTTTTGACGTCAGGAAGACTGTCTGGTAGGTCATTTATATACAAATTAAATAGTAAAGGTCCAAGGATTGAGCCTTGAGGGACACCATGTTTTACAGTTTTTGCACTTGAGGAAAAGGTTTGAAGTATGCTGGTATTAGAGTCAAAGTTAGAAATTTGGGTTATTTGCTTTCTGTTGGTTAGGTATGATTTTATCCAAGTGTGTGCAAGTCCAGTTATACCATAGTTTGTTAAACGCTGGAGCAGAATTTCATGTTTTACTTTATCAAAGGCTTTTGTTAGGTCTATATTGAGTCCCAAAGTCTGATTCTTGCGATCAATATTGTTTAAAGTGTCGTTTAAAAACTCATACAGTGCATCTGCGGTTGACTTATTCTGCATAAAGCCAAATTGGGAGGAAGTTATTGTTGCATTTTTATTTAGAAAATCAAGAAGGCGCCTGTGCATAACTTTTTCAAAAATCTTTGAGAAACCTGAGAGAAGACTAATGGGTCTGTAATTGTCAGCATCCTTTTTTCCCCCTTTTTAAAAAGTGGATAGACTTTACTCAACTTAAGCTGTTTGGGAAAAATACCTTCAGATATTGATAAGTTGCATAAGTAGGTAAGTACTGGAGCGATATAAGGAATAGAATACTTAATTATTTTATCTGGTATGCCATCATATCCAGATGATAATTTATTTTGGAGGGATTTTCCAATTTGAAGGATTTCCTGTGTGGTACCAGGGTTTAAATAAATGGAGAATTATAGTGATTGGAAGTAGTTGACTGAAAACGACTGTTTGTAGTATTGTTAGATTTGTTTAAAGCTTGAAGAATTTTATCAGGTGCTTCGATGAAGTGGTTGTTAAAAATATCAGCTAGCTTGTTTGGGGGTTAGTTTCCAAGCCACCACAATTGCTTAGTGAAAGGCTGTAATCCTACCTTTTGATTGCTTTCCCTATTTATAACTGACCATGTTGTTTTCATTATGTTGGATGAATTTTCTAGGAGTTTATTATTGTATGACGATTTGCAAAATTGAACTCTTTTTTTTGAAATATTTGGAAAAAATTTTATACAATGTTTCATTTTCACTATTTTTGCAACACTTATATTGAGAAAACAACTCTCTTTTAAGTTTGCTGAGATGAATAATTTCAGGTGTTAGCCAGTTATTTTTACTTGAGTTGGCACTGTTTAATTTACACAATTTATTTGGGAAAGTAGTCTCAAAAATATATTGATGTTTACTTAGAAATGCCTCCATTTTCGTCTCTGGAATCTGCAAGGTAAATGTCCCTCCAGTTTTCATTTTGAAGTAAACAACAAAAAAGTTGCACTTGACTATCACTATAACACCGCCTATAAGTCCAAAAAGCTTGTGGCCTGTTGATTAAGTCACAGTTTATTACCACGTTGATGGCTTTATGATCTGAGAAACCAGGGTCAAACGTGTTAATTGAAAAATTATTCACAGAAATATTAGTTATAACCTGATCCAAGACAGACTCTTTGTATTTTGATATCCTGGTTGGGGACATGATACAGTGAGATAAGTTAAAACAGTTCATTAGATTAATAACTTTCCTTACTTTATAACATTCCTCGTTTGAGAAATCAATGTTAAAATCACCACACACAATCAAGGATTCTTTAGTTTTCAGCACTAATTCAAGCAGGATCGTTAAATTATCTGCAAAAAGGTTAATATCCCCATCTAGAGAACGATATATAGCGATGACAACAACATTGAAAGAAATCAACTTTACTATCGAGAATTCAAAATGTTTGTCCATAGGAGTCACATTTTTCAGGTTAATTGATTCAAAAAGAATACCATTTTTAACTAGTATACACGTTCCTCCATTTTTAAACCCAGTCCTGCAGGAGTAGCTTCCAACAGAAAAACCAGAAACACACACAAACTTTATCTCTTCGCACTTCAACCAATGCTCCGTAATACATAAAATGTTGACTTTGGCAAAGTCAGATGCTAACAAGACATTAAGATCATTGAGTTTATTTCGCAGAGATTGAACATTCTGATAGTAGACATTCAAATTAGAAGTGCTATTACAATCTATACTTGCGTTTGCCAGTGAGGCCTTCGAACTTCCTTTAATGGACCTTATGGAGGATTTTTCGTCGTCCGCCCATTTCCCTCCCACTGCTGACTGGGCTTCAAAAAGCTGCTCTATCCCGTCGGCGCTTTCTGGCGAAGTTTGGGAAAAAAATAGCTCCCAAAACACACGTCTTCATGCCAAAAATCAGGACTGAGAAGCTGTTCACCGAGTTTTCCGCTAACGGAGATACGAAAGGAGGCATAGTCTCCACGAGTCACTTTAAGCTGTTCGATGTCAATAGAGGATTCGTTTGTTTCTTGTTTTTGTTCCAAAATGTACTGGAGCACAGAATTGCATGCTGTGTTGGGAGAAAGATTCCAAATGTGAATATGTGAGTGCCTTGGAAGGCCCGAGAGAGAGCAGATCTTGTTAGAAGTACCCCTAGTTGGAGCAGGACGACGATTACGCTTGTGTATCACACGAGTAAAGCCATCGTTATTTCCTTCGATGGCTAGGTTAACTGCCATGGTATCACTACACTTGTCTGCGGAAACAGCAGCAGCTAAATCACGTTTACCATTGGGAGTAGGATTTTCGATGGAAGTAATCACTGCACTGGATTCACTTTTGGGTGCTGTTTTACGTGTCGCCGGTCGTTCGTACGTGGCTATCACAGGTGGTTTCCCTACTAGTTGGTTGGCCTGCGGATCACATTCCTTAGAAGCTGGATCAGATATAACGGTTTCAGTGAAGAAGACCGATTTTTTTTTGCTTGAAGGCCGCTTCCTGCGAAGTTTTGAGGTTGCAAATTTCTTGTTTCAAAAACTCTGTCAGCCGCCATGTTGGGAATGATGAAACTTGAAGCTCGGCAAGAAAAACACTTCCATAATATTTCACTGCATTCAAATAAAGCTTTTAGTGAGACCTGAACATTTAGCGTGATATGTACCTGGGCAAAAGGCACAGAATATGAACTTTGTTGCAATATCGATCACTTTATCACAAGAGTTACACAACGGACTACTGCAGTTTGACGCCATCTTGAATTCAAATTTGAAGATACCGAGCAGAAGATTTGCTTCCACCTCAGAAAACATTTTTAATTACTGGAAAATGAACCGTCTGTATCCTCACTTGAAGGAATTATCTTCAAAGTATTTAATCACTCTGCCATCGACAGTTTTTCTGAGTGACTCTCCAGCCCCTCAGGTTTAACACTAGGAGGACGGGATTTTTGCACTACCTAGAAGGATGGCTAGGGGTCATTTGACCCCTAGAATGTTTTTTGGAGTAAAAACCCTCTTTTTTTCATCTTATATTCAGTTTTATTGTACAAAGTGTTTAATTTACTCATTAAAAACATTTTTAATCAATGTTACAACTCTCAAAAATTTATAACAATATTTTTTTAAATCGTGAATTAAATCATATTGAGTTGTCAATTACATATTTAATCAAGAAATTTCATTTTATGCATTCAGTACGAAAGTTATAATTAATATTTTACAATACGCACAGTATGTTTACACAAATTGTATAAAAATTTAAAAAATATTACTTCGTAGTGCATCTCAGACACAGTAATTTTTACAGTGCATTTTCCACAAAATATTTTTTTGCATTGACTGCATACATTGGATGATTTATTAGCGCAATTAGGTGATATTTGGCACCTTTTTCTTTTTTGTGCCCGTGGGCATGTGGCTGTTGGATTTGAAGTCACATTACTCAATTGACACGAGGATGAGGGTTCCGTCACTGATATTTCCAAAACTTCCTACGCCAATTTTTGGATGAATTTTCTACGACTCATTTTTTTGTTTGTTGTTTTGGTGTAAAGCACCCAGCTGTTTATTGTGGCCAGGTCCAATATATTGTAAAATACATGGGACAGGCCACCTCCGTGTAGCTGACCTTGTGGAATATTTTCGACTCATGCTGTCCATTATGTCTACTCCGACTTTGTTTTTATTATAAAAAGTATGGTTTCTGGTTTTCTTTTTTTTTTATTTCCGAAACAGTGATGTCTGCGTGCATGGTGCTGAGTAAAAGTACATTCTTATTCTTTTTTGCCTGGTACTGCGTGAGAGTATGGCATAAGGTATTTTTGAAGACTCGTGTGGAATAGATTTGAATATTCATGCGGACTGAAGGTGGCAAGTCCCGCCTGTTTTTTCTGATCGTCCCTACAAGAGATATTTTCCATAAAGTCGAAAGACGAAGCTCTAATTTTGTGGAAGGATACCATTGCGGCAATAAAAATTTGTACGTGATGATGGCGTAACTGCCGAAACCGGTCTACAATCCTTAATAAAAGTGTGTGGAAGTCACGGAGACATTTTATTGCCGCAGATATTTTCTGTTTTTTCTAATGTTCAGAGCAAGCTGGATTGATGAAAAATAATTATAACAAGTGAAAATTCTGGTATGGCTTGGTCAATTTACTAACCACATATTCCCCCAGTGCTTGATTAGATGGCCTATCTTCATCTTTGCCACAATATGGAAATGCATTTAGGCAGTATTTTGATTTTACATCTGTCAAAACCCAGTACTTGATTCCAAATTTGTCTGGTTTATTTGGCATATACTGTATAAAGGGGCACCTGCATTTCATAGGATAGAGCTGTTCATCGGCTGTTACGCTTTCACCTGGATTGTAGCAGGATTGAGAATTGTTCACAAAATGATGTTCACAAATTGTTCACACGCAGGTGATGATGGATGTTGTCCACGGACTGATGTTTCCGATTCACTTTCAGACTGATCTTCGTCCAAACAGCAAGAACACTCTCTGGTGTATGGTATTCCCTTGCAACCATTTGAATGGCAAAGCTCCTCTTCTCTTTATTTCTATCTCGACTTCTCGCTTTCGCTCTCAACTCACTGCTGACATTCATGCGAAAAAATGTGCAAACGGATGCGAAGTATGGTAGACTCCCTCCAGCTGCATGGGAGGGATAGAGAGCCGGAGAGCAATTCACATGCATACAAAAGGATTAAAATTTCAGAAGTGCCGGTAATTGCCACTCGAAAGGCAGGGACTCTAGTGCCACCCGGGTTCCAAGAACTTGCTGTTATATCTCTTCATCCTCCTAAGTGCGGATTCCAAGGGTAGGATATACAATAGAATTTTACAGCTCACCCCATTCCTCCGCCCTCCCAAAAGCAGACAAGATTTTGCACTGGGGCGCAGCGTGCCGTGCCACCCCGACGGGGTCCGGCGTAACTGCGGCGGGACACCCGGCAAAGGATCTAGGCCGAGTGACAATGCCATCAGGCCAGAAATGGAAAGAGTTATTCGAAAAGACGATGTAGTGTCGATGAAAAATAATATCTCTGAGGGCCCTAAATGATGGCTAATGGACAACTTTCCTTTGGATGCGTGTGATATTAGGGTGTGGGTAAAATGGCTATAATTGCAAAATAAAAAATACAAAAGAAAAATATTAAAATTGCATGAATGTCACAGAAAACGACGATTGGGATCGTGCTATTCCCCTTTGCTGCCGTGAACTATCGAAAGATCACGTGCAAAAAGTCACTATGCCTAGGTTTTGAAATAGGAGTCCAGGGGACGAAACCAGCATTGAACCGGGTACTTCCTTGGTCAAAAACAAGTGCTTCGTCTACCAAACTAGCCTCTTGCTGATGAATGTCATACATGAAACAAAAGAGCCCAAGGGCAATAGAAAAAGTAGAACAGCGCGAAAGCAAGTTGTGGGTCAAATGACCCCAAGCCGTCCTTCTAACCTCTCATAAATAATGAAAAAAAAATGTTTTAATTTAATTCACACAAATTTATCACATTTTAGAACAAAATGAAGGAAGTAAAAAAGTTTCAAAATTTTAAAAAATATTTTACTAAGAGAAAAATAAATTTGAATTCTGATAATGGGTCAAATGACCCCTACCATCCTTCTAGTGTTAATTTGTGGCTAGAAAAGTAGCAGATAGATCCTGAACGTGTGAGGATGCTTATATTCTTAAATAAAAATCTGTAGTAGGCAACAAGTTTCAAATGATATAGTTGATGCATATGATTTTATTGAGTTAATTAAATTTGAAATTTTAAAATAAAGGAGTTAATTTTTTAACTTTATTGAGTATACCATTTTACTTATGCAGACATCAAGTACATTAGTAGAATATTTAATATTCGAATTCGATGTTTGGGTTCGAGAAATTTGCTATTCGACCCATCTCTAATAAAAATAGTAGTTCATATTACCTTTATTTTGTTATTGTATTTTTTATTTTTGAAGCGTTAACTTTACAGAGCCTTAATTTGGTTGAAGTCTCTGTGCCGTAATCCACAGGTCTGCTGTCACGTCGTTGCTGACTGACAACCTCCCCCCAGTCCCTAGCCTTTCAAGCATTACTAGAGGTCTCACAAGTTCCTAAATCAGGGATCCTGGCAGGGATTCTAAATTCTGTGTGGAAGTACTGACGTTACCTCCAATTAAATGAATAACTTGAGCTATTCATGAACCAAAATATTTGTCTGTGCTATTAGCTGTTAGCTGTTTCAAAAGTAAAATGTAAATCGCCAGGCTCTCTGGTAAACTCTGCGGAATCTTTACTGGACACAGACAAAATAAAAACTTTGTGTGATTCCACTTAAACTCAAAAATTGTTTCAAAAGCATTATTCCTAGGAGTATCTGCCCTGATAATGGGCCGAAACCATTCATTTTGTAATTGTATTTCATAAATTTAACCCTTTTATGGGGATGGGGCCACGTGTCAGAAAATGCTGCTTCCCTCATGAATGCCACAAGGTATTCGTCAGTATGGAGCTTTCGCTATAGCATCCTCTCTCGGGCACAACTGTTTCCGTAACTCTTGGGTTGGGGCCCATAGCGGTGTCGAGCCTTATTCTCAGCCACTGGGCCAAGTTATCTTTTACAGTGCCTTTACAGCTGTTAAACAAAATGCTGCCATTATTATTAAGCTCTCTAGCAAAAAAATCAAATCGGTGGTTAAAAAATTAATTTTGTCATTTCATTTTGCACTCATAAATGATTTAGACAATTTTTTCAACGATAAAAATTATTATAAATTTAAAATGTCCTTATTCAGGCTATTGACATCATCAGAGCACAAATCAAAGAAACGGTACTTATAAATTTTCACCCTGTTAATTCATGAGATGTACGGTCTAAGCACTGAGCTACTGACCGGAGAGTCCCGGGTTCAAGTCCCGGGCAAGAGCCATTCTGGACACCCCCATCTAAAATGTGATTGCGATTCGATTTTCTGCATGTCAGAACTTGGTAGGAAATGGCAGGTGGCCCATGGAAAGGAACTGGCCCCCCTTATACCCTGAATGTGTGTGAATTGCCGTAGTACTACGGGGTGGGCTCTACTATCACCACCTATCAAAGACCAACCTTCGGGTTGATTCACTGAGTGAGTACAGTCTACAGAACTCTTATTTTTGGAAATTTATGCATAGATCACATTCACATTGTATGAATGCGTTGATTCTGCTAATATTTCCCATCCTTTTTCATTCGGGCATTGGACTGTCATTAGTAGAGGTCCGTGAAAGTGGTTTTATTTTTTGCTAAAATTCGTTTTTAAACTGTGTGATTTCGGTGTTATAGAAAATCTTGGCGGTGTTATTATAATGTTACAATTTTTGCGCATTTCTAGGCATTTTATTATTTTTGGTGCACATTTTGAATGAACTTTTATTAAGCATTTTACATAACAAGAAAGGCAGTGAAAGAAGCACGCATCACTAAACACAATCGGAAACAAAGAACCTTGAACTGGGGGTGTGTCGAAATGATTTTTTTTTTTGCATTGAAGCTCAGTGGAGCGCCGAATATCCAACGATCAACCGCCAATAAGTAGCACCCCCTCTCCTCCTATCTTTTCTGTTACTTCCCCCCTTGCCTCAACTGCTAGCGCTTCCGTTCCCAGCCAGCAGTCGTGTTTAAGTCTACAAAATTGTTACATTAGGCCCACACTAAAGGTTTTCCTGCAACAAGTTATCCAATTACGCTGTCTACTGCGTCGCGATGAGTCACCGGAATTACTGCTCGGCATTGATGCGTGCCGGGTGCGTGAGCTTATATTTCCGCTCTTGCGCGGCCGTGTTCAGCACATTATTGATTCAGAATATCTAATTCTTCAGGAGAGAAAGCACATCATTTTAGATATTTCCGAGAATTTCAGGATTGACAAATGTGAATCGAAGAGAGAGGCGGTGATTAATTTAACGGCGAATTCCGGCGGAGACATCAATACAGTGCGAGATATTACGCTAGTGCGATATGCACGAGACAAAACAAGCCAATTGACCTTTGAATCGTAATGAGATAGAGCCAATGAACATCATCAGCGCTAAACAATGAAGGCTTAGGCTTCAATCGATTATGACTCTTTACATGTGACTTTTTTGCTAATTCACGTAAAATTCGCGAAAAAGGCGAAATTTTGTTTTATTTTCAGATTTTGCGGCTGCATTTCACGTTATTCCGCAATAGCGCGTCTCGCGAATTTCACGGATCTCTAGTTATTAGCGAAAAATTAATTTGGATACTCCTTTACACACGAACTACATTGAAAATAACGGTAGAGCTCCGTTTGAAATTTGTAGTTGTGGAGCTAAACATAAAGAATGTACTTATGATTCTCAATTTGCCTATTACACAAAAACTTTTAAGTTTTGTTTTTCCACTGCAGCGACAAGCAACTGACTGCGGATCCCTGCTGTGAGTGGGCCATGCACTGTGACAAAGGGTCGAGATAATCCTCTGGACCAGGAAATTGTACCTGCAGCATCCCAAGAATAAGTCCTTTATAACACACACCTTTTAGGCCTGCTTAGGACTAGCCTTTTTAACACGTCGGTCGTTCATTTGCATAGAAATATTTACGCAGCTTTGAAATGTCGTTCATTCACTTACACAGAAAAATTTACGGAGTGTTAAAATGTCTTTCGTAGAGAAAATACATACAGTAGAACCTCTTTTTTACAAACCTCTAATTTACGAAATGACACCAATTTACGAACCATTCCGCCGGTCCCAATTTTTGAATATAGGAAAACCATGTAAAATGACCTCTATTATACAAAACCTCGATTTTATTGATTTACGAAGTGAGAGGCCGGTCCCTAAGAGTGATTGACCTCTGTTTTACGAAGTTTTTGAAATGATTTTGTAGCACTGAACTCAGTACAATGGAATAACGATCGCTGTATACCGCGACAGGAGCAGCTGAAGCCAGATAGGTCATGTTGAGAGGACCCTCGGTCCAAGTATTTCATATGGGAAAATGTGGAAAAATTGAATGTCAGCTTAGTGCTTTTTGAAGTGCTTAAACTGCAGCAAAAATCCCAGAGACTGATCATCCAAATCGCAATTCAATCCTAATTATATGATCCAAGGAAAAATTGTTCAAAGACGCATGGCACGACGCCTACTTCTCGAAAACAATGCCCCAGTTCATAAAATAATCGGATTAGTGCTTGGTAATTTCTGTTCCTTTTCTATCATTTTGTGTATTGTGAATACCTAACTCGTCGTCACAAAGGATCCATATTTTCTCTGGAATTATTTAAAATTAGCTTTAAGGTAGCCGCCGCAACCCCAATTCAGAACTTACTTCAGCCTTTCACTTGAAAATGGTATTCCCGTTGGAAGTTCTTTGCTGCAGCTGTCGTGGAGCTTAGTTTCATTAAAAAATACTAATTTTGCAATAATAAATTACTTATATTCAAATATTGATGCAATTTGATTATTTAATTTTTCATTTGAAGTATTTTACGTCGTTAGGTAAGAATTCGCGATCGCTTTCTGTAGCCGCGAGTAAATAGTTCTTGCAAGTCACCGCTAGATGTCAGCACTGTAGAATGCATCTTAAAAAAAGAGGGAATTTCAAATTTACTCGAGTGAAGTTCTAAAATTGACTTAAATTAGCTGTGAAATATTATTAAATGTATTTCAAACAATACGCTTTTGACAAATAATGAATTTTCTGGTCTTTTCATGGAAATATACTGGGTCAGTTGGAACTTTGTTTTGAAATTTCCTAGTTAAAATGTATCCCTGGCTTTCCCATGTTAAAATGGCTTATTTAATCGCAAATCGACTAGCACTAAATATACCCCTTTCGTTAATTAATGCATAACTGCATATGCTTAAAATACTCTGCAGGATGAGTTAATTCTCTTATTCTCCTTATTTTGAGATTTACCAACCAGCTGCAAGAACTTAATTCAGTTGCAGCAGCCAAGATCATACCATTATAAATTTATAGGAAAATATTCACCTGTTTTTTTTTTAAATTCATGGCTGTTTCATTCTCTTTTACTAAAGTGAGTCTCCTAGCCTTAGGAATAACGCCTATGCTATACAGAGAATCAATACAATTGAGGTGTAATTTTTAAATCCTTTCAATTTGATGTAGATACACTGCACACAGAGAATTTCATGTAATATCTGTTGTTTTTTCCTAGAATGAGCAGATGACTATTATTTGTTATAGTAATTAGTTTGATTTCAACCCTAACATAACTATTTGACAAGTTAAGTGCAGCATAGTGTTTAATTGCATTGGAAGTATACTTGCATTTTTGTCAGCAGAGTTTTAGTAGACATACATTTGTCGCAGATCAAGCCTCTTATGTGCATGATGTGCCTCCATGCTGTGCGAGGTGTTGCCAGAGCATGGGAGTGTCACCGCAATAACTATTTCCTACTGTTGGAGATCAGCTGGTTTTGGTGACACATCAGTTCCGGAGACAGAGGAGTTAGTGGAAGATAACCTCCAATTTACAAACCCTCTGATTTACAAAGCTCAAATTTTTGGGTCCCTTCAACTTCGTAAAATAGAGGTTCTACTGTATCATCCATTCCATCATTGTCTTCATCCTTTGGCTATTTCACTTGGGCATAGTGTTTTTTGTGTTTAGTCATGGTGTAGAATATGATGTAAGGATTGTATTCTCTTCATCTCGAAATGATTTGTTGTGTGAATGAGGCTTGTCATGGATGATTTCGTTTCTGCTCGGTACGAGGGGATTTCCGTCTGGCAACGCGCCATAAAACCTGACTCTCCATCCTCCCCCCTAGCCTGAAAGATAGTGAATCGGCATGGTTGGGGACAAAGGCCTCGCTTTGGAGGTCTCCTACAGGCGATGCAGGTTTGCCTCGTGCCGGAAGGAGTGCGTGGCTGTTCTTGTGTGTACACGTTCTCCCGAGACCAAAATCCGAGTGGCTCGGACTGTTGCAGTGTGCAGATTTGAGAGGAATTTCAGTCAGAAGCTGTCGGTAACAAAGTGGAATGAGACGCTGGAAAATCCGTATGTTTACGTGGTGTAACGTATCAAAATTTAGCCATATCATGCTGGGGAGTTGGGGAGCCGCCATGTTGGTTTTTGTACAGAATATTTATACGGAGACATAGGGAAATATGGCGTCGGCCTCGACAATGGCCAATTTGTCATTGAGCCTGGTGATTCAGGTCATTCGGGAGTTGCATTCCCAAGAATAGAAATTGTCTCGCAGGCTATTGTTGAACTCGCGGCAGGTTACGGAGGGAGACTAATTATGGCCGGGCGTTAACAATTAAGAAGGGCATATATAAGGAGGGACGAAGAGCGAGACAGGAGCTGCTGCTGGGGCTGCGGCTAGGCTTCGAGGCGGCTAGTGGAGGAGTCGAAGGAAGGTGAAGGCTGATAGTCCAAGAAGAGGGAAGTGTCTTCTAGGCGAGTCTGATAGTCCAAGAACAGTGAAGGGGCGTCTAGCTTCGAGTCTGATAGTCTAAGAACAGTGAAGGGGAAAGTGGCATGGCGGAGAAGCCAGGATTAACCCAAGGAGACGGGGATCGCCTCAGCTAGAAACTCCAGATAAACTAAAGGGAAAAAGCGGTCCACTCCCCACTATTATGTAGGTACTTATTTTAAGAGGGTACTGGTTATATTTTATGTGAAAGTGAAAAGTGAAATGGCTCGTGAAGTGATCTATGGCCTGTAAAAATTGAGCCTGAAGATACCAAGAGTGAAAGTGATATGTTGTGAGGGTAATTTATTATGATACTGTTTATATTTTGTTGAAATGTGTGTGAGGCAAAATTAAATTGGAAAGAAATAAATTACATTTATGGCGCCCAACGTGTGAGCACGATAAAATATTAGACGTACGGGGTTGTGTGATAGGCTACGTTTAATAGATACCACGAGGAGAACCTGAGAGGTGCAGAGAAGGAAGTGTTCACGTTAGAGAACGCGAGAGAAAATTAGACATCGGGAAAATTACTACAGATTAAGTGTTAGTAGTAACGGTGTAATTGTATAAGATGTTCCGAGCAAGTAAAAGTTTGTTGGAGTTGAAGAAGGCCAAGGTGCAGGAGGAATTGAAGAAACTAGGGTTAGGCACCGAAGGAGTTAAAAATGAATTGGTCGGTAGGCTTAGATCTGCTCTCGAGGAACAGGGAGTAGTCATTGAATCTCACAAATTCGAGGTCGAAGACAGGACTCCAACAACGATGGATTTATGGGCTTGGTTGAAGGAAGAGAAAATCAAGGAGAAAAGGGAACGAGAAGAAGAGAGAAGACGGAGAGAAGAAAGAAGACAGAAGGAGCAGGCGGAGCTGTTAAGAACAATCTTGAGGGAGCAGGCGGAACAGCTGAAAGGAGCAGAAGTTAGGATGAATACGCGGATAGAAGAGGAAAAAGCAGAAAGGCGCGCAGAGATAGAGGCTGTCCGCGAGGAGGCGAATAATAATGTCCAAAGTATAGCGGCGGAAACACGGAAGGATTTATATAATGTCAAGGAAAGGCTAAAGGATTATGAAAGCTTGGCGATAGAAACGCGTGAGGAAGTGAGGAATATCACAGAAAAGATGAAGGAGAATGAAGATAGGATGCAGCTGCTGACCGCAGAAAAATTGAAGGAAGAGTCGGAACTGCCAGGAAAAGTACGAATGATAGCGCAGAGTGAAGCGGAAAAGATAAGGCTGCAGTGTTCGCGAAACTCAACTGCAATTCAATCACCGGGAGTGATGATGAAGATTCCATATTTTGACGGTAGGAGAGGAGCTAGGCCTATGCGATACATCAGTGAGCTGGAGGAATACCAAGCCATGTACCAATTATCCTCCAACGAAATGCTGAAAATCGTAAGACAAGGTCTGACGGGATCTGCAGGCGAATGGTTTACCGCTATCTCACATCTACTAGAAGACGTAGAGCAGTTCACACAGCTGTTTATGATGCAGTATTGGGGGCGTGAGCAGCAGATGGAGGTTCGGAGGACGCTAGATTCCGGCCGGTACATTGAACGAGGGAATATCAGCCGAGTGGAATACGCAACATCCCGAATAAGCACTGCAAAGGAACTAAGGCCACCGATGGAGAACGGGGAAATAATATATAGGTTGGAGCATCATTTTGGTCCGGAGGTCAACACGGCAATCATATCGCAGCAAATAAACACCATTCCTAGATTGTTGTCATTGCTCAGCCGATACGATAGGGTGGTGCCGCAGCCGATACAGGAGACGAAGGAAGAGAGCCAAAGAAGATGGACAGGAACAGAGGGAAGGAGAAATGATTTAAGAGGCCGTGGATACAACCCACCACCTCAGAATCAAAATGGTAATAGATATCAACCTAATCCATCCGGCAAGCAGAGGCAGACATCTCCGGTGAGACGGTACAGCAGCCGAGAACAAATGGATGGACAGAGTTACGAAGAAAGACCACCCAGGGAGAATGCAAACATCCGCACGATGATTGTGAAAAACTCCGGGAGTAGTGAAGAAAGGCGTGAAGAGCAGGGAAACGCGAAGGGGCAAGTCGTGCAAGCAGTCCCGACACGACATTAGCCAGAGAAATGGGGACCGAAGAAAGAAATAGAGGAGACAGGAGCAAATGCGACAAGGAAGTCAGGAATATATTATGCATACCCGAAGATTTGACCGAAGAAGAAAAGGAACACGGATCGCATGAAGAAAACAAGTGTCCGGAAATTGTAGTGGAAATAGGGGGGCGGAAGTTTAAGGCACTAGTGGACACCGGTTCAGAAATCACGTGTCTGAATGAGAACACATTTACGGAGAATCCAGAGGTATTCAAAGGTGTATTAGAGGTACCAATACGGGGAATTCAGGTGATCGGAGCAATAGGTAGGAGGAGCGGAAGAATTAGTAAACAAATCGTTCCCACAATAAACATAGGGAAGATTGATGTAGTAATTAATTGCACCATCATACCTAATCTAGTGAAGCCGTTAATATTGGGCACGGATACATTAGAGATGCTGAGAGCGGAGATTAATTATACTGAAAGCACCATAATCCTGAGGCAAGGGCGGAAGATGGAAGAAAGAAGATTCGGAATGCCTACGGAGTCGTCACTGAAGCTAATAATGGCAATTAAACAGGGGCAGTATGAGGAGAGAGAAGATACAGTTTCTATGGAGGAAATCCACAACAGCATGAGAAGCATCAGCGATTTACAGGAGAAGGAGTTTAGAGAATTAGCGGGTATTATTTATAAGGAGAAGGAGATTTTCAGAAATACGCCCGGAAAAATAAAGGGGTATTATTATAAGGTGGAGATTAAAGGTGACGAGGAGTTCCACGGGAAAAGTTACAATGTACCGCTAAATTACCGTGCGAAGGCACGCCACGCTATTAATCAGCTGTTGGAGCAGGGACTCATAGAAAAGAGTACATCACGATATGTATCACCCCTGATATGTTTACCGAAGCAGGATGGCTCAATAAGGCTATGTCTGGATGCAAGAGCGGTGAATAAGATGATGAAGCCGGATTACGCTACTTCAAGAACGCCTCAAGAAATATTTCAAGATTGTGCTAACGTAAAATACATGACATCTTTAGATCTCACGCAAAGCTTCTACCAAATTCAACTACATCGAGATTCTCGGAAGTATTGTGCATTTTCCTTTGAAGGATTTATATACCAATTTACTAGAGGGCCGTTTGGCTGTGCAATTAGCAGTAACGCATTAGTCAGAGCACTTGATTACGTACGTGGAAAGGAAGTAAAGAAGTGTTATCTCAATTTTGAGGACGACTTACCTTGTCTGATGGCAGACAGCACCCAAGAAAAGGAAGATATTCCAGGGTTAGTTGAAAGATTCCAGCGTAGAATCAAAACAAAGGGGCAGAAAGGAAGGGTGCTACGCTCAAGTAAAACACAACAGAGAGGGAATAACTTCGAGAAAGGAGATCGGGTTCCACTATGCACAAACGGAACGAGGAACTTTCCATGTATTCCACATGAAACCATACGTAGAAATCACTGCACTCACAACAAAACGCACAAGAAACCAACTCCACACAGAACATCGCGCAAGCACAGTTGAGTAAGGACTGAGAACGTAAGAAAATAAGCGCTCAGTTATGCGATTTTCTAGTTACATTGTAAGCAAGCGTCGGCAGACACAGATTTACCGCGCCATTTGTACACATTTTATCGCAAGGTCGCAGAGGTGTAACAAAGTAAGGGCTTGTGATCAAAACTTTGTATTTGTGCTGTAGGGAGTGGACCTACGGTTACTAAATTGGTGTTTAAGTGAAGTCAGCTGGGTGAATGAACATTTGGACTCAATATGATGAGGCTGACAGTTATAATGTAAAACTTTAAAGGCGAAGGAGATTTTATGTTTGATGTGTAGCAAAGTGTGATTCCTTTGATTACCTGAAACTATTTTATTGATGGTTACGCACTTGCATGTTTAAATATGTACATTTGGAAATTACATATGACCCAATGTTTTATGTAAAATGTATAACTTATTTTAAAGATGTTAAATTTGAAGAGGGCATATGACATTTGTTTTGAATATTTGTATGTTATGTTTTAAAGGTAAAGTTGATATTTTAAAGAAGGGTATAATTGCATTTATTGTATTTTATGAATGTATGTAAACATAGTGGATGTGGACCAATTTCAGGGGTAGAACGATCTTTAGAGGCGCCGGGGCGACGCTTTATTTTAATTAGAGGCTTCGAAAGAAAATCTTATAGGATATAATATTTGCTTTCGACGGGGCAGATGTAACGTATCAAAATTTAGCCATATCATGCTGGGGAGTTGGGGAGCCGCCATGTTGGTTTTTGTACAGAATATTTATACGGAGACATAGGGAAATATGGCGTCGGCCTCGACAATGGCCAATTTGTCATTGAGCCTGGTGATTCAGGTCATTCGGGAGTTGCATTCCCAAGAATAGAAATTGTCTCGCAGGCTATTGTTGAACTCGCGGCAGGTTACGGAGGGAGACTAATTATGGCCGGGCGTTAACAATTAAGAAGGGCATATATAAGGAGGGACGAAGAGCGAGACAGGAGCTGCTGCTGGGGCTGCGGCTAGGCTTCGAGGCGGCTAGTGGAGGAGTCGAAGGAAGGTGAAGGCTGATAGTCCAAGAAGAGGGAAGTGTCTTCTAGGCGAGTCTGATAGTCTAAGAACAGTGAAGGGGCGTCTAGCTTCGAGTCTGATAGTCTAAGAACAGTGAAGGGGAAAGTGGCATGGCGGAGAAGCCAGGATTAACCCAAGGAGACGGGGATCGCCTCAGCTAGGAACTCCAGATAAACTAGAGGGATAAAGCGGTCCACTCCCCACTATTATGTAGGTACTTATTTTAAGAGGGTACTGGTTATATTTTATGTGAAAGTGAAAAGTGAAATGGCTCGTGAAGTGATCTATGGCCTGTAAAAATTGAGCCTGAAGATACCAAGAGTGAAAGTGATATGTTGTGAGGGTAATTTATTATGATACTGTTTATATTTTGTTGAAATGTGTGTGAGGCAAAATTAAATTGGAAAGAAATAAATTACAGTGGGAAACCCAGGGAAAAAATAAATGGACGGCCGGACACCCTAAACATGTGCCTTCCCTTAGCTCTTCCATCTTGACATCGTGTGACAATGGCATTCTGGGGTCCAAGCATTATTTGATTTTCTTCTTCTTTCACACTTTTAAATTCCGAGATATTTTTCACAGAATACTTTGAATTTCTCATGTGTACTTCATCATAGGCTCGTGTAGATTATATTGCAATAGTGGTGGAGTTCCTCAGATTGGGGGCCCTGAGGCACTTATTGGTCCATTGTGCCAACCCCCACCCTTGTGGGGAAATCACATGAAGAGGCCAATCCCCTTGCTGAAGGCCAACCCTATACGGATCTCCCTTTCCTCCCTGGGTTCCAAAAATGGTGCATCCAGGTACCTATTTCGAGTCCTCATTACAGCAGGGCACTCCCAGAATATGTGGGATGTGGTTTCATCCCCTTCTTGGCACCACCTGCACCTGGGTGAATCTATGATTCCCAGGAGGTGTGCCTCATAACATGGTAGTCCCACTACTGTTCGTAAACTACTGTTCGTAATTGACCCCTGTTCATCTGATATCAGCACAATGTTTCAGAAAACGTGTTTATATGTTCCTACTTCTGTATTTTCCTCTTTCTTCTTCACCCACTTTCTATCAACGCAAACCATAGTTGCTTTCCTGTCTTTTTCATTGATCCATAAAGTTGAGTTAAATTCAGTTAGAAGAGGACGGACAGCGCACACTGGCCTACCACTCTTGCAGCCGTGGACCCTCTTGTTCCTTACTCTTCATACATGTGCTAAGTACTCAACTCCCCTCTTTAGCCTACTGTATTCAAACAAAGGTGGTAATGTCTCGTCCAATTTCTATACTATGCGTATTTGTTGAGAAATGCTGGGTGGATTTTACATAGATGAAGGGCCTATAGCAGTCCTTACTCTTTCTTAGTTTCTTTTTCTGTTGCTGTTGAAGTTAAAAGCCACACCTACTGCTGTGTCTTCTTGTGTGTGAAGTGACCTTTGAATTGAATTGGTTTTGCAGGTGCGTCTGCCTCCTGGGTGTTCCGATGAAGTGGAAGAAGACCCAACAGGCAGCAAGGCATTGTGGGACCGAGGGCTGTTGAACGGTGCATCGCAGAAAGCAGAGGCAGTGTCTTGCTTCCACGTTGGCGAGATAGTCACGAGCCTACAGCGAGCCACGTTGATCCCTGGGGGCAGTGAGGCCCTTGTGTATGCCACGCTCTCGGGCTCTGTGGGTGTTCTCGTTCCATTCACCTCGCATGAAGATCAAGACTTCTTTCAGCATCTGGAGATGCACATGCGCTCTGAAAACCCACCACTATGTGGCAGGGATCATTTGTCCTTTAGGTCATACTATTACCCTGTCAAGGTAAGCGTATCATTTATTCACCTGCCCCATGTATAGTTGAGCACCCTTAATCCGGGAATCCCTAATCTGGGAACACCCATAATCCGGCAATTTTGCCACTTAACCAATACTTTGTGAAAAATGCCGAAAAATTTTTTACCGAAGCATTGCTTCATAACCTGCCGATATATTATCCTATTCTTAGTGTTAATTTTCCCATTCCAAGAGTCAGGATAATTTAAAAACATTAATTTCTGGTACTTCGTGTTCACTGGAATTATTCTGCCACTTGAACTAAACATATAAAATTGAAGACATCGCCGAGACGGACTACGACTAGTTTACAGATCGGCCACTTTCAATGGCGCATGCATTTTTGATTGACCATTGGACGTAATTTGATAGAATTATTTGTTATCTGCTTATGTTTCTCTCTCTAATCATGTCTAATCTTTACAGTTGTGGCAACAGCAGAGGAGTGAGCATCAGTACAAAACGTTAACAATTGCATAAGAAGTGAAAGTTATGAAAAAGCTTGACCTCGTTGCATCGATGCACCGATCAGAAAAGCCTGAAACATACTGCTTGGAATCTTTGACAATACAATGATATAACACATTAAGAAGCAGAAAGAGAAAATACTCAAAATTTTACAGTTAAAGTGAACGAATAAATGGATGACAGAGAGGAAAACTATTGAAGAAGATTTAAGTGTTGATTTAGATCACCTGTTTTCAATTGCATCAAAGTGAAGGCCTTAGTTAGTATTTCTGGTCAAATGTTAATGAAGCAGGCTAAACCATTTCAGAAACAGATCTAATCTAAAAGACTTAACGTGGGAAATTTCGTATGCATGGAATAGTAATTCACAGTCGGTTCTAAAACACGCGTGGTTTATATTTTGGCCTGCTTTGAGGTTTGATGTAGATGAAATAAGTGGGGATTTCAAAGGCTTTCGTGTTTCAGAGGATAAACGTAAAATGATAGAGTTGGTTGACTGTGCAAATAGCATCCATAACCCTGAATTAAAGGGAATGGAATTGGTAAATTTGGAGGAATGGATAGCTGGCGACCACGATTACTCACCACACAACATTTCACAGATGATGAAATCAATGAAATTGTAATTAATAACAATAAATCCGAGTGGGAATGAAGATGAAGAGCCTGAAATTGTTGAAGGAAGACTACTATTAATGATGATCTTTAAAGAATCATCCAGTCGGGTTGCCCGTGATGCCACCCACTCGTTGACATGGCACTGAATCAGCTGATAACAAATCAAGCACGGTGGAAATATATTGCTCAAAGCACAGCATAAGAACTATCAAATTTTGCACAGTAAACTCTCGATAATACAAAGCACAAAAATTCAAAATTTCGATTATGCAAAGCAAAACTGCCGGTCCCGATGAAAAGCCTATAGTTAGAGATCCGTGAAATTCGCGAGATGCGATATCACGAAATAACGCGAAAACGTAACGAAATAAAAAATAAAACGAAATTTCACCTTTTTCGCAAATTTTACGTGAATTAGCAAAAAAATCACATGTTAAGAGTCATAATCGATTAAAGTCCAAGCCTTCATTGTTTAACGCTGATGACGTTCATTGGCTCTATCTCATTACGATTCGAAGGTCAATTGGCTTGTTTTGTCTCGTGCATATCGCATTAGCGTAATATCGCGCACTGTATTGATGTCTCCGCCGGATTTTGCCGTTAAATTAATCACGCCTCTCTCTTCGATTCACATTTGTCAATCCTGAAATTCTCGGAAATATCTTAAATGATGCGCTTTCTCTCCTGAAGAATTAGATATTCTGAATCAATAATGTGCTGAACACTGCCGCGCAAGAGGGGAAATATAAGCTCACGCACCCGGCACGCGTCAATGCCGAGCAGTAATTCCGGTGACTCACCGCGACGCAGTAGACAGCGTAATTGGATAACTTGTTGCAGGAAAACCTTTAGTGTGGGCCTAATGTAACAATTTTGTAGACTTAAACACGACTGCTGGCTGGGAACGGAAGCGCTAGCAGTTGAGGCAAGGGGGGAAGTAACAGAAAAGATAGGAGGAGAGGGGGTGCTACTTATTGGCGGTTGATCGTTGGATATTCGGCGCTCCACTGGAGCTTCAATGCAAAAAAAAAATCATTTCGACACATCCCCAGTTCAAGTATCTTTGTTTCAGATTGTGTTTAGTTATGCGTGCTTCTTTTCCTGCCTTTCTTGTTATGTAAAGTGCTTAATAAAAGTGTTAGCATTCACAAAATGTGTACCAAAAATAATAAAACGCCTAGAAATGCGCAAAAATTGTAACATTATAATAACACCGCCAAGATTTTCTATAACACCGAAATCACATAGTTTTAAAACGAATTTTAGCCAAAAATAAAACCACTTTCACGGACCTCTACCTATAGTAAATACATGGCAATGTTTGAAAGTACAAAGTTTCGAAAATATAAATTTTTCGAAATTACAAACCTCGGGTCCAGTCCACAGGAACAAAGGGAATTCGTTTTTATGAATCTCGGCGAAAAACTGCTTCAGGATAAATATATTTGGTGGTGTAGACACCTAACAAATCAAGTGTTGCTGATTGTGGTGCATCAAAAATGAAATGCAAGACTAGCGTTGCCAGTCTCTCTTCCCCCCCCCCCACCCCCCCCCCCCCATCGTTGTTCGCATCATCTTCCCCATCATTCTCAATAGAAGAGAACCAATATTACCTCCCAAGATTATTTATTGAGTTGACAATACTGAAGACGCCGCAAATAATAACTTGTGAATGATTTTTTCCTGGAAACAGTATTACTGTCCGTTGCAAACTTCCATCGCCTGAGTTTGAAGACTAATTCCTCAAAGATGGCTCAAAAGGATTTTAAAATGAAGAACATCAAATTAAAGCTTGTTTGTTCTTGCATTCAGTGATGGTATATTTTTCGCAGTTTATATTAATTTCAGTGTGTGCTTGGAAACAGAATTTTAGTGTGCAATTTTGTTGTAGTGCATAAGCTACAGTACTGTTTTTGGTGTTTAACCTCCTATCTCCCCCTTTGTTGACAAGCGTAGTCCCAACCCCTCCCCATCCTCCGTCAAGTGACATCGTCTCTACTAACTAACTTTCAAAAGTATTTGCTCAATTTTTGAGTGAGTTTATTCTCTCCACTCCTCTCATATCTGACTGCTGCCTAGAAAAGCATTGTCTCGAGGTCGCTATCTAACCCACGAGAGGGATAAGATGTAAGCGTTTTGATGGTATGAAGACTTGCAACATTGCAGAGGAAACAGTTCAGTTACATTGAGTTAAAGTGGAAGCTTGTGGTGTGAGAAACTCCCCGTGTGGCCCCATGTCATTGTCTGTTCAACTGTGCGGTATGTGGATGAGGTGATATTGAGAAACTTGTAACAGAGGTACTTAATGTGAACCTCCCCTCCTCCTCTCGTTACCAGGCGTAGGGTTTTACACGACCCCCTCCCCAATAAATTGGTAACGTGTAGTTTACGTACGACCACGGGTCATCACTCCACGTCAATGCAGCCAGGGTGCCCTTAGGGTCTTCGATTTTGACCAAATTTGGCACAGCGTCATCATTTGATAGGGAAAGAAAAACCCCAAAGCCATTTTGCAATATGTACATGCTACCATTTACGAGAAATTGATATATGTAGCAAAATTTGAATTTTGCCTGAGTGGCTCTACACACACATTGTGAAGTATATCTCGGAGAGAATATTAAAGCTGCAGACGTGTGCAAAAGGGGGCTTCGTTTTAAAAAAGTCATATATGAGTTGGAAAATTGAAATAAGGGATTATGTTTCAAAATATGAACAAATTTGTAAAGATAACAACGATTTTAAATTTTCAAATCGTTTTTTGATGACATACTTAAATCTTTAAATTAGCTCATTTCTAACAAGTATTAGATACAACCTTCCTCAAGAATTAGAAAAATATTGGCATACGTAATATTTGATATAAGATCGAAAAATATTTTTGACTGTGCATAACGTAAGCTTAAATAAGTGAGCAGAAAATGATAATGTTAATATTGTGGGAGCTTTGCCAATACGACCTCTTTCTGATTGTCACGTTGGCCATATTTAGTTGAAATTTCAATCTAATACGAAACAGAATACCAAACGTGTGTTTCTTGGTCATCAAATGTGAAGTGCCAAAAATGTTTTTTTTTTTCAGATAAAATACTGTAATTGTTTATCTTATGTGACAAAAATTTGCTTGAATGGATAAATTCATAAATGAACATTCTTTTACATAGAGAGTGGAAGCTCGGTATAAGGAGTGCTCCCAATGGCTGGGAATTCATGAGTGCTATAACGAGCGCTCGTTATACCCAAAGGTGATGGATTAAGCCTCTCATTTCCCACACTTGTTCTTACTTTCCATTCTCCTTTTGTTACCGTGCTATTAGAAACAGGTAGAAGGGCGGTTTTCGTGCACATTTGCATATTTATCGTTTATTTTGCACATTAAATCTTCCAGATCAATGATTTACAATTAGCTGAAGTATTCCAGTGTTAACCTGTACGTCCATTGGTTAGGAAATTTGCTGTAATGATTCGCAGAAATGCAGCATTTTTCAGCGGTCAAAAATATTTCTTCATAATTACCTCTTCCTAGCCATTCTTAAAATTCACATTTAGCTATCTTTCAAAAATTTGATGCAGTGATTATTTATTTACACAAGCAAATGCCTCCATCGGTTGTGTCGTACTGGTGGATTCACCTGGAGGATCTAGAGCGAACGGAGGTAACTACTGTGTAATATTATTGCCAAGAATTTTTGATGCATTCACTCAAATTGTATGTATTTCTTGAAATTTGGAATCATAAAATCAAAGGAAAACTTTTTGAATGTGGTAAATTTTAATTATTCACGTAACATCGGCCCAGGCAATATAAAAATATTTATGAAAACATTGAAAAATATGCACAAATTAACAAATGTACCAAAAAAACATAAAGTATTCCCATTACTTCTCCTATCAAGAAAAATAATCGAAACTAGGATATATGAATCATAAAATTATAAGGATATAAATAATTGTTTGGCAATGTAAAACAGACAACATCGTTGTGAGGATAATAACCATAGCAAAAAAAGCGTAGGACCTTTAGCATCACACATGCATACGCTACACATTAATAGCACAGTACTTTCAATTTCAATTCACGGCTGAAAAATCATTCAAGCATCGTCTGCTTCAGTCTACAGGAAGTTGCCGAAAGCACAAACCAGGTTGGCGATCGTCGGAGAAAACCTGGAGTTGTCAGGGAAAATAGGAAATCTGGAAAAGTCAGGGAATTCTCGTAACAGTCAGGGAGAAACTGGGTTAGGAAATCTAGTTATTTTTCTATCATTACGTTTACCGGGAAGTCTTTCGCCCTTTATTTCACCAACTAAAATGAAAGTCCATCGCCAAAGTGCATAGAATAAGCCCCGTCAATTCATTGAACATTCAGTTGTGAATCTTCGTTATTTAGCTGTGAATCAGTCGTACGATGTATCCTTTTTGTATATCCTTAATGCAATATTTTCCCAGTAGCCATATAATTCATGGTTACATGCATTCCGCTCATCACAAGGAATCCGAGGCTATGTTGTTCGGAAGATTTTACGTCGCTTTTTTTTTTACTTCCGAGACTCAGGTCAAGAGGTAGTTGCAACACACTAGCTTGTAGTAAATACATGCTTGTAGTTTTAAACAATGAGACGATGATTATTAGAATGGTTATAAAAGTACGATCACACGTGTAAACAAAATCTTATGTAAGATCATCTTCGATTCCCATACTCCCCTTCGCGAGACAGCAAGAAGTGTCCTCCTCCCCTCCCCACCTTTCACGCTTGACGTAATTATTGACTGGCCCTCTTAGCTCCCCCTCAAAGCAATTTAGCCAGGTCACAAACCACCTCAAATATGATATTTCTGAATATGATGCTGCCGTTGCTAATTACCTCCTGTTTTTGCTCGCAGGGGCACAATTACATTTTGTTTGTTTACACAAATATTTTTACATTTTTAGTTCCCTCTTACAATCAAGGGGTTATAACCACGTTAATCAAATTGTTATTCGCTTCTAAACGTCAATCGTGCCATCCGATTTTGATCTAGTCTAACAACATGGGCTTGTTTTGTCTTTTTCACGTAACCTGTGCCGGAGTGCGTCAGTAAATTGGCCATTAACTTTCCCTTCGATGCCTTTTCAGTAATCTTAAACTTCCCAGAACTACCACAACACGCTACCTCTTCCTTGAAGAATTAGACATTGTCAATTTGTAATTTTACTGAAGGAAGCATAAGTACACGGCCACAGAAATAAAATATGCGGCTGCGTATTATGTTAAAAGTGTGTATAATTTGTGTGAGTGCTTAACTTGTGAAGGTTTAATGTATTTTTTCATTCTTAAAGCTTTAAATGTATTGATTTCAGCTTTAACATTTTCTGAGTGTCGACGAAAATTTAATTCAGCAGAAATAAAATATTACGATAATAACAGACCTTGTGGCGATTGGTCAGGAAAATTGGTAAAGCCATCAGGGAAAAGTCAGGGAATTTGAAAATTGGATATCAGTAGCCACCCTGACAAACCCTACCACTTCACTAAATTTGCTGAAATCCTCGGGGGAAGCATCACTGGCCCAGGAAACGGCACTAATTATTCTGAGAGCCTGTGGTGCTTTAGCTCTAGTCGGCAGGGGCACTGTTTTTCTTCCGAAAGAGAACTAATTTCGTCGTCACCTTTGTTTCTCACCGAGTTAATCAACTCCTTATCCGTCAACTGCTTCCGTGCTGGCAGACAAAGACAGGCTGAGCTGAGCTCCGTCCCTTACCCACACCACCGCTCTCCGCTGTCGTGTGATTGGCTAGTTGCTTTTCCACTTGTCCGTTTTCCACCCATTCCGCTCCTATGCCTCCTATGTGGACTTTGATTGACATAAGAACGACAAAAAAGTGCAAGCGTGCACAAGGTACCTCAGGGCCAGCCGTAAATCATCAGTGCGTGGACTTGATTGGACTTCAAATAATGTAGAGATGACACTAATATTGTACTCTTAAGTTGTAGTTGACAAATAATATTCTAAAGATTAAATGCCATGCATTAATTTGTACTTTGGCAGTGCATCACCCTCAAGAAATATCCCACGTAGCACCGAGCGTATACCGAGGCAGGGGCTTCTTGGCCTCGCTATATCCATTTACTGTTACATGTTAATGATGGGCCTTTCGAAGGTACAGGCACTTCCAAAAAAAAGTTAACACTTCAGAGCCGAAATTTTTCTAAGTCTCGAGTTGATGGTGATTTGACAACGCTGCGTCACGGCTTCCCTCTGGCGGAGCATCGCGAAGTTCTAACCGAAAACAAACCCCCTTCCCTCCTCCCCCGTCCTCGCCTTTCCCTGTTTAGCAGAAGGGATTACTGCACGGTCGGTCTTGTTATGCCCTAAAGAAGGGGGCTATTGTGGGCACTCCATGGTTGTTTCTTCCGACTTGCGCTGCGAGACTGAAGTCCTGAACACATCTCTACGTTCGCCACCGTCGCGAAAAAAACTGTACTAATTTCCAAAATAGCTTTCTTTGAGATATAGACTTGAAACTTCACATAAATACTGAGAAAATATTGCTAATTAAGGAATAATGCATCATTTGACATGATTCTTATCTGTAAGCCAGATATAGGGGCTCAAACATAACCAAATTTCCAAATAAACACCTGCATCATTTGCCTATTAACACAATGCTATGCCTTTAAATTGCCTGAGCTACAAATATTTTTTTAATCATTTAATTGCTATTCCATTACTTAGAAAAACTAGAGCATATCTAGTTCACCAGGGCCCTGGAAAGACTCCACTCTTTTCAAGGGCTGAAGGGCGTGAATAAGAAGTATGTTCCCGGAGTGTACGCAAAGAAAAACAACTCGATTCCACGTAATCTTATCCCGTCGCACGGCTCAATATGCTCGTGATTTCATCAAATAAGGGTGAGTGAGGTTACTGACAATGGATACAGCTCAAAAACAACGAATTGGAAGCCTTGGGGTCCATGTCACTTCAGCAATGTAAGCGAGTCACGTCAATTCCAGCTCCCGACGCATGGAGCCAAACCCCAAACGTGCGGTTGGAAAATCATATGTATTTTTCGGTGTCGCAAACTTACTTGTAATTCCTCTTCACTTTCGTGTGTACAAGTTTTCAGCGAATTATCAGATATAAGTGACTTGACAAGTGTCTCCCTAAATTGTTAGATATTTTCTACGTTATGCAAAGTTTTGTCTGAGAACAGTGTCCGCCATTATAAGTAATGGAATAGCAAATAAACGATTCAAAAAATATTTGCAGCTCAGGCAAGTAAAAGCAAAGTATAGTGTTAATAGATTATGCTATTTTTATTTGATCAAATTCCTCCTACAACGTCATCATCAACTTGTAAGATATTCGGATAAATGTTATTACAGGATTTTTTAAAAATTTCGTGATGTTGAACCCTTGTGTCGCTCTAACGGATGAGAATCATGACAGGTGATGCATTATTCCTTAAGTAGCAAACTTTTCAAAGAATCTGTGTGAAAAGTGTCTCCCTAAAACGTTAGATATTCTCTACTTTATGTAAAACGTTTTGTGTGAGAACAGTGTACGTATATATCTCAAAAAGTATATATCTAAGTATATATCTCAAAAAAAGTTATTTTAGGATTTTGTCCAGCTTTTTTCGATTTCCGACTAATGTGGGTCGGTCCTGTGTCCCGAGATTGTCGCTTTCTTCGACTCGACCTGCACGACGTCTGAAGTCCCGAACGTATCTCTATGCTCGCAACCATCGTCACAGAAAAAATCGTCGTCACGCATTTACATAACATTAAAAATCGACGCTTTACTTTGAAGAGGAAATCACATATCATCATTGGTTGTTATCACCCTCCAATATGTATGTGTCCCTTAAATAATTAATTCCTTGGTTAATTGGTGTTGTTTCACGTTCGTGCCATTTCAAAGCGAGTTCATAGGCATATTTAATTCTCACATCGATGTGGTCAGAAGCTTTGAAAATATGCGATCCCAAATCTTAAGACTAGGAGCAGGCTGATAAGAACATTTTAACGTTTTCGCCGTATTGGCGCAGTAAAATGCTCGATTTTCAGGATGAAGTAAATAACGTTCCCAATTGTGGTGGCATTTCCACGAGTTAACCTTAGCATTTATAGTTTAGGAGTCCTAATTTGAATAATAATAATTATGCCCATGAGATTATTGTTTGTATAATACCAATACAAATCTGTTATTGACCACGCAGCCGTTTCCCTAAAATCTGGACTAATGTCTAATCTAACGCTTTGGAAGAAGGTGTTTAAAGAATTGGCTTTTTCTACACTGCTGGTGACTCTAATTCCTTTATCGTTTTTAAGTGTGTGCACTGTGGACCTATTTGCCCGAAGCTCTCTCACATATGACCAAAACGTTTTAGGATTGCTATCTAAATATTCTCCTAACATCTTGCTCTTGAAATGTTATAACGCTTGCCGACATGATTTCCTTGCTAATGCTCTCGATTTTTTATAGTTTTGACCTAACTTTTTTTTCCTCTACCGATAGACCCTGTCCTGCATTTTTCATCCTAGCATGGCATACCCTTTGTCACTTCAGCGATTTCCTAACCTCCGCATTATACCACCTTGGCTCTGTATTATCACTTATGAATTTACTTGGTATGTATTCATTAACTGCTTTATGGGTGTCCTCAAGAAATTCTCTCCAAGAATCCTCTGTATCTAATCCTTTGCTTTGTTCGCTAAATATATTAAACGATTCCCTTAATTCCTCTTTAATACCGTCGTAATTAGCCTTGCAAAATAAGTATACCCTCTTCCTTGGTTTATAATGTCTTCCAACGCCTACAATAAATTTCGCGTTTACTATTTTATGATCACTAAAGGTCTTAATACATTTAATTGCGCACGCATGCGACCACAAATAAATAATTATTCGTATGAGATTTAACTGATTTCAAGAGCTCCGTAAGCATGTGGAGACATTTCCGTTGGTCAAACTGTAACTAATGCTACGCTATAATTGTTTATTCAATGCCTTTTTCCGTTCTTCAAAGGAAAAGGACTGTGACAACATACGAATATTCCCGAATACCCATTGTTTATAGGATACCTGCAGGTGGTCGCAAAATACCCCTGCCTCTCGCCTTACCCTTATTCCCATCCGCGGCGTTGAGCCGCGTGTCCTCCTAACCCTGCCGAAGGATCGCCACCCACTATTCTCCTCCTACCAAAGGGGAGGGGCGGCGAGGAAGGATGGCTAGCTGGTAATTCCCCCTCAGAAAGGGTTTGCACACGTGACGCGCGGGCACCCGGCCGCCCTACGGTGATCTCCTCTCGAGGAGCCAACTGCTCGGATTGCGAAGTGGGTGGACGGCAATTAGTAAATTTCCTTAAGAACCTTTATCGCAACTGAGAATAGTAATTGCAAATTGTTAAGCTGTTCCTACATTTCCTTCTAATGGAAAGGTGCTCTATTATTCGACCATATTGCATGCTAAACAATACCGCCAAAAGCTTTGGATATATTTCTTTAATGGACGGAATTAATTCATTTTTGTGAATGAATTGTTACTTCCTTCACACCACATATGAAATTAATAAGAGACTATCAAACCTAAATCATGAAACCATGTTGAATTGTTACTTCCTTCACACCACATATGAAATTAATAAGAGACTATCAAACCTAAATCATGAAACCATGTTGATAAATGTGTTCACTCGTGGGCATTTAAATGTTTTGAAATATTCACCCGGTAATGTGAGTAGAAACAAACTTAAAAGCACTCAGGTGGAAGAGTGGATGGGCAGACGTCTGCGAAGTTTTACCTGCTTCCGGAACACCCCTCATGCCTGGGCACTGGGCTGCAAGGGCATAGACTCAGGATGTTGAACCGAGGCATACCGCGTAGAAGGGGTCCTGGGTGCAATAAAACGTATGGAGTAAGGTTTTTGGGTAGTGGAAAGATATTCCTACGGGGAGACCGGTCCTCCTCATTGTCTCAGTACAGGGACTGAACAGAGTGGTCAGAGGGAACATGCCGCCCCCCATTTGGCATTCAGATCTCCTTTGAGGAAAGGGGAAAAGGTGACAGGGAAAACGAAGACCAAGGCTCTGAAAGGGGTGCATCTTTTACCGTGTGAATAAAAAGAAGGGGGCAAAAGTAATTCAAAAGAAAAAGCAGTGTATTTCTCAATGTTACATGGGCCCTAGAAAGACTACACTCTTTTCAAGGGCGTGAATAAGAAGTATGTTCCCGGAGCGCACGCGAAGAAAAATAAAGTGATTCCGCGTAAACTTATCCGGTCGCACGATTCAATATTCTCACGATTTCATCAACATAGATCAGTGAAGTTTTCGGACAATGAGTGCCGCTGAAAAACGACAAAATGGAAGCCTTGGGTCCGTGTCACTTGAGTAAAGTAAGCGAGTCACAGATCTTCCAGCCCCAGCCGCGCGGAGCCATGCCCCTGACGCACGATCGGAAAATCATATGTATTTTCGGTGTCGTAGACTTATTTTTAAATTTCTCTTCAATTTCGTGTTTATGAGTCTTCAACGAGTTCTCTGATATAAGTCACTTGACAGGTCTCTCCCAAAAACGCTAGATATTCTCTATATTATGTAAACATTTTATCCGAGAACAGCTTCTGACATTTTTAACGGAATTGCGCTAAAATGCTTCAAAAATATTTGAAGCTTTGGTAATTTAAAGGCAAAGTCTTGTGTTAATAGATCATGCTATTCTTTATTCAATCAAATTCCTCACATAACGTCACGATCAACTTAACTTGGAAGACATTCGGAGAAAAATTAGTTCAGGTGTTTATTTGGAAATTTGGTCATGTTCGAGCTCCTGTATCTGACTAATAGATGAAAAGCATGTCAAATGATGTATTATTCCTTAATTAGCAGTCTTTTTTGAGTATTTGTGTGAAGTTTCAAGTTATATATCAAAGAAAGCTATTTTTGAATTTTGTCCAGCTTTTTCCGATTTCCGTCCACTATGCGACGGTGGCGAGCGTAGAGATATGTTCAGGACTTCAAATGTCGTTCAGCGCAAGTCGAAAAGAACGACCAAAGAGTGCCCACCATAGCCCCCTTCTTTAGGATATGAGAAGACCGACCGTCCAGTAATCCCTCTGTGCCATCTGGTAAAAGGGTAAAGGAGGGGGGAGGAGGGAAAGTGGTTTGTTTTCGGTCAAGAGCTTCTCGAGGCTCCGCCAGAGGGAAGCCGTGACGCAGCGTTGTCAAATCACCGTCAACTCGGGACTTAGAAAAATTTCGGCTCTGAAGTGTTAACTTTTTTTAGAAGTGCCTGTACATTGCCAATCACTCGTTATATTGAGATTCTCACTATATGCCGTACTCACTATTACGGGCTATTTTACTCGATCAAAAGTTTTTTTTTAAGACATGGTTTATCAAACACAAGGTCTCTTTGTATTATCATTGATGTCTCGATGGAAAATAGCAACATTAGCTTGTAGTGATAGCAGAGTAGAAGTATATGTGAGTTCTCAGTAACTCTCACGTTACTCAGTGACTCTTCTATTTTTTGTGTTCACCATACAAATGTATTTTTAATGCTGTGCAATGTGTCTGCTGGACAAATAAACAATATTATTATATTAAAATCAGTTATAAACATTATTATATTAAAATTCGCAGAGCGTGGTAGCCTAGTGGGTGGGGCACTTGGCTACTGATCAAAGGGTCCTGGGTTCACATCCGGGTGAAGCCTTTGGATGCCCCCGAACGAAAAATCCTCGGAGCGAGGTGGCCCAGGGAAAGGAACTGCCTGCCCCCCTTATACCCTGAGAGCATGTGTGCAATTCACACGCCTTTGTCTAAGTCCAAGCTCTATCCTCGCCTATCGAAACCAACCTTCGGGTTGCATAACTGAGTGATATCAAAATTCATTAGCTTTTTGCAAAAGTACGATTTGAAAGATATTATGATTTTTAATCTCCACCATCTTATTGCAGCGCAAATGTTCTTCAACACATCATATTAGTGCTGCATGGGTGTGCCCAAATTGTATGGCAATACTAAATACCTTTTAGCATAATTATTTGAGGTCTCGAGTAGTGAATACTTTCTGATATTTGAGGTGTACAAGTATTTGTGGATAGTATTCACACCTTTCACAGTGAACTGAACCATAATGATGTTCCTGTAGTTTTTGTAGCTAGTAAATGCTTGTTTCTTCGATCGTGGCATTGTCTCATTTCCTTGTCTCTGTGGTTACAGAATGTTTTGGATGGAGACCTGTGTGAGCAGTTCAACTCAATTGACCCTGCAAAGCAGAAGAGCATAGCCGAGGACCTTGACCGTACCTCCAGTGAAGTGTCTAAGAAATTGGAAGACATTAGAACAAGATATGCATTTTAAAGTGAAGACGATTCAAATTAACAACTCATTGAGTATAACAGTGTCTCAGTTCTTGTGTGTGTGTGTGTACGTGTGTTGTTGGGTTGCCAGTTCTTTTGTGGTATTTGAAAACACTTGAAGGCATTCCAAGAGTGTGTAGAGAGGTTGTGTATAAATATATTATAATTAAGTATTGATTGGTGTTTCAATCTGCTCACCAATGTCACAATATGGAATTAATTTCGGTGTTGATTGAATAGTCCCATTTGCTCCCTGTGATATGACCTCCCTCGGTATGCTTTCTGTGCATATGAACACAGAACTGTGGCTGCGGTATTGAAGAAGCTGAGGTTTCACATCAATGGCGTACTTGATTTCATTGTATTTAATGCAGTTAAATACCTTTACACTTTTACAGGGACCGCCAAGAAAAGTCAGTTGTGGGAGAACACAAATTTCAGAAACAGAAGAATATTCAATTTCACATGCATACTTACTCACTATAAAGGTAAAAATAATAAAAACTGAAAAACTAAAAAAGAGTAATATCATTAATTATTTCTCAAACTATTTAGAATTCCTGTTTTGTTTTCGTCCAATAGATTACTATCAATATTTCAGCCCACCCAACCAACCATCGAACATTGTCAGATTCTCAATTCCAAAACTTTAGGCCATGTGTAATGCTTTCTCTTGTTGTTGTATTTTTCATTTCCTTTTACCCTCCCAAACAAGTTATTATTTGGGTCTGATGTAATCTTGTACCTGAACACAAACATGATACGTTTAATGCAAAGAAAGTTTGTGATCTGATTTGGTTGCAACTTATATGAATGTGTTCTATGTGGCTGGAATGTTTGTTTCTTTTGCTTTTACCCGCCCTAGACGATTACCCTGGACAAAAAGTCAATTCCTTTAGTTTTTTTAAGTTCTTGATCATTTTGTATCAATGCTATTCATAGTAAAGTCTAGTTGTAATGTGACCTTGTTCCCGAGCGCCAGCATGATAATGTTTATCTCTTAGAAGGTGATGTGATTTTCTCACAAACTAAATGAAAGTGTTGTATGATGTTGGATTTTTTGTTTATTTTCCTTCAAACAAGCAGGATTTGGTTTATTTCGTCCCAAATGCAAGATTAGCTATAATACTTACTTTTGATCACACGTGATACATACCCAACATTCTCTTATACTTTACGAGAAAAAAATCTATATTTCCTCTGGAAAAATAAAACTTATATCTGGAAAACCTGGAAGTCTCCGGGAATTTTCCAATGCTGCTGCTGCTGGACACCCTGTTCTAACATTCTCAGGTAAATAATTCCGTAACTTGCATGAGGAAAGAGTGCTCAAATATTAAGGAATTGAATTAGGAACATAGAATAACATGGTGACTTGGGTTGATCTTTTCCCTGTATTTGCGTTGTATTTCAAATGTTCATACAAATACATGGGCTCTCAGGACCCTGGACAAGCTTAAAGACACTTGGTGTTCATCCAATATCAGCCATTTTATTTTTTTACAATAAGGTGTGACATGATCATCTTAATGGATGTTGAAAATAAAACACACAGCAGTTTTGAACATGCTGCAGCTAAGTGCAAAGTTCCGAGTTAACACCTGAGAAAATAATTTAGCAATAGTCAAAATGTGAGAATACCAGAGTTTGAGCCAGTTGTTGTGGAGCAATTTTACAAAGTGAAGCTTGGAACTTAAGTGTTGCCAATTAATTTTAATAGTATCACATTGACTATGAAAACTAGCCAGGGTGGCTGTGCATAGCGGAGGGAGAGTGAACAATTGAATGGTGATCACACATTTCAATGTGATAACAAGCAGCTCCTTCAATACCTATGCAAAATTGTGGAATACTCTCAAGTGAAATATATGTATCTCACATTTTATGTACCTATGTAATAGTAATAATTTTATTTTCATAATTTATTCTCACCTCAGGGATTACAAAATCCATGGGCTTCGTCCATGAGAGTACTAAACAGAAATCCATATACACATGTAAAGGAGGAAGTGAAAAACAACAATAACGAGCACAATATCATTACTAATCTAGCAGTTGTCCAACATTTCACACCAATAACTTATGAAGAGGGAAAAGAATCTGTAAGAAATTCTTTGACACTATAATAACTATTACCTTGAAGCAGTGTTTCTAGTCTCCTTTTAAAAAATTGCAAATGAGGGGACTGAGCGAATATTTTACGGAATCTTACTTTACACTGCAGCTATTGAATGGTAGGGGCCTTTTCGGCTTAAACTGTGAAAATAATGAAGGCTATGAATATGATCTTTGGAGCGAGTTTGATGACAGTGAGAAAGAGATGTGGATTAATCTTTACAAAAAGTGCACAGTTGATTATGTCATCAGATGAAAGTGTTAAGATTTGTAAAGAGATAAATAACGCCTTGCCGGGAATACGAATAGATACTCCACAGGCAGCTTTAATAGCCTGTGAAGGGCTTGATGGTTTTACCGCACTTCCAATCAAAATGCTGAATACAGTGGACCATGTTTATTAAAGGGTTCCATCGCTACTCGGGGAGAGATTGAACAATAGGGACAGAGGAAGGCTTATGTCCAGTTGTCGCACGGTCACTCCTCGCATAGGTGGTGCTTTTTCTAGGGTCTCCTCTCCCTTCGTGCCCTGGCAGCCGTGCCAGGGACCCCCTGGGGGCTGCGACTTTGGCCAGGTGGTGGAACTTTGAACTTGGGTGTCCGCCACAGCCTGTTTCTGCAGAGAATGCCTTCAATGATGGAGAGGTATTCCCCCAGAACATGATTCTGTAGGACATGTACTTTGGCAGGGTAAAGTTGTTTTAGAATATCAATAGAAGCAGTTGCAGAGAGTTTGCGAATCACTAAGATGCCAACTGATAGCTTCTTAACTAGCTCAGATACTTGCGGTGTCCAGTCAAGGTGGTCAGAGATGGATGCCACAGAATTTCAAAAAAGATGGAGATGGGAAGCAGATTGTTATGAGAATTATGATCTTGCTGGGCGTTCCGGATATGAAAGTTTATACAAGTTGTCTTGGTATCATTTAATGTTATGTTATTTTGATTAATAATAATAATTTCTGTAATGATCACAGGTACCCCCAATTACGATCATTGTAATATATATGGACAACACATTTAAAAACACCCATGCCCTGGACACTTGAGTTCTACCCAGGCGGGACTCGAACCCGCGACCTTCGGAATGGCAGGCGAGGACTTAACCCCGCCGCCACCGAGGCCGGCAAACACTTACATTACACTTAACATTTCAAGTATCCTTCACAAGTAACATTTCATCAACTGTTAGCCAGGCATTTTCATATATATCAGATAGGTTATTGGAAGTACCAAATTGGTGATGTCCTCTGCATACATGATAGAAGTACTCTTTGAAAAGTGTTGTGGCAAGTCATTAATGAAAATAAGGAATAGGATGTAACCGAGATTGACCCGTGAGGGATGCTTACTTCGGTGTTGAGAGGATTGGATATGGCCATATCAGCAGGAGAACAGTGAGTAAACTAGACAAATTGCGACATATTATGAGGAAAGGATCCAGCTTAGAGAATTTAAAGTGACTCAAAGATTTTTCAACTTATTTTTAAAAATAGAATGGTTGACACCATTGAATGCATTCCTCAGATTAAAAGATATACCCAGTATGTAGTCCTTCTGATTTAACCCATGAATGATTTTATTTAAATAATGAAATAGTGCAGTATTTGCAAAACGTCCACTTCTGGAACCATGCTGGGAATCAGTAATCAAGTTAAAAGCATGAAGATATTGAATAAGTCTTTTAAGGAAGATCTTCTGTAGTTGATATATTTTGATATCGATTCGTAAATCCTTAGGCCCGTGGAGAGCGGAGATTATCCGACCTAAATAACTTCTGTGAAGTGTTTGACTAACCTAGATATGTTTCGATTAAAGATTTCAAATGTTAGTGATGAATGTAGTATCTTGTTATATTTTGGCCGTATATTTTACTAAAATTTCTCCCATTCACCAAAAACATTTTCATTTTCCTTCTAGTGACAAGTAAAAGCGCGAAGTCCCCTTCACTCCTGTTTCTATATTCCGGGAGTGCGATTTAAGTCGATACAGTAGTTATCATTTCATCATGTATGATGGAGTGATGATCAAATCGCTAGCTTCAAAGTAGGCTGTTATGGCTATTACGCAATCACAACAGCCTACTTTTGTGAATAAATCCTCCGAAAAAACAGTTTCAGCGGATGATTTCTGCGATAGCGATAAGCTGTCATCCTAAAGTTCAAGTGGTTCGAAATCTGTATATCCCGGTTAAACGCAAGAGAATTTGATAGTGCTGCCACCTCTTTATCTCCGCCGTCGCGTTAAAACGCCAGTTCGGCGGCAAGGACGGGAGAGTTCGGTTCGGGTGTCTGCGTGGGAGTGAGGCTAATCTCTGCGTTTCATTCATTAAAACTGCAAGACTTCGAACTTTTGTTACTATACTCCATTATGGCTGGAGTACTATTCGTCGTTTCCTTACCTACTGCTGCTTTTGAGAAATCAATGCGAAACACTACCAGTGAAACGGATTTTGGAAGTGCATTGGATACAGAAAAACTTTCTCCGTATCATGATAGAAATTCCGATTTGGGAAAATTTTCTGAGCGAAAAGAAAACTCCAGTGACGGTAATAAGATAACTAATTCTCTTGGGAGTAAATCAGTTCCTAGCCTTTTGGAGCAAACTCCGCGTGTGAACAGCATCAAAGCTGATCTTTCAGTTTCAGCATCTAGGATTCCGAATCTTGAAAGCTCATATGTTGTTAATGTGGAAGATGAAAAGAGTAAGACTTTTGCTTCGCCTCAGTTACTCTCTAGGGCAGATTCCACTGAGGTGCTCATCGGAGAAAACAATGCCGATGTAAATTTAGTATTTAATGGTGGTTCAGAAAAGGTGTCAATGACAGATCTTGGTCATACGTTGGCGAATGCTACTGTGCCATCGAAAGTTGTGAATTCTCCAGGAACTCCTAGCCAGTCGGATGCCATTTCAACTATGGAGGTGGTGAGTGTATCCTTAAGCTATTTGTTTTCTTAAAGTAACTGTGATGGTTTTAATTCAACGTCCCAATAAATATGTCGATTCCAATTTTATACACGTTGCACATTAACCTGTGTGGTAGATTCCGATAATTTTCCTGGTTATTTATATGGGTGTATCCGTCACTGTGAGAAATAGTTATTTTTAACCTTCTGATGTAGGCGAACCCAGCAGACACCTTTTATTCGTCGCATGTTGATCGTCTTTTGTTGTGTATATCGGCTTCTTCACAAATAAGTAATCAATTTAGTCGTAGAAGACTGAATAGCCACGTTATTATTTATAATGTCTAACGGAAAATGAACACAACGTATATTTAACGTTCATTGTAATTATTATGCGAAGGATCAGTTCAAAATGCCAGTTTTTAAATAAAATAGCATTTTTTGTTTTGAGGGTCAGCCTCTATTAGGTCGTAGCTTTTTCAAGTGGATGAAACGATTATAATCGTTCGTATTATGCTTATTGCACAGTCGTCGTTTAAATGACAAATAATCTCATGACTATTAATGTTAAATGCCATGAAAATATGGGGTGGCATTTTTTCATCCAAGGTCTCTTTATACTATTATTGTATTATAGAGACCTTGGGTTCATCGGGTGCTTTTCATTTATACCATGCGTGCGGTGATAGCCGATTATCGAACGCAGGAGCAGTCGATCACCAGGATGCAAATGAAATGAAACACGGCTGGCCCCGGCTTTTAGCGCATGCGCAGTCAGTTCAGGGAATTGGAGGGTAAATAAGAAAGTAGCAACGAAGGGAATCGTCCGGTAAAGTTCGGATCAGTGATACAATTCACCAATTTTACTCGGTAAAAGGTACTGTGATTGATTTTAGTAATTGTTTTCGTATGTTAGTGGAATGCCATAACTGTATTTTTGGGATTCTGATTGATAAATGCCGTAGAATACCTTTCCTGTGTCTGCGTTTGTACAAAAAATATTGTTGATACTTTGTTGATATATTGGTTGACGTGACACCGGCAGCCGGCGATAGACGGCGATCCAGCTAAATCGAAAGCACCGCCGTGCACAGTGGGGCGAAATCCCAAAAAGGTTGCCAAAATTAATACTGCTGTTATTTTTACCCATTTTCTGGATTTGAAGGCTGTTATTGATGTTTATTGATCCGCTGAATTCGAATTTGAAGTTATTTTTGCTGTACCTTTCATATTTTTGTTTTTACAACGTAAATTATGAAAGCAATTGATTGGAACAAATTTGAAATAAGCTTTAATGGTGCGCCTAAATACATTTAACCTGCAGAATCCGAATTCTTAAGTTTTTTCGGTGCATTTCTGATAATTGTTGTTTTAAAAAAGAAATTGTTTAAAATATTTGTTTTCACTACTTAATGAAACCAAAATTAATCGTTGCTGCTGAGCATTTTCGATCCGCAGGATCAATATTTGATATTATTCAAAATTAAACTTGAAATAAACTGAATACAATTGAAATGATAACATGTCATTACACAGTGATGCACAATATTGAATGCACAAACACAAAGTACAACAATACACAAGTGATTATAAATAAAAAAACATATAACTCAACATCTACAGAATCATCATGCGATTCCAGAGAGGAATCTGAACAATGAACGCTTTAGTCGTCGCTAGTTGAGGGCACACTAATAAGTCCAGAGCCTCAGTACTAAAGGTTCATTTTTTTGTGGTAACTGCCTGTCGATGGAGATGATTGGGTCTGATGCCGCCAATAGCCGCACAAAAACGTCTTCCATATTTTTGTCCCGCGAGCACTGCCGAGAAAAATCCTCGCGGAACCGCTTGAAGTGCTTATTGCACGCCTCTTGTGCCTCCTCCAACATTTGCCCAATAGGCAGTAAGGCATTAACTATGATCTCCTTCCAGTGTAAAAGAAGTTTGTGCACAGCTGTCGGCATGTAATACAATGGGTAAAGGTAAACGAACAGCCGAGCAGTTTGCTGCGCATATTCTTCAAACATGTCCACATCTATTTTGTGCCCACTTGAAATTACTTGCAGAATGGTGTGGAAACGCGTAAGGAGATTTGTATTTAAGCCAGTTATGGAGGCAGACACTGCCGCATTTTTGAAAAAACGTCACGCTGTGTTACCGTCATTGCTGCTTCCGTGAACCTGCTTGGGTTTGTCTACTATCAATCCAAGCTGAGATCTTAATCCGTCCTGGATGACCTTCTTCCTTTCCTCGACTCGCTCTTTCAGCTCCTGTTCGCGCACTTGCCACTTTTTAACATCGAGTCTATACACCACATGCAGACAGCATTCAAACTCGCGTATCCAGGCATGGAGTGTTGACAATCCATATTCCAAGTTTTCCGTGTTGATGGGTCGGGTCAAGATATTTTCGATATCATTGCAATTCTTCAATGTTGCGTAGCAGAGGTGACACTTCTGGGCCGATAAAGTGTTGGATACGACATTATAGACTTCGCCATCAATCATTGTCAAAGCCAGTTTGTACGTAACTATAACTCTTTTTCCATTAATTACACTTGCAAAAGATAATAGGTTTTCTTTTTGATTTCTCACATATTCTATTTGATTTATTATGTGCTTTCGTGTTTCCTTTGCAAATTCAGTCGGATAGAGCAGAGTCTCCTGTCAAAGTATTTCCAGGCTCCTAGCGAAAACAACGGCGATACTTTTTGGCTGTATTTGGTGTGATCTGAGTAACATCTTTGAGCACTGCCGCTGCATCTAATTTTTCTTCATCCCGAAGGACCAGCTGTGTGGCGTACGCCAGCTCATCAGGACTGGATTCAAAACGTAGTCTTTTGGTTCGCCTTCGTTTGGATCTCTCGCTGGAGGAAGTGAAATTAGAAGTTGGACGGCCAGCAGTGGTTGGAATAAGAACCTCTGCTGGTATGTCTTCAGCAAAAGAAACGAATACCTCAAGCCATTCTTTGTTGACTTCAAAAAAGCGCTCTTCAGTTCGTGAAGCTCGTTGCCATCTGCGTCGGAACGCGCAAGCCATTCCCACTCCTCCGACTACGATACGTTAGTTTAGGCAATTTGTAACATTGAGCTAAACCCTCAAGTTTACCTACGCAATTGCTTAGCTGAGATAGGCTGCCAACGCTCTTACTGAAGTAACGAGCAAAATATTCGAAAAATGGGCCTGATGAGAATAATGGGCGCGCCGAGGATAGTTCGGTGATGCAAGTTTTTTAGCTTCATAACTTGTTCGGGCAGCTTGGGGCAGTAGATTATTTCAATATCCATTAGTTAACACCTTCACCTATAACAGGTACAAATATTTCGGTGCAACACCGTGCAACACTAAACGTTTTCATTGGTTAAAAGAACTCTTTACATTAAATTCAAAATAAAAACATTACTTGGAAAATTTGAAAATTACAATGATTATCATTATTTTTTTTTGAATTTCCGCAAAAGAAATTCAAAATTAAATTGCATTCATGAGCTGAGTCCTTCAAACAAAAATGAATTAAGTACAACCACTGTGTTGTAACGTCGACGTGAAGTGGACCTACTGCTTCTGTGTTAGCTCCCGTGGCACTCACGACCTTTTGAAGTCTATTCAATACTGATTTATTCGCACAGGATCTCCCCCTGGATGCGACTGCTACGTAGCCGTTCCATACTGAGCAGTAACCATATTCGTGAGCGGTGTTCTGGACCGCTCTCAGCCCTTGGGTAGCGGCGCGTGATCGAAAAGTTAGAAATAGCAAAGAACATTGGAGAAGGGTTGTAAAGCCGGTTAAACATGGTTCTGTGAGTTTTAAATTACTTAGAACAGAGAGAAATCAACAGGTAGCACTAAGTAGAAACTGAAATTGTAAAATTAAATTTTAAAAACATCGCTCGTTATATCCTCCATTCTATAATGTCGCGGATAAGGGTAGAACTGTACGAATGGGATCGATGCCATTTCTCATTAGACTTTGCTGAAATGTGGAGATAAATATTTGTTCTTATTTAGCCTCTTCTGAAAAACAATCATCTGAATTAGTACAAATTAAGCTTAATATCGGTCGTCATGTGGCTTATTCGTTTCTATAGCAGACGGCAGTGCTATGGTGTATCTTGACCTTCATACGGAATTAAGTCCACTTTGTTTCATTGTCACATTTACGTTTACGTCACATTTACATTGAACGTGTTAAACCACGCCTAGTATATAGAGAAAGGTAGATAAATGAAACATTTGCATAGTTCGTACACGGCGAACGATGAAAATCTCGAAAAATACTTTGATGCAATACTTTAGGATACAAAATTTCCTACCCGGATGTTCGTGACCCTAAAAAAAAGTGATTTTATCGTTAATTGGGAAATATTCTTATTTTATCTACTAGTGCAGGCAAATATGCTTGAATCTTTCAGCATATCCCAGTGATAAGCAGTCGACTTCCTTTCACGAGTAATATCATCGCTATTCTGACAGATTTTTCCATTTTCTTAGCAATTAAAAATGTTTGCTTTATAGTGTTGTCAAATATTCATTTATACGTATAAAATTGGATTGCAAAGAGCTAAATTCATACAGTGATATTAACAACTTATATGCTGTAGAACTTATAGTAGGTATATGATTTCATTCTAATGTTCAGGATCAGTAATAAGTTTCTATGTTTAGCTCAAGACAAATTTCCACCTTCTCTCCATTGGAGTTCTCCCATTTGTGTGCCTTAAAAGGTGGCCATGGCCATTACAATGATGATTATGTTATTGTCACCTCTCTTCTTTTTCAAGACCACTAATTACAGAAATGACTTGTTAAGGATCTAAATAAATTTTCTCTTATAATAGGCACCCAATTAGAGATTCATAAGATAAACTTCTAGAGAGCAATTGTAACAGTTCACATCTGCCATGTGTGGCCAACTATAGTTAACTTGCAATAGTACCAATAGGGTAGTTTCCTTCATCAAAAAAACAGACTTCATTAATTGCGATTTGTGCCCTGCCATAAATGTATTTAATTTACGCAAAACGTTTGTATTGAGAAATCCCAGTTTACTAGAGAATTAAATGTTAATTTTAAGGCCATTTGAAAAAGCGTTTGCTGACGTAACAGGTTTCCGGTAACAGGAGACGAATTTTCCTTGCGAGGCATAGGAAAATTCGTCTCCTGAATTCACCATTGCATTTCAGGGCCCCTTAGCTCTAGTGAATATGTATTAGTAATAGCCTGTGAAACTATCAACGCTCGAAAAGTCTCCTCTGTTAAACATTGTATTAATAGTCGTTTTATAGGCTCAAGGACATCCTGCTCGAGGTGTCTTCTGCTACGACGAAGCATGGCATGAAGGTCGCGCGGCGATGGGCGAACTACGGGGTATGCTTGTAGAAGGAATACTAACTGATTTTAAATAAATCAACTGCATAAATATTATTAAATAAATAAATAAAAGTTAATTATAATAAATTAACGGAATAAATACACCTCCGATACTAGTTAATAAGCTATAACGGAGTGCAGCGTCTGCTTGGAAGCGTCCGCAGCACTACCCGGTGGCAAGTAGAGGAAATAGTTGACCTCACACGCAGCATTAACCGACATGCAATTGTTTGCCGTCGCGTTTTCGCGCCATTGATCTTTTTTCACTTTTTAATTAATGAGGAAAAATACTTAACGTCATTTAAAAATCGAACGGCTTAAAACACGTACTCCAGAGGGTATAAACTTTCGATCAAGGCAATAAAAAAATATTAGGAAACTACCCTATTATTCTTGGGTTAAATACCGAACTGTTTACATGCATTTTTGTAAAACTCTATTTTAATATAGTCATCTGCTATAATAATCTAATATATCTATTTCTGTGAAGATGCTCTTTATATCCATTCACGTAATCCTAAAATAAAAAAACCCAAGGCAGGTCAACGTGTTTTTTTTTTAATTTTGGGTTACTTAAACAACCCAAATTTTAAAAGAGAATGATTTGGAAGTCATCCACAAAATTGGTAATCACTTGTTCTGTGGATGACTTTTAAATAATTTTCAGCATTGTAAGATTGCAGAGGAACAGAGCTAGAATTCATTGTATGAGTGGAATGATAAACTATTCCAAAAGTATCCTTGAAGTTATAATAATGGGCTTCCATTAATGGAAGCAGTTCTTGTTAAACGAATCCTCCAAGTCCTCTGAGTGAAATTAAAATGTTTAATTATATACCGTGATTATGGAGGAAGAAGGAGATGGTTGAAAAGGGAATCAGTCAATTACCCAACATTTCCCGAGTGCTGATTTGGACAGCTCTGGCAGGAAAGAGTAAGTGGGAATATGGAGCAGAATTATGTGCTTAATATTTTAATGGGGCAAGATAGATTATGATCGTGGTGGAGTTCCTCACAAAGGAAGCCGTTAGGCCCAGCTGTATCCTGCAGAGAGAAAGGATTCAGTCGTTGTCATTCATTCATGTTTTGTCTCAGAGTTTCGGCCCACGAGACCAGGTACGGCTCGTTGGCCCAGCCTATTAGGGATCGGCTGTGGAATGGAGCTTGGGCCGCTCCGTAGCCTGGAGGTAATTTATACTGATCTGAACGCTGTCGTGTGAGCATGCATGCGTATATTATCTCATATATGCATGTTCGTGCATATAGTATGAGATAACTTACGCGAATTGCTCCTAGATGGTTCGGGGAACCAGTGAGGATGGCTGGTACGCGTGGACCTCGGGAAATCATGCGATATAGCGCATGATTTAATTTAATCATTATAATAGTAAGTTTCACGCCGGAACATATAAAGTGGAATAATAAGAGCCGGAATCTATATTTGAAAGTGGCATATCATATCTAGGCAGCAACCACAATGTTGTATTCCTGCGCTTTCGTATCTCTTCGTATATTACTCGTAGACGACATTTCCATGGTCGATATCTTGTCCGTCCATGCAGTCAGCAAACGGATGGTAGGTACACGTTGACGACATAACCCTACTTAGGTGTACGCGAATTTTATTTTGTCAATGGGTACTATCCAAATATGAAAAGGATACGAATACATGTGGGGTCTTCCGTCTAGAACGTTCGTCGACCCAGTTTTAGCTGTATTCTGGTGAAGTTTTTCTTTACATGAACGTAATGCAAGTATGTCCATGGTTTTCGATTAGTGCTGCGTTGGTGTATTTTGACGTTTCGCGGACAATGAAGTCCGCATCTTCAGATCAGGCCCGAGTGCCAAACGGTTAATTTCGAATTTCGGGTGTTTATTAGCCGTCATACGATACAAATATTTATGGCATTACAAGAAATGGAGGTAGATGGCCATTCGACCACCTTGGTTTAGGCACAAGCCTAAATTATATTCGAAGCAAACGCAGAGAGAATCAGAGAGCAGCTGGAACTGTTTTCATCCGGGATGGCTTATGGCGTTCACCCCAGGCGTGAGAGGACAAAACGAGAGCCGCCTTGCAAGCAGTGAGAATTGAGCACAATTTCGGCTCTTCTTTGGTGCGGAGGCCCATGAGCAGCAGCGGCGGAGTGATGTCGTCTTCGGGCGCGCATCGTCTTGGGGATCTTCCTGGAATCCCTGTCGGATGCTACTTCTCACCGTTCTCAGCTCTTTCTTAAAGCGTAGATTTTAATTCCTAATGGATATTAAGTAAAATATATATTAGTGATAATGTTTATATGACAATTTCCTGTCGGGGTAATTTTTTTATCGGATTAGCGCTATTGAAAATGGACTTTTTGACCTAAAATTACTATTTTTAATGAATTCACGTATTAAGGAATGGAGAATTGATTTCGAATATCCGCTGAAAACTGACAACTAAAGCGTACGGCTGAGCGGATGGATGAAATCAAGATCCTTGAATCGAACGGTTAGCAAATTATGAATGATTGGAAAGTTTAAAAGGATCTTTCAAGTATGCAAAATGAAAAATATTTTTTTTTGGAGACAGCCGTATTTAAAAGAAGAAGTGGGGACTGGGGAGATGGACAGGTGCTCCCGCGTTGTGTCCAGACAGATGTGAGGCAGGTACCTAGCCAGGGTGCTGACGTCGATATCGGAAGCAGAATCAGGGAGTTTTTCTAATACAGTGGGGAAAAACAATTATCAAACGGAAGGTTGTGGTTCATGGAGTGTAAAGAGACATGGCAAGATTTAGTGGAGAAACGGCGGTGGTTAATTATTAAGGGATAAGGGGGTTGTACATTTTCCAATATGAAAAGCGGGGCAGTGGTTGCATATGACCACATTCTATGACAAGCAATTGGCCGGGAAGCGGAGTCGACGGGAGTTGGGTGGTTGGGTGCCTGTGATTGTGGTGCTGGAGGTAATTGTTGATTAGTGGGCAGGTTTTACAGCGCGGGCGGTTGAGGACGAAAGGCGGTGGGCAGTGTTATGGACGGGGCGTACCAAAGGGTTAGTAGCACTGTAAAAAGTAGATCTGATTTTAAGGTACAAAAGCGATCTGAATTTCAGATGCAACAATTTTAAGACAGGATATGTTGAATTTCAGCAGTAATATCTTGTCTAAAAATAAGGCAGGTGAACGACTGAAAATCAGACCATCCAGAATCCTGCTCCCTCTGCTTCCTGCTTAACTGCTCCTGTACCAACCATCCATGTTCCTGCCTCTTCCGCACCTTGAATCCGTGTTCCTGCCTTAAAACCAGGCAGCGCTTAAATTCAGATCGCACTGAAAATCAGATCAACTTTTTACAGTGAGATTTGAGGATATCTCTTAGATTGGCGGGTCGTTTGTAGAATGCTGAGGGGCATTGTGGCAAGAGGGAGAATGTCTTATCATTATCTTTAAGGATAGGAAAGAGGGTTTTCAAGATTGCCTTTAATTTGTAGGCCTTTGGAAAGAAAGTGGTACAGAGGTTAAGGGCAGCTGGTGTTGATGTTTTTTCGCGGGGGGTGTACTGGGAGGAAGGCGGAAGAATTTTGTTTTCCAGTAGTTGGTCGGGTTGGTTGCGGGTATACGCAAAAATCCTTTCCCAAAGCTCCCCTCCCACCCCCCTTTCCCGTCGCCCAGAGACAGGACTCCTAGGCGATCCAAGCTGACAACGATCCGGGGCCGTTTTCTCCTGGAGATGAATCCTTCCTTCGCCCATTAGTTTCTCGGTCTAATTGTAAGTATTTATGGCAATGAAGGGGGGGGGGGATGAGGAGAGAGGGGCAGCTCCCAGCGATTTAGCACAGATTCATAGTGCAGCAATTGACAGTCGTTTCCCCCCCCCCCCCACACACTCACTCACTCACAAACCACTTCACAACTAGACACTCACCCTTCGCGCAATGGGAAGGCAACAAAGAAATGGGGGCTAAGAAAACGATTTGTGCCGCGTTGCATTATAGTGATGAAATTTCCAACCATAATCTTGAGTGCGACTTATTTATAAAAGCAAGTGAAAAAACATCCGCACCGAATTCAATGTTTTTCTTATGGAAGTGAAGATTAAAAACATCAATTAAAATTGGAATACGCAAAAATCCTTTCCCAGTGCTCCCCCCCCCCCCCTTTCCCGTCGCCGAATCGCGTGAGAATGAAAGCGAAGTCTATGTGGAAGGAGAACCTTTTTCGCACATTATAAACGAACATCTGGGACGGTCGCCCCTCTTCTTCTCCTCGGCGCTGGTCTCCAGGAGTTGTTGATCCTCAATCCTAATCAATTGTTGTCATATTTTTTTAATAATCTTATCTCGATTTCTTCCTCCGTGGAGTGATCGCAATAATTCCTGGAGCGGGTCTCGCCATTCTCGTGTGCATACTCAGCAGTGACTGATCACGTGGCACCTGACCTTCCTTCCGGTAGCACCTGAAAACGATACCTGAGGAAGATGGCCGAATGGCGGGCGTCGAAGCGTCGGCCAGCGTGGAGACTCGAAGAAGACGTTCAACGACTTCACCGATGAGTTCCGTCTTTCACACACGCGGGAAGGAGTAGGTGCACCGCAACATCCGGCGGTCTTTTGAGCGGAAGCCCCGCGATGTCGAGGGACACACCTCTTCTTCTTTGGCCGAGTGGAAATCAGCGGAAGGATCACCTCGCCGTGCATGATGATTGCTCAGTGCCCACCACTGTCGCCATGCGTCAAGATGCAGTTTGCTGCCAACACCTCTCAATTGAAACAGGGCGCCGCCGCCGAGAGAGAGGCAGTTTTCTTTCGAGTGCCAGCGAACGCAGAGCCACGCGCTTGACCATCGAGTGACGAGCAAATCCAACGTCAGCACCCAGCGTTGTTAAACATGCGTCACGATGAAGCTTCGTAGGTGCTTTTTCACGCGGTCCAGTGATGAACATCAGATGCCTGACACCCAGCTACGTTCTCGATTGTTCTCCACCGCACAGCATACTTGTAAAACAATACAATGGATTCATCACATTGCAACCACATGGCTACCCATGCTTCTCATTAGTGTCGGTGTCAAAGTTCCTCTTAATCTGCATTTTAGTTTTAATTTCTTGAGAGATATTTAAAGGAGGAGTAGTTTATTTTTATTTGATGTTCTGGGACATTCTGTCACCCGGAAGAAATGCAAATAAACTAGAAATTTATACATTTGCCTCAAGAGCGAAAATGCCATACATAAATCAATTATTTTACACAATAGCAACACAACACTAGCAAAACACTAAATTTTTACAATTTCAGTCAAAATTTGAAACGGTATTTTAACAGTAACAGTAGAAACAGTTTAACAGTAACAGTAGAAACAAATTACAGCACGAATATTTCGAAAAGAAATTATTAAGAAAACGGCGGTGCCACAAAGTCGCGGCTGAAGTACAAACGTTGTAGGCTGGCGGTGAACACAACACCCGCCAACAACGGCAACTTGCTTTTATTGCACCAAACTGCGCCACTCTGCTAGAGCATAGACCCTCTCGAGGGTGAACGCAGAAACGACCTCGTTTTATGAATAGGTGAGAAATTAATGATGCCTGCCACAATTCGGCTTCATCTACATCTACGCAATACCCTGCAAACCACCGCGTGGGTGGGTGGCAGGGGGTGAAGATCACCATACATGCAGTGCATATCATGCATAAAATAGGATTAGTATTAATATATTGGTCTAAACTTCACTGTTTAAAAAGATAAAAATAGCAAAGTATGCATGCAAAAACGTGCTGTTAGTTCGGTTACCTTCAAGCCCTTATACCAACATGCAACTACCTATGCCATCCATTGATACACTCGTATTGGACATATTTACCGTTATTCATATCCCTAATTGTACGAGGAAGAAAGAACATTTTGAATCCGTCAGTTCGGTAATCAATTTCTCTACTTTTGTAAATATGGTCCAGTCTACCGTAGTAAGTCATAATACATGCATCATGCACTACATAATACTCTAAAATATTTCCCCTTCGCTGTGCTGCCTATTCTTATAGTGCGAGAGAAAAATGACGTTTAGTGTATCTCTCTAATCTTATTTATGTGGTCGAATCTAGCATAATGCACTGGCGTTTTTAATATGTGCCTAACATCTTCAGTAAAGCTATCCGTTTGAAATTTCTCAAATAGATTCAATCTGTGCATTAACCTCCGCTCTGATAATGATTCCCACCCTAATTCTTTTATTAATTCTGAAACGCTACTCAACCTATCGTAACACCTTTTAACGAACCTAGCTGCTCTACGCTGCACACTGTCTATTTCTCTGATGAAACATAATTCATTCGGATCCCATACACTGGCTGCATACCCAAGGTGGGGACTAACTAGTGAAAAGTAACATCGCTCTTTTGTCTTCTCATCACATTTCCCAAGTAGACTTTTTTATAAATCTTAGCTTTCTCTTCGCTCGGCCGCATATTTCCCGGATGTGTCTTCCCCACGATAAATCTCTAGTGATTGTTACACCTAAGTACCTTATGGTTTCAACGCTCTCGATATTCGTGTTACTAATTTTATAGGTTCGCTGTATCGAATTATTCCTCTTCCAAAAAGTTTTCCTTCATGCCGAAAGGCAACGTCACATTTTAACTATGTTTCAACATTGTCAGGTTGGGCAACCTACAAGTTGGGGTGCTTACAAGTTCACTGGGACTCAAGTGTACTCGGAGCTGCAGACTTCAGCCATGCCGAGCTAGGGAAAGTACGTGCCGCGGTATTTGAAACGGTAGAACGTGTAGTATAGAGGAGGATTCCTGTGAAATCAACTCATTTTCGACGTTCTCCAACCATAAAATGGTAGAATAAAGCTAAGTTTGAGTGATGAAGTCGGAAGCTGAAGAGCATCTACAGAAAGGATAGAGTAAGCAGAAACGGAGGAGGAGTATTATTTAAGCTGTGAAGGACCCGTATGTCCGTAGAAGAGAAGTTATTTCAGAGCGAAATGTTGAATGTGTTTGGTGTTCCGTTAAAAGTAAAAGTAGTAACGCAAAAAAGATATATGTAGGTGAATATAGCAGACCAACGAATGCATACGTCAATTTTAAAATGGACCTTGAGTCAGAGATAGGTACAATACTTTCTCGGAACATTTATAGGGCAATAATATTAGGTGGAGACTTCAATCTCCCTTCAATAGACTGCAATACGTGTAGTTTTGTAACAGGAGGTAAGGATATGGAAGTCAGCGAATCACTGCCGAACACCTTTACGTCACATTCTTTACAACAGCTAGTAATAGAACCGACCAGGGAAAACAACATTCTAGACTTATTGGGAACAAATACAGCCGATACAGTTCTAAATGCAGTTACAGACACAGGAATTAGTGATCATAAAATAGTGCATGCGAAATTTATTGTAGGCGTTGAAATACATTATCAACCAAGGAGGAGGGTATACCTGGAGGATAATGCAGGAGGATTAATACAAGGAGGTGGGTATGATATCGATAGGTGTATTAAATGAATTTTCAACTATTACCTCAATGTATTTGTTATGAAGAGTCACTAATATCGGCGTTACTTTCTGATATGCACTCGAAGAAATGGTGGGAGAAGTGTGGGATGGGCTGAATGCAGGTTTAAAGGTAGGGGGAAGTTGGTAAAGTTTGCAGGATATAAAGCCCTGGACAACTAGTCACACAAGGGGTTGCTAAAATTAATCGATACACTGCAAAATCAAAGTAAAAAGAAATGGAATGAAGATCAATGATAAGAAGACTGAAGTAAATAAATGTTGCATACAGAATTGGCGACTTTAATTTAGAATTTGGGGGTTAGATGATAGAGCAGGTGGAGCAATTTGGCAGCTAGATGAGTATGTTGTAGTAGTACTGCTGCCCGCATTGAAGTCCTAATGAGAATTGCGTCGGTTAAAGAGCCGTTTCCTCATGGAAGGAATCTGGACAGGCTTGTTGAACAGGGATGTAATGAAAGTATGGATCTGTAAGGCTTGGGGGTTAGAGAGGATGAAGAGGGGAGAATAGACGCAGCACTTTTCAGATGAAGGAGAGCATGGGGAAGGATAGAAGGGAGAAGACAATCGTGGAAGTTCTGGACTCGGTAAGAAAGTTTATTGAGGGGATGTGTAGGTGGCAGTGGGAGATGGGCTGTTTTTAAGAGTTAGGTTGTGTTGAAGGACGTCACTGAGGGAAGAATGTTCGGTAGGTGAGGAATAGGGGTGGATAAAAACGGGAACTTTGGTTAGAACAAAGGCAGGAAGGAAGTTTGCGAAACCAAGGAGAAAGATAGAACTCATTGAAATAACTATTTAACTAATTTATTGTCCACCAAAACCTTCCTTATGCGGTAGAAAACTAATATAATAATACCATCTCTATCCAATGCCTATCCCTATGTGCACAGGTCTTCGCTGTAGAACGATTCTTAATGCTCGATGAATTATAGAGATATGTCACAGGTGTAACCTAAGGAAACTCGGAACGCGGAAAAAGAAACACTCGCGTTAGGTTTAATGGTTCGCTGCAGCAACCTTCGTCAGTGCGAAGGGGACTATGAGAGGGACGGCTCACGTGTGGTCGTCATCAAACGTGTGTGGGCGGTATGGTTCTGAGGTTCGACAGACGCATCGCAATTATTCCCGCCAGTAGGGTGAGGGGAAAGTCTCTGTCAATCTCCCGTCTCTGATTATGCTGTCTTGTGCAACTCCCTTTGGAGAGAGTGCAGTTCAGTGAAGACTTCTCCTTTGCAAGAAGCTCGACCCAAGAAGGCCCAAGAATAGTTGTCAGTTATCGGAAATTAATGTCTTTTGAATAAAGCTCCAGGTGTTCTTACCCTAGCGTTACGAAAAATACTGACGAAGGTATGAACAGAAGATATAACTACATTTATACGAAATACGTGAGTTACTCACGCAGTTATCTGTTGCAAAATATCTAAGGAATATTAATCCTACATGACTTATTGTTTTCATCTTTCTCGCTTGGATAGTAGAACTGTGGATGAGTGGAAAATCCGTTAATTGGGTTAACGAAAATCGGCAGGCAGGTAGGCCTTGAATTGTGATTAATGGATCACCTCCTTATTGGGTGATGCATACAATGTTTTCAACAAAAAACGAGGTTCAATTTTCGACTGGAAAAACAACGCATGGATGCCGGGGAAAGCGTAGACTACTTAGGGGTGCGGCACTCGGCTACAGGTGGAAGGGCGAGGCATCTTATTTTCACTCTGCATCTTTGTGTATAATGACCTGGCCTGGTTTTATGTATTTTTTATGTTTTCATTTGAAATGCGTTTTCCGTCAAATGTACGTTTGCAAATGTCGCCGGTCAGCTGCCCTTCGCCCATTGCATGCCTCGAAAAATAATTTACATTCATCGTTTACCAGGAAAGTACCATTTTCTTCATATTACGTTATCTTCCACCCACAAAGGTCAAACAGTTGCGTCTAGGGCGTCCCTCACAGATTTCTGTGTGCCAGCAACACGCAAACGAACTCCCCCTTCGACTTATAATGGAGGAATTTTATGCGCCGACGACCGGACCAAGTAGCTACAGTGGGCCGACAACTGAAGACCTGATTCATCATTTCATCATAGATCTACATCTACATGATACCCTGCAAGCCCCCGCGAGGGTGTGTGGCAGATTCATCATTTCATCAGCACACACCAACAGCACTCGCTGGACATGGCTCGTGATATTGCCAGTGGGTTCATCCCACAAGAGCCGGCAGGTCGCGATCCTGGTGAAATGGATAACAGCAGACGGGGAAGGACGGCCAACAGAGTGATGCGTGTTTACGTGGGAACAAGACGCCCTACAGTGGCTCCGAAGACAATAACCCAGATTATCATGAAGCTCTCTATACCAATATGGTTCAAAATGAAGGATAATTGGAAGCTTCCAGAAGGAGCAAAACATGGGTGGGAAATGCTTCAGAGATGGAGACAATTCCCTAAAAATACAGAGTGGTTCATGAAAACTTCATCCGGAGCAACTTGGCTCATCCAGAGAACATCCTCGTGGCAATGGTGAAAGGGCCGATGGGCGAAGAGTAGCCCCCCCCGGAGGAAGGAGACATCCCTTTAATGCATCCGACTGCGCCAATATCATCGGGGAGTGCACTGCGCAGCCACCTCTTCTTCCATTGGGTCGCATCTCATCGACAGAGAGGAGCTTGAGTCTCTGCTGGCCGACCAGACGGAGGGAAGTCCACCCAGGATCAAATCCCCTGACCCTTGCCCTGCCACACTCAAGCCCTCGCACAGTGCGGCGAAACCCCAAAAATATGGCCAACACCAAAAAAATAAAGTTTTTGTCTGGGGTCTTTCTAACCATAGATTGCATAGAATAATATTTGAGCTTTAGTAAAATATGTTTGACAGGTAGATAAGACTTCACCTGTGCGAATAAATCAGTATTGAAAAGACTTAAAAGGTCGTGAGTGCCAAGGGCGCTAACACAGAAGCAGTAGGTCCACTCCACGTCGACGTTACAACGCAGTGGTTGTACTTATTTCATTTTTGTTTGAAGGACTCAGCTCATGAATGTATTTTAATTTTGAATTTCCTTTGCAGAAATTCAAAAAAATAATGGTAATCTTTGTAATTTTCAAATTTTCCAAGTGATGTTTTTAATTATGAATTTCATATATAGAGTGTTTTTAACCAATGAAAAAGTTTAGTGTTGCACGGTGTTGCACCAAAATATTTGTACCTGTTATAGATTGAGGTGTTAGCTAATGGAAATTGAAATAATCTACTGCCCCAAGCTGCCCGAACGAGTTATGAAGCTAAAAAACTTACATCACCGAACTATGCTCGGCGCGCCCATTATTCTCATTAGGCCCATTTTTCGAATATTTTGCTCGTTACTTCAGTAAGAGCGTTGGCAGCCTATCTCAGCTAAGCAATTGCGTCGCTAAGCTATATCTATAGGTAAAATTGAGGGTTTAGCTCAATGTTACAAGTTGCCTTAACTCACGTATCGTAGTCGGAGGAGTGGAAAGTCCATGGTGGGTAATGCTGGCGAAAGAAGAGTCGGGCCAATGAAAGGAACTCCCTGAAGGAGGGTATATGGGATAAAAAGGGGGTGGATAGGTGGAAGTTTGAAGTGAGTTGATGGCGCAATATTCTTAGTACATGACGGCTTTTTGAGTTGAAATGCGTAGCGTATTTAAACCCAGTGGAAAAGCGATCTATTTCTTTGGAATTGGTGGAATGTTTGTATCCATGGCAACTATCGAAACAAACACGATGGCTGAAGGGAAGAAAGCTATGGCTGGTAAGTTGTCTAATTGATTTCAGGTAGATGTGAGCTTAAGGGTCACGAACTTTGAATATTTATCCTGCGAAAACGGTGTTGATTAGCCCTTTTATTCCAACTGTGTTAAGTAAAGGAAGGATGGAGATTTATTATGACATGCCTTTCATTGCTCCAATGCCATTATTTCATGAGATATAACACTCCGAAAATAACCATTTTTCACATGAAAATCGACGTTTTTCTACGCCATCGTGGGTTGTTCCCGAGACCACCGCTAGAGGGTTCCGCAACATTTCACCTCTTCCCTATATCCTGTGAAGAGCGGTGGGTTTCGGCTTTTTAAGGGAATTGTTTAAAGATTGAGCATTGTTTAAATACGCGATGTCGTGGGACGTTGGGTTTTAGCTTCCGAAGGGCATTGTTTAAATACGCGATGTCGTGGGACGTTGGGTTTTAGCTTCCGAAGGGCATTGTTTAAAACGCGAACTTGTTGATTCGATCGTCTATTGTCGTCCATTGTGGCTGCCGAGGCAGACGGAGGTCCTTTCCTCCGCACCTAGTTTTGTTTAGAATGTGAAATAAGTGATCAATCCTAATATTGGTGGTCGTCCGACAAAAACCTGCGATTCGATTGCAGTTTCATCGCCTTTGAGGTGTCTCAAAACCCCCATCCCGTTCGTGTTTTTGTGCAGTTTCATCGGTTGTGAGGTGTCTCAAAACCCCCACCCCGTTCATGTTTTTGTGCAGTTTCATCGATTGTGAGGTGTATCAAAACCCCCATCCCGTTCGTGTTTTTGTGCAGTTTCATCGGTTGTGAGGTGATTCAAAACCCCCATCCCGTTCATGTTTTTGCTCATTTTCAACGATTGTGAGGAGTCTCGCAACACACTTTCCGCTGTTTTCCTGTTCCCCGCCTTCTCCCGCCAACCATTATACTGCAGAAAATGCACTCAACATACACCGTGACACCTGGTGTGGAAGCTGGGAAACACCAATATGGCGGTGCTGCGAACACTCACCTCGTGGATTTAAATCGCTGCAAATTCGTGAGTTTCTACTTTTTTCGAAATATTTTTTCGCGAGTGTAAATTGCTGTTATAGCAGGTTGTGTTCCGAAAATTTCATCCATACGATTATTAGGGGTTGAAAAAAATGTTTGAAGTTCGTGACCCTTAAGCTCACATTTACCTGATTTCAATTACTTTTTGTAATAAATATATTTGAAGATTCCGAATACGCTTATCTTAACAAGAGAGGAATCTTTATTATCTTAAGGTTACATTTATTAGGCGATTCAGATTGTGCTAATTTATACATTTGCTTTTAGATTTGAATGTGCTTTTTACTATTAATAGGAGGAAAAAACTTTTGGCTATATATTTATTGCATACTCAGTACTAATAATATTGCATTGTATTGGCTTGACACAGGTTGCATTGGCCTCACCAGAGGTGAGATATTTTCATTCATTCGAGGTCATTTGAAAGAAAGTGCTTCCATGATTAATGGAGTTTTGGAAAATGTGGTTTCCAGCAGATGTTGCTGCGAGTATTCCATGCCAGAGCAACTTGGATCCAGATTCGAACGCTGATTTCCGCGTTCCGTTGCAGATGGCAACGGGCTTCACGAACCGAAGAGCGCTTTTTTGAAGTCAACAAAGAATGGCTTGAGGTATTCGTTTCTTTTGCTGAAGACATACCAGCAGAGGTTGTTATTCCAACCACTGCTGGCCGTCCAACTTCTAATTTCACTTCCTCCAGCGAAAGATCCAAACGAAGACGAACCAAAAGACTACGTTTTGAATCCAGTCCTGAAGAGCTGGCGTACGCCACACAAATGGTCCTTCGGGCTGAAGGCAAATTAGATGCAGCGGCAGTGGTCAAAGATGTTACTCAGAGCACACCAAATACAGCCAAAAAGTATCGCAGTTGTTCTCGCCAGGAGCCTGAAAATACTTTGACAGGAGACTCTGCTCTATCACTGATGATAAAATTGAAGTTATCGAAGAACCATTACCAGCAATTGCGGAATACTTCTGTTCAAAGCCATTGCAAGATGTTCCCATCGTACAAGACGGAAATGGAATCAAAGCGGGCTTGCTGCCCCAGTACAAGAAACATTCATGTCACCGATACCAGCGCAGAAGTAAGCTTACAATCGCTATTGGACCACACCGCCCAACTCATTTTATTGCTACAAACGGAAGTACTATGCAGTTTTCCATCATTTCAGACATCGACTTTAACCTTAATGTGCAAGTGGTGGTTGCTCCGGGCAAAGCAACTACAAGCAAAGGCTTACAGATGCATATGGAAATGACACTGATGATTCGAGTATTTTTTCACATCTTTGGTGCCACTGCAGCTCATCTCATCCGCTGACAAGGACATCGTTGTCTGGAAAAATCCTCGTCCTTCTTCTCCTCGATTTTGCCGTCCACATAAGCTGGAATTTGCAAAAGAAACACGAAAGCACATAATGAATCAAATAGAATATGTGAGAAATCAAAAAGAAAACCTATTATCTTTTGCAAGTGTAATTAATGGAAAAAGAGTTATAGTTATGTACAAACTGGCTTTGACAATGATTGATGGCAAAGTCTATAATGTCGTATCCAACACTGTCGGCCCAGAAGTGTCGCCTCTGCAACGCAACATCGAAGAACTTCAATGATATCGAAAATATCTTGACCCGACCCATCAACACGGAAAACTTGGAATATGGATTGTCAACACTCCATGCCTGGATACGCGAGTTTGAATGCTGTCTGCATGTGGCGTACATACTCGATGTTTAAAAGTGTTAAGTGCGCTAACAGGAGCTGAAAGAGCGAGTTGAGGAAAGGAAGAAGGTCATCCAGGACGGATTAAGATCTCAGCTTGGATTGATAGTAGACAAACCCAAGCAGGTTCACGGAAGCAGCAATGACGGTAACACAGCACGACATTTTTTCAAAAATGCGGCCGTGTCTGCCTCCATAACTGGCTTAAATACAAATCTACTTACACGTTTCCACACCATTCTGCAAGTAATTTCAAGCGGGCACAAAATAGATGTGGACATGTTTGAAGAATATGCGCAGCAAACTGCTCGGCTGTTCGTTCACCTTTACCCATGGTGCTACATGCCGACAGCTGTGCACGAACTTCTTTTGCACGGGAAGGCGATCATAGGTAGTGCCTTACTGCCTATTGGACCATTGTTGGAGGAGGCACAAGAGGCGTGCAATAAGCACTTCAAGCGGTTCTGCGAGGTTTTTTCTCGGAAGTGCTCGCGGGACAAAAATATGGAAGACGTTTTTGTGCGGCTGTTGGCGGCATCAGACCCAATTATCTCCATCGTAAGGCAGTTACCACAAAAAAATGAATACCTTGAGTACTGAGGCTCTGGACTTATTAGTGTGCCCATCAACTGGCGACGACCAAAGCGTTCATTGTTCAGATTCATCTCTGGAATCAGTTGATGATTCTGTAGATGATGAGTATTATGTTTTTTTATTTCTAATCACTTGTGTATTGTTGTACTTTGTGTTTGTGCATTCAATATTGTGCATCACCGTGTAATGACATTTTAAAATTTCAATTGTATTCAGTTTATATCAAGTTAATTTTGAATAATATCAAATATTGATCCTGTGGATCGAAAATGCTCAGTAGCAACGATTAATATTGAGTTTCATTAAGTAGAGAAAATAAATATTTAAAACAATTTCTGTTTTAAAACAACAATTATCAGAAATGCACCGAAAAAACTTAAGAATTCGGATTCTGCAGGTTAAATGAATTTAGGCGCAACCATTAAAGTTTATTTCAAATTTGTTCCAATCAATTGCTTTCATAATTTACGTTGTAAAAACAAAAATATGAAAGGTACAGCAAAAATAACTTCAAATTCGAATTCAGCGGATCAATAAACATCAATAACAGCCTTCAAATCCAGAAAATGGGTAAAAATAACAGCAGTATTAATTTTGGCAACCTTTTTGGGATTTCGCCCCACTGTGCGTCGATAGACACGTGAAAATGGTCACAGGGGCATCGGAGAGCATGGGCACAGCGGAGGAAAGGGGTGGAAACATCCACGAGAAGATCCAATCAAGGAAATCTCCAAGTTTAATCTCCAAGTCTAAAAGTCATTAATTAAGCAATTTTTACAGTTTTTCACGTTTATTTGCATTTTAAGTATTTTATATTAGTTACTGTACAGTTATTGTGTAAACATTCGACCATCCTCTCGCTGTGGCTTATGTCGACAATTCCTGACATGACTGGTACATCATAGATTGCAAAAAAAAGTTTTGAATCTCGACATTTACAGCGGAAATAGCGCAAAGAAATAGGGTGTGAGTTGTGGGTTGCCTGCTCTCAACATAAATGACCTCGGCGGTACCGTAGGAAGTCATCCTATCGAAACATAATTTTTATCTGTTCCTTGGGTGCTACGGGCTATATTTTGCCGTATGTCGAACTTAGAAATTCAAAAAAAAGCTGTTCCACGACCGCCCTACTGGACAGTACTTATAGCTATATGATGCGCTGATTAACTAGCGACGGACAAAGCAAATAGTCACCAGAATAGCCCACGAAAAGAGGGCATTCTACCGAAAGAAGAAACTTTTTACAGCTGGAATTACAAGCTTCGAAGTAAGAAAAAATATATTCATAATTTACATCTGCATCACGATTCTTCATCGCAGTCAACCATGGACAGCAACGACTGAGATCTTTCGTGATGAGTTGTTGTAGAAAAACGATGAAGGTAAAATTTGATTGACAGAGTAGCAAACGAAGAATTCCTTGGTAGAAGGGTAGGAGAAAAGTGAATCCCGATGAGCATTAAAAAACCAATACGGCAGAACCAAGGCCTCTTGTAGCATATATACGGCAAGGCGATGAGAAAGAGAATAATTCTATCAATGTAAGGAGGCTATCGAAGGTAAAGTTTTTAATGTTTAAATTTTTGGAACATATCAATCATAGGTAAAATGAGAAATAACTTTGTCCACTCCACCAATGATCAGGGTACAAAATCTGCTGAAACCCGGGCCGTAAAAATAAAATCATTAGGGGCATTTAAACACTGTTTTCTTATTTAATGTATAATGTCACACACCCTCGCGGTGGCTTGCAGGGTATCGCGTAGAGGTCGATGGCAGCCAGAGAGCAAACGCCCATGATAGCGCGGCGATAGCGGAAGCGGAGAGGAGGGAGGTGCCGCTCCCAGACACCACGAAACGAGGGAGTGTTCGGGGCGGAGTCGGCACAACTGCAGCCGGGCGAGGACGTACCTTCGCCAGGCACGACGAATCTCGATATCGCTGAATCTCACCTGGAGTAGCCGGGTCAGTCCTCGTGATTCATATCAAAGATTCCTTCCCTCGTTTGCTCCCAGGAGTAAAAAGTTAGAACTCAAGTGAACCCAAAAAAGCTGTTTGGTTGAAAATGTTTGGAAGAAGGAGTTTAATAAGTTAATTTTGCCAAGGGCGTTTGCGACAATTTTCCCCAAATCATTTTGATGTGAATTGACGGCAAACTTGTTAGGGGAATTCAGTTTTCCTTTATAAACCTTGCCTTGTACCTCCCTTACGTACGACCACAAGACTTATGGATTTTTCTTTTAATAGTTCACCAAGGATTTCAGTTTTTAACCCACCTTCCGGAGATTCGACTATAGTCTTACCTGATCTCGTTCAGCGGCTGATGCCTCCAATTGAAATTTCCTATAATGGTATTGAAACGTTATTTCAAGAAATAGGCCCAAACAAATATCTTGGCCCGTATCAAATTCCCTCCCGCATGTATAGAGTTAGCTTCTGAAATATCTGCCTAGTTGAAGTAATATTTAATAAATCCCTGACCGAACACGTCGTAACGAAGGACTGGAAAACAGGCCTAGGTAACACCAATTTTAGTGGTAATAAGGAGCAGCCATCTAACTACATGCTAAGGATTGTGTTCTTGGCTGCGATGAAAAAACCACCGCCTGTTCGGTTTTGTCTGTCCGTTCTATATGTTTTAAAAGATTTGGGAAATATTTTTGAGTCAAGAATGTCGTCCCTCAGCCAACTTTCAGTAACTATAATTACATCTGGATCAGTAGTATGAATAAGGTGATGGAACTCAGGTATCTTATTTTTAAGAGCACGGGAATTGACTACTGCTGCGGAAATACAGGGTCCGGCACAAAGGACGGACGGTTTTTAAAAAATCACAAAATCGGTAATTTTTACTCAAAAACAAATTTATTGACGCATTCGGGTTCACAATGAAATAGCATTTGTCACAATTAAGTGTGGAAAATCACATCAGTCATGTGGTGACCGTTTTTGACGATGCATTGCTGGAGGCGATCTTGAAAGTTCGCGTAGACTCTCTCCGACATCGTACTCTGAACTTGGGCGACTTCCACGCGAATTGCCTCCTTCAAATCGTCCAGAGTTCGGGGCTTGTGCTCGTATACACGAGCCTTGAGCCATAGGAAAAAATCGCAGATGGATAAATCTGGGGACCGAGGAATGAACAAACTTGGAAATAAGACTTGGACCACGGAAGAGAGGAGTTGCTGCCATCCTGTTGGAACCACACAAGTCGGAATGGAACACGTCGTCTTCGCAATTCAGGCGAAAAGAAGTTGGTGATCATTTCGACATAGCGCTCCGAGTTCACGGTAACAGAAATACCATGACCGTCTTCGAAGAAGTAAGGGCCGATGATGCAAGTTTACGATACAGGCGATATTCGTCGCAACACTTTCTTTTCCAACGTTATGTTTTTTCTTTCTGTAAAAGAGCATATTTCGTAACCATATAGTACTGCTGGTTGGGCAATTGTTTTGTCAATACGAATTTTTGTGTTTCGTGGTAGACGTTTGCTTTTGAAAAGTTTTACTAGGCTCCGGTAGGTTCTTTCAGCTGCTGCGAGTCGGTTGAGAATTTCGGACTTCTCTTTTTTGTGACTTGTTATTGTTACCCTTAGGTACGTAAATTGATTTGTTTTTTAAACTTAAAATTGAGTATTTCTAAATAGTCCTCTTCATGCCTGCTTATTTTCATGTAGTTGGTTTTGCCTTTATTTACTTGTAGACCCACTTTCTTGGCTTCAATGAAAAGTATTGCATGTAGTTAGTTCTTTAAGCTCTTCTTTATTTTTGGCCACAATCACTACATCATCTGCGAAGGCCAACATATTAATTCTTTCCGGAATCCTGGCTCCTCCTGGACCATTTCTGGTCCTTTTCAGCGCCTCTTCCTATAGTGCTGGAGGAGGGGTGAACCGGTATCGCATTTTCCCACTCCTTACACTTATTTCACACATATCAGCATACTCCTTTCCAGCCATGGTTTTGCCTTTAGACTCACTCACACACATAGGGAGAGTATAATTAAGAGAAGAGTAGGAACTTACTTCCACTGCGGCAGGAATTTATTTAGCTATAATGCTTATGAAATCAATTAATCCAGCTTGCCTCTTGGTGACTAATATTTGTTTTAAATTACTGAAAGATTGTTCGCGATGCATACCGTATAAGAATGGAATGTGAAATTTCTCGGCGACATCTTGCAATTCAAAACAGAGTAAACAGCATTAAATATACTAAATGTGTGTATTCTTAGAATCACAATTAAAATATTATTTTCCAAATCCCATAATTCTATTCAGCCCGATTTTTACCTATCAATTTACTTATTTAATAACAATATTTGTATTTGCGTAGAAGATCAAAATACATTAGTACTGTGGGTACATGATATAAGAAACGTAATTCAGGCAAGTTATATATAATTCGAATTGAAGCTTATATAGAAACAGTACTGACAAACATTGTGAAAATATAATTTATTTACATTCACCCTCAAATAGGATGATTCACTCGAGGCAGTAATGAAGGCAGTTCAGGTCCTTAATTGCTTCAACAATATCACAGCCAAAATTCTTTCCAGAGAGTAAGTATCTAATTAATAGTCTATAGACAAGTACATATATCATGCTTGGGCATCACCCATTATTCATCAACAGAATTAGATATTTGCTAAAATATTTTTTCAATTACATCTGAAGGGAATAAATTTTCTTACAGTTTTAGAGTTCAATGTTAATCTATGGCACGAGCGTGCGCATGTCCAACGGTCCTAATGTCCTCCATGCATAGTTAATTGTGACAAGATTAATTTAAATGACGATGCCAGAAAATCTCGGATGATTGTCAAGTGGGGAGATGGTCTACACCCATTAAGGAGCAGAGAGAGTTAGCCTCCGAAATTTCCCCCCACCTTGATATAGAATTTAATAACACCCTGGTCTTACACGTCGTACCAATGGATTGGAAAGCAGCCGATGCGACACCCATTTTTAAAAGTGGTGATAGGGAGCAGCCGTTTAACTACAGACTTATATCCCTCACATCCATTTCATTCAAGGTCCTGGAAGATGTAATTGTCAGTTCAGTCATGGGACACCTAGATAGCCAGGATTTATTTTCCAATGTTCAGCATGGCCTCCGAAAAATAAGATGTTGTGAAAATCAACTTGCTCTTTTATCCCACGATATTTAAGTTTCTGGCGAAAATAAAATTCCGGTGGATGCAGTATTTCTCGATTTCAAGAAAGCTTTTGACTAGGTGTCTCATAGCAAACTAATTTTGAAATTAAAATCTTATGGGTTAGACAGTAATAATATATCTTGGATAAATGATTTTCTACATGATCAGGTGCAAAGGGTTGTTTTGGACGGTGTTACCTCCCCGGCTATTGAAGTCACTTCGGGTGTCCCACAAGATAGTGTGATTGGTCCCAGTTCCTTCTGTGCATAAATTATATCAATAAGGTGGTAAAAAGTAAGCTTCGTCTATTTGCCGATGACGCAGTAGTGTACGGGGAAATTCTATGCACAAACGGTAAAGAATACTAGAATGATGACCTACAAGCAAGTGAGAAATGGTGTGATACATTGCATTACAATCAAATTTTAAAAAGTGCGTAGTAATGGATTTTTGGAAAAAGCATTGTTCTCCTCCTAGCAGTTACAAAATAAGTAATTATGAATTAACAAACGTTGTACACAAATCTTGGAATGAGACTGACACATGATCTTTCCTGGGGTAAACACATACGTGTAATAATGGGTCAAGCTAATCGTAAACTGGGATTCATCAAAAGAGTACTGGGTAAATGTGACGATCATGTACGAGAAATCAGCTTCTTTTCCCTTGTTAAACCTCATTTGGAATATGCTGCCAGTGTATGGGATCCGTACGAAATCGGTCTAAATAACGAACTTGAACGTGTGCAGCGAAGATCGGCAAGATATTTAAAGGGACGGTACGATAACTATATTAGCGAGACCAGTCTATTAAATGAATTAAAATGGGAATCATTGTCAGATCGCAGATTGAAATTAAGACTTTATCTCTTAAACAAATTCCAAGATAGTATTTTCAGTGATGACGTTAAAACTGTTTAGCGAACCCCAACTTACAATGGTAGACTGGACCATGATTACAAAATTAGAGAAATTGATTGCCGAACTGACAGATTCAAAATGTCCTTTTTTCCTCGTACAATTCGGGATATAGGAATAGCGGTAAATATGTCCAATACGATTGTATCAATGGATAGCATTAGGTAGTTGCATGCTGATGTACAGACTAAGCTAACCCAATTAACAGAATGTTTTTGCATGCTTGCTTTGCTATTCTTATCTCTAAAAAAATGAAATTTTATAATGGTATAATATTACTATTTTTTTATGCAATATATATATATATATATATAAACAATATCACAGGTTTGAAAATAAAACATAGAGACACAGAAAAAGAACACTCACACGTATAGTTGAATATTTAGGTGGTCACAGACACCTTTCTCAACAAGAAGAGGAATTTGTATTCCTCTTCTTGTTGAGGAAGGTGTCTGTGACCACCGAAATATTCAACTATACGTGTGAGTGTTCTTTTTCTGTGTCTCTATGTTTTATTTTCACACCTGTGATATTGTTTATTTTCCACGATTGTGGCTTTTCCCAGCACTTATATGTATATATATAGTGCATGTTTGGTGAGAATTCACCCCCTGCCACACACCTCTATGGTAGCTTGCAGGGTATAATGTAGATATAGATGTAAGGACTCCAGCAAAGCGAGTGTCTCTGTGATGATCGTAGCATCAGCAAGCGGGGCATTGCTTCCACCATAAACAGTGTACAAGGCTGTGTACAAGGTTTTGAGGGAGCAAGGGAAACATCATTCGACACTGCATCCTTTGCGTCACAACGGCATGCGTGCCATATTTCAAAAGCAGGCAGGGGCCAAGACTTTTGATAGAAGGCAACCTTTCGAGTCGCTTCTCGACAGAATGGTGATTAGGTTATGTGAATGAATGGGAATGGGAATGGGAAATGAATGGGAATGTTATGCTCCTTTCTAACGTCACCCAATAATGCCAGCCTATTGATATTGCTTTTTTTTTAAAGTATCTTGAACAACGGAAAAATCGCGGGGTCTTCCCAAAAGTGAGTTCCCCAGATTATTGAAAGCTGCATTTGAACCAGGTCTAGAAATGTTCGAGCAGGGTTTTAGAGCCTCAGGAATTTTTCCATTTGACAAAAGTTGATTTATTAACAGAACAAACAAAATAAGCAATTAAAAAGTATTATGGCATTACTGACAATGGAAACTGCGTTCTCCATCAACAATTGCCTCCATGACCGTGCTCAGTGCATCAAATCAAGCGCCATCTGATGTTGTCCTCTCATCCTGTCTTTTTTTTTATTCAAAAATCGGTGAAGAGGGAGAGCACATTCATTGCCTCGCCAATGGGTCGGTCCACGGGAAGGGCGCATCCTCCGGAGTCGCCTTGCTTATCGCGCGCCATGCAGCACCGTGTCGGGAGTCACGCACGAGATCGAATCGATTGCCTGCGAGGAGAATCGATTGTGCGCGCGCGTGTCCCTCTTCCGCGAACCCTTTTTTCGTCCAAACGACCAATAGTAGCCCTCCACCAATTCGTGCACCGAATGTGCCCCGAATAAACATTGCAAGCACAATGTTGAACATGCAATACGGCGGACATAAACTCTAGTACATCTGTGCTTGCGCCCTGCCCTCACCCTCGTGGCGGCTCGCAGTCTATTACGCCCATGTACTCAGTTATAACTTGAGCCCAATTAACGTCAAATTATTTGAATTGATTTCCGCTGTTGCCAAAGAACGCGGAAGTAGCTGCAGATTTAGTGCTTGCGTTGAAGTGTGACCGGGATTCCATTGAAACATTCGTTGCACAGCTATTACGTGTAGCCACAGTTTCATATCAGCTGGGATACAATTTCCTAAACGACCCTTTGTGAACAGACATGTCGTGACTAGTAACTCGGAACTCACCTTGTCGTAAAAGTAACTTTACCTGTACTGTCTTTTCGTTTACCCGGAAACTTAACCGGAAAGTAAAAACAGATCAGGCAAAAGAAATATGGATAGAGAAATTGACGCATATCAAGTGGATGATTGCATAATTCAGTGATAATAGTCACTGACTCAATAATCACTTTTGTAATTTCTAACTCTTTTAAGTGGGCGAGAGCAGAGGGTTGTCATAGATGGTATCATGTCGGACACAATCAAAGTCACAATGACAGTAAGAACTTAACCTTAAATAGTGTGTAGCTATCAATTTTTGGAGGAGGAATAATTCCATACAGCGATCCTATAAAATTAGTAACACGAAGATCGAAAGAGTTGAAACCATAAGGTACTTAGGTGTAACAATCACTAGAGATTTATCGTAGGGAAGACACATCCGAGAAATATGCGGCCGAGCGAAGAGAAAGCTGAGATTTATGAAAAGTCTACTTGGAAAATGTGATGAGAAGCTTTGATAGCGATGATACTATTCACTATTTAGGCCCCACTGAGTTATGTAGCCAGTGTATGGTATCCGAATGAAATAGGTTTGATGAGAGAATTAAACAGTGTGATGCGTAGAGCAGCTACGTTCGTCCAAAGGTGTTACGTTTGGTTGAGTAGTGTTTCAGAATTAATACAAGAATTAGGGTTGGAATCATTGTCAGAGCGTAGGTTAAAGTACAGATTAAATCTAATACAGACATTTCAATCGGATAGCTTCACTGAAGATGTTAGGCACACATTAAAAACGCCAACGTATTATGCTAGATTCGACCACATAAATAAGAATACAGAGATACATTGTCGTACTGATAGATTCAAAATGTCATTTTTCCCCCGTACTATAAGAGAAAAGAATAGGCAGCATAGCAAATGGATAGGTAGGAGAAATATTTTAGAGTAGTCTGTAGTGCATGATGCATGTATTAACAACCAATCCCTTATTACGATGTAGATACTAATTTTGTAGTTGTATGAGACCCTATAGTTGCTTGTTTGCATTTCTATAGTGCATGCTTGGTGATCTTCACCCCCTGCCACACACCTTCGCGGTGGCTTGCATTGTGTCTTGTAGATGTAGATGTGGATTTATTCATTTGTGAAATGGTGATTTTAATTTTTTTTATTGTGTGATTGGTAACATATTCCAATCATTTTGGAAGGACTGTGACAGTGATATGAAAAACAAATATCTGTATTCCTTCGATTGAAGAAAAAAATTGCTTTAGGAAATGAAGAAGTGAGTTTAAAACTTCATATGTTGTTACTTTATTTTTTGCGACTTTTCGGTGTTACCTATGTCTTTTAATCTATTCACACAGTTTGAAATGATAGAATTATAGCAATTGCGGCCTTCAGGAGTGGTAAATACCCCTCACAATTGATGTGCCACCATCCACATCTACATGCACATCATCAGAAGTGAGTCCACCATTAATATTTGTGCTCATGAACGATCTGGGTGTGATTTTGCGGAATAATTTTAAATTCCAAAATGTTTCCATGCAGGAGCCAATATTGTCTCCAGAGAAAAATATCAAGTCACCTAAAAAGTGCCCTCCAACAAAAGCTGTCACAGTGTAAGAACAGCAATCAACTTCCCATGGCTATGTCAATTACCTCGTCAAAGAACACAGCAGTGATGAAGAAGTCTGTGGTAAAGGCAATGGGAAAATTCCCAAAAGTATCCAAGTGAACACAATGCCTCATTACCGTAGTAAAGGAATACAGTGTTCTGTTAGCTGAAGTAGCACCCTTTCAATTGAGGGAAAGTCACGCCAAGCGTCGCATCTCATTTTCCCAATCAGACTCCCCAGACGAACTGAGTTCTGAAAATGATAGCACCGACAAGGTTTTAAGTTCTCCTTCTGCTTACAAGTCTGACAGACACAGACAGGACTATTGGATCCCTCATCCCAAAAGCCCCCCTACGATACTTAGGGCTTAATGAAAGTCATCCCTTTGTCACAAATTTACTGATGAAGCCAGCCAACGTTACACACAAAACTTGTTTTTAAGTTTAATGAAAATTAGGTTAAATGACTCATTTGAGCGCCTAGGAGGTCAATTTGGAATTAAGAAGTCATATACTTCAGGAATATTTTAAAAAAAGAGTCCCACTATTGTCACACTTCCTATACCCTCATTCTCTTCACTGAAGTACCAAGTAAACTCTGCTTGAACATCTTTTTTTTTCAAAGGTTAGATCTATGATCGATTGCTTTGAAATACAAATGCAAAAGCCATCCAATCCCATTCACCAAGCTTTAACATGGTCGGAAATCGAGGAATTTAATACGGTTAAATATCTAGTTTCATGTGAGCCGCATGGATTCATAAACTGTATTTCAAAAGGATATGGAGGTCAGACCAGTAAATAGTGTAAGCGATTAAGTTCATTTTCGGGTATTCCCCGCGTTCGTTGTCTTGTGTTGACCACAGTTTCGCCTTGGGTTCCACCAGGCGTCTTCAGGTCGAAGTGCCGATGTTCTGGTCGCGTTTATATGCTGCCCCCCCCCCCCCTCCCACGCTGCTCTGCGCTGATTGGTTGTTTGACCCTCTTCCAAGCGTTCGCGAGGTGATGTCCGTCTTCTCTATTAAAATTGGGAGTTTTATGTATTTCTATTGCCTCCCTTATTAGTCTTCCTTAGCCTTCCTTCAACGCTGCCGAGGCACCAACACGCTACCCTGCTGTGTGGAAGTCAAACACCATCTCCTAAGAAAGGCCGCCAGAATTCTCCGTCGGAGGCGCTCCTGAGAGAACGTGTACATCATACTCTCTCCACTTGTGCTCGAAGGAACACCTAAGCATTCACCTTGAATTAGGAGTCACACTGAATCCTACGGACTGGGATAAAATAGAAAAAATCACCTTTGACTCATCCCATACTACTGAAGCAGCAGTCAGGGAGACGAAAATCAAGAAATATGAAAAGCTTTCAGCACGCCAAAACCCTACAAAGTCGAATAATCCCGAAAAAGATCGCTCGGTCATCAATTTAACGGACCACCGACTGACCGACGCCGCCACATCCATATTATCCAAGGGACTAAATTTTGCTATTGCTCCCGCAAGAATACCAGGAGAAGAAATCATCACGGAAGTGGAACATGCTATCCGAAGGCCGATGCCGACGAAATAAGAGAAGATGTTGCCCACATTCTTCGGAATGCAAGGTTACCAGCGCCGAAAAACAAGCCTTGAAAGATCTGAGAAATAACGATAATATTCTCATACTCCCAGCTGACAAAGGGAACTCCACTGTCCTAATGAATAAAGAGGACTACGAAAGCAAGATATCCCTAATGCTGGAAGACCCAGAGAGCCTTACAAGAAACTTAGAGCCGACCCGACCGCAAAAACGGAGAGAGACACCAGGGCCATAATTAAGAAATCGTCCATCGCAAGGAAGGAACAAAAACGCCTGCTTCCCTCTGCCGCCAAACCACCAAAAGTGTACGGCTTGCCCAAAGTCCATAAGGAAGGAATACCACTCAGACCCATAGTCAGCCAGATAGACGCGCCTACGTATCGACTGGCCAAATATCTAGCGCAGTCACTAAAAATATACGTCGGAAAAACTACTTCCTTTGTGAGAGACTCTACCCACTTCATCGAAATCTTGAAGAAAATCACCATTAGCGCAAATGACATATTAGTCAGCTTCGACGTTACGTCCCTATTTACCAACGTCCCGGTCCAAGAAACAATTACTATCATAAAAGAACTCGCTACAACCGGAATTCCTGAGGATTATCCCCAACTGATAGAGTTTCGGAATTCCTACTTCCTTTGGAACGGGAGTTTCTACCAACAATGTGAAGGAGCAGCAATGGGGTCACCACTATCTCCTGTAATAGCAGACATATACATATATGGAGAGATTTGAAGAAAAGACGATCGACTCGTACGACAAGAAACCCAAGCTGTGACTCAGATATGTAGACGATACATTTGTTATCTGGCCGCATGGTCGAGAAGAGCTACAGAGGTTCCTGCAGCACGTCAACTCGCAGCATCCGGCAATACAGTTCACGATGGAAACAGAAAAAGACAACAAGATTCCATTCCTAGACGTGATGGTCAAAAAGAATACCGACGGGAGTTTCGGACACGCTGTATATAGGAAAGCAACTCATACTGACCGCTACCTAAACGCCTCGTCGCACCACCACCCAGCTCAGAAGGCGTCACTGGTGGCGACACTCATGCACCGCGCTTACGAACTATCGGACGAAGAGTCACTGGCCAGAGAAAAGGAATATCTCATGGTGACCCTAAGGAAGAACGGTTACAAGAAAGAAGCAGTTCAGAAGAGAGCTGCAAAAGAAGAAAGACGACACCAGGCCCACGAGAGAAATGACAGCGAAATGAAAGTGCCAAGATCCTATGCCACCATTCCTTACATCTCCGGTACTAGCGAAAAGATATCCAGGGTTTTAATGAAACAGGACATAGTCACGAATGGCAGGTGAGTGACTAAAATTAATAATATCCTCCCGAGGTACAAGGACAAGATTCCACAACATCTCCTCGAAGGCGTATACAGCATACCATGTTCATGCGGTAAATCCTACGTCGGCGAGACATGCAGATCCATGAAGATTCGTCTGCAAGAGCACAAGAGGGCCACCAAACGCAAGAAATTCAGCATCTCTGCAGTCGCCGAGCACGCTTGGAGCGAACCTGGACATGACATTAAATTTGACGAGGCAAAAGTCATTGCGAAAGAATCAAGATTTTATCCTAGGCGGCAATAAAGGAGGCAATAGAAATACATAAAACTCCCAATTTTAATAGAGAAGACGGACATCACCTCGCGAACGCTTGGAAGAGGGTCAAACAACCAATCAGCGCAGAGCAGCGTGGAAGGGGGGGGGGGGGGGGCAGCATATAAACGCGACCAGAACATCGGCACTTCGACCTGAAGACGCCTGGTGGAACCCAAGGCGAAACTGTGGTCAACACAAGACAACGAACGCGGGGAATACCCGAAAATGAACTTAATCGCTCCTCCAGAACGCCGCGGAAGCCTACGATTCAACAGTAAATAGTGTAAGTGGATATTTGGAATCACCTCCTTTTACATGTCACGTCATGGCTGATAGAGTTTTCAAGCATAATGAGCCTTTACTATCAAAGAAGGATTGAAAACTTGTAAGACCTCTAAAAGTGTAGCTGCAGGAACCAAAATGTCTCGAGCTTTGGCAGTAGAAACAAAGAGTGTTGCAGCACTTTGGATTCATGTGGAAAGGTTAATTCGGAGATTCAGGAAATACAGGCTCCTGACACCACGCTCAACAGTAGACAACACTTTGGTTGTATTTTTGGACCAGATAGTTGTAATAGCATCAATTTACAGACATTACTGTTTAAAAAAATAATCCAACACATATGTACCTGTGAACTCTTACAACACTCATCAACCAGGTTAAACTAATTATAAGTACCAGTTTACTTACACAATCAACAGTGAATTTCTTTCCATGAAGTAACTTTCCTGATCTATACTATGTACAACATGATCACAAATGTACTGCAAATGGAAGAATGGATTCATAGAAGTATGAATTAATAAATGTGAACTCCATAAAGATCAATAAATATTCACTCTATTGGCAACTGGTAATAATTTTAGGCAAAACGAACTAGTCCGAGAATTTCAATGCATTGCACATTAAAGACTTTGTCGGTGCCAGATCATATTCTGCCCACATTAACTGCCCCTTTCTCTGTACATTGGACATCTATGGACATTGTAAAAGATCTCGCTGGAACAAATAAGGTGAAACGGAAGCCTCTTAAACTTGTAGTGGCCAAACAGAGTCTGAAATGTACGTGATTCGGATGATCTTCATCATCCGAAGCATCCGAAAACAGGAAATTCCAATTTGGTGAAGTGTTTCGCATCGTGTAGACATATCCTCCAAAGGGAGGCATTGCAAATGGGGTCTCTTGATAGGCCTCTTCAAATGCACTGCATCTGCACACATCCATATAACACACCGCTTTACTTTCCTGCTACCACCAGATGGCTTACCCAGTATTCTACCGTTCCCAATCCTACCTCAATTCGCTGTAACTCCACCTTCGGAGATCCAGGGGAATTCTTCTTGGCGAGAATACAACAGGAACAGCACCTTGTTCAATTATATACTTATGGAAACAGGAACGCTATCAAGATCTTCCGTAAAAACACTTTCAAAGTAATCTGTATAAGTATAATTTATCCTCGCAGTCAGTCGTATATAGAATATTTATAACTAAACTCTAAATTGAACGAATTTACTCACGTAAATGGTGCAATATAGAAATTTAAAAAGTAATATTAAAAGGTAATCATTACGGGGTAAGTAATAATTAAAAGGGGTAAACACAAATAGTGCGTGAAATAATTAATCAAGCTAATTATTTGACTGGCATTTCAAAAAAGAGTACTGGGCAATTGTTACGATCATGTACGAGAAATCAGGTACTTATTCCCTTGTTAGACCTCATTTGGAATACGCTGCCAGTGTATGGGATCCCTACGAAATCGGTCTAAATAACGAACTTGAACGTGTGCAGCGAAGATCGGCAAGATTTTTAAAGGGACGGTATGATAAACCTTATTAGCGTAACCAGTCTATGAAATGAATTAAAATGGGAATCATTGTCAGATCGCAGGTTGAAATTCAGACCTAATCTGTGAAAGAAATTCCAATATAATATTTTCAGTGATGATGTTAAAAATATTTTGCGAACTCGAACTTACTATGGTAGTGTGGACCATGATCATAAAACTAGAGAAATTGATTGCCGAACTGACAGATTCAAAATGTCCTTTTTTCCTCGTACAATTAGGGATATAGGAATAGCGGTAAATATATGCAATAGCATAAATACGAGTGTATTAATGGATATCATTGCATGTTGGTATAAGGACTTCAAGATAACCCAACGAACAGCATGCTTGCTTTGCTTTTTTATCTCTTTTAAATTGTGAAGTTCAGACCACTATATCACTAATATCACTAATCCTTTTTAAGCATGATATGTAATGCATGTTTGTTGAAAATTCACCACCTGCCACACACCTAAATAGTGGCTTGCGGAAGACATGCGGACGGTAATTATCAATTATAGGATGTAATAAGTCATTAATGTTTATCCTCTCTTCGTGTTTCATCACCTTCATGTTACTGTTTCGTTTCAGCTGCTGTCACACGCCTTTGATAAGCTCGGAGTGAATAACGCAGTCTGGAACCTGGAGAGGAATGGACACTTCTATCAGGTGATGATCCAGAAACAGACCCAATGCCTTGATTGAAACTCTGGTGGCAGAGAGCAGTGAACGCTGCTCTGCCAGGAGCGGAATGAAACGCACAGCTCTTGTTCTCCATGTTGCTAATGAGTGTGCCACCACGTGGCCTCGTGGAGCATTATTGCGAAAGGCGACGAGGAAAATCTTATTTTCGTTGTCAATAATCGCTTCTTCAACTGAGAAATGGGATATGGCGTCGGATTGCACTGGAACTGCCCGAGGAGAAGAAGGCGGGGATGTAAGTGGCGGGAGGGTATGAAGAGATGGGCGTAATGTCCTGGTGAGTCCTCTGGATGGCATTCTCGGCCCTACCTCAGGACCGGTGTCGGAACATGCACGTGTTGGCTTTTCGGGCGGATCCGACGATCATAGCGCAAAGGATAAACTGAGTATGGAATGATGACGTGGGAACGTTCGGAGCGGAAATTCGTTCATTTCTCGTCGATCTGTCTTATCATGAAAGGCCTCGCATTTCATCCACGTGCAAGCCGTTGAGGACGACCCCAAGACACCTCTTAATAGCGAGGGATCCTACTCCCCTGCCCAATCATGTATCTGCTGATATCATTCCCCCTCCTCGGTACTGCCAATTGTGTTATACTGGCTCTTGAGATGTTTTCGTCTTGAGGTTCCCTCTTCTCTTCTGGCTCTCGCTATACATATAGGATGGATAGTGGGTGCCGCTGCTAGCTCCTCTCCTCCTGTGCGCAGAGAGAGCACTGCCGAGTGCACGGCTGAAATTTTAGTGATTACAAGTAGTTTCCATAGCATTTATAAAAGTGTTAAGTGGCGTCTGGCTATTGTAATAGTATTACGGTAGTGTTTATTGTGTGGTGTGGTTTTAGTGTAATTGTGTCCCTCCGTGGTGCCTTCCCGGCTAGTCTTCCGCTAAGGTTCTGGTAGCTGGTAGTGTTGAGTAGAACTATACTAAAACTACGTTTTCGTGTGGCCGTTTTTGCGTTGACGCACACTGCGCCACCAATCAGAAGCGAGCATGCCAACACAGCCTGCGTTGCCGTCCGAGTTGGTCAACTTTCATCTTTCTACGTTGACGCAGCTGCGTCAGAGTAAGGAACAACGCATTCTACCTGCAATTTGTTCGTCACGTGATTCTTTCGTTGGATTATCGCCTATACCACGGTTTACCACCGTTATATGTTTTGGTGCGTTGCTGCTGGCGCTGCCGGTGACATGAAAACAGGGCATTTTCCTGCCGCACAACGCAGCGTCAACGCAACGCAAAAACGGCCACATGAAAACGTAGCTTTACGTCTTCTTTCCTTCTTGTAAATACGTTGTAGAAATTTTCGCTCTTTAGTTCTAACTTAAATTTTCATTTCAGATATCGGCTCACCTCTTGAACGTAGTTAGAGATCGTTAATTATGCGTTACCTTAATACTGGTGTAATTTAGCGTTTTCCCTCCTTCTCTTCGACCTCCTCGATATTCACTTCAACCTTGGCATTGCAAGTGAGTCGTGTTCTTTTAGTGCGCTGGGCCGCCTTGTAGCCTCGCGTTCGCCTGACGCCACTTCCCCTCACTGTAGCAGAGGCTAGGCTTGTGCGATGAGTCGATTAATCGAAGTCATCGACGATGATGAAATCGATGACGATGAATGTCATCGACCATCGACTCTGATGAGTCGATAAGAATCATCGATGTCAATGAGGCAATGCGAATTATCGATGCCTATGAGTCGATGCGAATCATTGATGTCGATGGGTCGTGATGCGCTGCTGACACGAGAAACGCTACCTCTGCTGACGACCCCTTCCTGGCGGAGCTCCACAATTACGAGGAGGTCCCAGCTTATCCAATTTTCGGACGCCCTACATCGGTACAGGGACAGGAAGGATGTGTATCCCCGCATTCAGAAGTACGCGAGAAAATACTCTGTATTCCTGCGACTTCAACGTCATTAGAGCCGTTCTTCAGCGATGCAGGGAACGTTGTTTTGGACGACCGACATCGACTCACCGATGAAAATGTGGACATGAGAATTGTATTGCACCACAACAAAGAGTTGTTGCTTAATTTGTAACTTGGTGCTTGTTTCGCTCTTTAATAAATAGGCCATTTCCTTCTCAATTACGTTTGACCCAATTCAATCTGCACCTAATAGCCACACCAAACTGCAAACCGAGACACCTGCCCTGATCATCGATAGCATAGGTCATCGTAATTCATCGATGATCGACATTTATCGATATTCATCGATCATCGTGTACACTCTATTTGAGGATCGATGACAGCCATCGTCATCGAAGCATTTCGATGAAATTTTTTCATCGAAAATCGATGACCGAAATTGGTCATCGCACAAGCCTAGCACAGGCGCCTCAAGCCGGGAGTGGTTCCGCCCTGCTCGCCTCACGACCCTCTATAGCCCATAGAGAGAGGCAAGCCTCTTCGGTTCTCTTCGGTGTGTGAGTGTGTGCGTGTGGCTGAGTGAGTGATCCCTAGAGTGTGGCACCCTTTACCGTGAGTCCCAACGCCTCCGATGACCGGAGTGTCGCCTGAGGCTGCCCCTGGGAATGCTCTTCCCTTTGAACAGCCTCTCGCGGAGGTTGGAGTGATTGCCTACCCGAGATGATTGCCTCCCTTAACCCCGCCTGCAATCGCGTGTGTGTGGATGTAACCTGGAGGAGTTGTGTTTGGCGAGGAAACACTTTCCCCGTGAACAGCCTCTCAGAGGGAGTGTGCTGTTGGTGTGACCCACTCGTTCCTTGACGTGGTGCCCTGAAATCCGCGAGAAGGAATGACTAAAGGGTGTGTGCATGTAGTCTGTGGTTGACGAGGAATTAACTTAACCGCAAACAACCGCGGATAGAGTGTGTGTGGTTAATTATGTGTTTGCCCGTCCGTGTGAATCTTTCTTGTGCTGCCCAATTTCCCCACCCCTCCACGCTGCGTGCGTCTAACATCACGGAGTTTTTCTTTTCATTTAGTTTTTCCTACTATTCAGTATTTTATTCTTGCAAAGTGTTTACGTTAGTTAAAGAAATATATTAATATAGTTAAAAATACTTACTTCTGATTGAATAACTGCATAAAAATTTAACGGTTGTCACAGTAATTTAAATTGTATAGTTTGTTTTTCTCTTGCAACTTTATTGGCAGTGAGTTTACTTATATATTCCTTCGTCAGAGCTTTTTTCTTTAATTAAGTTTCCTCTTTATAGTAGTAGTAGTAGAATTGATTTAGAAGTGCATCGACGGCCACGGTAATGTCGCACCTTCATAAGCCATTGTTACTATAAAGAAGGTATTTTTCACGCTTTCGGGATTTTTCAGCGAATATTAACAATATACGGATAAAATCTCGCGGCTAAGCTTAAAGCCATCGAGTGCGTCCACCATGTTGCAGATGGTGGGTCGACCTCTAGATATAGAGGTTAGCTGCGAGATAAAAGCGAATTAACTCGTCGAATAAGCTGTCGTGGGCGAAAAGCGACTGCATTCCGAGGGCGTATTTGGTCTATCCCTGGGTAAGGTAGGCCTCTAAATAATACAGAACCTGTGAAGATGCCGTGACTTGGCGACGGGAGGCCGCCAACAATTATGCTTCCCATCAGGAGAGGGCAGCAGCTCTTCTTCACATGAGTGAAGGTGGAGACCACAGTGGTCGGTACAGCGACACTCATTTCACTACAGGCGTGGTAACATTTACTTTAACGGCCGTAGTACTGCGATGTGGAAGGCAAGGGCAAACCACCACATTATTATCCCGAGGAGTCGCAGCTACTCCACTCTTTCCTTTATTATCAAGACGTGATGGAACCCTCTCGAGTAAAATATTCCGGAGTTAAAATAGTCCCCCATTCGGATCTCCGGGCTGGGACTCCCCGAGAGAGTACATCAGTCAAATGTGATACACTTTTTAGGGCAGGAACGTGGAACATGCGATCACTTCGGACCTGCGGGAGATTGGAGAACCTGAAGGTGGAAATGCGGAGAATGGACCTCGATGTATTAGGCATCAGTGAAATGAGATGGCCTGAAGGAGGAGACTTCTGGAGTGGAAGTTATAGAATTATTCTCACCGGATCACTGAATGGTAACGCTGGAGTAGGCATAATGCTCAGAAAGAGCTTCCTGTAGTACAGTGAGGGCATTATAATGGTGAAGATTGAGACCAAGCCTACAGATACCATTGTGGTACAAGTTAACATGCCTACGTCGGACAACGAAGATGAAGTGTAAGACGTCTATGAAGATATCACGGATGTAATAAAGCACGTAAAAAGAGAAGAACACCTAATTATTTTAGGAGATTGGAACTCTGTTGTTGTCGAAGGTAAGGATTGAATAATAACAGGAAAATATGGCTTGGGATATCGAAATGAGAGAGGAGAAAGACTTAAAGAATTCTGCCTAAATGCAAGTTGGTGGTGGTAAACACATTGTTTAAAAACCACCAACGGGGAAGATATACCTGGAAAATGCCCAGAGACAGAAGAAGATTTCAAATTGACTACATTTTAATGAAGCAGGGGTTCAGAAACCAGGTGAAGAACTGCAAAAGTTCCCCGTGTGCGTATATCGACAGTGACCACAACTTAGTGATGATGAAATGCCACTTAAAAGTCAAGAAATTGAAGAAATCAATGAAGAACGAATGACAAGTATAGAAACTAAAGGAACCTCAACAACGGCTGGCCTATCAGAAGACACTGGAAAACAAAATAGAAGAGGATATGACTGTGAAATCAGTGGAAAAGAGATGGTGTACATCAATATCGGGCTACAGGAAGCAGCAAAAGAAGATTTGTGGAGAAGAAAGGTTGTCAAGAAGAAGCCATGGGTTACAAAAGAAGTCCTAGAATTGATTGAAGAGAGAAGAAAATATAAAATTGTGGTAACTGAATAGGGGCAACTTCGCTAGAAAAGAATCAGGAATGAAATAAACTGTAAAGTGAGAAAATCAAGAGAATGTGGATGAGGGGTCTATGCGAAGATGTACAAAGCAACCTCGCAAATGGAAATGTGGAAGTTGCCTACAGGATGGTGAGGAATCACTTCAAGGAACGGGCTGCAAGATGTAACAGCATCAGGGACAAGAATGGAGAACTCTTAATTGAACATTAGGATAAAGTGAAGAGATGGAAGGAATACTTGGAAGAGTTGTACATGGAAGCCATCTTAGAGCGGAAGTAATAGAAGGGGAAAATGGAGTCCATAAGGATGACTTCTGAAGAGTTCTGTTACCTGGGAAGCCGAGTAACCAGCGATGGACGAAGTAAAAGAGAAATTGACAGCAGAATTGCCCAAGCAAAAAGGGCATTTCAATAGAAGAAGATTTTGCTTACAGCTGCAAATACAAGTGTGGAAGTGAGAAAGCATTTCATAAGAACATACATCTGGGGCATTCTACTATATGGCAGCGAAGCATGGGCAATAAAAGCAGCAGAGAAATCCAGGCTGGAAGCATTTGAAATGTGGTGTTGCCGAAGAATGATGAAGATAAAATGGATCGATCGAGTGACAAACGAAGAAGTCTTAAGAAGAGTGAGAGAGAATACATGCCTACTGAAAACCTTAAACAGAAGACTAGACAACTTGATGGGCCACATCTTAAGACACGATGGCCTGATGAAGATAATCGTCGAGGGAATAGTGAACGGGAGGAATGGAAAAGGCATGCCTCGTATGAGGTATATGGAGCAAGTTGTGAAGCTATGGAGCTTCGTCAATATGGACTTCCAACCTCTCACGTCACTTTTAACTTGACGTAGTTAATTGGAAGCTACGTTACGCCATGACAGATCCCAATTTTTTATGATAGCTGCTCGTAAATATAGTTTCAGGTCATCTACGGGGACTGTTTCTGCATCAATATTCTCTTCATTAAGGGCCGCTTTTGCAGATGCGTCGGCTGCTTCGTTCCCAGGAACCACTAAGCGACCTGGGACCCATAGAAATTTCATATTTACACCCTTAACATTAAGTGATATTATTAAGAAAGTTATTTCCTTAACAATCGGATGTGCCGAGGAATCATTGCGAATAGCCTGAAGCGAACTCAGAACCGGAACAAATTGAAAATGATTTGTTCCTACCCTTGTTCGCAGCAAGGGCGGATTTTATAGCAAATAACTCCTCAGTGTAAACGCTACACATGGGGTGCAACTTAAAGGTCGCTGACCTTGCCTCTGATGATACATAGGCACATCCACATGCGGAGGCTGTTCTTGAGCCATCGGTATATATTTATGCTGATATTTTCTTTGTATGTATTTATACTGATATACTCTTTGTATGTATAGTTATCTAGCACATTTATGATCGTTACTTGTTTGTTACATACATAATAAGTTCTCTTTCATCGTCCTTATTATTATTCTGTGGTTTCTGTCTCGGTAGTTTTATGTAGAGCTTTTCATCACATTTAATTTTCTTCATCATTATCGTGTAGAATATATTTAAAGTTATTTGTTGGTTACATTCATACTAAATGATTTATTAAGCGGTTTTTTCTTATTATTAAGTAGTTCAACCTAGTAAGTATTACGTAAGTTTATGTAATATATTAATATATTGACAGGAGTTGAAACTCTCATCCAAGCGGTGTATATTAATACTTGTAGATTAACCTAACCATTCTTTTTTCTACTCGATACGTACTTTCCGTTGGTTTGTCAGTTAGCTGCTTCTTCTTTCTACCATACATTATTCACGTCAACCACTCTACATCCCCCCATTCTTTTCCCACCTCTAATCTAGCCAAGGTCAGCGATAACCGAGACCCCCCTCCCGGGAAACACAATCTCCAAGCCAACTCCTCGTCGAGCGCCATCCCTGCGAAAACCACTCACCCTTGTAAGAGTATTACCCAAGTACTTATCCTTGCTTCTTTTGGGGCAAATCAGTTGAGTGCCTACGTGCTGGTAAATATTGATTTTTAAATCTTATTGCTGAGTCCTTTGGAGTTCTATTTTAGATATTTTAGTGTATATTCAATTGTGTAAATAATCTAGGTGTTTTCTATTACTTGCATTAATGTATCTGAAGTTTAAAATTATAATCGAACAGTACTGCTTCCAACGTATTCCATCCATAGCTTAGTGGTTGAAAATTATATATAGTTTCTTCATAGCTTAGTTGTCGGGGTAAAGTGTGGTTAGGATGGCCTTGAATCGGTCTTCTGTCGCGACGCTCGATAATTCAGGCGAATGCGCGGCTCTAAGGGCCCGTATCGCCGAGTTGGAGAGAATCGTGTCGGAGCTCCGGTCGAAGGTAGAAGGTCTGTCTCTGAGAGTGCTGGAGTTTCGGGTGGAATCATTGGTGAGGATCTTACCGACACTACAAAACTCAGTGCAGAGGTGGCGCCAGCCCCTTAAGCCCGATGAGTGGAGGGTAATTACTCAGAGTAGCGGAGGTGTAAGGCTGCGGCGCGGAGCGGAGTGTGCAGAAGCAACTCCAATCCCCGTCTCCAATAGGTTTGAGGCGCTTCCTATGGATCGAACGCTCCGTCTCGGGAGGATTCGCTTACTGGGATCCGGGAGGAAAGGGAGGGAGTATTAGTGATAGTAGCTCCAATGTCCGTCGGGTAGCGGACTAGATGCGTGCCAGGGCCCGTCGGGAAGAAGGTGGTGAATCCCGAGGGAGAGGTGACGACGAACGGGTACGCTCCTGGTGTATACCATGAGGTACGGTGCCCCAGGCGACGAAGGCGTTGAAAGAAACGGTCAGTGCCACTAACTGCTCCAAGCTGCACGTAGTCGCCCATGTCGGCACTAACGACGCCGCGAAACGGGGGTCCGAGGATGTAATGGATTCCGTGAGGGGTCTATGCTCCAGTTCCACCGCGTTCGTGGAGGACTGGGTATCGATATGAGGCTGACCATTTGCAGCTTGGTACCTAGGACGGATCGGGGGTCGATGGTTTGGAGCCGAGTTTTAGGCATAAACCGGGGACTCCGTGAAGTCTGTGGGAGCGAGGGAGCTGAGTTTTTGGACCTCGGGCCGGAGCTGGAGACATGTCGGGTGCCCCTAAATCGCTCGGGTGTCCACTACACGGACAAGGCATCGTCTAGGGTAGCGCGTAGGATACTGGAGCATACACGTAGGGTTTAGCTCAGGTGGTAGCCCAGAGTGCAGGTCAATCCGCGGGGGAAAAATCGTGCAAGAATTTGACAGAAAATGCAGAGTAGTTTTAGAAGGTCAGAGAAAAACACATAAAAAGGACGAACATGCTAAACCATAAAAGGTATTAGATTGATCAAATAGTGGGTCCGATAAAAAATTGTCGAGGAAAATTATACTTGTAAAAAAGTTCCAAGAGAGAAACAGAATGCTGGAAGAATTTCAGTGATAGAAATGATTTGTTGTAGTTTAAGAAATAAAGTAGCATAATTTCACCACCTCATAAAAAGAACTCAGCCAGATATATTCATAGGCAAAGAAAGCTGGCTTTCAAAGGACATATCAGATTATGAAGTATTCCCGAAGTGTTTTACCGTATAGAAAAATGATAGAGTAAACAGAAACGGAGGAGTATTTATAGCTGTGAAGGATCCGTATGTCAGTTGAAGAGAACTTATTTCAGAGCGAAATGTAGAATGTATTTGGTATTCCGTTAAAAGTAAAAGTAGTAACGCAAAAAAGAAATATGTAGGTGAATATTACAAGCCAACGGATGCATACGTCAGTTCTAAAATGGACCTAGAGTCAGAGATAGGTACAATACTTCCTAGGAACAATTATAGGGGAATAATAATACGCGGAGACTTCAATCTCCCTTCGATAGACTGGAATACGTGTAGTTTTATAACAGGAGATAAGGATAAGGAACTCGGCGAATCACTTTGAACACCTTTAAGTCACATTCTTTACAACAGCTAGTAACAGAACAAATTAGCAAGAAATATACCGAAGTCCTAAATATAGTTACAGATACAGGAATTAGTGATCATAAAATAGTGCATGCGAAATTTATTTTAGGCGTTGAAAGGCATTATAAACCAAGGAGGAGGGTAAACTTATTCCGCAAGGCTAATTACGACGGTATGAAAGAGGAATTAAGGGAATCGTTTAATGTCTGTAGTGAACAAACCAATGGGCTAGATACAGAGGATTCATGGAGAGAATTTCTTGAGGTAACCCGAAAAGGATTACCAAATACATCCAAGTAAATTGATACGTGATAATACAGAGCCAAGGTGGTATAACGCGGAGGTTAGGAAATCACCAAAGCGACAAAGGGTATGCCACGCTAGGATGAAAAATGCAGGATGGGGTCTATCGGTAGAGGAAAAAATGAGTTAGTTCAAAACTATAAAAAATCGAGAGCATTAGCAAGGAAATCTTGTCGGCAAGCATTATCAAATTTCAAGAGCAAGATGTTCGGAGAATAATTAGATATCAATCCTAAAGCCTTTTGGTCATGTGTGTGAGAGCTTCAGGGAAATAGATCCACAGTGCACACAATAAAAAGCGATAAAGGAATTAGAGTCACTAGCAGTTTCGAAAAAGCCAATTCTTTAAACAACTTCTTCCAAAACGTATTCAACTCATCGTCACACAACGTAAAAGAACCACCGCCGAACACATTCAGTGAGTAAATTCCCGATATAAAAATTTCATGTCGCGGAATAGAGCAGCAGTAAAAAGCATTAGTAAAAACAAATCACCAGGTCCCGATCAAATTCCTTCCACAGTATATAAGACATTAGCTTCTGAAATAGCCCCCTATCTAGAAATAATATTCAATAAAACACTAAAGAACCTCACAGTACCCAAGGATTGGAAAGTAGCTTACATTACAACCTATTTTTAAAAGCGGTGATAGGGATTAGCGGACGTAATAGGTCCGTTTCTATTTCTTTTATACATAAATGATTTGGTTACCGTAGTTAATAGTAATCTTAGACTTATTGCAGACGATGCGGTAGTGTACAGGGGTATATCAAAAGGAGATGACAGGAAATCTCTTACCATGTATTTAGATGCAATTCAAGTGTGGTGCGACAAATGGCAGTTAGCACTTAACCTAAAAAACTTTGTAGATATTAATTTTCGGAGGAGTAATAATAAGATAGAGCGATCGTATTAAATTTGTAGTAAGAAGATCGAAAGCGTTAAAACCATAAGGTACTTAGGTGTAACAATCACTAAAGATTTATCGCGGGGAAGACACATCCGGGAAAAATGCGGCCGAGCCAAGATGGAGCTAGGATTTGTTAAATGAGTACTTAGGAAATGTGATGAGAACACAAAAATACGATATTACTTTTCACTAGTTAGGCCCCACCTTGAGTATGCAGCCAGTGTCTGGGATCCGAATGAATAGGTTTGGTCAGAGAGCTAAACAGTGTGCAGTGTAGAGCAGCTTGGTTCGTTAAAAGGTGTTACGATAGGTTGAGTAATGTTTCAGAATTAATACAAGAATTAGTTTGGGAATCACTATCAAATTGCAGGCTAAAATACTGATTAATTCGATTGGATAAATTCAAAACAGATAGCTCTACCGATTATGCTAGACATATCAAAAACCCCGAGTCATTATATATTCGACCAGATAAATAAGATTACAGAGATACATTGTCCTACTGATAGATTCAAATGTCATTTTTCCCCCGAACTATAAGAGAACAGAATAGGCAGCATAGCAAAGAAATAGGTAAGGGAAATATTTTAGAGTAGTCTGTAGTGTATGATGCATGTATTAACAACCAATTCCTTATTACTATGTAGATACTAGTATTCTAGTTGTATGAGAACCTATAGTTGCTTGTTTGCATTTCTATAATAGCCCATGCTTGGTGATCTTCACCCCCTGCCACACACCCTCTCGCAGACTTGCAGGGTATCGCGTAGATGTATGGATGTCGCCGAGATTCCTGCAGCCGGCCCCGTCGCTACTCCGAGAGCTCTACCGAGGAGGAACCGTCGGAGTGGGAATAGGGGGGACGGTAGTGATAGGGAGTAGTAACGTTCGGCGTGTGATGGCTCCTTTGCGGAGAAGGGCAGACCGCGAGGGCGTTAGCCAGGGCTTGGTGCATCCCCAGTGGCGGTGTTCCTCAGGTGACGAAGGCGATGGGAGCGGCGGTTGCGGGCACGAAGTGCTCTAGGCTGCAGGTCGTGGCCCATGTAGGCGTAGGAGATTCTGTATTCCTTCAAGGAATTGAACTCTGAGGTGAAGTGGGTAAGTGAAGTCGCGGGCGTTGAACTGGCGCCATCGATTTGTAATCTGGTCCCGAGGATCGATCGTGGACTTCTGATTTGGCGTCGAGTGGTAGACATAAATCAGAGGCTTCGCCGTTTCTGTAGGGACATTGGAGCCTCTTTCGTCGATCCTCAGCTGTCGCTTCGGTCGTGTAGATACCCTTTAAACCGCTCTGTGGTTCATTACACTCTGGATGCTACCGCACACGTGGTGGATAGGATATTAGATTACTGCATGTCTTTTTTAGAGTAGATGGTAGGGTAGAGAGTAGGTCATGTAGTGGGGTTAATTACTTCTCGTTGCCAGTCGCTTTACCGGCTTAATTTATGGAAAACAGTATAGAGCCTGAAAAAATTCAGACATAACCACAGCTCTCCCTTGTAGCCTTACTAATAGTCAAGGTGAGTATATTTCCCTAGCAGTATTTAATTGCCGAAGCCCTAAATCCAAGGTACCTGAGTTCCATCACCTTATTCATACTACTGATGCAGATGTAATTATAGGAACCGAAAGTTGGCTGACGGATATCATTCCTGACTCAGAAATATTTCCCAAATCTTTTCAAATTTATAGAAAGGAGAGACAAAACCGAATAGGTGGTGGTGTTTCCATTGCAGTCAAAAACTCAATCATTAGCCATGCAGAAATATTTCCTGACAACCCTATTGAATATGGTTGGTTTATGACATGTATTTACATGTATTTTTACAGGTATTAAATTGCCCTAAATCCAAACCAATATCTGTCTGCGCGTTCTATAGGCTACCAAAACACTGATGTTGACTCACTATTAGAACTGGGAAAACAGATAAATTATATCACTTCCCGTAACAGCGAGGGTAATATAATAATAGGTGGAGATTTCAATGCACCATCAATAGACTAGAGAACTTACTGCTTTAAAGCTGGAGGAAAGGACAAGTACATATGTGAGACTATTAGATGTATTCTCTAACAACTCCCTGCTACAATAAGCTACAGCACCTATTAGAGGGGATTCTTTACATTACATTCTTGTTTTACTGGCGACCAACATCCCACAAAAGTGACTATGATTGACACCATTGACTGAATCAGTGACCACAGAGTTCTAACTGCAAGTTTACCTCTAACTTTAGACAAGAATTTTAAACGAAAAAAGGAAGATTTATATTTTTAAAAGAGCAGACTTTGCCAACTTTAACATTTATTTAAGAGATTCCTTATCAGATTTCAAAAAGACTTCCATAAACGTATGTACGAACGATTCATGGAAGTCGTTCATTAATATCATGCGCTCTGGGATCAATAGATATATCCCTAGTGAATTTAAATATGAAAGCACTGAACCTAGGTGGTACAATGCCAAAGTGAGAAAGTCCCTGAGGTGGCAGCGAATATGTCATACTAAAATGAAAAGAATTAGTAAATATATGCCCACTGTTGAGCGTAACGTAATAATTGAAAATTATAAAATTACAGATTCCACCACAAAGATAGCTCTTAATAATGCATCTGCGGAATTCCAAACAAAAACACTTGGAGAACAATTGAAAGAAAATCCAAAAGTCTTCTGGTCGTACGTAAGGGAAGTGCGAGGCCATAAGTCTGCCGTCCATTCACTTAAAAATGATAGGGGTGAAATGGCCACAAACAATCTCGAAAAAGTAAACTTGCTGAATTCCTTCTTCCAAACCGTTTTTAACCCATCTTCCAGAGATTCAACTTTCATCTTACCTGTCCTCTTTCAGCTGCTGATGCAATCACTTTAAAATTCCTGTAATGGTATTGAAAAGTTACTTAAAGATATAAGACCCATCAAATCTCCCGGCCCTGATCAAATTCCCTCCCGCGTATATAGAGAGTTAGCTTCCGAAATTTCCCCCCACCTTGAAATAGAATTTAATAACACCCTGGTCTTACACGTCGTACCAATGGATTGGAAAGCAGCCGAAGTGACACCCATTTTTAAAAGTGGTGATAGGGAGCAGCCGTTTAACTACAGACTTATATCCCTCACATCCATTTCATTCAAGGTCCTGGAAGATGTAATTGTCAGTTCAGTCATGGGACACCTAGATAGCCAGGATTTATTTTCCAATGTTCAGCATGGCCTCCGAAAAATAAGATGTTGTGAAAATCAACTTGCTCTTTTATCCCACGATATTTAAGTTTCTGGCGAAAATAAAATTCCGGTGGATGCAGTATTTCTCGATTTCAAGAAAGCTTTTGACTAGGTGTCTCATAGCAAACTAATTTTGAAATTAAAATCTTATGGGTTAGACAGTAATAATATATCTTGGATAAATGATTTTCTACATGATCAGGTGCAAAGGGTTGTTTTGGACGGTGTTACCTCCCCGGCTATTGAAGTCACTTCGGGTGTCCCACAAGATAGTGTGATTGGTCCCAGTTCCTTCTGTGCATAAATTATATCAATAAGGTGGTAAAAAGTAAGCTTCGTCTATTTGCCGATGACGCAGTAGTGTACGGGGAAATTCTATGCACAAACGGTAAAGAATACTAGAATGATGACCTACAAGCAAGTGAGAAATGGTGTGATACATTGCATTACAATCAAATTTTAAAAAGTGCGTAGTAATGGATTTTTGGAAAAAGCATTGTTCTCCTCCTAGCAGTTACAAAATAAGTAATTATGAATTAACAAACGTTGTACACAAATCTTGGAATGAGACTGACACATGATCTTTCCTGGGGTAAACACATACGTGTAATAATGGGTCAAGCTAATCGTAAACTGGGATTCATCAAAAGAGTACTGGGTAAATGAGACGATCATGTACGAGAAATCAGCTTCTTTTCCCTTGTTAAACCTCATTTGGAATATGCTGCCAGTGTATGGAATCCCTACGAAATCGGTCTAAATAACGAACTTGAACGTGTGCAGCGAAGATCGGCAAGATATTTAAAGGGACGGTACGATAACTATATTAGCGAGACCAGTCTATTAAATGAATTAAAATGGGAATCATTGTCAGATCGCAGATTGAAATTAAGACTTTATCTCTTAAACAAATTCCAAGATAGTATTTTCAGTGATGACGTTAAAACTATTTAGCGAATCCCAACTTACAATGGTGGACTGGACCATGATTACAAAATTGGAGAAATTGATTGCCGAACTGACAGATTCAAAATGTCCTTTTTTCCTCGTACAATTCGGGATATAGGAATAGCGGTAAATATGTCCAATACGATTGTATCAATGGATAGCATTAGGTAGTTGCATGCTGATATACAGACTAAGCTCACCCAATTAACAGTATGTTTTTGCATGCTTGCTTTGCTATTTTTATCTTTTTAAATAATGAAATTAGACTAGTATATTAATACTAATCCTTGCGTAATATGTTGTGCATGTGTAGTTATAATTCACCCTCTGCCACACACCTTTATGGTGGCTTGCAGGGTGTTATGTAGATGTTCGTTGTAGTGAATGAGAGTCGCCTTACGCCTCTCCTCTCTCTTTCCCCCAAAAGGTGCTCTTCTCCGTGGAATCCGGGGATCACTGCGAGGACTGCCTCCACGTCTTGAACGAGTTCGGCTTCGGCCTCCGGGCGAACACCACGGTCAGGTAAGACTAAGAATCCGTCTGAATAGGAGACTAGGCAAAAATCCTGAGATTGGTTTCAGATCGCCACTCCTATCAGCTAATATCCTCTTCATATTGACGTAACTCCTCTCTGTCACATCCTCCACGACCTGTCCTACCATATATCTCGCACGAGGCCTGCCTTTTCCATTTTTTCCGTTCACTTGCCCTTCGGCGATTGTCTTTATTAGGCCATCGTGTCTTAAAATATGGCCATTAAGTTGTCTCGTCTTATTTTTAGAGTTTTCAGCAGACTTCTCTTTACTCCCGCTCTTCTTAGGACTTCTTCGTTTGTCACTCGGTCGATCCATTTAATCTTCATCATTCTTCGATAGCACCACATTTCGAATGCTTCCACCCTTTTCTTCTCCGCTGCTGTCATCGTCCATGCCTCTGCCTCTGTAAAGAAACGTGCTCCAGATATACGTCCTGATGAATGGCTTCCTTACTTCCAAGCTTGTATTCCCAGCTGTAAGTAGATTCTTTTCCTTGGTAGATTCTTCTTTCGTCCCTCTTCACCTGAGCAATTCTACTCACGATTTAAGTCTTGCTTCGTCCATCGCTGGTTACCGTGCTTCCCAGGTAACAGGATTCGTTCACCTCTTCAAGTTTTGTTTCCCTAGTTTTAAATTAGTCTTGGCCTCTTCTCTCCTGTGCACACCAACATCTTAGTTTTCTTCTTATTGATCTTCATGTGGTACCTGGTTATGTGGTGTCCAAAGTGTCTTCTCTTTCTCCTCTCCTTTTTCTCTTTATGTTCTGCCATGAATGCTTTGTCGTCAGGCGAATCGCAGCCAGCTAATTTTCTCCCCGTGGATATTCACTTCCGGAGACTTTACTTTGGTTTTTGGGATGGCTATCTCGATGTAGACATTGAATAACACGGGAGACAGTGTACAACCTTGTCTCACTCCTTCCTTACTCTCGCTTCTCTACTGCTGAGTCCTAATTTGATCACAGCCACAAGGTTTTTATACAAGCCGTGGATAAGTCTTCGTCATTGCATGATGCTCCAATATCCTTCAGGATCCGAACCCTTTAATTCCAATCCACGTTCCCAACGCTTTCTCCAAATCCTCACACCCGGCGAGCCACCGCGAGGCGAGGTGTATGGCAAGGGATGCAGAACACAGACATCACCATTTACATGAGCAAAGAGCTACCGCGCCATGAGCCCATGCAACTAAGAGCTCTTATGCAATGCTAACCGTGCAACTAAGAGCTGCTATGAAACTAAGAACTACCATGCAGAAGCAACTAAGAGCTACCATGCAATGCTAACTATGCAACTTAGAGTTACCATGCAATCCTAACCATACAGCTTAGAAATACTATGCAGCTAAGAGCTACTATGTTATACAAGCCCTCCAACTTAGAAGTACAATGGAACTATGACCTACCATGTAATTTGAACCATGCAACGTAGAGCTACCTTGCAATTAAGTGTTAAAATGCAATATTAATCATGCAACATTTAGTTACTATGCAACTAAGAGCTACAATGCAATGGTAACCATGCAACTTAGAGCTGCCATGCAATACTACCCTTGGACCTCTACCTACTATGCAACTAAGAGATACTATGCCATAGTAATCATTCAACTCAGAGCTTCCATGCAACTCACTCGAGGACATAAGATAGCGACAACGAGTTGAGAAGGGTTGAAAGTTGAGAATTGGTTGCTCCTTGAATACGATAAATGATCGATTACGATTTTGCTCCGGTCTTGGGTCGTGCAAATTCAAGTAATGCAATTCAATTCAAATAGGCAAATTATAAGGGCTGACTTATGAACATGATCTCACTATAAAGAAGCGCAAATGTAATTTGTAACTACAAATCGAAATACCGTATTGTAAAACTGTAGTTGAATGCTTGAAAAATAATATCGGAAGGCGATGAAAATAACGAGGGAGCGCAAACAAAAGAGCGTGAAAACTGGTTTCCTGTTAGTCATTATGTACACGTTCGTTATTGCGGTTTTGTCGAGTTCATCGTCAGCAAACGTGTCTAGCAAATTTGTTTTAATTCCATCCATGGAAAGATCAAGAGCGATTTTTTGTCTTGTTAATTTATTTCATCTCTAATTTTATTATTACGTAATTTTCTTGTCGCTCCTGAGAAAGTTTTAAAGTTCCTCTGAAACATTACGTCAATCCAAAAGCCATTGAATTCAATCCTATCAGGCATAACCTCGTGGAGGTCCATTCTGAGTTATGGCAATAACTGCTGTGTTTCAATCCACGCAGTTTTCACTGGTACCTACTACTAGTTTCAACGCCACGGCGCCATCATCAGGTACAAGCCAGAGTCCTCTAGATGGCATTCTCAATACTAGTAATGAGTGTTACTGTGATATTCCAGTCACTTCGTTACGTGTGACTGCCACTCATCTGTATCTGTGATTCTTGACTGTGATTGTGATTGTTGAAATAGCAATTTAGCGTTTTCGTTGCTTTTTTGTTTTTCTTTCCTTGTACATACATAACCTGTATCGTGAATGTCTATTCAGTCTGGAATAAGCGCTGATACGAACAGGACGTGATAGTTCCAATTATTACAATTCCCACCATAACCAATCTCAACAGGTTATGGGTCCAGTAAAACATCATTACAGTTAATGCTAATTCAGATCCGTATTAAAACATCGACATGGTGGAAGAAGTGAAAATACCCTTGTTCGATGGAACGAACTATGATAGTTGGCGTTGGGTTGGAAGTTCTTCTCGATGAAAAGGACCTTTTTGACTGTGTGAAAACACGGCGAAAAACAATAGACAAAAGGTTTAATGGCAGAAAAGTTAGATGTTAAGAATGCGTTCTTAGGAACATGGCAATTTATCTGAAGAAATTTATATGAAACTTCCTAATGGATTGAATGAAAATCCAAATCTTGTATGCAAGCTAAATAAATAAATGTATGGTTTGAAGCAGGCACCTTGTGAATGGAATGCCCGTATTGACAGTTATGTTAAGCTACTGGGTTTATTGCAATCAGAACATGATAGATGTTTATATATTTATAAAAATGAACAGTGTGTGCTGTATCTGTTGTTGTATGGGGATGATGTGATCATTGCAGGAAATGATGTTGCAGTTTTAAGAACTATTAAGCGATGTGTAAATTTAAAATGTCAGCCATGGGTTCATTGAAATGTTTTCTAGGAATTAAGGTTGAATACTCTGCAAATGGAATGACTCTAAATCCGTCAACATATTTACAAAATCTTCTTAAAAATTTCACATGGAAAATTGTAACCCAATTGGCTCACCAATGGAGGTCAACCCTGATGGGAATTTGGAACAGGGTTATTGTATTGTGGCCATATCGTGAACTGGTTGGATGCTTGATGTATGTTATGCTCACAACTCGTCCAGACCTAAGTGCTGTTTGGAAAGGTTAATAGTCGGTAATGCCACTGAAAAACAATGGCTGGGTGTAAAACGAATACTTCGTTATGTGTACAAAGGTAGGTACCCTAGAAATTAGTATTTACTATCCAAAACAAGTTAATTTTCCCCTTGTTGGCTATGCGCATTCAGACTGGGGAAACAGCTCTGATCGAAAATCGACATCAGGCTATTTGTGCGAAATTTATGGTTGTCTCGTGTCATGGAACACTAAACAACAGTTGCACTGTCTTCAACAGAAGCAGACTATCTATCACTTTGCCAAGCATCAGCTGAGCTTTTATGGCTTAAAAACTTAATGGGTAATCTTGGTATTTAAATGCCACTACCCATCTCTCTGTATGAGGATAATTAGGCATGCATAGCCCTGCTGAACAAATGGGAGCATAAAAGGTTAAAGCATATTGCTCTAAAGTACAATTTTGTTTGTAATTTGTATGTCGATGGAACTATTAATGTGGAATATGTGGCTGACGTCGGCCTTCTGCAGTTTTGAAGGCACATATTGAGATTTACATTATGAGAATGTCGAAATTCTCACCAAAGGAACATAATCAGCTCCTTACCAGACCTCTTGGACTTGTTGTTCATCAGAATGCTGTAAACTTCGCTTGATTTTTTTGTTGTTTGTCAATCTTTAATTTTGCTTTGCCTTTTTGTTATTCTATGGTGAAATTGAGGAGTGGTGAAATTTCGCGTTTTCGCTGCTTTTTTGTTTTTCTTTCCTTGTACATAACCTGTATCGTGAATGTCTACTCGGTCTGGAATAAGCGCCGATCCGAACGGGACGTGATAGTTCCAATTGTTACAATATTCCCACCATACTCCAATCTCAACAGTGATCACAGCTGTTATCGCAGTCACAGGGGAGATCAATCTCCCCGAGGCGAGAATCACCCACAAAAATCAGCCGTAAGTGATTAGTGGCGCTGCTAATTCCGATTTAACGCTCGAAATGCCATTCCGTACTCTTCTTGAGAAGTCTGCTATTTTGCCTAATTTCCGATGAAGGAAACCTTCGCAAAAGAAACGAATAAACTTCATTGATCATTGGAATATTAGGCAAAACCTTTTTTTGAGAGAACAGTTCGGATTCGGATTATATTACGATAATTAAGCTAATATTTGATAAAGCAATGGATTTAAAGAGGCAGTCATTAATATCCCGTGGATATATCAATCACCCATCAAATCGATGGATGGATATCGATGAATATAGATGGAGAGGGTGTGAAGGAAGTTGGAGGGGAGGAAGAGGGATGAGAGTGGGGGTGATTAATGCTGTACATTCAATCCTGGCCTCTCGAATGCACGGAGAGTCCAAATATAAGCCATCTCCCGAGTCCTGACCTCTATTTTGCATGGTCCGGTAGGGATTCGAGTATTGAGAGGAAAAAGCACTTATCGAAAGGGAGGCTGTGAGAATTAGTGTGTTCACGGATTGGAAATGATGAAAATGAGGCGGATTTTGTGGAAGATCGATGATTCTGTAATCGTCCCAGATGCAAAACCTGTCCTTTAATGCGTTCCACACCTACATCTCCACACCCAATCATTACGTCTTTCCCCTCCTACCAAGCTACTTGCAAGACCAAAAATATTGTGTACCTTCTGACCTGTAATTCTTGTCCCGCATTTTACGTTGGCGAATGCACTACACCCTAGTGGCAATCCGGATGAACAATCCTTCCACAAAATCTTTGCGCACTGATGTGCAGCCCACGCAAAGCATTTTCGTGTTTTTAACATATTTGAATGATTAACTGGATCTTCATCTTTTAATTCCTAATGGCCCAATACGTTATAGATGTAATATACCTGAAAATAGATAATTCCGTCATTTCCTGTGGTAGAAATTCAATCAGGACCTTATGGAAGGCAGATCAAAACAAAAATGAATACGTGAATTATCTTCAGCACAATCGCTTTGGAATGGTAAAAATGGACTCGCCACGCTTTCATTGTCAATTCCACTTTTTCAAAGTAAGCTTCTTTGGACACGAACTCAACGTAATTCTTCGAGGAGATCATCTTGCCCGCTGCCATCACATTCTTACCTACTACAATGAATGTCGAAGTCGCTTTTTTCTTACGATTATATCGATAATGTGCAGACAGTTCCAATCTCCGCGAATTATGAAATGAATATTCGGGATGAAAGTTGATATTAACTCCAAAGTTGTCATTTAAGTTAATAATAGGGTGTTACTTAAAAATAGAAGTTCGCTGCAATTTGGAAGTCACTTTTCCCTTGCGATTACATCGATGTCGTCGACAAGGTTGATACTTTTCCACACACCGTGAACGGTGAAGTGAACACTCGAGGTACACTTTTTCTTGGGCACTTTTGTATTGTATGTTTGGGCACAGTTGGTATTTCTGGTTAATGATAGCGTTCCATTACAATAGAATTTTTATTATCTTTGGTGCGGTAGATCGAACTTCTGATATCATCCCTCGAAATTAAAACGCAATGGTTTAAAGGCATGAACTTTTTGACCCTAGAGTCCTATCTCCGTTATTCATACTGTTAACAATGAATGGTATTAAGTGCATTAGAACTGACGTCAGTCCGATCTGAATGTCTCAATGATTATCAAGACGGTGAAAAGCATAATGCTTCAGCACTTCGGCAAGTTCTTGACATATCAAAGGAGGATTGACTGAGAGGATCACTGAACATTTCGAAGTGCGGTGGTATATTATGCAGAACGTGTACACTCAATTCTCAGTGTAAAATGACGGGAAACTAATAACTTGTCAAAGTTTGATGACAGACCTTGAGGCGAGTGTCTGACGTGGCCCTTTCTTAGCACTTCCATTTTGTTGACTGTGATACTAAAGAACATCCCCTTGGAAATGCTGCAAAAAGTCATTCATCCTGCTCGTTTTTACCAAATTCTACATCACCTCACAACATCTACAGCTGTGATTTGCAGGAGTCGGCACTAGTTGGTGTATCCTAATGTTTTGGCTCCCTGCTGGGTCATACTAAATTCAAATTAGTTCCTACTAAATGTAGCTGGAACCTTCAATTGTATCAGGTGAGATATAGTAGATGTACAGCCTCTTTCAATGAAGAAGAAATAAGTAGGCTTTGCACTGCCCACGGATTCTAATAGATTTTCGACGCGTTTCGATGTCTCGCCGCGGCGTCAGGCTCACGGTACTCAGGCGTCTTCTGATCTTAGCACCCTGCTTCTTTCCTCCTCTTCCCCACCAACCGAGTACATACATGCCCTTGCCATTCGTCATTTTCTTCCCGTGGATGTGACCACCGCCCTAGAAGGCACGAGGGTGGCACCGAACCCTCGGAGTGGACAAAGGCCTCGCGTGTCCTTTGGAAACTGTGGGTCAGGGTCTTCGACGAGGAGGAAGAGGGCATACGAGAGTTTGCCTCAGAGAGCCTGTAGTCGGGTTTGTCAAGTATGACGATGGTAGAGCCCTTATCAGCTTTGGTGATGATGACATCATGATTAGTGGAAAGTTTATTGAGAGCGAGTGATTCATTGCGTGTGAAATTTTCCAGAGGTGTAGTTCTACGGAGAAAGGGTGGATCAGAAATTTTGTTTCTCGAGAGTTTAACGAAGACCTCAACGGGATGACTGGAAGGGAGTGTACGTTGGGAAGAATGTGGGAAGAGATCCGATCGGCCTGTTTGGGGGACTGTAAAGCAGTGTTATCAGTTTTACCATCAATAACGAACAGTGAACAATTGAAGCCACAGATTCGAGCAGGAATCCATCTCGATTCAGGCCTTACCAGTCCAGCCGGATTTAAGCTATATACTCCAGCCGGCATCCAGCTAGATTCCAGTTCGATTAGTCCAGTTGCATTTTTCCCACCAAAACCCAGGCTGGAATCCAACTCGCTTGCTATCTTGGAGTTGTAACAGTGTTTGAACCATATTTTTGTGTACCGGTTGCGCCTATTTTGTGAATTATAAGCTGCAGTAACTGTGTGAATGAAACTCGGTGCCGTCACTCGACCGCAGAGTGCGTCAATTGTAATCTGTACTCGAATGAACTTGTGAGTGAACCTGTTTATTAATACAACTCGTTTCTCCGAATGCCATTTCCAACCTACCATAAATTCTGACTGTTATAGGCCCAGACCAGAACTGCTAATAGTTAATTGTTCAGTTTCATCGTGATTGATACGTGTACGAGTGTCAGCCAATTATGAACTACGAAAATCTTGCAAGAAACACAGAGAAGTTCGATGGTTATGAAGTAGTTATTTTCAGATGCGGTCATTTCAGAAGAAGACTGTGTTCGATATATACGTGGTTAGTGACTTTTTGAAGGGAACTCGAGTGAAGCCCGCAGATCTTGTTAGCACACTTGCACAAGTTGTGGACGAAAGACAATGCACATGCCATGCGCTTAATTTCATTGCCAGTACTCGATACCTAATTGTATTTTGATAACATGTCAGAATGGTGACGATACGTCGTCAAAACTTTGTCTAATTCACGATAAGAAATCTGAAGCAAACAAACTGATGTTCATGAAAATATTTCACGAGTAAATAGTGCGAATGAACGACTCTGCTGTTCACCATTCTCTCTTGCATCAAATATGGCAAATCAATTGATTGGAAAAGTCAATCCACTGATGTATCTTCACTGGCGATAGTGGCGAACATTCTGGTGAGTTAGCCTTCACTTGCAACTGCGCGGTGTACAACGGTCCGGTAAAGGATCAAGCTGTTGAGGTTCCAGGAGCGACTTTTTGTTGAGGAAAGGTGGTTGAAAGAAATAGATGGGAAAACGAGAGCTTTAAAAATTATAACTACTAAATGACGTGATAAAAGAGATAACAGATATAGAAGGGGTACCAACAACAGCGAAAGAAAGAGTGACAAGAGAACTGCAGGAACAAAAGCCGTAAAGATATGCTTTGTGTACATCGAGCAAAACTGCGCTGTTTCTGGAGAAAGTAACGTGTACAAAATTATGATTCACAACAGTCTCTGTAAATGTGGAAAGCCTGAATTGATTGAAACATCAGTTTAATCACCTTCTTTGTGCAACTTTCGACGCTATTGACGGCCTGCCCTAAATCCAAGGATGCAGTGCACAATGTTTTATTTCACTCAGCAATCGTTTATAATGTTTTTCTTTCCTCACGATCTGTGCAATCGTGCCTAATGTATCGCCCCCTCTTCTCCTCCTCAGCGTCATCCCGTGTACCCTGTTCTACAAGGGCCTGGAGGATGAGACGGACGACGTTTGGCGACACCACGCCTCCAGGGAGCTGGAGCCAGAGTGAGTGCCTTTGGTGGGCTGTGCACTGTGACGGTGGCTCGCCCCGCTGCACTTGGTTTGCGTGGTGGACACCGGGGGAACAACTGACCCTGGGCCCTATACAGGCCCCAGGGTCGCCTCCATTTGCTCGGGCCGCTTGCGTTTCCGCCGCTTCAATGTCGATTGATTGGGCCACCAATGTCATCGTGCCACCACGACCTGGTTTGACATGCGCTGCCTATCTGTACAAACGCCTTTTCGGAAGGCGTTCCCCGAAGTGGAAAGGCCGGGAATTCGCCTCCTCCGCCGGCGATTGGACGTCAATCAGGTCATTGGTAGCCAATCCCTTCAGGCTAGAGGCGCCGTGCCTCTACTACGGGCTCACCGTACTCTGAGACTACAGGCTCCGATCGGAGACGCCTGGCGGCCAAATATACTTAACTGTAAGTTTGTGGCATTCGCTTGAAGTTCACCTCGAAATTCGAATGGCTGCTAACTAGTTAACATCAATGTACGTGAATTCTTATCTGCATGTACGTAATACCTTGCGAGCCACCACGAGGGTATGTGGCAGGGGTTATCCCCAAACCAAACTAGTATCTACATAGCAATAAAGGGATTATTGGTTCTTAATACATGCATCATGCTCTACAAACTACTCAACAATATTTCCCCCAAGTATCGCTTTGTTATGCTGTCTATTATGTCCTCTTATAGTACGGGGAAAATGAGATTTTGAATCTATCAGTAAGATCCTCTATCTATCCCTCTAATCTTACTTATCTGGTCGAATCTAGAATAACGCTACGACAATTTGCACGTTAATCATTTCCCTCGGAAAATCTTGTCACAGAACTCCAAAGTGGCGTGGTCATAAATGCAGGTATTTTCGGTTGAGGCAGAGAAAGCGAGGGTAACTATCGATGATGTTACTACTACAAATGTGGTGAGCAGCCCTTGGAACTTATCTCGTGCCCCTCTCCTGCCGATCTGTAGCCACAGGGACCTATGCGGCTCGGGCGAATCGTATTCTCTGGCAGATATCAATGCGGTCTGAATTTTCACTCGAAAAAGGGCGAAAAGGGAAAAAATCTCTCTCGAAGGAACGGTACCCCCAATAAAAGGCAAGACTCAGAGCGCTGGGCATTTCTCTCTGCGCCTAGGGACAGTGTTGCCAAATCACCTTCAGGGGACTTGGTCGGGACCTTAGACCATGTATAGTTACAGGTCGGGAAAAAATCTGCCTCTGAAGTGGTAACATTTTATTGTGGACGTATCTCTGACTCTAGTTCCAGCAGTGAATTCACGTATGCATCCGGTTTCCTGTAATATGCACCTACATTTATCCTTTTTGCGTTACTACTTTTACTTTTAACGGAACACCAAATACGTTCTACATTGCGCTCTGAAATAAGTACTCGTCTACTGACATACGGGTCCTTCACAGAGTTATAAATATCCCTCTTTCGTTTCTGTTTACTCCATCCTTTCTGTATACCGTAAACTTTTAGAAATATTCAATCATTCTTTACTGTATTCTCAGTTTCCCAGTTTGGAAATCGGCTCTGATAAGACGTATTAAAAAGGTGAGCAACCCGCCAAAAACATCTAAATATTGGGAATTTAAATCAAAAGGGGTGGCATCTGGTGGTTGGTTTCGGAACTACGGAAAGGAATACCGTCGACGGGCTACGTAGTAACGGGGGATGGTTGGATCAGTGAGTTTTGAAATGACGAGCTCTGTGCGAGAATTAAGCGATATATATCTAACTACGTAGGAGATTTTAAAAGACCTTTCGTGGAAGGAGATGCATTACTAAAAGCCAACCATGTTGTTGAATTAGGGGTCATTGAAAACAACGGGCGTTGTGTTCACGTCATGGCTCTTTGTTTGCAAACTTCAATGGGAAGCCTCATGAAGTTCACGTTATTATTCTTGAAGAAGACGACGTGAAGAAAATCGAAGGCCCCTGCTCCTGTATTTTTTCCGCAGGGCAGACTGTTCTTGTAATGCTGCATTGCACTAAAGCATTTGACCTTGTAGATCACCAACAACTATTAAGAAAAATGAAGGAGCTAAACTTTTCCGGGGGCAATAAATTGGTTCCACTGTTATCTTTCGGTAATCTTTCTGATTATTTATATCTTTTACTTACTGCCATAAAGAACATACTTCCACCAGCTTAAACAATTTATTCCTAATAATTAACGATACAATTTACAAATTCGTTTATTTGAGCGTTGCTACTCAACATCTCTCCCTCAACGCACATCTCTCATACAAACAAGCAACAAACAAACTTGAATAATTGATTCTTTTGAAGGGAGTACACCAGCCAACTGAGACACACCATCCGACTCAGACACACCATCCAACTGAGACACACCATCCAACTGAGACACACCATCCAACAGAGACACACCATCCAACTGAGACACACCAGCCAACTGAGACACACCAGCCCACTGTGACACTACATCCAACTGAGACACACCAGCCAACTGAGACACATCAGCCTTCTGAGACACACCAGCCAACTGAGACACACTAGCCAACTGAGACCCACCAGCCAACTGAGACATATCAGCCAACTGAGACCCACCAGCCAACTGAGACACACCAGCCAACTGAGACACATCAGCCAACTGAGACACACCATCCAACTGAGACACACCATCCAACTGAGACATATCAGCCAACTGAGACACACCAGCCAACTGAGACACACCATCCAACTGAGACACACCAGCCAACTGAGACACACCAGCCAACTGAGACACACCAGCCAACTGAGAAACACCATCCAACTGAGACACATCAGCCAACTGAGACACATCAGCCAACTGAGACACACCAGCCGACTGAGACACACCATCCAACTGAGACACACCAGCCAACTGAGACACACCATCCAATTGAGAAACACCAGCCATCTGAGACACACTATCCAACTAAGACACACCATCCATCTAAGACACATCAGCCAACTGAGACACACCAGCCGACTGAGACACACCAGCCAACTGAGACACACCATCCAACTGAGATACACCAGCCAACTGAGACACACCATCCAACTGAGACACACCATCCAACTGAGACACACCAGCCAACTGAGACACACCAGCCAACTGAGACACACCAGCCAAATGAGACACACCAGCCAACTCAGACACACCAGCCGACTGAGACACTACAGCCGACTGAGACACTACAGCCGACTGATACACACCATCCAACTAAGACACACCATCCAACTGAGACACACCATCCAACTGAGACACATCATCCAACTGAGACACACCATCCAACTGAGACACACCAGCCACCTGAGACACACCATCCAACTGAGACATACCATTCAACTGAGAAACCTCATCCAATTGAGACACACCATTCAACTGAGATACACCATCCGGCTGAGACACACCATCCAACTAAGACACACCAAACTGAGACAAACCAGCGAACTGAGACACACCATCCAACTGAGACATACCAGCCAACTGAGACACATCAGCTAACTGAGACATACCAGCCTACTGAGACACACCAGTTAACTGAGACAAACCAGCCCACTGAGACACACCATCCAACTGAGACACACCAGCCAACTGAGGCACATCAGCCAACTGAGACACAGCAGCCAACTGAGACTTTGTATCAAGATACTCGGAAGACAAAAGAGCGATGCTACTTTTCACTAGTTAGGCCCCACCTTGAGTATGCAGCCAGTGTATGGGATCCTAATTAATTAGGTTTGATGAGAGAACTAGACAGTGTGCAGCGTAGAGCAGCTGGGTTCGTCAAAACGTGTTACGATAGGTTGAGTAGTGTATCAGAATTAATACAAGAATTAGGGTGGGAATCATTATCAGAGCGTTGATTCAGATTAAATCAACCTTAGTTTCATGAAACTGGCGCTACAGTATGTTGTTATCATTGGCAACGGTACTTGTGACAGAACGTGCTTACAAGCCTATTTACTAACTTAATTATACCTTACCAAGGTCCTTCTTATATTTTTGATGTAATTTAAATATTTCATTGGCTATTGACATGGTGTAATTAATGCCAATGCTTCCAAATGGTAGCAGCGTCATTGTTGCCAAACGGTTTTCAAGAATATCAATATTAATAAAATTCAAAAGAGTTGTATTTGCAAGGGAATAGTTTAAAACTAAGTAAGAAAACATTTAATCTATTTTAGAATACGTATTATCGGGATTGAGCATGTATTCTCACTTTGTAAATTAAGCGTGGCAACAACATGTCAGTCATGTCCTTCGGTCAAAATGAGTTAAAATAGCTTGTAAAAAAAGGAATGCAAGTACAGGGCGCTATAAAATAGCATACTCATACAATTATTATTTATGCGTTATCACCCTAAGGATGATTTTGCCCATAGGAGTTTTTCTGGATCGGTATTTATTTATTAAATAACATAGCTCTTTTACGGTATTTTGAATCGCGTAGTCAGGGTGGAACCTCATGAAATCAAATATATTCCACAATATTGTGCTGTGTACTGATCAAAAAAATTAAATACGAGTATAGCAATGGAAAAAAGTAACGGAGTTTCTCGAAATTTCTCTGCCTAACATTCATTTTACTTTCGTAGAATGGAGAGGACGGGTTTCCAAAAGGTGACGAAGTGAGACGACTGTTGCTTAGATGTTTAGACTGTGCCTCTGCAGTACAATTAGCGTACAATTTCAAAATGTGGTTGATTTTCGGTCATTATCTGTAGCCCAATCAGCATCAGCATAACCAATTAATGTTGATAACATGCTATAATTATTTTTATAATACACCTGATTATCATTAATAGTCTGTTTCTAATCACTACTATACAATGCTAATCACGTATCTCGGAATTCTCTTCAAAGCTTTCCACAATTCCTCACTGGATTGTGATTGATATCGAATTATCTGTGGCATACATGAGAGTCCCTATGTGTGATCTACACTGCATCTATAATAACTCATGTGTGTCATTGTGTTTTCATCTAACTTTAAGTATATATCCATAGGTGTATCACTACCACTACAATTCTCTATACCGCATTTATTTAAAACCCTTTGCAAATACTTTGTTTGATTAATGAGAATATTTCCTTTCTGTTTAGTAATTGAAATTCCTAAATAAGTTAACTTCTCACTACCCATGTCCTTCATCCTACATTTTCCCTTACAAAAATTCCTTTACTTATGCTGTCTCTAGTGACTAACCTCCGAGTGTCAGCATATCGTCCACGCACAGTAATAAGTACATATCTCGCATACTATACAAACAGTACGTCATTTATATATTTTTTTTATCAATGGGGGAGGGGGGGGTTACAACCCCCGAGCCCCCCTTCCACCCTCTGGATACGCCTATGCTTACCATGGGCCACTTACTGCGAAATCACTGGTGTCCTTGGAGAAGAGGCGATGGAAAATATGGACCTGGCTTCCTGTTCACACATTCTTTCCTCTCTGCCTCTCGTCGCATTCCAAAGGGAAGTTTCCTCAGTAGCGATCCGAGCGCAGAAGGAGTTCAGAGGATAGCAGTTCGCCGCACCCAATGGCGTCACTTCGAAAGGGTGTGGGCGCTACACTCCGTCGCATTCATTTCGCGGGGGCATTTCCAGAGGGCGCGAACACACGCGCAGGTGGCAGTAGGTATTCGTTATTGCTTGTAGAAATCATGAATCACGAGAAAGTTAATTTTGATTAATGTAATTGAATCAAAAGAAATTTACAATGCCGTCATAGTGATAAACCTTTGGTGATAATTATTATTTTCAACTATGAACCAAATTAACCCCTCCAGTCAGTTATTACAGCTTTGAACTAATGAAACGTTGGTTATAATATAAATGACATGAGCGTTCAAAATTCGTGCGGAATCTAATTATTTATGTTATCGTAGTATTTTTTATAACTGTTGTAATAAAGTTCGCTCAAACACTACAAAAAAAATAAATAAAGAGAATTACTCAAATCAAAGGAGGGTCGTTTACCATAATTTTTAACTATGGTAAACGACCCCATAATTGCCGAATATGCTAGTTTATAAAATAAAAAGACCAGTGTTTTTCCGTTTTTTGATAAATTCAATTATCTCTCGTGTTATAAGCGGCGAAAAACTGATGTTTTTAACCCTTTCGGAAAAGTGGGCGTGGTGCAACCTCTTGACGTATTTCGACTTCGTCCAATCACAACTGAGCCCGCGAAACTACTTCGCCTTATCTCAAAGGGGAGGACACAGCTGACTCTGCCAATCGGAGCAGTTGCGACAGGATCTGTGCGAGCAGACCTTCCGAGAATCCCCCTCCACTCCCTTCCCTTCCCCTAAAATCAGTCAAAGGCGGGAGGAAAATGACGTCAATGATATCAAAGCAGTTTTCGATGGGCATCACCCTTTGCTCATTTTAATTTTTGATTTATGATTGAATGGTTATGGTTGGAAGATTAATTTTTTCACTCAATTTCTTTTTTCGTTTTCATCTAACAATTTCGTGTACAAAATTGCGATTTCGGTTCCGAGTTAACGCCCCCATTCAAGTGAAATATAAATGTTTTGGATGTACATGCATTACATGTGTAGGTACCTCTCGATTTTATGTTCACAGAAAGGACGCACTATGCGGATGCACAATAATTCACACAAAAAGACACTTAACACAAAACATAGACATATGAAAAAAGAGACACGAAGTAAACTTCTCTTCTTCTGCCTATCTGCCCCTCAGTCTGCTTCAAACGCCCGCCTAACTTACGCGATATTTTCAAATCCACTGGGCCCTCCCTTCAACCACCACCCACCCGCTCTCCTTTGTCATCGCCTTGCCGCCGCTCAAGGTGTAAATGTTGCCCGCTCCTCCGTCCCACACGTCCCATCAATCGGTCTTCTAGGCTACAGCGACCTGCACCTCCATCAACACCATCTATCGCCTCTCCTGTAATTTTTGTCCATCATTTTATATCGGTGAGACCACCACCCCACTGTCGATCCGTATGAATGGCCGTCGTCATTCCACCAACCCTTCCTCGATCCCACTCCGAAGCACACCGCTTCCCACGGTCACCCTTTCGACCATTGCTTTTCCCACAATATCATTGAAGTCCTCCCTGAATCAGCTGTTGGCAGCATAGAGGTGAGAACCAGAGAATCCGCCCACATATTCGTTTCTAAGGCATGGGAGTGTCCAGGCCTCAACCAGCAACATTGAGAGTCCCTATTTGTCACCTTTTCCTCCCCACCACCAGTCCCTCTTCCCCCCACCCTTTTCCCCTCCCACCCCCTCACTCTCCGTGGACGAGAACGTCACACTCTCCGGATGGAGAATGGCGCCATGAGCGTCGAAACGTCTCCCAGTCTACTTTGTGAGTGTCTCTTTTTTCATGTATCTATGTTTTGTGTTAAGTGTCTTTTTGTGTGAATTATTGTACCTCTCGACATTGTAACACTGGAGACAAAATATGTTTCAAATCTCTCCTCCAATGCAACCTATCCATTATTAGAGGCAAGGCAGTTATTTGATTGCCCTAAATATTGGACCTAATATTTCTGAGGACCACTTTGCGGCGAGGACCAACGCTCCTCCTCTCTATAAAGTCAATTTGCCTCACTTAATGGCAATTCAAGAATTAGTGGTTATCCCTCATTGGGAATGAGATACGAAACAAATAAATGAATCAAATATAACTCATACCAGAAAGTTATAGGTTCAGGTAAATTGGTTTTTATTGTATGAAAATGTAAAATTTCTTTCCTCTCTTGTACTAGGATTTTGAATTTATTTTATTCAACGAGTAGTGTAGGGATAGTGTCCTTTGGATGCTGCAGAATTGTTCTTTGTAGGTACAGTTAACGCTTTGGGCCAATGGTTCAAATCTTTTTTTTTTCTTGTGAAGTCTCTTAGGTAGGTATTGTTGGAGCTGTTTTGTAAATGGACAGAAAATGGTAAATGCGATCAGAGTACTTAAATATCCATTTCATCGGGGTTAATCATCACGCTCTCTTGCTTAAGTTTGAGAAAGAAAGGCCTTTTGCCAATCCCTTGATTCCATGCTAAAGCTTATTGGCTCTTAAATGTCGCAAACTTTATTCTTAGTCAGTGATTTTATTTAGCGTATTGGACGCCACGGAAGACCCGCCCTCATTTCACTCAGGCACGAACACGAACAAAAAATGTAAGATTTGGTGTTTTCCCGGCGTGTTAGATGAGTGAAAGTTTCTCGGGTCTTCCACAGGGTCAAAGGCTCCATCTCTGGCGACGTTTCGGAATACGACTCGTTAGAAGCCAATTTTGAAATGCATCCGGAGCATGAGGCAGAACGACCAGCCAATAGGAGGAATTATGGAGTCAGGCCAGGATTTCAGCCAATCAGGAGACAGTTGACGTCCTGGCAGAGCATATATAAACCCACCTAATTTGTCACGGCATATCTTAGCCGTGGGGCCCTATTCTGTAAATATCACTTTCCGATTCCGTTTCCGTAATGAGGCATCGGAGACTCGAAAACTCTAGTCTGTAAGGATTTCGACGACTTTTCCGTTACCTCCCCTCGACCTCGGAGAGAGGAGGCGAAGTTTGCCGAAGTATTGATGGACTACGTCATGACTGTTATGACGCAACATCGACGAGCAGTGATTTGTTTTTCAAACAAAAACCACACAAAACAACATTGTGGATGGATAGCAAATATGGTGAGTACCTATACTTTATGGTGAAACTAATTATCTTTATTTAATGGAAAATTGGATTACAAGTGTCATATTGAATTATATATACTAAATAAATGAATCTATTTAATTTAATGTGTCTGTGAAACTTTATTCTTACAGGCACGAACACGAACAAAAAATGTAAGATTTAATGGGCCGGGCCCATTAAATTGCAGGTAGGGGCCTGGCACTTCCACGCCGTTGCCACGGGCAAGCAATGACCCGATAATTTGGGGTGATGCCCTCACGCCCGACCTCGAACAGGGGCAGGGAACTACGTCACCTGCCCGCTCCTGGTTCTCCGAGTGTCTTGAGATGTCCCTCACGGACAGCTCAACATTTAAGTGACAAATTTGCGTGCAGTGAATTGGAAGGTACTAAAGAATTCAATCTAATCACTTAAAAGTATATGCATTATCCTTCGAAATTAATTACTTTCTGCAGGGAAATCGTTCTATAGTTACTTTATTGTAGCAGAATTCTATTGACAATTGTATGTGTATATATTCATTTTGTTGAAATGATTAGTTTGCACCCCAAGGATGTTTGTACTGTAAATTAATTTATAATTCTAACTATATTATTTAAAACTGTATTTTATAAAGGACGACCTTAATGTCTAAAGCCTCTAAATCTCTTTTGTACAGTTATCACAAAAGGCAGTGAATCATCGGCTTTAACATTGGATTATATATGTTTTTGCTGTTTCTATTTTGCATTATTTCACAAACTTGTTCTTTTTAATTTAAGTTTTATTCCACAATGTAACCAAACCACCATAAATAGAATCCGAAAATAAAATCGCAATTCAAAGCAATAGTAGATAAATCATAATAAAATAGCATATTACAATAGATAACTAGGGACGCATAAAGTAAATCAATATTTACATCGGGGGAGTTCAGGACGACGAAAAATAATAAACAAGTAACAATAATATATGATTTTTTCCTTTCTCGGCGAATGATATTTATAAATAATTCTCGGGTTTCCAACCGGGTAAGATTTTGCGTTGCTGACGTTTCGACGGGATACTCCTCCGTCGTTTTTTCAGAGCTTACCTTGTCATTCCGCCTGCGCTTATGCTATAGCCGTCTCATCCGGGGGACATTGTTGTCTCATTTTTTTCCGTTATTTTTCGAATTAACGGTCTCCATTCTCTGCTGATGCCTCCTGTGCTCTTTTATTCGGGTCTCTATCGTGCTGCGTCTCTCCGATTTCCACACTGACATGGTATAAGGTGAACTCCAGGCGTCTTCATTCCCAATTCGTCCTTGACTCGCACTAAATCGCCACGCAGTTTTTTCGGTGGTTTATGAATTGTTTCGATGTTCCATTTCGCTAGGATTCAAGAGATTTTTCCGGCAACGGTTGAAACATATGGCAGACAAGCTCTCGCAGTGGGTTTTTTCTCTTTGGGAGACTTTTCAGGACTGAGGAGACTATCAACGCGGCTTTTCTTGTGATCGCGACTTGCTCTTTTTAGGCCCAGCGAAATCTCTCTCTCCGTATACCCATTTTGGCGGAATGTTTCCCGTAGGTGTTTTATTTCAATTGGCAGGCTTTCCTTGTCTGCTACAGTGTCTGCACGATGCAGGAGCGTAGAGATAACAGCTCTTTTTTGGGACGGATGACTTTGGCCATTTAGGTACAAGTCCGTGTGTGTAGGTTTTCGATACACTCGGTGACCCAAAGTACCGTCCTCCTTCCGTTGGATTAGAATATCAAGAAATGGCAAGCTATTATTCTTCTCCACCTCCATCGTGAACTGAATGCTTGGATGTTGTTCATTCATGTGTTTAAGGAAGTTCTCTAGTTCCTTGGGCCCATGTGACCAAACAATAAATGTGTCGTCTACGTAGCGGAAGTAGTGCTTCGGCTTGAGCATGGTTGAAGCCAGGGCTCTTTCTTCGAAGTCTTCCATATAGAAATTCGCAATGGCAGGAGAGAGCGGTGATCCCGTTGGAACGCCATCAACCTGCTCGTAATATTTTCCATTGTAGAGGAAATACGTGGAGGTCAGCAGGCGATGAAATAGACTGACTGTCTTTTGGTCAAAACGAGCTGCCAGGCGCTGAATCGTTTCTTTCAATGGAACTCGAGTGAATAAGGACACGACATCGAAACTGACCATGCTGTCCGTTTGAGCCGGGTGGAAATCTTTTTTCCACCCGGGAAGCCGAGTTCTTTATGTGGTGCTCACATGTTCCCATGCGTAGGGAGCTAATAGCCCGGTGAGATGTTTGGCTAAAGGTTGTAAGTGGGAGAGTCAATGGCACTCAAAATGGGCCTCAAAGGAATCTCTTTCTTGTGTATTTTTGGCAGGCCGTGTAGCCTTGGTGGTACCGGAGCTTGTGGCATAAGATTCCTTCTGGTTTCTTCCGGGATATTTGCTTTCTTAATCAGCTCAATAGTGTTTCTGACTTTGCAGTCAGTGGGGCCACGGTTTAAAGGACGATAAGCAGCGTCTTGAAGGATCTGTTGAAGTTTTTCCTTGTAATCATCGATCTTCATCACCACTGCTTGTCATGGCGAAGTCAGCATTTCTCCGTAGTTTAGCCGCCAAGGCAAATCTCTCTTCTTGGTCAAATTGGGTTGTGGGAGAGCTTCTTTCAGAGCCATCGTGATCTTCCCTCGTATCTCCTCCGGGGTGTCAGGCGGAAGTTTAAGTGCGACCCGTAAGTGTAGCCCTTAAGGATAATAAAAGAAAGAAATACGATAACCTCCATAGCTAAAATCGTTGCTGTCCGAAAAATAACGTAAATGTATTGAGATTGCATCATAAATATTAACTTTGTACATTGGGCCCAATATATCTTTAAAAAGCTCTAAATATTGGTGTTGCTTGTACAAAAGTTAATTTCTCATCAAAAGAAATTATTAAACTATTTAAATGATTGAACAAACTGTTTTTATTTATGTGTTGTATAATAATAACCATTAATCCCTTCAGCAAGGAGTTAAGATCTCTAAGTGTTTGTGTAATAGCGAAGGTTCATCGAATTTGTTTTAAATAAGAAAGAAAAACGTGGCCGGGAGAAGGTTACAACAATTATGTTCTCTTAATTACATTTTATACCACAATTCTTGTCAATTTAAAATATTTAGTAAGTACTTTGTTTCTTGTATGTCCAAAGTTAAGAATAAAATACTTCATAATTTAAAAAAATTGTTAAGGAACAGTAAAAATAGAACATATTTAACAAATAGGCAAATGTTACCACAGAGAAAGATCATGAATTCTTGCATAGATATAGTGAGTGTGAAGAGGTGGTTTAGGTTCTTAAATTATTATGTAGCACCACCAAGCTATTGCTCTTGCGTCAGCAATGAGGAAATTTCTACATAAATACGTATTTCAATGTGGAGTGTAAGTTAGTTGCTGTCATTTTGAGATGATTCCAAGAGTGAAATTTGAGTTCACTGTGCATGGTATGAGAAGGGTCCATTTACCGAAGTTTGGTATATTTCAGTAGGGGTACACGGTTATTTAGCAGCCACTGTAACAAATCACTGGCCGGAAATATTTTAAGGCTATGTACTTCATCAACAGCTCAAATCATTCAACATCATGTAACTAACGGCTCGTATATAACTAACAAAAATAAATTGTGCACGATAGTTTGACATTCCTACGGCCAAAATAATTGAAATAATGTCAGTTGTGAACAGTCAACCCAATCAATCACTACATTGAATTAATTAAAGATACGTTCTTAATGATAACATCGTGCAGCTATTAAGAATTGAAGTCCTTGATAATACACATAACAAGATACGGCAGAGACTCCGTTATGAACTTTTTGAAAATAACGATCAATTAATCCATATCTGCAATAGAAAAGTATATTCTTCAAATTCTATGCTCAAATTTACTTACGTATGGACAATGTACGAGCTAACACTTGCGTATTTATCACAGTATAAAAATAACACCAAAAAACTGCAGACGTAATTCAATCTGCCGTAATGCTTAAGTACGTGCCGTAAATAATTAAATCTCTGTTGCCACAACAAACACAATCTAGGCTTATTATCTTCGCAAATTCGTAGATATATTACGCGAAGTAGAACCGTCTGTTGCTGTTTCCGGATGGACTGCTGTGCTTCCGAGACCCATCGGAAACACCATATTCCGAGGTGTTGAAACCGTTATAGAATTGCTTACTCTTCCGAGATTGTGACGTCCTACCGTGAACCGACCTCGGAATTCCGAGGAGGTTGTTGTTGCCGTACAGAATAGGGCGCTCACGTCCTCGGTTGTATGTGCCTACGCATATTCATGTTTTGGCCGCCACGGGTGAGAGGCGTTGTGGTAAAGCGAGCGTTGTTTCATCCGCAGGGACAAGGACCCCGTGGGGGGAGGGGACGGCAGGGTGTGGAACTGGAGCCGCTTCGTGTCGTCGGTTCGGGCGCGGCTCACCGTGGCGCAGGTGGTCGAGTCCGTCCGAGCCAACGCCGAGCTCACGTTCGACTTCGTCATGCTGCTGCTAGTGGCAGGGTGAGTCCTTTCTCCTTCGCGAGGCAAGACGCCGCTATAATGGAGGGCGTCTTCCACAGCCAACGAGCATCGTCTTAGTCACGGGTGGGGCAAGTGGACAGGGATGTCCAGGGCCGGACGGAGGCCAAAGCTCTTGCAGCATTTTGTCACCGCCGTACTTCAGAAAATAATCAATATAAAACCCGAAAAGAAAATTTCATAAAACGCACTCTTAGATAGGAGACGTTGTTTGATTTTTCATCATCATTTATTGCTGGAAAGTTTTGAAATTCAAATTTCCGTCTCTCCCCCCGAGCAGGCCCTTAATTTGCATTATCCTGATTTCGTCCCTAAAATCCCTCCTTTTGTTTCCATATAGTTTAGATGAGACTCCGCGCGATGACTTAACAGACATTGTTTTTAAAAGCACACATGTGTATCAATAATTGGCTTCAATTGGATTGGATTTGATGAATGAGGAAACGTCTTTTAATTTTCCCGTTGAAGGAAAAGTCTCCTTTGTGGCGACCGTTGGTAGTGCAATGGATACGCTCTGCGGTTAGTCGCTCTGCTCCATCTTATGATCAGTGTTAGTCACAACACCCTATTGGAAAATTGGTTTACACGATAATGGCTGCCACTCCATGTCATCTTGCTTCTTTGTGTTGCCTACAGTTGCGGGAGATAGCATCTGCTGTAGCAAGACTGGAAGAAGCAGTCGAGGCGTGGTGTTACATCCAACGCATGCTCCATCTGACCAATGAGAAAAGACTTTCAGAATAGCCTTGGTGGAGCTTAACCCACCGACAGTTCTAAGAGAGTGGCGTCGTTGATGGACGCCTCTTTGGCATCCAGCCGGATGTTCACCTTGAACAGCGTGTTGTAGTACTTCAGTGGAAAAACGGCTGTTAGTCGTGATGTGTGGAATCCTTGGTCTCTGACATATTTAGTGCTGGGATAGGATTATGTCTGCTCTGCGATGCCCTCAAGCCAATAGCTTGCTCGCCTCTGTTAGGCGGCTCACGTAATTTGTGGCATTCAGGGTAGAAGTGGTCACGGGCAGGGATGTTTCACAGGGGACGAAGGACTGGGAGAGACGCCGAATTTAGCCAGCTATTCTCAGACGGGGCAGAGTGAGCATGAGGGCTGCGCAGTAGCCGAAAGATGAGGACAGCATTGAAACCACGTGACTTCGGGGAAATCTGCGGGAAGTTTGAACGTGCACCTCAAAGTGACCCGCTGCGCATCCAGGCTTCGAAATATTCGTCGATTCAGTGGAAACATGCTAGGCTCAAATATCTATTGTATTTCGTTTGTTAAAATATTGAAGTCCGGCGTGTTATAAATACAGCTATGAAATTAACAGACCAGCTTTTTGCCGCCCTCAACCAGATTCGCCACAGATAAATCTTACAACAGCAATAAGATAAAAAGTTGAGTTTTCTTTTTGTGACGATCAAACAGTAATATTTTCTTTTTTTGATTGACAATCGTCCTGAAAAAATGAAAGTTGGATAATAACCTCGCTGCCGGAATGCATAAAATTCCAAATCAGCTGGGAACGAAAGGAAAGGGGGTGACATGTAAGCATGCGACATTGAAATCGCTGCAGCAAAATATGCCTGAGAATTCATCCGGAAATAATGAACACACCATCTATGGGAACACATAAAGCAAGGTAGTTGACAGGGAATAAGATGGAATAGGTTACAAAAATGAAATTTATTAACAAGATTAAGAGAATCAATACATGAGTTGGAATATGAAAAAAAGTGACACACGAAGCAGAAATATTAGGCTTGCTGCAGAAAATGTAGACGGGAAACAATCCCTTAGATCAAAAGAAGGAACGCCATTATCGGAGAAAATAGCAGTTCAGAACCTGGAAGTAAATAACATTGTCAAAAAAGTATAACAATTGATAAAAAAAAGATTACAATTGATTTCAGTGGTGTTGAAAGATCCTAGGTAAAAAATTCAAAGTGCACGGAAATTAAAACGTGAATGAGCTCCCTTAACGATTATAGCATGAACAGAGTGACCAAAACATACAAAAAAGAATATAACAGAGGCACTTCATTAACATAAATGTTACACGGAAACAGAAAAAAATGTGAATGTAAAATATCTACATATGAACATTGGCCGTTCCATACAAAAATTGGATGATAAATTGCCACTTTACAAAAGAAAATACAAGCACACCGCATTTACCATAAGCATGAGTGCTTCAAAACACTTAACACATGAACAATGGCAGTTTCATCAATATAACAGCACATAAATGGATTATTTACAAAAGAAAATACATGCAGAGTGTAATTACTGCCAACATGAGTACACCCAACACTCTGCATATGATCAATAGCAGTTTCATAAATACAGCAGTATATAAATTCTAACTTTAGAAAATAAATTATAAGCAGACAGAAATTGCTATAATTATGGGTGCCCCCAACACCCCAACATAATACCAATCAATGGCAGTTTCAACAGTAGATGTCATTTCAACAGTAGATGTCATTTTTCCCGCGTACCATAAGAGAGCACGGTAGGCAGCGTAGCAAAGGGATAAGTAGGTGAAATATAATCAGAGTAGTCTGTAGTGCATGATGCATGTCAATAATCCCTTTCTTATTATGTAGATACTAACCATCTAGCTGCATGTGACCCTATTGTCCAGCATGTCTCCATTAAATATCCTAGTTACTTGTTAATAGTGCATGTTTGGTGATCTTCAACCCCTGCCACACACCCCCGTCGTGGCTTGCAAGGTATTACGTAAAGTATAAACATTTCAACCATAGAAAAGAAATTATACAATACACAGAAATCACTATCATCATGAGTGCCCCCATTACTCAACCGCATGCGCAGAAACCAAACGACCTATCCTTCACTGCTATTCACGAGACTTCGCCATCTTATGTTGGCGAGTGGTGCCAAAGGGACCACGGTTTAATGTCCCATCCGACGATGATCTCTTCACTGACAAGGAATCGCTTCGTAACCTCGAACACCGTCGTTGTTCTGGCGCCCATGATAAGGCTGTTCTAGACAGAGATTTTTAAGGCATCATGCAGAAGGAAGATATTATATGGAGTGGGGGTTTCCGGCAGGTGGATGACATGCAGAGAGAATGCACACTGACTGGTCCATCAATAGTGTACATGGGATATAGATTTGGGCGCGAATTCCTTAGTCCCTGTTCATTAAAAAAAAACTCTGGATAGATTCGAGAGAAATCATTTATTGCCTGTGGCTTAACAGAACGAGAAAGTTGGTAATTTGAAATAAAATAGCCAGCAGAACCATGCTACAGGAATGTTTTTCCTATAGTAATCAATAGCGCAGCGTGTGAGTTCTTCAGAATCAGGCTGCAAGGCTTTGATAGCGCGTGTCTATAGCTTTGCTTCTCCTCGAATTCCATTTGGCGATGTTCTGATGCGGGTGGTATGTTGGCATGCCGAGTCCACTGTGGTCGGGAGGAGGAAGGGAATGACCCATATCTCAGGCGGTTGAAAGTCGTGAAGAAGCGATCGGCTCCAGAATATTAAACACGGCTGTAATGAACCTTAGAACGTCATTGCCAAGTATGGCATCGGTATAGCGGTCATCTCGAGTAGCGGAAGTACTAGTCAAGGAATTTTGAGTCCTATTCGAATGGAGAGAAGCATGTTGGGCACATGTTGCTACTTTTACAGTGTCTTGGTCGTGATGAAATGGAATGTCAAACAAATGCCTGATGAATATGAGTAACCTACATGTTTGGCAGTTCCATGCTCTCTTGTTATCTTCAGTGATGCCAAAGCATTTGAACCCTTCATTCTTACTCAACTTATTTCAATTTTTTTTTTGCATTTTGAGTGAATTTTCCGACTCTTATGATTTGGTTTATATCAAAATTTAATAACATACATTACTTATTATTTTTCGATGTCTTTTGTTTTCTCTCTCTGTACTGAAGTTATGAAAGTATTTTCAGATAAAGAACAAGTCAATAAATGATTGTAGTGACTGTGGAATCTCCTCACATAGGTGAGCCACTGGCTGGAGTGACTCCAGTGGCCATCTCTGCCGAAACGCTTCCTTCCTTACCGTCCAGTTCAATCGGCACTCTACAAGTTCGAAGTTTACAAGTTTTGTCCAGGGAATAATTCAGTAAGAAAATAAGTGTTGCAGGTGAGCAGTCTTAGTAGTCCTTCAGAATGGGCTCCCCTTTCTCGTCCACATGGCGTTTCCAGCACGACTGCCACACTTGGTGGGCTCCCTGGACACTGAAATGGACACGGATTCGTGGACACTCTCCGTCGGCCCAAAGCTGCTTCCTTTCGGGCTGCGTCTGAGTCTTGGGGACAGAAAGAAGTGTGGGTGGGGCGCGTGGAGCAAGGTGGTTGTGGCAAGTCGGGGTTGCGCCAGAAACTCCCTCTCGCGAGCAGCAGCAGTGGCTGGGCACGTCGCAGCAATAAGATGACATAAGGCACACTGGTCCCATTCTCAAATTTTCAGACCAAATTTCAAGCACTTAAATGCCCATTGGAGTCCAAATCTTGTTTCAGCGCCACCAGAGTGTCATCGTTACTTTGATTTTCTGTATGATCGGGTGCAAAAGGTAGTTTTGGACGGTGTTACCTCACCGAAAATTGAAGTCACTTCGGGTGTCCCACAAGGTAGTGTGATAGGTCCACTCCTATTCCTTTTGTACATAAATGATATCCATAAGGTGGTAAAAAGTAAGCTTCGTCTATTTGCCGATGACACAGTAGTGTACAGAGAAATTCTATGCCCAAACGATAAAGAATATTTAAATATTGACCTACAAGCAATTGAAAATTGGTGTAATACTTGGCAGTTAGAATTAAACTTTAAAAAATGTCTTGTAATGAATTTTGGAAAAAGAATAGCTCTCCTCCTAGCACTTACAAAGTAAGTAATAATGAATTAACAAAAGTGGAATCCATAAATATCTTGGAATGAGACTGACACATGATCTTTCCTGGGGTAAACATATACGTGTAATAATGGGTCAAGCTAATCGTAAACTGGGTTTCATCAAAAGAGTATTGGGTAAATGTGACGATCATGTACAAGAAATCAGCTACTTTTCCCTTGTTAGACCTCATTTGGAATACGCTGCCAGTGTATGGGCTATCTTTACGAAATCGGGCTAATTAATGAACTTGAACGTGTGCAGCGATTGTTGGAAAGATTCGTAAAGGGACGGTACGATAACTATATTAGCGTGACCAGTCTATTAAATGAATTAAATTGAAAATCATTGTCAGATCGCAGGTTGAAATTTAGACTTAATCTCTTAAACAAATTCCAAGATAATATTTTCAGTGATGACGTTAAAACTATTTTGCAAATCCCAACTTGGTAGACTGGACCATGATTACAAAATTAGAGAAATTGATTGCCGAACTGACAGATTCAAAATTTCCTTTTTTCCTCGTACAATTAGGGAATAGGAGTAACGGTAAATATATCCAGTTCGAGTGTAGCAATGGATAACATTGGTAGCTGCTTGCTGGTATAAGGACTTAAAGCTTACCCAACCAACAGAATGTTTTTGCATGTATGCTTAGTTTTTTTTATCTTTTTTTAAATAGTGTAGTGTAGAACATTATATATATATATATATTCACCCCCTTCCACACACCTTTATGTTGGCTTGCAGTGTATTATGTAGATGTATGGATGTAGATTAAGGCTCGTTGACGGACGCCGTGTGTGTTCTTCATCTTCCACGGGTCCTCTTCCCTCGCGAATCATCTTGAGGAATTCAAAAACCCTTATTTCCGACATGGCTTCCTCCCATGAAGTCTCGGTGCTGGATTTTTTTAGTTTAACAGAAATTTTCACTGCATGAAGTTGCTCCAATGGACACCACAGGTTGTCCTTCCGTCTCGCTGAAAACCACGTCCCCCTAGCCCTTCTAGCTGGCTAGAAAAATCCATTCCTGATATTTTCCGGACAAACCATGTAGTTCTAGGACAGTTCTTTCATGGACGCGCGAGCCTCTTGTGGAGATTCGACGGTACAGCCTCCTTATTTTCCTTCCTTCCACCCCCCCCCCCCCCTCGCCTCCCGTCTCCGACTGAATGTCTCTCTCTCTCTCTCTCTCTGTGTTTTTTTGCAGTATGGTGGCAGCCATGGGTCTCGTGGAGAACAGCTCTGTTACACTGGTGGCCAGCATGCTCATTTCTCCTCTAATGGTGAGAGATTAAGATAAGGATTTAAAGATAAAGGCATTTGCCGTGTCTGGGCTCTTCGGAGACCAGAACTCTTTGATGCACCTACAGTAGAAGCCAATTTACAATCCCTGACGGAGATAGCGTTGGTACTTTGAATCGATATTTTAAAAAGCCACGATCAAAATTAATGGCTGCCTACTTTACCAAAGGGACGCCAGGTCGAATTTGATTTTTTCCTCCGCTCCAAGGTATCCTTCTACGATTGCTTAATCGGTGGATTCGGAGCCTATGCTCCACTTCGTCATTGCGACATATATGCGATAAGAAGTCCGTTCATCCCTTCCGATCAACAGAGAGGGTCGATATCAAATCGCCGCTCGGAACCTCCGCCTTTTTTTCCCTCCGAGACTTTCGCTGCCTCCTAACCTCCCGCGCACTTTCTTGCTAGCCTAGTTTCAAGTAAGTTGCCTTTTCTCCTGATGATCAAGCAGTGACTGCTAAATAAACCCCGGAGCAATTAAACCTGCCATTCTGGGAGAATTGCCTGCCATTGTTGCGTAAATCGCTACGCGCAAATTCCTGCGCAATCACACCTGATTTTCCTCGTTGTGAATGCTATGCGCTTTAATTCGAATGTGTATACTAATATTTTAATCTTAGGTCGATGTACAGAGGCCCCGAAAACATATTTGGAATCAGTTTCAAGTCCCCCTGAGCTAAAAACGTGATATTCAGTTATTTTTCCAGTAGAGTAGTCAGCATTGCGGAGGAGCTCATTAGTCGATGCTGACATTGATTGGGGGTGCAATTGGTTCCAATGTCGGATATTGTCCGATAGCTGTCTGCGTCACATCCTGCGGAAGTGAATGAAGTAGAATGAAGAGTGGTCCGCCGTGGGAGAGCAAGAGGAAGTGTGTATACCTGCCGGCAGAGAGAGGCGTGGCGTAACACGAGAGAGGGAAGAATTATATCCTTCCAGGTGATAAAGACTCTTTCCGATCTTGAGTGAGACGGGACAGTAGAACAAGTATTGTCAACTGGAAAATAGACAGGGAAATATATTTCAGAAAATACCAGACGAATTACTGACTTAAAGAACCAAACTACTCAAAGGTCTAAGTCCCACTCGGAAATCAACGGCAAGAGCGGTAAACAGAGGCGCGCGCGAGAGGAAATGAGAACTCTCTTAAGTCTCGCAACTTGAGGCTCTGTCCAATGTCTACGACTCGAACAGAGAGGATGTGTGTGTGTGTGCTGAAATGGCTGTGCAAGACGCCGAGCATGGCCTGCGTGCTTCAGAGGTCTTCTTCTTCCGCCTCCTGGTGGTGGTGGGGGAAGAGCGCGAGGCGTGCATTCGGAACCTATGCAGAGTGGATCCCTGTTGACTGCCGCAGACTACATTGCGAAAGTAACAGTAACGAAGGAAATGTTAGTACGACATAACAACTTCAACGTTGGGATTCAATTCATTCCCGTGAGTGATGACCTTAGGTGTGCCCGCACGCCAAGTCAAATCCTAACGGCATAAAGATAATGGCAGTAATGTCAAGATAAAGTCAATGAGAGTAATGAACGTGTCCATCACTGCCATTGACTGCATCCCGAAATTATGTTTACGTGGTTCATCTATCCAGAAACCAAGTTGCCAAGCCAAAGGGCAAGAGTTGGAAGGTCGCGGAGGAGTGCATCTCTCAGCGGCTCTTTACGAGTGGCATCGATATGATCGAGAGGAGGCCTCATCCGATGCAACGAGTTCGTCCGGAAGAAACCAAATTCTTCATTGAATTTTCATTTCAAGGATGATCTCGTGATTCCCCGGCTGGAGAAGTTCTCCAAGGGTCGGGTCCGAAGTATCTCCTGGCTTCATATAATACCCCTTCGTCCGGCGAGAGGCCCCACTCCTGCTGCTTCCCTCTCTCGTCTTCAATTTTCTGGAGCACTGATTTACACGCGTTGCTGACGGCGCACCCCGAGTCGCGGTCGACGTCTTTCGTTTGCGAGACCTGATTTCAATCGCTTCCTTAGTTAATTTGTCCCAATGTGTGCATGGGACCTGGAGTCGTCAGAAGGCGATGAGATGATCTAGTGATGGAAAAATCGATTTCGATTAAAATCGAGTTTTAATAGTCAAAGATCGAGGAAATCGAGATCGAGCCATGATCTTCGAGTTTCGATCCAAACTCGATTTTTCAACTTCGATCATGACCATTTCGTTTGATCTCAGCAGCGCGTAGTAGTCAGTAGAGGTCCTCGATGAACAGCCACTGAGGTCACTTCTTGTTAGAAGTAGATGCCAGTAGAAGTTAGGCAATACCTCAACAGGCCACCCGTCGATAGGAAAGTCAACCCCAATCCTCTGAAAGTCTGGGAGGAGATAAAGGTTGTATACCCCAACACGTACCGTTTCGCGATCAGAGTGCTGAGTATGATAAAGTCATCCGTCGCATGTGAAAGACTTTTCTCTAAGGCCGGTAAAATTGGAAAGGCACGCCCTAGATCATCAAGAAAGCATCTCAATCAGTTGATCTTTCTTAACATTTTAGTGAAGCCGAATGGTTCCAAGTGGTGATCCACATTAAAGTAAATTGTAAATTTTTACGACTAATAATTCAAGAATGTTTTCTAAGTACATTTTTAGGGATTTTTTATATTATTCAAATATGTATTATGAGCGTTTTCCAAATGAATAATAAACATGTTTTTGTACCAACTGCATTTTTTTCAAAAATGAACCGTAGATTTTTTCGATTAATCGATCTTTTGGTTCAAATTTCGATTTTTGCTGAAAAGTCGAGCTTTTCATTTCGATTAAAAATCGATTGCTCGAAAAATCGATTTTGACCGACATTTTTCCATCACTAAGATGATCCTGCGCTCGGCGACGGCAGACTTTTTGGGATATCTGAGGAGGCAACTCTTGTGCTCCCTGATCTCAAGGGTCTCTCCAAGCACCCTGAGTTTGAAGGCCCGAGTTATCTGGAGGAGAGTTGATTCCTTAGCTTCACCGGCGGTTTGTGGACTGTCTCGATGTTGCCCTTCTGGGGAATCCGCCAAGTCTCCCCTTGATTGAAGAAAGGAGGAGGCACGTTTTGGACGAGAGTTTTGTCCCTTCTTGTTGTAGGTCCTAGATGGAGCGCAGGGGCTAATTCACCCAACCCAAGAAGAATTTTCAAGAAGACATTTAAAATAAGCCCTTCTGCAAATCTGTAGCTTTACCATGTTTAAGGAGATATACCTTAATATGTGTGGTAACTTTTCCGACATTCGAATTTTGCGACGTTGCAATTTCTCGTAAACTGTATGAAGATCTATTTCGGGATCCCCATCTCGGGGTCAGGATCTTTTGAAGTTTGCCGACGTTTCGATGTCTGAACTTAAGAAGTTCCTGACCCGGTGGGGATCCCCCGAGAGCTCTTCATATTCGCCGGGAAACACCAAATCCTTCTTCTCGTTAACAGTTGCGTGTTTTGCGAAACGGCTTTAGAATTTCCATATCCCTATCAAATGATGTCAACTTTGGTCAAAATCGGTTTGAACCCGATTGGGTGGTCATTTTTGCCGATATTCTGGTTGAATTGACGTGGCATGACCCATATGAACATGAAATGCAAAAGTTGTTATATTAGATATTCCCCTTTGTTAGGGACAGTATATTCTTCCCTTGATGAGCAAGCGATACCTTATGCCACCTCAAAAATCAATCATGCAGATTCTCCCCATGAAATGACTAGCATATGTATACACATTAAAACATGATCAAACTGTCGTTTGTCATTTCGTTATGCATAAGTTACCTGTCCACATCCTTCTGTTTACCTTTAACTCTCAATTCTGCTCCTTACATTTAGAATTCCTGCCTCTAACGTTTCTGCGGCTCTTTCAGAAGCGATGGGAAGGACCCTTTGGTCACTGATTGTATCACGCTTGTATCCAGGGTCCAATCCTGGCGGGCACCTTCGGGACCGTCGTCCAGGACAGGCAGCTCCAGAAAATCGGCCTCCTCAATGAGCTCGTGGGACTGGCTTCGTGCATAGTGGTGGGTTTCACCTACGGCCTCGTCATTGGCTGCGTCACTGACCACTGGGGCTCTGTCGCATCAGATTGGCCGACTCAGGAGATGATGTCCAGGTAATCGCAAAGGGAGAAATACTCATTGCTTGTGTTTTGTCTGTCTCAGCCAGGAAGTTGGGAATTCCGTCTCTCTCTCTCTGGCGGTACGTTTCAATGTTGATAGCGTGCTTGTCCTGGAAGACTCAGACTCTCGTGGTGGTGTCATCTTCTAATATAGTCGAGGATCGTCCAATGGGAGATGTTTGTCAGCAGATACGTTTTGTACTTTTAGCACTGTCCCAGGAGAAAGAAGAGAGCATGTCTAGTCTGTGTGTGTCCACTGGTGTTCCTTTCTTGTGCGCCAGAACCCAGGGTTCTCTCTCTTGCCATCTCTCCCTCATCCCAACTTTTCGCAGGCACTCCTTGGATACCCCTTGCTTTAGTTTCTGGCTCCCGTGCAAGAGGAACTTTCTGTAATTCTCGTCTTTTCCTCAGTAAACAAGTGACCCTCACTGAATATATGCACCGCGCTCTACCCGTGATCCTACTTTATGCATTATTGTTAATTTCTTCATCCATTGTACACCCATGGAGTCTATAGAAAGGAGAGGCAACTTACGTCCTCTGGCGGGGAAAACACACGCCTCCAGACGTTGCTTGATAAGTGAGTTCCAGTTTTGACTACCGGTAGCGCCTCTGTTCCTTTTCTAGCACCGTACCTGAATTTGGGTGCTTGATTTACGTTGTGATCGCGCGCAATTGGAGTTGTAACTACGATGTATTGATCATGAAAAGAGAGAATTTGAAGTAATAAATGGTGGGATCATCTTGATTTTCTCCTGGGTGTTCCACGGGTTACTCCTCATCTCTTAAAAGAAATAAGGCGGAGATGAAAAAGTGTGTTTAACTGCGGTCACCTCCCCGTCAAATTAAACAATTGAGTATTTCTACAACGTGTTTCTTTTTCAACGCCGAAATTAGTATATAGATGGCTTCTCCGTAGAGGTCAGATAGAGAAAACGCACAGTGGTCCCAAAAAACTGGCTAAACCGTCATTATATCCGCGTACTTACTAAGTGAAATGATTGATTCCCAAGGTTATGTACCTGCTAAATCAGATTTTGAAGTTATAATTGTTGTGTTTTAATGTTATTATTTAAAATATACATAATGATTTAAAAACTCTTTCTAAATATTCTACAGAATTAAAATGTTAAATGAAACCACAATTATATAGATCCTATCCTCCGTAACATTAAAAAATCGATAAATTCTTAGTACTTCGGAATCCAAGTAATCCCTGCTGGGAAATTCTCAATTGGCGCTTGGAATTTCCCTGCAGGGAATTCCCCCACGGATTTACCGCGTGCATTTCCTTATCCCATTATATGCGCAGGGAAGTATTCACTTAATCTAAAATTGACATTAGGAAACTAATTCCCTGCGAGGAAAATTCCATGATGAGTATTCGCACATGGGAATACCCTAATGTCAATTTCAGGTTAAGTGAATACGTGAAGAATTCCACACATCGAGAGACGAATACAGCTTACCACGTAAAGCTAACAGCAGCATTTATTGGCCACTAAAATGCATCAAAAACAGCAATCAGCAAAATAAAAAGGACGTTATCAATTTACGCTCTCGTATTCCAGTGAAATCCCCTTTTCTACCCACATACGGCATGCCAGGTACACCATATGCCATGTGTGGAATATGTACTCCTCCATCATCCATTCCCTTATTTTCCAAGTCTTTAGAAGACACATCTCCACACTTGTAATGCCAAAGAGCATCTGTAAGAATAAAAAAGATCCCATTACCATAATATAGTAAGCACTTATGTATTAACACTTCATCCCTATGCAATAGGAAAGATACACCTGACTCATGTTTAGAATTTCAACGGTAAAACTTATCATCAATAAGAAATGGTGCACATATCGAACACTGTGATATTATCTGCTCTATTCCCCGTTAAGCAATGCTTAATACCTAGATACCACAAGTAATGAAATGCCTACAAATATCGTACTGGTGAGTAATCTCATGACTTCCCTTAGCAGAAAAGAATTATAACTCTGTAATTTAAGCAGGACGAAAGCTATTGTGGATAAAGAATTAACTACTTACCCTCGACGACGTCCGCTATTACCAATTCAGTAAATATTTCCTTTTCCCTCCCACCAAGGAAATCTTTAGGCCAGATTCATCGTATCCTCTTCAACAGAGTAGGTGTTTTATATGATCTCGTTCTTTCTCGGCGAATGATACTTAAAAAACATTCTCGGGTTTCTAGCCGAGTAAGATGTTTTGTTGCTAACGTTTCGATGGAATACTCCTCCATCGTCCTCAGAGCAACAAAGCTTACTTTGGCATTCCGCCCGCGCTTATATAGCCGTCTCATCCGGGGGGCATTGTTGTCTCCTTTTTTCCGTTATTTTTCGAATTAACGGTTTCCATTCTTTGCTGATGATGTACCCAGCATCACGACTTAACGTGTTGTCTTCCAGCCTGATTTCTACGGCCTCTTTAAGGAGACGATCCCAATACCCATTTGTTTTGGACACCAAGCGAGCCTCATCGAAGGAGATGAAGTGATCTTCTGATAAGCTGTGTTCAGCCAAGGCAGATTTTTCGGGGTGGAACAACCTAATACATCTCCTGTGCTCTTTTATCCGGGTCTCTATTGTGCGCCCTGTCTCTCCGATGTATATTTTCCACACTGACATGGTATACGGTAAACTCCAGGTGTTTTGAGTCCCAATTCGTCCTTGACGCGCACTAAATCGCCACGCAGTTTTTTCGGTGGTTTATGAATGGTTTCGATGTTCCATTTCGCTAGGATCCTAGAGATTTTTCCGGCAACGGTTGAAACATATGGCAGACAAGCTCTAGCAGTGGGTTTTTTCTCTTTGGGAGACCTGGAGTTTACCGTATACCATGTCAGTGTGGAAAAATATACATCGGAGAGACAGGGCGCACAATAGAGACCCGGATAAAAGAGCACAGGAGATGTATTAGGTTGTTCCACCCCGAAAAATCTGCCTTGGCTGAACACAGCTTATCAGAAGATCACTTCATCTCCTTCGATGAGGCTCGCTTGGTGTCCAAAACAAATGGGTATTGGGATCGTCTCCTTAAAGAGGCCATCGGAAATCAGGCTGGAAGACAAAACGTTAAATCGTGATGCTGGGTACATCATCAGCAAAGAATGGAAACCGTTAATTCGAAAAATAACGGAAAAAAGGAGACAACAATGCCCCCCGGATGAGACGGCTATATAAGCGCGGGCGGAATGCCAAAGTAAGCTTTGTTGCTCTGAATAAACGATGGAGGAGTATTCCATCGAAACGTTAGCAACAAAACATCTTACTCGGCTAGAAACCCGAGAATGTTTTTTAAATAAAGAGTAGGTGTTGTATGTTTTTCTTGTAGGGTCAATCACATCACTCCATAATATTGAATACTGGTGGGCTGAAAAGGATAAAAGTTATTTTAATACGTACCTATATGAAATTACCATTCAATAAAAAGCAAATGCACACATGTTCCTAATTACCAATTACGCATGAAAAATAAAGTATTATAATGCACTGGTTTTTCAGGAGAGACTACGAAGATTGATGTAGGATATTCCAACCCTGCCGCGTGAACGGGGGTGAGATTCACAGTAATTGCCATGCGAAAAAAATTCACCTGGACCGGGAATCGAACCACGGACCTTTGGCTTTCCGGGCCACTGCGCAGACCACTACGCTACCCACGCTAATCCCTAATTTGAATGGCAATTTTTCCCGAGGTTCGAAGTACTAGCCAAAGGTCCGTGGTTCAATTCCCGGTCCAGGTGAATTTTTTTCGCATGGCAATGAATGTGAAGATACGAAGATGATTGCTTTACTACACGATTTAAGGCTCGCCGGCTCATCAAACAATAAGGCTTCATAGACAATTTAAGTGTTAATGTAGTTTATGTAATGCATGGTATGCAACATGACCATTGATTATTAGAGAAATGAAACTTACCTCAACTGTTAAGGCGCCATGAATATCCATGTGGTGGTTATGTCACTAATTTACGACCAAACCATTGAGCAGACACCTAGGAGTGAAACACTAAAGAGTACGTAGCACAACCATGGTACAGCCAACGATATTAGTTCCTTGAGAATTCACATGAACATACACGTATTTTAGTATGTTCACGAGGTCCATGGGGTTATAATGGGCGCCGCACACGAAAACCGATGCTCAGTTGTTCTTTCATAATGTCTGGATTGCAGTTCCTCGTCGAATTCCCTGGGGGATCCCCCATTCGACGGGGAACTGCAGGGATCAACATGGCATTTACAACAGTGATGCTTCGATCCTGTCAGTGACGGGATACGAACACGTAACCTTCAGCTACCGGCTTGCGTGTTAATTACCGATTTAAGACACTCTTAATTTAGGCTCCGAATAATATGATCAGTAATATATAACTCCTGGAATAGTTGGGAAAAAGATAATTTTTTTGTTTTTGTATTCATTTTTATTTTAACGTAAAATTTTTGATCTAGTAAAACTTAATACATCACTACATCGGATTCATTGTTGCTTTGCGAGTCAACATCGCATTGTCGCTTTGCGAGTTAGAAGATTTTCAACTTCAGCTGGTGAGTTTACCTCAGTTTTTCCGGCGGGTTTCTTATTGTGGAATTTAATGGGTCTGAGATTAACAACGATCTCCAGAATAAACCTTTTTGTAGCCACCCTGGGAGGTTTCCTTGTGTGACACTCCCGATCTTATCTTCGTATATCCTTATTTCTTTCCCATATGGCTTCGACTGAATAGTGTCCATTTGGAATAAATGATTCCTTGGCTCCGTGGATCAGTAGCTTGGGCACTGTAGGTGGCATGTAATAACACGCGTAAAGCCGGGCACACAGGTCCGCTGTAGCCAAACAATATTCCATGAATACAATGTCTTTGATCCAGTAACCACTTGATAAAGATTTTAATTTACTAGCTTTTCTAAAACTACTAGCTCTTCTAAAACTACTAGCTTTTAAAAATCACAGAAAAGCGAGGTGCCTATATAATTGCACGTTCAGAAAGAGTCTGGCCCTGGTGTGGCCTGAGTGGAATTCGTCCCTTCCTCATCGAAGAGCACTTGGCTGTCTTTCTTGTTCGATAGCAATACGAGTGCAATCGAAATCTGGCCTCTTCAGTCGAAACATCTCTTTCGGGCGGAGCGGGGGGGACAACTAGGGTATTTGGGAACATTTATTCCTCTGTGGAAGACCTTATCCTATTTCCAGAAGCCAGTTGTTACAGGCTAGTTCGGGCGTAATAGAAACGTTAAATTATAGGTATTCCAAACAACAATTATTTGCTGAGAAAACATTTCGTACCTCTTCGTTATAGTTAGCAGCATGATATGCTTTATAGGTTGATGATAGTACGTAAACCGAGACTCATGGAAATTTAACTCTGGATTTAGAGGTGAATATCCAATATGCGAGAAAAGGCCAGTATCCAGTACGTAAGAGTGCAAACCATGCATGGATATCCGAGCCCTATAACAATACACGGGAGTAACCATGGGACTGGGTTGCTGCGCGGCAGCCTGGTCGCGGCGTAGCGTGGTGACGCTCGACCGCCTGGAGGTCAGGTAGGCAAGTATGGGCTAGCCTTCTTCTTCTTCTTCTTCATGGTCGATCCGCTTTTCTGTTCAATCCCCCGTGAAAAGGAACAAGGAGAAGCTCAAAACAATATCGATGCTTTTTACTAAAATTTCACTTAATATAATAGATTAAAAAATGTTAAATGGTTAACCAAATACTAAATTGCATTAAAATCGCCGTGGTGTTATTCTAGCAGGTACATATCATAATTCCGTCAAAAATGTTCGCATATCACTCTTATGCACTTAAAGCCGTCTTCTATTAAGGTGAATTTCGCTCAAATTGACAGATTCAACGCAACGGGCGTTTATCCCTTGTTTACTCAACTTTTGCGGGTTATACACAATACTGTTTTCACTACAGAGACAAATTTCGTATCCTATTCTGTAGGCCATATCCTAATTGTTCGTTGAAGCTTTCGCGGCTCATGATAATTAATACGTATGTTATTCGGGTGTGCCGCGTGATGTTCACGTGTTACCCCGACGTTTCGTGATCTCTGCTGGTCACTTCTTCAGAGGGATGTGGAAAAGTGTCTGTGAAGTGTGGGCCTCCACGTGTGTGGCTTATTTGGAGGCCACCATCTCTATTAAAATGTTCTTTATTATTTCAATTGCTTCACGGCATAGCCTGGGTTTGAATCTGTTGAACTTCGCGATGACTTTAGTGTTTTCTTATATACAACCAAAGAAGAGAGAATGGCACTCCGTCAACCCAGAGATACCATCGTCATCCTTTCAGTTGACGAGGGGAACGCGACCGCTGTCATGGACTCAAGGAATGACAAATGAAGGCCCCTACCAAAAACTAAAACGCGGCCCAACCTCCTGCTACAAGAGAACAGTGACTGAAACACATCGCAGACCAGGAAGGAAGGAAACGCCTGCCACCACAAGACCCAAAAACACCACGCATCTACGGGTTGCCGAAGATTCACGAAAAAGACGCTTCCACTGAGGCCCATCGTTAGCGGTATAGATGCCCCAACGTACATTCTGGCGAAATATCTAGCGAGGATATTGCAGCCCACGGTGGAGGAAGCGACTTCTTGCGTGAGAAACACGGAACATTTCTTACAGATTATTCGAGACGTGTAAGTCATTCGAGAGGACATCCTCGTCAGTTTCGACGTGACCTCTCTTTTCACAAACATTCCGTGTGATGAGGCAGGCAAAGTAATCGAAAAGAAGTTTATTAAAAACATCGCAATTCTGACCGAAATTTGCCTTAACAAAACCTTTTTCCGGTGGAGAGACAGTTACTCTTAGCAGACTTCCGGAGCAGCAATGGGATCCCCCATTTCGCCAGCGTTGGCCAATATTTATTTACATGGAAAACCTAGGGAAGACAACGCTTCAAAACGCGAAAGTAAAAGCCCAAATTATGGCTCGGATATATTGACGATACTTTTATCATATGGACACATGGCCGTAAGGAGCTTGATGATTTTTTCATTACTTAAACGGCATTAACGACATTTACGCCATGGAAGTAGAGAAGGAAGGAAAACTACCTTTCCTCGATGTGTTAATCGAGAAAAAAGAAGACACAGGAAACCGTCGTCAACAAATCATTGCCTCCATGCCACATCACACCACCATCCGGCCCAGATAAATGCACAGTCTAATACAACGATCCACACGGATAAGCGACAAGAGAAATTTTCCACGTGAGATAAGAAATTTAGAAGCCGTTTTACTCCTCAATGGATATGACGAAGGAGCCATCTCACGAACTTTCCGAAAAATCAAGGCCAACCGGAACTCTGCCGAATCGTTATCGACGAGAAAAGATGACGACACCACCACCCCGAAGACAGCCTGCTGCCTTCCCCACATAAAGGGTGTGACGGATAGATTAGGGAATGTTCTCGGAAGATATGACATCAACCAACACACCATATACACTTTCCGGCCGCACAGACAGATGAAATATTTTTTTGAGAAATGTGAAAGGTCCGCTGCAAATTGAGGGAGTCTATGAAATTCCCTGCGGAACATGTGGGAAGAGATGCGGCGAGAGAGGACGCAGCGTCAAAAGCCGGCTGGAAGAACACCGACGAACACGAAAGTGAGACAGACATCGAAGTGGCAGGACATGCAGCCATGTGAGATTGACTTCGAAAGAACTGAAGTCATCGCGAAGGTCAACAGATTCAAACCCAGGCTATGCCGTGAAGCCATTGAAATAATAAAGAACATTTTAATAGAGATGGTGGCCTCCAAATAAGCCACACACGTGGAGGCCCACACTTCACAGACACTTTTCTTCAGTGACATCTCTCCTTCCATCCCTCATCCCCCCACCTGATAGATGTACCATAACACCCATTCACCGGCAACGAGGACCTCACATCCCTCTGAAGAAGTGACCAGCAGAGGTCACGAAACGTCGGGGCAACACCTGAACATCACGCGGCACACCCGAATAACATACGTAAGACCATATCCTCTACAATATGAAAACACCATTTAGAGCTTCCTTGTAAAAAAAAAGTCGAAAAATTGACTTTTGGAAAGCTTTTTTCGATTTCGGATCACTGTGCGACGCTAATTGAGACAAACAACTAGTTGGCATTAATTAATGCTCCATTCAAATAAAGACTATGTCTTCTTTGAATGGAACATGGCTCCATTCTGCTGTCTGCTTGCTTTCCATACAAGTAAACTTGTTTTGATGACTGGCCGGCCGGAAGCGTAATCTTGCGAAAATACTCGAGGTATCATTTGTTATGTTACCAGGCTTTCGCGCTAACTGTTACTCTCCACGAATTTGCCCTGAGCGTAGTTTTTCTACAAATGAAAATTTAGTTCTATATGTCCACCCTAGGGTACTACTAGTAGGTGTAGACACACTTTTTCAAAAAACGCGGAAAAACAAGATCTCGATGGAACGACTAGGTACGACACTGTTTCAGAGCAAGCCCTACACTATTGTTAGTAGGGTGCTGGAGAGAGGGAGCATTTGGTGACACCAACGAGTTCTATCTCCTTTTTTTATAAACTCCATGGCACCCTCCTTTTATTCGTCAATGCTCATTAGATTTGCTGATTAATTTATTCATTTGCTGGTGATCGCAAAATTTCTCAATAGGAGAATGGAAAAGAGAGCAAATGAATTCGTAGGCGAGGATCAGTTTGGATTTCGGAAAGAGAGGGCCGCCATTCGGGTTGCGATTGCAGTGATGAGAGTACTGGTGGAAAGCATTCTGGAGTATAATCGCGTGCTTTGTTGATTTCGAAAAGGCGTTAGAAAGAGTGAGGTGGGACAAGTTAATGGAAATATTGCGGAAGACAGGAGTAGACTGGAGAGACAGGAGACTGATCCGAAATTTATACAAGGCGCAGGTGAGAGTAGCCGATGGAGAATCGGATTGGGCAACAACAGGGAGGGGAGTTTAGCAGGGCTGTCCGTTATCGCCGGTACTTTTCAACATAGGTACACTCAGAGGAAATGGTGAGAGAGGCTTGGGATGAACTGGGGAAAGGGGGGAAATTGATAAAATCAGTGAGGTTTGCGGATGACCAAGCGCTAGTCAGCCAGTCAGCCCGTGGCTTGCAAAAAATGCTGGTTGCGTTGCAGGGACAGTGCGAAAGATACGGGATGAAGATAAACCAGAAGAAAACGAAAGTAATGCGATTTTCAAGAACAAAAAGGGCCAGTATAAAGTAGGAGGTCAGAAGCTAGATCAGGTAGAGAAATTTAGCTATCTAGGTAGTGTGTTGGACGAAAAAGGGTATAGCAGCATTGAAGTGAGAAGGAGAATTGCATTGGCAAAAGAAGCTTTTACTCGTAGGCGTGAGCTAATGACAGGGGCGTTGAGTAGGGAAGTGAAGAAAAGACTAGTGAAAAGTTTAATATGGAGCGTTGCACTATATGGGGCGGAAACGTGGGCTTTGCGAAAAGAAGATGAAAATAGACTTTTGAAATGTAGGTGTGGAGAAGGATGGAGAAAGTAAATTGGGTCGAAAGGAAGACTTAGGATGAAGTGTTAGAATTGGTAGGAGAGGAAAGAAATTTGATGGGTGAAATTAGGAGAATAGGCAGACGGTGTGGATGGAAAAGGTAATGAAAGTGGATATTGTGTTTCTGAAGGAGGCGATTGAGGGATGTATGAACAGCTTGGATGGAATGATGGGTGGCTGGAGGTATGAGGGTGCGAAATTTGGGAGGTGGGAGGAATTAAATGTCCATTTAAACCCACCTTCGCCGGTAGAATACTAATAATAATAATAATTTAAATATTAAACTTATCTGCAGCAAAATAATTAAAGAAAGTTTTAGGGTCTTATTCATCGTCAAGAATTAATCAAGTCCCTTAATTAGGTGACTCTTCAGACTGAAGTGGGACTTTACGAGAAGTGTGATTCATAGACGTCTGAAGTGTGACACTTTGTGAAGTGTGTCTTTACCCACCCTACCCGTGATTTCCAAAGAAAAACTAGCGTGGTGGCAATTATGTTTGCGAAACAATTGACATTGGAATCTGAAAAAGTTGACGAATGGTACCTAAATAAAAAGCGAGTGGTTCTTGAAAAAAGTGTTGCTATATAAATAGGTACTCCATTATTATTATATCCATTGTTCCGTGGAAGGTTGTTGGCGATCTTTAACGTTAATATATTTTTTTCTTTATTTACTAAGAGTTCTGACGGCATTTTATTTTATGCATTATATCAGTTTTCAGGGTAGGTGCACATTTCTCCCCTTTTAGGTTAGGTATATTAATGTACCTAACCTAACAAATGCTAAATCCATTTGGAATTAGCATTTATTACTTATAATTTTCGTGTAATATAATATTATGGGTTTGGAGCTGAGGAAGGTGCTTTTATTTAACTATTGCTTCATCGCAGTTACCTTTGGTTTATAATTTTCTAATAGTGGTTTCAATAGTGCACCATTCTTTTTCTTGTTTGAATATTTCATGTTAGCTTAAATTCATAAATTCGCGTAGGGTTGCTATCGATTTGTTTCCATTATTATTGTTTGGTAGTAAAGCTTTTTGATTAACTAGGTTGCATATAGGCCATTCCTAGTATACTAGATACAAGCTATTTTAATGTTTCCTATGTTAGGATTTATTATTATCGGTAACTGTTCGGTTTCGATCTAAAAACAGATCGTGAGAGATTGCAACCAATTATGAAAGGGAGTCCCTGCTGGAGCTAACCATTACGTATCGGACTCATTAGTAACTGATATGGTTGAATAGTCACCTGATAACTCTAAATTGCATGCGAAACATTTTGTGAAGAAAAAAAAAGCCTCCGCCTCCTAGCCTACCTCCGCCAAAGAAAAACTTCTTGAGCGGAAGTAAATCAAAAAGCAGATCAATGCTTTAAATGTAGGTACCTACTTGACTATCTAGAAATATCAATACTGCATTGTCATATGCTACTAGTATTGTAACAACGGTTGCAATGTTAACACGAACATTCGAGGATTCGAATTAATTACATTCCATAGATGAACTTCATTTTCATATACATAGATGTGTCGTAATATCGTAATCAGTCGAATTAGCGGCGGCACCGGCAAAGCACTATTGGTTACTCGTTCCAAGACATCGGCAAACATTTCCACGTCAACAACTTTTGGAAACCGATAACACCCTATAGATGAATCCTTCCTCCCGATAGTACGCTCCATTACATTCTCCATATCCCTTATGTGTCATCGGGGTCATTCATTACTAGAAATCCCATCCATTCCGCGTTTTCTACCCATTCCGCAAGATTTTCAAGTCCGTCAATGCCAATCGCAACCATTTTGCTTTGCAGCGCTCCTACTTTAGGAGCTAAAGTGAGCTCGGAGCCAGCCTTTATACGTAAAGTAACGCTTTAGCATCATTTCGTCAGAAGTGACGTCCGTGAAATGCGGAAAGGTCCCTTTAGCCCATCTGAAGGCCACTTTAGCGAAAAGTCTCACAAGGGGAGTGTCCGAGTTCCGGGTCTAGGATTTTGACGAAATTTGCCATGCAGGTAGTCCTTGATGAGTTATTTACGAATCACCCCCCATATAGGGTTATATATCCAGAAACTTCGTCAAAAAACGAGTTTGAAATATTTGATTGCAAATATAAAGCCAATAATTAGCCAGGTTTAATCAGTGCAGTTTGGGTTAGGGGTAAGGTACTCGCTTCACAATGTTGACGTTCCTAGTTCGAGACTTTTCGAGTCCAATTTTTTTTTCATCGCAATTTCGTCGTACGACTTTCCCTGGTTTTACATATTTTTAATCTGTTTACCCGGGATGCATTTTAACTATTTTACGTAATAATTACGTAATTTGCTAAAATTACGTAATTAGTACGTTAAATAGTTAATTACGTTATTTACCTAAATCACGTAATTAGTACGTGGCGGAATTACTTCCGCACGCCCTGTCGTTTTTTGTGTATGAAATTAACGGTAGAGCATAAAGTGTGATCGTGATTTTGAATTTCCGTATCTTTGGCTACGCAGTCCCGACGCACGTACAACACATTTTCTAATTCGCCTGGTGCCGTGATTTTCCAGCGCTGTGCTTTTTTGGAAAAACTAATCGCAAGAGAAAAAAAGAACTTAAGCTCTGTAATCATATAATTGTAAGTATCTACCGAAATGTTCGGGTGATCGGGCGAAATATTCGGGTGGGAGAGAGTTTCGAATCAAGGACGTCGCTTGGAAATTGATAAAAAGCCAGAGGTAACAATTAATTTTGAAGAATTAATGTATTGCACCTTTTCAGGAGCATGTTAGAATCACCCGAACCTTTCGGTAGTCACTTACAATTGTATGATTACAAAACCTAAATTATTTTTTTCTCTTGCGATTAATTTTTCCAAAAAAGCACAGCGCTGGAAAATCACGGCACCAGGCGAATTAGAAAATGTGTTGTACGTGCGTCGGGACTGCGTAGCCAAAGATACGGAAATTCAAAATCACGATCACACTTTATGCTCTTCCGTTAATTTCATACACAAAAAACGACAGGGCGTGCGGAAGTAATTCCGCCACGTACTAATTACGTGATTTAGGTAAATAGCGTAATTAACTATTTAACGTACTAATTACGTAATTTTAGCAAATTACGTAATTATTACGTAAAATAGTTAAAATGCATCCCGGGTAAACAGATTAAAAATATGTAAAACCAGGGAAAGTCGTACGACGAAATTGCGATGAAAAAAAAATTGGACTCGAAAAGTCTCGTACTAGGGACGTCAACATTGTGAAGCGAGTACCTTACCCCTAACCCAAACTGCACTGATTAAACCTGGCTAATTATTGGCTTTATATTTGCAATCAAATATTTCAAACTCGTTTTTTGACGAAGTTTCTGGATATATAACCCTATATGGGGGGTGATTCGTAAATAACTCATCAAGGACTACCTGCATGGCAAATTTCGTCAAAATCCTAGACCCGGAACTCGGACACTCCCCTTGTCAACCATGAAAAGACCCAGAGAGTTTGATGAAAGTGGAGCATGCTTTAAAATGTAGCTCGAGCCTCGTATGAGGTTACTGTAGGTGCCAAACAGGAGAGAAGTACCTTGGTACACTCCTAGAATTAAGGAAAATGAAAATGGTTTGTAATGGCGATGTACCCTCCATATTTGCTACACATTTATTGGAATGTAACAACACTAGCCATTTTTAATCTGATATTCTACACAGGCAATGTGTAGGGAAAGAATTAGACTTTCAACAGCACGAAAATTTTAATTCTGACAAGAATTCCAAACTAGTTAATTAAGTTACCTTTGACCACGGCATTCATCATGCTGATGTCTATAAAGTTCTAGAACTTTCTAATCCTTTATGTGGGGACCTCTATAACACAGAAGATGTATTGCATCATTACTGATGTAATGCATCTTCTGTATAAGTCCTCACATACATGTATTCCATGATGGAAATTTTATGTATGTATAAATGAAATTTATATATTGACAGTTGAAGGCCTAAAAACGAAATCGAGAGTGCACAAAAGCGATTAAAATGCCTTTTTGCTGTTTTTAGCGTGTTATATGTTTAGACTCGTTAATTATTGTTAAAACATTAATGGCTCACGACAACGTTTTTGTTTGGTTATACAATAATTTCCGGGTGGTGCTAAAAGGTATTATAAAAATCGAGCAGCAGCTAATATTACTATTGCGATTGAAATTACTACCGACTTAACGTAATCTAGTTGGTCAATCTTTATTACTTCGCCTACTCACTTCACTCGAGCACTGGAAATCCTGCCCTATTACATGTATCTACTTATGACTCCACCTTATTAATGACGAATCCGTAAGACGGCTGCTCATTTACGAATCTTCGTTGGACCATGATTTTATTTGCGATTAGTAACTTTAAAAGACTAATACTTCGCGGTGATTTCTGCTCTTGTAACGTTTCCCGGATATTCGTTTCACGGACAAAAATAAGTATGGCCGATATACATATATATGATTGATAGTCTTTTCATGCTAGGCGAGATAAATTCGACTTTTATTGCTTCAGTAGCTATTGCATCAGTAGCTATCACTTAGAACCTATTGACAGCGTTCAGGGGATAGAGTGATTGAAACGGTACTGCTACAAATGGGAATTTATATGAAGCGAAACCGTATACCGACGAAAACTGGAGGTGATGAGAACCCAACAGTTCTGTCAATTCTTGTGTACGGGAACTCACTTTTTATAATTGCTGTAGGGGTAGGTACTCAAAAGTACATTTGCAAAAAAATACTTATGTATTCGTCTTACGCTCACTTTAGTTCTTAATTGACAGCCTACGTCATTTTAAACGACATTAAAAGCCTTCATAAGAACACAGCACCATTCGCAGACCATGCAAACGTGTCCAGATTACTTTGTAACAAGATAGTTTCGTAGGAAACATCGAATTTCTCATTTAAAACGAAAATACAGATGTATTCCAGCAATAAAATACATTAGGTATTCCATTGAATGTATTCATATGCATACGTGCATGGAAAATACATGACTTTTCCACATGTATATTGAAATGCGTGCTGAGTGGCAACTGACCCATGTGTTCCCAGGAGCGTCTCTTATAGCCACTCCTCCCCCCTCCCCATTTGCCCTTCAAGACCTTGATAAGAATACATAAATAAGAAAGTCTCTGATCTGGCATCAGGCGTGTGTCCCCTCTGGTTACACATATATTCCGAAGGTATTTTGTACCTTCCTTGAATGGTACTCATTGAATGTCAAAACCATTGTTGGCGGAAATAAAGCGTGGAACCCACCAAGTCAGTATTCTTTTCCTGTTTAACAGTTTTATGAAGTTAAACCTGCAACTTTAAGTTGTAATATTATTTGCAGTTGTGTATGTGGATCGGGTTAGCCTAGGACAAGTTCATTTTGTGATAGTGAAATGACTAAATTAAAAACGTAAAGCACTTGTGCTTCAGAAGTTATTGGTTATTCTTATGTGTACCTACCTTGTGCAAATGGCTCCTTGGAAAATGTAATTGACATGATATGTGATACAACATTTTTGATGGTGCCTATGATTCACAGATGGTTTTAAAATAAGAATGTCTCTTGTCTGTTGAAAAGGGGAGTCCTGCGCTGCCTCTGGGTTGGAGTCCTGATTGCGCTGCCATCTGGTGCCGGCGTTGCTCTCTCCGTCCTCGGTGGAAACACTAGCTCCCTGGTTGGAGTCGCGATATCGGCTTCCCTCCTTCCTCCAGCCGTGAATGCAGTGAGTATGATCCCCAGACTTCCTCAATGTTTTGTTTTGTAATTGTTCTAGGCCAATGCTCAGTGCAGGAAATGAACCAGGAAGGTACCCTTGGGTGATGAAAGTGTCATGTATTATTCATATATAGGTTGGATACAGCGTGGCCAATGGGCCAGGTTCATCGCATTCTAGCCAATAGTTGATCATCATTGTAAACCATAGCCAATAGTTGTTTTCAACGCGCCCTGTTTTGGCGGGATGATTTTTTCCAAACATCGAAAAGTGGACAAGTGCGTGTTAACGGGCAAGCAATAAATCCAGTCAAAGAACCCCCAGTGAAAACATTGTACTTATACAAATTGTACACATTGTATAGGAGCAGCCTGTATACAAATTTTGCACAATTTGTGCACAGCGTGTACAAATTTTGTTGTGTACAAATTGTACATGTATACAATTTGTATACAGTGTACACAAAACGTATACAGTAGTAGATAATGTATACAATTTGTACTCGGTGTATAAAATTTTTACACAGTGTATACTATTTGTACACAGTGTATACAATTTGTACACAGTGTATACAATTTGTACACAGTGTATAAAATTTGTACACTGTATACAGTAACAAAAACGAACAGATGGTTCAGGTAATATTAGTGCTACGATAGAGATTACTACCAACTTAACATCATCCAGTATCTCTTTCTAAATAATGTCGCCTATCCCACTCAGGGTTGCCATACGTCCCAGATTTTACGGGACAGTCCCGTATTCGTGCTAAATTTCGACCGCGTCCCGCGCAAGGAAAAAATGTTATTTTCAAAATATGTAATACTGATAAAGGTATTTATTTTTTATTAATAAACTGCCCTGTGATGTCTCGTTGTAACATGCGTGAAATCATTCTTAAAGGAAGTTCACTTGTTGTCGATTATGTCGCGTAATGATTTCCTCGACAGCACACCTCTCCCTTATTTTGTTTTCAGGAATCTGGCAACCCTGAACCCACTTCACGAATATACTCTAAATCCTCCCTACGTTAGTGTACCTACAGATTGACGTCACCTTCTTGATGACGGGACCGTATGACAGCTGTTTATATAGGACTCTTCGCTGGACCATCATTGTACTTGCGATTAGTAACTTTTAACTGCGGTGATTTCTGCTCTTGTAACGTTTCCCCGATATCCGTATCACGGAAAAAAATAAGTATGGCCGATATACATATATGTAAATGATTGATAGCCTAATCATGCTAGGCGAGATAAATTAGAGTTTTATTGTTTCAGTATCTATCACTTAGAACCTATTGACAGCGTACAGGGGATAGAGTGATTGAAACGGTACTGCTACTCATGCAATCGCCTCAGCGACTAAAATTTATGAATAATCGTACATTACCGATGTCATGTTTTCATAGGTCTGCTGTTATGATCGTATATTCTCTACGCAATGAATTTCTAATCGAGATATAAAACGATCCACGGAGTTAACGAAAGGACACAATCTGCCATTGCCACTGTTTATTAAAAAAAAAGTATATGCGCATATCGCAACTAAGTTTCGTGCATACCTTTATAACTTACGCATAATTATCGGCCTGAATTGCAAATGGGCATTTATATGAAACTTAACCATTTATCGACGAAAACTGGAGGAACTTACTACAAGCTGTATCCATTTTGAACAAAAAATACCATTTGTACATCTTGTATAAAGTGCATATAAGTATACAATTTGTGTAGAGTGTAAACCTTCCCATTTAGCACAGACGGTTGGGCTAACGTTGGGAAATGGTGCCACGGTTGGGGAACGGTCGGGTTACTTGACGACCGTTGGGCCATCGTTGGGTAACGGTGCCATTCGCACGGTTATTTATGATCCGTTGGGAGATGGTGTAAGGGGACTGCCTGATTACGGCGCAGCCAAGCTGGATATCATCTCACTTAGCACATTCTCGGCTACGTGGCGTTTGTTATCCAAGAGTTTTAGCCGAGATGTAGTGAATCCGTATGGAACAACTCTGAATAATGGCCCTTTAAGTACTAATTTTTTTCATGCACCAATTTGCACGTTTCTCTTCATCCATCCTATATTACTGGATTTTACGCATCCGTTGCATATCTGTCCTCCCTTGTTGACCTGATATGGGTCATTCCACCTCAATTCAACAAACGTTTGTCCCTTAGGGTCTCAGATTTTGATAAAAATTGGTGTATGGGAACAAAATCAACTCAAACTGAATACCCTCAAACAGTTTAGTGAAAAAAAATTTTTTGAGCGAATTATGCATGTTTTAATTTTTTCGCATTTTTAGCAAAAATCCGAACCTTAAATCATATTATCATTTATATCTCCGCTTGTAATTGTCATACATCAATGATTAATAGCTCTTTTTGAAGCTAAATCTTTATTGAATATAAATATATCAATAAAAATTATTTTATTCTAAACCCTATTGTTGTTAATCACTAATGTTTAAAACATTGTTAGTTAACTTTTCTCAAATACTCCATCTCACAATCGGCCGAAACTTTTTTTCCGTAATCTAAACATACCCAGCTAAGTATTCCAAAAATAAAATTTAGTGGCAATTCATAAATGCGTTTTTTATAAATATTTAAACATTTACAGTTTTCTCTCGCACGGCCTGTCGGCTCCGGCATTTGGAATACATGCAGCAGACACGGGATGCAAGCCTAAAAATTTCCAAATTGTTCAAGTTAGTGGCTATATGAGATAAAAATATATTATAAACTATAAATGTTAACAACAATTGTTATTTGTTCTTTCACTTTTTGAGCTAAATATTGAGTTGATCCAAATTTCTCTTGAATTTTTGCCACACGCCAGCTTTTATGCAGTGTAGACAGGACTAAAATATTTTCACCGTAGGAATTAGCTTCTGCAAATTTTTCCTTGAGTGGACTTAGTATTTCACACCCTGCTAACTCTTATGGGCTGAAGGAAGTTTTTGCTTTTCCCCATACTTTCCCGATTGCTCTTCGATAAACAGAATTAATTTTATGAATTTTTTCGTTAGAGTATTTTCTACTTGTCAATTTTTTTTCTATTTATTGGTGATGTACCGTTTTCGGATAAACTCAGGTTGATTTTTTGTAGCACAGAATTACGAGGTGAATAAGGTGCACCATCGCTCTCTCCTTGTGAGTCACTGTCACTGCTGGAGTTGTTTGTGGGTAGGGATACTTGAGCCTCCGCAAATTGCAAACCAGAAGGCCCCTGTTGTGACAGTACTGCTTCTGCAGCCACAAGCTGCTGAGGAATGTCTTCTTGAAGACTGATGGGAGACCTTGGTGTGTCACCTTTCGCGACTCCCTTATTCAGAATCACTGCACTGACGACACAATTTTCTGCCCTCAACCAAAGACATCGCTCTAGTGCTGAAAATTTTCGATTTGTAATATTTGGCAGTAATTGTATACAAATTAGCACTACAGATAATGCAATGCAGTTTCAGTGGATTACAACACTGTTTTTGACGCTTTGAATAGAAAGCAAGAAAGGATTTTTCATTGTTAACGCACACTGTGACCACTTTGACACCACTTCTATCCTCGATGAGCTGCAGATCTCTTCGATACATTTAAAGACACTGTCTCGCGAACACTTTCCTCCTCTCACTGCGCCGATGGAGCAAATTTTGACACAATTTTGACAATTAGTTTAAAAAACTATGTACGAGAAAAAAGAGAAGGCAGACAGCTCTTGAATAAGGAGATGCACACGCGGTGACAGAGCAAAACAAATTGAGACTTCTTCGGTGCATAGCGACTGTCAACAAAAACATGAGCAGCTAGATGGTCTTCTTTCAAGCTTTTAGGCACATACCGCAATGGGCAGAATTGGCCACCAACGGGGTCTTAAAAATAGGGTTCTGAAAGGAAGTGGAAAGGTTTTTACCCTCTTGCCCCAAATCCGTAGGTGTCATAAAATATTTCTTTTTAGAGAGAGCTACGTTTACAGAAAACGTCTCAATGCACGAAAAGCCACAGCTGCAGGCTCTCGACTTTAATTGAAAATGAAATGTTTTTTCAAGGATAAAAAATATTTGGACACTAAAATCGGAGTTTGCAGTAAATTTGTCTATGTAGATAAAAAGAGTGAGATAGCAAAAACGAAGAAATTTTTCTGCTAGAACAAATGTTGCAAAAGTCCATAATTGTAATTTATTTTCATTTCATCAATAAATTATACTTGAACATTCTTAAAAAGTTTTTTCATATCAATTGGCATATATTTTTAGCTCAAATAAAAGTTAATCCGCCTGGAAACTTAAGTGGGGCTCAATGGTAAATTTCTCTGCAAACATCCATTTAACAGAACAAATAACAATTGTTGTAAACATTTATAGTTTATAATATATTTTTATCTCATGTAGCCACTAACTTGAAAAATTAGGAAATTTTTAAGGTTGCATCGCGTGTCTGCTGCATGTATTCCAAATGCCGGAGCCGACAGGCCGTGCGAGAGAAAACTGTAAATGTTTAAATATTTATAAAAAACGCATTTATGAATTGCCACTAAATTTTATTTTTGGAATACTTAGCTGGGTATGTTTAGATTACGGAAAAAAAGTTTCGGCCGATTGTGAGATGGAGTATTTGAGAAAAGTTAACTAACAATGTTTTAAACATTAGTGATTAACAACAATAGGGTTTAGAATAAAATAATTTTTATTGATATATTTACATTCAATACAGATTAGCTTCAAAAAGAGCTATTAATCATTGATGTATGACAATTACAAGCGGAGATATAAGTGATAATATGATTTAAGGCTCGGATTTTTGCTAAAAATGCGAAAAAATTAAAACATGCATAATTCGCTCAAAAAAATTTTTTTCACTAAACTGTTTGAGGGTATTCAGTTTGAGTTGATTTTATTCCCATACACCAATTTTTATCAAAATCTGAGACCCTAAGGGACAAACGTCTGTTGAATTGAGGTGGAATGACCCATATATTCTACCATTAACCTGACCTCAGTCCCATTCAACGAACGTACTGTGCTAATGTATATACATTATGCGTTTGTCACTGTCATCATTAGTACCCACATAGCACAAGATATCTACTAGATATCTACGGCATATCTTCAATGTCTTAAATATCTTAAATGTTTACAAGATGTCTAGGAAATATCTAACACTATCCTAGATTAGAATATCCTAGATATGAAAATTATATTTTTTACGAGCTCTACCCGACCACGCGTTGCTGTGGTTAAATCTCGTTAAATGGAAAGCGCACGTTTATAGCATGTTCAATGTCACAATTCTTATGGGTATGCAATATTTTTTGTTGTTCCATTAAATGTGCAGATTGTCTGGTTTGCCGACTCTAGAACACGCAACATACACGTTGAAAACATGCAACATACGACGCGCAACAAAATGCACGTCCATGTGAGAAGCAATCCGTGTCTAGTTCTAAACCGCATAGTTCTAAAGATTGGCCCTGAGCTTTGTTGATGGTGAATGCAAATACCAATCGAATTGGGAATACAATCACTTAAATTGAAATAGCATATCTGTTGGAATCATAGGAATGCGAGGAATGAGGACATCTTCGCCTTTGAAAGTTCCTGTCCAGATTGTGGATTCTACGACGTTGCTCATTAATTTATGTACTGAAAGCCGCGTGCCGTTGCAAAGCTGTGGCTGGTTGATATTTAGCAACATTGGCACGCCGATTTTCAATTGCAGTACGTGCGGTGGCATCCCTGGCAGATAGAGTAAATTCAAAAATTCCGTTCGATAACCAATTGCCCAATTTCCAGCTATTTATGTGAGTATATCTCAGGTGATCGATTGTTTTGCAGCTGGGCACGCATATTTGTATTTAATTTTAACGTCTTTAATGTCGTCACAAAGTAGAATATTTCAGGCTAGCATTTATTTCATCCGCTAGTGTCGATCGAGGAATTACAGGTAATGTTTGCCTGAAATCTCCTTCAAGCAATACTAATGCGTTCTCAAATGGTCTCAGCCCAGCCAGCACAGCAGATATTCCTTACAGAAATGAAAGGGATAAAATGGGGCGAATATATCGCTAGAGAAATTACAGGGTAAGAATTTCCCTACCTTGTCGGTTCGCAGAGAGCCCATAAGATCCTTTGGGTCTAATGCTAATAAAACTGTGAATCTACTTTAAAATTATATTCGGAGGACTAACGCGGTTGGATAGATAATTGATTTTTCTTGCTCCACCATGCAAGAAACAATTTTAAGTTACTCTCAAGCATTTGAAAATCTTGAGGTGGACGTCTGTGCACGAAAAGTTGTTATTGTGTGAGTACTTCAACTTCAATTTGAAGAAGGACTCTGTTCGCTTAGGTCTATCGAGGAATTACATTTAATGTTGATATTAGAGCAACTTTATAACAACTCAGCTGCATTTATCTGGCACGTTTTAGGGGACGAGATATCCCTTATACCCTTTTTGAGACGTTCCCTGTCTGCTAACCGGAAGAGAAGACCGAGAAAAATATCGATATTATCGATATGATTGAAATGGAAATTCCCTTCCGCTAGCAACCACAAACACCACGAATCTGTTGTATTCTCGTGCTCTCTGACAATGAGCGAAATCTGTAGAAGCCCGCAATGATCGATCCAGAGCCTCGAGCGATGCTTTGTGCACCATTGTGCATTCATCTCAAGCGATAAGTTGGCATTTCTGAAATATTAGTCCCATGCCGGATGATTTGGATATGTTACACGTGAGAGTTTCAATGAATTGCACGTTCAATGGGATGCACATCCCGTATCCAGTATCGATATTGTATTCTCGATATTATACAAACCTTCATGGGAGTGAACTAAAAACTAACCAAAGCTTCATGGAAATTGGATGAATGTTGTGGTAGTGCATGAAGTTGTCAATATTGTATCGATATTTTAACGATACTTTATAAAACTTATAAAAAAAACTAAATAATTTCACCTCAATTTTGTATCAATAATATATCGATTTATCGATACTATATCGATACAGTGTCGATATTGAATTATCGATTTTGTAGAAACCTTTGCGGGAGCGTTCTCAACAACTTCCCAAAGTTTCGTGGCGATCCGATGAATGGTGTAGTAATGCATAAAGGAAAAACAGACACATACATTCATTTATATCCCAGCCAGCACACGGTAACATGTTTACGTAAAATCCTCGTAAACTTAATGTACGTGTGTATACGTAAACATAATCTCCCCGTATTATTTCATGTTTACGTAAATTCTAAGGAAGCATTTTATGATAACGAACGTAAACGTAAATGCTTAATGCTTATGTAAGCATCTCGTAAACGGATTTTAAACCGCACACGTAAACGAATTTACGTGTTTCTTACGAGTGTGGGCCGATAAGAAAAGTAAATTTACAGCATTATGTCATAGATTATACTCTGCGCGTATGTTAAATGAAAATATTTGGCTTATAAAGTTAACATGTAGATACATGAAGTAGTTTCAAGTATCTTTTTCATTAAATGTGGAGTACATATGTTTCAAGCTGATCACCAATATGACATAGCAGTTTGATATTTTTTCCAAAATCCACCCCTGAACTCCCTTGCAATAAGTAGGTAATCACTGCAAATATTAGTAATTAATCATCATTCACAAGTATTTAATAGGTGCTCACCAGTAATCATAACCATTGATGAACAGAAATTAATTATTAATCATCAAAGATTTTTCTGTAGGGGTGTTGTCACTCCAGCAACCAACTCCAACGAATTTGGAAAACACATCTACGCATACGAAAAGCCCCCTTTACTTTTAGGTATTCCGCCGTAAATATCGACAGCGAGGAGTTCACCCGGTCCGTTTGGAATAATACTAGCCATCGGGCCCTGGAAGTTCTTCGTTGGATATTTAGTCCTCTGGCAAATGTCACATTTCGATACTTGTTTCCTTATCTCTCTATCCATGTTAGGCCAATAGTATCTGGTTTTGATTACTGCAGCGGTCTTTGTGCCGCCGAAATGAGCATACGCTTGGTGCGCGTAAGTAATAACACTCTCTCGGACTTCTCGCGGCAATCATACACGATAACGAACTCGATCATCGGGGGATGGAATTTTCTTGAATAAGATTACACCACCTCGCAATGTCGCGGAATCGGCCAATTTTCGTAAACGATCGCACCGTGCGTCATTCGGTAACGCGATTCCGTGTAAAATGATTCGAGTACAAAAGTGCCAATTCAAAAGTGCCAATCATAAAAGTGCCAGAATTATTAAATGCCAAAGTTATTAAATGCCAAAATTATTAAATGCCAAAGTTATTAAATGCCAAAGTTATGAAATGCCAAAATTGTTCCCATAGTTACCATAGCAACGTCAAAGAAATATTTGTTGTGTTGTTGTATTCACATTTTTCCGACTTTGATCTGGTTGTACATAAAATTTCTTGTATTATGGCGGAACTTGTAATAAAAGGAAAAACTTCATATTTGTGTTACAAAGGGTATATTTATATCAAACATTCATCTTCTGTTGCAAGCAAATACTGGAGGTGCAAATTCCATAGAGAATGCTCTGCTCGCCTAACCTCCACTGTCGATGATGAAGGAAACATTGTTGTGAGAAAAGGCGGTGATGTGGAATCCCACAATCATGCTCCAAATCCAGAGGAAGTTCAAGCTTCTAAATTACTAACGAGCATGACGAGGCAAGCGTCCGAACACCCGGATGAGCCTCCCAGTAGAATCATGAGACGTTTGCAAGATGCTCCGAAAGCAGTTCTAGCTCAACTTCCCGAAAGAGAAAATATTCGGAAACAAATTCAGCGCGAGCGCTTAAAACAGTTACCTACAAATCCAACCTCAATCGAAGACTTAGAAGAAATTCCAGACGGGTATCGAATAACTAAAAATGGAGAAAATTTTTTGCTGTATGATTCTTACGAAGATAACAGTTATACTACTCTTGATGCTCGAATTATAACTTTTTCATCAACCCATAATTTAAGACAACTTTTCAAATCACAGACCTGGTATGTCGACGGCACCTTCAGTGTAGTGCCAACTCTTTTTTTGCAACTCTTTGCCGTAATGGGTTCAGTGTCTGTACAAGGTGAAACTACCATTGCATTACCCCTGGTATATGCGTTAATGCAAAATAAAACTCAAGTCATCTTATTCAAAAGTAATCGAAGTGATAATTTCAAAAGCGGAGAAAGCTGGCATCCGAATCCAACGTCCCTCGTCCGTTATGACGGATTTTGAGGTGGCGATAATCAACGGAGTGCAGAATCATCTGGGTAATAATATAAAATTGTGTCTGTTTAATCTGTGCCAGAGCGTATACCGGCGCGTCCAAGCGGAAGGGTTACAAGTTGATTATCAAAACCCAGATGATAGCTCCATACGACATGCCTCTAAAATGATGTGTGCTCTGAGCTTCGTACCAGTTGACGATGTACTAGAAGTTTTTGATTTATTTGCGGATCAAGCTCCCGAAAGTTTCATAAATGTAGTAGATTACTTTGAGGTGACGTATATAAGAGGTCGCGCAGCCAGAGGAAGGAGGCGAGCTGTCCCGGTTCGCTATGCACCTGCTTTATGGAACCATTACACCTCAGTTCTGGAAGGGACATCAAGAACTAACAATGCCTCTGAAGGGTGGCACAACAGGCTTCAGTTGCTAATGGGAAAGAAACATCCAAGTCTCTATGCTTTCCTAGGTGAAATACAACGAGAACAAGGAGACACTGAAACAATTTTAAGCCAAATCTCCTTGGAACAGCGTGTACGAAGAATGCCAACTAGCCATTACCAAGAAGTTGATCGTAGAATTTTCAATATGGTAGCAAATTACGAAGTTTGTAAAGAAGAAGGCACTGTCCTTGAATATTTAAAAAATTTAAGTTGCTATCTCCACGTTTATACGTAAAAATTGATATAAAATAAAAATAATGTTGGCATATTTTATAATTGGCATTTTAATTAAGTGGCATTTAAGGCTTTTGGCACTTGTGGTCTTTGGCACTTTCAGTTTGGCACTTTTGAATTGGCACTTGTGTCCCAAAAGGGTGTAAAAAATATCTACGATAGGCCGCAAGTCGCGATCATTATGTTGCATATGTGCGAGATCTTTAAATTCATCCTCTGGGAACGGTGACGAATGAAGATCGATCTCGGCTACGAGGTACTGTCCTGGCAGCTGTTCGACGGACGCCGAGCGTCCTATCGAGTACCGACTTAGCCAGTCTGCCACTAGGTAATACTCTTGTATCAAGAGAGCCCATCGTGTGAGTCCACTATTATTAAAATGACACTTGTTTAGGAATGAAAGCGCTTTATGATCTGTCAGAATAACGAACTCTCTCCCTAATAAAAGCGTCCTAAATTTGGTTAACGTCCAAATTATTGCAAGTGCTTCCTTCTCGGTCGTCGAATACGCTAATTCGGGACCTTTCAGTGACCGACTCGCAAAATAAATGACTCGTTCGCAGTTGTCCTCTCTCTTTTGAAATATGACAGCTCCTAGACCTATGTCGCTACTGTCCGTCTGAACAAAAATCCTTCTCGTGAAATCTGGGAAGCTCACCATGACGGATTCTAAAAAACGTTTCTTGATGTTTCTGAATGCCTCGTCGTGCGCTTCCTCCCATCTCCACGGAGTACCCTTCCTTAGTAAGCGTAATAAAGGAACTGTCGAAGACGAATATTTTTGCACGAATTTCGCGTAAAAATTGCACAGACCTAGAAATCCCCTTAGCTGTTTTACATTAGCAGGAGGTGGGGCTGTCTCTATGGCCGAAATTTTCTCAGGATTCGGCCTGACGCCTTTATCGGACAATATATGTCCTAAAAACCCGATTTCCTTACTACAAAATTGAGATTTTGCTAAGTTTATCGAAACATTTGCTTTCGAAAGTTTCTCAAAGAGCAAACTTAAATATTTAAGATGCTATGAACGTAGGAGAAGCGACAAGTATTCCGTCGACGTATACAGTTAAACAGTGGCTGGGTTCGGGGCCAAGAATATTGTCTAAACACCGTATCAATGCTGCGCCACTATTCTTAAGCCCAAACGCAACGCGTTGGAACACGTAACTGCATGAGTTAAACAAAAACCCAGTGTACTTCCTATCCTCAGAATGCAGTTCTATCTGCCAGTATGATGCGGTGAATTCGATGCAAGAGAAGTATTTAGCTCCGTGAAAATTCAACAAAACATCGTCTATTCTTGGAGGAACGTCATTTTCTGGAACGTTGATGCTGTTTAAGCGCTTGGCGTCTAAACATAATCGCACTGTACCATCCTTTTTCTTGACCACCAACAACGGGTTGATATAAGCTGTCTTCTCTTTTCTAATTATGCCTTGCGTGAGCATCTCATTGATTTTCTCTTGCCCCTGTTGCCTGTATGCTATTGGAATCGGGTAGGATTTCCGGACGAAAGGTCGATTGTCAGAACGTTTAATCCGATGGCGGACGCCTTTGATCGAAGTCGAGGAAAATAGCGCATCGTATCTAACCAGGAGTCTCCGCAAGTCTTCTTTTTCCTCGCTGCTCAACCGATTCGATTTCCTGACCGCCTCCTCTATTCCCGCTCCGTCTACTCTGTCCTCCACGGCTAACACTTTAGCGACGTCATGTTCCCTTCGAACATTTATGGGAATCTTAACTATCGCCGATTCTGAGCCCCTCACCTTCACAGTTTTCTCTCCTAAATCAATGACAACTTTATTATCCACCAGAAAGTCCATTCCCAGAATCAATGGTTTTATCATCATCATCATTGGTCAGCAATCCTAGGATTGGTTTGACGCAGCTTTCCACTCGATTCTTCTATCGGACAACCTTTTCATTGTGACGTAATTCTTCTCTTTTACACTCTTCACAACTTGTTCCATATATCTCATACGAGGCCTGCCTTTTCCAATCTTCCCGTTCACTTTCCCCTCGACGATAGTCTTCATCAAGTCATCGTGTCTCAAGATATGGCCAATTAAGTTTTCCCTTCTTCTTTTTAGAGTTGTCAGCAGACTTCTCTTTTCTCCTACTCTTCTTAGCACTTCCTCGTTACTTACTCGGTCGATCCATTTAATCTTCAGCATTCTTCTGTAGCACCACATTTCAAATGCTTCTACCCTTTTCTTCTCCGCTGCTGTCATCGTCCATGATTCACTGCCGTAAAGAAATATGCTCCAGATGTATGTTCTGATGAACTGTTTCCTTACTTCTATGCTTGTATTTCCTGCTGTAAGTAGATTCTTCTTTTGAAAGAATATCCTCTTTGCCTGGGCTATTCTACTCACTATTTCTTTCCTGCTTCGTCCATCTTTGGTTACTCGGCTTCCTAGATAACAGAACTCTTTAACCTCTTCAAGTTTTTGTTTTCGTAGTTTGACATTGGTTTTCGCCTCTTCTTTCTTGCTGCACACCAATATATTAGTCTTCTTCTTATTTATCTTCAGCTGATATCTGGCCATAGTCCTTTCCATGGTTGCTAGCATCTTATTCAGCTCCTTCTCTGTCTCTGCTATGAGAGCTATGTCATCAGCGAATCGTAGCATACTGATTGTTTCTCCATGGATGTTCACTCCAGATCACTTCTCCTTGACTTCATTTATGTCTCTCTCGATGTAAACATTAAAAATTACGGGAGACAGTGCGCAGCCTTGTCTCACTCCTTTCCTTATTCTTGCTTCTTCACAGCTTGGTCCAGATTTAATCACAGCAACTTGGTTTTTGTACAGACTGTGTATAATTCTTCGGTCATTGTAGGACACTCCAATTCCCTTCAGAATTCCAAGCATTGAATCCCAATCCACGTTGTCAAAGGCCTTCTCTAAATCCACAAATGCAATGAACGTCGGTGTGTTCTTCTCCATTCTCTTCTCTATGAGTAGCCTAAGGGCCAATATTGCTTCCCTTGTACCTTCAGGAGAATCTGAAACGGGAGTGATATGGGGTGTTGACACACCTGAATAATGTTGAGCAAACATTTTCAGATGTGCACGGAAAGTATGAATGGAGCAAAGTGGTCATTGAGGGCTTTCGAGCCAACGAGGAGACATTGAAAGCAAGTATAGTGGAATGCCAGGCAAACCTTCGTAAGCAGGAACAACGCTATGAGGAGTCACGCTGAGGCACAGTTGCAGGGCGCAAACCAGGAATTGGAGATTGTTAGGTGATCACTGCAGATGCATGGATGTGGATTTGTTCATTTCACTATTGTGCCAAATTTTTGTCATACTTGTGTTCGGTATTGATGGTGATATGTTACTTATTTGGGCTGATGCGAGTGATCTAGATGCTTGCCATTTTGTTTTTTATTGAGTTGCTTTATTATTACTGATATTAACACTGATTCTTTTCTTGCAGTTGTTATTGTCGTGTGTCACAATTTTTTTTTATTTGCTGGGTCTTTGCTTTGTTTTATCCCTATTTTTCTTGTTCATGTTTTGTTTAGATTTTGCTCCATTGCAGGGGAGGGTAGTTTCTTTATGTCAGTGTATTGTTGCTTGTTTTCTTCAGAGTGTTGTTGGGTTCAATTTGCAGTTGTCTTTACTTTGTTGAACCAGCGTGTATACATTTTTTTTGGTATGTGCCCAACAACGGGAGGTGTTAAAAATATGTTTAGTTTTTGTTGGTCGCATTGTCTTGGGTACTGTTTGTGTTGGTAATAGTCTTGGATACTGTAAATAAGTTACATATGAATAAGTTGTAGATACTGTTAAATAAGTTAGGAAGAGGATGGCAAATAAATAAGTTTTCTAACAATTCCAAGGGGATTCATTGAGTCTGATCTGGTTCTGCCTTGCATTAAACCCATTGTCCAATATGCTCAATGGCACAAACTATGGATTCAAATTTGAAAATATCCCGGCCAATAGTTTCTAGTACTCTACAAGCATCGGAATGGAGCACTAACTTTGTTTCTTCCACTGAAATGCATTCACCAGAGGGGAAGAAGTTGGCCATGTCACACTCGTCGACATATAGAGCTTGTGGAGGACAAAAACAGACTATAGAGATGCTGTAAACGTACTCGACTGCAGAGTGCTTCAGATTCTGCTACAGACGTGCGTGAGACACTGCCCATGGAAAGATGGTGGAAAGAGTGCGACTCTATTATCACTATGCCCGGCTCAAGAGCATGACTGAACCTCGGCAAATTTGGAGAGAGCTTAAGCATTTGGGTATAGATCCTAGTCCTCACACAAATCAGCCAGTCTTCTCTGCGGATGAACTCAACTCTTACTTCAGCAGGGTGTCTTATAACCCTCATGATACCCTTGCCAGAGCAGCTCAGTGATTCGATAGATCAGAACCCCAATCAGCCCCTGTATTTCTCTGAAATCAACACATCAAACATTAGAAAGGCTCTTCTCCGCTCACGATCTCAGGCGGTAGGCGTGGATGGAATTCCACAAAGTGTTTTACTGGCTGCTCTTCCTATTATTTCCCCGTTCCTTACCATAATTTTCAATAATTCACTCTCGACGGCAGTCTTCCCTGATAGGTGGAAGTGGTCAATTGTCCTGCCTCTCAAAAAAGTCAAAATTCCCAGTTGCCCTGCTGACTATAGACCAATCTCTTTGCTATGTACATTGTCTAAAGTCCTTGAAAGGCTTTTCTTTTTTAGCAACTAGATGATTTTATCACTTTCAAAAATCTTTTGGATAGGTGCTAGTCTGGGTTTAGGGCTGGGCATAGCACTCAGACTTAATTGCTGAAAATTACTGACGATATACGGTTGGGGATGGATCGTCGTATGGTCACTGTAATTTTACTTTTTGATTTCAGCAAAGCTTTCGACTCAGTGAATCACTCTATTCTTCTGGGAAATTTGGGACGGCTGGGATTCTCAGATCAGACTCGAAGCTGGATAGAATCTTACCTCGTGTCGCGCTTACACAAGTTATTCGTCTCCCCAATGGCACAACATCGGATTCGTGTCCGCTTAACAAAGGTGTTCCTCAAGGCTCAGTCCTGGGGCCTCTTCTTTTCGCCCTCTACATCATTGACGGGGTGCAAGATTTCAGTCCTGGTGTTCGGCATTTGATTTATGCGGACAATCTCCAGATATACGCTCAGGAAGCGAACTCAATGTGAAATATGATGAACTCAGTGTGTTGTTACTGAGACTGAGCGACTGTGCTGAACGCGTTGTTACCTGGGCCAATACGAATTGCCTTGAACTCAATGTCCTTAAGACCAAAGCAATTGCTGTCGGCACTCCCTATTTCATCAATAAAATCTCATCAAAGGTTGAACCTGTTCACATTGTCATTCACGTTTCCATGATCCCTCTCGATTCCTCTGTGTGCAATTTGGGAGTAATACTGGACTCCAAGCTGAATTGGAAGGAGCAAGTGCAATCTGTCTGCAAAGAGGCCAGTTCCCCCATGTACCGCCTTCATTTCTTCAAGAAAAGTACCACCCTGGCACTACCGAAACACCTGGTGGAAACACTTCTTTTTCCCATCGTTGACTATGGCTAGTTGCGACGACGTAAAAAATATGGAAAACACAAAAAAAGGACACTCACAAACGAATAAAAACAGGAGCTTTCGATCAGCGTTGCTGTCTTTCTCAACCAGAAGGTAATATTGAGAGGATAGGGGGGGCAGGGTATTTAGGAGTGGAAGGGGAATGGAGAGGAAAAAAGGAGAGGCGGGGAGGGGATGAAGGGGAAGTGGTGAGGACACATTGTAGTCACAATGAGGAGTACAAGTGTCTGTTAAAAGTACGCATTGAGCCCAGGGGGGGTGCATGCCCTGAGGAGAAGAATGCAAGTCAGCTCAAGGGTGTGCAGGTTGACGGCGGAATCTGAGGGGGGGAGGGAGGCAATAACGGAAACATTGAAACATTGATTGAAAGGCACGTCATAAGAAGACGCGTGTTTAGGTACTGGCAGGGATGAGTGGGGGGATGACGGAGCACAGGAAGCACGGTGGTTGTTGATTCTGATGTTAAGAGGGGTGGTGCATTGTCCTACATAGAAGGCAGGGCAGAAATTACATTGGAGGAGGTAGATGATGTTGGTGGAAACACAAGTAGATGCAGGAAAAATTGGCAGAGACCTGAGTGTGGGAAGGAAAGAGGCAGGAGGAGAGGGCAAGTCTTGCATCTCGGACGTTTGCATGGAGAGGGGGGGACGTGAGTGTGTGGCACGGATTTGAGAAGCGGGCGGGTAGTTTTGAAAATAGTGCTTAAATTAGGCGGTCTTTTGTATGTAATGCGGGGACATTTTGGGAAAAGTTTTGAAGTGGAATTGTGGTCTGAAAGGATAGGGAAAAGATCTTGTAGGACTCGTTGTACGGAATGTGCGCCAGGGAAGTAGGTGGTGAGTAGAGAAGGGGAATTGCGATTTTTTGTGTGAGATTGTTGTGGTGTGTAAGGTTTTTTTAAAATTCTTTTTTGGAGAAGGTGTTCTGGGTACCCACGACGGAGAAGGGAGGTGTGCAGATTAGAAAGGAAAATGTGCAGATTGTCAGGATTGTTGCAAATCCTGTGTCCGCAGATGGAAAGAGAATAGGGGATGGAGTGTTTGGTGTGGGGTGGGTGGCAGCTGCTATAATGAAGGTATTGTTGCTTGTTGGTGGCTTTAATGTGTACCGAGGTTTTGAATTTACAATCAGAAAGGGAGATGTTTACATCTAAGAAAGTGATGCTGGAGCTGGAAAAGAAAGAAGTGAAGGAGACAGAGGCTGAGGAATTCAGGGAAGAAATGAAAGTGTTAAGGGAGTTGGAGTCGTGGGTTCAAAGTCTGAGGAAAATATCGTCAATGCCTATCTGAGCCAAAGGAGGGGTTTGAGAGGGTAGTCAGTCAAGAATTAATCTTCAAAGAGGCACAGGAAAAGGTTGGCTTAGGAGGGACTAAACCTACTTCCCATGGTGCAGCCGGTCTCCTTGAGATAGTGTTTATTGTCAAATGAAAAGGCATTGTGAGTGAGGATGAAGCAGCAGAGATCCAGAAGAAATTCAGTGCTAGGCGCTTGTGGTGTGGGACGCTGGGAAAGGTAATGGCGCAGAGCAGCAAGACCCTCTGAATGCGGAATGGATGTGTAAAGCCAAGTGACGTCTATGGTGGCCATGATGATGGGTTGATCGGGAGGGAGGGAAACAGAGTTTAGTTGCGAAAGGAAATCGTGAGTGTCTTTAATGTAAGAAGGAAGGGAAGGGACAAAGGGTTGGAGGTAGAAATCTACGAAAGCAGAAATGCGTTCAGTAGGAGAGTTGCAGGAAGAGACGATAGGGTGGCCAGGAATATTTTCTTTGTGAATTTTGGGAAGAATGTAGAAGGAGGGAGATGTGATGTGGGGGGGAGAGAGAAGAGAGATGTCGGATTGACTGAGTCCTTCGATGGGCCCTTTGGTTTTTAAGAGAGACGTCAGTTTCTTGTGAAATTTGGGGTTAGGGTCGACGGGGAGAGGGGTATAAGACGAGGAATCAGAAAGAAGTCTATTGCACTCGGCAGTGTAATCACAGGTATTGAGTACTACGACAGTGGAACCTTTGTCTGCCGCTGTGATGACGATATCTTGATTTTTACGGAGGTGATTACTGGCCGCAGCCTCAGAGGGAGTGAGGTTAGGTTCTGGGTTTAAGGAACGGAGGAAAGAAACATTTGAGACTTTTGAAAGAAGACGGGTTATGAAGATTTCATGGTTTTGAGAAAAAGGGATATCGCGACCTTTGTCGCGTGTTCGCCACCCAAAACCGCAGCATCGAACCAGCTCAGCCGGCAAAGCAAGGACGATCCAAAATGTTCAAGGGTTGGGGGGATATTAAGCCAGGGCGGACGGTAAAACGGCGGCACAGGGAGGGCCGTATGATGCGAGCACGGGAGAGAGATTACGCGAAGCGTGAGAATGAACCTCTGCCTTTTCTACAATTAACACAAGCAATGAAATGAGCATGAAAATGAACACGAAGGAGGCACTCTACAGCTAATTAACACATGTCTTACTAACTAATGAGGGATGAAAAGGTGAATGAATGGCGAGACATAAATGGAACGAAATCAGCATAAATAAAATAATCACTCTTTAACACTTTGAACAAATAAATGACCAAGTGTGAAAAAAATATTAAAAAACTACAAAATGAAGAGAATTACAAGCTCCTCGTCCCTTTTTAATACTACTGATGAGGACGGGAGTGAGTGATACATGAGTTATGGTCCCGTAGGACTAGGATTATCCACTCTTGGGATCAGTTTGATAGGGTCTCTTCTCTTAACCTGAAGGGACTTTAACTCTGTTTGGATATCTCGTACACCACTTATCCTGGCGCACACGGGTTTCACAGTGGGGAAGCGTGAATAAGAGGGTTGAAACCACTTAGGATTGGGGAAATACGGGTGTGGGGATACTTATGTATGAGCTGGTGTGGAGCTTGACGGCGAAATCCAGCGCGGAGAGACTGCACCGTTGAGTTTTCGGTATGGTGGCGTGGAGAACGGAATTCAAAAACTCCTGTTGTGAAAATGCACCTTCCGACTGAAAGGAACTCGTCCAACCTTTGGTTCCGGGGATGCGGCGGCCCGCTACCTTTCGCGGTCTGTCGCCCTTATCCACCCGAAACCGCACCTCCTCTTTGGGGTGCCGGGATCGAGGTCCGCTGCGTCTCGTTCCTCTTCTGGGGCAGAACGCAGGAAAAACCGCTAGGGAACGACTTTGTCAATTCCTCGCGGATGTCGTGGTGATCTCCGTCTCCAACTATCGCCTCTCTCTCTCCGTCCACACTCTCGCCTGCCTTCACCAGCACACCCTGAGCTTCTGTGCTCGACTCCAATTACCAACTGCCCTCGTTCGTCTCCTGTAACTCTCGCCCCCCCTCTCACGTGACTTCATTTCAAAAAATCACCAATAGGTTCATGGCTTACACTGCCCAATGACCTGGGTTGACACAAAGTGGTGTGATTCTCACTTATTAAAAAAATCCATTGCGCTAGACAAAGGAACATTTTACCAGATATCCACGCAGAAAAACGCAAAAAGACGTTCACCCCGCTCACGCAACGGAGACCCGGCTTGGGACGCAAATGACGGACGCGGGAGGCGCATCCTCAGTTGAAAAACAAAAATAAGACGGCCAGTCCGTCACAATATATATATATATATATATATATATATATATATATATATATATATATATTGTGACGATCTGCTCGTGTGAGCTTGATCGCGGCGTCTTCGCGCGATCGGGTGGATGCGCGCGACAAACGGAGAGAGAGACGGCTCGCGCGTGATTCAAATTACCGCCCACCATTTTTTCGATCCTCCATTATTTGTAATGTTAGTTGTAGCGCCGGTCGCAATGACCGAGGATATATAAAGGGGTTCCCCAGTGAGCTCGCCCCAGACCCAGATCCAGAGTGAAAGACGGCAGACGGAGAGAGACAACTCAAAGGAAGGAGAGCGAAGCGACGCAAGTGGACGCAGAGAACGGAGAAGCGAGGAGGACAGATTGAAAGCAGCCATAAGGCGTGGAGCTGGAGAGGCGGACCTGCGAAGGAGTCATTGCTTGAGAGGACACATCTCGTGCAAGCGGACGACATCGCAGCCAGGCGACAATTTCCCTGTTGGCTCTAAGGCGGACGTAGAAGGTTGGACCGAGGACCGGTGCCAACGATTTCTCACCCCAGGGCCGGGAAACCCACGCGTCTCCGGGCATGCTCCAGACACCTTACAAGGCATAGTACTTTCCTATCAAACCTCCCCGAACCGATCGACCAACGGTCGAGCGAACTCCGATCCCGTCTTCGACGCCCAGTGAATCGGGGCGAAAGCCGTCGCTACCAAACTCCTGAGTCAACTCCACCGTCCTGCGCAAGTGAACTCACATCCTCTAAGAGGGGCGCACGTCATTTGAAAATCAGTCCCAAGCAGACTGAATTTGTATCACTCTCCTCCCGTCCTAGTGGTCCTCAACCATATTTCAAACGAAAGGACGAGGAGCTTGTAAATATTGTATAAAGGGTTTCATGTCATTTCATTTCATTTTTCAAAGGGTTTCACTGTTCATTTTTTGTATCATTCATTAGTTCTTAGTTAGGTTAGCTATCATTTGGGTATATTTCATTAATGTTTCACGTATCACCAACTCACTCATCCCTCATTATAGTGTAGGAGTGTAATTTTCCTATGTGTCTAGCAATAAATCGGTGTTTTTCCTGTGAACGCGAGTCGTCCTTTACTCCCGAACGCGGTGATCTGCGTCCATTCGATTTTCAGGTCCGATCATCGCCGATCTCGGAGGGTAATGCTGCAGTTCCGCGAAGGCCTCACCCTAAGATATTTTTCTCGTTGATCTCTGCTTGCTGATCAGCTTGACCCCGGTTTTGAGTGGCACCCCTTGTCGCTTCTCATTAGGAGCGAAGCTTTCTTTTCCTTTCTCCGGAGTGGCGTTGGCGCGTTCTCATTCGTGGCTGACGGAGGGAACGGGAAAGAGGGGGGGAAATTTCCCGACCGCAGGATCCGTACGGAGACAAACCCCGGCTGAGAAGAGGTCGAACAGTCCAGCCACGTGTCCCGTCACAATATATATATATATTGTACAAGGTGTGGGATGGACATATCTCGCGCTACAGGAGGGAGCTGGGTTGGCTCACGGTGGCAGATCGTAGAAAATATCTCTTAGCCTGTTTTCTGTCCAAACTTTGTAAAACCAACAGGCCCACCTATGTTTCTGAGTTTCTCGGAGACAGCATCAGCGTGCGCCCTCGATGAATGCATGTGCGCATGAGAGCCATTAGTTGTCCCTAATTTCAGCACGGAAGCCCTTTGTCGCTCATTTCACATCAGTGCATCCTATTCTTGGAATGAGCTGATATTCGTGCAGCCCCATCCTCCATTGCAACATTCAAACGTCTACTTTTCAGTTATTTGGTTGAGAGAGATTGCAGTAATTAATTTCGTTGCTAAGCAATGTTTTACATTGTATTGTATGTAATATAATTGTACAACATAATGTACATGAATAAATATAAACATCTATCTATCAAATAAATGTGCACAAATAGGTTCTCCAACAGACTGTACAGCAGAGACTCCATTTTGAAACTAAAATTTCTTGGAAGCAATTGGCCCAGCCCGACAGATAATCCTAGCACTTACTCCACTGTGCTAACAAGGGGGATTCCTTACATTGTAATATTCTTCTTCCACTCCAATACTGGAGAACATCTGACACATACTTTTTTGTCGTGCCCATTTCTTCTTAGATCGTTAAGTGGTTTGGTGTAAATATGGTTGTTTCCGTCCTCTTTCTCACCCAAAGTGAATGAGTTGGGGATATGCAGGTTGCATAAATGTGGAATGTAAAGAGAGTAAAAGATGCATTTACGGCTCCCTAGGATTTAGTTTCACACAACATGTCTGTCAATTTCCTATGCTTCTATCAGTCGATCTACCAAACGGTCCTTTCCTGGGGGTCTAAGTGACCGCCTTTGGTCCATCAGATGGAACGTCAAGCCGTGATTCCCTTGGTGACTTTCATTACGAGCAGGTTGATGTCGATGCCAGGTTTCCCTCCACCCTTCCTCCTTCGATTCCAAAACGTGTACATCATCTCCTCCTCCCTCAGTCTGAAGTGCCCACAGGCGAGGGCACAGACACTTCAAAACCCAAAGGTGTTGATCGTCCACAGGATTAGGTTTTTATGCTCAGCAGTATATGAGTGACACTGCACTGGTCGCTGGCCACAGAGCAGTGGCTGCTTCTGGAAAATCAAGCAGTATTGTTTCTGCCCAGCAGGGGTAGATATGATGGTCTGCTGCCAACAAGAGTCTAGTAATAACTTTGCACTTCACAGAATGTACAGTTTTAGGAAGAGAAAGAATAATTCTTCAAGTATATTTCAAAGTATGTTTGCAAAAGAAATTGTTTGGGACTGGCCACATAAGGATTGGCCGCTGGACGGAAAGAGAGTGGCCGCTGGCCATTGAAGGAGGTGGCCAGTGAGAAGAGAAGGGGAAATGTACATTGGTTGGATGGGGAATGCATTGGTTTCCAGGAAAAAGTGGCTGCTGAATGGAGTTGGCCAATTAGGCAGGATTCACTGTACTTCATTGAAACCTTTAATGCTTAGCACTAAAAGTTCAATTTTGTTTTAACCAGATTTCAAGGGAAACCAAGATATTATATTTGAAACCCTGAAAAAGAACTTCAATATGTGGTACCTTGTTTCTTTAGGATTTCACATTGAAATAAAATAATCAAATGTTATATGTTTAATTGTATTGTATCACTCTTGCTTTTTTTGTTTTAAAAATATTTTAATAGGCTGTACACATGCAATTTATATCATCTGTAATGGGAAAACAAAGAAATAACATGCATTTAATTTACATTTTTAAACCTTTAGCTGTGAGAGGGAATGTTTTTTTAACTAAATCTACTTCCCTTAGAATCCAAAATGAAGTGTCTAACAATCTGGGCATATTAGAATTTGTGATAACCTCTGATGATAATAATAATAATAATAATACTTTCATTTAACAAGAAATCAGATAACATTCTGATTGCTAATTGCTCTGGATAAAAAGCTCATCAAAAATAACCAAAAATATTTGAAAAACATCACAGAATAAATACCCAAGGTCACAAATTAAAATGCTACAGAGAAAGTAATATGCAATCTAGAGAATCCATATATGCATGCAATATAGTTTGAAGCCTCATGCGGAGGAAATCTCTGAATAAGTATGTAAATTATCTTTGCAATTTTTCAGTCTTTTTTTAAAACATTGGAAAATTGCAAAGCTATTATTTACTGGAGAATACGTATGTGCTACATTCATGTGCAAAGTTAATTGGTAATAAATCAGTGTTTTTTTTTGTAGGCATGCGTAGTTGAGACCTGGAACTCAGGTCAGACACCATATGGAGGTTGTATTTTTAGGCAGCAATATGTTTTAGAGCATTAGTACCGACAAGGATTTGTCGGAGTATGAGCGTTTGTCCTTAAGTTGAAAGGCTGATCAATCCATTGTTGCCATCGTAATTTAATGTTACACCTCCTGAGATATGCTTTTTGACACTTGGAGCCAATCTAACAAGTGTTTATCTTTTCTAGGGCTTATTTTGGGCTCTTGCTGTGATTAAAGCTCTCAGTAGCGCCACTGTTCCTGCCAGCCAAAGGCAATACTTCTACTCAGACAACGAAGCAGCAGAGCTGGCAATGCTTGGTGTTGTTTCCTTGTGCCTCACATTGGTCAACATTGCGTGCATATTTGTGGCAGCTGTGTTTGTTCTCAAGGTGAGCACACATCTCTCTCTCTCTGCACTGACGAATGCCACCTCGTCAATTGATTAAGACGCTGCAACCAGCAGCTCTCTCTTATACACCCCCTAAATTCGCCCTGGGCCCTCCTTACCTCAGGAGGGAACCCTTATCTTGCTAACAACAACATATAAGCATTAACACTTATAGAATGCCGGACATAGTGGACCCCCCCCCGAGAATGCCGGGAGGGTGTCACTTTGACACCCATCTGTTTATGTGTTCATAGCGGTGTTTTTGTGCAGATTATTTTATGTTCTATGGCTGCTAGTGTTAATCTTGCAACTTCGTTATTTTTTTGCCGGCTTTTTACAAAAAACTTTTTTAAATTGGCTCGATTTTATCAAGTTATTATTTACAAAAATTTTCTTTCGACCTCACCATTTTTCGTTGGTTGTGCTGAAATGCTGGAGGGTGCTCGTAAGTGGTTAGTAAATAATCATTGAATGTTTTTACAATTGTTTATTGTTTACGTAAAATCATGTACAATTTATATGTAGGTAAAATACAAATTTGTGTACAGGAACACAGAAAGAAATCAAAGGTCTCTTTCATACAGGTTTACAAAAAACTTTGTCTCAATTGCATCACATTTATGGCACTTTCGATCCGTTTTAGCCATACGCGTGCCTCATTCTTATTTACTACACAGCTTGAAAAATCCAATAGTTCTGTTTTATTGCATTTTATCTTTATTTGACAGTTCCTCGTCAGACTGTCAGCTCTCGCTCTCCATCACACTCGTCAGAAGGGCGACAAACATTTCTTGATGCAGTGTCAGGACTTCCAAGCTCCTCTGCTAACTCTGCAAAAAACCCATACGGGATATCTACTGTGAATTTATTTCCTTATACAATCCATTAGAATTGTACCTTGTTTTCAGCTCTTCGATGTGCACAAGTGATGTGAAATAGTTGTCAGTTGTGACATTTTGGCCATTGCTCAAGTAATGCTGCATCAGTACAACACGATCTGCAACACGATCGCCAACTTGAAGATAGTCGTCCTTGCCAAGGTCGGGAAATTCGTTCATCAAATATTTACTGTCCTTGTCCACTGCAAGCCAGTATTTTTGCCCATGTTATCAGGCTTCGATGCCACGTGTTGCGTAAAGTGGCACCTAGCTTTGCTTGGAAACAGCTGTTAGTCAATGGTAATGAACAGTCCAGGCTTATAGCATACAACACATTATCAATAATTTTCTTCCACACATCTGAAAACAGTACAAATTTGTCTGCATGCAACCATGCTGAGCAACTTCTCGTCAAAGTGAAGATAGCGTAAAATTTCACAATAGCTCAACATCTTCATCAGACCGTTCTCGGGTACGTCTTCAGAATTGTTATTTAGTACTGCCGTTATTTGCTCCGGCCTAAGACCGTAGCTCCATTACCATACCGCAGACTATTTCAATGTAACCGCACCTTGATGCAAGGCAAAGTCATGACCGATACGCTAGCGAGCCAGTCATTCGGCTACAGATGCTCGGCAGTTGTCATCTGTATTGTCACGTCCGCACATTGTGGACGACAACAGTGCTGCTTTACGGGCAGATAAATACATCTCTGTGTCGCCACGGACATATGGGCTAGTTTGAAGGCGAATTATTAGCAAAAAAAGTAGTGAAAAATAGACTTACCTCATGCGCTACTAAATTATCAAAAAATAAATGGAGTATTTTTATCGAAAATAAGTAGAATGAAAGAAATGCAAATGTGATGTACTGCTCAAAAATACCCATTTGACTAGTAGTTATCATATCCCTTCCAAAGAAACACACAGAATGAAAGAAGAAATGCTAATGGTGTCAAAATGACACCCTCCGGCATTTGCAGTAAATTATAATTTTTAAGATGAAAAAATGGTGGGAGGCTATCCCTCACACGATGGTCTTGTTAAGCCTTTAAAATGAGTGAAAGTCATGAAAGAGTTTTCCTTCAATAGAGTTTCGTGGCCAGCACTGCAAACAAATCAAAATGACACCCTCCACATTCTAGTGTTGAACATCTCAGATCATTGCAAGTGCGGCAAATTGTTTCTCAAACAACCCTGAAACCTAAAACAGCAAATTCTTAAGGAACCATAATGGTTTTGGTTGCACCAATTACACCATGCATACCGTAAATATCGTTTAACTCCTAGGTGGCTGCTCTATGGTTAGATTTTGGTTAATTTAGTGACACAATGACTACCTCATCTGGCCTGATGATTCGGTGCACGAGTCGAGCACCAAAACGTCGGCCATGGACCAACTAACCTGGTGGAGAACCCGAGAGGAATTTCTTCATTCTAGTGTTAATTGGCCAATGAAATATTTCAAAAACTGCAATCAGCAAAATAAAAAGGACATTAACAATTTGCACTCTCATATTCCACTGAATTCCCCTTTTCTATCCACATATGGCATGTGGCATAGCTGATCCATAATTCCTTATTTTCCAAGTCTTTGGAAGACACACCTCCACACTTGTAATGCCAAAGAGTATCGGCAAGAATAGAAAAGCATCCCATTACCATAATATGGAAAGCACTTCCTTATTAACACTTATTCTTTAGCCATTAGGAAGGACAACTCATGTTTATAACATCAGTAGTAAAATTGTTATTAATAAGAAATGGCACACAAATCAAACACTGTGCCAATATCCGTCCTATTCCCCAATTAGTAATGTGTACGTACTGCATACTTAGATAACACGAGTAATGGAGGCCTAGAATCGATAAATATTGCACTTTGTGGGTTATCTCATGACTTTCCTCTGCAGATACGAATTAGAAATCAGTAATTTAGGCAACCTGGTCCAAAAGTACTGGGGATTAAGCATTAACTACACTTACCTAAAATGATGTCTGTGATTAAGAATTCAGTTACTATTTCCTCTTTCCGATCCCACTTAGGAACTTTTTGGCCAGGTTCATCCTATCCTCTTCAGCACTGTGCAGTATATTTTCCTTCAAGTGTCACTCACTTCACTCCATTGTATTGAACACTATAGGGCTGAAAAGCAAAGAAGCTATGTTAATAAGTAAATGAAATTACCATTTAAGTAAATGGCAAATGTACCCAAGTTCAGAAATTTCTACTGACTAGCTTATGCATGTTCATAATCAAAAAGTAATGCAATGCACATCATTCACTGTTTTCTCAAGTGAGGTTACAAAGTTAGCTGATTGCTTTGAACACAATTGAAGGTTTGTTGTGTTACATTCATATGCATTACGAATACATTGTTTTTACAAGTGTGACTAGGCCAACTGTAGCTACTTGCTTTCAAAACAATTTAAGGCTTGCGATGTAACATTCATCAAATAAGAAGGCTTCAGGTACATTTTAAGTGTTAAAGTAGTGTATGCATAATGCACAATATGCAACATGACCATATTATTAGAGAAATGACTTTGTGAATGACTTAGAGAAATGATTATTATTATGAAACTCACCTTAACTATTAAGGCACCAAGAATACCCATGCAGTTATTGTGTCACTAAATTATGATCTAACCATAGAGCAGCCAGCTAGGAGTTAAACGCTATTTACGGTATGCATGGTGTAATTGGTGCAACCAAAACCATTATAGTTCCTTAAGAATTTGTTGTTTTAGGTTTCAGGGTTGTTTGAGAAACAATTTGCTGCATTTGATGATCTGAGATGTTCCTTTTAGGACTGAATGTCGAGGTAATTTGCTGTCTAGTTAAAAGCCTAAAAGCTTTATATTGCCAGTTTCATTCAATGATTTGCTCAGAGAAAAGATCGCAGAGTGGGTTTTTTCAGTATTTAAGGCAATGTCAGTTGGGTGTGACCCACATTTGTGCTGCAGTCACAATAGTATTAATGTAGGAGTTCTGGAGATTACTCGAGACATTAATGTTGCATAAGAAGGTTGTGTCATCAGCATACAGTATTGATTCACTTGAGAAAATGTGAACATGGTCATATATATATATATGACCTATACCATTTCTATATATGACCTATATCTATACCATTTCTATATATGACCTATATCTATACCTATACTTGCTATGCAAAGAAATTACTTCTTCCCTAAGCCTAGCAGGGTCATGAGGGATACACCATTTTTTAGATGACTTTTTATTTCTTGTTCTTCTTGGGGAAGCAGTGTTCAAAACACAACGTCAAATTTTTGAAGAAGCAAGAGCAATTGTCATCACTATCGATTAGACAAGCAGGAAATGCCGAGGAACATTTCATTGAAGCTTGACATTGAAAAAGAATTCCAGAGCCTGATGATCAGAAATACCAATTGATCAGTATAGTTCTCACGTAAAAATTTTGAGAGAGCGAGTTAATCGTAATATATTATCTAGACGGTCTAGCCTAATATCTCAAAGATGGGTTCCCTGTTCACACACTGAGCGCAAATGAGAGGAGGGAGTGAAAATGGAGTCCTTTGCTGGAGAACTGGATATCTACATTCAGTTCACCACAAATTACCACGTCTAATTTACAGTTAGACAAAGTGACAAGTAGCTGTTCAAGGTATTCATAAAAGAAGTCCAAATTCCAGTTAGGGGAATGGCAATAGTAGTAGACTACTAGGTATAGGCTGTCGGAAACCCACATTGAAAATATGCTAGACAAAAACACACAACTGCATAATTCAAAATGGCTTTTCATGCACGGTGGGAAGGTTCTCAGCTCTTCCACAAGTTCCCCTGTTCCCCAATTTTCAAACTTTTTCAGAAATTGGAACAGAGTTACGAGAAGTGGAGTGTTTGTCCCAGTCACCTCCATTCCATCCACACCTGTATTAGTTATTTCAGGTAGTTTCGATGAGAAATAAGTTGAAATTCACTAACTCATAGTGTGCTTATGACTTCATAAGAAGACCCATCTGTGGGGGATGACATTTTAAGCAGTCATATGCTGTTCTTTGGTTGAAAAATTGATTCAACACTCAATAGCAAATGTCATAATAAAATTAATGAGCCCTGAATTAGTTAATGAGTTTCACCATGAAGTGAACCATTGTTCATACTCTCCAAGAATTTCAGATTGTCAATATTGTCTTTATTTGGAATCTACATTGTAATTATATTATGAGAAACAACATAAACATGCATTCAGTCCCAATTGGATCCAACTTGAAAGGCTATAATGATTGTTGGCATTGAGGGTCAGAGCGGTGGGAGGGAACGGCTGCCACAGTTGATCTTTTTATGGATCCCAAGTGATACTTTCTATGCCCCTATGACAGGTGAAAGAAGTTGCTCCACAAGCCAGCAAGGATGAGATGAGACAATTCTGGAAGCATGACATTAAAATTGCGAGGGATTACAACAGAACTATGCACGGAGACACAGCTAAGAACTTGGGAAAACAGTAAGTACTCTGTCAAAGTATTTTCTGAGTGACACTTCAGTTTTTATTACAGCTAACATTTCATGTTGTGGAAGATTTTTATAGTTACCTACCCTCAGTTGTAATTTTGTTGGCTAAGTTGTACAATTTTCTTCCTCAAGAAAAAGCTTGTTTCATCGGCATAATTTTGTTGCCGTACTTGAGTTTGAGAAGTAATAATCCTGAGTTTGAAGTGAAAGCTCATTGATTGCCTTTGCTTGATTCCACTGAGCGCATTAATGGGAACCATGTGAATATGCACCAATTGCACTTCAGATTGTATAATGAGGTGCACTTGTCTCTTCGTCTTTGGACGAACCATCTTCAGTTATCCTCTTTACCTTCCCAGAACCGACTGACATAAGAATCCATCCCTTCAAAAGCTGAGTGATGGCTGAAATCTACTGTTTGATTTCAGTGCATGAGAATGTGAATGCAAAATCAAAACTTAGTTTAAGGGTACTTTAGTTTGCATGATGTTGGGATGCACTTTATATGTTAATTATTAGTTGGAAAACAGTATCAACATGCAAAATTTTGCTCTTTGACAATATAGATAAGTACTTATGTTTGAACTTAGTACAAGAGTGTGTTAAGAAAAAAACTTTGTGACTTCTTCAGCCATATTCATTTATCAACCATTTTTTTCCTTAATACATCAAGAAAGTCCACTTAGTAGGAGACTGTTTTGTTTGAGTGTGAGAGTAGGCATCAGGAAATTCCTATCTCATGATATCATTTCATGATCCTTGGACTGAGGATAGGCTCTTGGCCATAATTAAAATAGCAAGACTAATGATACTTTACTGACTTTGACTGATTCAACTGCGTTTTAGATATGAACTTGACTGAAGGTAAATTCTCCAAGATGAGTTGCAAAGGATTGAAAGTGAGACGTAGTTAGGAGAAAAATTTCTCTTTTTGAGGGTCAAGCAGGCACTAATTCACCCCTCAAACTGCTTTCGTGAATTGGTAGCAATTTTCTGCATTGTCTCACGACCTTAGCTGCCTTAAAACATTAATTTTTCCTCCTCCTGTAGGTTTCTGGAAGAATTGGCTGGGCTACCAAAAGAGCAAGTGGAAGCTATTGTTGAAGAGGCAGCACATAGCAGGCAAAGGTTAAGCATGTCCAGACATATATCCGAAGTAAGTACCTACATTACAATTTATTGAGGCAGTATTTATTACTCCTCTAAGTGTTCAGTGTCATAAATTCAAGCCCATTTGACATGGTACAATTCATCGGTACAATAATGAGGCATGATATCAGGTAAAAAATGGACAATATGTTCTGCACGTCAGACACCAATATCGATCATAACAATGTGCGTACATCCTTCATGAGATGCAGGCTTATGGAATATAAATATGGCGATAAACATATTATTTATTATTATAAGCATTACAAGTGTCTGTAAAAGGAATTTGAGGGTTACAACTGCCTAGAAATTAATACAGCATCGATACGTGTTGTTGTTTTGGTCGCAAGGATACGACAATGCTAACCTCTGATTGGAGATTGGCCGGCAGAAAATAGAAAGTGTTCTAAAATCCAATATTGAGTTGGAGATTGTGGATTGGGTGAAGTGGAAGTGCTGCGGTGAAACACATCTCGCCAGAAGCAAACTTCCCACGAGCGCACAGGAAGAGCACTCTGGACGCGCCTTTCAGCTTATCCCTCCCCACTCGATTGGGAGGACTTCAAGGGAGCAGTGCCCTTAGGAGGATTACAGGGATTGAGAGAGGCAGTTCTCCCGACGAGGGCCTCCCGATGGGGACCAAATGCTGGACAGACGTGGGATTCAAACAACCAACCTCGGTCCTCCCAAAAGGGCTCAACTTACCCTCAGGTCCTGGTTCATCGGTGCTTTCACACGTGGGATAGAACAACCGATCAAGAATCTTCGAGGACATGCACAGCAGAGGACGAGAAGGCTCTGTACCCTTAAAATAGGATAAGGCCAACAATTCCCCTGAGACCGATTGAGGTCACCATTATAGCCTCTCCCATATTTTAGGGAGACAAAAATATTTGGGTGATTGGAGTGATAGGCAGCATTAGTGAGAGCACCAAGAGGAGAGAGCCGTGGCGAATATCCCAATCGACATACCACATGCCATTAGTCGTCACCCCACAGACCCAGAGTATCAAGTTTGACTTCAGCAGTGAAATTACTCCACCACATCACTTACCATGAAACATTCGTTGAGCGCAAGGGCGTGTTACGACATGAAGTTACAGTTACGACATCATCGTGATGACAGATGTAGTCCCAAACATGATGAAGCCCTATTAATGTATCTTCAAACATGTTCTCTACCATTATGGGGGGGGGGGGGGGCACAGGGGGAAATTCTCCACCCCCCAAGAAAAAAACAAAGAGGTAGTCAATAAAGTATATACCGAACTTCTTCGTCAAGTTACCGAAAATCTTGAAAGGCTGAGGCCTATTATTAAAACCATTATCTTGCTTGGACGTCAGAACATCCCTCTAAGGGGTCATAGGGATGACGGCCCCATTAATCCTGTGGCCTCAGCCGTAAACCAAGGTAATTTCAAAGCCCTGTTGCAGTTCAGGGTAGATGCAGGTGACAAAATACTTGAGGAACACCTAAAAAGTGCATCTTCCCGTGCTACCTATATTAGTAAAACTACTCAAAATGTATTGATAGAATGTTGTGGGGAAGAAATAAGGGAAGAAATCCGATAACGAATTCATGAAGCTAAATATTGGTCAATATTGTTCGACGAAACACCTGATCTGTCTCGCAAGGAACAAATTGCCTTAATTGTAAGGTATCTGTACAAAGAAACTATAAGGAAAGATTTCATTACATTCATTGTTGCATACAAGTCTGCTGCAGATATGATTGATGTGCGATTGACAGAAAAGATGGAAAGAAAACTTACTGGGAAGACTCTTGATAAAATAGTATTAGAAAATGTGAAAGAACTGGGTTTAGATTTGAGTCTCTGTGTAGGAATCAGTACAGATGGAGCATCTGTTTTGACTTCAGAAGAAGTCGGTAGTATCACAGAGATCCAATGAGAGAGACGGTCAATGCAAAACGGCTACCATGCTACAACCATGCCTTGAATAATTCTCTTTCGAAGTCAACCAAAATCCAAACCATCAAAGATGCTGTTGGAATAATAAAGGAAGTTATTTCGTTTTTCAATCAGTCATCCAAAAAGTATGACATTATTAATTAATTCTTAGGTCGTCAGCTTTTTAGTCTATGTAAGAATTGATGGGTGGAAAGGCACTATGCTGTAATTTTATTTTACTTTGCCTTACCAGAATAGTAGATGCCTTCACAGAAATAAGTAAATGGAAGGAGTCTGAATCGGCCAAAAAGGCTGCACTATACATTAAATCAGTGACTAACACAGATTTTATTTTTTCATGTGTTTGAATGACATTTTGAAAAAAACGTTTCCTCTGAGTAAGTTACTGCAAATATATTTCCTACCGTTAGAAACTTATTGAAAATTCTTATCACACTGCCAATCAGTGTTGCAAGTGCCGAAAGGTCATTCAGCAGCCTTAATCTTGTTAAATCATGGCTACAAACCCAAATGATTGAGGAAAGATTGAATGGCTTATGTCTTTTATTTATCCACAAAGATGTTGATGTAAATGTTGACAAGGTGCTAGAACGTTACGCTAAAGGAGGAAAAAGAAGATTACAGTTACAAGTAATTATTTGGAATGCATGTAGTTTATAAAAGAGTTGTAATTAAAGTTCTGAATACTAATTATTTTGTGCTTTTACTTTCTTAGTCTTTCATGAATTTGGGCATAATTATAAATTATCATTGTAGGATAGGTTTATTACTTACATCAGAACCTTTGTCCTAAGTTCTTATTAATTACAAAGTATTCTCATAATAATGTTATTTTACTTTTTAGTGAATACCACAATAGTGGTATCACAAAGCATTAAGCTCAACTTTCCAAAATTCCAACTACTTAAATGTCGATGACAATACCTTTTTAAGTAGTTCAGAGTAGCATAAAACAGTGTAGTGGTTTGGTCATATTAAATACAAGTAAGAGTAAGATTTTCAGGAAAGAAATCAAAATGTCTCTGAACTAAGGTAAACCAAAGTTCTTTGCTGCCTAAGTTACAAGTCAATAGTCAAATAGTATAAAAATTTAAAAGTGAAAATATGCTGAAAACCAGAAAAACTTGCATGCAAATTCACCATTCTTTTTTTCATATTTATACAATTTTCTGGATGAGAACACCCCCACAATTAGGTGATATTCCATACCACCAATACATCATATAGCATATTAGCAGATACCCCCCGAGATATGGGTCTGGATCCACCACTGAGACCCTCATGAAACAATTATGATGAAAAAAGTGTTTGATGCTATAAATTCATAATATAATGTTTGTATGAGTGCTAGGACGCATAACATTAGATCTGTGATAACTTATTCATGAGCAAACGCAAAAAGGTCAACCTATATGCAGGTAGAGGTAAACTGCTCTAGCAACGACTTACAAGGTTGCAGATGTTACTTTTTATTGCTCATTTTAATTAATTATTAATTTACCTTATTAAAATTATCCAGGAAATTGTTTAAATATAGAAATAATAAAAAAGATTGTGTACTAAGAAATACTGGATTGAAGGGATAATGATTCGGTCCACAAAAATTCAAATTTCAACTAGGCTTCACCATTACCATACTTTTCTCTTGAAACATTTGTTGTTGGCAATACTGAACACAAATTCATGTAGTTGAAGTTATATTAGTTCATATTTATAATAAATGAAGCTACTTATTAAAATTATGTAATTTTTTTAAAATTCGAACACATACATACATGCATTACAATCTCTTATCATATGATTCTCGCGGCTGAGCTTAAAGCCACCGAGTACGTCCACCGGGTTGTGGATGGTGGGTCGACCTCTAGATATAGAGGTTAGCTGCGAGATAAGCGAGTTTACTCGTCGAATAAGCAGTCGTGGACAGAAAGCGACGGCATTCCGAGGGGGTATTGGTCTATCCCTGGGTAAGATAGGCCTCTAAATGATACAGAACCTTTGAAGATGTCGTGACTTGGCGACGGGAGGCCGCCAACAATTACGCTTCTCATCATCCGGAGAGGGCAGCAGCTCTTCTTCACATGAGTGAAGGTGGAGACCACAGTGGTCGGTACAGCGACACTCATTTCACTACAGGCGTGGTGACATTTACTTTAACGGCTGTAGTACTGCGATGTGGAAGGCAAGGGGAAACCACCACATTAATATCCCGAGGAGTCGCAGCTACTCCACTCTTTCCTTTATTATCGAGACGTGATGGCACCCTCTCGAGTAAAATATTCCGGAGGTAAAATAGTCCCCCATTCGGATCTCCGGGCGGGGACTACCCGAGAGAGTACATCAGTCAAATGTGATACACTTTTTAGGGTAGGATCATGGAACGTGAGATCGCTTTGGACCTGTGGAAGACTGGAGAACCTGAAGGTAGAAATGCGAAGAATGGACCTCGACGTATTAGGAATCAGCGAAATGAAGTGGCCCGAAGAAGGAGACTTTTGGAGTGGAAGCTACAGGATTATACATACAGGATCATTAAATGGTAATGCTGGAGTAGGGATCATGCTCAGAAAGAGCGCCGGAATGCGTGTGAAGAGCTTCCTGCAGTACAATGAAAGGATAATAATGGTGAAGATCGAGACCAAACCTGTAGATACCGTGGTGGTGCAGGTTTACATGCCTACGATGGACTATGAAGATGAAGAAGTGGAAGACGTCTACGAAGATATCACGGAAGTTATAAAACAGGTAAGAGGAGAAGAAAACCTAATTATTTTAGGAGACTGGAACGCTATCGTCGGCGAAGGTCAAGATGGAAGAATAACTGGAAAATGCGGATTGGGAAACCGAAACGAAAGAGGAGAAAGGCTGCTGGAGTTCTGCACTCAACATAAGTTAGTGGTTGCCAACACATTGTTTAAAAATCACAACCGCAGAACATACACATGGAAAATGCCAGGAGACAGAAGAAGATGCCAAATAGACTACATTTTAGTGAAGCAGAGATTTAGAAACCAAGTGAAGGACTGTAAAAGCTACCCTGGGGCAGACATCGACAGTGACCATAATTTAGTGATGATGAAATGTCATCTAAAATTAAAGAAATTGAAGAAAACAAAGAAGAATATATGGCAAGTAGAAAAACTAAAGGAGGCTCAACATCAGCTGGCATTTCAAAAAGCAGTGGGAAACAACATAGGAGAGAACCTGAATGAGAAATCAGTGGAAGAGCCTTGGGAAAACATTAAATGTTGACTACAGGAAGCCGCAAAGGAAGTTCTTGGAAGAAGAAAAGTTGCCAAGAAGAAGCCATGGATCACGGAGGAAGTCTTAGAATTGATTGAAGAAAGAAGAAAGTATAAGAATGCGAAAACTGAAGAAGGGCAGCTCTGCTACAAAAGAATAAGGAACGAAATAAGTCGCAAAGCAAGGAAAGCTAGAGAGCTGTGGTTGAAAAATCTTTGCGAAGATGAACAAAGCAACCTTGCACTTGGAAAGGTGGAAGCGGCCTACAGCATAGTGAGGAACCACTTCAAGGAACGGAGCGCAAGATGCAATGCCATAAGGGACAAGAATGGAGGAATTTTGATTGAAAACGAGGACAAAGTGAAGAGATGGAAAGAATATCTGGAAGAGCTATACAATGGAAAAAATCTCAGCACAAAAGCTATTGAAGAGGAAAGCGAAGTGGAAATAGATGATATGGGGGCATCAATATTAAGATCGGAATTCGATGCTGCAGTAAGGGATCTTCGGATGAATAAGGCCTCAGGTATTGATGATGTCCCTGCAGAACTAATTAAAAATGCAGGAGAGAAGACATTAATTCATCTCTACAAAACCATCTGCGACATGTATTCAACAGGGGAAATTCCAAGGGACTTCGAGAAAAACATCATCATTCCTATTCCCAAGAAGAAGAGAGCGGAGAAATGCGAAAATTTTAGGACTATAAGCCTGACGACACATGCATCGAAGATACTGACCAGGATCATCTACAGAAGAATAGAACGAAAAGCAGAGGAGTTCCTGGATGAAGATCAATTCGGATTCAGGAAAAGTAAGGGTACAAGGGAACCAATATTGGCCCTTAGGCTACTTATAGAGAAGAGAATGGAGAAGAACAAACCGATGTTCATTGCATTTGTGGATTTAGAGAAGGCCTTTGACAACGTGGATTGGGATTCAATGCTTGGAATGGGGTCGTTTACCAAATTTTTTTTATTGCCGAATCTGATAGAGTTTGTAAAATAAAAAGACCCGTATTTTTCCGTTTTTTGATTCGTCAATTATTTCCCGAGTTATAAGCGGCGAAAAACTGACGTTCTTAACCCTTTCGGAAAAGTGGGTGTGGTGCAACCTCTGACGCATATCGACTTCGTCCAATCACAACCGAGCCCGCAAAGCTACTTTGCCTTATCGCAAAGGGGGGACACAGCTGACTCGGCCAATCGGAGCTATTGCGACAGCATCTGTGCGAGCAGAGCTTCCGAGAATCCACGTCCACTCCCTCCCCCTGCCCTGAAAGCAGTCAAGGACGGGAGGAAAATGACGTCAATGTTATCACAGCAGCATTTTAGGTGGGCGTCACCTTTTGCTTATTTTAATTTTTAATTTATGAGTGAACGGTTGTGGTTAGAAGATTAATTTTTTCACTAAAATTCTTTTTTCGTTTCCATCTAACGATTTCGTGTACAAAATTACGATTTCGGTTCCGAGTAAACGCCCCCATTCTGAAGGGAATTGGAGTGTCCTACAATGACCGAAGAATTATACACAGTCTGTACAAAAACCAAGTTGCTGTGATTAAATCTGGACCCAGCTGTGAAGAGGCAAGAATAAGGAAAGGAGTGAGACAAGGCTGCGCACTGTCTCCCGTAAGTTTTAATGTTTACATCGAGAGAGCCATAAATGAAGTCAAGGAGAAGTGTTCTGGAGTGAAAATCCACAGAGAAACAATCAGCATGCTACGATTCGCTGATGACATAGCTCTCATAGCAGAGACAGAGAAGGAGCTGAATAAGATGCTAACAACCATGGAAAGGACTATGGCCAGACATCAGCTGAAGATCAATAAGAAGAAAACTAAGATATTGGTGTGCAGCAAAAGAGAAGAGGCCAAAACCAATGTTAAACTAGGAAAACAGAAACTGGAAGAGGTGAAAGAGTTCTGTTACCTGGGAAGCAGAGTAACCAACGATGAACGAAGCAAGAAAGAAATAGTGAGTAGAATAGCCCAGGCAAAGAGGATATTCTTTCAAAAGAAGAATCTACTTACAGCAGGAAATACAAGCATAGAAGTAAGGAAACAGTTCATCAGAACATACATCTGGAGCATATTTCTTTACGGCAGTGAATCATGGACGATGACAGCAGCGGAGAAGAAAAGGGTAGAAGCATTTGAAATGTGGTGTTACAGAAGAATGCTGAAGATTAAATGGATCGACCGAGTAAGTAACGAGGAAGTGCTAAGAAGAGTAGGAGAAAAGAGAAGTCTGCTGACAACTCTAAAAAGAAGAAGGAAAAATTTAATCGGCCATATCTTGAGACACGACGGCCTGATGAAGACTATCGTCGAGGGAAAAGTGAACGGGAAGATTGGAAAAGGCAGGCCTCGTATGAGATATATGGAACAAGTTGTGAAGAGTGTAAAAGAGAAGAATTACGTCACAATGAAAAGGTTGGCCGATAGAAGAATCGAGTGGAAAGCTGCGTCAAACCAATCCTAGGATTGTTGACCAATGATGATGATGATGATCATATGATTTACCGTGTCATGTTTTCCTTTCAATCAGCTGTGTTAGTTGAATACGTATTTCCTTTTTATGTTTCATAAGTTCAATTCTTACATCCTAGTACAGTTTCTTCAATTTGGGTCAATTTTTTCTCCATCAAAGCCATACATTCAGTGGTGAAGTGGTATATTCTTCCAGCTTCGGTCTGGAGGCTTTCCATCTGATTTATGAAAAGTGAACATTGTAGAGAAGAATGTGACAATGAGCAAGATAACTGTGTGGATATAGCTCCAGATGGGGGAACTGGCTCACAAGAGGAAGATGCTACAGCAAAGCTCAATTTATCTCTCACGGAGGTAGGTTGTTCTCCCCTAAAATTACATGCCCCCAGAGATCACCAAATACTATGGGAGCCATGTTAGAAAAGCTTCATGGAATGCTCGGGGTAAAATTGAGCTAGAGCTTGAAGTACCCAGACATTCCAAAAATAGAGGCTGGAGCAGTGAAAGAGAGAAAGCTGCAGATAGTGGCAATGTTACAGAAATTATCGTAGAAAATTTAAGCATTTGTGAAAAGGAAAAGCAAGTAAGTACTAACAATCCTAGCTTCCTAAGGGTGGGGAAGGAAAAGAATAAAGGAAGCATTCAATGTGTGAGACTATTCTGTCCGTCAAGCCCAGAGAATTTATTCTGACAAAGCAATTTTGGCAGAATCAAATGCTAGGTGTGGGAATGCCTGAGATTATGGATTTGGTGAGGACGTTTTTTGAGAATGACAAACAATCAAGAATAATGCCGGGGATGAAAGATGTAGTAAGCATAGGAAGAAAACAATATGAAAGGAAGCGAATGATATTGGGTGGCCTACGTGAATTGCATTCAAATTTTAAGTGGGATCACCCCTATGTTAAGTTGGATTTTTCCAAATTTTGTGCCTTACGACCAAAATGGTGCATACTAGCAGATGGTAGTGGTACAGTATGTTTGTGTACCATTATTCAGAATGTCTTTTAAGGACTCATGCATCACCAATATTGGAATCATACACGGAACTTGTTAAGTTGCTCCTTTGTAAGGAAGTAAAAAATCAGTGTATGCTGAGATATTGTGGTGAATGTCCTCCTAGGAAAAATTTAGAATATTTCTTGAAATCAAAATTTGAAGATTAATATGATAGTGGTAATGTTGAGTTTTCTCAATGGGCCTCGACTGATAGGATGCAGATGATAAAAATTTCAAGCACAGTCGATGATTTCAGTGAAGAGCTGGCAAACAAGATGGAGAAACTGATCCCTCACTCCTTCATAGCAAAATCACAGTCTTCTCATTTACAAAAAATGGAAGAAAATGTCATCAGATACAGCAATAGTTTCGATGGACTTCAGCAAGAACTATTCCTTTATAATTCAAGATGAAGTTCAAGAATATTATTGGACTTCAGATGCATGTACTGTTCATCCTGTAGTGATACATTTTAAGAACAATAAAAGTAAAAAAAAATTGACGTAAGCATGATTTATAAAATCCAGGAAACACTTACTAAATTTCTCAAAAGGTTTGATAACATTAAAAAACTTCACTCCTTTAGGGATAGCTGTGCAGCACAGCATAAAAATAGAACAATTTTTTCAACCTTTGTCTCCATGAGGAAGATTTTATGATAAAGGCAGAGTGGTTATTCTGTACCACAAACCACGGAAAAACAGAATGCGATGGAATCAGGGTAGTGTTGAATGACTGGCTCAAAAATAGAGGCACCAGTCCACTAGACAGGCAGATAACTACACTAATTGAATTTTTCAACTTTTGCAAAGTTAACATTGCCAAAATTAACTTCCACCAAATTTCAAAGGTCAGTGTGACTGTAACTTGTATGACCCTAAAAGAATGTTTTAAGGATGTCCACGCACTTCCACGAACTAGAGGTTTCCACAACTTTTATCCTCGGGATAGCTCGGGTACTGTGGAGGCTAGGAAAATTAGTGATGATGCCTCTTCTCATTTGGAACTTGAAAGCAAGCAAACACCATTGGGAGTAAAACTGGCTGATGTGAATCCAGAGTGTTATGTAGCTGGCAAGTTTGAAAACCTGTGTTACTTTTGAATGGTGACTGAAATGAATAAGGATGAAATGTGACCTTCAAATTCCCTTCATTTTTGTGGCAAGTGCAGAAGATTCTTGCCCAGTAATACTTATATACAATTCCCACATTTCCTCTTATACTTGCTGCTGTTGAACCTCCAGAGACTAAAACTGGAAGAATGTACCACTACCCCACTGAATGCAACGCTTAAAAAAAATGACCCAAATTGAAGACTGAACCAAATTGAACTGTACTAGGATGTAAGAACTGAACTTTAGAGACATGAAAAAGAATAAGTATTTAACTAACACAGCTGATTGGGAAGGAAAAACCTCAAATGTAATGGTAAGTCATGTGTTAAGAGATTGTAATGCATGCACACGTCTTTGAATTTTTTACAAATGGCATAATTTTAATAAGCAGTGGCAATAAAAAGTAATACCTGCAATAAAAAGTAATACCTGCAATAAAAAGTAAAATCTACGAATAAAAAGTAACATCTGCAACCTTGTAAGTCATTGCTAGAGCAGTTTACCTCTACCTACATAGGTTGCCCTTTTTGCATTTCACTCATGAATAAGTTATCACAGATCTAATTTTATTCATCCAAACACTCATATAAATATTACCTATATGAATTTATAATATCAAACTTTTTTTCATCACAATTGTTTGATAAGCGTCTCTCTATTTCGATGGTTCATGTCAAAATAACTGTGCCAGCAGCCATTTTGAGAAAATTGCACTAAAATGGTATAGATTTTATTAAACGAATGAAAAAGCCATTTTATTTCTGAGGATGACAGCACATACCTTCAGGATAATTATAAATTTATTAAGATTAATGAAGACCCTTTTCGTGATAATGACATTAATTCTTAACCATGTTTTTAGCCGGAAAATGTTGCAAAGACAATGTTTAAGAATTTTTTCACGGCTGAAAGGAAAAGTCAAGGGCTCATATTATTTTTTTTCCAAAATCCTCATAACCTAGTGGTCATAGCTGAAAATTTTCATTGGAAATAATTCAGAAATGGGTGAGATAGCATTTTTTTTTAAGTAAAACAGTGCACCTTGAGAAGTGTGCATCGTGAATGGAAGAAATTCAGAAGGTTCCTAAAGTTTCTCAAACTACTTAGTAACAGAAAAACTACTTAGGCTAGGTAAAAAAATAGGCTTTTTTCTTACATTGGGGATTATATGTACCTAGTTTAGCCAAAATCAGAGACGGTGGGTGGCAAAACCTCATTTTTCTGGTGTAAATCACATGGAATGACCCTAACATCTCCAAATCATCACGAAGAAAAGGCAACAAAGGACGGTTCGCCTGAAACTTCGTCAACCAAGGAACCCCACTTTGTGGCCATCCCTCCGACACATTGATGTCAGACGTGGGGTATGGATAGTTGGCTGCGAACATGATGAACGCTAATGAGGGAATTTAATATTCTAGAGGGAATAATGATCTGATAATGTTTTAGAGACTGATTACCATTGCTAAGTTGGTTTTAGTAAATTTTAACGCCAACCATTTGTGAGTTTCTTGTCCTTTTCATATCTTAACAAAGGTACATCAGGCACATGTACCTGACGATGTCCTGGAGAGTAAAAGTGGTAGTGCGAGTGTGTATCCGTTTGTGTGTAAATACAAAGTTTTACTTTCTTTGTTAATATGTTGGTCTTCCACAAAGTTACACCAGAAAGTTAATTTTTTTCATATCTTTGTTTAATCTCCGTTGGCAAGATTGAATTCTGGAAGCAGAATTCCCTTACCTTTCCCTCTTTTCCCCTGACTTCCCTCTCCCTCCATAGAAGTTTGTGTGTGACAGGCTGTGGCGTTGAATTGTTTGCTAACCTACGTTCGACTTTGTTTCTGCCCTCAGAGTGGAGTTTTGGACGTCGGGGTGAATGCAGATATATTGAACATCAATCAATACACGTGGACCCCAGGAACTAGCTCTGCCCATTTCAGGAGAATACCATTCCGTCGCAATTCAATCTCTTTACCTTCAGACGAGGAAGTGGAGGACATAGCGTACGCAACGCTGACGGCAGGCTCCAAGTTGGGCTACTTTGGCGCTCATGTGCTCAGGCCTGGGCCTCGCCTGGCCCACCGCAAGATCTCCTCAACCAGCTGGCACGGCTCCTGCGGCCCCCAACTCAGGTCACCAACGCGGATGCACACGCTCGAGCCCCAGCTGGGCACCATCAAGGAGAGCAGCTCCAGCCTGCACCACCCCTCGAGCGGAGTCCAGCCTTCAGCCACGTCCCGGAGATTCCAAGTGACCCCGTGCCCTGATGACGTTGGAGGAGGCAAGAGGAGCAGGAAGACATCAAAAGACAGCCCCACGAAATAGCATCGCAACTGCCCCCTGCAACTCACCTTGAAGCTCCACCTTGAGAGCTCTCTTGACCGTAGTCCATTTCAATTGTAATTTCAAGTATTAGCTAGCATTCAATCAACTAGGTAAAATAAATTCAATTTCAGTCCTCTTTAAAGGACAAAAGCTGAAGATGCATCACTAAGAGTGAGATTATTGAATGCTTCAACACTAATTGCTAAATCTGACCAACACTAGTCCCTTAAAATGGGGCCATTAGGGAAAATGATGAAAGAAATAAATATAAATATATTTTATTGTGTAAAATAATGTACATAAAGTATTAATTAAATTCTTTTTTTCTAGATAAGTCCTTTTGTTTTGGTAGCCAGTAACATTACTGCACAGTTATCATCACTAAAATCACAAAGCACTAGAAATCTGCATCCAAAGTGAACACCGATTCTTCCTTAGTAGCCATCACACCATACTTCTGATATTCTCCAACCTTCTTCTCGAAGAAGTTAGTCTTCCCTTCCAAGGATATGTGCTCCATGAAGTCAAATGGGTTCTCTGACCTGTAGATCTGTAAAAAAAAATCCATTAATTATCTGTTCGTTAAGGTTTAAAGACCGCAACGTAAAGAATGGGTTGTCACCTAACCTTATCACACCCAAGTTCCACCAGCAAACGGTCCGCAACAAATTCAATATATTGACACATAAGTTTACAATTCATGCCAATCATATCCACAGGCAATGAATCTGTCAAGAACTCCTGCTCAATACCCACGGCCTCCCTTATGATGCTCACTATCCTCTCCTTTGAGGGGCGGTGCACAAGATGCTTAAACATCAAGCACGCAAAATCACAGTGAAGACCCTGAAATACAATTGGACATGCCTTCAACGAATCGTCTTCTATTGAAAATATATAACTCTCAAATTACATTAACCTCATCGCAAGGCGAAAAAAAAACAACAAATACCCCCTAGAATCATACAAAAATATTTTAAAATTTTAGATAAAAGCAAGTTGAAATGACCATACCTCATCTCGAGAGATTAGTTCATTGGAAAAGGTCAGTCCTGGCATGAGCCCTCTCTTTTTCAGCCAGAATATTGATGCAAATGATCCAGAGAAAAAAATTCCCTCCACAGCAGCAAAAGCAACGATACGTTCCCCAAATGTAGCCTTGTCGCTTGCAATCCACTGCAAAGCCCACTGAGCTTTCTTCCGAACGCAAGGTAATGTCTCGATTGCATTGAATAGGAAATCCCTGTGGAGATAAGCAAAACAGGGCACGATTAAAACAATTATTTTGGTGCGGCTTCCGTACAGTAGCGACGAAAGAATGAGTCACTGAACGTATTAGAACCACTTCAGATCAGGGAAATGTTACACACAATGAACATGGATTTAGAAAACTATTCAAATAAATACGTATTCTCACACAGCGAAATACACGAGCGTTGTTCCACTCAATTACCTTTGTTTGGGATCCTTAATGTACGTATCTATCAGAAGAGAATACATCTCTGAATGTACATTCTCCATGGCAATTTGGAAGCCGTAAAAGCATCGTGCCTCCGGTACTTGGACTTCTTGGCTAAACCTCTCTACGAGATTTTCGTTAACGATGCCATCTGAAGCAGCGAAAAACGCAAGAACATGGGACAAAAAGTGTCGCTCGTCATCCTTCAAGGAAATCCAATCTGACATATCCTACAAGGGAAATATTCAATACTTTCAATTACTAAGCACAGATTACCTGAGTCAAATACCATAATCAATAAGAGCTTTACCTTTGAAAGATCAACCTCTTCCACAGTCCAAAATGACGCTTCCGCTTTCTTGTACATGGTCCAGATGTCATGATACTGAATAGGAAAAATGACAAATCGCCTAGGGTTCTCTCGGAGCAATGGTTCATTCTGTATGCCTTCCGCTATTACCTTCGAATTATTGGGCTTCTCACAGATGGGTATCTAGGAAAATAAATTTGCGTCAGTATTTCGGGCGGGAAGGAAAGAGTAATGGCGGATCAGTTTCTTACCTTTCCTTGCGGTTCCCCGGCATTTACGTTCAATTTGTCACCCAAAACCTTGACTCCTGTAATCGCCGAGGCATTACCCTAAAAAGATGTGAAAATTACACAAACTCAGGTAAATATACATACGGTCCATCACCAGGTCAACTAATAACTGAAGGGTAACTATAACTATATATCATAGCAATGACTTTAAACTATCAATTTCTGACCTTATCATTCACAGATATATTAGACAGTTGACTTAAAACATTTTCTTTGTCATTGGCGTATTCCAAAGGCATTTTGATATGAAAGATAGCTAACGAGTGACAACTGAACCTCTTTGCAAGCCGCCTAGAACTGAATAGTGGATAATCATCAACCGCGCGGCAAATCGCCAATGTCGCCGGCGGTGACTACCAATAACATTGTTCCAAATTGGCGGGAGAAAACGCACCGAACCAACCGAACGAAATGCGACGTGTCAATTGGCTCAACGGCTGTATCAGCTGTGAGGTAATTCCATATTGTGCAAGTATTAATTACGCATTGGGGGGCGAAATGCTTCGTGCAAGTCAAGAGTAGTATTTTTATAAAATTATCGGTAAACGACAATAAAATATTTTGAACAAGAAATGAATGTTCATAATATTTATAAAAGCCAAAGGAGGGCTTTGGCTGCGGACCACACGCTCCGAGGCGCTCGTGAGTCGTTCCGAATCTTCCGAATAGAGGCACTGTATTGGGAGAGGTTGGCCAAGTGAAAGGCAGGCGCCATTTCTCGTTGCTCGGTGCGCAGCTAATACATGGCCGCGTATGGAGTAACGGCGTCATTATTATCGAATTATCTCTTTGTCAGCTCACTTAAATGGCTTCTAACACATTTATAGGGATATTGTCAAAGTTCTAACTTTAACTATGACACAATTTTCCATGAAATCGGCCAAAAATGATTATTAATTCCAAAACGTTGGGACCGCTGCCGTACAGGAAAGCAGAAGTGGACGTTGTCCGTCCAGCACGGAGACCACAACAAGGTCTTGGCGCAATGTGTGTTAGTAGCTCAGTCCTTTTCATTCCTAATTTTATACTGAGTTGCGGTTAGAACAAGATTTTTGCTGAAAATAAACCTCTGGCAACGTACGCAGGGAACTCGATCATATCAACTTTTCCGACGATGCAATTAGCGAGCGGTTGGTCTTACTACCTTCATGCGCAACAATATCTCAGTAAGGTAAATATTATATGCATTCTAAAAGTGCTATTACTTCTTCCAAGTATTTAGATTTTAGCCCTATGTTGTTATGATTCATATAAAATTGCTCGTATTTAACGCTTGTCAACGGGGAACAAAATCTGCTTAGACCATAGTCTCCAACGATTTCGTTCATGCTACTTATATTAGACATTCACGCCTAAAAGTTCATTTAAATTAGGATAATTCATCCAAAAACGAATTACTATCTTCAATAATTTACTGAAAGATAAGCTCAACAGGCTTTTTTCGTCACACAGCGCTGTTGCCAACGTTTAAAACAAACAAAAGCGCCACTTTTCCGTAACTACGATTTTTCTGCATTTTTAGTGCAAAAATCAATTGATATCATTTAATTAAACCTGGTAACCCAGGAAACATCAACTATCGGCCCGGTGTTGGCCCAATGTCGGCAAAGTCGGCCAACCTAAGCCGACGTCGGCTATATGGTTGGCCGACTTTGCAGACATTGGGCCAACACCAGCTTCAAGTAGCATTGCCGACATCGGTACGATGGTGGCCCGATGTTTCATTTTTGAGTTCTTGACAATCATATCATGGCCACATGAGCGGAGGTGACTTGCTGATTTGCCGAAAGACTAAATTTTCACCTCCTTGACAATCATTAAAAAAATTCAGTACGGACTGGCAACTCAGTTCTAGTTAAACTTAAAACCATTGCTTACTTAAATATATTAATACGAGAAGTAAAATTCTAGGATCAAAAACTTCCATGTCTTTAAATAAGTTAACTACTGTCTATAAAAAAAAAGCGAGACACCCGAGTTTGAGGAGCTCTATCGTCTAAACGAAGCAATAAATTTCAATGCAACAAAAAGCATACGAGAGAGAGTTTATTTCTACGTTGGATCATTTACTTCAAAAAATCTTCGGCTCGATAGTATTTCCTGTACTTAATTTTTTCTCAAAAAAGTGCCCGTTTTTTGCGCGTAAAATCAAGTTGCCCAAATTTGAGCGCTTGGTATTCCCGTCGTTTTTGTTCCAAGAACTTGCGATTATGATATAAGGAAGCCAGATCTATTAGTAACAGTTTGCAGAAAACAAATTGTTTATACCACTAAAATTGATGGATTTGTTGTAAACAACGCAAACCTCTGCTCACTTCGAAACCAATCGGTCAATTGAAAATTGATTGGTACTGTTGTATGCCGTAGAATGTAAGTAATGCAGGTACGTAGAGCATACACGTTAAATACCAGCAGTATATTAAATATCGTTTGATAATTATTTTTGTTTGTCGCTTTTTCTCTGCCTAGCAAGGCAGGCCAAAACAAAGCAACAGAAAAGAGAAAGTCTCTCGAAGCCGTGCGCAGTTGCCACATCGTGCATGTGATGCACAGTACCCTGGCAGTTTATGAATCATCCACTGGTTGCTTCAAAACGTTTGCTTTTAGGCATGATTAGACATTGTAAGATTCCTTCGGTGCACCGTGCGTCCAAGAACGGGTTTTTCGGAGACGGAAGTCCAAATGGTTTTCAGTGTCGTTTGCTTTTTTCTCTGCGAAGCAGAAAAAAGTATGGGCAAACGTTATCCCGTGTATCAAACTGTGTCTGATTGCCTTGGTATCAGCTTTACATCGGTGAAAAGAGTCGCCGCCAAACAAAAGGATTGTGACAAAGAGAATTCAAGTAGTGACAATCCTACGGCACAGAAGAGGCTTCGTGTGTTGGGAAGGCCGAAGATCTTCATCGACGATTCAAATAGTAAATGGCAATTATCTTCCGAAAGAAAACGTAATTATGGCTTAGAAGTTACGCCGCAGAAAAGCATGTTGATGAAAACTCACACCAACCTAACATCCTTAAGTTTACCTGAAGGGAGCAACACAGATAATTTTACTGTACGTGTGTGGTGTCGCTCCATTACCCATCCGAGTACTTGTCTACAAAGATTATAATACACAGGACTTGTCAGGATCGCACTTTATTGAGAACTGCTCACGCCACAACAACCATCACAGACGACAAAAGACAGTCGAAATTAACATGGTGCTAAGTGACATCTATTGGTTACTTGCACTAAGCATTAGTACAATTAATTAGAACTTAATACATTACATCTCTCCACCACAATTTGGAACAATGTGAGAATGGAACTATGACAGCATATTGATCAACATAAATAAATAACTTGGAGAGAGTATATAAACAATACTTCAACAATTCCACTGGTAAATCTTAACAATAACACAACAATTAATAATACCCTGAACAACAATACAGTAATCTTAACAGTAATACAATAATCAGCAATTAACAAGACCCTAAACAATAAAACAATTAGAGGTCAAGTCTTTCAATTGGCTTTCTTGGTCTGGTTGATCTCCTTAACAGAACAGGAGACTGAGGTTTATTTACCTGGTGATAAGCTGAGTGAGGGCTAACAGGAGTGGATAGTTCTTGGCTTGAAGAGGTAATTGAGTGACGTATGTGATGGGGAGAACACTTCGAACAGGGTTCGTCATCACGGTTATCACCACCAGACACTGAAGGAGTGGAAACAACTGATTGATTGGTTTCCACGATCGACTAGGATAATGCCACACATGTAATTCAGCTGAAGCGGGACTCTGTCGCTCTGAAAGGCTGGACGAACAGCTATTAGCTAGGCGCTCAATGTCTAAATCTAGATTAGACCAATAAACATATGACCTGACTACACTTTTCATTTTGACTATTCCCATATGACTGATATGTAACTCCTTTAAGACATATCCTCTTAAACTTTCTGGAATAATCACTCGGTACCCCCACATGAGTACACCTTGCTCAACAGTAAGCTCGTCCCTCCTTTGAAAAAAAGCTGATAGTTCCTTCCCCAGTAGCCTACCACATTGGGCCCATATTGGGCCAATGTTGGACCAAGATGGCAATGTTGGCTTTCATTGGCCATGGACTGCCAATGAAAGCCCATAATGGTCCAATATTGGCTACCCCAAGTAACCCCACATTGGCTACCCCACGAAACTCAATATGGGCTACCCCATGTGGTTACATTGGCTACCCCACGAAACTCAATATCGGCTTACACCCCATTATATTTATAATGGTTAATCATAGAGTTCACTAATATTTTATGCCTCAGCGCACACGTTTTCATGATTGTTTTCCCACTTACATATTCAAGGCCCATTTATTTGTCCAGACGGTCCAGACACAAATTTGTAATTAAATGTTTATTAGCATTTTAATTTCATATACATCATTCTGGTGATAGTAGTTATTCTAATGCTAAAAAGGATTAAAAGAGCAGTAAGTGGACTTATTATATTCCAAACACCTCTATTTATGGGATATTTGTCCTCTGGATAGGAGAATCCTGGCTAACTCCCTATTGGAAATTTCTCATAGATATTTCTCATAATATCTATTGAGAAGTTATGGGATCTTATGAGAAGCTATGAGATCTTATGAGAAGCATGAATTCTTAATGAAGTTTATGAGAAGCTTTGAGAACTTATGAGACTCCTCATTAGAACTTATCAGATTTCTTGTTAGTGTAATGAGAAGCCATATGAGTCTTATAGAAATATCTGTTAGTGTTATAAGAAGCGTGCTTCATGTCATGTGAGGCTGAAGTCTATGGAGAAAATAGGTGATTTGAGGTGGTGCATACATTGCATTTTTAGTTTATTATTATTTATTAGTTTTAGTGTGAAGCCTGCATATTTGTTAAATGATGTACTGCATTTGTCTGATTTTCTCGAGGGGATACGTTTCTTTGTTTAAATCCCGATGGAATTACAACCCAAAGTGTTATTTACCTCAATACTTCGAAATTTCTGTAAATCTCATAGTTATTCCACCATAATCACCTTAATTGTAAACACTGATAAGTATAATTATAGTCAAGAACTAGCTGAAAACGTGGAGAAACGCTAAACTTTTTACCTCCTTGATAATAATGTAAAAAGATAGATTTCACTGACGATTTAGCTGCATTAAACTTAAAACAATCCATCGTTAATAGTATGAAAATGGGAAATAAAATCCTTACTGTAGGTATGCCCTTAAAAAATTGAGGTTTAATTTTCAACGATGAAATTCCAAGTCCGTTCAGTTCAATAAAGTTTAGGAAACTTCTTTCTTAAAGAGAAAAATATCACAAACCATAAGTAACAACTGTCGTGCCCACGAGTAATTGTAACGTGAATATTCACATTTTAATAGTTCGCGGTTTGTGGAAAGTAGTCTGGTTGTATCGACCAATATCAAATACACTACTATCGATTAGTTGCAAGATCACTTCGAAATTCAAAATGGCTGTCATCATAGCGAGCAGGGATACTATGTCCGAAGCCGTGTCCGAAACGGAAGGGCCGAGGGCCTAGGGGTCTCAAGGGCCCTTGTGCGCACTTGGGAAGAGACTCCCATTGACATCTACGGCGAAAAAAAGTACCGGGAACAAATGAGCTATGATTTTCAGTTGCAGTGGTGGAAAGGCGGTTTTTTTGCTTTCGATCACGGTCAGACTATCGTGATTTCTATGTTATATATGTTCGCTTTCCCTTCAGAAATTCAAATTTTTCAAGTTTTCAATATTATTAACTGTTAATGTTTACTGCTAGTGGACTGTAGGTGATATTTTTTGGTAACTAGATCAGTGAATACTTGAATTACATTAAATAAAATGAATTCATTTCATGTAAAATATTTTCTCCATTTTCTGCATCGCCGCATAAAAAACTTGTTTTAAATTAGCTTTCTGAATTGGCACTTAGAATTAGTATAAGTAACTTTCACTCCATGTCAAATATAAACCCTTCTTGCTTACTACCTTGGGTGCTGTCTTTATTTTCAATTTACCTTTCTTATACTTTTATGTATTTTGGATAGAATATTTCCATTTGCATAAATGGTAAATACCTTTGTTGATAAATTCCAGAGTGTTCGTTATTTTCACATGTAGTCAGTTTCATTTTAAATTAATATAAATTTTGTTTCGTAGTATATACGTATATTCTAGCAAAAGGTTTTTTTTATCGCTGTGCTCGGGAACTGATGACCCGAACAATTAAGTTCATATATATTCATAGCATCTTACAAATAATATATGGAGTAAGTTAACGGCATTATCTGTTAGTCATTTGAAACAATTTCTTTTATAATACACGTAATTGACGTAACCTACCCCTATCATCAGATTTAAATGCTATTAAAATTATACAGGAAGTTCCTGTTTCTCTAAATGATATTTACACATAATTAATTCAATATTGTGCAGTGTTTCCCGAATGTGAAATGGGTTCACGAGAAACGCTTGTCCAGGGGACAAAAATTATTTCCAAACACGGGTGAGCAAGATGACGTGTTATGCATGAGCATGTTATTAACTCAATTGAATGAAATAAACAACCCCGTGACACCTATTTGATACGATTGCTGCTATCCGTTCTCGTAAAAGTATCAGTCTATTTAAAATATACTCTAATAACTACTTAAAAATATTATTGCCTAAAGTCGTAGCTTTTGTCCCAGAGATAAAAAGACACACTTGTAAACGAAGCCCAAGTAAAGCTACTCCTTCAATCTGACTACGAAATTCAGAATCATGATCGAAACACGTTATTGTGTTGAAATTTACCACTTAAATAAATAAAACGGCATACATTACATGCATTAAAATTAATTAAATGGCATAGGTGCTGTTTAAAAAAAAGGCTTCTTGGACCGGGATTCAAACCTCTTTATTGCCGGAGCAATTTAAAGACCACCCCGCTACCCAGAATTCCCGTATCCAAATAGACTTTTAGAAGGATCAATGCCGTTTTAGAGTTAAATTAGGACACGGAAAACAAGTGCTGAAAAGTGTCGGTGGAAAAATGTGGCTTATCATCCTTCGTAAAAATTATAGGATATATATACTCAAGACCAGTGGCTTTCTTGATGACCTTATAAAAGCTATAAATTCCATCCTTGTCTGATCATAATTAAAGGCGAATGAAACCTAGCTCCTATAGATCATACTAAAATTACATAAGGAATACTGGCTAGGTTGTGATTTTGACAAGCCAAAGGTCCGTGGTCTGATTCCCATCTCTGGACACCTTTCTCCTCGGGAAATTTTTGACACCATTATTTGCCGTGCATAACAGCAAAATAAAATTTTATACATTATATATAGTCATATATAGATTAATATCAATTTACATTATGCCTTCTCCAATTATTACTTTTCACAGTATAAGTAATTTCAATTATGCGTAGAACGTTCAAAATGCACGTTAAATTAACTCCAGATGCATTTTTTCTGTTAGCTGATAAATATAATGCTCAATGTAACTTGCCGCATGGCTACAACGAAAACACATGAAATAATTTCTAGTGGTTTTTTATAACTGTGAGTTTAATATTAGTAAATACACAGTAGATTACCACCGTACTTTCGCCAATGAATTCCGTTTTACGGAAAATATTTACAATATCCTTCTTTCTCAAGTTAATTATTTTAATACATTTTTCTTAACCCTCTTTGCGGAAAAATAAATGGACTCAAGGATTATTGTAATACAAGAAAATGGAAAGATAATAAAATATTTTACGTCTCTAGACGGTATTGCGACACACGAATGAAGATGCAATGTATTCGTCTCTTCAGTTTACGGACACGCGCTAACGAGCTCGAATCAAGCGCGAAGTGAGGCATTATGGGAAATCCACCTCAAGATGGCCGAGCGCGCAACGAGAAGGGTGTGAAAGTGTACATCGGTTGCACCCTTGGCTCCGAGCCCGTCCCAAGGGCCCTTGACCAGCCCCCTACCGTTTCGGACGCACTTCGCAAGATGGCCGCCGCCGGCCAAGTGCCCTTCAAGGGCGCATAGATGCCGTTTCGGACACGGCTTATATTTACACACTCCCTGATAGCGAGAAACGTGAGAAAGAATTATCTCCTCAAGTATATAAGTTTTCTTTTAATTAGTGATCATGGAAGCTTATTTTTTAATTTTAATGGACAATAACGTTACGGTGAGTGAATGATTGTTATGACAAGCGATTGTGTTGAACGAATTTGTCCATGCAGACATTTTGAATTGCTGACACAGGAATTGACTGTATTTATAATTTTTCAGGCACATAAAAGTCATAAACAAATTGGAACATTCGGAATGTTCCAATGAGAATTCAGATCATTATTCAGCTACATGATAAACGTGAATATTTTGTGTGTGTTGTGACAGTGCAGTGATGACTTTCGATGCTATTTAAACGAACTCCCCGTTCGAAAAATATAGTTTCACTTTTTAGCGGAGCGTTATTTTTCAACAAAAGACTTCTGGTTGTTTAACACCTTGATTAACCATTAAAATAAAATTTTATGCATTAAGCAAGCTCGATCACAGCTTTTCATTCTCATGTCATGTGGTTTATTTAATATTGTTATTGTCACATTGGTTATTTTTGAGATTATGCCTCATATTTGGAATCCTGTGTGTTACAAAGGCAAGTGAATGCAATGATTGAAACTGGAAGTACTGTCAATAAATATAATATATTTATAAACTGTACTGTTTGTTTAAAATTCTAACTCGCCTAAGTCTGTTAATAAAATTGTGAATTCCTTATGTGACATCAGGAAACGCCAGACGTTCACGGATTTAGTTCGGTCGAGTTATGCGAATAGTGGGCGTGTGCGAAATTATGCCGAATCAAATTAGAAGTGATATGCTATATCCGATCCGAGGTCGTGCTGTGTGTTATTTCAGCTTTATCTAATTCTTCAGCTTTTTTGGAGTAGGAGAAGGTGGGAGTTCCATGACGTATCTCCAGGAGCAGCTTATAGTTTTTTTTTGTAATTCTCTTCTCTTGAGCATTTTGTAGGGTATCACTGGGTAGCTTATGCAGGTGAGGTCTACAGGTATGCCAACCTGGGGTTTCATGGGGTGGCCAATGTGGGGGTAGCCCATATTGGGCCCAAGTTGGCTACCCATGGGTTTGCCAATATTGGCTATTCATTGGTCCTCATCTCATTGCCAACATATAGCCAATATGGGGGGGCCAATGAATAGCCAATATTGGGTTGCATGAAGTAGCCCATATTGGGCCCATATTTGCTGCTCATGGGCTTGCCAATATTGGCTATTCATTGGTTCTCATCTCATTGCCAACATATAGCCAATATGGGGTGCCAATGAATAGCCAACATTGGCCAATAATGGGTGGCTACTGGGGTTATCTCCCTCAGGCAAAAAATTTGGCCAACCATGCATTACATATCCATACACTCTTTTTAACAGAACATCTTTTTGAGTTTCTTTTTTTACCTGATCACAATTTAAGGGAATTGAAATTTCTTTAATACAATGCAGGTATGTTCCTACCCAATGTAAGTCGTTATTGGTTACTGAATTGTTAACAATCAATGGTAATCTTGACAGCGCATCAGCACTGTTGTCCTCTGACTTGACATATTTAATGTCAAAATTATAACCAGACAAAAATAATGCATAGCGTTGTAATCTACCTGCTGCGAACACTGGAATACCTTTCTTTGGACCAAAAATACTCAACAATGGCTTATGATCACACTTAAGAATAAAATGTCTACCATACAGATATTGGTGAAATTTCTTTACACCATACACAACTGCAGTTGCTTCCTTGTCTATCTGGGAATAATTACATTCGGCAGGAGACAATGTCCGAGAACTATAGGACACTGGTCTCTCAACTCCTTGCACATCAATAATACTTAATACACAACCTAGCCCTGTTGAACTAGCATCCACCGTCAAGACGGCTGGGGCATTTGGGTCGTAATGGGCTAACACAGGCGCGGTTGTTAAAAGTTCCTTGACCCTTTTAAATGATTCCATACATCGCTTGTCAAACACAAATGGAACGTCCTTCCCCAAAAGTTTGTACAGAGGACTCATTACACTGCTTAAATTTGGAACAAATTTACCATAATATTGTACTAAGCCTGCAAAAGCTTTAACTTGGGTGACATTCTGAGGAACCGGTGCATCGATTATAGCATTAACTTTAGATTGAGAAGGGTGTAACTCATCCTGATCTATAATGAATACTAAATACTCAAGTTGTTTCGCAAAGAAATTACATTTCTCTTTTTTAACAGTAAACCCGTTTAAGGAAAGGCGTTTACATACTCCCCTAAGCCTACTAACATGGGTTTCTTTGTCTGGAGCAGAGATTAGAATATCATCTAAATATGATACAACACCAGGGATACCCTGAAGAGTTTGTTCAATTTTTTGCTGGAAAATACTCGGTCCACTACTGATACCATAGGGCATTCGCTTATAGGAAAACAGTCCTTTATGAGTAGATATGGTGCACAGTTTTTGTGAAGCTGTGTCTAACCTCAGCTGCATATAGGCCTGACTTAAATCTATCTTACTATAAAATTCACCATTTTGCAATTCACTGAACAGATCTTCAATTCTGGGTAGCGGATAACGTTCTACATATAGGTCCTTGTTTAAACTGATGCGATAATCACCACAAACTCTGATGGAACCATCCCTTTTTATTACGGGAACTATAGGGGTAGCGTACTCACAAGTATTGACAGGACACAAGATATCCGCATCTACTAACCGTTGAAGTTCAGCTTCGACTTTAGCTTTAAGTGAAAAAGGTAATGGCCTTGGTTTAACATACTTAGGCGTAACATTGGGTTTTAGAACAAGTTTAACTGAATCACCTGTGTAACAACCCAGCTTATCAGAGAATACATTAGGAAATTCCTGGTAAAATTCCATAACAATGTCATTAACACTTTTGGTATTTTTAATTTCACCCCTTTCTGACAGAACAGAATTTGTTTTCATTGGAATATTGACTGTGATTTGCAACTGCTGAATCCAGTCTCGCCCCATTAAAGGATTAGCTCCCCTTCTAATAACAAATAAATCTAAATTCCTTGAAACATTTTTGTGATTGACTAACACATTAATTTTACCTATTGGTTTGAATTGATCATTTGTATAAGATCTCAATACCAAATCAGTCGGTTGTAAAGGCAAATGGCCTAAGTGCAATTTGTAAAAGCCTTCGGATATGACTGAAACACAAGCACCATTGTTCACTTCAAAACACATTTGTTTATTTTCAACATTCAAATTAACCTTAATTGCCTCTACTTTCATTCTGTTGACAGCTATCACAGGTTCCTTAATGTTAAACATTGGACTTAAGTCAAAATCAAAATCATCACTAGGGTTATCGTTTACTTGACTTTCTTCCACATAATTTTGCCTATTCATACCACGCTTTAACTCCTTCCGTTGTGAACCAACCTGCTGAAAATTATGCCTACCCTTAGTATTGACATAATTAGGCTTGAAACCACTTGGAACAGACTTATTGCATTTTTGGCCTTACAGACTTTTTCTAAATGGCCTATTTTATGACAAAAATTACAACTGTAATTTCTGAATTTGCACTCTTTGATTATGTGACCCACTTTACCACAGCAGTAGCACAATACATCACTTGACACTCCTCCTCCCCTTCCGAAGTCGTGAGGTCCATGTGGCTGGCTCCTGTGCTGCGTTGACCGGTTGTAGCCCTTGTTAATGCTGTGTAGACGCCCTGTACTGCCGCTGCCCTGCGCAGTCAACGTCGCCGTATCTCTGTCTGCGGTCTCCATAGTTGTAGCGATCTGTGCTGCCTTCTCGTAGGTTAAGTCTGGTTCCCCCAATTGACGTTTCTTGATGGCTTCATTTTTCACCCCACTAACAATCCTATCCCTCAGATAGTCGGGTAACTTGTCATTGAACTCACAATTTACAGATAATTGCTTCAATTGTACAATGTACTGCGCCACAGTCTCATGCTCGTGCTGGTTGCGGAGACTAAATTTGTACCGTTCGGCGATGAAAGAAGGTTTCGGAGATAGATGCCCTCCCACCATTTTCACAATAGCGCTGTAAGTCTTTGTTGAAGGTTTGTCTGGCGAGCATAGATTCTTGAGTAAATTGTAAGTTTTTACACCTACTAAAGTCAAGAGCGTAGATACTTTCTTCGCCTCCTTAATTTCATTACAATCACAAAACAGCTCAAACCTTTCGATATATGTTTCCCAAGTTTCTTCCGAATTATCAAATGGCCCAACATTTCCTAATATCGCCGCCATGTCATTTAGCACGTTACCAATCAAGAGTTCAATAAGATGGATTTATTTCGCCCGTATGTTATGTACCGTACTACATAACCCGTACTTGCCAATTACGCTTCATTGAAATACACCTTTCTGTATTCCACAACGCATTTCGCTGACTAGGGACGTAATGTACCTTACTACACACGCCTGCAAAATTACTTTGCCCAACTCGTCAACTGGGACACGATCTCACGCGACATTAGCCAAAATACCTCGTCGCCACTGTGATGTCACTCCATTACCCATCCGAGTACTTGTCTACAAAGATTATAATACACAGGACTTGTCAGGATCGCACTTTATTGAGAACTGCTCAAGCCACAACAACCATCACAGACGACAAAAGACAGTCGAAATTAACATGGTGCTAAGTGACATCTATTGGTCACTTGCACTAAGCATTAGTACAATTAATTAGAAGTTAATACATTACATACGTGCCGGTCATTAAAAGGAAGCGCGCCGACTGCCGAGTCGGTGGCAACCACGCGCCTCTTTTCTCCTCCCTCTCCCAAGACGGAGCTGCCGGTACGCGTATAGAAACATCTAGATAAATAATAAGCGATATTGTCCTTATTAGTGATATTTAATGTAAATGTTATTAGTACCAGCATGGCAATCATCGTACAGCATACAACAGTACCAATCAATTTTCAATTGACCGATTGGTTTCGAAGTTAGCAGAGGTTTGAATTGTTTACAACAAATCCATCAATTTTAGTGGTATAAACAATTTGTTTTCTGCAAACTGTGTCTAATAGATCTGGCTTCCTTATATCATAATCGCAAGTTCTTGGAACAAAAACGACGGGAATACCAAGCGCTCAAATTTGGACAACTTGATTTTACGCGCAAAAAACGGGTACTTTTTTGAGAAAAAATTAAGTACAGGAAATACTATGGAGCCGAATATTCTTTGAAGTAAATGATCCAACGTAGAAATAAACTCTCTCTCGTATGATTTTTGTTGCATTGAAATTTATCGCTTCGTTTAGACGAAAGAGCTCCTCAAACTCGGGTGTCTTGCTTTTTTTTACAGACAGTAGTGCGTTTTAATTTCCATTGATGAAATTCAAAGTACATAAGTTCAAACGCAGTACAGTTTATAAAACTTATGTTTTTTAATTAGAGCACTATCATCAACGATAAATTACAACTTTGGTGCCCACGTACGACTTTAACCCGAATATTCATTTATAGTTCGTGGCCAAGGAGAGTAGAGAACTCTCTCTACTCTACTCTCCTTGTACGTGGCTGTGAAAGGTATCGACGGTATCGACTATATCGATATAATCGCAATGCTAATCGAATTCTACATTCAAAATGGAAGTTGTTATTTGCGTTCTTTTCTGTTCATTGTTGTGAATAATATGATCATGTAAAGCAACTCGGAGGCAAGCAACTGGAATGAAATTGATCTCGAAGCATAGCGTTTTTATGAAGTTCGTCACCAAAGAAGCTTACTTTAAAACTGGAATTGACGAATAATGTACGGTGAGTAATTTTGTCTTTACAAAGCGAGACTCCTGAAGAAAATTCACGATTTTGTCATTGATTTGATCTGCCTTCCGTGTAGTCTTCATTGAATTCTTAGCGAAAGTACTGACTTTATTTATTTTTACAGGTACGTTACACAATAGGTCTCTGGACACATATTCCAATAAAGGCATTTTCGTAGAGTTTAAACAAAAAAATTACTTGCTGCGAAAGCAGTTTTGACAGAAAGTATTTTATTTTTAAAATATAAGCATTTGAATCGCCACGAGCTGGTCCCTCGCAAAAACGTAAGTCGCACCGCTGCCATCTTGAATGACGTCAGGTCCTGCAACAGCGGTCGCGGTGCGTATATTTCTATGCGAAGTTTGAAGCGTTTAGGAGATCACTATTGAAATGTCTTTCATGAACGCACTTTATTTTAATATGCCAAAGCGTTGTTCTAAATGTTGTCTTGTGCCAAAATATAATGACACCAACGGAAATGCCTCCCAACAAGTATCTTTTTTAATTACCCGAAACAGGATAATATGGGTGAAGAAAGAAGTGCAAGCGAAATGAAACTTTGTCTATGCGATCAAGCGTGTGCATTCTTGAACGTTCACTCTGTCTATATTCATTTTACCAATTCTGGAAACTAAATTAAACTTAATTGTATCTTAATTGTGCAGAAACTAGGCCAAAAAAGCGCCGCCAGTAGTAGTATTAATTGCGATTGACATATGGGCTCAATATTATTCGGTAAAGTTTTTTCATTGATTGAAAAACTGCTAGGAAATTTAATGCATGCACAAATCAGTAATCAGAGTACGAGGGAAATGTGCTGGACATATGTCACGAAAAATCTTTTCCATATCAGGCAATATGCCATGTTTGAAAAAGTTCGCTAAGAAACTTTCAATTATGATTAAAAGGCTGAACCCACTGAACCTATCGCTGCTTACTTTTCAAGATTAGATGTCCTAACTTTTATTAATCGCAAGCAGTAATTTTCACCGGTCAATTTCAATTTTCGAAGGTCAGCGTGAACGATGGATGCGTGAATGGCTACTTGTGCACATAAAAACAATTTATTAAACCAAAGTAGTTGTACACGGGAATATTTATTTCTTTGCATTACCTTCACGATTTAACACATTAGATTCACGTTTCAACATACCGCGTCTGCGTCGAGATCAGCTAATATGCCAAATACACCAATATTACACCACACAACATTAGAATCTAGGATCACGATCGCACTTGCTTGCTGCGACACAGGTTGAATTTTGAAGTTCCTCGTTATATTCGGTAATCAAGGGTTTTTAAATCCCCCTTTGTCTCAATAGCCCAATATATATTTCCCCAAAAGGAAGTTCTTGGAAATCGTATCAAAACTCATAACTGCACCATAAGGTTATGCCACTACAAACAAAAGATTTTCACGTTCATTGTATTTTTTATTTAGGCCTTTAAGGCCTGGTTACACGATACATTAACACGTACGGGTTAATGTACATTTGCGTGAATGGTTTCTGCTCAACTTGTTCGTTAGTGCATGAACCAAATAGAACAGGATCTATTTTCTGTTCACGCATTCATTCATTTGTACATTTTGGTGTGGTTACACGGGGAATTTTCGCGTTCATGCATATGCACATTAACTCGTACGGGTTAATGTATCGTGTAACCAGGCCTTAATCCGAATCCTTGAAAACATCCCAAATGATACATTAATGATATAATGTGCCTGAAAATAGAGAGATGTCGACACATATTGGAGCAGTAATTCAAAGTAAACAAATGGATAAAGTAGATGCCCATAATACATCTTATTTTTGTGGTCCCGAACTTGACGTACGCAATCCCTGCACGAAATGCTCACTATAGTCTATAGCGAAGACAAGTAGGTATACACGTGGGTATACCTACTTGTCTTAGCCATCCATCAAAATATGTGCTTCCACAACATATTAGTTTATGCTCGGGGCATACACGAGCACGAACAACATTTTATCGAGCTTAACCTGCACATAGCCGATGGCATCATCGTCGTGTTCCTCACGAACGACCCTAACACCAAAACATTCATCATCGCCATATTATGAATATTACAAAATTCAAATGAACATTCATTTTCAAACATTGACATGCTTTTACCTCGCCATCTTAACTCTTTGGATTTCCGTTTGAATCATGTTTTCTTCGAAGATTGAACGAAGTTACGTTTAAACACGGTGTTGATACGTATGAAAACATTGCTAATGTTGAGATTTTCGGAAGATTTCTTGCCTCAGCTTTGACAAACTCAGACTCCATACCTTCTAAAGAAATCATATATGTTCGCAGCCTTCCTTAACCACACCAAAGATATTTAAATCCGACAACAAATGTTGAAAACAACGTCCACAGGTACAGTACGTTCCGCCGTTTTCCTCTCCATTGCAGGAGCTGACGTCACTTTCAGCCGGCCAATCACAATACGTTTTAGAGTGGGCGTGTTTTCTGGGCATTTCTTTTGCTTATTTCTCGAAAAATACATTAAATAAATGCATAGTTTTCATCGCTAAGGTGTTTTAGTATAATTAACAATTTTTTAAGTAGCATTTCAAGGAGATTTAAAAAATTGTCCAGAGGTCTATTAACGTATTGAGAAATTAGGAATGACCTAATGAAGATTCAATTCAACTTTGTGATGAATGTGAAAAAAGTGTATTTGTGTCTTCCTCAGTGCAGTCTTGACTTTCGATGAGATTTCGAAGAACTCCCTCTTCAAAATATCTACTTTTAATTTTGAGTGAACCATTATTCTTTCAAAAGACCCTTGGTTATTGAATACCCAGATAAACCTTTTAAAAATTAGTGTTGTGCAAGAAGCAAGCTGGATTTCAGCTGTTGATTCCCATGCCATGTGGTGTGACTTATGTGGCGTTGGATAATGCCTGAAATATGGAATCTTATTTCAAATGTGTGCTACATAGGCAAGTGAATGCAATCATTTAAATTTGAAATAGTGCCAATAAATATTAAAATAGGTATAAAGCTGTTTTTGTTTAAAATCGTACTCGGTGCTTTCGAGTTGTTCCTGAAAGTTATATTATGACGATTATTGATTGTAGCCGTCACTTTGTGGAAGCCCATTCCGTCATCTGTTCTATACTATCTGAGGTCGTGCTAAAATATCAGTATTATTTTAAATGAAACCTGATCTTCAGTTATGCTGGCTTAGAGAAAGGTGAAGGTAATTATAGTACAGGGATTTTCGCATTGGCATATTCCAACCAATGCTATGCCTAATGGCAACACAGGTTAATAGGAATATTTGGTTTTATGATTGTTAGTGAATACTTGGGTAAATGTTGGGCCATAACGGTTTGAAAAACGGACATGAATACAAGTTGACGTAACTGTTCCTCAACTGTTGGTGGTACATATGGGGTTTGTGCAAGGCTACTGAAGTTGCAACTTCATAATGGTTGAATTTAGCTAACTGCTCTTTATAACACTCATATGATGCCAAGCGATGCTACTTCAGAGGTTCATTTCTTCAACTTATCAGCTTTAAGTGATAATTTGTATTCCCATTTTAAAGCATGTATAGTCATAAGTAGTTATGTGGGATACATAGTTTTTCAATCTAGGATATACGAGAGTACATATTCCTCGGATGTCTCTGACTGAAATTGTTTTTAGTATTTATTTGTGTACCCATTTCTTAGGTTACATACCCTAATTGTAGTCTGACTTAATTTCTTTTTAACTGAATATGTGTATACATATGTATTTCTCCTGGTCTTCTACATCTGCTATAGATTTCCTTTGTTATTATGCTGGGCTGACATTGGAAGCTGTTTTATCACTGACAAGTGTTAGCATTCCAACATTGGGCCAGCATTTGGCCAAAGACTACAGCCCACATTGGGCCTGTGTCAGCAGCCGACATCAGCCAGTGTTGGCCCAACATAACCCCGGCACTGGGCCGACATGACCCCGACACTGGGCTGACATGACCCCGACACTGGACCGACATGACCCCGACACAGAGCCGACATCATGCCGACACTAGCCGACATCATGCCGATGCTGGGCCAACATTGGCAGCCAATGTCAGTTTTCCACCGGCAAACGTTATCATTCCAACACTGGGCCAATGTCACCAGCCGACATCGGGCCAATGCACAACCGACTTTGGCCGGTGTTGCCCCGACTTTGGGCCAGCGTCAAAATTCTGCTTGGGAAGGTAAATATATTTTTATACCGTCACAATCTAGATAAAAAGGCGCATGTCATATCAGTTTTTCAATAAAACGACATTTGTTTTTGTATTATAATTCCCCGAAACTTACCTCTGCGGCCCTACACTGCCATATAACACCATATAAAATTTAGGATTTTTGACACCCTTTTTCTTCGATTATATACCGGTAAGGTCCAATTATTTTATCGCCAAGCGAGAGATCGATCACTAAATAAGATATTCTGAAATTTTTACAAAAATGTCATCTACTTCATATTTCGGTGGAACCACCTTAAGCGTTAACGGGTGGTTAAGATTACGTATCCAGAGCCACTTCGAATTCGCACTATTCTTCCCGCCTCAACAGATGCATATTAAACCTATCGATTACAGCCAGAGTCATATATCGACCCTTCCCTTCATTCGACCTGTATCGCTTCCGGTGATATCGACTTTGACACAACCGCGATATCTCATCTGATTCTCTTTACGAATTGCCAGGTGCCATTGTAAATTTGTTGAGGCGTGCACGTGGTAATTAGTTTAAAATTATGGATAAGCCAGCAGTGCTAGCGAGAGTTATGAAAGTGCTGGGCCGCACAGGTTCCCAGGGGCAGTGTACACAAGTTAAAGTTGAATTTATTGGTGACCAGAATAGACAGATCATTCGGAACGTGAAGGGTCCGGTCCGGGAAGGTGACATTTTAACCCTCCTTGAGTCTGAGAGAGAAGCCAGACGACTTCGCTGATCAGTTAAATGGTACGTAATCTCTGGTTTCATTCTTCCAATAACTATGGAGGAAGCAATAATCAATATACAAAATCTTGTTTGTGATCCAATTGCTTACGTCTATAGGGCGATGCTAATTTTTTGTCAATGTGTGTCTATTGTAAAGTGTGTACCTTTTTTGATAAAGTTGTTCATTCAGACGGAAAGCACCGAGATTGAGTGCCATAACATTCATTTTGCATGCTTGGATATTCTATTTACCTATCAGTAGTGAATGATCGGTGATCTCAACCACGCACCCTTGCGTTGGCTCGCAAGGCATTGCGTTGATGCATCAGTTGGAATGCTGTTTAACTACATATCCTCATTTCTCCTTGCAGTTTTCGCCGCGTTTGAGTGACGTCAGTGATACCCTTTGGAATTCAGGAACAACTTTCTTCCCATGGACATGTATCATCTTAATGCCTGTTACGAATAAATTTTTTATGTGAAACCTGATTTGATTTTCATTCACGTTTTGAACCATAAGGTAAGAGTGTAATGTGAGGGACACATTCATTCTTCCGGTCGCTGTAGCTTTAGCATTACTGAGCATGATTGCTACTGAATGGTGTCATGCAAAGTATCATTTCAGTTAATCGAGAGAGAGTATTCAAGGTCAGGTTTCAATGGTAAGAGCAAATGCCTATTACAAATACTTTCTTGCGTCCAACGCTCGTTTTCACTTCCTTCTTGCTCCGCGTGGAACCGATTTTCATTGTTTGGATTTGAGGGTTCAAGTGGCCATGCGTGGAATATTAATAATCCGATGTATACATGTACGTATTTGTACTAAGAATTTTCTATGACGTTAAAATTTCATTTTTTTGAATTATTTTCAACATTTTAATAGAAAGGTAGGCATTGAAAACGTAGTACTTTCGCTCGGTCATGTCAGCACTGTTGGTAGAACTTTTGGAATAAGTAGAGATATATTAATTTTAAGTTTTGTGGTGAGTGAAAACCCAAGTCAGCTGCATGAGCAGTATTAGCCAAGTGTACGTGTGAATATTGGGAGTTAACATGTAACGAATCTAGGCATTAATTTACTCTCCTGAGTAAGTTGTTGAAATCTTAACTATATTCCGGACATGTTTTCTTCGTGCAAGAGTAATCTTTAGTTGGTGGTGGAAGGAAGAAAATTTTCTTCTCTTCCTTCTCTCACTCTCCTTCCAGTCTGAAATTTTACCCAAGTGAAGATAGAAGTCAATCGGATCGACACATGAAACCATCAACAGGGTGTAATAGGGCGACTCATTCTTTCTTTCTCTTTATTCATGTGCTTAACTCCCAACTGAGGGTAAGGTGAGCAAATGGCACAGAAACCTGCGAGCAATTACCCTCCTTAGTCGAGATCATTCCTGGAGAGCTCAAAGAAATTATCATTATTTGTTGTTTTCTGCAAGAATAATTTCAATGGTGTGCTGCTGTGGAGTGCCTTGTCCCAGTGAAATTTTGAATCTATTCTCTGTAAATGGTGAATAATTTTTTTGTGAAACCATGGAATCTCTGGGTGGGGACCACGGGCATGCATTAGAGAAATTAAGAGTAAGGGTTGAGGAACTAAGGATCATCAAACGAACTTACGCCAGGAATTGTAGAGTTAGAAAATTTTTGGAGAGCATTCGGAATAGTTATAAGGATGGTCTGGTGTATGCCATGTAGATATTGAAATAGGGTTTGCCTGAGGAATACTGAAAATTTGGTGCACCCATGGTACCTAGCATTGTTCTTCGACGCAGCCGAAACCTCATTTTTCCAAGAACCCCCTGAATGCATTGTCTTTATTTAGTGAATCCATGGAATTGTGTGTGTGGCAAGTTCAAATCTCCGTAACCCGTGTTGATTGTGGAAATAAGATAGGTCCTTAGAGTAGATAAGTGATGTTGTACAGGCATGCATCGGCTTTAAATGCATCCCCACTGAGGAATGGCAGCCAATGGGACCAACATTGTAATTATGAGTTGTTGTGTATCCCTGACCCGTACGATTGTGCAGGTAAGGAAAAAAAGGCTTTACCTCCGTCCACGAGCTGTTTCTCTGGCTTGCAGCAATTGTGCGGGTTCCCCTCTAATGCAAGGGGGAGGTTTTAGTTGATTATGTTTACAGTAGGTCATGCTGGTGACTTTTTTCTGAGAGCCTTTTCATGCTCCTTTGTTGCTCTCAGGTAAGTTGCTATTTTTTTAATGCCTATAATTGTTATATTCTTTTAGTGTTTAATTTTACACTGATTCAAATGCCACTTGCTCTTGTGGTTCACTCGAGTGCCTACTATGATGTGTCACTAAATATTTATTTCTGATAAAAAATCTACCCGCACGATTGTGCGGGCGGGTTCGTTATTTATGACTTATGATTTCATTTTCTTCAAAGATAAAATGAGCTTGTTGGTGAGAAGTCCTGAGAGAAACTTTGTGTTGGACACAACACAACCGGTGGAGTTTAGTTAATATTCATTTGTTTGGGATCTTACAGAAACTATGATATCATTTTGAGCGATTGTTTCCCTCCTCGCCCCATTGTCTTGACACCCTTTCATATTTTCCCCAACCCCTCTATCCCATCGAAAAGTAATCTTCTCTCAAATATTTTTTTTTTGTTTTCTATTACTGCACACGTATGGTTCTAGAAGCCGTGCTCATTTACGACTCCGTTTACTTAGTATCTTGTTTTCTCCCATTCCCAGTTACATTGAACTTAATTTGTCCATCTTGGTGAATGATACCCCACATGACCTTGCTGAAGTCAGAAGTTTGCAGAAGTGATGATGCGATTTTGACGAATGACTCTTAACTTACAGCGATGGGTGTCTGGGACCCAGACAGTTCTATATTTTTGTGTGACTTTTGTCTTCGTAGTCAGATCCATTACACCGTGTCGTGTATTCTTGTACTCCACGATGTATTACCATTTATCTCTTGGGGCTTTTTACGCTTGAGCCAGGCTTAACAATGAAACGGCTTTGCATGGGTCCCTGGGACTCATCGGTTCAGTCAGCGTTTAATTTTTGGTGATTTTACAAAGGTTCGGTTCTTTCTCAGTAATTTTACAACGCTTGATTTTACAATGATATTTCACCTATTATTAGTATTTCCCTGCTGACTGTGCTTAAATCATTTTCAGAACTTTGTTTTGGTTGAGAGCCCTCTTCACTATTGGCTGAAATACTTCCCGAATATTTTCTTCCAGCTCGCGGCAGATTTTACCAATGTGTATTCTGTTGCTAAATCAGGGAAATCAATGGAGACCAATCCAAACGAAATCAAAAAGTTTTTCGGAATCAGCATCCTCATGGGGGTTATAAAATATCCAAGGCTGCCAATGTACTGGCAACAAGGATTTCATCTTCCTCAGATAGTGGAGAACATGACCAGCGATCGTTTCCTGATCATCAGGATGAATCATGGATACGGATACTCTTGTCCCTCCACCTGATTGTGAGATAAACAAGTTGTGGAAGGTACAACCGGTAATTAATGCATTCTGTAATATTCGGGTTCATAACTATTGATCTACTAATAATCTAAAACTTAACTAATCGATGAGCAAATGATTCAGTCTACTGGCCTTTGTCCCGGACTGAAGCAATATGTATAAAACAAACCTCGACCTTTGTGTTTAAAGAATTGCATCTTCTTTGGGTATAGTGATAGTCGTGAAGTGTTTCAGGGAAAGAATACCCCTCTCCCCTTTCTGGAACTTGGCCCGTCTGTGGTTTTGCACCTGATTCAAACTATCCACGTGGGGAAATTGCTAATTTTGATCTCCTATTTACTGCTCTCCCACTACTGAAAAAATTAAACAATATAGGGATAGAAGGGACAGGTACCCTAATGGAAAATCAAGTCACGGGCCAGGTCAAGCTCGAAGAAAAGAAAATGAATCGGGGCAAGTCACTGCGATATGTGCGCTGTGATGATAATATTGTTGTCGTTCAATGGAAGGACGATAGCAATGTGCTTTTAGCGTCCATCTGTAGTGGAGGTGAACGATAGCAGCATTTTAAGCTAAAAAAGAAAAAAATGTAGATCTCATCTTTCCCAACTATTGTCCGAAGATATGATAATTCAATGGGGGGAGTTGAGATATGTGATCTGTTAATATTTCTCTGTTCTTCCTTATTATAAGTGACAGCAACGTGAATAATGGCGACTAGTCTTCTAGAACTAATGGTCCTTTTTGTTGCAACTGTCAATCTGCTACACTGGATATTAACCCTTATTTATTTAATCATCATGTTTCCATTACTACATAGATACAACAAAGAAAAACACTCAAAACAATGAACATAAGTAAACAAAGCAGCTATCTGTCAATTTTGGACACACTTCCCCTTGTCCAGCATCCACAGATACAAAACAGACACATACATAAAAAAACACTATTCCCTTTCAAGCCCCATGCGTTTTGTAAAGTCCTCAGGTCTTGTTCCTGATAACCCCTTTGTTAGTACATCAGCAATATTACAGTCTGTAGCAACATGCTTAAATACAATCTTCCCTCCCTTAACCTGCTCTTTGCAAAAATGGTATTTGTGGTCAATGTGCTTTGTTCTTTCCGTAACTAGGTCAATTTCACTTAACCTAATTGCCCCCATATTGTACTTGGACTGAGGATAAATCTATCCTGACCTATTTCACAAAGCAGATTACTTAACTAATTGACCTCCATGCAGGCTTCATACATCAATACATATTCTGCCTCAACCGTGGATTTGGCAACACAGTTTTGCTTTCTACATTGCCACGTTATTGCCGCTCCTGCTGACAACACGACAAGCCCACTAATAGACTTCCTATCCTCAGGTGAATTAGCCCAGTCTGCATCACAGTATACTATGATAGGTTTCCCTTTCTTGTGATACTTAAGTCTATCGTACCCTTCAGGTAGCGCGTCCGATGTTTCCGACTGATTTCTTTCAGTAGGGTTTTGGTTACTTTGGCATAATTTATTTACAGCAATATCCAGCCTAGTATTATTTGATATATACAGCAAGCTTCCTACTGCACTCCTGCTAACCCTTTCATTACACCTTTGATCATGTTCTAAATCACTCTCCTTCACTGTAGGTACAGGGGTAGGACATGGCTTGCATTCCAAGCTCCACTAATAATTTATTCAGAAATGTGCTTTGGGACAATAACACACTATTGTCCTTTTGTCGGCGGCGTCGGAAGTGGGGGGCATTTGGCCCCCCCCAGAATTTGAGTAATGAGTCTTCATTAATAAAAATTAAATTTCACTTGTTTCCAGCTTGCCTTTTCCCTTCTGACGCATATTCTACCACCTTCATATGCACTTTTAGCGGAATTCTAGTCTCTTCCCCCTCCTATCCTCCAAAAAATGCGGGCCCTTTTCAAGGTTGACCCCTCCCAGCGAAAATAGTTCCAATGCCCCTGCCTTTTGTTCAACCTGAAATGACAAAAGATTTGTGGTGTTTCCTAGATCTCGTATTTTCAAATGACTAGCTAATTGACATTTGAACTCGGCAACCTTGTGTTTTACACCTACAACCAATATTTCATCAACGTACAACCCTATCGCGATATCTGAATTTACATAGACACATGGATCACTCCTGCACTTTCTGAAACCTAGCTTAAACAGAATTTTTTCCATGCATACATTCCAGTCCTTGCTAGAGTTTGGCAGACCATAAATACTTTTCGTTAACTTACACACATGACCATTGCATCCCTTACCTTTCTCCTCAAATAGCTCTGGTTGTTCCATGTACACATTTGTACCTTTTGGACTATTTAGATATGCACTAGTTGCATCTACGTGATCAATTACCCATCCATTTTCTACACTGATAGCAATTAGTATTCTTACTGTCTTCCTTCTGATTACAGGGCTGAATGTGGTTTCCCAATCTAGTCCCATTGCCTTTTTAAACCCTTGTGCAACGAGCTTAGCCTTAAATCTTCGTACATTCCCATGTTCATCATACTTGAGTTTGGATACCCACTTGAACCCTATGATTCGTTGATCATGTGGCCTCTTTACAATATCCCACTCATCATTATCAATCATGTTCCCTGTGTCCATGGCCTCTTTCCATCTACGTGAGTAGTTTCCACTTACTGCCTCAAGTGGTGTTTCAGGCTCCTTGATTTCTACTTTTGGCACATCTCATTGATTACAAACATCAGTCTCTGCTTCGGCCACATTACAGCATCCTCGGGCCTTTTCCCTCTTCTGTCTTTGTGATCTTCTTGGCTCTTCGTGTGCTGGCTCCAGGTCTGTTCCCACTCCACCGATTCAAGTTGATGCTTGGGCTGATCTTCCACTGGCTCTGCCTGGTCACCATAAGGTTCTCCTTCCCTTACTTCCCCTCGAGTCATCACCAACAGCTCATCAACGGGGGTCTCCCCATCCTCATCAACAATCATGGTATAGGCTGGAACATGGGTGACAGCTCCATCTGAAATAGAGAAGAATTACTCCCTTCCCATTTTTTCTTTGAATGGAAAACATTCTTCTTGAAACATAACATCTCTCCTTATGATGACACTGCATCTCTCCAAAGTCTGTAACCATCCTTGGTACTCTCCTCATAACCAATCATGATTAATTCTTCTGCTTTAGTGTCTAGCTTGTTTCCTTCTGAACGTTTTGCCCATGCCCTGCACCCAAACACTTTGATTCTGTTCACTTCATCTTGTCCTTTCATGTCTTCATGTCATATGTTGTCATTTCTCGACCAGTCCATAATTCCAATGGAATTTGCTGTTGAATTGCAGCACACGGGCACTGATTTCTGATCAATGCAGCAGTCAGCATGGCTTCAGCCCAGAAGTTTTTGGGTACTCCTGATTCCATCATCATACACCTCACCATTTCATTCGAGGTTCGATTTTGCCTCTCAGCGACTCCATTTTGTTGTGGGCCTCCTGGAACAGTCTTTTGATGAAATATGCCTTCTTGCTCCAAATACTTCTCGAGTGTATTCTTTCCTTCCATTGTCAGATTGGAATTTGAGTATCTTTCTTCCATGTTGTTTTTCCACCAACGCTTGAAACTTAAGGAATTCTCCATATGCATCACTTTTATTTTTCAAACATTTAACTGTCACATATCTTGACAAATCATCAATCAACGTCATCACATATTGAGACTCTCTGATGGAAACTGGTGTTAGTTTGCCCATTAAGTAACTGTGAATGAACTCTAGCGGACGCTCAGACTTCTCTGTACGGCTCCTGGGAAAACTGAATTTACATAACTTGCATTTCATACAAATTGAACGATCATCTAATTCCTTCTTTCCCTTTAAGTCTTTCAGAAATGGTACTTTCGCCAGAGCTTCACGATGTCCAAACTGCCGATGCCACGTCTTGATGTCACCAACTGCTCTTCTTGCTACTCCTACCACCGCTTTACTCTTGCCAGTTTTTATCCTATTGGCATCGTGACAGCTCTCCCTCACATATTCACTCTCCAAAGTGTTGACAGTGTATACCCTCTCTCTTTTCCTGGAGCTAAAGGTCAATTCACCACTGTCTAAAACGACTCCCTAGAGAACACAACATCCAAACCCTTGTCAGTTATTTTTGATACTGACGTCAGACCACACTCAAGTTCAGGTACATACAATAGCTCAGATTATTGTTATTCCTCCATCTTCCTTGGGTGTCTTAATTGATACTTTGCCCACTCCTGCAATAATGGCTGTATCTCCATTTCCCATTCATATGGTTCCGGAAACATCCTCCTGCAACTCAATAAAGTTTTCTTTGATAGGGCTCATGTGATCTGAAGAGCAGGTCCCACTCCATTTGTTTCAACATGGCTTTCCCTACTGAACAATAAGCTCTAACACCACTAACACACTCTACTTTCTCTGCTAGTTCACTCACTGCTGTTTTAGCTGCACCTCTGTTTCTGACGTGCCTTGATTGACAGTATTCTTTAAGTCCAGTACAATTGCTGGAAATGTGCCCTAACTTTCCGCATGTGTAACACTTGTAATGTCTTTGATTCTGACAGTGGTGTACCTTCCAGCGATGATCCTGATTTCTTGTTATTTCACTCTTCCTGTCATCTCTTCTTTCTTCTGTTTGCCCTTTCCTTTTATCATCTCCGACATTCTGGTTCCTCATAACTGCCAATGCCCTCACTTCATCTTCTTTCAATTTTAATTCATCGTTCCGTCTCTTTTCTTCTATGAGAAGGAACTTCTTCACTTGCCTAGTTGTTAGGTTTTGATTCTCCACCGACCTAATGAGTCCCTCATATTTGTTGAGAGGAAGTCCAGCCAAAATGAACATTGCGATGGCAGTATCGTCAAAGTGTATTCCTCCTTTAGTTAGTTTTCTGTAGGCGCTCTGAATTTTGGCAAAATATTGAGTCATCGTCATGTTTTTAGTTTTTACAACACTCCCCATTTCTTTCAGAATGATGATGCTGTGTAGTGTTGTAAATGAAGCATAATCTCCTCCAAAGTATCCCATATTTCTTTTGCATTATCAATACTTCCTAAATCCTCTAAAATATCATCACTAACTGCCGAAAATATGTGGGAACGAGCCTTTCTGTTGATCTGCACTTGGTCAGCACTTTACTCCTCCACATTGCCAAAGCCAGGATCAATTGCATTCCAGCGATTCTTAGTAATTAGCTCAGCTTGCGTACGTACAGACCATGCGAAGTAATTTTCTTCTCATGTTAAAACTATGGGCGAGCGTCTCCACCCGGTCTCTTGGTCATGAGTCGCCATTATCAACTCCAATTAACAGATGATTTGCTCCAAAATAATGTGTTCACTCCAATAACGGCACTTCTGGGCCCATAACCTGTTAATATTTCCTGTTCTTCCTTATTATAAATTACAGCAACATGAATATTGGTGACAACTCTTCTGGAACTAATGGTCCTTTTTATTGCAACCATCAATCTGCTAAACAAGATATTAGCACTTATTTATTTAAGGGCTTCCTTCAGTTCAGGACTGTGCCTGCAGAAGCTCTCTTTGCTTCTCCCAATAGAGCTAGGGTGGATGGAACTGATGAAGAAATTATGGCAGATGAGATTCCTAGGGTGAAAAAATGTTAATATTACAATACACTCGGTGTCGTTCCCCGTGCGGACAAGCGTTTTGATGATTATAACCATTTCCCAGTGATTGATGACATTCTATTGCCGAGAATGTGCAGGCACAATCAATTTAATAGCAGGACAAAAACAAGATCATAGAAGTGTAATGTTTATTTGTCTTTTTAAAAAATTATTATTTGAAAGATTTCCACACAAATCATCCTTAAATTAATCTTTATTTGGTGGACACTGAGAAAGATCTAAAAATATTAATGCCTTTTATTACTTGTTTATAAGTGTATTTTTTTAGTTAAATTGGTTTCTCCAGAGAAAAATAAATTTTTTTTGTTAATAGTAGATATGATTTATGTTTCATACGGGAATAAATCCTGTTAAAACAAAAAATGTTGAACAGTTTTCAGTCGTAATTGCACCCCAACCTGCATGAATGGTTTTTTTTTCCTGATTACACCCTAACACGTGCGATTGTGTGGGTACCTTTCTGCGATAACTGTTGGTCTGAAATTTTTTTTTTCTTCTTGATGGCTAAAATAAGTGTTTAAGAACCAGAAAAACACAAAAGTTCATTGAAATTTACAAAAAAATTCTTGGGTGGTAAGGGTGATGTGATTATTTAGCCTTTCAATAGAAGTACCACTGTGCTCTTGAGTTCATCATCTCTGATGGGTAGTGATTAAAACAAAATGTAGTACTCGGTGAAATTCCTCTACTTTATTTGGCCCCAATTGTTTGCGATGCTACTTGCGTGTAATTTTCTCGAGGCCTGGTGGAGAACATAGTATGGCGGTGTCTCATGTACAAGGATCTACAAGGAAAAGGTTGTGGGTACAACAGGCGTTGCCGTGGTTAAAGAGGTGGAGGCATCCATCCGTCCGTCACTGCTTGCACCCACAATATCATCCTCCCCACTCCCTGGTGACACAAGCTGCCCGCTCGGTCTCTGTGGATATCCAAAGCAGCTCGTGGGCAGGCGAAGGTGGTCCCTAGGCGTGCAGGGGCATTACGAGAGGTGTGTTTCACCTTGTGAAGGTGCTCAAGTGCCAGGATATGATGAATAGGCAGCAGCAGTTCTGACAAAGGACTTTTACTTATTCTTGTTGTATTGTTGAGGATCCCTACAATTTCCTTCCATCATTCAGCCTTCTTAATGATATTCTTATTATCTGCATGGTTAGTATCATATAAATTTAAAGTATTCATAAGATCTATTGATTTTTCTGTCCCGTCTGCCACATTTATGATTGCCTACTGGGGACTCTGTAGAGAAATAAAATGGGACTGCTGACTACCATGGTATGTCTGCCCATGGTCTGTTTGACCAGGACGATACAAACCTATGTAATGCAGTGGCAGCATGGGCTGACTCATCTCAGTGTGATGGAGCCTTGAGAGATCCAATTACCTCTTGAAACTTTGCCAGACTTCTCTTGAAAATGATGTTAGTGTAACATTGAAAGAGGCCAATGAAAATGTGTGGGTCATTCCATGCTGCCATTTCAAGTGTAGGTGAAACTGAAGTTTTTCCTTTCCTAAGGTCTTCGTGGACACCTGTACTTCCAAAGGAATAAATTATTCACCTTATCTAATTCTCAATTCTGATGAAAATTTGCGAAATGTGCAAAATTTTATCAAAGAAACCATGAGGATTCCAGGAAAGACTGTTTACAGGTGTCCACAGAGCCTCGGGAATGAGGAACTGCAATTTCACCCAAACTAAAAATGGCCAAAGAAGACCAGTTGTGACAAAGAAGAAAAACTTAGCCATCCATTCATGTTTTTGCGAATGGATAAACCATATGCAAAGTTTCTTCTAAACAGGAGACTGTGGGTGGCAGCTTCATTGTTCTGGGTAATAGACTCCTAATGACCAGCAGCAGAATTTTACTGAGTAGTATGTTTTGCTTTGATTGTTTGATCTCTGCTACGCTACATCTTTATTCTGTTTGATAGGTTGGTGCAGCTGAATTGACGTTTAACCATATTTTGTCATTTCAATATCCACTTCCCAGAGGCATATTTCAACTTGGAGCGTTAAACATCTTATTCATTGGATTATTTAAAAGGGTAATTCTATGTCAGTTGAGTGATTATACCCACTGACTGATTTTGAGAAAACTTGTTGCATAATATCCTGTAACCATTGTAAGTGACAAATCCAAATTCTGTCTGGCTCTAAATTAGTTTTTCATTTGCAGCCTCTCTCAAACTTCAAGAAAGATCTCCAATCCCTAGGCTCGTTTTATCGAGGTGTACTGTTTCACTAAGAAGATGTTCTCCCTCTTATCTGAGAATAATCTCCAAAGAAAAATTTGTCCTATCAGCTAGCCTCTTCATATTCACTCCTTGCTGGTGATTATATCTCATGTGCATGAAGCCTTCCTTTTCATTCTTGTTTTTTAACGTTTCAGCAGACTGCTTTTTTCGCATACTCTTCTTAGGACTTCTTTGTTTGGCCTTATGGGTCATTCCCCTCGTTGGGCATTACCCCTCGGCAGACTAAAATTATCCTCCGGACATAGCTGAAGGACTTGCACGACAGGCGTAGCTAACGACAGAGCCAACAATGCCTATGATTAATGAAAAATGCATAGATTCCAGTCTGTAGCGTGGTTGTCCACGCCCACCACCCGCACAGACACCTCACCAGAGTTGCCAAGGCCCCCTGAATGTGGATGAAGACCAGAAGTTGGTGTGTGCTCCCAACGGAGTCGGACAAGAGTTCCTGATGCTCCAACAGTCCACCTCGCCCTCCACTTTACCCATACCATTTTCCCTCCCCTCAAAATCTATCTACCGACTAATTCCACGCTCACCCCCACTCCACTATGGCCAAAAACACCCCTCCGCCTTATGCCAGAAATAACATCCTCTCTCACGGTGAGACGACAAGGAGTTCACTTCCTGCATGTGTGTGGTGGTTGGTTTTCTGAGACTTCGTCGTTTTCAAAAGTGTCCTCTTGCTATTGTTCCAAGTTGTTAGGGATTTCCCTGAAGGGAAGAATGTTTCAATTTTTGGTTTGGACTTACTTTGTCTATTCTGTTGAAATACATTGTTTGGTATAGCTAGATTCATAAATTTTGTTTCTTGTTTTATTTGACCTCATCTTGCTCACCCAAGCTTTGAAAGAATTTTCTCCCCTGGACAAGCGTATCCTCACAGAATCTTTATTTCATTTGGGAAATGCTGCACATGCATTTTCATCTCATGATCACTTTCATTTTAATCTTTGAATCTCGAATTCAAGAAGATAGGATACATCTTTGCTTTCTTACAAAACAACTACTTACCAAGATTCTTTGATATTTCTGGGATTAGTGCTGCAGGAATGAGTAGAATACCATCATGAGGCAAGGTACGTACAAACACCAGTGCCAGATACATAATATGCTACCTATAGAGCAATATTTGGAAAACCTAGCATTAACATTGGGATAATCCTTCATAGAATTTGAAGTAATGACTTTGAATATCATTTACGTGGGATACCCAAATCATTAGCTTCCTCTCATATTGTTTCTTTTGACAAGAGGACATTGAGGAAAGGAATTTAACTTTCACTGTGAAAAATTATGCCCTCTGCTAGTGCTTCAATAATTTCGTAGTTATATTGTGCCAGTAAGGCTCACTTATGAGTGACAACTAGTAAGAGATCAAATCTGGGCCATTTAGATTCCATGGGGTTGTCCCAGGGCATATAAGTGATAACATCCTAAGCAAAATTCAGTCAGTCTCTGTATCAGGAGTGACTTGGTTGAAGTTTTTGATATGTCAGTAGTATAAAAATGGTTGTAGTCTTCCTAAGGTTTAGAAGGCAGCTCAGTGTGTTTCACCAGTGGCATAATCGTGAGCAGAAATGGGTGTCTGAGAGGCAGGGATGGGCATGATTTGTCTTAATGAATCACGAATCATGATTCGCGAATCACAAACTGTGATTTGTGATTCGTGCTTCAGATCATTTTTTTTTTAATGATTCGTGAGTCAACTTTTTTTTTTAGTTGAGGTGATTCGTGAACTGAACTTTTGTGATGAAGCTCACAATTCACTGACGAATCACGAATTAATATCACTGATTTCACTGCTAGAATGGTACATCAGTCTTTCACCGACAGTTACTGTGTAAGTCAGAAGTGCAACAATATGGTTAATGCTAACTTCAATAATATATTTTACACTATATTACAGATTTGTTCAAGTGTGACTTTAAATTGTTTTGAAAAAATAGCAATGAAATGTTCTACATTTAAATGATGACCACGAATATTACATTTATTACATGTAGACTCCTTGATGATGACCTACAAAAAATTGAAAAATGGTGTGAAACATGGCAGTTAGAATTACATTTAAAAAAAGTGCGTAGTAATGAATTTTTGGAAAAAGAATTGTTCTCCTTCTAGCACTTCAAAATAAGTAATAATGAATTAGCAAACGTGGAATCCATTAAATATCTTGGAATAAGACTGTCACATGATCTTTCCTGGGGTAAACACATACGTGAAATAATGGGTCAAGCTAATCATAAACTGGGATTCATCAAAAGAGTATTGGATAAATGTGACGATCATGTACGAGAAGTCAGCTACTTTTCCCTTGTTAGACCTCATTTGGAATATGCTGCCAGTGTATGGGATCCCTATGAAATCGGTCTCGCGACTGAGCTTCAAGCCACCGAGTGCATCCACTAGGTTGCGGATGGTGGGTCGACCTCTAGATATAGAGGTTAGCTCAAGATAAGCGAGTTTACTCGTCGAATAAGCAGTGGTGGACAAAAAGCGACGGCATTCCGAGGGGATATTGGTCTATCCCTGGGTAAGGTAGGTCTCTAAATAATACCGAACCTGTGAAGATGCCATGACTTGGCGACCAGAAGCCGCTAATAATTACGCTTCTCATCACCCAGAGAAGAGGCAGCAGCTCTTCTTCACATGAGTGAAGGTGGAATGCGTGTGAAGGGCTTCCTGCAGTACAAAGAAAGATAATAATGGTGAAGATCGAAACCAAACCTGTAGATACCGGAGTGGTGCAGGTTTACGTGCATGCGACGGACTATGAAGATGAAGAAGTGGAAGACGTCTACGAAGATATCACGGAAGTTATAAAACAGGTAAGAGGAGAAGAAAACCTAATTATTTTAGGAGACTGGAACGCTATCGTTGGCGAAGGTCAAGATGGAAGAATAACTGGAAAATACAGATTGGGAATCCGAAACGAAAGAGGAGAAAGACTGATGGAGTTCTGCACACAGCATAAGTTAGTGGTAGCCAACACATTGTTTAAAAATCACAACCGAAGAACATACACATGGAAAATGCCAGGAGACCGAAGAAGATGTCAAATACATTACATTTTAGTGAAGCAGAGCTTTAGAAACCACATGAAGGACTGCAAAAGCTAGGGTAAAAAGTAAGGGTACAAGGGAAGCAATATTGGCCCTTAGACTACTCATAGAGAAGAGAATGGAGAAGAACAAGCCGACGTTCATTGCATTTGTGGATTTAGAGAAGCCTTTTGACAACGTGGATTGGGATTTAATGCTTGGAATTCTGAAGGGAATTGGGGTGTCCTACAATGACCGAAGAATTATCCATAGTCTGTATAAAAACCAAGTGCCTGTAATTAAATCGGGACCCAGCTGTGAAGAGGCAAGAATAAGGAAAGGAGTGAGACAAGGATATGCACTGTCTCCCGTCATTTTTAATGTTTACATCGAGAGAGCCATCAATGAAATCAAAGAGAAGTTTTCTGGAGTGACTATCCATGGAGAAAAAATAATCATCCTGCGATTCGCTGATGACATAGCTCTCATAGCAGAGACAGAGAAGGAGCTGAATAAAATGCTAACAACCATGGAAAGGACTATGGCCAGATATCAGCTGAAGATCAATAAGAAGAAGACTAAGATATTGGTGTGCAGCAAAAGAGAAGAGGCGAAAACCAACGTTAAACTAGGAAAACAGAAACTGGAAGAGGTGAAAGAGTTCTGTTACCTGGGAAGCAGAGTAACCAACGATGGACGAAGCAAGAAAGAAATAGTGAGTAGAATAGCCCAGGCAAAGAGGATATTCTTTCAAAAGAAGAATCTACTTACAGCAGGAAATACAAGCATAGAAGTAAGGAAACAGTTCATCAGAACATACATCTGGAGCATATTTCTTTACGGCAGTGAATCATGGACGATGACAGCAGCGGAGAAGAAAAGGGTAGAAGCATTTGAAATGTGGTGTTACAGAAGAATGCTGAAGATTAAATGGATCGACCGAGTAAGTAACGAGGAAGTGCTAAGAAGAGTAGGAGAAAAGAGTAGTCTGCTGACAGCTCTAAAAAGAAGAAGGAAAAATTTAATCGGCCATATCTTGAGACACGACGGCCTGATGAAGACTATCGTCGAGGGAAAAGTGAACGGGAAGATTGGAAAAGGCAGGCCTCGTATGAGATATATGGAACAAGTTGTGAAGAGTGTAAAAGAGAAGAATTACGTCACAATGAAAATGTTGGCCGATAGAAGAATCGAGTGGAAAGCTGCTTCAAACCATTCCTAGGATTGTTGACCAATGATGATGATGATGATGAAATCTGTCTAAAAAATGAACTTGAACGTGTGCAGCGAACATCAGCAAGATTTGTAAAGGGACAGTACGATAACCTTATTAGCGTAACCAGTCTATTAAATGAATTAAAGTGGGAATCATTGTCTGATCGCAGGTTGAAATGTAGAGTTCTTCCCCTAAATAAATTCCAAGATAATATTTTCAGTGATGATGTTAAAAATATTTTGCGAACCCCAACTTACTATGGTAGACTGGACCATAATCACAAAGTTAGAGAAATTGATTGCAGAAATGACAGATTCTAAATGCCCTTTTTTCCTCGTACAATTAGGGATATGAATAGCGGTAAATATGTCCAATACGAGTGAATCAATGTATATCATAGGTAGCTGCATGTTGGTATAAGGACTTAAAGCTAACCCAACTAACGGCATGTTTTTGCATGCTTACTTTACTATATTTATTTTTTTAATAGTGAGGTTTAGACTAGTATACTATTACTACTCCTTTTTCATGCATGATATGTAGTGCATGTTTGGTGAGAATTCACCCCCTGCCACACACCTTTATGGTGGCTTGAAGGCTTGTACACAGAACTGGTAATTTATGATATTCAGTTAATCCACAATGTATCTACACAAGTGTTAATTAATCGGCGAAAAGATTGGTATAGGTTCCCAATTATGGGAGCAATGTTCAGAATGTGACCATTACTTAGTGGTATTGTCATTCTGCAATAATTCTATGATTCGTGAACTGCACGAATCACAGAATCTCATGATTCAAGATTTGAATCAAATTTACCGCAGTGAATCGTGATTTGTGCTTCGAATCTAATTTCCTTCGATATTCATGATTCGTGACTCGAATCAATACTAGGTGATTTGTGCCCAACCCTGGTGAGAGGTGATATATCTAATGTAAGCAAGCTTTTATTATTCACTATAATTTTCTAAGAAAGTTCTCATGAGTACCACCAGGTAGGAGCCAGGTAATATAAGGTGGGGAAGGCAGAAAAAGGAAGGTGGGGGGTGGACACCTGCAGGTGGTAGCCCGGCGCTTATATTTAAAAAATGATCCGATTTAAGAATTCGTGGTCTCAAAATGTGCGAATCGGTGAGAAAATATTATAAGAGAAGCCCCAGTTTCGTGCGACAATGGATGGCCGTGCCAGAGGCGCTTAAAGGACCTAAATGCAGTTATTTTGAAAGTTGAGGTTTTCGACCCGGATTACACTAAGGTACACTAGTGGAAGAATCTGCCTTGAAACAGTCTTGAAATAACTGTGCTGAACCACTCTTGTAACTCTCTTGAAAATTGAAACAGGATTCCAACACAGACTCTATTGAATCTTCCATGAAATTCTGTGTTGGGACTCATAATTAAAAAAAAAAATAAGGTTAGAGGTAGATGCAGTATGCTGACATAATATATGCTAGATTAACTTCTCGTGCATACAACTACAATTACCTAACTACCTACACTTAAGCCCTGCCTATCCTATCATCCTTTGCAAAGCGACCTGACTTATGTTAAAGCTGGGAGACTGGTAAGCCATATATATACAGCTGCTGGCTGGCATTAAGTTGTTTGTGATAACTAACTTTACTAAAAGATTGACATGGGTAATTGGCACTGATAAAACATTCCTCCAATAACCATTTTGTGGATAAAAATACGCACGACCATCATGAATATGCATAACGTATATTCTTTGAACTCCAGGAGAGATAAATACGAGTTTTGTCCTGCTGAGAATCTCTTTTCTGGCGAGTGCACCAGTAATTTCCCTAAGTTCGATACCGTCCACGAAGGACTGAAAAAAATCATCCGTGGACTAATGTTCAATCGCTTTTAAGATCACGAATCGCATACATATCTAATGTAGGTATATCATACCCATGGGTAAAAATCCACTATTAGTGGATCCACAATTAGTGGTGGTTTCGGCATCCACAAAAATTTTAGTGGATCTGCAAATGGTGGCGATATCGGAGCCCACTAAAATTTTAGAGGATCGACATGTTGAAGCGGATAAAAGAAAGCAATATCCACAAGCGTTGGCACTGGTTAAGGCGTGAAATTTGTCGTACTCTGGGGTTTTCACCTCTCGCTGTAGCTTTTTCCTTGGGCAATCGTCCTCCATGCTACTTCTGTAAACTTGGTACCCAGTGTTTTTGGACTCCATTATTTTTTATTGAAGTTTTTTACGAAAGATATTGGCACTATCGCCTTTCCACTCTCTCCGCAAAACATTGTACATAATCAAAGCTCGCCATGGCTTTATGTGAAATTCCTCTGATGCAACAAAGATTACCAAAACAGAAGTAATGTTTTTGTTAAATTCAAGTTATATCGGTGCAATTTCGACTGTGTTTGTGAAGCACTTTATATTGCTGTTGCAAAAAAAATGTCGCAAAAATGTCATTCAGTCTATTCCAGATAATCCATTCATTTTTTAAGCTTTGGAGTCTAAATATAGCACAAGTATTCATGTTAACTGCATAACAAATGTCTGTGTCTCAAGGGATTGCGGGTTCCTCTAGCGTTGATTCATCCTGCTGGACGACAGTTTTGCCGGCATTCCAGTCGGTATCTTCAGGTCCGAAGTGAAGAAATGTCTGTGTTTGTTCAGCGGTAGCAGGAAGATAATACTGCTCGCCACGTATAAACCATGTGAAGGCAGAATGATATGTGTTCATACCATGAGTTTTTCTATTTTTATTAAAATATTTTTCCAAAAAAGTTGACCCTGAATAAGTCTTATATAAATTGGTTGACCTATTACTGCCAAGGGTGATGGCAGGGGAGCAAGGACTTAAGTCATAATGGAGTATCTCTGCAATTAAATGGAAAAGTAGATAGAAGGGTAATAACTATAGAGCAGGTGGTTTTCAACCTTTTCTGGCTTGTGTACCTCTTGGCAGAAACTTTCCAACACCTTTATCCCTTAAGGGATATAGGTGATGGAATTTATGCACTAAAATGTTTGTAGATTTTAGAAGTTCCGACACTACTCCACTTTTTCATTTTCCACCACTGACTTAGTGGAACAGATCATATTCCAACTCCAAGCATATTTAGGAAAAGGTTGATACATCATGAGAAGGAAAAAAAATTAATTGGAGGAGTCCCTGGTAGGAAAAACTAATGGGAACCCTTAAGAAAAAATACTGGTGAATTAACTGGTAAATAACTGATGAATAATTAATCAGTTATTTGAAACACACTTACCAGTTACTGGTGAGAAAATTCACCAGTTACTGGTGAGAAAATCACCAGTTACTGGTGAGAAAGTTCACCAGTTTTTTGGAATGCTTACCAGTTACTGGTGAGAAAGTTCACCAGTTTTTTGGAATGCTTACCAGTTACTGGTGAGAAAATTCACCAGTTTTTTGGAATGCTTACCAGTTACTGGTGAGAAAATTCACCAGTTTTTTGAAATGCTTACCAGTTACCGGTGAGAAAATTCACCAGTTACTGGAGAGAGAATTCACCAGTTTTTGAAATGCTTACCAGTTACTGGTGAAAAACTGATCTGTTTTTCAGACACCAGTTACAGGTGAAAGTTAGGTGTCATACCTACAATACCTGTGCTAATAAGAGTCCCCTTTGGTCTTCTTTACCACAACTTCCATAGATATGATACACAAGTGAAAAACAGTATCTCACTAAAAGTCTTCTGACCCCAATATTTAATGAGCAGATACTTTTGTGCAACCTTATTACACCCTCTACATCCACCTACTTCAACTTTTGCATGGAATACCCAAACACATGAACCAAATTTAACCTTCAAAAATCAGGTACAGCATTAGTAAACAAAGCTACAATCCCCTAACCTCAAAAGATTTCATATTGAAATTTCTTATCAAAGAAACTCCAACAACTAACGGGCATATGCAGGCAAATGGAATAATAGATGCAGCATGAATGCAAAAAAAACAATAAAGAATCCTCAATAATCAAACCAACCTTAAGGCTGCACTTACTGTAGTCTTGGTTTTACTAACTAAAGCTAACATGGCTGAAGATCAGGTTGGATTTAAAAGAATACTGATATTTTAGTACGACATCAGATAGTAATGGAACAGACGACGGAATGGACTCCACAAAGTGACGGCTACAACCAATAATCGTCATAATGTAACTTCAAGGAACAACTCGAAAGCACCATCTACGATTTTAAACAAAAACAGCTGTATATTTAAATATTTATTGGCACTACTTCAAATTTCAATGACTGCATTCACTTGCCTATATAGCACACAATTGAAATACGATTTCACATTTCAGGCAATATCCAACGCGACATAAGCCAAAGTCACACCACATGGCATGGGAATCAACAGTTGCAATCTAGCTTGCTTCTTGCACAACACTGCATTTTAAAAGGTTTATCAGGGTATTCAGTAACCAAGTCTTTTAAAAGAACAATGGTCCACTCAAAGTAAAAGTATATTTTTTGAAGAAGGAGTTCTTAGAAAACTCAATGAAAGTCATAACTGCACTGAGGAAGAAACAAACACAAAACATTTTCGCATTAATCGCAAAGTTGAATTGTGATCTTTTCCTAATTCCTGCATTCGTCCCAGTATGTTATTGATATAACGTGCCTGTAAAAAAAATAAATGCTGTCACTTCTTATGTTAAGAATTGTGAAAAGAAAGACTATATGAAGGGCAGATCTAAACAAAAACATTGAAAATTCGTGAATTTTCTTCAGTAGTCTCACTTCGTAAAGACAAAAATTTACTCACCGTATCTTATTAGCCAATTCCAATTTTAAAGTAAGCTTCTATGTGACGAACTTCATAAAAACGCTATGCTTCGAGATCAATTTCATTCCAGTTGCTTGCCTGCGAGCTGACTTTACATGATCAAATTATTCACAACCATTCATGCATGAACGTTGAAACAACAATTCGCAACCGCCATTTTGAATCATTTTGAATGAAGAAGCCGATTAGCATTGCGATTATATCGATATAGTCGATACCTTACAAAGCCGCGAACTTTTGAATGAATATTCGGTTAAAGTTGTTCGTGTGCACCAAAGTTGTGATTTATCGTTGATGATGGTGCTCTTATTAAAAAAAATAAGTTTTCTAAACTGTAGTGTTTTTGAACGTATGTACTTTGAATTGTATCATTTAAAATTAATTTGCACTTGTTTAAAGACATCAAATTTTTTTCCTAGAACTTTATTTCTTGTATTAATATTTTTAAAAAGCAATGGTTTTAAGTTTAACCAGAACTGAATTTCCTGTCCGTAGGTATTGAATTCATTAAATGATTATCAAGGAAGCGAAAATTAAGTGTTTCAGCTCTTCGGCAAGTCCTTTACTATAACTAAACTTCTTAGAGTTTTTGTTCATCTAAAACATCATACCGGAGTTGAGCAAAGCAAATGTGCTTAGTGAGATGATATACAGCTTGTGTGTGGCCATGCGCGGCATGCACAGCACTGTAATCCAGTAGCCCTCCCATCACAACCTTCCAATGTTGGCCCAACGGCTAAGAAATAACCGTGCAGGACAAACGTAGGAAAAATATCTTCCAAAAATGAGGAATATCCAATGGTATGTACATACTATAAGAAATGTGTATCAGTTAGAGACAGTGGCCATGATCTCAGGTGGCAATAAGTTCTGTGGCCTTGGCCACAGGTGCCTCCTATGGCCACGGGTTATTCATGTCCATGGCCACAGAGATGGCCACAGACTGGACACAGCAGCCACAGATGGCCGCAGACGGCCACAGGATGGCCGCAGATGGCCACAGGATGGCCGCAGACGGCCACATAAATTTCCTGTGGCCGTCTGTGGCCATTTTCACCAGGGACAGGTTCGCTTATTATGGTTTTTGGTAATCCCCAAACATACAGACAAAACATTTGTGCTCTTCAATTCTGTATAGAACATATGTTACCTATGGATACTGTTTGGAATAACAACTTTTAAGGAAATATGTGCCACTTCTTGAATTGATGGTAAAGGTGACAAAAAAGATGAAGTACATTAACCTTTTCCACAATATCTTTTTTGTATTAACCCTTAATGTATTACACAAATATCAATCAAATTTCCACTGCATCATGCGATATTTATATATTTTTGAAAATAATTATTTTAAATTTTAAAATAATGATAATATTAATATTTTTTTTGTCTTTCTCATTTTAATACGTGGTGTAATTTTAGTTTAGTTTCAGATTTTGTGTAACACGCATGGACTATCTATATAATGTCAATTAAGATTATAATATCATTGATAGTACAACTTGGATATCTATGTAATGTTATTTTTACAATTTAATATGGATGTTGCAAACAGGATGTCTATGTAACGTTATTCTTACGACTCATCGTGGATGTTACAAATAGGATGTCTATGCAACGTTGTCTAAATATCCCTCGTGTAATAACAACGTGTTTTGCAACAAGCAGCAACAAAGCAGTTGAAATAACTGCATAAGAGATTGATGCAAGCTGAAGAGTGACTGATGGATTTCTAGTCACTGGAGGGTGTTACCAGTTGATGGTGAAAATTAACCAGTAACTGATGGATTTCACCAGTTGCTGGAGTTAGCTGGTAAGTATTGAGCAAAACTGACCAATAACTGATAGACCTCACCAGTTATTAGTTCGCCAACTGGAGTGTTCGCCAGTTACTGGTGAAAAATTACCAGCAACTGATGGATTTCACCAGTTGATGGAGTATGTTTTTCTGTCATTTGCAGAAACTGATGGACTTCACCAGTCACTATAGTGTTCACCAGTTACTGGTACAATTTCACCAGTAACTGATGGGTTTCACCAGTTTCTAGGGAATATTTCTGAGTAATTTGCAAAAACTGACCAATAACTGATGGACTTCACCAGTTAATAAAGAGTGTTCACCAGTTACTGGTCAAATTTCACCAGTAACTGATGGGTTTCACCAGTTTCTAGGGAATATTTCTGAGTAATTTGCAAAAACTGACCAATAACTGATGGACTTCACCAGTTAATAAAGAGTGTTCACCAGTTACTGGTCAAATTTCACCAGTAACTGATGGGTTTCACCAGTTACTGGTCAAATTTCACCAGTAACTGATGGATTTCACCAGTATTTTTTCTTAAGGGAAGAGTTGGAATTCTGTTTTTACAAGGGAAGGGTCTGGACTGAATTAGGAGAGTAGGGGGTAGAACCATATAGAGCTTACGGGTACCTAAGGTAAGCTATATGGGTAGAACAAATTATGTTAATGGCGAGAAAGTAATTGAGCATCGAAGAAGATGTCCTTTTGTTACGATAAACACCAACAGATGTTGGAACATATCTGGCTGAGACACGGAATTAAGAACAACAGTGTTTCAAAAGAGATGCTGCATTAAGTACAAGTGAGTTTCAACGCACTTCAAGGTAGTTAAAAGACACTTAAAAACAAGAAAGTTCAACAGAGCTATTTTCAAGAGAGATCAAGACAGATTTCAAGAGAGTTTCAACAGTGAAATGATGGTGAATTGGGTACATGTGAGTTTCAATGCACTTCAAGGTAGTTGCAAGGCACTTAAAAACAAGGCAGTTCAACAGAGCTATTTTCAAGAGAGATCAAGACAGATTTCAAGAGAAATTCAACAGGGTTAAATGCTTGTGCCCAAGGAACAAGAAAGATTAAACATAGTATTTTAGAGCCCTTTGAGCAAAAATTTCCACCATTTTGTCGTATCTCAATTCCTTCATGCCGAAACACTGCCTCGTAGGTGCCCCCCGATGCAGTACAATTAAATTCTTTTAATTGTACTTATACCATCACAGAAAGTGATTCCATGACCTTGTTTTTCTAATGTAGGTATGGAAAGAAGATTTTGTGACATTGTGAACAATTAAAACTTCAAGCCATTTCTCTGATCATTCCATCCACTTCCACAGTTCCAACTATGTCACCTTTTGAGTTGGCATAGAGATATAGGTTAGACTTTGCTATTTTGATTCTGATAGGGACAACAAACTCCTCCTATTGACAATGGGCTTATCAGGTCTTACCATATATGAGATGAAGCCCCTGAGTGAAGAAGTTAAATATTACCAGTAGGGTACATAGGTACATATTATAACCATGGCACTTGTTACTTACTTCTAAAAATGCCAGCCCTAGAGGCAGTCTCCTCTTTGAGTGTTCCCAGATAGCAAGCCAGCTGGATACCAGCCTGGATTTCAGCTGGACGAATCGCCTTGGAATCCAGCTGGAATACGCAGCTTAAATCCAGCTGGACTAGGCAAGTCTGTATCCTGCTGGTTGAGGCAGCCTGGAATATTGCTTGAAATCCAGTTGTAATCCAACCTGTTATCCAGCTTGAATCATGTAAAAAGCACAGCTGGAATCCAGTTTGATTCTAGCTCGATACCACCTTTACACTGGATTAATCCAACTGGATTTACGCTTGCTCACTGGTGAATTCCAGTTGGATTCTAACTGGCTTTGCTATCAGGGTTATTACCCAAGAAGGAGTAAACAGCAGACGAAGTGTCGTCTGGCAACAACAGCAGACGAGTCGTCTGCTGTTGTTGCCATGGATGATGTCTCCGCCTGGGAAGTTCCGCCTCGGCCACCTCTATTGTTTCTCCCTGTCAATGGTTCTGAGCGTTCTGAGTCCCAGCCTCTCGTAGGCCCTTGGTGGAAACCTGCCGCGTCCTCGATGGGCTCCGCCGCTGGGCTTGAAGCAGTCTTTCACCTCATGTCGTGGATGGCCGCAGTTGAAACAGCCTTGAGGTAAAGACAGACATAAGGCAAGAATCTCGCCCCGTACTGACCCGGCCACGAGCAAAGAAGGCAGTTCCGGAAGATGTTGACTGGGACGATGACGGTCCACCTCTCACTTGGATCAGGCGCGCAGCTTCGAGCTCCTCAATCCGAAGCCGTGCCGAGCGTTGGTACGCTTCCGTCTATAGTGTTTTCGCAAGGGCATCTCTGAAGGGAGACGTCTGAAAAGAGGACGTAGAGCTCTCTAAGATGTACGTATTCCGCTACAGATGTATATATGTAACGGAGACATTTCAGAGTCATATGGAAATGTCTCTTACGAAGTAATATGAGACATTTAAGATGTCTCTGAGATGTACGTACTTGTGATTCGTGGGGGCCTTCACGATGGGGACTTATAGAGGAGTACAGGGAGGTGACATCAATGGTGACAAAAATACTGGATTGACTTTTGGGAAGAGGAGCGTTGAGAGAAAGTCGTGTACACCGTAAATCTAGCCGGTATTACTGATTGTCATATTACATTTTAACACGAGAAAGGAGATACCTACTACAACGAATCCAGTTTTCGCGCTTTGTGATTGAAATGCGGATGTCGGCATGTTTTTGTTTATTGTTTTGAATTTTCATCGGGATATTCGGACGATTCGGACACCGTGCCGTAGTGATTGTCGGAACGTGGGTTAGGGCCGTAAGTTAATGACAGAAGTCGAAGATTTCCAACGTGCTTATTATCGCGATTTACCCGCGCTTCAGCCTCTGATTTTTTTCAATTAAGGAAGCAGTTATGACCCACCTTTGGAAGCGATATTTATTGTGGTTTGCTAATGAGCATGTCAATTTTCGAATTCCGGTGAGATTTTATACCGTCGTGGTTGGCAGTGATACAAATAAGTATTATTTCTTATCCTTTATGCTTAGTAATACTTTGTATGTTTTCAGGAATTGGAATCAATAATTTCTATGTATGATATCCCACTGAGGTGGTTGGATGGTCCATCGAAACTCGTGAGTACATAAAATAAGAAAGCGAGGTGTTATGAGTTTTGGTGATTGTCGATCGTCTCACAAACGAATGTAATAATTACGGTTATTACCCAGAGGGTCATATCAACTACATTTTTGTTACCCACTTGTTGTTTTACCTTATGTGAAAAAGTCATTGAAAGAGAATTGAGTAGTAGCTTTGACGTGCCTAAATGAAAAGAGGTAAAAATCTTGATTGTCCTTGTTCAATGACGAATATTATTTGTTTTACAACCACAAACGTCATTTCATGAAGCAATAGTTATGGGTGTAATGTAATATGGTCGTCGGCACACTTGCAAAATCTTCTCGAGGCTTTCATTGGTTTGAGTTCATTCAGGCCTACTATCAACCGTAGGCACTCTCATAGGTACGTGTCAGGCATCACAGATTGAAGTACTAGTGATAAAAAGATGATCTAGTCTCACTGATATCTGGCATGTATTGATGGTTTTTAATTGAGCGCTCCTTAAAATAATTGCATCAACCCAGAGTCATGGAATCAAAAATTTGTTTCATTTTATTTGAAAAGGGCAGAAGATCTGACATAGAAAATTACTGACCTATAAGCAAGATCTCATGAATTCATAGAATTTTTAAAATCTTAATTACCCATACAATCTCACCACTGTTCAAAGTATAATTTCTGGTGACCAGCATGGTTTTTATACAGGTAAGTATGTCTAACTTTAGCAGTCTTCTTGTACTTACTTCCTATGTCTCTGAAGCCTAGTACATAGCGGGGAATCAAGTTGATGTTATTTAGACTGATTTCTTCAAAAGTTTTTGACAGAGTTCACCATGTTAAATGTTGCTACAAGAACTTTCTGCTCCTTGAATCATTGATACCATGTTATTGTGGTCTGGCAGCAGCTCTACAATCTCTCCCTCTGAGACTCTCATTGGAGCTCTCCCCTCTTGCCTCTTTTCTTCCTGGGGCTCGCCTCTGAAGTAATGCAAGCAACTTACTTGTAAATGAACATTATTTGCTTTAAAAATAAATATTAAAAACCTATTTACTTATCTCTAAATTGATGTTACTCAAAGATGAGGGAGACTCACTTTTTGGCCTTAAAGGGTAAGGTTGCTGAAATGCTTCAAAGGTCATCCCATGTCAATTCATCCAGAAAAATGAAGTTTTGACACTCACTGACTCAGATTTCGATGAAACGTGGCATGATTTATCCTTTCATGTTGATCTGGAAGAATCCAAAGTGTTTCTTCTCTACCTCAACTCGTTTTCTTTTTACAGCCACTTAACCCTTTCGCGCCGGAGCCATAGGAAGAGAATTTTTCCCGTCGTACGAGGAGCACGAGATAGTTCTTGACTCTCCTGTCCGGAGCTCTCTCGTGGCGAGGAAGTAGGCAGGTATGCCCCACCCACCGTTTTGGGACCCAACTCAGCGGGACACCGGACCCTTTCCCCGTCCACTGGGCTCGACCAACCAACCCTTTAGCAGCCCTTTTCGCAGCAGGAGTCCGCGGTAAATTGATTGAATTAGCACTGTTTTTTTTAAAAGCCCTTACGTATATTCCAAAAATTTAAACTTATTAAATGGATTCCACGTGTTTTGCTGAGCGCTTCAAAATTTTAAATGAAATTCTAGCGTTAATATTAACGAATTTGAACCGATAGGTTTCTTCTGACATTAGCATAAGCAAATCAGTGGAGAAAAAAAATTCATAAAATAATCTGATTGGAGAACTCGCGGACGTAGCAGCCTTAGACCCGGAAGAAGAGGAATCAAATTCGTGGATTTTTGGAGAAATACCATCAGAAAACAAATCCATACCTTTCGGAGAAAGCTTTCTTCTTTTGGTAACAATCTTTTCCTCGTATCTGATGCATCGCCCGAAGATGAAACTGAGGGATCCATTGCGCCTGTTGCTTCAGCAGTCGAAGTCTCTGGATCATAATCCGAAGTCTCCTCATCTGAGTCCGAATAGACGTCTTCATCCTCACTACACTTTTAGTTAATAACTCCAATATTGAGTCCTCAAGCATAGAATGTTCCTTTGACATGACTACACTCGAACAAAAGTTTTGCAACGCCACCATAAAGAGAGAATTTATCTGAACTAAGAAATGGCTAAAACTCGAGCGAACAGAGAGAGCACTGCTTGCTTTAGAGCCAAGACTGAAGTGAAAAGCAAGGAAAAACAAATATTCCTATGGATGGGCACATGGGTGTAGAAATGGATTCCTAATGAGAAATTCTACGAAAAGGATGGGGAATCCAGCAATTCAGTGAAAAGGCATTGAGAAGAGAAGCAAAGCATGAAAACACAAGAGATACCACCACAGGTGTGTAGATGATAATTCTTCAGAGTCGGTTTTCGAAGAAAGTGAAAGGGGACCTAGAAATTCGGCGAAAATGCTATTAACCCATTAAGACCATGCATACACAAAGAGCAGCACCATACGAATGGGATCTATGGTTTTTCCAAAGTCTGCTACCTGAAACAGCGTGGGAAACTTGTCATCCGGCTCAAGTGCTTTATTGAAGAAATGCCCCGGAGAATACGTATGCGTTTACACATAAGGGTATTAAAGTATAAAACTACCAATAGTTCAAATGGAACACCAACGTATAAGGAGAATCAATGGTTACTAAAAATCCAGTTCTTAAGAAAACCAGAAAACCTACTTTTCGATGAGGAAAAATACGGAAATATGTGTGATAGTTGAATAGGTATGAATTCAAATATGAGAAAAAATAAAAATTTAAGTGAGAAGGAACGAATCACGATTACCCCAAGCTTAAACAAAACTTTATCCAAAAGTGTATTTTTTGCCGTGAACATATGGAGAACCTACAAGTTATGTAGAGTTCTGCACTATAACTCCGTTAATATTAACGCTAGAATATCGTTCAAGATTTTCACAAACTCAGCAAAAAACGCATATTTCACTTTAAAGCTTAAATTAAAGGAATGTATAACAAAAAAATGGTTTAGAAAAACCAGTGCCTAGACTGCTAGTTAACCGCGAAGTCATGCAGCGAGGGGGGTTACAAATGAGACAGAGGGTCGAGCCCAGTTGCCCGGGAAAGGGTCTTAGCTCACGCTAAGCCGGGTCTCGAGGGGTCGCAGTATACCTGAGGTTATTGCTTCCGCGGCGGTCACTTTTCCTCCTCCTCGTCGGCCATGGCCGACGTTCGGTCTTTTGGGTCGAAAAATCCACGTCGGTCATGACCGACGTTCGGTCTTTAGGGCACAAAAATCTGCGTCGGCCATGACCGACGTTCGGCGCGAAAGGGTTAAAGTGCAGGTGAAACTACAGTTTTTCCATTCCCGAGGACTCTGTGGGCATTTGTACCTCCAGAGGAAAAAAAATTGTATCGGTCTCATCACTCAATTGTTATAAAAATTTGCCGTTTTATCAAAGAAACCATGAGGATTCTAGAAAAGAATTGAGTTATATTCTCAAAGGTGTAAGTTAGGATATGGGTTTGGTTGAGAGCTGTAAGGACAAAGCCTGGAATCTTGGGTTGACTCGTTTAACCTTTCATTTCAACACGTAATTACACAGACTAGCTCATCACAGCTCAAGCAAGACTCCCTCCAGCCTTCTCCCATGTGCAGTACCTCGTCTCTAATCTCGGAACGTGCTGATGTCCACGGAAAGGAACGACGCTCTCAAGCGACCGTTGAGAGACGAGCGCGGCACAGAAATATCCCCTAATATGGACATGGAGGTGTCAGCAGAGAATGCTGTATAAGGGCATGTCATTGCCCATACTTACAAAGGTATCATAAATTCTCAAAACAATTTAGTTTCATAAGATTTGAGAAAATTTCTTACCCAAAACATGGTTGTATAAAAAATTAAATATCTACTAATGGCAGTATGTTGATAAAGTAAAACTATTATTTTCTCAGAATCCTAAAGATATTTCCCATCACCTCTGAAAATAAAACTCGTGGCTTTTTGTGCGCTTTGTGAGATAAAAAATGTTAGATATAAAAATATGTGCGTTTCACTTTTCTGATAAGCAACATCAGGAATACCTACAATTAATTAAAAGAAAAAAATATAAGTTGTCTTAAATATTTTCCTTAGCCTGGAAACTCGACGCACGATTCCGAAGTGTTTCCTCCTTTGTTCCTCAGTATGGGGTGGACAATTCAACCGTACTCTGTGATATACTCTCTCGGAAAGTATTGCCTAAGAAGAGCATTCTGGTGTCTTTCGGCATAGTGAACCTTTCTCCCAATGTACCCCTTCTGGAAGCCATCAGTCCAGCAGAGTCAGTGCTCCTAAAGTGTAACACCCCTCAGGTTTTAATTGATTATTCAAAAAATTTTAATGTGTGCGTTGCTCAAAATTATTTCATGTTCAACGGTGAAGTTTTTCTACAGAGTCAAGGTCTGGCCATAGGATCTCTGTTATCCACTCTGTTGGCAGACCTCTATGTGCATAAAAGCAAAAGCAGTGATCAGCCAGTGCTCAAATATATTGTCTCCTACCTTTGCTATGTGGACGATGTATTTTGTGTTTGGACGGGAACCGAAAGACAATTGGACATGTTCGTTAAGTGGTTGAACTCCAGGAATTCCAATACTCAATTTGTGTGTGAGAGGGGCATCAATTCCACCCTTGATTTTCTTGATGTCACTATTTGTATTACCAATGATTGTTTTGACTTTTCGATTTTCAGGAAGCCCACCTTCACACTGACCACGTGTCATATCCACAATTCCTCCCGCCACCACATTTCGCACGAGTTGGCATCATTTCACTCCATGATAAGGAGACTTCTAGATATTCCACTATTGGAAAAGAATTTTCAAGTGAAGCAATGAAGCAAATTGTGTCAATTAATGGCCACTCAAATCACATAATAGAGAAAATCCTCAGAGTTAAATGAAAAATGATGGCAGAAAGAATGATTTACAAGACCGTCCCTGAGAATAAGGAGTGATGTTGGGCAAAAATCCTTTTCTTATTTCTCCCAGTCCTTCAGACTTGAATTTCACAACAATAGAAAGGTGGTGAATTTATTAAACAACCACACAGATGTAAGGGATCTTCAGCAGCACTCGGGAGTTTACGAATTAAAATGCAATGACTGTAATACCATGTGTGTTGGCCAAACTGGTCGTAATTTCAAGCAAAGATCGAAAGAACAAATTTGGGCCTTCATTCAGGGTCAACCGGAAAAATCTAATTTTGCAAAACACCTCATCATCCAAGTTTGATATTTTCGTCCTGGGAAAATCTTATAAGCCATCTTTGCTGCAAATTGTAATAATAATTACATATTAGCACAGTTTCTTTTATTTTGAATTGATGTTATGTTAGTTACATAGTATTTTGTTTTGTTGTTTTAACGTGTTGCTCTTGGTTCAGTCATTATTGTTTTTGTGATCCTGTTTTAGCTTTGACTGTTTTGATTTTATTTGTGTTGAAGTTATAAAGTAATTTTAAAATCAAGTTGAATTTTGTAGTATATAGTTTGATCCAGATATGGTGCTGCGACACTGATCATCTGACTGAACTGTTGCTGAACTGTCGTTTTCAGTTTATCTGAATAAATACCGGTAGATAGGGAGGCATTGACCAAACGGGTGATGTAGGTGGAAGGAGATATTGTTTGCAGTCACCTTTCAAAAGGGAACTTCATCCCAACCAGCACTCGACTGCAAAAACTAAAGTGTTTTGAGAATTCATGATACCCTTCAGAATATAACCCAATTCTTTTCTCGAATCCTCATGGTTTCTTTAATAAAACGGCATATTTTTTTATAACAATGGGGTCGTTTACCATATTTTTTTTATTGCCGAATCTGATAGAGTTTGTAAAATAAAAGGACCCGTATTTTTCCGTTTTCTGATCCGACAATTATTTCCCGAGTTATAAGCGGCGAAAAACTGATGTTCTTAACCCTTTCGGAAAAGTGGGTGTGGTGCAACCTCTGACGTATATCTACTTCGTCCAATCACAACTGAGCCCGCGAACCTACTTCGCCTTATCGCAAAGGGGGGGGGACACAGATGACTCGGCCAATGGGAGCGATTTCGACAGCATCTGTGAGAGCAGATCTTCCGAGAACCCCCCTCCACTCCCTTCCCCCCTCCACTCCCTTCCCCCCCCTGAAAGCAGTCAAGGACGGGAGGAAAATGACGTCAATGTTATCACAGCATTTTTTTCGGTGGGCGTCACCTTTTGCTTATTTTAATTTTTGATTTATGAGTGAATGGTTGTGGTTAGAAGATTAATTTTTTCACTAAAATTCGTTTTACGTTTCCATCTAACGATTTCGTGTACAAAATTGCGATTTCGGTTCCGAGTAAACACCCCCATTGAGTGATGAGATGGATACAATTTTTTTTCCTCTGCAGGTACAAGTGCCCACAGAGTCCTCGGGAATGGAAAAACTGTCGTTTCACCTGCACTTTAAGTGGCTGTAAAAAGAAAACGAGTTGAGGTAGAGAAGGAACACTTTGGGTTCTTTCCTATCTACATGAAAAGATAGCTCATGCCAAGTTTCATCGATATCTGAGTCAGTGAGTGTCATGGCCTGGATGAACTGGTATGGAATGATCCTCAATTTAAAATAAAAAGAAAGCTGGTGATCACATCCCATGAAAACAATTACATTTTTATGTACTAAATTCAGTGCAAAAGTTGGGTGTATGTTCAACTAAGTATCAATAAAATGTTTTGTAAATGAATTGTGCATTACTACTGTAAAAATTTATTACAAAACATACATCTAATCACAATCTGATGGTCAACTAAAACTAAACCTGCAAAATTTACCATAGATTGTGCGGTGCGTATGAACTGTGTGTTGATTGAGAATGCTATTCAATGGCTGTGAAAACTCAAATGCCTAGATTAGATTAGATTAGATTAAAAAGAAGGTGGAGGTACTCAGCGAGTCCCTAGGGCACTTAGACCTATTGGTCCATTGTGCTAACCACCATTTAGGAGATCACCCATAGAGACCAATCGCCCGGCTAAAGGCCAGGAGTCTCCTATGAGGATCCCTTTAATTTCATTGGGTTCCAGGAAAGGTGAGCCAAGATATCTATTCCGAGTCCTCATTATGGCTGGGCACTCGCAGAGGAGATGTGAGGTTGATTCGTCCTCTTCTTCACACCATCTGCATCTAGCTGAATCAGTGATCTTCAGGAGATGGAGGTGTCTCATCACTTGATAGTGTCTGGTGAACAGTCCCACTATCGTACGTAATTGACTCCTGTTTAGTAGGAGTAATTTCTTTGCTAGGCCAGGTTTAGGTCCCTCTATGTGAAGTTTGGCCTGTCTTAGCTTCGGTGTTTTCCGCCAGATCTCAGCATGTCGAGCCCCACATTCGGATCTCCATTTTCCCCATTGTCGGAGCTATAGGTACGAATGGTTCTGGACCAAACTGTCTTTGGTTGGCTCCTGCTTTGGCAAGCTCATCCGCCATTTCATTTCCGGCAATGCCAGCATGTCCTGGTACCCAGAAGAGCTCAGTTTTACTGCAGCTGCCAAGTGTGTTGAGTGCATTTCTACACTATAGCAGCAGCTGTGATCTGCACCATGGTGATGCGAGAGCTTTGAGGACAGCTTGGCTGTCGGTGCAGATATGAGTTGGTTTGTCATGCAAGCCAATCTCTTTAGCTGCATATGCACAAGTCAGAAGTGCATAAACCTCGGCCTGAAACACTGTAGCATATTCCCCGAGAGGGATTGATATTTTCTTAGACAGGCTGTTGCTGTATATACCAGCACCTGCCCTGTCTTCTTTTCTGGAGCCATCTGTATACCATACATAGGCTCCTTTATGTAGTCCTTCCCCTCCTTTCTCTGCCCACTCCTCTCTACTTGGGAAGTGGATTTTGAAGAGGAGGGGTGATTGGTTGAACGTTGCTATCATTATGTCAGAGCCCATTTCAAAAATCGGGCTTGACTTCCTGAGCTCCGTCCAGAGAGTTCTGTGACCGGAAAAACTTCCCATGTCGTACCACTGTCCTAGGCTTTTAAGACGATATGCTGATGCCCTAGCCTGGACTTCGACTTCCACATGTAGTGGAGTGAGGTTTAGGAGGGTCTCAATTGCCAAGGTTGGGGTTGTCTTCATTGCCCCCAAAATGCTCATACAGGCCATTCTTTGCAAGTGGTTTAGTTTGTCCCTGGCAACATTCTGCTGGGTCCTTGTCCACCAGACGAGTGAGCAGTGCAGAAAGCTAGGTTTCACTACTGCTGAATACAGCCAGTACATGGCTTTCGGTTTTAGTCCCCAGGTTTTCCCCAGAGCTTTCCTGCAGGACCATAGAGAGGTACAGGCTTTCTTTGTTTTTGCCTCTAGATGTTCTCCCCAGTTAAGCTTGGAGTCCGAAATAACCCCAAGGTATTTAACTGATGAGGAAGGTTGTAAACATCTTCCTTGCAATAGGGGAAGTTTTAAACCTTCCCTTTTTCTCTTTTTGGTGAACAGTATAAGTTTTTTTTTTGAGGGTTCACCGTCAGCCCTGTTTCAGAGCACCATCTCATTGTTCTGTCCAGGGCTTTCTGTGTGAGTCCAGAGACAGTATCAAGACATTTGCCGTTGATCAGCAGCGCTACATCATCCGTGTATCCCTGAGTATATACGCCTGTTTTGTTCAGGCTTTGTAAGAGGGAGTCAACTACTAGGTTCCATAGGAGTGGGGATAGTACCCCACCCTGAGGACATCCTCGCGTCACAGACACCTTCATAGAGGTGTTCCTCAAGGTAACCTTAACGGTTCTTTGTTCTAGCATGTTTCTGATCCAATTGACTATGTGGTCGTGGATGCCATGCCTTCTTGCTGCAATGCAGATTTGATCATAGGATGTGTTGTTGAAGGCTCCCTCAATGTCGAGGAAGACTCCCATCCCATACACTCCATATTCCAGCACCTTTTCAATCTTACAGGTGAGATTGTGAAGTGCAGTTTCTACCGATTTTCCTTTCAGATAAGCGTGTTGGTGCGGATGTAGGGGATGGTCTCTTAAGGGCCCATCTCTTATGTACCTATCCACCACTTTCTCTAATGCCTTCAAAAAGAAGGACATTAGGCTGATTCCACGAAAAGAGTAAGCTTTAGTATAGCCTGTCTTCCCTGGTTTGGGGATAAAGATGACTTTTGTAGTTCTCCAGATCTTTGGGACATAACCATAAGCTAGGCAGGAGCGAAAAATTCTGACTGTGGGGAGAAGCAGAATCTCCTGCCCTTCCTGAAGTAATGCCGGAAAGACCCCATCCTCTCCAGCAGATTTATATGGGCTAAAGCTTGTTATAGCCCACTTGGTTGCCTTATACGTTACGATACTGGAGACCAATCTCCATTCCGTCCGTGCAGGACGAGTGGGAGTCCTCCATGAATCGTGCATCTCCTCTGTCTCCAGGAAGCCTGGAAAGTGGGTCTCCAGCAGTAGCTTCAATGCTTCCTTGTCAGAAGACGTGTAGTCTCCCGAGGGAAGCAACAGAGTTCCCACCCCCGCCGCTGGGTCTTTTGATATAATCTTATGGAATCTGGAAAGTTGTGGAGCCGATTCAATAGTTCCACAGAAGGTTTTCCATGATTCCCTTTTTGCGTGCTTAATGGTCCCTTTGTATTTCCGCTGGGCAAGCTTGAAGTTGTCCCAGTCTCGGGCTAGAGCAGTTCTCTTTGCATTGTTGAAGAGTTTTCTGGTCTCTTTACGGAGGCCTTCTAATTGCAAGCCCCACCAGGGAAGGTTGCTCCCTGTTCTGCTGGTCCTGATGGGACAACTAGCTTCATAGGATGTGATGATGCCCTCCTGAAGATAGTTCGCAGCAGCATCCATCTCATCCACATTCCTGAACTTACACTGAGGTGCCTGATCCAGGAAATCTCTCAGCTTCTCTCTATACTGTCCCCAGTCGGTTTTCCTTGGGTTCCTGTATGTTGTTTGCCTATTACTGGCTTCTTGAATGGTGAAGAGGATGTGTCGGTGATCAGACAGAGTAATCTCCTTCGACACCCTCTATTCGATCATTCTCTGCATCACGGGGTTATTGCAGAGTGTGACATCTATCTATCAGAGGAATCTCTCATGCTATTAGAGAAAGTAGGTTGTGATCCTTTATTTAGAATGTGCAGCTCAGTTGCCATGAGATATTCTAAAAGGGCCTCACCTCTGCCGTTCGTGTCCCCACTGCCCCACACAACATGGTGCGAGTTGGAGTCACATCCGACTAGGAGGTCCCATTTCCTGCTTTTACAGTGACTTACCAGTTTCTCCAACTCAACATTCGGTGGAGGGTCTGGAGCATCATAGGGGAGGTAGGAGGAGCAGATGACCAACCTCCTCTCATTTCCACCACCTCCAAGCGTCAGCATAACTGCTGTCAGGTCCCTGGTGGTGAATTCTGGTAAATGCATGGCATTTAATCCATTGACATAGATGCAAGTTCTAGGTCTATCAACTGGGGTACAATAATATATTTTACCCATAGTCATGCTTAATCCCCTGATTCTCCCCTGGAAAGCCCAGGGTTCCTGAATCAAGGCTATCTTAATCTTACCTTCAGAAAGGATCCTCTGGAGGACCCCTGAGGCAGCTTTGCTATGCTGAATATTTGCTTGGAGGCAGTGAATACCTGCCATCCTAGGGTTTCCCGTCTCCCTCCTTGTGCTCATCGGCCTTGGCTTCTGAGGGTTTGGAGGGCTTCTTGGAGCCCGTCCCTTTACCTAGAAAGGTGATGTCCAGTCTCCTCATGCCTATATAGGCATTGAAGTCTGGCCCCAAGATGAAGCTGGCAGATGGTTCGTCCACCCCTACGATGAATCTCGTCCCATGCACAGCTTCACTCCTTTCATAGGGTCTCCACAGGTCAGTGTGAAGCCCCGGGTTGACTTTCCTTAGCCTATCAAGGATGACTTTGATTTCAGATTTGTTGGGCCCTGGGAACCACATCATCATCCTTCTCCTTTTAATAATGTTGTCGGCATCTACATCCTGTGAGGTGGTATACCCAATGGGTCCCACCTTATTTACTGCCTCTGTCACCCATGTGGCTGAGAAATCGTTGCCACAGGCAATTTCCACAATTGATTAGTCTGGTGCCTTCATATCTCGAATGCTCCTGACCCTCCGGGATTTCATCCCAGAGTTCATCGAGCTGTCTGTCGATGTCGGCATACATCTCCTCCTTTACCAACACCTCCGGGTATCCAACTGGCACTATGGCCATCTTTTTGAGGTCCCTCGTTACCTGAGCATAGGTTTGCTTGGGTATTATCTTGGGCCTCTTGTTGTCCCTTGACTCGTTGCTGGGGGTATCTCCCGGAGTCCGTCCCCTTTTCTGTGGTGCTGCAATTGGGGTCGTAGCGCCATCCCTACCACGCCTAGGGCTTTTGCCGGTTACTTTGTCCCCGGCATTGCCCCTGGCATGGGGATGTGCAGAGACCCCAGCTGCACCTTTAGCTCTGTGCTTCTGCAGCTTCCTCCTGGCTGCGCCGCTGAGCTTGGGCTCTGTGGATAGCCTTTGTAACTTTGTTGAGATGCTACTCGGAGTAATGTTAGAGGCCTAGAGGAGATTGAGGTTAGAGGAGAGTTAGGATAACCTAATGTTAGAGGTTAGAGGAGAGTTAGGATAGAGTGCTTCCTCCTCCATTTTTGCAATAGGGTAGTTTCCTATTATTTTTTTATTGTCTTGATCGAAAGTTTATAACCTCTGGAGTACGTGTTTCAAGCCGTTCGCTTTTAAATGACGTTAAGTATTTTTCCTCATTAATTAAAAAGTGAAAAAAATCAATGGTGCGAAAACGCGACGGCATACTATTGCATGCCGGTTAATCCTACGTGTGACGTCAAACTATTTCCTCTACCTGCCACCAGGTGGTGCTGGGATGCTTCCAAATAGACGCTGCACTCCGTTAAAGCTTATGAACAAGTATTGGAGGCATATTTATTCCGTTAATCAAAAATAATGAACTTTTATTTATTTATTTAACATTACTTATTCAGTTGATACAATTAAAATCAGTTAGTATTCCTTTCACAAGCATACCATGTAGTTCGCCCATTGCCGCACGACCTTCACGCCATGCTTCGTTGTAGCGGTCGTAGCAGAAGACACAGCGAGCAGGACGTCCTTGAGCCTATAAAATGACTAATAATACCATGTTTAACTGAGAATACTTTTCCAACTTTGATAGTTTTTACAGGTTAATACTAATAAATATTCACTAGAGCTGAGGGGCCCTGAAATACAACGGTAAGTTCAGGAGACGAATTTTCCGATGCCTCGCAACGTAAACTACCTACCTGTTACGTCAGCATGAAGGCAGCGCACCCCGCCAATTGAGAGCTTTTCAAATGGCCTTAAAATTAATATTTAATTCTCTAGTAAACTGGGATTTCTCAATACAAACTTTTTGCGTAAATTAAATACATTTATGGCAGGGCACAAATTGCAATCAATGAAGTCTGTTTTCTTTGATGAAGGAAACTACCCTATTGGACTACAAGAGTCCTTGGTCGGAGTTCGTCCAGCGTCCTCCACAAAAATTTTATTTGGTCAAAATGTTATTATGGTCCATAATTGTTCCCACGAGTAGCTAGGGAAATAAAGGGTCCACCCACACAGAGCCCCACATGCATGGGTAAGACTAAATAAAACCGGAGGTCGCCCTGTATCCGGAGTTTCTCTGTTAGCGACTTCTTACCCTCCGCCCCGCAGATGCGGTCACCCTTGGCACAGAGACGCACCATGGTGATGGGAGCTGTTTATTGACTGCCAGGTCTAGATCCATCATGTTCAGCGAAAACCAGGGGCACCTCGAGGAGGATGTGGCTCTTCACCACGCATGACGGTCTTGGTGGTTCATGGGCATGTTCTGCCCTCGCCCCACCCTGAAGTCCCTTACTCCTTACCGCCACTCAAATGCCTAAGTAAGAGGAAAGCGAAGTAAAGGACTTGGGACTGCCAAGAACGGCTGCTCGTCATCTATTGATCCAGGCACTCAGACCTGGGCGGCTGAGTCCACTGCATCTCCAAAAATTGACTCCCTGTCTCAAAATGTTAATAACTATTGAATAGCTGGAAAATCTGACTGCAAGGGAAATTAAACCTTCTTGTCTCATTGGTTGATTGTGGTTAGAGGCCTGGAAAATCCTCCTTGTGTACCACAGTTGAAGAATGTGTGCCCTTGATAGATAATCACATCTTTTATATCAATTAATGCATGTCCTTGAGTTAAGGATGTTTAAATTTGAAAATGTTTGTTTCACTTGTAGCCCTTCCTTGTGGCAGAGCTTCCATCGGATGAATCAGTGAAGCTGCTTGCAAGCCGCTCCGTCAGCCTGAGGTGTGTCGTGGAGCTGTGGGCGAGAGGGAAGACGAGAGAGGGTACGTGCAGAGTGTGTTGAGTCACGCTTAGGTTTGGCATCTGCACGGAAGTTCTTGGTGGCTTTGGGGATGAGATGATCCAGGGAGCCTCTGCTAAGCCACATCCATACTGGCTAAAGAAATATGTGTCTTACATTGCTGCACCATTATCGTTTCCATTACATAGTACCTAATTAATATGATTTTACTATGTCAAAATTCAAAACTTGCTCTCCACTTACTTTCCTATATGTCAATACTAGACTCGCCTGAAAACACTGGTGGAAAATTCATCGTGAATTCATTTTGTTGGAAATATGTCTTATACTATCACTAAGGACACTAAAAAGTGGTAAATAAACTCGAGGGAAAGCAGTGTGAAAATCATAGTCCCAGCGGTGCAAAAATCACAAATTTCATGCTCCGGCAGTGAAAAAAATTTCGTAAATTACGTATCATATACGCAAAAAAGAGTCCATGACAAAGGTGGCTCAATGGCCACATAGCCTAAGGATGGTGTTGTGTGGGTTGCTTATGGCCAATTTCCTTGGTACCTACTGCTTCTCTGCGTATTCAAAGTTGCGTCAAGTATATATTGTGACGGAACGGGCTTGATTCTCCTTTGCCCGTTGACTCGCCGCAGTCCTTACGCCTTCGAGAAATGGACCCCTTACCTTTGCCTCGACACCTCGTCTACTTCGGACTTTCCTGTGTGGGAAATGGTTTTGAGGAAAAGGGATATTGCGACCTTTGTCGCGTGTTTGAGAAGGGCGCCACCCAAAACCGCAGCATCGAACCAGCTCAGCCGGCAAAGCAAGGACGATCCAAAATGGTCAAGGGTTGGGGGGATTTTAAGCCAGGGCGGACAGTAAAACAGGGAGCGCCGTATGACGTGAGCACGGGAGAAATTACGTGGAGCGTAAGAATGAACCTCTGCCTTTTCTACATTTAACACAAACAACATTTATTCATCAAAATGAGCATAAGAATGAACACGAAGGAGGCACTCTACAGCTAATTAACACTTGTCTTACTAACTAATGAGGGATGAAAAGGTGAATGAATGGCGAGACATAAATGGAACGAAATCAGCATAAATAAAATAATCACTCTTTAACACTTTGAACAAATATATGACCAAAAATGAAAAAAATAAAATAAACTACAAAATGAAGAGAATTACAAGCTCCTCGTCCTTTTTTGAATACTAATGATGAGGACGGGAGTGAGTGATACAGAAGTTATGGTCCCGTAGGAATAGGAATGTCCACTCTTGGGATCAGTTTGACAGGGTCTCTTCTCTTAACCTGAAGGGACTTTAACTCTGCTTGGATATCTCGTACAACACTTATCCTGGCGCACACGGGTTTCACAGTGGGGAAGCGTGAATAAGAGGGTTGAAACCACTTAGGATTGGGGAAATATGGGTGTGGCGATACTTATGTATGAGACGGTGTGGAGGTTGACGGCGAAATCCAGCGCGGAGAGACTGCACCATTGAGTTTTCGGTATGGTGGCGTGGAGAACGGAATTCAACAACTCCTGTTGTGAAAATGCACCTTCCGACTGAAAGGAACTCGTCCAACCTTTGGTTCCGGGGATGCGGCGGCCCGCTACCTTTCGCGGTCTGTCGCCCTTATCCACCCGAAACCGCACCTCCTCTTTGGGGTGCCGGGATCGAGGTCCACTGCGTCTCGTTCCTCTTCTGGGGCAGAACGCAGGAAAAACCGCTAGGGAACGACTTTGTCAATTCCTCGCGGATGTCGTGGTGATCTCCGTCTCCAACTATCGCCTCTCTCTCTCTCCGTCCACACTCTCGCCTGGCTTTACCAGCACACCCTGAGCTTCTGTGCTCGACTCCAATTACCAACTGCCCTCGTTCGTCTCCTGTAACTCTCACCCCCCCCTCTCACGTGACTTCAATTCAAAAAATCACCAATGGGTTCATGGCTTACACTGCCCAATGACCTGGGTTGACACAAAGTGGTGTGATTCTCACTTTTAAAAAATCCAATGCGCTAGACAAAGAAACATTTTACCAGATATCCACGCAGAAGAAGGCAGACGTTCACCCCGCTCACGCAACGGAGACCCGGCTTGGGACGCAAATGACAGACGTGGGAGGCGCGTCCAGTTGAAAAACAAAGATAAGACGGCCAGTCCGTCACAATATAAACCTTGTTGCTTCAAATATATATAAATATCACTTTCAAACTCTTTTTCACTATCATAAATTGGCAAATTTCAACTAATTAAGGCTTTAAACATCAAAATTACCACTTTTATGGCCTAAAAAAAAATTCGTGAAAAAACCCATTCTCGAAATTTTAGGGTCCCTAGTTATCCAAGGAGAAATTCAATGTTTCTTTGAATTATCACAATACTTAGTGGAAATGATGTTTACTTTTCGCAGGGAAATGCCGTCTACTTTTCTCAATGCTTTACATTTTAGTTAAAACTGGAGTGTACTATGGGGGATAAAAGATTCCCAACGAACGGACCACTGCAACTATTGCTCTGTGAGAAAATCAGCTTCATTTCGGACGGTACATTATTCTTGGGTCTCAGCCTAATGGCTCTAACGTACAATACTTAACGGAGCACAGCCATGACTTTCCTTTCATTAACATCAATACAAGCCCATGTTCAATGCACCTGGCAATCATGGTGACAACTGCGCAATGACTGTGCAGTAAAGTTGTGAATGCACAGAAATGGAGGAATGAAAACAAAAATAATAGAGGCAAAAAAGCACCAGGGAAATGTAACATTTTCCTTGCGGCTAGATGCTTGTTAAATTTTATAAATAATTGTGGTTCTTGGTAGATCATTTATCTGCTTTAAATAATGTAACTAAAGGTTTTATCGATTCCAGCATATTTATTCAGTTATTTAACACTTTCCCCTGGTGAAGATAAACCGTGACAGACAGTGTGACAACAATGTGTATCACACTGTACATGGGTATTAGTCACAGTGTCCTCACACTGTGAACACACTGTACCGTCACAGTGTCTATCACGCTTTTGAGTCCCAATTTACGCTTTTGTCACGGTGTATGCACACTGTAATCACACTCTTTTCACATTCTAAGCACACAGTGTTCACGCTTCTGTCACATTGTCTGTCACGGTTTATTTTCACCAGGGGATCAGGTCTGACCAAATGTGACGCGCTGAACTCTCGTGGACTTCCATTTTTCAATAGTTTTCTTAAGTCGTTTGTTATGAATTATTTAACTTTAATGTTGTTTTTTTTTAATCTGTAGAATAGTTTCTACTCTTTTCTTTCAGATGAAACAGTTTTCAAGTCATTGCTTGTAAAGCCGAGTTTACACGATGCATTCACAGGCGCGGGTAGATGCGTGAACACATTCACCATCAAAATTGCACCGTGTAAACACTCAAAATTGCGCAAATGCGTGAATGCGTGCACAGAAAATAGCCCCTGTTCTATTTTGGTGAATGTGTGCGAGCAATTTGTAGTCGTCAACAACAAAGTCAATAACAATAACTGAAGTTCAGATATGATGTCGTCTGTTTCGTAGAAGTGGCGCTTGATACTAGTAAAACAAAAGAAATCGCGTAATGCGTATCTAGAAAATGGTCGAACAATTGCGCGAACACAAGCATCGTGTAAACACTCCTCAAGTGCGAGAACGCGCATCTGTCCAGACATCTATTCACGCATCTGTCCAGCAACGTACTTGCGCGGGTAAATGCATCGTGTAAACTCGGCTTAATAGTTTTTAAAAAATTATTTTTAAACAATTGATTGTTTTTGTGTCTCAGAAAAAATTCCTACCTACTCGTTACGTGTGTTGTAGTGCAATTTCGCCTAGAAAAGAGTAACTTTCAATGACAATACTGAGAATTGGATAATAGATTTATTTTCATAACAATTTTCCATTATTTATAATGGTTTACAATTTACCAATACATCTAATTTTTCATATATACATGTATGTATATATGAAAAATATAAAGTATACTTTACAACTATGACATTGCAACCCACAATACACAAAGCGATAATTTTCTTCGATAAGCGTTGAAGTGGATACAAATTCCATTCCAATCAACAAGTCACTAAAATACACCTCCTTCATATAACCGTATCCATTATAATTCAGGTATTGATTGTTTTACATAATTGCCTTTTTTGATACTTTGGAAGAAAATCCAATTAGGAAAATGTCGCCCTGAGAAGTGATTCCCTGGGGAAGTGAATGAAGAGGATGAAGATTCAATTCCCACCTCTCATTTCTCGGCAAACTTCTTCGTGAAATTGGCAATGCGCCTTTCCAGGTGCACTGAGGTGGTTTCAGTGCGACCCATTTTGAAAATTATGAATGAATTTATGACCATCATCATAAATCCATGAAAAAATATCTTTTTCCACCATTTAGTTTATTTTCTATGAAAAGGATAATAACTCATGTACTGATGCATGATCAACTCTGGTCTCTTTTTGGTTTCAGCCAACAAGTAGGTACGTCTAGTTTGAGTTTCTTTCTTCATCTTTGAGCATCAGTGGATGATAGTGAGTACCGGTTTGTAGGGATGTGCGAGTAGCACTTTTTGACCTCGAGTCGAGTATCGAGTCGAGTTGTAAAGTACTCGCGAGTATCGAGTCGAGTCGAGTTTGTACATTATTGTACATGAGTGAAGAGACCCAGTTCTTACTTAAGTCATCACAATTTAAGTTAGCCAGCAATCTGACTATCAAATGGCAGGTCTACCTACCATGCATAGTTATAAACAGTCAAATTAATATGGCACGTAGCGCAGGCCAAAAGACATAATGGAAATTTTCCGGTAGCTCTCGAAATAAGAAAATTACCTTCATTCCAAGGATTACTCAAAAATGTGTAAATTAGCTTGCAGTACGGTACCTAGAGTGTACTTAGGCATAATATGAGGCCTATATGAGTGACATGCCCTATTAACTTGAAAGTAAGCCAGAAAGCAAAATATTTTTTCTTAAGGAATACATAAGCCTAATTAGAAGAGCATTCCTTGTATTTCACATTCCTATGTATTTATTTTCAGAGCTAAACGCTTTCTCAGTGATGTCGTGTATGCCGGGGTTAGTCCAACAGTACAGTGAATATCATACAATTTGCCTTATTTGTGCAGTAAATATTTGATAAGCTCGCGCCTCAAATTTATGATTGGCCGTTAATTACATAGTTAGTTTTTTAACATATACTTTTCTTCCTCTTCCAATTAATGGCACCATCTCTTCAAAATCGGTGATTTCTGGCTAAACATGATAGAACTTAGAATCATAAAAATGATGTGTCAATCACCCCCATTTGCACGATGCATGAACACCCAATATCAGCACGGGTTATTTCCAATATCCATTAATGCAAGTTAATAATGTTTGAACAATGAATTTTCATTCACGGATGAATGTGAGCAGGTACATGAATTATGTATAGAGTCCTGTGGATTAAAGTTTTCGATTTCTAAGGAAATATATTTGAACAACAATTTATTATAGATAATTATCTATAGATATTTATAATTATCTATCTTAAGATATGACTAGGAACTTGAAATTAATGATTTAATTAATAATCCTTAATAGGAAATAAAAAAATGGAATAGTAAAACTTATAAGTTTTATACCGTGATACCTATATCATCCGTAATGCCCTTATAATAGGATGCCTACCATCCGTTACAAAATTTCCTTCACCCGTGAGTTTGAAGACCAATATCTCCAAGATGGCTAAAGCGATTCTAAAATAAAGTATATCAAATTAAAGCTTGGTCATTTCTACGTTTACTGGTAGTATTAAAATATTTTTACAATTTATTTTACTGAAGTACGTGTTTAAGAGCGGATTTTTAGCAAATTATTTTTTGGAACCGGATGGATCCATCGAATTCGGGCATCGTAAGAACAACACAGATCGAGATATCAAACTTCCTTTTCGCATATTGTAGCTAAGGGCCTTGTTAATAGTTATACGAAGTTTTATACTATTACGTTCATCAATATTTTTGTTATTGATGAATTTGTCAGACTGCGTTATTTTCCGTCCCGCACGCTTTCCGTTCCGGAAATCACCGTTTGGACCTTTCTCTTGCTCTCGAGTCATTAATAAGATTCACTTATGAAATATCAGTAGAATTCGTTGATTATTTGGTATCGATATATACTTATTTTCGGCTATAAAAGCACGCTCAACTGTCCAGAGCATGCCTGGAAAGGTAGCGCGCGCGTGGAATCATCTGCTGCAAGCAGATCGCCTATCGCTGTGAATGAGTCATGAGGACTCGACAATAGCAAAAAAAGTATCGCCTTTAAGAATGCAAGTCAGTGTCATTTTAAGAACTGACGGTATCTTTGGAAGCATACCGTCATTATGCCTCCTCGAGCAAAGATTTTGGAGACGGAGTTGAAGATAATTTAAAATGCAATTTGTTTCTTTCGTCGAGAAGCCGAGAAATGTGGGGACAAAAGCTATCTCTCTTATCGCTGATTTTATTTTGGTGAATACTGCAACTTATAAACTTTTATTCAAGCATAGGCAAGGATATTTTTCCTGTGCATACTAGAGAAATTTTCTCGCGTGGTGTTTGGTGCGCGCGGTACCTACGGTAGCTTACAACTTGACAACCTCGAGCAGCTATCTCTCCAGGCCAAAAGTCCTGTCGCGTGGAGCTCGCTTTCCGAAATAAATATATACACGTTGAAAGCATATCTAATTCTCCCAAGTTGTTAAGTCATTTTACACGTTCTTAGTTTTCAAACACGAAGAATACCATCAAAACGAACTAAATTTCCGACTTCCGCATGCTGAGATAGCGCATTTTTATATATTATTCGTTACGTAATTAGTAACTGAGTAATCTATTTTAAACTTTGTTTAGTCTAAGATAAATATATGTTCCATATCTTATGCGAAGAAAAGAGAAGTGGCTTTTCATGTGTATCTTCAAGTGGGCGTCAAAATTGCTTCCCGGAACTTGAATAATATCCGGCGTTTTTATCTGTCTCAGTCGAAAAATTAATTAATATAACCAACTAAAAATATATTTTTGACATTATTAAACGTATAAATAAACAAGATTTAGTTCGATATACTTTATTTTAAAATTGCACGACTCATTTTTGTGATCTAAACCTTCAAACTCAGGGGATGGAATTTTACAACGGACATTAGGTGCTTTGAGCTCGAATATAGTCCCCCACCCCAGACTTTTTCCGCGAATATTTCGGCCAAAAAGGGGGGGCTACTTAGCTATATTCGGAGGAATACGGTACATATGCGGTTTCATGGACCGTGTAACCACCGATTCATCCATTCGTTCACGCAAACGTACATAAATCCGTTCACGTAAACGTACATGAAACCATTCACGCAAATGTAAATGAACGTACGTAAGTACCTACATGTTCGTACGTGTGATCTACCGTGTAACCAGAGATTTACTCGATTTTGATGATAGCGCTTTTTGTCGGCAGATTTCTGAACCTATTGGCCTTGGCGACTCCGTCGGCAAAAACTGCTCGACTCGACTCGACTTTCGTAAAAATACTCGAGTGCTCGAGTCGAGTACCAACTACTCGACTCGACTCGAATTTTCGAGTACTCGCACATCCCTACCGGTTTGCCTCCGTTTTTATTGCCTTGATGGTGTCCGTGGTGAAGAGTAATAAGAAGAAGTCCCATTCATTTTTGGTGCTGACAATTTCAGCCAAAATTTCACTGATTTCTTCACACGTTGGTAGAAAAAGTTGCACGCCACTTTCTGACCAGGAAGAGTTCATTTCGATTGGTGGTGCATGTTGCGTATCTAAAAAAGTAATATGGATCTTCATTCAATAAATATATCAAGTCTAATTGTGCACAAGTTCAGATACTGAAAGGTAAAACTCAGAGAATATATTTCCAATTGTAAGTGTAATTTTCTCTCACTTGAATCCTTGCTGCTTCCAACAACCGCATCCCCAGCTGGAACAATATTCGCATCGTCTGAAGAAAAGGTGCATGCATTTATGAACCATCAAAACATTTGCATTCCATTTCTATTTTTATTCCGGCAGGATAATCAAATATAATGAATATTCACAAACCTTCATATTCCCTTTCATCATTGGAATCATCAAAATCACTTCCTGAATCTTCAGCTAAAATATCCTTATATTCCGATTCGTCAGTCTGAGTTCCTGCTGTATTACCCATGAAATAGATAAAGCATTTTGCGATAGAAATAGAAACAATTAGAGAAACAATCTCTACGTAAAGAAATAACAGCTGGAAAATCTCTGATCGTATGGTTGGTGGCGGGTCAAGTGAGTTGAATACATAGTGTCAGTACTAAAAATTGGACATGTTGTAGACGGTATACGACAAAAAGAAACATATTACATTGGTAGTGCGGTCCATAGAGTATAATAATATGTGGCACAAAAAAGCAATGGAAGAAAGCAACACGAGTAATGAACTCGATAAAGAGACGTCCCGCACCACGTAAGAGATCCGGTAAAATATGGGAGGGAGCATTGAAAAACGACTGCTGATAAAAGTCAGACTTAGTTGTCATAGTGAGATTCGGAAACTCTGAAGTTACTATATGATACAAAGAAACGTATTAGTCGAGAATGAAAACAATCCCATGTGAAAGCATTGTACACGACAGAAAAAAGGATGAACGTAAGAGATATGGGCATAGTCGGCATGGAAAAGTAACTGGGCCCGTATCATGTACGGGCATGGACTTGAAAGTGTTAATGGATGGCATTCATTTGAAATGAGAGTGACCCTTAAAATGAAATATGGCGGTTTTCTTGCATGGATATCTATAATTTTCTGTACTTTTTTAAGTAATACATTTGAGATAAAGGCAGATGGAAAATATAGTATGTATGCTCCGGTAATTATGAAATGAGCTTAATTAAAAATGCAGACGAAACAAATTTTCGACGTATTAACGAATGTTTCTCGGCCTTCCAACAGGTAATGGGCTCCATATGAGCCAACATTTCAAAAAGTGACTCACTTTTCATCTGTCGTGGCAACAGAAACATGGAGAAAACGCAAACATAAGGTCTGAGCATTTGAACACACCGGCGAGGAACGCGGGAGCGAAATTCGCCAAGGGGGCGAACTTAATGCCCCCCTCAGACCTAAGCGATACATTCGCTAGACTTCAGGGCGCGTGCAGGCATCAGTACTTCCGCTTCAGTGTTAAGACCATGGAAGTGTCATCTAACAAAGATGAAGCTCTATTTGTAATCGCATTCGCAGAAGACGAATACCGAGAAAGTAATATTAGCAAGCAATACTTTCTAATTTAAAAATATACTATTTGCAATATACATATGTTCAAAAGCGTGCTTATATATAATTTAAAAAAATACTATTTGCTATTAATGTTCAAAAGCATGCTTATGTATAAGTATTTGACCTAATCATAAAAAGAGTCGTTTCAGGTGTTATATGGTGGAATAACATAATTAAATATGATTGGCAATTTTCCACAAAGAAATCTTTACTTCGACCGGTTTCGATGTGATACATCATCATCAATTTGACCTAATCATTTTCATTGATTTTCGGAGTGAGTAACAGATACTTCTTAACCGCTACAATGAACTCCTGCCGACGTTTCACACATTAATTGTGCGCTAGACTTGTCGCGGGACGAGGGAAACGCGGCAGCAAACTAAATAATATTCGTGGCGGGTCCGCATTCTGCCAGGGTGGGATTTGCATTGGTTTGTGCGTACTTGTATCCTGCCAAGAGATTTTGTCCCGTACAAATTTTGCTCCCGTGTCCTGTGCCGGTTCGAGCAGACCTTAACACTGGCCTAACTGAACATCCGCGTACCTCCGCATTCATGTAGGTAACTCGGATCTGCGTAAGTCGAGGACTTTTTGTACAATCTTTGCACCACTTAAGGGGGGTGTGTGATAACCCATTCAAGGAACTGTTGTAAGATGGTTAATTTCAATCGCTTGACTGCCACACATGAAATGGCGGAGAGTTGTGATCGCCAATCAAAGAGGACCCTAATTGGTTCCAGTTGACCTTTGGTGTTTGGTCCTCACTGCTTCGAGTACACAACCATTTGTGGAGGTTTTAACGCAACGCAAAAGGTGAGAGGTCCATTGAGTTCCCGATTACCTAGGGTCAGGCAGTGGAGGGGTTGGGCTGGGAAGAATAGACTGACTGGGGAGTAGAAACTACTTGCTATTCAGTAGTATCGGAAGATGAAGGGAATAAAATAGGCTGCAAATCACACAGTGCAATGCAGAATATGAGTTGCAAAATGTCAGAGACTGAAAAGAAGTTGAAGAGCTACCAGCTGGAGGGTTTGGCAATGGGGAAAGCAATTAAAAAGTCTCTTTCTTTTCTCACTTGTTTGGAGTTCACTTTTTAAATTTCAGCTCACTGTGAAGCTTTTGAGCAGACGTTGAACAAAGACAGTTGAGTGCCTAAGGTTGGAACATTTCAAAAGATCCTTTTTAAAATTACAGTCACTTTAATGAGCAGCTGGCACTTATGATTTCAATCAATTTGAAAAGTAAATACAGAACAACACTGATTATCCATCATAATGGAAGGGGAAGCCCAATTTAATGGAAGGGGAAGCCTAATTGTATAACAATAGGCAGTGATGGGGCGAATCCCAAATTTGATCAAATCCCGATTCCTGATTTTTTATTCAATCCAAATCTCGAATCCTAATCCACCTCAACTTTATTACATTCAAGTCTTCCTTTCGTATGTAAATTGTTAAATAATGCTTCCTTTCTCGTTAATTAATTAATTCTCTAATTAAATCCAATTGAAGCTTAATTTTATTTCTTAAAGTAAATAGTAAATGAATAATGGTCTAATAGTCCCCACTCACTGAAATTAAGGACATGGTCAAGGGCAAGTATAAAGAATGGGTAATTTCAAAAGTAAATCAAAGTATAATTTTTCGTAAATAAAATTAAAAATTCAATGAAAACAGATTACCAGTTTTTGTGTAGAAAATGAAGCTTGTTCACTCTGTCAGGATCTAATTTATTTCTTTTTTATCAACCAAATTTCCAGAAGTACTGATGGCACTTTCTGAAAATATTGTTGCTGGAAGAATACAGAGAAACTTTTTTGTTAGAATTTTCAAATTGGGGAATATCAAAGAATCCATGCTGTAATTTCCCCATCGCGCAGACCTTCGTCGCGCGATACAGAGGGAATGGGAAGAGATGCCGTTAAAATTCAGTTTCCTGACGTGCTGGAAGTGCGTACGTATGGAAGGAAATGCAAGCGATCATTTTCATTTCTCATTGGGATTTGTTACACATATCAACACATTACCATGCGGACACAATTTAACAAGGAAAACTAGCATAAACGGAACATTAAATTTATTTAATATAACAAAGCAAATTGGCCTTAGTGGGACATCAAGAAAATATTCAGTTTCAATTTAACAAATCTAATTGGTGAAAACGAGACATCAAGGAACGAATATTCACTAGGCATAGCAAACTGGCATTACAAGACACCAACGGAAAGTACTCGCTTGTTCCACACTCGAGGGATAGCCAGAAAAGAAAACAGTCCTTACTCGTCTCATATCATCACCACGGGCAACTCAACACAAAAACATAAACCAGAGGGGATGAGCAAGGAGAACTCTAATGTCACGGCACCATAAGTACTGGAGAGAAGAGCGAGGACAGCCGCGTGCAAGGAGGAACTGAGCGAAGAAGAGGCCGAGCCTTCCTGTGCAAGCCCTTTTATACCTTCCCTCTTGTTCGAGTTAGTAGCGCCGATCGGTTGCTGCGAACAGTTGACCGTTGCGATGCGCCCCGATATTCCCCCAGGAGTTTAAATACCTCCCGGAGGCAGGATATTTGGGCTACAATAAATGGACAAGAATTATTAGTTTACAATATGATGCTTAAACATTTCCTGCCTTGCTATTTACGATTTAAATGCTAAAAATGAGCAATTACTATATCTTTTCTAACAAAAAATTGTTAATGATTGTGATAGTCTCAGCTACGATACCTACCTCTAGTTTCTAACATTAATCTAATCTTTGCCCACACTGTCGGCTAAATTGCAACATCGAAAGTGATCAATATTTTGACCACCGTGCATCGTTACCTGTCAAAGAGCTTTGGTAATTCTCCGCCACTGTTACATAGAATCCGCACGACTGATATTCAAATCTTTAATCCATTGATACGATTAATTCTTTGGATTCAATCGTATCTTTTAACCATGGATTCGATTGAATCTTGAATCCATGGATTTGACCGAATCTTCAAATCCCTGCCGCGACCCTAACAATGAGCTTTTTCATATAATCATTTCATTAATTGATCATTTGTTCCTGTCCTTTACTTGCTAGGAACACGGCCCACCTGTGAATACCCACAAAGTTCTGACACACAAAAAAATCGGATCACAAGGATTTTAGGTGCGGGTGTCCAGCAAGGCTTCTGCCCTGTAAAAAAACATGAGTATGTACATTGAGTATGCTCCATTAATTTGCAGAACATTGAGATATGAATCTTATTCTGAGATGCGCAATGTTTGAACATCCATAGTTAGCATGATTGTCTGGTAGTAAGTACTTAAATTGTTAATTACAACGTATTATGCTCATAGCAAGGACTCTACCTCACACTTTCGATGCCTGATAATTAGCTGACATGCACTTGCTCTGCTATGGCTCCTCACAGTGCAATGCTTCCACCCAGAGAAAAAGCCAATCTAAGCCTCCTAGTATGTCTCTTCTGTGATAAAAGGAGGTCGCCTCTCAGAGTTCTGGGTCCCCTAGCTCATCATACTTACTCACCAGATCTCAAAGTAAACAAGTCTAGGTCTCCGACCATCCCCATTCCCAAACTTACTGCTTGCTACTTGTCTCCTGTCTTCACTTGCTGCCCAGCGCACTTATCAATTGAACATTCATTTCATAGCTCCATTTACCTCTTGTAATATAGTGGTTATGGACAAGTTTAATCTTTCATGCTCAAATTAAAGGTTTCAAATTTACATATTTGCATATTACATCCAAAATATAATGTTTATTTTTTGTTTTCTTTTTCTATTTATGTTTCTTCAAATTTTTACAACTTTTATACGTAAGGAATAACAATATTCAATACAGAAAACATGTATCAACTTTGTAAGCAATAATGTTTATGTACAAATATATGGCACATAGAATTGAGATAACAAATATACAAAATGAGATAATTGACTAATAATCAGCATAGTTTAAGAAGCTTATGGACCATAACATTTAAAGATTTAATAAACATTTCAAAGGTGTTTTTATATAACATTTGCCTTTCATCTGAAATCCTAAATCTAATTGAGGGTATTGAAGGAGGATAGGAACATGGCAGGAATTCCCTCGCAGTCCAAGCAAAACTGGTGCACTTTTGGTGTGGCAGATTGTGCTGCTTTCCTTTCTTTGCCTTTCCTGCGATAATTTGCATAGCATGGGAGGCAGCACTTGCGACACTCTCTTCCCTCTCCCCCCCCCCTCTATGGAAGGGCAATAGGGAAAGGGTCGCATAGCGTTCTTGAACCAATCCCTCCCTACTTGGATGAGCGGCCGTGCAATTGCCGGGCGAACGTCTTCTGAAATGCAAATGCTACTTTTTTCTGAGTCCAACTACTACTCTTTCCAAAGGATCCCCCTTCCCTTTCTCATAATGTGCGCAGGGCTGGGGAATCGGTGACACATGGTCGGGCGTCTACGTCTTACTGATGGGTGTTAACAAGGGCAGGGTCAATAAACAGAGGCGGATGGGAGTCTCCTGGGTTTTCTGAACGTCAGCAAATCTTTATCACATAAATTGTATTGTTGCCCCTCTCTTCCCCCATCCTGTGCCAGGGTCTAGTCGATAGTGCGAGCCGGTGGAGGGGTGGGCTGGGTGCGAGGCTGGGAGTCGCCTCCCCCAACCTTCCTCTAATCTCAGGAAACAGCTGAGTGTTGCCGCTTCAACCACTGTCCCTCGGCAGCGGCCAGAAGCTTGGAAGGACTGTGACCTACTGTTGAGCCATGCAAAAGGCTGAGTGTGACCCACCGGTGGGCCACGCCACGCTATAAGGCTTTGATCAGCCCTGCAGTGAACGTGTTAAGGTATTAACATTCCTGATATAATTCACGGGTAAATTTTTTAGCCAATGCCTTAGAAAGAGAAGGGATGTTTAGCTTTTCCAACGCATGCCAGCTATATTTTATATTCTCCATTTGCATTGGCTCTGCACAAAATTGTGATTCTCTATTTACTGAACGTATGTCCGTGAGTGTTATTTTCTGCTTCTGCTGCCAATGTTTTGGAGTTGTCCTAGAAAAAAGGTTTCCTGGACCTGAAATTGAAGCATGAACCTTTGCCCTTTGCAATGATTTAGAGGATCAATGGCACTTCCTTGAGAAGCACACTTTGGTTCCCCATCCAGGAAAACTTTTCCCCCTCAACACACATGCTCCCTGTGCATAACAGCCATTTGGAATCTTACTTTCCACTGCCAATGCACTTTATAGCAGTTTTGAATCTTCTTAAGAGCAGAGCTGGACCATGAGCAAGAATACAAGCTTTCACCCCCAGACATATTATTTCTTTCATCCACCCTTGCCTGTTGTCGAAACTCTGCCAATTGTCCAGGAGATGGACCATGTTTGGAAGGATGTCTGTGAAAAACGGCCATCATTGCAGACACTACAGCCTTGGCCTTCTAATTATGCGAGCACGACAACCAACTGACGTGGATCAGTCACGAGGACTGATGTGAAGGACTTCTTCTCTCTGACACAAAGAGCTTCACTGCTCTGGGAATGGGTGCCATGAACAATTTCTGGTACAAGAAGTTCACTTCCACCCGTAAACACTTTCGGAATCCTCACATCCTGTTGGGCACTGAGTGGACTCCACCTTGTCTGACTGAGGGTTCCACGTTTCTTATACCTAAGAAGGGAGAATTGTGAAATCCTACTGGCCTACAACCTCCACAGGGGCTGCAAGTGGATAATTGTGGGATGCAAGGACAATCTAATCGTTGATGGGTTCACAGTAAGGATCACATTCAACATTAGTACTACTATTAACCCCTTCGTTGGGGAGCAATTTTTTCTTATCCTTCACCTGGTGGGGAAGGAATCCACCAATTTGTTTGGGAAAAAGTGATATATTTCCTGTTTGTAGTGGAGAATAGAACAATTTTCAGAACTTTTTTTGTTAATTTTCGAAACAAAGTAAAATTTTGCAGTAAATAATGAAGTTTTGCTAATTTTTGCATCACAAACTGTATTCATAACACAATATACATACGTGTGGTCATATTTGCATTGGATTTCATTCATTTAACATTAATTTTGCTGTATTACTTTGAGAAAGTTTTTCATCTAAAATTTACAATGATTGTTTTTTTTTTAATTTCACAATAATTAGCGCAATAAAATATAGATTTGATAATTTTATTCCCTCAGGTATTTAAAATTAGAAATACATGTATTGATTCAAATAAAATGAATTATATAAGTGAAATATAATTTTAAAACGTAATTCCTATACAAATATGTAATTGTTTAAAGTTTTAATGTTTAAAATTTAAAAGTTTAAATTTTTTGACACATTTTATTTTTGTAATTTTTCGACATTTGGGATACAAAAATGGACGAATATAGTCCTTATATATTTTTTCATGCGTTTTAACTTTTTTCGCCATTTTTTGTGGCATAATTTGTTACCGTATATTTTATGGAATAATCAAGGTATTTATGGCTCATTTTCAAAACCTTTTGCTGAATCAAATGATGTTTTGGTAAAATAAAAGTATGTCACGTGTTACTTAGTACAACCTGTAATTTTTTTAACTCTAAATGTTAAGAATTTTAAATTTAAACAATTTTATTGCCACACTCAATATTTTCACAAAAATGTTCATATTGTTTGAAAAATCAATAATTTGGTAATGTATGATACAATCGAAAACACGGTGCCGCACATAGTGGGGGATCACACTCGTTGCAATAAAATATTGTCTCTTTTCTTTGCCCCTTAGCCTTGCAAATGACACATCTCTTCACGCCGGTTCTCTCGCGCCTGATGGTGGGTTTAGATTTGGATAGTGTCGGCCTGTGAGTCTTCCAGGTGTTTGTATTTTGGATCTTTTTTCTCTGATCGTCGACTCTTTCTCTGCTGCGGCTTTGCCATATTTCATTTGCCATTTTGAGGAACAGGTCCTCAATAAGTTTCATCCAGATTTCGAGTTGTGATAAACCACCCCCTTGTTTTTTGTATATAACAAATGATTTGAATACTGTTATATCTAATAAGTGCCGTAAAATCTTTTGATAATATTTTTTTTAGTCTCTTTTGGGCCGCACTGTACGTTACTATGCACTGATCAGACAAATCCACTCCTCCCATTGCATCGTTGTAATCAACGCAAGCGTGGGGTTTTCATTTTGTTCCTTCTCCTCTACTTGGGACATCTACCATAGAGGTATCATGCAAAGTACTCAAGATGCACACACCCCTTTTGTCCCGCCACTTTATTGCCATCAATTTCCCTCGATAGGCTGCAATTACTTCATCTTTATTCAGCACCATTTGCATAAAATCTTTAGGGACACTTTTCCTGTTCTTTCCCACTGTTCCAATTGCGTCAGTCTCAAATTTTATCAAAAAATCAAAACTTTCAGGGCTACTGAAGTAATTATTTATTCCTATTGTACCTATACCCTTGCGAAAGCAAATCTTGAGTGAGAGTGAGTACTAATTTGGAAGGTTTGTAAAACCTGAAACGCCAATGCCTTTCACTGTTTCAGCGAGTTCGGTGTCCCTTCCCGCATACACAAGCATGTTGCACACATACCCGGTTTTGGAGTCACACAATTTGAAGGATTGCATGCCAAATCTTGACCGTTTCTTTGGAATGTATACTTTTCGAACTAGGCGACCTTTCCACAGCAATAAACTTTCGTCAACAGATAGCAGCCCCTCAGGAGTGTAACTTTCCTTAAATTTTTAGACCATTTTGTCCATGATAGGTTTTATTTTATAAAGTTTTGGGGAAACTTGAGCATCGGACTGGTATTTCTCATTGTTGCCAAAGTACAAAAACTTCAGCAGCAAAATAAATCTTTTCTCTGTAATAATTTCATAAAATATAGGCGTAGCCAATAATCTATTGCGAGAAAAATAATGCCCTAATTTCGGGTTTTGTATTATTCCCTGCAAAAGGAGAATGCCAAAAAATAATTTCACTTTGCTCCACTGCCTTCCGTCTTACAGCGGGTTCATCTCTACTTTGGCCAGCTACTCCTTCGGCAGACACCAAAATCTGTTCCTCACTCTCATCACTGTCGCCACTATCACCACTAAGATTTCACATCTTTGTAAAGTCAATTTCAGCAAGCCTTTTATTCACCATGAATGACTATGTTTCTCACGCAGAAATAAAGTAACTTGGTAACTCTTGGTAACTAGCCAACGTTTTGGATGCGTCTGCTCACGACCACGGAAGAAAAGAAACATTCTGAGGATAAGAAAAAGCAGTGAGAATAATTTTTGCAATGGCTTTTTCGGAAGTAACCTTTCCCTTTTATTGGGGTCCTCAGTCACAGGCACTGAGTGCTAGCGGTCGTAACGGAATAACTCCAACTCTTGGGTAGTTCACCCTTCCCAACGCAGACAAAGCGAAGGAAAGAGAGCCGAACACATTCGCACATACATTGGGATGAACCAGGCCCCGAATATTCCAAGAACAGCAGGAAAGCAAAGCAAACTGCATGCAGTCGATGCTGGTCTTCCCTCCAAAGCGAAAGATACCAGGGAGGGATTTCCTGATAGACACGTGCATCAGTCCCTCGACTATCTCCCACCTTTTTCGGTGGCACCCTCCCCTGAAGGAGGAGAGAAGGGAAACTCAACACATTCATCCCCCATCACCTGTCCCGTGAGTGATGAAAACGAGGCTAGTTTGCAAAATAATACGCTTGAATATTGAAAGCTCACTTCACGGCAATTGAAACAAAAACCAGGAGGAATTTACCATGAATGGCAAGAATAGCTAAACAGCAAGGAAGATCCAATAGTTAATCAAGTGATGTAATGTGGAATAAGAAATGAGCGAATATCTCGTACGCGTCAGCCAGGAATTCGGAACAACGCTGCATCATACAATATTAAAATCATAAAGAATTTCACGAGAAGAGTCGCCATGAATATTATAAACTTCAGTAATAATAAGAGAATCGTGATAAAAACAATAATTATGTGTGTATATCGTCTGGTCACGATCTGGATGGCTTGGATAAATAACTACGTGAAGGGGGTTTATTCTAAAAAAAGAAGCTGAACTTCAAAAGGTTCTCCATAGGCATTTACAAATTGAATTTCTTCATCAAACAGACTGTAAAATATGTATTTTTTTAAAAACAATTCCAAATAATTATTGCAATAACAGGAAAAAAGGAAACAATCATTTACAACGTCTTATATAGCACGGATATAAATAAGCAAGTAGTAAAATATACGAAAGACAATATTTTGCGAAATTTGAATTTATTGTCAGAGCTAAATAAAAGCTTAGAACTATTTCGTAATATAAATAATATTATATGCCAGTTAAAATTTCAAGTGTCAATTATGTGTCTAAATAAATGTCAAGTCATGAGATCAAATACAATTCATAGCCTCATGACAGAACAGTGCAAAAATATGGCGATACACTATTCAAATACAAATAAATTCATGCTAAGAGTAAACCAATATAAAAGAAATATATGGTTCACTTCAGAAGCAAATAAGTTTAAAAAAGGAAAAGATGACAGACCAGAGTCTCACAGCATACATTAGGAACACTGCGCACGAATATATTTGCCTTCCCCAGCAAGATAGAGATAACTACGCAGCGCGCGACTATAGTCGCACATCCCACCTGGGATGAGATAATGGCTCGCGACTATAGTCGCTTACCCCAGTTAACACTAGAATGCCGAAGGGTGTCATTTTGACACCCTACACCTACATTTGTTTGCATAGCTGCCCATGAAACTGTATTGAAGAAAAAATCTTTCGTGACTTTTACTCATTTTAAGAGCTGAACAAGACCACTGTGTGAGATATAGCCTTCTGCCTTTTTTTCATCTGAAAAATTAAAATTTACCGTAAATGCTGGAGGGTGTCATTTTGACACCCAGTAAATGTTAGCAGTTCTTCTTTCATTTTAGGTGTATATTCGGAAGCCATTTCATTACTACTAGTCAAACGGGTATTTTTGAACAGTGCGTCAAGTTTGCATTGTCTAATTCTACATATTTTCGATAAAAATACACTGTTTACCTATTTTTCGAAAATTTAGTAGCGCGTGAGGTAAGTCTATTTTCCACTACTTTTTTGCAAATGGTTCACCTTCAATCCAGCTCATTAGTCCGCAGAGATACATAGAATGATTTATCTGCCGTAAAGAAGCACTGTTGTCGTGAACAATGCACTGACGCGACAATACAGATGACAACTTCCGAGCGTCTGTAGCTGGCTGTCTGGCTCATTGGCGTATTGCGACCGGTCGCGACTTCTCTTAGCATCGAGGCGGTTGCATTGACATAGCTTGCGTCTTGGTTATGGCGTTACGTAGAGGTATTAGGCCGGATCAAATAACGGCAGTATTAAATAACATTTCTGAAGACGTGTCCGAGCAACGGTCTGATCAAGATGTTGAGCTTTTGGGAAATTTTACGCAATCTTCGCTTTGACGAAAAGTCAAGTCATTCTGCCCGGTTGCAGACAGACAAATTTGCGATGTTTTCATATGTGTGAAAGAAAATTATTGATAACTGTGTTGCATGCTCTAAGCCTGGACCTTTCATTACTATTGACTAACATCAGTTTCCAAGCTCCTTTACGCAATACATGGCATTGAAGCCTAATAAACATGGGCAAAAATACTGGCTTGCAGTAGGTAAGGACGGTAAATATTTGATAAACGGATTTCCCGACCTTGGCAAGGATGACTCTCGTCAATCTGGCGATTGCGTTGCAGATCATGTTGTAATGATACTTATGCAGCCTTGCTTGAGCAAGTCCGAAATGTCACAACTGATAACTATTTCTCATCACTTGTGCTCACCTTAGGCCTAAAAAAAAGTTATAAGTCGGATGGGATCCGTAAATAAGGTAAGATGAGAAATCTTTCCTGAAATAACAGCTTTTCGGGGAGAGTTGTACTCAAGTAAATTGTTAAAAAACGGTGATGCAACATTTACCGTTTATGAGAACAAACCGAGAAAGTGTGCTGTTGTTCTAAGCTCTCGTCACCATGACACTGACATTGGTGAAAACTCTGAGAAAACGCTAGAAACTGAAAAGTGTGACAATGAGACCAAGTATGGAGTGGATATCATTCATCAGATGGGGCAGAAATTTTCGGTTAGAACAGGAACCAGATTATGGCCAATCCATTTTTTTTTCAGAATACTCTTGACTTGCCCCGTATAAATGCCTGGATATTTTATAAGGAAATAACTCTACCGAAGATATCCCGAAAGGGTTTTTGCAGAGTTAGCGGGGGAGCTTGGAAGTCCTAACTCTGCATCAAGAAATGTTGTTCAAACTTCTGACGAGTGTCATGCAGTGCGAGAGCCAGAACTGACTACGAACTGTCAAAAAAAGATAAAATGCAATAAAACATAACTATTGGATTTTGTAATCTGTGTAATAAATAAGTATGACACGCGTACGGCTAAAACAAGGCGAAAGTGCCATAAACGTGAAGCAATTGAGATGAAGTTTGTTGTAACCCTGTAAAAAAGAGACCTTAGATTTCATTTTGTTTTCCTTTACACAAATTTGTGGTTTTCGTGCATATAAATTATACATAATTTTACGTAAACAATAAAATGATTATTTACTAACCACTTATGTGCGCCATCCTGCGTTTCAGAAAAATCTTCGAAAAATTGTGTGGTTGAGAGAAAATTTTGCAGGTAATAATTTTCTATAATCGAGCTACATTAAAAAAATTATTTTTGAATTTGTAAAAAAAAACGCCAAAAAATACCGAAGTTGCCACATTAACACTGGCAACCACAGAACATAAAATAATCCGCACAAAAACACCCCTATGAACACATAAACAGATGGGTGTCAAAATGACACCCTCCCGGCATTCTCGGGGGGTCCAATATGTCCGGCATTCTAGTGTTAAGGGGTTAATGGTACGGGTGGACTACCGGGAGGCATTCAACACCGTTTTGCATTTGCTCATCCCCATGCTGATACCCAGAGGTTGCATCCAGTGGCCACTTTGTCCTGCCCTTAGGCAAGCAGTTTTGTGTCCACTCGGGGCCGTGGTTAGTGCCCCACTCGGGCAGCGCCATGAGGGAAGGCCTTGACGGGTGTACTAAATTACGGGAAGGGCAGAAGCAAAGAATGTAAGGTGAAAAGGAAGTGGAGACTGGTGACCTCCTTGGTTTCACCGGCTGACTTGAAAAATTCTTTCTTGGGGATGGAATGCATTAGTAGCGGAGGTAGTATTCCCATGAACTTCCTGCAAATCACACAAAATCTTCTCCTCCCCACACTTAGACTCACACCAAGTGGTGAGAGAGAGCCACCAGACAAAAGGCCCCTGTTCGTGACAAATTTGCCTTTTGTTGATAATAATAATAAGTTTATTTGTCCAGCAGACACAATGCACAGTATTACAAATACATATGGCAGGTGTATAGGACACGTCAAAAGTAAAGGCAATTATATTATCAATAAGACAAGTAAAGATACATCAAATTGTAGGTATAGGCTTAAGTAAATATTCATTTACACTATAATAGCACTTATTGACCAGATAAGCAAATAATATTTTCTTGAATGGTGGAAATCTTTGTTCATTTTTTAAACAATTTGGTAGGTTATTGAACAATTTCGTGCACATTGATATTGGCCCTTTGGCCACCATAGACAAGGTTGTTGATATCACGTGTATGTCATTACATCTTCTGGTACATATTATAACAATGATAGCTATCATTCAGTGTAGAGTCATTCTTGTTTTTCATTACATATAAGGCTGCATGGTAGATGTATATACAGGGTTCAGTTAATACTCCTAGGTATTTAAAAAGAGGCCAGCAGTATGCACGATAGTGCTATTTACACATGATTCTTATTTTTTTTGGATTAAAAATACCTGGTGTAATGAGGATGATGATCCCTATATTACAATTCCATATGAAATTATGGAATAGAATTGGCCATAATATACCATTTTTAAGACATATATGCCGACAGTGTATTTTAACACAGGTATCTGATAGTAAGCTACATTAATTTTTTTTACATACCTGGGCGATGTGTTTGTCCCACTTAAGATGAGGATCAACATATAACACCAAAAATTTTAATTTTTCTACCACAATGATATCATATATCTTACTCTGGTATTCAAGATCATCAAGCACAACTTGTCATGGAGAAAACATCAACATTTGTGTTTTGCCATTGTTAAGGATCATGCCATTACTGGTACACCAATGCCTTAATTACCAGTTCACCAGAGTCAAATAGGTTATTCAATACTTTACAGGAATTCATGTCACTCACATCATCAGCATATACGATACATTTATTGTGCTTAGACATTAAATTCATGGGTAGGTCATTTATAAATATTGGAAAGAGTACTGGGCCAAGCACAGACCCCTGTGGCACTCCTTTGGTGACTTGTATTGAGGATGAGTAAAAGATATTGCCTTCTTTATTGGAGACAACCTTCTGTTGTCAATTAGTTAAATATGTCCTTAGCCAATTCAGAGGAACACCTGTTATGCCCAGCATCTCAAATTTTGTCAGTAGCATGTTATGGTCTACCATGTCAAAAGCTTTACTTAAGCAAAGTAAATCCCCATTACTTGGTTTTTTAAGTTTATTTCATTTATAATATAATTAATTGCATCAAAGAGGGCTTGTTCAGTTGACCTCCCTCTTCAAAATCCAAATTGATTGTCAGATAAAAGGTTTTGGCTTTCTAGATAATCAATCAGTCTTTTACAATAGACATACTCAAATACTTTTCCAAACTGGGGAATTATGGATATTGGCCTATAATTACTCATAGTGTGTTTATCAGCTTTATTCTTAAGGACTGGAACCACCTTGGACACCTTTAGGGCCTCAGGATATACACCATCAGAGAGAGATTGATTAGTCAGGGACAATAAAGGGGTTAGGATTAAGTTCTTTGAATCTTTGATAATTTTACCAGGTACACCATCTATATTTGGTGAGTTTTTTTTTGCCTACTCTCTCAAGATAAGAGCGCAGCTCACTTTCACTGCCAGGATTGAGATACATTGTCTTGCTAGATCTTGTTGGGTATTTCATAATGTCCCTCGATGAGGATTGAGGTATGTTTGTTAGCTTTAAAAAAGACATATTAAATGCATCTGCTATTAGAATAGGGTCAGTTATGATACCACCATTGCTGTCATTAACATAAGATGGCGACGGGATAGAGTTGGGGGTCAAATTACTCTTTATAATTTTCCATGCCTCTCTTGAGTAGTTTGATGCTTTCCTTATCCGTTGGTCATTTTATTCTTTTTTGGATCTCTTTATAAGATACCTATACTGTTTCTTTTGAAGAGAATATCGCTGATGTTTAATGTTGTCATCAGAGTTTTTTATGTGGATAAACATTGTTTTTAGAGACTTTGACATATTAATGATTTCAGTGTGATCCAATTTTTGCTATGTGGATAGTTATGTTTGATAATGGCTCTTGGGTGTTCCTTTGCGTTATGGTGTCGGTAAGTGACAACAGTTTCTCCAATCGTACTGCTGGCGTCATTGGATCTGGAGGAATGCTCAAAAGCAATTATTTATGATAATTGCTGTGGAAGCCTCAGTAATAATTGAAAATTACCTTTTGTTGGTTTTCATTGCAGGGTTACATAAGGAGATGAAGGCGTTTCCCGTGGAACAAATGTCTCCATACTTTGGGCCAAATACATCGTTCTGTGTGAAAGTTGAGACCTTCTGCAAGACTATTAGTCAGAAGAAGAAAGTGGAAAAAATAGAGGTAAAGTGAAATTTCAAATGCACGTTGACCCACTTAGTGCCACTGAATTTTGGAGAGGTGAACTCTGGTGATAAGTGCCAGTGTGTGAATTTGAGAGTTTTGTAACACCATGTGGAAAAAAAACAATATGAAGTTACTTTTTAGATATAAATGTAATGTTTTTTTATTCAACTAAAAATGGATTAATTGTTGTTTATAATATTTTGATACATTGCATAAAGGATAAATGTAATTATTACAACAAAAATATTTAAAACTAATTTCCTCGAGCCGATATATTGGTACTTTTGGCCCATGGAGCTAAAGCCTATATATGGGAGCCCTTGGCACTAAGAGTGTAGATTTCAGGAGCTAATAACCCCATCGGTTTATCATGATGAGGCAAAGATTGAGGTACAGTGTGAAGCAGTTCCCAGGTAGCGAATATGCACATTTAGACCATGATTCAGTGGTAATAATAATGTTTATTGACCCCACTGTACTGCAAATAGGGCAGGTGTTGCGTGTTTCATGCATTCAGTGTGTGAAGTTAAGGTGGCTCCCTAGCTCGGCTGAAAGTGTTCCTGCAGGCCATTTCTAAAGACATTTTCGTAGCTAAACCCTAGCTCGGAGGCACTTGTAGTTTTCTCTCTTATCTTAGAAAAGGATGGACCCTCTCACATATATTTCGTGACATTATCTCTGTTAATTACGTTGTTGAGTTAATTTAGAGGAGAAGTAGTGTGCCCACTAGGGTGCGGCTTATTTTTCGAAAAACGGAAAAGCTAAAAGTTCCACCCGTCAAAACATTAATTTTGATGAGAAAACACGTATATGAAATTTTTGTTGAGCTGCGATATTGTTAACACGTGCCGCATGGGGTCTGAAATACCCCACTCAAAAAATGGAAATATCACATCACAATAACTGCTTCTAGAGTACATATATGATTTTACGACCCTTTAGGGCTGAAATTTCATTAGTTTTTACCTATCATTAGCCGTTTAGGAGATGCAGGAGGGCGAAGCGAGCTCGAAATGCTAATTAGGGGGCGCCGGTGCGGACGAGAGTCTCCTGTCCGTAGACCCCCCTGTAAGCGGCCCACGACGACACCGCAACTGCTACGTTGTCTTGTGGTAAATGCATAGTTCTGGAGCACTCATTCACTGGTTTTGCTGACGGGCATGGTGTTTTAGTAATTATTTCAATTTATTATTCACTCGGTCATAAAAATTTGCCAAATCTGTTACCTTCATTTAAAAGAAATCTGTATAGCTTACAAAATTAAATAGGCAATCTGAAGGACAGTATACTTATAAAAAAGAAAAATACAAGGAGTTTCAGATACCAATACTTATATCTGGCACCCTTCTTCTATGTTCTTGAACAAAAAGTAACAATTCCTGGTATTTATTTTCGTCTTTGGTCAAAGTTCTGCAAAATCTTTCAACAATTTAACTCCTCTCTCGGCATGGTCATTAAATACTTGCAATGACTTGACTACTCTCTCACCATGGAGGTAACTTGAATTCCTTGCCCAACTGCTGACTGGTAGATCAGAAAAATCGCAGTTAATTTCCGAAATTTGAAAAAAATTGGCTGTTTTTTGGTGGCCAAACCAATTTGCCTTTTTCAGATCGGCCATCCTAGAGATGATTACTTGGAGTTTTTAGAGTTCTCAATTATATTTCTTGGGGGTGAACCTGCCAAAGGCGTAAAGTTTTTACAGCCAGGGCCAATGCATTGTGCGAGGTGGATGTGCAAAGCAATTTACGCACTTAAAATTTGGGTTTTTCGTGAGCAAGTGCTAATTACCGATGTTGATGCCAAGGGGCTATTTGATGTTTGCATATTTCTTGTAAAAGTTTATATCCATGCCTGTTTTTTCCCCGTTAGCCACATCAGCACTTAGAAATGACTTACTTTTTTTAAAGAAGCTCATTGAATGTGAGAGCACTAATATTACTGTCGCCAAAATTGCTCAGAAAAAATTCATGGGACACCTTTGGTACCTGAGTGAGGAGCTGGTGGGTCTCTCAGTATTCGATTCCGGTCTTAAGGCCTGGTTACATGATACACGAACACGTACGGGTTCATGTACATTTGCGTGAATGGTTTCTGCTCAACTTGTGCGAATTCATGAACCAAATAGAACAGGTTCTATTTTCTGCTCACGCATTCATTCATTTGTACATTTTGGTGGTTACACGGTACATTTTCGCGTTCATTCTCGCGTTTATTCATTTACACATTAACTCGTACGGGTTAATGTATCGTGTAACCAGGCCTTTAGCGTGAAGAAAGAGCGAGGCTAGTGGAAGGTATCAAAGGTATCTTGGGCTCTCGTGGGGCACAAGAAGAATGGTCCAGTAGGAGACGCATTCCTTTAGATGATGTACCAGAAATGAGTATCGCCAATTTAGCCACGAAAAAAACGGCTAATTTTTTTCAAATTTCGAAAATTAACTGCATTTTTCTGATCTACCAGCCAATTTTTTTCAAATTTCGGAAATTAACAGCGATTTTTCTGATCTACCAGTCAGCAGTTGGGCAAGGAATTCAAGTTACCTCCATGGTGAGAGAGTAGTCAAGTCATTGCAAGTATTTAATGACCATGCCGAGAGAGGAGTTAAATTGAAGACCTTAGTGCAAGAACCAGATAATGACCACTTTTTGCGAAAATGAGATTTCCACAAAGACATGAAGCCCTTTACCAGTAGACATAGTCATTTTCGATGGTAAGTTCTAAATAAGTTCAGCAGACATTGTTGGAATTTTACGTTCTGCTCTCTGAGTGCAAGAACCAGATAATTAATAATAATGTTCCAGCAAGCCGGAGTTTTCTCAAAACTTCACTTTTGGTTATTATCTTGTTCTTGCACTCAGGTCTTCAATTGTTGAAAGATTTTGCAGAACTTTGACCAAAGACGAAAATAAATACCAGGAATTGTTACTTTTTGTTCAAGAACATAGAAGAAGGGTGCCAGATATAAGTATTGGTATGTGAAACTCCTTGTATTTTTCTTTTTTATAAGTATACTGTCCTTCAGATTGCCTATTTAATTTTGTAAGCTATACAGATTTCTTTTAAATGAAGATAACAGATTTGGCAAATTTTTATGACCGAGCGAATAATAAATTGAAATAATTACTAAAACACCATGCCCTTCGCCATAACCAGTGAATGAGTGCTCCAGAACTATGCATTTACCACGAGACAACGTAGCAGTTGCGGTGTCGTCGTGGGCCGCTTACAGGGGGGGTCTACGGACAGGAGACTCTCGTCCGCACCGGCGGCGCCCCCTAATTAGCATTTCGAGCTCGCTTCGCCCTCCTGCATCTCCTAAACGGCTAATGATAGGTAAAAACTAATGAAATTTCAGCCCTAAAGGGTCGTAAAATCATATATGTACTCTAGAAGCAGTTATTGTGATGCGATATTTCCATTTTTTGAGTGGGGTATTTCAGACCCCATGCGGCACGTGTTAACAATATCGCAGCTCAACAAAAATTTCATATACGTGTTTTCTCATCAAAATTAATGTTTTGACGGGTGGAACTTTTAGCTTTTCCGTTTTTCGAAAAATAAGCCGCACCCTAGTGCCCACTGATGATTTATCTCCTTTATCAGCACGTTTTAGTTCAGTTTCTGATGCGTAAACCAAAAATATTACGCAGTGTTGATAAAGGATAAAGATATTACATCAAGAAAAATAGTAGGTTAGGGTTACGTTATGGCTAAGCATTAAATAATTCGTTTTAATTGATATTTAGGCAAAGTATTTTCGGCATAAGTACCTCCAAATAAAATTTTTCTAATGGTTGTTCCATTTGGTGTTTCCAAAAGAGATCATTTCTATTAATACGCTCAATGTAAATGCCTAATGGGCTCCAAAACATCAAGTATGTTTTGTCACAAAGGTGCAACTGTCCTTGTATTTGGTAATGATACTGATACTTTTGCGTTAGCGTGACATTCACCCCACTCTTTTGAAGAAAGTTTAGTTTTTTCTGTCCTGATGCCTTTGATGGAGACAAATCCCTGCAGGTAATTGGAAATTTCACTTCGATTATGCCTTTGCCATCTTCTATAACTCCATTATGTGTTGCAGCCAGGAAAAACAAGGTTTCATCCACAAAAAGACCTGCAGGCAATATGGTATTTCCGCTAATCTTCTCGTATTCTGCAACAGCATTTCTTTCAAACGCTTTACCGTTAGAAGTGGCCTTATTCCCTCAAAAAGTTGGGAACAATATCCTTTCTGCTACTTTTTCTCTACGGGTATTAGCCCTCAACTTACATATTTGACTGAATAAGGACGCATTTAGTCTTTTACGCCTTTCAGACACCCACAACAGACTAAGATATTGAGTCCTAGTATCGGCTTCCAGCCGTAGTCTGTGGTCTCTACTCAAAGACAGTGATGCAAGGAACTCATTCCTATTAGCTTCATCAACTGCATGAATAAGATTAATCAACAAATGAATAAGACCCTTAGGTAAAAAACAAAACTCCCGAATCAGGAACAGCAATGCTCCGATTATACACGTAGCCAGGGTTGGGTCATTACACGTAGAATATTATTTTTCTAATTACACGCAGAAATTAGTGTAGAATATTGTGTAGATTATGTAGAATATTATGTTGATTATTTTTTTGTTTGTAAAATAATGTTTTACGTTTAATAAAATGTAGAAAATTGCAATTAAAAAAATAAAGTAAAGTATTACATTGATAAGGTGTTGTGGTGGCGTAGTGGGTTGAGTGCTCAGCTGGAGGGTCCCAGGTTCAAATCCCGGGTGATGGAGATGGGTTGGAAGACCTAGCGAAATTCATGAGTCATAGCAAAGACAGTGTATTCTTGAGCTGAGAAACAAGGGCATCAAAAGTCCATCAACCTTTTGGGAGCTTACTAAATGCAAGCATTCAGGTTTAAGCAATCTTGGAAATAATTTACTTAATGGCCCTGCATCTTCTGCGCAACTTGAAAGAGTGTTTAGTAATTGGTCATATGCACACTGCCCTGTACATGTAGAACCTTTAAGGACAGCCAATTACATTTGAAAGATCTAAAAGGTTACTACATGTCTTCCACTTACACTCAAAGATGCCAAATCTGATGAATATTAGCCATTGGAAAATAAAAATATTAATAAACAGTAAATTCTTTTAATGGATTAGGTGAGTGTATGTAATCCCTACTTACCAATATTTTTCATTGTTATTCTACTACCAGTGGCTGATATTTAACAATATGCTCCAAGACATCTTTTATTTTGTGAATTCAGTTGAGATTTTAGATAGGTAGGCCTACACCTCAAAAGGGGGTGAGTGTCAATCATTTATGTTCATAGAATTAGAAATGAAAACATTTAAGCCTACTCAAGGAACATTATATATGCATGGCCCTAGTGTTTCCAGCCGAATATCTATCTATCCCACATAACTCAAGATAGGCATTAAAAACTAAGTAGGCCTACACTATCCTATATGACATCTCCAAATTTAGTACTATAAAACAATACTAAATGCCAACTTGTCAAAGATGAGACTTTATTATTATTGGCAGGGGTGATCTGTCCATACCAAGCCACCTTCTTTCCGCCTTGTGGCTTTAAAGCTCCTCGCGCCATTGGTTTCCCGCCTGGAATGCACCACAGACGATCGCACGGAACCACGATCATTCCGAGGCCTCCACGGTCGACCTGACTGTGCTACGGAGTTTCGTTGGGGAATGAAATGGCGACCATATGGGGGATCCCTGGAGGAAGACCACTAACCTTGACTTGATGACTACCATCGCTGAACTCGGGATCGACCATTTCCTCCGCCGAAGGAGGCTCTTTATAAGTTTCGGCCGTACTCCTCCTTTCTTCCAACCTACACCCCAACTTCCAACCACTGCGCTAATTCCGCGAAGGAAACAGGCCATTGTAGAAGGTGAATCGAATAGTCCGGGTTCAACCCATCGCATACAAGCTGCAACAATTAATCCTCCCCAAGGGGAATTTCAAGTCTTCGGTTCATATTCCTGACTGTGATAACGTACTCTCCCAGTGTTTCTCTCCTTCCTTGCGTCCGATTGTACATGTCCCTTTTTAAACGACTCTGATAATTGTGTACCCCGAAATTCGCCATGCATTCATTTTGAAAAACGAGTGGGTCACGAAACTCATTCGCCCAATACCAACGTAACGCTCTCTCACACAATATTTCAGGAATCAGCTTAAGCTGCACCACCAAGCCTATTTCGAAATGAGCAACGAATCTGTTTAACTTTTCCAGAAAACTCGCCACACTTTCCCCCTGTGCTTCACTAAATGAAATATCCCATCTTCGCACTGCCACAACTAGCATTTCCATCGTTTGTAAATCGCACAGATTCCTCGGAGGAGAAACTAGCCTTTCCATCGTTGGTAAGTCGCACTGAGTTCTTGGAGATGATCCAACGGTTTCATCCCTACTAACTTCGTCACCCGGCCACCGGATTGACCACGTATAGAACGAACATGGTCGCGAACTCTTTTACGTACTTCATCTAACTGAAGGGCGTGAATTAGAAGTATGTTCCCGGAGCATACGCAAAGAGAAATAACTTAACGTGATTCCGCGTAAACTTATCCGGGCGCACGATTCAATATTAGCATCTGCTTCAAGCCCTAATTTAACACAGGTTTCTAACAACTCTGATTTAGACAACTGATTGATCCAAGAAGTTCCGGGGGGTAATTGCAAAGCCACTATACCGAGTGCAAGTAGTTTAACACAAAACCATGCTCTGCTACCGTTGAACTGAGTGGCGTGGTGAAAACTATGACACAAGTTTCTGAAGCACCGGTTTATTAACAAAAACCAAAAACACCAATATGAACAATAAAAAAGAGAAGCGATAGCGCGGGCCGTACAGATTTCCAGGGACGAGGGTTAGGGAAGGACAGGTGATACCGGGTATATTCCGATGTGCGGAAGAGACGACTGCAGATGAGCAGCAGAGGCGTCGGCGCGGTCTCCTCCCGAAGTGAGTCTCGACTCCACGACCGGCTCGTTGGAGGGCCAGAAACAAAAAAGCCCCAGTCTGGTCTCCATCGCCCTTAATATTACCTCCCAGGCCGAGCCAGCCCCAGTTGAAACCAGCCGGGAGGTTCAGGGGGGGCAGTATGGGGTGGAGTCTCTGCGCCCACACCCCCGACGTGAGGCCTGGAGAGGCGTCGAACATGGGGCGGCTCGGCACGTCGGAGAACAGTATGGGGTGGTGTCCCAGCACTCAGACCCCCGTCGCGAGGCCGGGAGAAGAGCCGAACAATCATGGACGGCTCACATTGTTCCAGTGGCATGGACCCTAAGGCTTCCAATTCATCATTTTTCAGCTGTACTCCTTGTAACTAACCTCCACTGACCTATGTTGATGAAATCGCAAGAATATTGAATCGTGCACCCGGATAAGTTTACGCGGAATCACGTTAAGTTATTTCTCTTTGCGTATGCTCCGGGAACATACTTCTAATTCACGCCCTTCAGTCCTTGAAAAGAGTGGAGTCTTTCTAGGGCCCATGTAACATTCCAGAAATACACTAATTTTTCTTTTGAATTCCTTTCGCCCCCTCTTTTTATTCACTCTGCAAGAATGCGTTGCAGGGATAGTGCCAAAGATAAGGTATGAAGATAAATCAGAATAAAACGAAAGTAGTGCGATTTTCAAGAACAAAAAGGGCCAGTATAACCATAAAAGTAGGGGATAGGTAAAGTTTATACGGGCACCTTCCGATCCTGCATTACGGAGAAATTGTTATGGAGGCTCAAAATACCAAAAAAGGAAATGCAGGAGGTAGATACTCTCTGTTGCGGCATTAATGCTGTTCCTATCAAAGTCACTAAACGAGTTAAACTGCAGGTCAAGATTGACGCCATGTCGTGGAAGCATGATCTTTTGGTCCTCCCAAATTCCCCTGTTGATGTCATATTCGGAGCTGATTTTATGAACCGTACGGGGATGAGTATAAATTTTGCTGAAAAGACTTATTCCTTTTTGTTCCGTCCAGGATTAGTTGCGTCGGTTTTGGAAGACGAACCGTCCGAAGTACAAAGTCCTATTCTCGGGGAAGGCCTGGATAGCTGTCAGCGCGAACGTGTTAGGGATTTAATTAACGAATTTAGTGACGTGATAACGGAAAGGTTGGGCTGTACTAATTTAATGGAATATGATGTGTGCCTAACTGATAAAATCCCCGTAAGGTCAGCGCCATATCAACTCAATCCCGTGAGAATGAAGGAAATGAGTAACACCGTTTCCAAGTTGCTCGAACAAAAGGTTATCATTCGTTCCACGTCATCATACGCGAGTCCAGCCGTCCTAGTTCCCAAGAAGGAGAACGGGTCGCGACTCGTTGTTGACTATAGGGCCCTCAATCGTAAGCTACCTACTATTCGACGCTTTCCCCTTACCCACTGTAGAGAATGCGTTTATGCATATCGGTAGGGCGAAATTTTTTACTATATTAGACCTCAATTCAGCTTATCATCAGGTACCCCTTACTCCCGCGAGCCGGCGGCTAACGGCCTTTGTCACACCTTTCGGTTTATATGAATTCACTAGGTTGCCTTTCGGAATATGTACGGGTGGGCAGGTTTTGTCCCGTTTAATTGATTCAATCTTCGGCGATATCAAGTACAAGTTCGTGTTTAATTATTTAGACGACGTTGTCGTGTATAGTGATAACCTCGATGATCACTTTGAGCATCTCTGCGAACTCCTCGGTAGATTAAGAAAGGCTAATTTGACCGTAAACCCAGGCAAAATATCCATTGCTGCGAAAAGAATTAAGTATTTAGGTCATATTATTTCTGATCAGGGGATCAGGATAGATCCCGAACGCGCCGCTATTATAAATAAATTCTCTGCTCCCCACAATATTAACGCCGTTAAACGCTTCTTAGGGATGTGCAGTTATTATGCTCGTTTCGTTCCCGGTTTCTCAGAATTGGCGGCGCCACTCAATGAGTTAAAGAAAAAGAATGCCAAATTCGTTTGGGGCCGGGCGCAACAGCAGGCATTCGACACTCTGCGGAGAAAATTAGCTACCCCTCCTGTTTTACGAGCACCCGATTTCTCTAAGCCCTTTATATTACACATGGATGCCTCATCTAACGCCGTCGCAGGGGTATTGTCTCAGCGGATAGGGGATGATCTCGCCCCCATAGCGTTTGGGAGTCGAACTCTGATGGCGGCTGAGCGAAAATACGCTACCTATGAGCTTGAATGTTTAGGGGTTGTGTTCTGTGTGGAGAAGTTCGACCAATACTTATGAGGGAGAGAATTCGAGCTCTTCACTGACAATCAAGCGCTGTCATGGATGTATAAACATCTTAAGCAACTGGGCAAAGTAGGGCATTGGATGTTACGTCTTTCGCCATATAAATTTACTATAAGGCATGTCAAGGGAGGAGAAAATATAGTAGCAGATTGTCTATCTAGAATGTTCGAGCATGAACCAACCAACCATCAGGAAGAGAATGATCCCCCTTCGGTTAACGTACTGGAGAACATTCCAATCAGTTTCACGTCCATTCGAGAGCATCGATTGAAGGATCCCGAATGTTGCGGACTAATAGAGAAGTTAAAGAAGGGAAGGAAAATACTAAACTTAGTTTTGAATAGAGGATTATTAGTTTTTCGTAACAGGAAAAAAAGGAATCGCATTTACGTACCTTGTCAGATACGTAATATGCTAATAAATTATTTTCACGACTTTTCGATAGGGGGCATTTGGGATATAAGAAAACCCGAGAAAGGATAAGTCGAGAATTTTTTTGGCCAAAAATGCATGACGCTATTTTGAAATATGTGAGATCGTGTATGGAGTGTCAACGTGCCAAACCCGCTCGAGAGACTTCCGTCGGTTATCAATCAGCCGAAGTCTCAACCAGAGCATGGCAAAGGATATTTATACATAGATTTCATGGGACCGTTGACGCGGAGCCGCTCAGGAAACAAAGTGATTTTAGATATGATCACGAAATTTGTTGTTCTGATACCCATGCGAAATATGATCAGCGCGACCACCGTCAAAACTTTAAAAGACCGAGTGTTTGCGCTGATGGGGTTCCCAGAAGTCCTAGTATCCGACAACGCTTCTGTATTCACCTCCCGAGAATTTAAAAACTTTTGTTTTTCGTGGGGGATCAAACACCACGCCATATTATCCCCAGGCCTCTCAGGTTGAGAGAGTTAATAGGAATTTAAATACTGCCCTCACCGTCTTCCATCATGGTGATCAGAATAAATGGGACGAAAGTTTGTTTTCCTTGTCCATTGCATTTAACAGCACCGTTCATGAAAGTACCCAATGTTCTCCAGCGAGCTTGTACTTCGGACGTGAGCTAAGCCATCCCTTGGGCGTGAAATGGAGTATTGACGAACTCGTTAATACATCGAATGAAAGCAGAACGCTGGAGGAGAAATGGACAGACGCTGTGCGATGTCTCAAGGAAGCTAATAAGAGGGTAGCGTCTAGGTATAACCGCCAGCGTAAGCCCGTGAGCTACGAAGTTGCGCAAGTAGTGTCATATCGATTGAATCCGTTGAGTTCCGCGGTCGAAAATGTGTCCGCGAAATTACTTACCAAGTGGTCGAAACCACTGTGAATAATTCGTTACACTGGTCCCGTGACTGTTGAATTGGGAGACCTAGACACGGGAGTATCGAAATGTAAGCGTCACGTCTCCCAAATTAAGCCTTTCTATCAGCGCGAGCCGTACCTATGCAATCCACCTTAAATCCCTATCCCTCCCCCCCCCTTCACCGGCTTCCTCCGTAGTCTTGATGAGGAAGAGACGAGGGCAGAAGCAGTAGTTGCTCCTCCCTTTGTTTTCTTGTTTTTGTTTGGGGGATCGGCTTGCGTTTGGCTAATTCTTGCCCTCCCTTGGTGAAATTTCGTGGAGTTAAATTTTTATCTCTCTCTCTCGCAGGATGTCCTTCCTGGAGCTTTCCCTACTCTTGTCCGTCCAGAGGGTTGTAGAATGTTATTTTGATGGAGTTCCTAGTTTTTTTTGTCATAGATGAATTTGTTTGCCCACTCAAGAATTGCTTGTTCTTTTGACTCTTATGTTCATGTGTGGTACTGTGAGTTGGGTGTTGCATTGTAATTTGCAGCTTTTCTGATTTTGTTAGCTCAGCCTGTTTGGTGTGTTAGAAGGTGGATTATTATATAAAAAGGAGATTGCCTGATGTAATGCGTTCACGTATGGTCTTTGGCTCTGTTTGTCACTTATGGTTTGTGCATAATATGTCGGACGGGTCCTGGGGACAAGGTTTTCCTACCCATTCCCTTTCCCTCTCCTCCTTTTCCGAGCGGCACCGTAAGCGAGGAAGCTCCTGAAGCCTCGGGGTGAATTCTCTGGCGGGCGGATTAGAGGAGGAGGATGAGCCGTCCAAGATTGTTCGGCTCTTCTCCCGGCCTCGCGACGGGGGTCTGAGTGCCGGGACACCACCCCATACTGTTCTCCGACGTGCCAAGCCGCCCCATATTCGACGCCTCTCCAGGCCTCACGTTGGGGGTGTGGGTGCAGAGACTCCACCCCATACTGCCCCCCCGAACCTCCCGGCTGGTTTCAACTGGGGCTGGCTCGGCCTGGGAGGTATATTAAGGGCGATGGAGACCAGACTGGGGCTTTTTTGTTTCTGGCCCTCCAACGAGCCGGTCGTGGAGTCGAGACTCACTTCGGGAGGAGACCGCGCCGACGCCTCTGCTGGTCATCTGCAGTCGTCTCTTCCGCACATCGGAATATACCCGGTATCACCTGTCCTTCCCTAACCCTCGTCCCTGGAAATCTGTACGGCCCGCGCTATCGCTTCTCTTTTTTATTGTTCCTATTGGGGTTTTTGGTTTTTGATTATAAACCGGTGCTTCAGAAACTTGTGTCATAGTTTTCACCACTCCACTCAGTTCAAATGTAAGCGAGTCACGGCACTTCCAGCCCCCGCCGCGCCGCACGGAGCCAGACCCCGGAGACGCGATCGGAAAATCATGTGTATTTTTCGGTGCCGCAGATTTATTTTTAATTTCTCTTCAGTTTCTTGCTTGTGAGTCTTCAACGAGTGGTCTGATATAAGTCACTTGACAGGTCTCTCCCATAAACGTTAGATATTCTCTACATATTGTAAAAATTTTATCTGAGAACAGCGTCCGACATTTGTAATGGAATAGCACTAAAATGCTATAAAAATATTTGAAGCTCAGGTAATTTAAAGGCAAATCCTTGTGTTAATAGATCATGCTATTCTTTCTTCATTGAAATTTTTGAATTTTTGCCTTTATTTCGTCGTAGAAAATTTTGATTTTATAACATAAATAACAGATGAATTATGTTATCAGCATTTATATATCTGTTAACGATCGGTGTTATTTTTAAATCATCAGTGAATTTTATTTGACTGCACGATGAGCTCGAAAACTGCGCTTGAATAGTAAATGGCAAAAATACTTACGCCACAACTGACAAATACAGATTTCAACAAGAAAAGAGAAGACTTAGTGGACATCTTTACGGAATATAAGTGTTAAGTTCCAAGCTTAATTGGGTAATAAATGAGGAAAAATTATCTCGGATATATTTAGAATTTATTTCAAATTACACACAATCCTCGCACTCTCGCGTACTCGTTTGGTTATTTCTTAGAATGAATACTCATCGGCAATTCATATCGCAGTATATGCTACTTGAAATATAAAAAAAGGACAGGACGTGTAATTCTGCAATGTGACCAGAACACATTCAAGGTAATTATAAGAAATACTTGGAATTGCAGAACTACTGTGCAGAGAGGTCGGAAGATTTTTATGGGCTCGCTTGTAGGATATGCGAGGAGAATATACTGTCGGAGTATTCAAAGAAACTGTATTGCCATCTAAAACGAAAATGAGAGTAACAAGAGAATGCGAAGACTACTGAATCTCTCATGCCGCTACGTTGGTGCTTAAAATCATCAATCGCTGTATGGAAAAGAGAGCAATTAATTTCTAGGTGAGGATCAATTCATATTTTCCAAGGGAATTAAACACGTGATGTGATTGCAGTGATGAGAATCATTATTATCATTAGTTTTGGTTCCACACACTGTCCCTCTTCAGCCCCTCATACCTCCCATCATTCTATCCAAGCTACCCGTTCTTCGCCTCACTCTACCCCATTTAACCAATATCCTTCACTCAATCACATATTTCAATTCGCCCTTTTTATCTTCCCTATTCATCAATCAAAATTCTTTCCTCTCCTACCATTTCTAATACTTCATCATTTGTCCTCCTTTTGACCCACTTTAATTTCTCCATACTTCTACATACTCACATCTTAAAAGCTCTGAGTATATTTCCATCTTCGTTCCATGAAGCCTATGTTTAGGCATCATATAGTGCCACGCTCCATATCAAACATTTCACTAGTATTTTTTTTACTTCCCTACTTAACGCCCCTGTCAACAGTTCACGTCTACAACTAAAACCTTATCTTGCTAATACAATTTTCCTTCTGTCATCAATGCTGCTATATCCCTTTTTCTCCAATACACTACTAAAATAGCAGAAGGTGGAAATGTGAAGAAATGGAGAGCCTGCCCAAATTCAAACCTTGCTTGGAATAGCGCGTATAACAGCACATTTGTAGATCTGTGGTTCATTTCCCGGATGAGTTTTTTTGGTTGTGATCTGGCTTGATTCTATTTTCACCACCTGCTTACTGTTCAGGGTTGTGGGTATCATAAAACGTGTCGGGAATGTTTCTGATGGTGAAAAAATATACCAACCGACTTCTGAACGTATCGGAATTATTTCCGAAAGTAGGGTATCGGCTAAGGGCTCTCTCTGATTATGCCGTTCTATGCAACTCTCTTTTAGAGAGAATTATGTAATGAGGCTGGAAAAACTTAGAGACTTCTCCTTTGTAAGAAGCTCGGCCCACATAAGCCGATAGCTATTGATTATCATAAATTAATGGCTTTTGAATAAAATTCCAGGAGTTCAAGCGTTACAAAAATACTGATGATCATATTAGCAGCTGATCTAATTTCATATAGACGTAATACATGAGCAGTTGAAGCAGTGATCAATTGAAAAAAACTACGGAATAATAAACCTAAGGCTTTCTGTTTACACCTTCCTAAGACTTTCTTCACACCTACGCTCTGCGACATGAACGTTGGATGCATCTAAGTTAATTAGTGACTTAGTGATGAATAAATGTAGGCGTTTTGAAGTGTTAAGTTTAGAGGACATAAAATTTCAACCAGAACATTGCATATTTTACGGTCTTATAATAACCGTGGAAGCGCAACGACCATTTAGCACGTTAATAATTACCCTCGGAAAATCGTCCAGTTGTCATAGGACTCCAAAGTGGTCTCGGCATAAATGATAGGTATTTTCGAAAGAGGTTATAAAGCGAGTATCATTTTCTATCATGTTTCTACTAGAAATGTGGTGAAAAGTGATTGGAACTCATCTTGTGCCCCTTCTCCCGTTCTGTGGCCACGGGTACCTATGTGTCTCGGGCGACTCGTCTTCTAGCAAATATCGTGGTCGTGGGTCAAAGCGGTCTGCTGTTCACTTGAGAAAGTGCAAAAAGGGAATTGTTCTCGAGGGAAGGGTACCCCCAATAAATGGCGAGAGCAGCGAGAGCTCTGGGCATTTAAACTCTGTGCCAAGGGACAGTGTTGTCAAATCTCCTTCAACTCGGGACTTAGAAAATTTCGGCCTCCGAGGTGGTAACATTTTATTGTGGACGGGTGTACATACAAATGCAAAGTTGTAAATTTTCACTGAATTTATCATGGTACTACCTGTTTCAATACGTATGTGCTGAAATATGCTCTAGTAAAAGTGTGTTTGGAAAGGATGTGGAGTCCGTCCCTCTCTTACCTCAGCACGCCCTGCCCCTGCGCTTATGCGTTCATGGTGTTGTGGTCTCGTGTTGCTCACATGTAACTGAGACAGCTATTGAGCAATGGGTACTCATTTTCCCTGCCCTTCGTCTTGCTTCTAGCATTCTATTCCACGGAGTTCGTCTATATATTTTTTTCTATTTTCTTCTACTAGGAATTCAGTTACCTTCCCATTGAGGGTCCTGTAAATCTTTCTGACCCAGATGTTGTTCTGCATCTAATTGAGTATTATGGCTTGGAGCCGAACAGCATCCCAGAAAAGCCTTATGACCTTTACTTTGGTCGATGGGTGAGTGCTTCTGGTTATTACTTCATTACTCTATTTAATAAGTACACCAATTCCTCATTGAGATTATCTGTTTGCTAAAATCTTCTTTTACTGTTGGGTATTGACAATTACTGGATACAATTCGAGCATCTATTACTATCATTGCAGTTGCCATTAAACTATATCTACTTGATTTTATTAAATTATTCTATCACCGTTTTTAACAAAGGACTTATTCCCATCATAAAGTCATTGCCACAATATGTGTTGTAATTATACTGAAGAGTCACGTTGCTATGGGTACCGAGTAGGTAATGATGGCAATAACAATAGCAGTGTGGAGTCAATATTCAGTGATTCAGCAAGTGTAGCAAGGTTTTCAGGTTGACCTTCGCGTCGATTCATCTTCATGACGACAGTTTTGCCGGCGTTGCAGCTGGCGTCTTCAGGTTCAAAGTGTTTGATGCAGGTTTTTGCCCATCTTATATAGTCCTTGGTTTTGGCTAGGTGCGTTCTGATTGGTCCGTTTGGGTAAGAGTCTCTTCCAGGCGTTAGAGAGCGAATAGCTGTCCTCCCTGTTGAATGTGGATGTTTTCTATGCTATTTCAATAGCCTCTCGTATGAGACGGGGAAAGTAATGCTTCTCTCTAGCGATGATTTTAGCATTTTCAAAGTCCACATTGTGTGTTGGTCCTTGCCATACGTGCTCGGCGATGGCGGATGACCGAAACTGCCTATTCTTGGTGGCCCTTGGGTGTTCTTGCACTCTGCATTTCATGGCTCATGATGTTTGGCCAATATCCAAAGCGGAATATACGAAGTAAAGTGCTCTTGCGGAGACTCATACATTGGGTGTCCAGAAGACTTGAACCCAGGACCCTCTGGTCAGTAGATCAGCGCTCTAAGCACTAGGCCACCACGACCCCAGGTTATGGAAGAAGACTTGACATTGATTGAAGAGAGAAGAAAATGCAATAAAATAAAGAAGGGCAAATATCCTTTGAGAGAATTAGGAATGAGGTAAACCATAAAGCAAAAAAAGTCTGAGATTCAGATGAAAGATCTATGCAAATGTTTACAAAATAACCTTGCAAATGGAAAGGTGGAAGTTGCCTGCCATTGGAGGTGTAAGATGCTTGCCATAAGAATGGAGAACTTCCAATTGAACATGGAGATAAAATGAAGAGATGGAAAGAATATTTGGAAGTTGTGCAATGGAAGGAATCTTAGCGTAAAGGTAGGGGAAAATGAAGTCAATGAGGACGAGGACATTGTAGGCTCAATCATAAGATCAAAATTTGATGCAGTGGTAAGGGGCCTGCAGATAAGTACGACTTCTGGAATTGATGCGAAAAAAACAAGGGTACAAGGGAAGTAATTTTGGACCTTAGACTACTTGTAAAGAAGAGAATGGTAAGAACCTAAGCACGTTTGTTGCATTTGTGGCTATGGAGAAGAAATTTGACAACATGGATTAGAATTTAATGCTGAGGATTCTGGAGGAAATTGTATTATCATACATTGAGGGAAAAATTATCCACAACTTGTGTAAAAACCAGGTGGATGTGATCAAATCCACCCAACAGTAGAGACGCAAGCGTAAAGAAAGAGGTGAGGCAAGTCATGCACTGTCTCCTGTACTACTCAACATCTACTTTGAAAAAGCCATCCAAGAAGTCAAAGAAAAGTCTTCAGGAGGGAATATCCACGGGGAGAAGATCAGCATGCTGAAATTCATGAAGAAAATCTATTAATCGATCAATTATATGCTATTTACCTAGAGTAGAATAATTTCTACAGCTAAATATAGAAAGTAATTTAATTTAATATAAATATTTTAAGTAAGAAATTTGGCACCTACTACCTATTAATACTCTATTAATAGTGATAGATATTTGCACTCGTGTATTGCCTTTATAAGCAAGGAAAAGTCTATGTCAAGCTGCCATGTTGCAAGACTATAACATTGGGGGCCTCATTCTGCCGGGGGGGCATCAGAGGTCATAAAGACGTCACTGCTCAAAGCCCAGCAAAGCAACTAAACCCACAAAGGCTCTGATAATAAGGCATATTTAGAACCTCAGAATAGTAGCACCCCAAAATTACATATCTCTCGCAAGTAGATTGGACGGAGTCAGATTTACTTGTGAGAGATATCATATTTACTCGTGTAAGCCGCGCCCTCGTGTATCCCGCGCACCCCTATTTTCGAGCAGGCTCATGAGGAAAAAATTATTTCTATCAAAAAATTATTTTTTGGTCCTTGAGTCTGCATCATTTTGTCATAACATGAATGCATGTTCTTTAATAGAAATGTTGTACCTAAATTACATGTATGTCTTTCTCATTAATTGATTGAATTACATGTTAATATCGTCATGATCATCATCGCATCGTGCATCGACGCATGGCTTTTTACTGTGCATCTTTTTCTCGTGGCATCTCACATTAATCACAGTTACATACAATCACATCATCCAGCTATAAAAATGGCATCTGTTCAACATAACATCCAGCTGAAATAATTGCAGAAATATCTACAATTTCAACCCGTGATTACTCTATTATTACGGAAACCCGTTGGCACATCAACAAATAAAAGCAGAATGCCAACCGTAGATGATAGTGGTGGTCTCGTCTGCTCTCTGCGTAGTAGCTGTGGACTGGAACGATTTAGTAACACCGGAAAGTCATGGGAACACACGGAAAAAACTAAGCTCAATGTAATAACAATTATAATTCTTATAAAACTAAAGAAAAACACATTCGCGGAAATATAATCATAAATCACTTGGGAATATTCATATCATAAATTCTCATTTTTAGTTTTAATCATTGCTAGATTCAGACACACCATATTTCCTTCCTGCAGCTCGATTTCCTATTTTTTTGGCATCACTTAAAATATGCAGTTTTGTACTCACAGGAAACGATCGTAATTTCACATCAAAATTCATTTTTAGGGTGATAATTGCAAATTATTTTAAAATGCTAAATGATCTAATTGAACTCGTTTACTACTCTTATGCACGGAGCAGAAAGCACAGATAGTAGGAAGGTTTAATCTCTGAGTATATGACTCTTGCTACTGCATAACAAATTCTTTGTTGTATCTTTGCAATGTAGCTTTAATGTGTACACAAAAGGAGCTATCTATAACGTAAAAATGTTGCTACAGATACGTGATACCTTAAAAAAACTCCGCTTATGATTTTGAAAAGACATAAAGACACTGCCCTCCTTGCGGCAGCTTACAGGATACAGTAGATTTAAATACATATCAGTGCTACAATGTGTTGTCCTACATACAATCTATACACGATAAATCTATTGCTTTGTCAAGTGTTGTTTCTGATCTAGCGTTTCTTCAAGTACCATTGTACGCTAAGACTTTGTTAAACGTGGATTTTTATTACTAATTACTTCGATATTTCAGCATACTTTACAATGTACAATTTACTTCTAGACCATACTTACCAATTAACGCCGATATGTTCACAAAATGCGAAACTGAGGAGAAAAAAACAACAGGAATTTGAGGAAAAATGGTGCGCGGCTTACACAAGTAAATACGGTATGTTATTTTCATGACACAAGGAGAAAATATGACTTTGATACTATGTACTGTAGTCCACCTCTTGAGTCAAGTATCGTTGCCGTCACAATGACCGGAGACTCGAGAGGGGTTTGGCAGTTTTCGTAGCCACTTCTGAAACCCATCAGATGAGTGATGAGGACTGTGTACTAAACTAACAGTGAGTCCAGGGTACATCTGTCGAAGTTCAAACAGCAGGTCTTGATATTTCATCCGTTTCTCCACCTCCTTCACGTCCAAGTTCGTTTCGTCAGACGCTGAAAACTCGATCATGTACATGGAGCGGGAGAGGTGGTCGAGGAGAATGACGTCATGCTTAGTCGCCTTCAACTGTCTGGTGGTGGAAAATGAATAATTCCACCAGATTTTGCATTTATCTTTCTCCACAATGGACTCAATCTCTCCAGGTGCAAATGGCAGCATAGGTATTTCATCCAAGTCATAATGGTGCCGCTAAAGGTGAAAATATAACACCCACATAGCCGTGTTGTGCCTAGCTAAATATGCTGACTTGGCGTAGAAACTACAGCCGGAGAGTAGATTACCTAAAGTCTCCGGCTGCCTTCGGCACGCTCTGCATCTCGTGTCCGCTACCTTCGCCTTAAATATAAGGCGGCAGTACATGAGGGTGTTGATGTCACCATCTTGGCACACGAGCACGAAACCCTCTGTTTCTGACTTCAGACCTGTAGAGTGCATGAAGGCGAACGTGAGCTCCTTTGATAGCCCATGCGTTTCCAGGTTTCGATAGAAACTTCCATACATGAGCTTCTCGGTATGCTTGCAGAGCTGGGTCTTTTGCTTCGCTTTCTTTATTTTGAGCCTTAACACATTCGCCTTCAGCGACAAGATTGATTAGTCGCACACTGCTCCACTGGAATTAAGGTCCAGGTCCAAACCGAGGCCGTCTACTGCCCTTTTCGCTGTCGGGAATAAGGTGGCGGTACTCGAGGGTGTTTATGACACCATCCTGGCATGCAAGGATGAATCCTTCGGTCTCCGACTTCAGACCCGCGGAGAGTAGGAAGGCAAACGTCAGCTCTTTCGATAGGCTATGCTTTTCCATGTTTTGATAGAAACTTCCATGCATAGGCTTATCTATATGCACCTTCAGCAAGGTTTTCTGCTCAGCTTTCTTTATCTCGTGCTTGAGAACGTCTGCCTTCAATGGCAAGATGGACGTGTCATTGTCGCTTTCGTCGGATGACAGGCCGAAGTCCAGACCAATGTCGTGTGCTGCCCTCTTTGCCACCTGGAAGAGAAACGCCCCTGCTCCAGCCATCTCATGTTCTCTTGTGAGACACATCAGGCGGTCCGTGCTGTTTAGAACTCGGCATGCTGTACCCAGGACAACTCTGTTATGGAGACACTCCAGACTCAATAGGCTTCGACCACCTACATTGCGAGAGGGATACAATCTAGTGACGGAAGATTTCGGATGAAGACTTCTAAAGATGGTCATCATTTTCCTCGTTTATCTTGATTTCCATCAATTTTCTCAATCCTCGTTGAGGATCTGCAACTCGTTGACCTTCCTTTTCAAGCAACCGAAGGTGTACAGTAGTGTTGGGACCACAAACATGTTAGTGGCCCCAATCTTGCTATGCCTGACAGCTCAGAATGACACCTCCTGCTCTTGGCACTGGGGAACGCCTAGATAATCATAGCGTTCATCATTGTGGAGGTGATGGATGACGCTCCCGTCAACGAGTTGCATGTCTTCCTCGTTTCCCTAAAGTCTTCCTCTTGCCAGATGCACACTCGTCCAATCCCAACTCCATCCCTATATCCTCACTGTATTCCTGTACGATGTCTAGTGCGGCACGAAGTTCTTTCGCGTTGAAAGCATATAGCTTAAGGTGATCCATGTAAAACAAATGGGTACCTTATGCTTCCAGTCACCTGGAATTATTATTATTATTTTATGAGGTGATTTCTGCTACTATTGTCCATCATGGATGGGGAGGGGGTTTGACATGGGGAATGGACACTGACGTCTGTACCCATAGTGGTCAGCGATTTCTGTTGGTACAGATGGCATGGAATGGATGAGGACATCTGGAAAGGATGACCTAAAGTATTCTTAAGTGATATAATCAGGCGACAGAAGACTTCGGATGAAGACTATGATGAATGGTCATCATTTTCCTTGTTCCCCTGTTGTGGTTTTGCAGCTCATTCCACTTGATGCAGTTGAAGGTGTAGAGCAGTGTTGGAACCATGAGGGTATTGTTTGCGAGAACCATGTTCTTGCCTGACAGATCAGAACTTGAGATTCATCCGAGAGTGTGCCTGTATTTGGCAGTGACCTTTTACTCCACTGCTCTCATCTGCAGAATCCGGTGCTGGGGGACTCTTGAGATACAGTAGAACCTCACTTATGAAACTTTCAGCGGACAAGCAAAAAAGTTTCATGAGTGAGGAAGTTTCATAACTGAGGTTTCATAGTAAGGGAACATGAAACCATTTTCAAATGTCCATTCAAATTGTTCAAATGTCTTTTTTGTTTCATGTTTGTAGTTGCATGTTTAGATGCAGGCGAATGAAGCCTAATAATGTATTACAAGCAACTGTACAAATAAATGTATGTTGATGAAACCTAGACAGAAACAGTGTGCATTGGCAATCCTGAAATGTGCTAAGATCTGTTCCCAAAGTTGAATTTCTTGGTCTTATAGTTAGCATTCCTGGCACTTGACCAGCTGGGCCTAGTTTCAATTGTTGCTTGGCACATTTCGTAATGGTGTTCACTGACAATTCATCTTCTACATACATGCTCCAGCTTATGCAGGAGTATTGATTACTTAAAAACTTGGCTGTGAATAATAGGTAATTTTTTTCCTTTACCAACTTTTTTCTTTTAAAACAATATCAATAGGCATGAACAAAGATCTATCTGAAAATAATTTTAAGTTTCTATTAAATATTAGAAAGCAATCGTTATTAGAAGTTAGATATTGTTACTAATTCAACCGTTTTGAAATAATTATTTAATTACTAAGTCGGGATTGTAGGTCCAAGGAATTTGATGGTGAAAGAAAAGATGTTTTTTGAATGAGAATAATTTTTTTTTCACCTTGTTGTGATCTTTTTCGGATCCGGATACGGATCCTTGCCTGGGTTTCAGATCTTTATATTGGTTTTGGATCCCTAGTTTCAGATACTGGATTCTGAATTTCATTCCTTTATCTAATCCTACATTTTAAATATATATAAAAAAACAGCAACAATAGTATTTCCAAAAAAACAAGTAAATTTATTGTAGAAAAAATCTACTTCCTATCATCAGTGTGGATAATATTTTCCTGGATCAAGGTTTATGGATGCAATAACAATATCTTATTACTTCTTATATAAAGTTCACTGTCCTTATCTCATGCTCATCAAACAATACATTTTTTAAATCTGTTCAACTATTCTTTAGATTGCTGTTAGAAGAAACATTAGAAGTTCAATTTAATTAATATTTGAATTATTTTCCTAAATATGAGATCCTATTGTTGCTGTATTGTATCACCCTCTACACAGAAAGGTTTAAATGTAATTATAGAAAAAAGGCTCCTGAGCATATCGAATGCCATAATAATATAATATAGAATATTAAATGATAAACAAAATTTTGCACACAATTATGTGTCAGCACATGATTGTCATTAATAACTTTACATTAACTTGGGTTGCTGTTGTTAATCAATTCCTTGAATGCTTGCAAATTCTTTTATAGAAATAAAAACTTTAATTCAGTCAGGAGATTCAAAATATGGAATATTTGGGGATTCGATTTTTAAGATGATAAAATTATTATATTTCAAGCTGATAAAGTAGTAATTTTGAAATGTGTTATTAATAATAACCTTTAAAATGATATTTGCAAGTTATATATATTCATAAGGAGAGGTTGTGTAACTCGGATCATGAAATGAGATGAGCCTATTTTTCCTGCTACTAGAAGCAAAATAAATATGTGTATTGGCTTTTTTCTCCATTATTCGCAAGAAAAAAGTAGAATGACATGCGGGGAGCCTGCATTCTCCAAACACGGGTAAGCTGACAATAGCAGAGTGAGTTAGTGTACTGCAGAAAATGAAGTTTGATTCTTTTTGCTGCTTAAAATTTTGCTTTCAGCCATTGAATCAACAATTTTATCATCCTTAATTTTCAACCCTTGTATGTGGATACTACCTTTTTTTACTTTTATTGCTTAAACTTTACAAATGCATCACTCCAAAATACATTGTAAAGTTAACATACTGATTCCATGATTTTAATTCTGTAATAAAATATTTTTCCAATCACTTTCACTAATGACAAATCTTATTAATTTTATGTGTAATATATTGACTTATAAACTGACATGCAATTCCTGATAATCTTCTTTTTTTATTGCCTGCTTACATACCTAGGAATACAGCATGGACGTTATTACTAAGCAGTGTAAAGGAATGAATTCACAACTGGCAGTACGCTAGCTCTCATTTTTAACTACCATGCTATCATCAGTTCATGCGAGTCTGGCCAATGTAGGCGACCATCGTGACATTCTGCTTTTTTTTTCCCCGTGCCTCTGGGCCTATGGAGAAAAAAGCCAAGACTTGTATGTATTTCTTTATTTTGTTCTAGTGCACGGAAAAATTTTCATCTCATTTCGTGACCAGAGTTACAAATCCTCTCTGTGACAGTATCTACCATACCTACATTCCATTCATGTGTTGCTTTGATTGCTAAGCCCTGAAATTTAAAAATCTCCGATCTGGATCCAAATTTACTCTGGTATGGGTCCACGCTCACGCTCTCTGGTGGATCGTCCTGCAAACTTCAATGGAAGTCATTATTCCCGTGTTTCTTTTCTTTTGTCTTTTGTTGTCTGTGTTCCTATTCCACAGTGCTCGAAGGCATGGTGAAATACATCCTCACCGAATTTTGTGGAGATATTCAGTGGATTTATTTATACTGGTGGCAATTAACCTGTTCATTTTATTGTTATGTCTTCCCAAGTATGGAAATACTTTGCTATTTTTGTTGGCAATGAAAATTACGCGAAATGTAATATTAGCAACAAACTTATTTCACATGGAGGAAAGAGTAAATCAACGACCAACCTCAACAAACACATTTCCGTGCAACACAATATCAAGTTCAATTCAAACAGTGCCATCCCCCAACAAAGTCCTCAACCTCCGACGTCATCCTTGAGTGTCACCGTTGATCCACCCGTGAGCCCTACGACTAGCGATTCTCTTTCATCATCCATTGAGTTTCAGTTTTGTGAATCTTCCAATTTTCCATTTTCTTGGGAAAGCCCATCTCCCAAAGCATATCCAAAATGTTTACAGTTGGGTGATAAGCTGCGTCAACCGACACTGGGTGAATTTTGTGATAGAACAAGGAAATTCAAGTCAAATGATCCACAATCAGTGAAGATCAATAGATTGATCGTAGAGATGATCTGCTTAGACCTTCAACCATTTACATAGTATTGTTGAAAATGTGGGCTTTCAGAACCTTATGCACCACATCGAACCATGATACATGATGCACTCCAGAAAAATCCTTGGTAACAAGTACCTAACGGAAGTGTACAGTGCTGTCGCAACAATGGTAAGGGAAGACCTGGCCGAAGTCCAATACGTCGCAGTGACTACAGATATGTGGACTTCCATCAGTACGAATGACTACATGGCTCTGGCTTGTCACTTCTTTAAAGAATCTGGAAATTCTCTGAAATTATATCAAGTTACTCCATTCCCAGAAGTTAGTCATACTGCACAGAACATTTTAAATTTCATTAGAGAGACATTACGTGGTTGGGGACACACAGAAAATATCGTTACGGTGGTGAGAGACAGAGACACAGACATCAAAGCTGCTTTGAAGAATTCCGAGTTCAAGGATATTAGTTGTACTGCACATTTGCTTCAAAACATTTGATGAATGATGTAGGTACATATATTTCTTCGGTCATTGTATGACCAGGGTGTCCACTGACCGGGAAAATCTGGAAAATCGGGAATTATTCGTGAATTTTCAATGCAGGGAATTGTTCGTGGATTATTCGTGATTTTCTGGTCTGAGTTGGGAATTTTAAAAATTCTTAATTCAAGACAAAAAATCCTTATTTTATAAACAGGATAAATAACGATGACTTTAAGAGATTTGCCGTTGGTATGAATGAATAAATAAACGACGGAAAAGTAGTTAGGCTCAATGTATCGGCAGTGCTGTGTGGATCGGAGACGTTTAACTGTTCGACTGTCGAACGGATGCCTTCAGCGTCACGTCAAGTGCCCTTTGTTCTCATTCATTGCAAATCGGATTAAGCCCATGATACGCAAACATATACCTAACGTGTAGTGATGGCGGGATCGGATCCGTCGGATCCAAAGATTCACGGATCTTTCATTTTACTCGGTTCCGGATTCGGATCCAAAGAAACGGTATAAAATCGGATCCGGATCGTAGATTTTAAATTTTCGCAGCTTAGCGATCGAAGTGCCCCGCGAATGGAATTACCCACGAAATTAGATGAAAATGTTCCCGTGCAACTAGAAGCAAAATAAAGAAATATGACTTTTCCCCATTACCCCGGTATCGCGGGAAAAAATTACGTAGGATGTCACGCGGGTAGCCTACATTCGCCGGGATCAGGCGGACAACGAGAGCTAGTTTACTGTGCGAAGTTCGATCCGTATCGCAGTTTAATTTTTCTTTCAGTCATTGCATCGAAAATGTTATCATCTTGAATTTCAAACCATGACAAGTGAATACTCACTTTATTATACTTTTGTTGTTTAAATTATATTTACAAATGTACCATTAATAAATTAAGGATGGTCGGGTTGGATCCACGGGTCTTTCATTTCATTCGCTACTGAAATCATATCCGAAGACAAAAAAATTCAGATCCGGATCGGAGATTTTAAATTTCTCGCCTTAGTGATCGATGCGCCCCGCGAATGGAATGTACCAACGTATGGTAGATACTGACAAGGAGAGATTGTGTAACTTGGTCATGAAACGAGAAGATTTTTTCCGTGTCACAAAAACAAAATAAAAAAATACTCGTGACTCTTTTCTCCATAGGCCCGGATGCGCGGGGAAAAAAATTAGCCGAATGTCACGCGGGTCGCCTACATTCGCCAGATTCCCGTGAACCTATGATAGCGTAGTTGTTAAAAATGAGGACTAGTGTACTGCAGGTCGCGAGTTCGATCCTTAACACTGCCTAGGAATACAGGCTATGCTGTACTCCTAGGTAATCCAAGTAGGCAGTTAAAAAAGGTAGATTATCAGAAATTTTATGTGAATTTATAATTAAAAAATAAGAAAATTTGGCGTTAGTGAAAGGATTGAAAAAATTTTTTATTGCAGAATTAAATCGTGTAATCATTATGTTAACTTTACAATGTATTTATGAGTGACGCATTTGTAAATGTAGTTTAAACGATAGAAGTACAAAAAAGTCAGTATCAACACATAAAGGTTGGAAATGAAGGATGATAAAGTTTTTGATTCAGTGGCGGAAAGAAAAATTTTAAACAGCGATAAGAATCGAACTTCATTTCCTGCAGTCCACTACCCCACTCTGCTATTGTCGGCTTACCTGATTTAGGAGAATTCATTCTCCCCACATGTCATTCTACTTTTTTCTTGCGAACCCGAGCCAATGGGGAAAAAATGCGAGACTGTATTTAAATTTTGTTTATAGTAGCATGAAGAAAGGCTAATTTCATTTCAAGATCAGAGTTACACAACCTCTTCTTAGGAGTAGAAAATTCTCAACTTTCATTTCAAAGGTTATTGTTAATAAGACATTGCAAAATTACTAGTTTAGCAGCTTGAAATATTCTATAATAATTTTTTCATCCAATAAATGGAACCCCTGGATGTTCCATAAATGGGATCTCTTGGCTGCATTAAAATTTTTTTTGTTTCTAAAAAGGAATTTGAAAGCATTCAAGGATTTGATGAATAATTGGAAAATAATTCCTTTATTAATGAAAATGAACTTATAATGTTTCTTTTAACTGCACATTTGATGTGATCGGATACTTCACTGTAAGTACAATGTAAGTTGGCTTTCTGGTAGGTAGGTTTCCCAACCAACAAAGAGAGTCTCTTACTAACAATAAAACTACATATTTAATTCCTTTAATTTATCAATTATTTCTTATTTAATTACTTTATTTATATTATGCTATGGGTTAAACTTCAAAAAATCCATATTCTACATGAAACTTGAAAATTTTCACTTTTGACTCGTACAAGAACCGCGATATATTAGCCTGGAAATTTTTATAAATTTAGCCTTGAAAACCTTGAATTATGCTTGAATTTTATATTTTGACTTTTGTGGACACCCTGATGACACTCCAATTCCCTTCAGAATTCCAAGCATTGAATTCCAATCCACGTTGCCAAAAGCCTTCTCTAAATTCACAAATGCAATGAAGGTTGGCTTGTTCTTCTCCATTCTCTTCTCTATAAGCAGCCTAAGGGCTAATATTCCTTCCCTTGTACCCTTACTTTTCCTAAATGCAAATTGATCTTCATCCAGGAACTCCTCTGCTTTTCGTTCTATTCTTCTGTAGATGATCCTGGTCAGGATCTTCGATGCATGTGTCGTCAAGCTTATAGTCCTAAAATTTTCCCATGTTTCTGCTCTCTTCTTCTTGGGAATAGGAATGATGATGTTTTTCTCGAAGTCCTTGGGAATTTCCCCTGTTGAGTACATGTTGCAGATGGTTTTGTAAAGATGAGTTAATGTCTTCTCTACTGCATTTTTAATTAGTTCAGTAGGGACAGTTGTTTGTGTTAACAAGTGACAGTTGTTGACTGTGACAAGCTCGCTTGTTATTATAATTATTGTTACTATTAAGTAACTTCCATCTCGGAGTCTACGGCTAGCATCAGGTTTCGCAGCCATCATTATTGCTGGAGACTTGAGAGGGGTTGCACCTACTACAGTAGAGTCTTGATTTTACGTAACACCTTGGGACCCAAAAATGGGGTGTTATGTAAAATCAAATTATGTAAAATCAAGATATTAGCGGATTTTGAAAAATATGCTAAGATTTCACAACATATGAGAACACAATGACATTGAAACTATTTTCACTACAAAGGGATCATTATTGCATACATATTAAACTGTAGAAATTAAAACTATTTTAATTATGGTGAAGAGATAATTATTTTTTAAATCAAAACGTGAAATAGAATTTCAGAACAGAATCATAGCTTTTTGGCTGCTCAGGCAAAAGTACAGATTTAGCATTTAAACATGTGGCAATCAAGTGTGTACATAATTAGAAAATCATTCCTGTGGAAGAGTATGAATTGAACTGAGAGATAACATTTGAAATTAAGGCGGTTTAAAAAATGTATCCAAGATAATTAAATAGAAAAGTACATCACTCAATGAAAGTTAAATAGCATTGCATAGCAAACAAATAAACCGCCTGGGAAAAATGAAAATGAAGAAAAACCCCTCTGAAAGTAAAATTTCATTTATAGAATTATGCCTTTTTAAAATATTTTGTGATGTTTTCTGGATTTTTAACCATTGCATTTTTGAGTGGATTACTTTTTCAATTTCTCTTAAATTATCTTTAAAGTCATCATCAACTTCGTGAAGTAATGAGAAATGATGCAAGGTATTTAATGCCTGGAGGATGTCTTCTTTTTTGGGTTCAAGGATGACCTCATCACTTTCATCTTCTTCATCGTCACTCAGTACCTACTTCATTTAAATATCAAGTGTGTTTCTGAAAAATCATGAGAGCCCACTAAAGTCTATCCTCAAAATCGCTACGCATCGCACCAATGCATAGAAATGTAAACTTGTAACACTTTTTCGCACTTGTTAGAAAGCTGTCAGTTTATCCGTTTTTATGAGGAAGATTCACTATTCTCATATTAAATTTCGTCTGTGAGAAGGGATAACTAATACATCCAAGCGACATTATGAACGGTAAAATTTCATAATCCGCCGTTTCGCAGCAAACTTAACCATGCTCACACGTAAATTTTTCAATTGAGGCATAAGGTAGATTTTTCCATGCAAGGGAACTAATGGCATGTCCATGGGCATGTCAACATGGCTCTGCTACTAAGCGAGATGCAAGCAAACAAAAAGTGCTGGCTGTGGAAGCCCCTAAAAGGTGGCTCACATCTCCTCCCACACTAGTGGAGGCCACCTGGGTCGAAGCGAACGGTTGAACCTGAAGCGAAGCTAGTCGGGGGTAGACAATTACAGATACAGATTGAGACCCTAAAAATGACAACTTTATCGTTCCCCACCCCACTCTTTGCTTGACCCTTCCGTGGCCTGCGGGCTGGGGTAATCTCCAATCTGTCGTGTTAGCATGGTAGATTCCTTTACTGTGTCTCCGTGGTCAAGCATTTGTTTACATGCTCGGTGGATATATAACAATAACAATAAGTATTACGATATTTGTAGCATGCTGGGAAAATATAAGCTCTGAGTTACATTTATTAAGTTTTTTCCAGTGCATTTCCACATTTGAAACGGAACTTTATTATAAACAAAATTGTCGAGTGTTCATTTTACAAGAAGTTTGTTAATAATAACCATAAAGTTCCTTTTAAAATTAATAACTGCAGAATGAAACATTCGGTATGAACTGCTGGGCCTGTATTTTCATAGTGGGCAGTAAATATTTTTAGTAAATGAGTAAACAAATAGTTGGCTGAGTGGGGGACTGAGAAGAGGGTCGTTATCACCTCTGCCCAATGATCGAGGAAAGGGTCCAGCTTCCCTGACTTGTGATACAAGATAGACGAGAAGTATATCTGTGCATACCGGAAAAATTTGTTGCCAAGCATTTAAGCAAGTTTTAGCCATCTGATGCCATCAGTTGTGATGTTTTATGTGATACTGCAATGTCACATATCTTCCCAATTGCCTTGGTTGTTGGCATCAGTTGAGGACAAACACTGTCCATACATTATTACGCTTAACATCGCACGCAAGTGTCAAGACACGTGTGCTTAGGTGACCCCAAAGCGAGCTTCATCTCATCACTCGGAACAGCCGACAGGGTTGCTATCTCAAGGTCATAAAGCAGCTTTATGCGAGTATACCGGGATTCCGGTGCAATTATCGTAGCGTAAACAAGTAAACACCTTGAACCCATAACTTTTCGTGCTGAAAGATGGAAAAATAAAATAATTATACATATACCATTAAAATGCAATGTATTGATTCGTTACAGTTGAATTTCACAGTAGTACAGCATTATATTGAAGATTTCCTTTAAAGATGGGCAAGAATCTGCTGGATTTTGTTTAAGTTTCTTTAAGTTCTGTTGTTTCATTTTGTAAAATCGAATTATTATCTCCACTGGGGACCAAAATAGCATTATGTAAAATCGTTAAATCAAATTTACATAAAATCAAATAATGCTTCCATAAGAATACTACAGGAGTCGGCCGGGACCACTCATTCACTTTTGTAAAATCAAATTTTATGTAAAATCAGGTTATGTAAAATCGAGATTCTACTGTAGTAGCCACGTTCACCACCGTCGGATAGGTGGCTACCGGACATTAGGGTCATAGGCGCACAAAGCAGGCGGAGGGACCCGAGAAGGACAGCCTTCTGTATTGCACTTGCAAGTGCATTCGCTCGTGCCCTGCACGCTGGGATGCACTTGAGGTTTTCGACCAGTGAGCTCTTGACACCACCAAGCACGCCCACGATGAGGACTACCAGTTTCACAGAGTAGCCTGCATACATTTGCCGGAGTTCACCCAGCAGATCTTGATATTTAGTCCTTTTTTCATTCTCCTACGCTGCCATGTTCGTTTCGGCTGGTGCCGAAAACTCGATCACGAACATGGCATGAGAGAGATTGTCGAGGAGAACGATATCAGGCTTCGTGGCCTCCAATTGCCTGGAGGTGGAGAAGGAATAATTCCACCAGATCTTGCACTTATCGTTCTCCACAATGGACTCGATGTCTCCAGGGTCGTAAGGCAGCACCGGATTCGCGTCTATACCGTAATGGTGTCTTAGATGGTGATACAACACCCGCAGAGCAGAGTTGGGCCGGTTTATATATGCATTCTTTGCATAAATTTGCAGCCGGAGAGTAGATGACCTAAAGTCTCCAGCTGCCTTTGGCACGCTCTGCATCTCGTGTCCGTCACGTTCGCCCGAAACATGAGCCTGTGTAGGATGAGCCTGTACAGGATACATCATTGAATTCCAAATTTTGTATAAAATCGAAAAAAATAAAGTGTTTATTATTTATTACTTTTAAATAAATGTAAATATTATTTGATAGTAGTACAAAGTCATGTCAAAATTAAATATATGCGTAAATTTATTCACATACACCTCGAAAACAAGAGAATACAACTATCAGTCAAAATGACCGCACCTGGCGCTTTTATGTATGGGGAAAATATGGTGTTTCTAGTGTTAACTCACTTTTACCAAAAGAGTGAGTGGTTAACTGAATTGAAGTGGCAAGTTGTGTGGAAATAGGAGTGCCTCAGTTGATGCGGAGCCTTAAAATCATCTTAACACGATCTTAACTTGTCATAGACGAGGCTGTAGTGATAGACCAGGTGATTCCAGATTTTGCCCTGTTATTTCCTCTGCCAATGAGACTGAAGTGATTTTTGTTTCCTTTTAGGTGTGTGATGGGAGGAGGGATATGATTTGCAAGTTGTCACTGAAGAAGCGCTGCTTCATTGGGAACACGAGCATGGATTCTCAGCTCTCCATTCTGATGGCGAATCAGGGACGGGTGAGGATGGGTGATTTGGTGCTGGACCCGTTTGTTGGGACTGGTGAGTGCCTGCCTCATGATGCATGCTGGATCTATCTGTCCAACAACTGGCAATACACAAGGCAGGATGCATCAAAATGGGGAAGGAGAAACAGCATAAATATTCTCAAGTATTTCACTACAAGTAATTGATGGCTTTGTCTTGCGCTAGGGATCCTCTGTTGCATCAGTTGTTTTTATGTCAACAGTTTCCTCCTGGAGGCATCTTCAGCTTGAATTGACATTTTAACATTGATGAATTGTCAATTTGATCTGATGTGGACATGTGGAGTTTTAATCATAAAAACAATCCATATGACGGAGAGTAATATGAAGCCATTGCAGTCAGTTACAGAAATAAGAAAAGAGTGGGTATGAAACGAAAGTAAGAGTACTTAGTTTAATGCCCTTACCTTATGGTTTTACATTATTATTCATCTACATTGTAGCAGTACAGTAAACCCCCATTAATTCGAACCCTCTTAATTCAAAATATTGAATAATTGGAAGTTGTGAGCAGTCCCCGACAAATGGAATAGGAAATTGAGTACTTGATGGTGCGGATAATAATAATAATAATAATAGCCGGAGACTCGGAGGTGGATGTTACAAAAGTAACAAATAATAATAATAATAGTTAAAGAGGGGTCAAAAATGGACCACCAGCCTCCTTGTGGCGTCCCCGGTAACGGCTTCGGCCGGCTAATGGTGGCTGTCTGCTTGTGGGGTTAACCTCCCCACTCGTGGAAATATTGGGTTCCTAAGAAATCCAGTGATGCCACCCACAACCGGCCCTTCTCGGATGAGGGCCCTAGCAAAGTTGGGTGTGGCAAACCTATGCCATCAAAAAAGGGAGCTCGCATGGAGTGGACGGAAACCCTGAGGGGAGACCTAGCTTGCCAGTGAACCAAGTCGTGGAGGATACATGGCAAGGGTGCACTCTTTGTGGTGTGAGATGCATCCTGAATATAACCATCTGTCGCAGCAGAATCTGCGCGACTACGCCAATCACCTGCACAAGAAAACGACACCCCAACCGCAAGATCAGAGTAGTACACCACCGGCCAAGGCTCCATCACCTACCAAGGCAGACCTCCTACTGCCGGGGCTTCCGCCGAACTTTCGGCGAAGGGAGACGAGCCGAAGGCCGATTCTGATCTACTTCAGTGGTTGGAAAGCACGATAAGCTACGATGAGATGACTACCAGGCAGAGAAATATTCATCATAAAATTTCTCTGCGGGACCAACAACTGTCCCAGTTGAATGGCATCGTAGATATGATCCTGACCGAAACGAATAGCCTCTGGGAAATAGACTGCGTGGTATATGCTGCCGCCACACTGTTGGCATCTCCCCGAGTGCCTGCCACTTGGGAGATTAAAGCAGCAAACAGGCTTAAACAGCTTGATGCCAAAATCACGCTGGCAAGACAACAGGTGTCGAGATTTCAGTGTGTGATGGATTACCTTTCCTCCGGTCGGGCCTTTACGCCGAAGGTCAAGCGCATTGCGCGTGCAATCCGGAGAGACCACCACACACTGAACAAAAGAGTGCTGCTTATCCTTAAGCAGCACGAGGAGGATAGAGTGCGGGCACTTACAACGGCGAGGAAGAAGTTGGTCAAAAGGACCAACGCCAGGAAGGAGAACTCCACCTTCTCCTTTCAGCCGTCCCACCTCTTCCGACCCCCTCCACCTGTTGTCCAAACAACACCAACTGTCCCGGAGGTGGAATGTTTCTGGAAGGACATCTACGAGACTAGGAAGCCATTCAACGAAGGTACTCCAGCTATTGCCCACTTTAAAGAGTTTTGTGACCGCCACCTAGAAGATATGGATCGTCCCATCTCAGTCACGGAAAGTGATGTGAAGAAGGCCTTCTCTGGCAAGAAGAACTTCACTGCTCCAGGAATGGACGCAGTGAATAACTTCTGGTGGAAAAAGTTCTCTTCCACGCACAAACACCTGGCCAGAATCTTCACATCCTTCCTGTCAGGAACGGAGTCAATTCCGTCCTGGCTGACTGAGGGGCGAACGGTCCTAATACCGAAAAAGGGAGACTTGTCCGATCCGAAGAATTACCGCCCTATAACCTGTCTCAACACTGTATACAAGGCGTTCACTTCCATCTTGAACGACCTTATCCTCCGCCGGTCCAATGTCCAACCGGTATGGGAGGAAGTGTACGAGCAGAGGGGCTCGAAGAAAGGCATCGAGGGATGCAAGGACAACCTGCTCATTGATAGGTGTGTGAGCCAGGACGCTTGTCAATACAAGCGTAACCTGTCAATGGGCTGGGTGGACTACAAGAAGGCTTTTGATACCATCTCTCATGAACTGATTATAGCCATGCTGAGGTACATGAAAGTCCACCCAGAGGTTGTGTCCTGCATTGAACGCCTGTTACCACTGTGGAAGACGCGGTTCGCCATACCATCTGGCAAGAAGACCGTCTACACGGATTTGGTAACGTACCACCGTGGCGTTTTTCAAGGCGATAGCCTCAGTCCCCTCCTGTTCTGTTTATCTCTCCTCCCACTGTCCGTTCAGTTGAGACGAGGTAGGGGATATATGTGTGGTGTTCCGTCAAAAAGGGAGCATAAGGTCACCCATCTTTTCTATATGGATGACCTGAAGCTTTATGCTTCAAGCGCGAAAGACCTGCGCCTGGCATTGGACACCGTATGCAGATACAGTGAGGATATAGGGATGGAATTCGGATTGGACAAGTGCGCAACCATCCATCTGGCGAAAGGAAAGATTTCGGAAGACCAGGAAGACGTGCAACTCATTGACGGAAACACTATTTGTCATCTTGATGACGACGAAGCGTATGAATATCTTGGCGTCCCCCAGTGCCATTTGCAGGAGGTGAGAGCAGTGAAGGAAAGGCTTGCAGCAAAATACAGGCAGACTCTCAGGCGAATCTGGAGCTCTGACCTGTCAGGCAAGAACAAGGTTCTTGCGACCAACACCTTCGCTGTTCCAACACTGCTCTACACCTTTAGTTGCATCAAATGGAATGTCAACGAGCTGCAAAACCTCGACAGGGCACGAGGAAAATGATGACCATGTTCCGTAGTCTTCATCCGAAGTCTTCCATCGCCAGATTGTATCTCCCGAGAAGGCTAGGTGGTAGAGGGCTGATAAGCCTGGAGTGCCTTCATGACAGAGTAGTCCTGAATACGGCTTGCCGCGTGTTCCACAGCCTGGACACCCTTATGCTGCTCATGAAGAAACACGAGAGTGTTGGCAAAGGGGCGTTCCTATTCCAGGCGGTGAAAAGGGCAGCAGACGGCCTTGGTTTGGGCTTGGACCTTACTTCCAGCGGAGAAGCGTGCGACAAATCAATCTTGTCGCTGAAGGCGGACGTGTTAAAGCTCGAAATAAAGAATGCGGAGCAAAAGATCCTGCTCCGCAAGCATACCGAGAAGCCCATGCATGGAAGTTTCTATCGAAACTTGGAAATGCATGGGCTATCGAAGGAGCTCACGTTCGCCTTCCTGCGCTCCGCAGGTCTGAAGTCCGAGACCGAGGGATTCGTGCTCGCGTGCCAGGATGGTGTCATCAACACCCTCGTGTACCGTCGCCTCATCATTGGGGCAAACGTGACGGACACGAGATGCAGAGCGTGCCGAAGGCAGCCGGAGACTTTAGGTCATCTACTCTCCGGCTGCAGTTTTTATGCGAAGAACACATATATAAACCGGCACAACTCAGCTCTGCGGGTGTTGTATTACCATCTAAGACACCATTATGGTATAGACGCGAATCCGGTGCTGCCTTACGTCCCTGGAGACATTGAGTCCATCGTGGAGAACAATAAGTGTAAGATCTGGTGGAATTATTCCTTCTCCACCTCCAGGCAATTGGAGGCGACGAAGCCTGATATCGTTCTCCTCGACAATCTCTCTCATTCCATGTTCATGATCGAGTTTTCGGCACCAGCCGAAACGAACATGGCAGCGAGGGAGATTGAAAAAAGGACTAAATATCAAGATCTGCTGTGTGAACTCCGGCAAATGTACGCGGGCTACTCTGTGAAACTGGTAGTCCTCATCGTGGGCGTGCTTGGTGGTGTCAAGACCTCACTGGTCGAAAATCTCAAGTGCATCCCAGCATGCAGGGCTCGAGCGGATGCACTCGCAAGTGCAATGCAGAAGGCTGTCCTTCTCGGGTCTCTCCGCCTGCTTCGTGCGCATGACCCTAATGCCTGGTAGCCACCTATCCACCGGTGGCGGACGTGGCTACCCCTAGGCACGACCCCTCTCGAGTCCCCGGCAATTATGACGGCAACGAAACCTGATGCTAGCCGGAGACTCGGAGGTGGATGTTACAAAAGTAGCAATTATGAAAAGTTTTTATAGCATATGTTATTTTTTTAGTCTCATTGTGTTAAGAAAGCCAAATCTCAGGGACAAACAAAAGTCAAAGAACTGAAGCACAGAAACGAATATCGTGTTGAATATCTTCACCAGTTCCTATATAACAATGTTGCGGAATTGTATCATATTGTTACGGGAATTAGGTGAGAAATCACTGAAATACAGTGTGTCCTATGTATAGGATGCTGGGTGCTAATGGGTTAAGAACCACAATCCCAGTCATATACATATTATCACTGGTGCTGGACCACTTGGCTCATTGATGCAGGTTCAATCTGTGACAAACCATGCAATTGTGAAGAACCTTCCTTATTGTGCCATTTCCATTCACAATCCAGTAACTTTAACGTAGCGTGGACTAATTGGCGTCCTCCATGTAACAGTGTTTTATATACACTTTCAATTAGTAACTTGGTGAGATAATGTTTTGGATGCAGTATTGCTTGACTCAAACGGAAGTTGAGATGCTCTTCCTCCTCAGAGAGTACTCTCTTGGCACAAAAAAGGAATCAAGGATTCTATTTTCCTTTATTGCTGACTGAAGACTGGGTCCGAAGATCAACTATTTCAGAAGAATATTCTGAAGGTTGAGATCTCCTCACACATGTAGTCAGAGCCTGTTCAGGCGCTGTGAGTAAGCCTGTTCTTCTATGTGCAGGCTGGAATGAATTTAATGGAAATGTTACGACATATGCAATCATCCTTTGCTGCCTGTTAAGGGATTTGTGACTCCCTCAGTTCTGGAGGGATGTTGTTCTGTAGAGCAGGGCTGTAGGAGCACCATTTCCTCAACTCAAATCCACCACTCTTCAATAATAGCTGAAGTCGGTTCTGAATCGCCACTGCCTCTTCCACTTTCTGGCAGCCTGAAATGCAGTCATCAACAGAGATATCCCTGGACAAAATTTCAGCTGCCTTGGGGTACCTTGAAGGCTCTTCTGTTGCTAGTGCTTTCAAACACCTGGTTGCTAAAAAAATGTGTCAATCACTTGAGTTTCGCCACTGTGCCACTTGTGATCTCAAAGCGACAATCCATCCCGATTCCGAGTCTTGTATAATTGGATGAGTAGCTAAACCACTTTGGGATCATTCGTACACGGCAGAACCCAAGGTGATGGCCTCCTGCATGCATGCTAAAATTGATTCCACGCAGGCTGGAATACACTTGACCAGTGATCCCTTTACTCTTGAGTACGCCTATGATGAGGACTACTAACTTAGCAGTGTGTCTGGAGTACATCTGCTGAAGTTCAGACATCGGGTCTTGATATTTCATCCGTTCCTCCACCTCCTTCGCGTCCATGTTTGTTTCGGTGGGTGCCGAAAACTCGATCAACAGGTCGAGCAAAGCGATATCAGGCTTAGTTGCCATCGATTGCCTGGTGGTGGAAAAGGATTAATTCCACCAGATTTTACATTTGTCGTTCTCCACAATGGACTTGATGTCTCCAGGGGTGTATGGCAGCACAGATGTTTCGTCCAAGCCATAATGGTGCCGTAGGTGAAAATATAACTCAGAGCTGCATTGTGCCGAGCTAAATATCCTGATTTGGTGTAGAAACTACAGCTTGAGAGGAGATGACTCAATGACTCTGGTAGGGTTCAACACGCTCTGCATCTCGTGTCCGCTACTGCTGCCTTACATTTAAGAGTGTCATACATGGCAGTGTTAATGACATCATCCTGGCTTGCGAGGATGAATCCTTCAGTCTTGGAATTCACACCCGCTCAGCATAGGAAGGCAAACGTCAGCTCTTTTGATAGCCAATGATTTTCCATGTATCAATAGAAACATCCAGGCATAGGCTTATCAGTATGTGCCATCAGCAAGGTTTTTTGCTCTGCCTTCTCCATCTCGAGTTTGAGAACGTCTGCCTTCAATGACGCGTTGGAGATGTCATTGTCGCTTCTGTCGGATGATAGGTAGAAGACCAGGCCAGTTTCGTGTGCTGCCCTCTTTGCCACCTGGAAAAGAAAAGGCTCCAGTCATCTCATTTATTATTATTATTATTACTTATGTTCCATAGCTTATAGGCCTTTTATTATATTGTAGTCCATCTTGAGAAGTCTAGAGAATTAAAACAATATATGTATCTCTTTCTAAGTATAAACTTTGCAACCATCTACTGTGTAATTTAGTTGCTCTGTGGTCCAGTTTCTCAATCCTTAATTTGCAACATTGTGCCACTTTTATCTCTTGGAATTCCCTCAATCTGTAGGCAAACATTGTCAGTTATAATAAATCAAGGTAAATTTTACACAATATTCCAGCAGAATTGATATTGAGTATTATCTTTCGGATCCTCCCTATTGTAATGTTTTACCTTGATATGAATGAGATTTGGGAACAATAGCAATGCAAAATGATAATGCCACAGAATGTGTGGAAAACCACATCTTTGGAACTGTCAATGGAAGCATACCTGTCAAGGAAGGCATCCATAGGAAAATTTTGTGAATGGGTTTCGTAATACTGGGTTTTGTCTTAAGTCTGCAATATTGTTGCTTTTGTTTTTTTTATAATTTAAGGCACACTATCGTATAATGTACTTACTCAAACAATGTACTTAAATATATTTGTGGAATAATTTTGTTATATTTTATGATCACCTTTTGTTGGAATCCAGGAATGATTGAATGTGCATGCTACTGTTGCTTGTCTCTTCTTATATTTACAGGGTCATTGTTGGTGGCTGCGGGTCAGTTTGGAGGCTTTGTTTTGGGGACAGACATTGATTTTCTTATGTTGCACGGAAAAACAAGACCATCTCGGATAACTCAGAAGGTTACTGTTTTTATGTGTTGTGTCTGGCTTGATAAGAGGGATAGAATAATAGAATAATGATAATAATAATATTTATTAATCCAAAGACATATTTACATACATATAGGAGCAATCATAGGAACACAATTACAAATAATGTTTCAAATAATGCTGCAATTACGGGCTATCAAAATACTCCTGAAAAGAATATAAACAGTTACTAATAATGTATTTGAGTAATTCTTTTTTAAATATTGGCAAAATATATATTTCCTTGATATAGTGGGACAACTTGTTATAAACATGGATGCCCATGTGTTTACTCCCTTTGCTTTTACCAGAGGGATATCTCTCTCTCAACATGAACAGTATATCTTCCTCCCTTGTAGTGTCATGTACCTCTCCACTTTGACTCTGAATTCAGTAACATTAGTTTGAATACAGGAAATTAAACAGAAAAGATATATACAAGGTACAGAGGTAGTATTTTATATTTTAAAAAGAGGGGCTTACAACTATGTATATCTTATTTAGGGAGCATTTGCTCGATTACTCTTTTTTATATATTTTTTTTAATTTGAAAATAATTTAATTAACCTTGAGGAAGAAGCCCACTGAATAATGGCATAAGAAACCCTAGAATAAAAATATCCATAGTACATATTTAATAATACAGAAGAGCTGATGGTATAGTTAAATAAAAATATTGAAATAAATAAATTAAAAAAAACTGAATTAAGTTTGGAAGAGAGGTAGTCAATGTGGTTACACGGGGTTAGAGATTGATCAGTGCGTAGCCCTAGAAAGTTGTAATCGGTGGAAAAAAGTTATTAATTATGGCCATCTAAGGTTAGATCGAGTGTGTTATTGGAGGAATCATTTATAATGAATGAAATAACCCAAGTTTTATCAATATTTAAAGATTGTTTTTCAAGTAACATTCTGATACCCCAGATATTATAACTTTACGCTGAGATTTTAAGTCAGATCTTGATGATTTTTAAAGTAAAACACTTTTATTGTCTGCACGTACTGTTTTGCAGGTTTTAGGGAAGTCAATTGTGTTTGGGAAATAATTTACAAAAATCAGAAGCAGTATAGGACCAAGAACTGAACCTTGCAGCACACCACTGGTGACAGGCAATGGGTCAGATTTGAAAATACCCTTTTGGCTCCTGATGAGGACAGTCTGCAGTCTATTTCAAAGATATATTTCAATCCAGGATAGTGCTTTCCCCCTTATGCCCAAGGCAGAGCAGTTTTGAAGGAGAATCTGATGATTGAAGAAGGCTTTGCTGAGGTCAAAAAACAATCCTAACAAATGGATTTTTTTATTCAATTGATCTGTTATAAAATTAACTGCATTGTATCTTTTGCCGTAGATTTGCCTTTGCGAAACCCGAATTGGGAAGGAGATAGCAGTTTTTGTCTCTTTAGGAATTCAACTAAACATCATCATTGGTCAACAATCCTAGGATTGGTTTGACGCAGCTTTCCACTCGATTCTTCTATCGGCCAACCTTTTCATTGTGACGTCACTTCTCTCTTTAAAATCCTTCACAACCTGTTCCATGTATCTCATATGAGGCCTGCCTTTTCCATTTATCCCGTTCACTTTTCCCTTGACGATAGTCTTCATCAGCCCATCATGTCTCATGATATGGCCGATTAAGTTGTCCCTTCTTCTTTTTTGAGTTTTCAATAGACTTCTCTTTTCTCCTACTCTTCTATGGACTTCCTCGTTACTTACTCTGTCGATCAACTAAACAACACAAAAAAAGTTCAAAAATCTTAGAGAATGGAAAGAGTAGAGATATTGCTCCATAGCTGTTAGGATTTTTAGCATCAGAATTTTTCTTTGGGGCAGGTGTGACCATGGAGGTTTTTAAAGTTTCTGGAAACACTCAGCATGATAGAGATTCATTGAGTAGATATAGAAGAGGATGTAAAATTTCATTTGAGCACGATCTTAGGACTGCACCTGGAATCTCATCTAGTCCAGCAGACGTTTTATTGCCAATAATACACAAAACTTTCTGGAGTTCTTTAAGGGCACATGGTTTAAGGAGATGGCCGAAACACCAGTAACTGAGTGTTGAGAGGAACGACTGTCGGGAGATTTGCAGATTGGAAGATGATGATGAGCATTGTTCAATAAATAATTGCAGTTGAGGACGTTGGCCATATCAACAGGATCCTTTATGCGTTGATCATTAACTGTTAGAAGGCAAGGACAGAGTTTTAAGTTAGATGCACCTGTTGTTTCTCTAACTATTTTCCAAGCCACATGTGAACTATGACCTGAGGCAAGCAATCTCAGATCATTAAAACTACTTTAACCTGAGTTATTAGGCCTTTATAGTGTTTTTTGAGCCTAATTTTGTTTCATAGGTGTTAAGGCTCTCCAACTATGAAACTGGCATTATCACTTTTCGATTCGAGTTTGGACCCAGACATTTCGATTTCTGGGAAGTTCCTTTGGATAAAATTCTCAACTGTCTCCACAGTGGTATTACCGTAAAGTTTGCTAAGGTATAACCAAGCCTTTTTCGCATCAGCTAACTTGGCACTGCTGTTACTTTTGCGATGCCCACCACTGAATTGTGTTGTTATGTTTACCACTGTTTAAGCACGTCGGTCACAATGGCCATTGCTTATAATGCCTTGAGGATTATTGGCACTTTTGTTCTTGGTATTATTGGGGCGAAGGTTACTCTCCTTGTTTTGAGCTGAATGTTTCACTTTCATTCCTTGACTATGGTTATTTACTAACGGAGTCACATCACTATGATGTATATTATTTTTATCGTCCTTGCTTACTTACTTAGCAGTGATGCTAATGGCAAATGATTGTCTTTCTTCAAGACATCCAATGTGGGTTCACCATCTGAAGCTGATTCATGGGGATTTGAGGAATGTTTATACAGTAGAAACTCGAAATTACGAAGTCGACGGGACCGGAAAAATCGGCACTTCGTAATATCAAATTTCGTATCAATGAGTATCTTTCAAAAACATCGCGATGAAGCTCTTTTTCGTTTCCTTAAATGAAGATGAACTCTCGTGACGTACTTGCATGATTTACGAAGTTATATTTCATAAAAGTATACTTAAATGTGTGTTCATGCCCACAAGGTGAAAACAGTTTAATGCAACTTATTTGTCGGATTTTGATTCTTCAGATTTTCGGGATTTCCAGCACATCGTTCCATCTTTTCACGGCGGAAATCCGGAAACTCGGAAGAATTAAACTCCCATCTAAGCCCCGCGGAAATTTACATCGCGACAACTAACTTGCCGTTCTTTTTTTTCAATGCATGATTAGGCAATGAAGAGTCTTTGCAAAATTTTTGTGCAGTTTGGAATAAGCCTATGAAGCTTCATAGCGCATTTTTCTATATTATTTCCTAACTGGAGAACTCTTTAACTGAAGCGTGAGTGATGTTTAATCATTAGTAATACTGATTGATGCATGCAATAAGGAAGTTTGCGACTTACGCGATCATTACCACCCAATATTGAAAATGAGAGGAATAAAATTTCGTAAGAAGATGGTCCTTTCTCTGCGTCAGGCATAATATATGTATCTACCTACGTTAAGCTAAGACAGTGAAAATAAGATTCTCTCGCGGATGCTATGCGATGGATACACGTTATGTATTTTGTATAAATAATGCTAAGCCCATTAATTTCCCGAAATAACAATCGTTTTTCTCCCATGGATTCAGCTTATTTGTGCGTGGTTATTTCCGAGATGATAGAGCTGAAAGAAGAGCTTATAGAAGAGTCCAGCTGTGTACCTCCTTTCAGAAGTAGGGTGTACAAGCCACGCACTTCAACGGTGAAGGTGAGATAGTTCCTTTTACACTTCATCGGCTACTAACGATGCTAACATTACAAATCAATAATTTTCGTTTTTCACTCTACTACACGAAAGCTTCAGTTGCGGTTCTATTCAGATTAGGTCTGCCTGCCTGCTCTTCATTCATTATATCTCAGAATTCTTTTAAACATTCGCTATTGAATTGAAATGTGGGATATTTTTGCTAATCGTTTTTCCTTTGCTTACGATCAAGCAAGGAGACATGCGTCCAAGCATTGCAGCTCCAGGTCAGGCCACGCATCAAGCTGGAAGCTGCCTTTTTTCCCCCTCGATGTGGGTGGGGGTTACTCCATTCGCCCGCTCACAAAAACAGCTGCGAGGCCCATGGTCTCGTAGTATCTTACGTCTGTTGTGAGGGTGATCCACCTGGGATTCAAGGCCAAGGGCTGCGCGTGAAGACTAAACCTCGAATGAATTCAGCTTTACGCCGAATAGTCGCATCTTATCTTCCTCCTCCCTTACCTCAATTTGCTGCGTCGGCGGAGAGGGAAGACATGACTCTGGCGAGTGGAGCTTTTACCATGAATCAAGATATGCCCGCAAAACAATATTTACGCTGAGTTAGACCCATCGGCGTGCACAGATTCCTTGAGATTGGGGAGGGAACTTCTTAAAGTGCCCAAGAGCTGGTATGGGGGGCCTGGAAAGTCAGCGTGGGGCATCTCATGCTAGCCTAGCGTTGAGGGGGTGGGACGGAGGGGCACTCGAAGGGGCCTGATATCCCGGAGGGCGGGCATGGGGGGGGGGCTTGGGTGTGAGGGGGATGGCTCGTGCCCACTCATAGAGCGGGAAGGGGGGACACGGAGGGTCACTACTTGAAGGGGAAATATAGCCAGTGTGGGAGGGATAGGTTAGCCGCAAGTGAGAGAGAAAGGTGATGGGGGAGAGTATGCCGAGGTTTTGAAGCAAAGGAGGAGGGCTGGGTGAATTTTCCTGGTGGGGACTGCCTAGTGATCTCTCTTTTAGGATATTTCTTCGATCGCTATGTTGGAGTGAAAGGGGAGGGGGGTACACTATTTTCCGATATAAATATATATATGGGTGCTTGAGCGTTTTTTCCCATTGATTTTGCAAGCGCCCAGAACTAGTCTTCCTTTAGAATTAATGTGCGTTAAACTAAATGGCCCTATGAACCATGCGAATTCATACTTTCTCTGATTTTCTTTGCTGTTGGCGGTGGAAGAAGGGAAGGGAAATGCGTATGAAGAGCCTTGCTCGATGACTACATCAAAACGCTTAATGAGGACGGTAAATTAAACATGAGTCCTTCGATGATAACTATTGCCAGCCGGAATAATTATGCCATCGAGCAAGGTTGAGTGTAATCAGTCTGAAATAGTGAGAAGAAAAAAAGCTTCCCTGGGTTATATTCACGACTGAATCTACCGCTCGAACAACATAGCACCATCTCCGATACATGTCATAGTTATTGCAAACGCGCAGCAAACGATTTCTATACCAGGAATATTCATCATGGATTTATGTTTGGGAAAACTGGTAACAAAAAATGTCAGGGATCATGAGAGGAAAATGCTGGTTGTAGCAATTAGTCTCTCGCCGGCGAGTATATCCGTACACGACTACTTTACATTTTTTTACTCGTTGGCAACTCTGTGGACTCGTGGTAACAAAGCAAAATGCATTTTTTGTCCGATTGGTTCCATATTTTATGAGCTACGATACCTACGATTCAAAGTCGTCCTGTGGGTCTGGTTTCACTGGGGCTTCCAGCGGTCACGTCCAACTGTCGCGTCTGGACGTCGCGGCTAGACGACGCGGCCGGGTTGTTTCATTCAGGCGTTTACATCCTGTTACCGCGGCTGGGCAATGTGGGAGAATGTGTATTTAGTTAAATTACAAATTTACGTTTTCTTTACTCGTTGGCAACTCTGTGGAGTCGTGGTTACAAAGCCGAACGCATTTTATGTCAGATTGGTTTCATACTTTATGAGCTATGATGCCTACGATTCAAAGTTGTCCTTACTATTGTAGCATTGAAAAATGAGATATCGTTCAGGTAATACATTCAGTGCATAACGTATTCGGCGACGATTATTAATTAGATGTTTAACTCTGACAAGGAGCCCCGGAAAACGTTACTGTGATCCATCATTATTCGTATAAACGAGTAACTTTTTCACGTCGGGACCAAGATCCGGGGTTCGTAATTCTAAAACTTCGTTATTTCGTAATATCGCGTACTGTTACATACACTTAGATACCCTTTTGGTCGGGACCGAAGATAGAAACTGAAGCAGAAGAGGAGGGCTGTTCTCTTTGGCCTCAAAAGAGTTTACTCCAGGATTATTCATTTCACCATCTTTTACAGCTTTCACTGATTCGGCAATTGATAGTTCCTTTTTGCCAATGACATCAGAATCAGGGGAATATGTTTTGAATTCTAGAAATCTTGTTTCAGATTCTTGATGTCTGCCCCCATGCTAGATATCGAGAGGTTTGGTAATCGGTATCGAGGAAAAACTCTTCCAGAAAATGTCTTTGCTCTCAGTTAGGGCTTTGAGCTGTGTATCGTTAAGAGCCATGTATTTACCGTGAAAAACACATGGACAAAGGTCACTGTGGATCACTTTTTCACCAATTTCAAAGCTGCATTACCGCTGGAGCAAAACAAGCATTACTTATTGGCTGGTGCCATCCTTGGGTGAATTGTCTGATGAGAGCAATACTTATTTGGAGTGAGCTGAATTCACCCTCTCTGGGCTTCCCATCTGAGTGCCACCTCATGTTTCTGAGGCATAAGTATTGTCATGTTATATTTGCCATGGTCTTGGAAGAGACAAAGAATCAGTTTGCAGCCAGTCATTTGAAGGCCCAGAGATACCTATGACATGAGTTACAGTAGAATGTCCTAATCCACTGCAGATACGTCATGAATCCATTAGCAGTAGCTAGTAATATTATTAACAGTAGGTGTTCAAGACTCCAGACAAGAGAGACGCCAACTAGCGGCATACTTTGGAAGTTCTCAGTGAAGGATACCTAGTTCATGAAGATTGATAAAACAGGTTGTGAATTCGTAGGTGTTGTGCATTATTTCGATATGTTATCAGTTTGATTAATTTTTCTAATGACTGAAAATTGTTAACATGAGTAGAATAGTATGTTAATAAGTTATTTTTGTATTTTTTCCAGGGTGGTATAGGTTTTTAGTCATATCAGTTGAATAAGTTAGGTATAAGCAGAGTAGATCAGATAACAAGTTATTTCTTCATCCTTAATTTATTTTGCTGTCTCCATTTGTGTCATAATCAGAGCAAATTAGTGTCTTATTATTATTTATTAGTTTTAGTTAATATAATTCTTTTGGTGTATAAATAATATTTATTATTGCCTTATTGTTTCAAAGATAGGTGAAGATTGGTAAGGGCGTCACGAATTAGTATGTTAGTTTGCTCCAAGCATTTTCTTTGCAACGACTATGTACTGCCAGGTAATTAGATAGTTTGATTTGATGTCTTTGAATTTTCTTCATGTATGATTAATATGTTAGTGTTCGTATCCTTAATATCATGCCATAACGTGTTAAGAATTAAAATTGGCGTATTGCTATCCAAATTATTACGCTGCGTCACCTGAATAAAATTGCAGTGCCTTCCTCGAATTTGCCCAGAGCGTCTACTGATCGGTTAAAATGCAGTGAGATGTGGGTAAACTCCATTAGTTGTGAAATTTACAGTTGCCCACGTAGGTAGGGTTTGAAAGGTCATGTGAGACAACATGTGCCGTTTGGTACATTTTTCTTGGGCGTTGATAGTGTTGACGAGAATCAGTCAACATTACCAAATACTAATTTATTAAATTAATGGAAATTACTTTATATGCAATACAATAATTCAATTCATACTACTTTACATATGACCATGAATGCTTCAAACGAGAAATTTTGTAAGTAAATAAGAGAATAGGATTTAGAATTGAAGTTGATGGTATCAATAAGGCTTGATTGTGTGGATTTCCTTCATGAAGAGGGCAGAGAAAACTTAAATTTACTGTGGACTCTACAACACAATTCTAATGCAAATCATCATCATCAGGTATCAGATGAAGAGGTTGTTGAAGAAATGGAAGAGGACCAGCAAGTCCTTGAAGGAACTGGGATAGCAGATGCAAATTGTAATCAAGGCAGAAGAGGTATTGCTTTCTTTGGGAACTACTTTTCCCTCTGTTTAAAAGGTAGCCACAGCAGTACAAGCAACACTAGAATTGATTGTGAACAGAAAAAAGGAAATTTAAGGTGCCAGTTGTCAGTGGAAGAAGTTTTTTTCAGACATTAATGGCTGCCATTAAACTTAGAACATTTACTGGCTTCGACACATTTCTCAAACTGGCTTGGCTCATCAAAAGTTTTTAATTTTGCAACCTGAGGGTAATAGTATGTCATTAAGTAAGAAGGAAAAGATTGTAATGACGATTGTGAAATTAAAATTAAATTGGTCATTTGCCCCTCCAGCAGAGCTTTCTATATGCACAGCTACGACATGTAAAAATGTTGCTTCTTCCACCATGCCCTTATTTCCGCAAATTGTGGAGTGCACCATAGCATGGCCTTCTAAAGAAGAAATTCTGTGCAGTATGCAGATGTGTTTTGGATATTTTATGAAGGTCTGGTTATTACTTGGTTGCACAGAGGTCAAAATAGGTACATTAAAATGCCTAAAATGCCGCATAATGTCATAGTATAAAGGTAGTCATACAGTGGAATAACTGGTTGTTGTAATATTTGGGGGATGAATCAGTTATATTAACCAAGATTATGGACAATGGGTCTCTGATAGAACTGTTGAGGAGATTAATTTAATAGGATTTTTGGAGCCATTTATTGATGAAGAGATGGTTAAATTTTTTTAAATGTGTTCTTTATGTAAGGAAAATAAAATTGGGGTCATCCTCCATTTCTGGGTAAAAGTTACAGTTTTCAAAGGGACGGGCTAATCACACTTCAGAGATAGCAAAAGCTAGGGTGCATGTGGAGAGGGCCATAGAAAGACTACAAAAATTAAAATTCTAGTAGAGAATATTCCAACTGTATTACTTCACCATATTGATGATATTATGATGCTTTCCAATGCCATTACCAACCTTTCCTGGCATATCCTGGCTGAGAATAAATTTATTAAATAAAAGGTTAAGCAGCAATTCATTATTTTTATTTTTCTTCAACTATTTACTCTGTCTATCATCCATCACTATAAGTTTTCTTTTCTGGTGAGGAGTCATATCCTTCAAACTTCCACAACAACACTGAGCCTCATTATTCGTTCTCTGCTTTACTTAATTCCGTCAACTTCATGCCATATTTTGATGAAATTAGCTAAATTAAAGCATGAAAAGCATTAAAATAAAATTTAATTCTGGTTTTAAAATATTAAATATATAATAAAATAATTTCACTATGTACCAATTAATCCAGACCATTGAATACATTAACTTTATAGGCATTAATAACTGGGCAGAAGGCTTTAATACAATATGAGACTAAAAACAAATTAAAATCAGTTTCCTCTTTCAGAAGGTGTAACTTCTCACACTGAACCACAACCTTCCGTTTGTTAAGTGTTTTTCCCGCACTGTATTTGAAACACTCGTGATACTGCTTCTGATATTGACCCTCTTACACTGAATCAACCCCACTCCTTAAATCTCTCTCCTCTTCCCCCCCCTCCCCCAAATTCCAAGGGACTTCGAGGAAAACATCATCATTCCTATTCCCAAAAAGAAGACTGACCAGGATCATCTACAGAAGAATAGAACGAAAAGCAGAGTAGTTCCTGGATGAAGATCAATTCAGATTCAGGAAAAGTAAGGGTACGAGGGAAGCAATATTGGCCCTTAGACTGCTCATAGAGAAGAGAATGGAGAAGTTCAAGCCGACATTCATTGCATTTGTGGATTTAGAGAAGGCTTTTGACAGCGTGGATTGGAATTCAATGTTTGGAATTCTGAAGGAAAATGGAGTGACCTGCAATGACCGAACAATTATACACTGTCTGTACAAAAACCAAGTAGCTGTGATTAAATCTGGGCCCAGCTGTGAAGAGGCAAGAATAAGGAAAGTGTTGAGACAAGGCTGTGCACTGTCTCCAGTAATTTTTAATGCTTACATCGAGAGAGCCATCAATGAAATTAAAGAGAAGTCTTCTGGAGTGACTATCCTCAGAGAAAAAATAAGCTGCTGCTATTTGCTGATGACAGTACTTGTAGCAGAGACAGAGAAGGATCTGAATAAGACTCTAATAACAATGCAAAGGATAATGGCCAGATATCATCTGAAGGTAAATAAGAAGAAGACTAAGATATTGGTGTGCAGCAAGAGAGAAGAGGCCAAAACTTACATTAAACAAGGGAAGCAAAAACTGGAAGAGGTGAAAGAGTTGTGTTACCTCGTAAGAAGAGTAACCAACGATGGACAAAGCAAGAAAGAAATAGTTAGTAGAATAGCCCAGGCAAAGAGAGCATTCTATCAAAAGAAGAATCTCCTTACCGCTGGAAATATAAGCGTAGAAGTAAGGAAACAGTTCAACAGAACACATCTGGAACATGTTTCTTTACGGCAGTGAGGTATGGACAATGACAGCAGCGGAGAAGAAAAGGGTGGAAGCATTCGAAATGTGGTGCTACAGAAGAATGATGAAGATAAAATGGATCGATTGAGTAAGCAACGAGGAGGTCCTACGAAGAGCGGGAGAAAAGTGAAGTCTGCTGACAACTCTAAAAAGAAGAAGGGACAACTTAATCGGCCATATCTTGAGACACGATGGCCTGATGATGACTATCGTTGAGGGAAAAGTGAATGGGAAGATTGGAAAAGGCAGGCCTTGTATGAGATACATGGAACAGGTTGTGAAGGATGTAAAAGAGAAGAATTACGTCACAATGAAAAGATTGGCCGATAGAAGAATTGAGTGGAAGGCTGCGTCAAACCAATCCTAAGATTGCTGACCAATGATGATGAAGACGAGTTCATCAACACCGTAAATACAGTGGACCCTTGTTAGCACGTTTTTGTAGGGACCCATAGTTCTGTTTGTGGCAACGAGGAAAACGTACTACACAGGTTAGGCCTTCTCGGACAAGTTGAAGACGTATGTGTGAGTTGCATAGCTTCCGGGGGAACATATATGCTGGCCCCGTCAAGTTAGTTCATTCTGTAGATCACTGTTGTTCATTTATTGTAACCAAGTTTCATTTGCACTTGTTGCACCTCTCAAGAAAATAAGTGCAATACCTTACGTAGGTGCGCACTCAACAATTAATTATGATGATATTGAAGAAGAGCACATTTTGTTTATACAGCCCATGCGGAAAGACTAAAGTTGAAGGCTTTATATCTCAAAAATGGTAGAAGCGAGATTCATACAGAGCATATTAGCGTGTAGATAATTCAGTTTTTCGTTTAATGCAGCTAACAGACTTTTTTTTCAATAATTACTTTTGTGGCATCACTTTGCAGTCAGGATGAAAAATGGCAAATTTTTTATTCAAGTCGGAGGGTGTAGCATCACTTTGGTGGTTGTCATAACAGTATTAAATTCACAAATGAAAGAGAAATTCTATAGAATATGAATTGTACTCTTGTCATGATGTCCTTTTGAGTTTCTAATCAATTTACTTATTTTATTTAAAGTTATTCTAGCAAATTTACGAAACCAGGTTTTCTCCATAATTATGCAACATTGTAACAAATTCTGAGGTTTCAGGCGTGATAAGGTAGAAAGGGAACATAACTGAACTTGAAAAATGAGCAACTTCCTCAGAGAAAAATGTTTATTGCGACCAGGTTTCGCCGTTTCCAATATCTTCAGGCGACATACATTGGTGTGTATGAGATTATATGGGTAGGGAGGTAGGAGGGGAGGTGAGATGGGGAAAGGCGAGAACTTGTGGACGGTCTTCAGTGCCTGAGGGTTTTGGAAAATCTGGTGAGGGAGTCAGGGGTGGGGGAAAGAATTGTAGGAGGAGGAGGAGGCTCAAAGAGGGACATCTTCTTCCTCTCTTTGGAGGTGTGCAGGCGCTAATCTCTGGTTTCCTGGGGTGGGCGTCAAAAAAGCAACTGCTTAAGCACTGGAAGGTGGGCCGTGTGGATTCTCGGGAATACCCTGGCTGGTTCAAGCAGCGACCACCAGGGAGAGGAAGATTCTGCAGTAAAATATTTCTCCTATCACTTTTTATTAATGATGAATTTTATTATTTTTATGTTTAATTTGTTGACTTATGAATTTGGCATTACATTTCTGATAATCTACTTATTTCCAAGTGCCTGCTTGCCATACCCAAGGAATACAGCATGGACTGTGTTTTTGGGCAGGATTCACACCAATGCGCAGTGGACTGAAATAAAGAAAAAACACTTTTTGAGAGTCGAAAAGTGTTTCATTTTCAGCCCATACTTTGAAACTTGGCATGGTGATTCTCCATTAATTGGTGCACTTGGAATTAAATCTGCAAAGGTATCTCGAATCGCAAGTCTGGTGTTGATATGGAAGTTCTGGCCATTCTTCGTACAGTACAGAATCAAAGTCAGATGAATTTTTGTTTATGAGCTCCCTGGTACCTCCTCGATTGCCTAGTCAGCAGCACAATGTATTGGACTAGCCCATTACAATAAGCTTCCTCTTGGTATTAATTCTGAAATGAGAATAGCTGCTTTTAAAAAGCTACAAGGGAGGCTATACTACTCTGTAAGTAATTGTTTATAGAGTATATGATGGTTATCTGGAAAACTAATGTATATTAAAATATAGTGTAAATCATTTGTATTTTTTCATATAAGTAATAATCTTTGGGTGTTACCTATATTATGATGTATATTAATGGAAAAATAAACCACCATGTCTACTACTGCTGAAGTCTTTAGCCCATAACAGAAATGGGGAGCTTTGTAGGGCAAGTGAGATCTTGAACTCAGTGCAAAACATTGAGCTATTTGACTAAAAGAAGAAATTGTTTTCATAAATTTCTATTTGTTATTGATGTTATTTTTGTTTATTATTACTTTCAGAAGAGAGAAGTTGGCGAGAGTGTGAAGGCTAACATGGAGCAATACGGCTGCCTAGACAAGTACATTGACGTAGTCGTCGCCGATAGTGCCCTGCCCCTGTGGAGGAGGCCTCTGGAGCTGGATGCCATAATCACTGATCGTAAGCGTCAGTTGTTTTCACTCTTAATCATGTTTGGTGGCAATCCAGGTAATTTGGAAAGCTGGGGAAGAAGAGGAGGAGGAAAGGATCTTCTTTGCAGGAAAGTCTCTGGGTCTGGCTCTGTTTGAGCAGGAAACCTTTTGAGTGTGTGCAGTAGGGCTGGCAATGTGTCATGAAGGAAACAAATGTGCTTTATGGATTGGTCTGATACGCTATTTAATGTGCATTTTCAATACTTTTGAATGAGTTTAGCACTTGTATACTGCATTACTTAGTCCAAATGCAAAATTCTTACAAATACAATTTATATTGTAGCTGACCAGCTTCTCGCACGGCTGAGACCTGCCAGGTAGGTGAGCTCTGTGTGCGTGTCATAACTGTGGAAGGAATAGAGCAATTGGTCCCAGGGTAGGGTGATGTCACAGTGGGCAAACCAAGGGGTGAAGGATGGGAGAGGGGATTGGAAGGGGTGAGGAAGGCGATTCAATGAAAAGGAAATAGAAACCGAAGGTGGATGTGTGACAGAGAACATTTATTCTTGTAACGCGAGCATCAGGCTGAAATGAGCCGTGGCAGAGTCTAGCGAGGGTGTGCAAAGGGAGGGGAACAACAGCAAGCTTAAATATCACTAAACAAAGGTTATTAGCTTCGACCTGCGGATTCTGTGACAGGAGCAACCCGCAAGGAGCAGGCCAAGGAAGGGAAGGGCTGTCACCCCAGGTGGCGTGGTCGCCAGGAAGTGGCATCTCTCCAGTGAGGTGGTGCCTCTGACACGGCACCCGGGAAGGGAACGGCCCGACGGCACAGGGCACTCACTTTTATGCGGTGTCCCCTTGCGAGCACGGAGCACCAGAGGAATTTGACCACTCTCGTTTCTTAGGCACCCCTAGAAAAAGGTTAGCTCAAGGTAATGGCAAAAAAAAGACACTTGGGGGCCAGGGGTTACTGGTGGAAAAGGGGAACTTAAACCCAGCAAGGACACAAAATGATCCGAGGAACTTAACTCCTTTACAATGAATGGTTCAGTTGTAATCTACGCACTGGTGGCCACATGGAGTCATGTGTGGCAGGGGAGGGTGCAAATGAGAGACGGTGTCTCCTGCCGACCTTCCTTCTTCTCGTCGATGAAGGATGTCCGCTGAAGATGAGTTCTCTCCCTCTCTGACCGACTTGGACGTGATTATATCGGCAGCCGATGCTAGTCATTAAAGAGGAGTCATCTCTTCTGTATTTCCCATACAAATATTGTGGGCACGCAAGGGTGGACGAGCTGTGATGAACGTGAAACACAAACTAAAAGAAATTAAATTTGAATAAAAGGGAGGAATAGGGAGGATTAATAACTGGAGAGGAGCTCACCGGTCGGAGGAAACCACTGCCACTCACCAGAACTGGAAGACTTTGATCACCTCTCCATTTTGCTTCTTCGGTCTCTCACAGCCCTGTCTCCCGCTTAAAAGGACTTGCTGCTGCTCTCAGAGCTTCCTCCTCCACCCAGAAGGCACGATGAGTCTAGGTAGTCAAGGAGGGAGGTTCAAAATATAAAACAAATGAAACGCGCACCAGCGTAAACATATCACCCCCCGTGATTCCTGGTTCTCATTTCTCACGAAATTAACCATCTCTTGATAAATATAAGGTGAATAGGCAAAATGCACGGAAGAAAAGAAGAAACAACAGTAGCTGATTGAAGGTTTTTGCAGCTTGGTTGATGTCCAGTTGTCTCTTTTGTTGGCGGCTGCATGGCAGGCACTGTCATCCATGCTTTAATATCCATTGCAGGGCACGTCAATAGGGAAATAATAATTAGCAAGATGCAACGATGCTTTTATTTATAGGGGGGACATGTTCTCCTATCTCTTGGCCTTGGCTGTGGTCGTTGTTGTCCTCCTCTGTTTCTCCTCCACCGCTGCTAATATCAGTGAGTGGCGAGGGTCGTTCTTCTCAGAAGATTTTCTTCCAGACCGAATGCTGTCGTCTCGGTTGAAGTTTACCCTCCTCTTCTCAATTTCGATGGGCTCTTGAATTAATCGGGGTAAGTAGGATTTTTCACTCAAGATAACCTTCGTCTCCATCTTCAAGATACGGTGGTCCTCTCTCGAAAGGTTGTGGTCTGCAATTGCCGATTCTTTTCTATTGCCGGGCAGGATCGCTCTCTGATGCTCTTAAAGTTGGCATGCCACGGACCTTCCGCTTTGCCCTATCTTACCAAATGAGCACGGTATTTCGTATACTCCTTCTGTGTGAAGGATGTGAAGCCGATCCTTCACAGATGGTAGTATAGTTTTGTTTTCTTCATTGTGCTGAACTGTCTCTACTCCCTGCACCTCTCGCTAGGGAAGATGCTGAAAGACGATATATATGGGGCCATGTCGACCACATCACCTTCACTTCGACCATCAGGGCCTTCCAATCGGTCACCGCGAGGCAGAAGAAGAAATTTGAGCGGCTCCACGGAAGACAACATCCGAAGCCTCTGGTTGGCAACACCAAGATCATCCACAACCAGGCGGGGATCCATCTCAACGAAGCAGTCATGTCTGTTTTATCCAAGGGAGTGAATTTTGCTCTCTCTCCGCACCGAATACCAAAAGAGGAAATGGTAATTGGCATAGAAAATGTGCTGTGAAAATTACCACCAGCCAACCTGATACCCCTGGAGGTTGCAGCCATCATCTCTAAAGCTTGTGTCCCGAAGCCCAACACATCCGCTGTGGAAAAAGGTGCCCTGCAGGAACTCAAATCCAACTCCCAGGTCGGGATTTAACCAGGGCATGTTTACAAGGGCAACGCTACCGTCATCATCTAGCTCAATTACCAGCAGAAAATTGAGACGTTACTGGAAGATCCGACTTACATCAAAATTTAAAAAAGATCCACTAGCCAGAGGATAGGAGGTGAGGAGGCAAGAGAACTGATCACCCATATTCCTCCAGAAGGGCAGTGGAGACTTCTGCCATCTTCATCGAGGCTGCCACGATTGTACAGATTGCCAAAAGTACACAAGGAAGGCACGCCCTCTACGCCCTATCGAGAGCTCCCCATCGGATCTCCCACCTATGCCTTGGCCCGTCATCTCGCCTGGCAGTTGCAACCAGGGTTGGGCACGAATCACCTAGTATTGATTCGAGTCACGAATCATGAATATCGAAGGAAATTAGATTCGAAGCACAAATCACGATTCACTGCTGTAAATTTGATTCAAATCTCGAATCATGAAACATGTGATTTTTTCCTTTAAATATGATTCGTGCGGTTCACAAATCATAGAATTATTGCAGAATGACAATACCACTAAGTAATGGTCACATTCTGAACATTGCTCCCATAATTGGGAACCTATACCAATCTTTTCGCCGGTTAATTAACACTTGTGTAGATACATTGTGGATCAACTGAATATCATAAATTACCAGTTCTGTGTACAAGCCTTCAAGCCACCATAAAGGTGTGTGGCAGGGGGTGAATTCTCACCAAACATGCACTACATATCATGCATGAAAAAGGAGTAGTAATAGTATACTAGTCTAAACCTCACTATTAAAAAAATAAATATAGCAAAGTAAGCATGCAAAAACATGCTGTTAGTTGGGTTACCTTCAAGTCCTTATACCAACATGCAGCTACCTATGATATACATTGATTCACTCATATTGGACATATTTACCGCTATTCATATCCCTAATTGTGCGAGGAAAAAAGGGCATTTAGAATCTGTCATTTCTGCAATCAATTTCTCTAACTTTGTGATTATGGTCCAGTCTACCATATTAAGTTGGGGTTCGCAAAATATTTTTAACATCATCACTGAAAATATTATCTTGGAATTTATTTAGGGGAAGAACTCTACATTTCAACCTGCGATCAGACAATGATTCCCACTTTAATTCATTTAATAGACTGGTTACGCTTAAATAGTTATCGTACTGTCCCTTTACAAATCTTGCCGATGTTCGCTGCACACGTTCAAGTTCATTTTTTAGACTGATTTGATCATCATCATCATCATCATCATCATTGGTCAACAATCCTAGGATTGGTTTGAAGCAGCTTTCCACTCGATTCTTCTATCGGCCAACATTTTCATTGTGACGTAATTCTTCTCTTTTACATCCTTCACAACCTGTTCCATGTATCTCATACAAGGCTTGCCTTTTAAAATCTTCCCGTTCACTTTTCCCTTGACGATAGTCTTCATCAGGCCATCAAGTCTCACGATATGGCCGATTAAGTTGTCCCTTCTTCTTTTTTGAGTTTTCAGCAGACCTCTCTTTTCTCCTACTCTTCTTAGGACTTCCTCGTTACTTACTCGGTCGATCCATTTAATCTTCAGTATTCTCCTGTAGCACCACATTTTGAATGCATCCACCCTTTTCTTCTCCGCTGCTCTCATCGTCCATGCCTCACTGCTGTAAAGAAACATGCTCCAGATGTATGTTCCTCGGCTCCCTAGGCAACAGAACTCTTTCACCTCTTCAAGTTTTTGTTTTACTAGTTTGATATTGGTTTTGGCCTCTCCTTTCTTGCTGCACACCAATATCTTATAGTCTTCTTCTCATTTATCTTCAGCTGATATCTATCCATTATCCTTTGCATTGTTATTAGAGTCTTATTCAGATCCTTCTCTGTCTCTGCTACAAGTACTGTCATCAGCAAATCGCAGCAGCTTATTTTTTCTCTGAGGATAGTCACTCCAGAAGACTTCTCTTTAATTTCATTGATGGCTCTCTCGATGTAAGCATTAAAAATGACTGGAGACAGTGCACAGCCTTGTCTCAACACTTTCCTTATTCTTGCCTCTTCACAGCTGGGCCCAGATTTAATCACAGCTACTTGGTTTTTGTACAGACAGTGTATAATTCTTCGGTCATTGTAGGACACTCCAATTCCCTTCAGAATTCCAAGCATTAAATCCCAATCCACGTTGTCAAAAGCCTTCTCTAAATCCACAAATGCAATGAATGTCGGCTTGAACTTCTCCATTCTCTTCTCTATGAGTAGTCTAAGGGCCAATATTGCTTCCCTTGTACCCTTACTTTTTACCCTAGCTTTTGCAGTCCTTCACATGGTTTCTAAATCTCTGCTTCACTAAAATGTAATCTATTTGATATCTTCTTCTGTCTCCTGGCATTTTCCATGTGTATCTTCTTCGGTTGTGATTTTTAAACAATGTGTTGGCTACTAACTTATGCTGTGTGCAGAACTCCATCAGTCTTTCTCCTCTTTCGTTTCGGATTCCCAATCTGTATTTTCCAGTTATTCTTCCATCTTGACCTTGGAGCCAACGATAGCGCTCCAGTCTCCTAAAATAATTAGGTTTTCTTCTCCTCTTACCTGTTTTATAACTTCCGTGATATCTTCGTAGACGTCTTCCACTTCTTCATCTTCATAGTCCGTCGTATGCATGTAAACCTGAACCACTCCGGTATCTACAGGTTTGGTTTCGATCTTCACCATTATTATCTTTCTTTGTACTGCAGGAAGCCCTTCACACGCATTTACTCCAAGAAGCCCTTCACACGCATTCCACCTTCACTCATGTGAAGAAGAGCTGCTGCCCTCTTCTCTGGGTGATGAGAAGCGTAATTATTAGTGGCTTCTGGTCGCCAAGTCATGGCATCTTCACAGGTTCTGTATTATTTAGAGACCTACCTCACCCAGGGATAGACCAATACCCCCTCGGAATGCCGTCGCTTTTTGTCCACCACTGCTTATTCGACGAGTAAACTCGCTTATCTTGCAGCTAACCTCTATATCTAGAGGTCGACCCACCATCCGCAACCCAGTGGATGCACTCGGTGGCTTTAAGCTCAGCCGCGAGACCGATTTCGTAGGGATCCCATACACTGGCAGCATATTCCAAATGAGATCTAACAAGGGAAAAGTAGCTGACTTCTCGTACATGATCGTCACATTTACCCAGTACTCTTTTGATGAATCCCAGTTTATGATTAGCTTGACCCATTATTTCACGTATGTGTTTACCCCAGGAAAGATCATGTGACAGTCTTATTCCAAGATATTTAATGGATTCCACGTTTGCTAATTCATTATTACTTATTTTGAAGTGCTAGAAGGAGAACAATTCTTTTTCCAAAAATTCATTACCACGCACTTTTTTAAAATGTAGTTCTAACTGCCATGTATCACACCATTTTTCAATTTTTTGTAGGTCATCATCAAGGAGTCTACATGTAATAAATGTAATATTCGTGGTCATCATTTAAATGTAGAACATTTCATTGCTATTTTTTCAAAACAATTTAAAGTCACACTTGAACAAATCTGTAATATAGTGTAAAATATATTATTGAAGTTAGCATTAACCGTATTGTTGCACTTCTGACTTATACTTACACAGTAACTGTCGGTGAAAGACTGATGTACGTTTCTAGCAGTGAAATCAGTGATATTAATTCGTGATTCATCAGTGAATCGTGAGCTGCATCACAAAAGTTCAGTTCACGAATCACCTCAACTAAAAAAAAAAAGTTGACTCACGGATCACGAATCATTAAAAAAAAAAATGATCTGAAGGACGAATCACAAATCACAGTTTGTGATTTGTGAATCATGATTCGTGATTCATGAAGACGAATCATGCCCATCCCTGGTTGCAACCATTCATTGGACAAACCGGCTCATGCGTGACAAATTCCGCGGATCTCGTCGGGAAAATAAAACAAATGAAATTCGTGGAAACGGACATCCTGGTCTCCTTTGGTGTGTTCTAGATGTATTCACGAAGGTGCCAATCAAGGACTCTGTAGACATCCTAAGAAAATTGCTTCCATTTGGGTTACCAGCCGATTTCCCCAAGATGGTTGACAAGGAGCAATCACTTCCTCTGGGATTCTATGAACAAAAGGATGGAGCAGCCATGAGAAGTCCTTTCTCCCTGGTTGTGGCCAATCTCTTTATGGAGCATTTTGAAGAAGGCAGCCTCCGACCAACCTGCTGGCCACGCTACGTCCAAGATACGTTCGTCATTTGGCCCCACGCGACGGAACAATCACAAGTCTTCCAGAGGGAAATCAACTCAATACATCCTTCCATCCATTTCACCATGGAGATGGAGGAGAATGGGACCCTACCATTCTTAGATGTGAGGAAAGGAGACGATGGATCTCTGCGGCATTCCGTCGACAGAAAGAAAACTCACGCGGATCGCTATCTCCATGCGACCTCCCAGCAAGGCAAAAAGCGGCACTAGATAAAACCCTATAATGCACAGGGCCAGAGTGTGAGAACACTGCTCTGAAAGACGAGGAGTCTCACACATGTGGTTGCTGCTCTCGTCGGAAATGGGTATCTTCGGGGTCGTTCGTGAGGAGACACATGAAGATGGAGCCAAGATTGCCTAAAAACAACCGTCCAAAACCGAAAGGATATGTCATCATTCCCTTTGTCACCGAATCATCCGAATGCATTTCCCGGATACTTGGCATAGAGACGCAGTTTGGCACGATGACGAAAACAAAAGACATACTACCATCCGCAAAGGATAGCAAGGTACCTGTGATAGCAAGATCACTGGGGTGTAGTTCCCCTTTTTGCTGATGCTATGAACCTCAGAACGTAGGCAAATGAGTGGATCAATTTAATAAAAGATGAAAACCAATTTGTCCAGGTCAGAAAATTTGCTTGCTTGACAAGACCAACCATAGAATTGATTGATTTCAATTCTGTTAATAAGGATAAGTGAAGTTACCGCCATTTTCTTTTGGTCACTGATCTTCAGGTAACTGCAGAAAATAGGGTCCCTTCCAGAATAAGGTGGCGTCTGGCAATTGACTTGGGAAAATACCCCGTGATGCACAATCAGCAGGATTTTGTGCAGAATTTATATAACACCATATGGAGCACAGAAAATAATCACTGATCATGGAAACTCTATTAGCCAAAAAAACTTTTAACTAAAAGGTGCATTCCACCTAGACAGTACAATATTAGACTATGCCCAGGCAAAAATGCGAGAAATGTGAATTCTATCCTTAATAAATTTAAGATGGGATTTAATAATTTAGCAAGTAGAAGGGCAGCTAAAAGTTCAAGCCTGGGAATTGTAATTGTTTTTATAAGAGCCACTCTCATCTTAACTGCCAAAAAAATCATGGATCTCTCTCCACTAGTCATCGAGACCGAAGCATAGCTCTTTCTGGATGCATCACAAAACCCAACAAGCTGATGTTCCTGAGTGATTGGGGAAAATGCATACTAGGGAATGGGAATTCTAGTCAATAATGGCATCTAGGATACAAATTCTGTTCATTTTGACCTAAAGGATTCAGGAAGGGGATCATCCCAACCAATTTTCAAAGCCCAAAGGAATTGCAAAAAACATTTTGCTCAAAAGACAACTGTAGCAGCACCACCAATGGATCGAAAATTCTCCCTATACTTGACAAGGTCATCATCCTGTTAGAATTGGCCGAAGGATCTAACCCAACCTGATAAGGATTCAAGGGCCCAAAACATTCCTAATGTGTACCTTCAATGATGTGAATTCTAATGGTTGAAATTGTACAGTGGCTTCACACTCCTCTCTAGGAAACTTAGCTAATGATTCCTGAGAGTTGCTTGCCCAATTTCCGAAAGGAAACCCTCCTAAAGACAGTAATTCTATCAGTTCTCGCTGCAAGTCCAAAGCAACTGAAATTGAATTGGCCCCAGGAACAATGTCATCAACGTAAGTGTCCTGCTGAATGAAGTGTAGCAGCCAAAGGAAATTTTTCTCCTTCGTCCTTCACTAATTGATGAAGGGTGCGGATAGCAAGATAGGGAGCGGAGACAACTCCACATGTTATGGTTTTCAATTCAAAGTCCCGAAGGGCCTGAGTGGAGTCATCTGACCACAAAATATGTCGAAAGCCACGGTCCTCAGGAGCTATTAAAATTTGGTGGTACATTTTAGAAATGTCCATAGAGAAGGCAATTAAGGGAGTTGGGAATGCCACTTGTAAGTGGAAAATATCATTTTGCAACTTGGGACCCATAAGCAATGCATGATCAAGCGAATTAAAAAATTTGAAGAGTGAGAGAAAGCATTGGAGAACAACCCTTAACTTGGGGCCTTGAGGGGTGGATTAATGTGCTCCATGATGAGGCAGATATAGCCCCGACAATGTAGCGCATGACATATGGCCAGGACCCTCATACTCTTTCAAAAATTGACAATAACTAGCCTTTAACCGTTGAGGCAATTTACGCTCCATGTCAATGCACCTCTTGGCAGCCTGGGAATAAGATTCTCCCACAGGGAAGGCTTCTAAATGGCAAGGGAACAATATATACCTTCCCTTGAAGCATCTCTTCAATGAGTAAACACTTCTTTGCACTTGACCTCCTCTCAGGATTTTGAGTAACTTGAACCGTGGATTCCTTCAATTCCCAAATCTTTTTTAATTGACTGACTAGAGGAATTTCCTCAATGATACATAAAGAAGTTTCACGAGAAGGAAGCTTTGGAGAGCTAGCCAAAATATTGCCATCAAAATCCATTCAAAAATCGAATCAATTAAAATTAAATCACAGTTATCGAATGTTTTCCGCCTCACAAGGAAGATCTTAGGGAATAAATCCATTCTCAGAATGAAATCCTCCGTATCTGGTTTCTCGAATTCCGGATTGGCCATGTGAAGATGAGAAATACTGCTTTGAGTAAAAGACGTAAGTGGGAGTGGTGGTAGCTTAGAGGTTAACTGAGGAAGGACTCCAGCCTTGGTATTGAACACTGGCAGTGAATTGTGAATCGGCGAAAGTGACAAAGTAATAAAACCAGAGGCATAGCCAGGGGGCAGATTTTAGTTTTTCCCGTTTTTACCAGACCCATAAATACCTTGGTTTGAATGAATAATTGGTTGTCTGAGCTATCTTTTGAACTACATCGTAAACTTGGTAATAAATGAATTGATGAGCAAAGAAACAAAGTATGAACACCGACTTGGGAAGTTTCTAGGCCCAGTGTACAGCAATGACATGACGAGCAGAACAAGAGAAGAGGGCAAGGCAAAGCGCAGATGCAGAATCAGCTGTTAGCCACTCGTCACCCACCCTACCACTCTCCAGCCATTGCAAGTCAACTCTATGCAATGAACGCAATGTCTTTTATGCCTCAATTTTCCGATTATAACACGAATACATTTTTACAGTAAATACATTTTTACGGGCAAAATGTGGGGATTTTCTAATCACCATTTGCAATGCGCATTCGACTTTTTGAGAACGGCATTCCTCGCTATTATCTGCCACTCTGTTCAGCGCCCAAAAGAACATCGTGCAAAGAAACGCTGCCTACATATAACTTTCCCTTACACTCACGTGCCCTTTTCCTTTTGGTTTCCATATACAATGGTCTATTTGTAGCTGCAATATGTTCATTTGTGTATATGGAAATATTTTATTCAGTAAGTAATTGAATTGCCATTCGCTACAAAGTGATATTAGTATTTAATTCGCCTTAGTTTTTGTCTGCTACTTGCGATAGATATGTTATTATGTAATTTCGAGATGCTACTATTCTTACCTTTAATGCAGTGGATCATGGAATTCTTTTCAGTAAATGTGACCGCTGTGGGATAAGGGGAACTGCCAACAAATGGTTACGATCATAATTGAAGGATAGGAAACAAATGTTGTGGCTACTGGTATTGGTTTGAACAACACCAGGACAAATCATTGATCATCCATGATAGCAATTAACGTCTGGGTTCCACTGGGTAGCATTCTTGGGCCAGTCTAGTTTCTTCTTAATATCAATGATATTCCCAATTACACTAGGACCAAAAACATTGTAATGCAAGGAAATGGTTCTTGGTAATGAATCAGGAGGACCCTAAGCTGTTGCAAGCTAAGCTTGATAGCCTACTAATGCCCCAGGAAAAATGGTCTAACATAAACTAGCTATCTACGAATGTGCAGAAGACCGACCGATAGCATTCCATTTAAAAAAGAGGGAAGTGTCACAGCTAAATCTTAGTTTAAGAGGTCAACCAATGGAGAGGGTAAATAATTCGAAGTTCTTATCTGTGTATTGATGAGTTATTGAATTGGGAGATACATACTAATAAACTAATTTCCACTCTGGCTAAATTTGTTTCAAATATTTTACGGAACCTGGTTAATATTGTGGACTTCAATGTATTGAAAATGGTTTAATTTTGTAACTTTCAGTCAGATTTGTGCTGTGGAATTATTTTTTGGGGGTCATTGCCCAGATCCCGCATAGTTTTTATGATGCAAAATAGAGGTCTTAGGTGTATGGCAAAGGTACCGACAAGGCAGAGTGGCAAACTATAGTTTTATATAGTTGTAAATTTTAACCTTACCCTGTTTACCCATATTTACTACTTGTGTATGCATATTAAGGACAACATGACCCAATCCTGAAATACATGGTCATAATTTGGGATGTGCGAGTTCTCGAAAATTCGAGTCGAGTCGAGTAGTTGGTACTCGACTCGAGTACTTCGAGTATTTTTACGAAAGTTGAGTCGAGTAGTTGGTACTCGACTCGAGTACTTCAAGTATTTTTACGAAAGTCGAATCGAGTAGTTTTTGTTGACAGAGCCGCCAAGGTCAATAGGTTCAGAAATCTGCCGACAGGAAGCGCTATCATCAAAATCTAGTAAATCTCTGGTTACACGATAGATAACACGTACGAACATGTACTTACGTACGTTCATTTGCATTTGCGTGAATGGTATCATGTTCGTTTACGTGAACGGATTCATGTATGTTTGCGTGAAGGAATGGATGAATCAGTGGTTACACGGTCCATGAAACCGCATATGTACCGTATTCCTCCGAATATAGCCTCCTCCTTTTTGGCCGAAATCTTCGTGGAAAAAGTCTGGGGGGACTATATTTGAGCTCAAAGCACCTAATGTCCGTTGTAAAATTCCATCCCCTGAGTTTGAAGGTTTATATCACAAAAATGAGTAGTTCAATTTTAAAATAAAGTATATCGAACTAAATCTTGTTTATTTATATGTTCAATAATGTCAAAAATATATTTTTAGTTGGTTATATTACTTAATTTTTCGACTGAGACAGATAAAAACGCCGAATATTATTCAAGTCGCGGGAAGCAAGTTTGACGTCCACTTGAAGATACAAATGAAAAGCCACTTCTCTTTTCTTCGCTATGGAATAATATGCTAAGATATGGAACATATATTTATCTTAGACTAAACAAAGTTTAAAATAGATTACTCAGTTACTAATTATGTTACGAATAATATTTAAATGTGCGCAATCTCAACTTGCGGAAGTCGGAAATTGAGTTCATTTTGATGGTATTCTTCGTGTTTGAAAACTAAGCACGTGTAAAATGACTTAACAAATTGGGAGAATTAGATATGCTTTCAACGTGTATAGGTATATTTATTTCGGAAAGCGAGCTCCACGCGACAGGACTTTTGCCGAGAGATAAGCTGCTCGAGGTTGTCAAGTTGTAAGCTACCGTAGGTACCGCGCGCACCAAACACCACGCAAGAAAATGTCTCTAGTATGCACAGGAAAAATATCCTTCCCTATGCTTGAATAAAAATTTATAAGTTGCAGTATTCACCAAAATAAAATCAGCGATAAGAGAGATAGCTTTTGTCCCCACATTTCTCGGCTTCTCGACGAAAGAAACAAATTGCTTTTAAATTATCTTCAACTCCGTCTCCAAAATCTTTGCGCGAGGAGGCATAATGACAGTATGCTTTTTTCATGGCGATACTTTTTTCCGCTATTGTCAACTCCTCATGACTCATTCACAGCGATAGGCGATCTGCTTGCAGCAGAAGATTCCACGCACGCACTACCTTTCTCTTTCAGGCATGCTCTGGACAGTTAAGCGTGCTTTTATAGCCGAAAATAAATATATATCGATATTAAATAATCAGCAAATTCTACTGAGATTTCATAAGTGGATTCATATTAATGACTCGAGAGCAAGAGAAAAGTCCAAACGGTGATTTCCGGAACGGAAAGCGTGCGGGACGGAAAATAACCAAGTCTGACAAATTCATCAATACCAAAAATATTGATGAACGTAATAGTATGAAACTTCGTATAACTATTAACAAAGCCCTTAGCTACAATATGTGAAAAGGAAAGTTTGATATCTTGATCTGTGTTGTTCTTACGATGCCCGAATTCGATGGATCCATCCGGTTCCAAAAAATAATTTGCTAAAAATCTGTTCTTAAACACATACTTCAGTAAAAAAATTGTAAAAATAGTTTAATACTACCAGTAAACGTAGAAATAAACAAGCTTTAATTTGATATACTTTAATTTAAAATCGCTTTAGCCATCTAGGAGATATTGGTCTTCAAACTCACGGGTGAAGGAAATTTTGAAACGGATGGTAGGCATATCCTATTATAAGGGCATTACGGATGATATGGGTATTGTATAAAACTTACAAGTTTTACTATTCCATTTTTTAAATTTCCTATTTAGGATTATTAATTAGATCATTAATTTCAAGTTCCTACTCATATCTTAAGATAGATAATTATAAATATCTATAGATAATTAGATATAATAAATTTTTGTTCAAATATATTTCCTTAGAAATTGAAAACTTTAATCCACAGGAATCTATAGAAAATTCATATACATGCTCACATTCATCCGTGAATGAAAATTCATTGTTCAAACATTATTAACTTGCATTAATGGATATTGGAAATAACCCGTGCTGATATTGGGTGTTCATGCATCGTGCAAATCGGGGTGATTGACACAGGTCATTTTTATGATTCTAAGTTCTATCATGTTTAGGCTGAAATCATCGATTTTGAAGAGATGGTGCTAATAATTGGAAGAGGAAGAAAAGTATATGTTAAAAAACTAACTATGTAATTAATGGCCAATCATAAATTTGTGGCACGAGCTTATCAAATATTTACTGCACAAATAAGGCATTTTGTATGAAATTCACTGCACTGTTGGACTAACCCCAGCATACACGACATCCCTGAGAAAGCGTTTAGCTCTGGCAAGAAATACATAGGAATGTGAGATACAAGGAATGCTCTTCTAATTAGGCTTATGTATTCCTTAAGAAAAACTATTTTGCTTCCTGGCTTACTTTCATTATAAGTGTCGTAAGTGTTGTAACTTTGTTTTTATTACATACGTCTCACTTGACTACGTATAAACAGTACAACAAAAAACTATTTAAACAAAATTGTTTGTTACGTTAAATTAACTTTCAATACTCCCCCTTAACAAATCAATTTTGAACTTTTAAATTTGACACACAACAATTAATAACCTTTTCACAAAACACTTTAATTAATTAAGTTTTTACTCCCCCTAAATTTTAACTTTTCCAAAACTATCCCTAGCCAAAGAACCTCCTAACAACTTCCTCTCTTGCTCCAAACGCAACCGCTCCAGCCGAGTTTGCTCAGCCACCTCCAGCCTCTTGAGGCGCTCCTCCTCTCGTGCCAACCGCTCCTCCTCCTCCTTCATCTTCTTCAGAGCCTCCTGCATGGCTGCTATCGTCTTCTTTCCAGGCCCCTTCTTCTTGTCATCCTCTTTCGCCTCCTTGGCACCCTTTCTCTTCTTCTTGTCGTCCCCGTCCTCTTTGGCCGCATCTTCCTCCTCCTCTTCCTCCACGGCAGCACCCCCAGCCTTCCCTTTCTCCTCTGCTGCCTTGGCGCTCTGCTCCTCTGTCTCGAGGGTGCCTTCCCTTTCTCCTCTGCTGCCTTGGCGCCTCAGCCTTCCCTTTCTCCTCTGCTGCCTTGGCGCCTCAGCCTTCCCTTTCTCCTCTGCTGCCTTGGCGCCTCAGCCTTCCCTTTCTCCTCTGCTGCCTTGGCGCTCTGCTCCTCTGTCTCGAGGGTGCCTTCCCTTTCTCCTCTGCTGCCTTGGCGCCTCAGCCTTCCCTTTCTCCTCTGCTCCTCTGTCTCGAGGGCGCCTTCCCCTTCTCCGCTGCAGCCTTCTCCACAGAAGCCTTGGATGCTGGTGCTCCAGCTGTTGCAGCTGCTGCACCCTCTTCCACCATGCTCTTTCCATCTTCCTGACCCTCTTCTGCAGGTTTCTTGACCCCTTCCTGCTTCACGGCCAACTTCTTCTGCTTTTCTCGATCTTTCTTCTCCTTCTTCTGCACAGCCGTCTTGACGGTCCCCTCGGCACCCTTAGCCCATTCCTCCTTTGGTGGTGCCGCGGCATCCGCCCCCTCCTTCCCCTTCTTCTTTGGCACTTCCTTCTCCTCAGCCTTCCCTTCTTTCATGATACTCTCCCCCTAATCCTTCCTTACGCCCGTGTACTCAAACTCCAGCTCTGCCAGCATCTTCTCTACGTCCTCCTCATCATCATCGTCCTTACTGCGCTTCTTTTTGCCCTTCTTCCTAGCGGCCTTGTCTAAATTACAAACATCACAGCTGTCATCTAATTTCCCTTTTATTTCTAATACTGGGATTTTCTTTATACCCTCTTCATGCCAATGTCCAAGTCTATTATGCCAATTCATTACACTACTTAATGCTACTGCATTATGAATTTCAATTTTATCACTATCTCTATCATTTTTTGATTCTTCACACCCTGTCGACACCATGGCCTTGTTCGACATTGCTTCTAGTATGTAAAGTCCCTCTCTCTCTGGAGCTTTAAAAATGTCTTCTCCCTTGAACCTTCCCACATAGAAATCAGCAAAAGTTTTGCATAAAATCCCCTTTTTCGCCAACTTTGAGCAAGATATAAGGTTATAATTGAAATCTGGTACATATAAAACAGCCGTAAGTTCCAAAATTACGTTACCACACTTAGATGCTGACTCTACTCGTACCGTTCCCGTTCCTTCCACTTCAACACTGCCCCTTCCCATATGTACGTAGCCTTTTATTGGTTTTAATGAAATAAATGCCGATTTGTCCTTGCAAATGTAGTCAGTCGATGCGTTGTCCAATATCCACTCATTGTCTTTCATTCTCATAGTCGTCAAATTCACTGCGTTTATACATGATATCGTCTTCATGCCGCTACATACCGATTTAGGTTCATAATCTTCTTCCCCCTTTTTCTTAATATCTTTATCTCTATTTTCCGCGCAATCTCTCGCGAAATGACCACTCTCTCCGCAATTGAAACATTTTCGATTTTGAGGGCAATCTCTGGAAATGTGTCCCCACTTATTACAATTATAACACTTTCTATCATCATTGCTTCCATTTTTCTGCTCTGGCCTGGTTTGGGTTGGGTGATTACCGCGATAGCTGCCCCGTTGTCCTCTCCATCCTTGGTTGAAATTTGACGTCAGCGCTCCGTGTACCGTCTTTTTTTGTCACAGGCCATCTCGTCTTCTTGCAATAATACAGCTTTAACTTTTCTTGTTGATAGCTCCTTGTCGCCACCCAGTATTGCAATGGTGACTCTGTGGGTATTGGGAAGACCTGCCAGGAATAGGCCTGCCAGCTGCTTGTCGTTGAGCTCTAATCCGTATCCTGCACTTTGGACCACTCTGTTCAAACCTTGTATCTCAGCCATATATTGATGCATCGTTTTCTCCGGCGTTTTCAGTACGTTCATCATTTGCTTCATGACCTTCAGGCATTTGGTCAATGTAAAAGATGTATGGATTTCCTTTAGAATGTCCCAAGCGTCCTTTGCAAAGTCGTTATCACCAATATCTTCAACATATTCCTTAGATACGTGTTTCAGTAGGAATGCTAGGGCCTTGCGATTCAGTCGTGCTTGATCGATATTTAAATCATCAACTCGTTCTTCATCAAACCCGGGGTCAATGGCATTCCAAGAATTCTTTTCTATTAATTCAGCTTTCGCTACCTTGGACTAAGAATAATAATTTGTAGTATTTAGCTTTTCAATTCCATATTTCGTCGTCTCTCCGTCCGCCATCTTGATCTTTCCTTTATATTTTTCGCCGGCCGTCTATTCTTTCGTTTCCGCACTTTCTAACAAATTTTTTCTCTTCTCAATTCTTTTTTACTTTTCACTGAGTGCCCTGGGCCCATAACCTGTCGTAAGTGTCGTAACTTCGTTTTTATTACATACGTCTCACTTGACTACGTATAACAGCACAACAAAAAACTATATAAACAAAATTGTTTGTTACGTTAAATAAACTTTCAATAATAAGTTAATAGGGCATGTCACTCATATAGGCCTCATATTATGCCTAAGTGCACTCTAGGTACCATACTGCAAGCTAAGTTACACATTTTTGAGTAATCCTAGGAATGAAGGTAGTTTTCTTATTTCGAGAACTAGAGGAAAATTTACATTATGTCTTTTGGCCAGTGCTATGTGCCATATTTGACTGTTTATAACTATGCATTAGGTAGGTAGACCTGCCATTTGATAGTCTGATTGCTGGCTAACTTTAATTGCGATGACTTAAGTAAGAACTGGGTCTCTTCACTCATGTACAATAATGTACAAACTCGACTTGACTCGATACTCGACTCAAGGTCAAAAAGTGCTACTCGCACATCCCTAGTCGTAATATTTGGCAAAGTGCTGATGTTCACTTTTTTGCCACTCTACAGTGGCATACAATAAGATTCCCTCTTATGTGGCCATCTAAAGTTTAAACCAGCTGCCTTCACACACTAAAAATGCTCCCACTAGGGATACATAAGAAATGTTTAAAACTTTTTCTGCTTGATATGACTTATTACAGTGTGGATGTGTTTTCGGAGGAGTGTTAGAACACTGAAGTAGACTATATATGTATTCTCTTATTTTTTCCTTTGCAGTGTATGTACGTACGACTTGATCTATATTTTGCTGTGTAAAATCCTGGAACCAGTGAAGAATATGAATTTGATGTATTGTATATACTGTACAGCAAATTGTTTCTATGAATTAATACAGTTCATGTGTTTCAATTACTTGAAAAAACTAACAAATATGTATTGATTAGTGCATATAAACCCTTGAAATACATATTAAATAAATTTTAACTTGCTTGGTCAAATGTTGCAAACTTGTTGTCCCCAATTGGTCCTCAGTCACAGGTTGTTACACTGTTTCATTTGAGTTGCTGATTGCTCGCCAATCCAATTGTCTCTGTGCACAGCTCCGTACGGCATCAGGGAGGCAGCGGAGCGCGTTGGGCGGGAGGTGAAGGCTGGCAAGGAAGACGAGGAGTACCACATCAGCGAGGAGCACCTGTTGGCAGGGCATGTCCCGTCCAAGGTGAGGGTGCCCAAGACACTCGTGGTGATATGCCAGCACCCGTAGGACACCCAGTGCCTCTGTGGATCAGTGCCAAAGTGTGCTTTTTGAACTGGGTCACCCTGTACAATATGCGGCATCAAGAAATACTTTTCCTCTTGCAATTAGGCACGTGGAACTGTGAATAGAATAGACCACCGTACTGCTGTGTCCCTATGCTATATCAATTGTAAAAGAAACCGTGACAGTATGTACGAAATATGAATTAAATTTTAAAAATGTACTCCAGGTAAAAGGCCTTCCTCTCATTACTTGTATTGAAGGTCTAGCCTTTGATTTTTTGCTAACATTTCTATCACAAAATTAAAGAGTGACGATGGCTGGCTTAGCTCAACAAACTATGCCATTTCAATACTTAACAGGGCTGATATCCTCTGCTAGCCTTGGGTGTCTTCCAGGTATGTCTTTATTCCCTTCAATGCTGAGAATCTCTTGGCAGATGAGCTAAACGCTGGGAATGTAATTGTACATAAATTATAATAATGATGTTCATTTGCCAAAAGATACATTGCAGTGACAATGTACGAGTGGCGAAGCGTGCGTTTTGAACAAGGGGAAGCATCACCCTGCAGAATAAGAAACCTTCAAGAAACTTGTTTTTTCCTTTTGCCATTAGGCACGTGGAACTGTTAATAGAATAGACCACCGTACTGCTGTGTCCCTGCACTATATGTATGCTACAATTCTTTTTTGAAGTATTTGAAACAACATATCAGACTGAGGAATTACATCAGAATAGAGTCAGCAAAAATGAAAAATTAAAATCTTTTAAAGTTAATAATAGGCCTTGCGGGATACAAACTGCCTCTGAATCCCATAAGGTGACAGAATTTTCCACACTTGAATATAGAAAAGTTTGTTTTTTAGTTCTGTTTCATGAACTGGGTGAATCAGCCTAATTATTGTAATTCCATATTGTCGAAGCTAATTTAAGAAATTTTTTGTAGCTCTGCATCCTGTGCTGCTGTTATTTTAGTTGATTTAGAAAAGAAACTTCTACTTGCGGAAATATGGCGATCAAAATATTTACATGGCTTTATAACTTTGAGAAAGTAAAAAATGTAGTCTATGAGCATAACAGTGCACAAAAATTGCTTGAGGGCATTTTTCTAATACACTCGTCTGAAGGCCGCTGTGTTCATCACACTATATATTATAAACTGCACAATATTTTCTCTCATTTAAATTCCTGTAAAACACCAAAAACATGCCAAGTCAAGGAACTAGCTGATTGTGTGTTACTCACAACTTTAAAAGATGAACATCCTTACTCAATATTTCCACTACATATTCTTAAAATAGTGCAATAGTGTGGATAATTGAGATTCAGTAGCAATATCTGTCATTTCATATAGAATGACTGCTGCAAAATGGGCTAGAAAAACTTTTCTTTTTATTTAATAAATCATTAGCTCTGAAATGGACAATAATAGGTAATTTCAATGTCACCCGACATTTCGAGAAATGAGAGGAAGGCCTTTTATACCTGTAGTATGTTTTTTAATTTAATTCATCTTTCATGTATACTGCCACAGTTTCTGTTGACATTATATAGCGTAGGGACACAGCAGTACGGTGGTTTCTATCAACAGTTCCACGTGCCTAATGGCAAAAGGAAAAAATAAGTTTCTTGAAGGTTTCTTATTCTGCAGGGTGATGCTTCCCCTTGTTCAACAGGCACGCTTCGCCACTCGTACGTTGTCACTGCAATGTATCTTCTGGCAAATGAACATCATTATTATAATTTATGCACAGAATGTCCTCCTCTCCTTGATGGCATAAACGATACCTTGTTGCCTCCCCTTCGAAATGAAAGCACACTTCATAATTTCTTCCTCCATCCCTCCCCTCTGCCATCCATAAACCATTCACTCCCCAATTCCTCCATTGTCTGCTTCCAATACATTCCAATCCAGGTCTTCCTCTATACCTTCTGCCTTCTAACTTCTCTTCTCAAGTTATCTTCACCCATCCTCATATCGCAGTAGATGACCCATACATCTGTTAACAACTAGGACTTTTGTCTTGTTTCAGCCCAGTATTGTAAAATATACTTTGTTATTTGACTGGCATAAAACTTTTTTTCTTCCAAATGCTTGGTGTGTATCCCAAGTCCTCTGTTTGATTGGCAAGAAGGCTCTTCCTCAGCCCACCGTTTGCCATTAGCAACCGATTACGTGTAATAATTGGGATTTTGGCCCAAATATATATTCTTTATTCATCGAAACTGCTTTGTGATTTGTGCATAGGAATGAGGTGGTGCCATCATAGTGTTTTCCAAATGAGTAGATCTTGTTTTTCTTCCTTCTTCCATTAGGTTGCCTACTCACTGAAGCAGATATTTCATGACCTCTTGAGGTTTGCTGCTCACCATTTAAAGTTAGCTGGAAGACTAGTTTTCTGGATTCCAATAATAAGGTATGTTGCTATCAGAGAATTGTCTGCATTGAGTACTACGTGGCACAGTTTTTTCCTCTCTGCAATTCCCTACTTATGAAACTTTAAGATATTGATATCTCTTTTTATATGGGTCTTATTTTTTGTTTTCCACCTGGCTTGTGATTCAGTCATTTCTAGGCATTGTCTCACAGCTTCTCTAATTCATGACAAATATATCAGAATATCATTGGGAAAGAGGTGCATACAATCATATAAAATTGTGGCTATAAGACGTTGCCTTTCCTCAGCAGAACTTATTATGCTCTCTTTCTCTCTCTCTCTCACCAAGTGACGGAAGGCCTCTTGAGGTCTGAAACAGGTCTCAGTGTTGCTTCTTTTTAATAGTTTTATTCGTGCTGTAAATGTAATTGTGTGAATTTTTAAGTACAGCTACTTACAAAAAAATCGTGTACCACTTCCTGATGCAACCCGGCCAACAGGCCTTTAAAATCAGTGATGTGACAACACTGTCGCTGTATTCGAATGCCGAACGCAGTTGCGTCGGCCATGCACTCTCGGTAGGAGATACGCCCGAACAAAACATGGTGAAACCAAAGCCCCAAAGTCATACTTGATACTGGAAGCTCACAAGGGAGGTAGGTTTCCTTACCTCGAAACAAAAGCAGGGCATGTAATGTTGCTATGCATTTAAAATTCACCGTTCCAATTTGAGCTAGCGCCTGCCTTGCCATTTATTAATCTCATTCCCAGTTGAGCGCGTGGTGTTAGCCGTGAAGTGTGTGTTTTTGGGAGGAAATGTAAGGCGATAATTCACATTGATGGAGTGTGCTAGTTACGCTAGAGGAATGCCGCAGTGGACACCTACTGTCAACCAAAATATTAACGGCACTCAATTTTTGAAGGGTGTTTACAAAGTAACCAAAATAACTACAGAAAATTTAATCATATCATTTTTTTTGTCGTTTTATTCTACGTTAATTTTTGTGCACTTTAATTTTCTTTATTATATTTTTGTATTTCTTATTAAAGTTTTGTGGCTGTTTTTTACGTGTTCCACTGTTACACCGTGTTTAAAAGCTTATTTCTCAAATACCCTTCAAATTATTTTATCCATATTTTAACAAAATATATAAAGAAGAATATTTTATGCGTTTCGTATAACTTACAGAATTTTGTCTGCCCAAGAAATGATTCTGTTATCATTTTTATCAGAAATGTTTTTCTCGACTCTTGATTGTCAAACAAATGCTATTTTAATTGTGTTACAATCCTTAGAAATCCTAATGTTATAATACATCGTGGTTAAGAACATGATTTAATCAACTAATTTTATATTAGTTTATATTTGCATGGGTCAGAGTGAGATGGGTCTGTGGCTATTCGTTGCGTTAACGTCACACGGCTTGCCCAGCAACAAATAACCGCTGACCCGTACCATTCTAACCCATAAATATAAATTATATATCAAATTTGTTAGTTAATTTGCGTTCTTAACAACGACGTATTATAACATTAGAATATGGAGCTAAGGATTGCAACGTAATTAAATTGCATTGTTTCGACCAAAAATGTTTCTGATAAAAATGATTGGAGTATAATTTCTTGGACAGATAAAATTCTAAACTTTTAATAGAAAATGCTTGAAACATTCTTTTTTGTATTGCATTAAAATTTGGGTTAAATAATCTGAAAGGTTTTGAGAAGTAAATTTTTAAATTTATTGACATAGAATTAAACGACAAAAAATTGACATGATTTAATTTCCTGTAGTTATTTTGGTAACTTCATAGACACCCTTCAAACTTGAGTGCACATAATATTTTGGTCGACAGTAGGTGGAGATAGCGAGTGGCAGGAATGCTAATGGCACATATGCCAGTTCGGGAGATTGCATGGAAATCGAATATATCCCACGTGACAATTATTAATTTGAAGAAAATGTGAAAACAGAAAAGAATCCCATTAGGTTTCCAGGAAGGTGGGTTCAGGGAGACGTAAAGTCACCACTCTGGAGGAAGCGTGCATAGTGGACCGCGTAAGGGCAAATACTTTTCCGACTGCCGAAGAGACTACTAAGGATGTTGTTAATGTTCCATGGACTTCTTTTATTTATGATTTTTTCATATTTTATATTTTCATTTCTTATCATCTTTCATTTCGTAATAGTTAAGGAATAATTCCGAAAAATATCTTTTTTGCGTAATGCAACAATGAAAAATAGGTTAAAATGATATGCATTTACCTTCTTTTTGGGAATTGGTGAGTTGTAGCCCAGAAAAAACTCCACGGTGTTATGCCCATGTTCTACTATCGTGTCTGAAAAAGATAAATGTTCTCCGCAGTGTCAATGAAACCTCGTTAAGGGAAATGTGTATGATTCAGATATAGGGGTATTAATTTCTCAATGTGTGGCACTGCCCCTCGTAGATAAAAAAAAATATTATGTCTGCATTGTTTCGGGTTTTTTTCCACGTCAGTTGGCTAGTAGACCACTCTACTAGCTAATCACTAAGGTCTAGAAGCTAACCACTAAGGTCTACTAGCCAACTGATGCGGAGGAAAACCTGAAACAATCCAGAGATCAAACCACCACCGCAGAAACCTTCGCTCTAACAAAAATATATTGTTTTTTCTTCTTGATTGCAAATTTTTGTGGTATTGCTGATGTTTCGAAATCTGTTTTATTGAAACTGTTTCGAGGACTCTCTTCCACCTTCAAAATAAGTCAATTTCAGTTAAACATAGGATTTAATACTAAGGCATAATTTTCCAATAACAGTAAGTAGCGTTAATTAAGTGAAACAATGTCAAGTTTTCAATGCTGGAAGGCAATCGAAACTTCTCTCAGGAATAAAAAAAGTCTCTCTCTCTCTTCGCCCGTAAGCTTCCACTCCTCAGCAACACCTCCTGCCACACACTCTCGCGGTGGCTTGCATGGTATTGTGAGACTGTGAATCTATGAGACTGGTTTCACCGGCACATTTGTCCACGGGATTTCTCGACTATTGAGAACGACAGTCCGATGAGGCAGAATCGGCAACAGATGGTCCACGAGTGTTCCTCGAAAAGCGGTTTATTCATAAAATCTCTTAGCAATATGGGAAATTGGGGTTCACTAATGTAACGTATCAATTTTAAGCCATGGCATGCTGGGGAGTTGGGGAGCCGCCATGTTGGTTTTTGTACAGAATATTTATACGGAGACATAGGGAAATATGGCGTCGGCCTCGACAATGGCCAATTTGTCATTGAGCCTGGTGATTCAGGTCATTCGGGAGATGCATTCCCAAGAATAGAAATTGTCTCGCAAGGTATTGTTGAACTCGCGGCAGGACGGAGGGAGACTAATTTTGGCCGAGCGTTAACAATTAGGTTGTGCCTATATAAAGAGGGACGAAGAGAGAGACGGGGCTGCTAGGGAGGCTGATAGTCCAAGAAGAGGGAAGTGGTCTTCTAGGCGAGTCTGATAGTCTAAGAACAGTGAAGGGGCGTCTAGCTTCTAGTCTGATGGTCTGACAACAGTGAAGTGGAAAGTGGCGACTAAGTCTAACAAGAGAGAAAAGGAAAGTGGCGGAGAAGCCAGGATTAACCAAGGAGACGGGGATCGCCTCAGCTAGGAACTCCAGATAAACTAGAGGGATAAAGCGGTCCACTCCCCACTATTATGTAGGTACTTATTTTTAAGAGGGTACTTGTTATATTTTATGTGAAAGTGAAAAGTGAAGTGGCTCGTGAAGTGATTTATGGCCTGTAAAAATTGAGCCTGAAGATAACAAGAGTGAAAGTGATATATTGTGAGGGTAATATATTATTATAAATGTTTATATTTAGTTGTATTGTGTGTGAGACAAATTAAATTGAAAAGCATATAAATTACACTAAATTCTGTGCTTGCAAGGTCAGCGAGCGAGATGGAGAGGCCGTGGTCCGCATTGCGAAAGGAATTCGTCAGTTGTTTCGGACAGAAACCCCTCCGGTGAACTCCCAGCCCCCGTCTATCACGGGGCCTTCGCGTTGCCAGCTCATGTTTCATTCGGGTTCTCCTGCTACTGAGATCGTGGGCCTGGCGCGATAGCGTTCGCCAGTCGAATACGGCGACAGTGTTGTCACATGGAGGATTTAAAGAGCCTGTTGGGCGGGTTGCGTCGGGAAGTGTTGCGAATTTTTTTGTAAGTAGTTGTACAATGGCCCGCATTTTCCCAGATAATGGTTTTTCACAGCTGGGTCATTCCACGTCAACTCAACCAAGGTCCCATGCTCACCATCTCCGATTTTCATAATTTTTTCCCACTTGATAGATTTAACCTTAGTTAAGAAAAATCCAATATATTATAGCCAAAATGCAAATACTTTCTTAGGTATGAGTATTTGTGTACAGTAACGCTCAGAGGTAAAATCTATCCGCATTGTGGTGGATCGACCCCACAGGGGCTCGAACCTTCCAACATAATTGTGGGTTCTTGCCTTTGGTGTCGAGATCTCGAGCGAGCGAGTGAACCAAGCAATCAAGCGACAACGCCTGCAACAATCATGGAATGAACCACCAACTCACTAACCAACTAACCCCGATACTAGCCGTACTAGCTGACATACAGGGTCTTCCACGGATCTTCCGCGGAGGAGGCGATAGTGGGGAGAAAGCGGGAAGTTTCCATAACTAGAAAACATGCAAATAACTATTCTCCCACAGGAACAGGCTGAGGGCCAGGTGCGAAAGGTCAAAAGTGAAACTGTATGTCAAATTGGGCTTATCAACCATTTTTGTACCCCTGTAAAAACTAAAGTAAGAAGCTGGTACAACTTTTAGATGTCATAGATGTGCAACTCTAGTCTTTAAAAAAGCTGTTACAAAGGTTCTCACTTGTAAACCTTTTTTGCTATAAATATGTATTCAAACTTGGCAGTTTTGACAGATGTCCTCCAAAAAATGAAATACAAAGAAAATAGAAATACAAAGTTTATTTTGTCATTCATAAGTAAATTCCATAAAGTGACACCTGAAACTATCAATTCTTCTAATGCCTTGGCCTTGGCCGGTGGTGTACTACACTGACCTTGCGGTTGGGGTGTCATTTTCTTGCGCAGGTAATTGGTGTAGTCGTGCAGATTCTGCTGCGACAGATGATTACATTCAGGATGCATCTCACACCACCTCGCCATGTATCCCCTGCGACTTGGCTCACTGGCAGCATGGCAAGCTAGAAGGTCTCCCCTCAGGGTCTCCATCCACTTCCCTTTTTAAATGGCATAGATTTGCCACACCCAACTCTACTAGGGCCCTCATCCGAGAAGAGCCGGTTGTGGCTGGTGTTCCTGGTACTCTCTCTAGGAACCAGTGGAACCGTGAGTGGGGTGGTCAGCCCCACTAGCAGACGGCCACCATTAGCCGACTGAAGCCGTTACCGGGGACGTTACAAGGAGGCCGGTGGTCCGTTTTTGACCCCTGCCCATTATTATTATTATTATTATTATAAGAGTAAACATGGACATATGTACATACATACCACTTTAAAATATATGAGATTTATACTTTATACAATTGTCACTCAAGAAAATATTTACACTTATATTTTTTCGTTAACAATAGCTGTTTAATTGTTGAGATCTAATTGTTTGTTTTGTTTTGCAATTGTGATCAAAGGAGTGAGTATCGTGAGGAAGACCTGCCGAAGCACAAGTGCCTCACCCTGGTGGCTAATTCGGAGCAAGTGCTGTCTGTTCACTCGAGTCGACGTCTGCTCACTTATGAGAAGACGACATCGGAGGTATGTCTGCCGCTTCCCTCCTCCTCCTCCTCATCTTACTTGGTGGGGGAGCAGTTGAAATCTTGTAAATTTTTCTAAAGTCCTCTCTAATGACCTCTTGTTTGTGTATTTTTTGTTTGCACTGTAGGTGAAATTTTCAGTTGGTTTTTCTTCTTTCGATAGAGAAAAATATCATTCACCTAGACTGGGACTTGAACTTGAAGCCCCCACTTTTGTGTCAAGTGCTGAAGCCATAGCCATGCCATTTGATGGCATTCTTATTCCCTGAGTGGATAATCTAGAGGCTTTAAAGTGGACTGAAGCAAACTGCTGTAGTTACACAAACCAGCCATTGTCATGCGCACTGCACGACTATCCACAAGGTGAACTTGAAACACTGTAAGATGCTTACTTCATTTGACAGTTCAAAGATCACAAACTAAACTCAATAAACCTTAAAGGAGCTACATGCTACTATGGGCAATAGCAGAATTACCATGGAATTCCTAGAAATCCAGACACGACTAAGGCCCGGTTTCACCAACCAATTGCTGATCAACAATTAAGTGACCGTCGATCATTTGTCGATTGACGATCAAATCCCTCTCCTGTTTCACCAACATTTGATCTCAGATCATGATTGCCGATCGTATGATACGTAATCTTGGAACGTAAATGCATCATAGAAATAAAAGGAGATGTTCTATTGGCTGTAGCTATCACGTGATAAGGGTACGCTAGGTCCTTAGGTCGGATCCTAGGTCGGATATATAAACAGTGTGGAATTGACTAAAAGTTTTACTATTTTATTCGTTACCATGAATATTACAAATTTCCACAAAGTGACGCCTTCAGTGTTATCTAAGGGTACGCTTGTTAAAAGACATAGCACCCAGGGTATTTAAAATATGAATCAAAATCGATCGGAAAATGTTGTGGAAAGACAAAAATCTCGGCTCTTGGATCTCGTCAAGGAATATAAACAAACAAAAAACTGATGAAATTTACGATAGAGCAAAAGTTAGTGGCATGGGATGATTTAGCATTGCCTTTTATTGCCCAAGAAATGAACGTTGTAAGGCTGGAATAACAGCTTATAACATGCTACGAAAATATGAAGCGACGCTCTAAGAAGAATGCCGCAAATGACACGGCTTGTTGTATTGCTGCTTCGCATTTTTAACAATCTTAGTTATGATTTTCAACCGATTTATTTCATTTATCGCCAATGCCTTCGCACCATCGGTGTCATTATACAATACTATTGGAAGTCATTCCCCAAAAATAAATGATCTAGGGCATTGCATCATTGAAATCAGCAAGGATCACTCTCATCCCCTGAGCAACTCAAAAGACAATATGCAATATAGAGCAATTGCAAAGGTATGCTCTGTTTTAAGTCATGCTTTTATGCACATTCCATTTTTAGATGCATTTCGTTATTACATCACTTTATTTCAGCTAGCAACAACACGGAAACTATTTTTGAGGTAATTTTCTCTTTTTTGATTTGAGACATTATGGCATTTTATTAATTTTACATGTACATGCACCATACCTAAGCTACTATGCATTTAAAACCTTTTTTGTGCAAATACATGCATGTAAAATTTTAAGAACAGCATTCAGATTCAATAAAAATAGAGAGATAATAAATATCATTCTCCAGAATTAATTAATTCTGAATGTACTTCACAAATCACTTGACAACTCTCTCAATGCACCCTCTCAACTCCTACTACTTCATATGGGTCATTCCACCTCAATTCAACAAACGTTTGTCCCTTAGGGTCTCAGATTTTGATAAAAATTGGTGTATGGGAACAAAATCAACTCAAACTGAATACCCTCAAACAGTTTTGCGAAAAAATTTTTTTTGAGCGAATCATGCATGTTTTAATTTTTTTGCATTTTTAGCAAAAATCCGAGCCCTAAATCATATTATCACTTATATCTCCGCTTGTAATTGTCATACAGCAATGATTAATAGCTCTTTTTAAAGCTAAATCATTATTGAATGCAAATATATCAATAAAAAATTATTTTCTTCTAAACCCTATTGTTGTTAAGTACTAATGCTTAAAAAATTATTAATAAACTTTTCTCAAATACTCCATCTCATAATCGGCTGAAACTTTATTTCAGTAATCTATCCATACCCAGCTTACTCTTCCAAAAATAAAATTTAGTGGCATTTCATAAATGCGTTTTTTATAAATACATATTTAAACATTTACAATTTTCTTTCTCGCCGCCCATCGGCTCCCCCAGTTGTGATACATGCAGCAGACGCGATGCAAACCTAAAAATTTCCTAATTGCTCAAGGTTGTGGCTATATGAGATAAAAATATATTATAAACTATAAATGTTAACAAAAATTGTTATTTGTTCTTTCACTTTTGGAGCTAAATATTGAGTTGATCCAAATTTCTCTTGAATTTTTGCCCCAAATCAGCTTTTAGGCAGTGTTGACAGGACTAAATTTTTTTCGCTGCATGAGTTAGCTTCAGCAAATATTTCCTTGAGTTGACTTAGCATTTCACACCCTCCTAACTCTTATGAGCCGAAGGAAGTTTTTGCTTTTCCCCATACTTTCCTGATTGCTCTTCGATAAACAGAAGTAATTTAAGAATTTTTTCTATAGAGTATTTTCTGCTTCTCTATTTTTTTCTATTTACTGTGATATACCGATTTTGGATAAATTCAGGTTGATTTTTTCTAGCACAGATTGACGTGGTGAATAAGGTGCACCATCGTTCTCTCCTTGTGAGTCACTGTCATTGCTGGAGTTGTTTGTAGGTAGGGATACATGAGCCTCCGCAAATTGCAAACCAGAAGGCCACGGCTGTGACAGTACTGCTTCTGCAGCCACAAGCTGCTCAGGAACGTCTTCTTGATGACTGATGGGAGAACTTGGTGTATCATCTTTCGCGACTCCCTTATTCAGAAACACTCTGCACTGACGACACAATTTTCTGCCCTCGACCAAAGACATCGCTCTAGTGCTGAAAATTTTCGATTTGTAATATTTGGCAGTAATTGTATACAAATTAGCACTACAGATAATGCAATGCAGTTTCAGTGCATTACAACACTGTTTTTGACGCTTTGAATAGAAAGCAAGAAAGGATTTTTCATTGTTAACGCACACTGTGACCACTTTGACACCACTTCTATCCTCGATGAGCTGCAGATCTCTTCGATACATTTAAAGACTTTCTCGCGAACACTTTCCTCCTCTCACTGCGCCGATGGAGCAAATTTTGACACAATTTTGACAATTAGTTTAAAAAACTATGTACGAGAAAAAAGAGAAGGCAGACAGCTCTTGAATAAGGAGATGCACACGTGGTGACAGAGCAAAACACACTGAGACTTCTTCGGTGAATAAACGCGGCTGTCAACAAAAACATGTGCAGCTAGATGGTCTTCCTTCAAGCTTTAAGGCACATACCGCAGTGGGCAGAATTGCCTACCAACGGGGTCATAAAGATAGGGTTCTGAAAGGAAGTGGAAAGGTTTTTACCCTCTTGTCCTAATCCGTAGGTGCCATTAAATATTTCTTTTTAGAGAGAGCTATGTGAACGAAAAACGTCTCAATGCATGAAAAGCCACAGCTGCAGGCTCTCGACTCGAATTGAAAATGAAATGTGTTTGCATGGATAAAAAATATTTTGACACTAAAATCGGAGTTTGCAGTAAATTTTTCTATAGAGATAAAAAGAGCGAGATAGCAAAAACGAAGACATTTTTCTGCTAGAACAAATGATGCAAAAATTCCATAATTGTAATTTTTTTTCATTTCATTTCATCAATGAATTATACTTGAAGATTCTGAAAAAGGTTTTTCATATTAACTGTCACAGATTTTTAGCTCAAATAAAAGTAAATCCGCCTGGAAACTTAAGTGGGGCTCAATGGTAAATTTCTCTGCAAACATCCATTTAACAGAACAAATAACAATTTTGTTAACATTTATAGTTTATAATATATTTTTATCTCATATAGCCACAACCTTGAGCAATTAGGAAATTTTTAGGTTTGCATCGCTTGTCTGATGCATGTATCACAAATGGGGGAGCCGACGGGCCGCACGAAAGAAAATTGTAAATGTTTAAATATGTATTTATAAAAAACGCATTTATGAAATGCCACTAAATTTTATTTTTGGAATAGTAAGCTGGTATGTTTAGATTACTGAAATAAAGTTTCGGCCGATCCTGAGATGGAGTATTTGAGAAAAGTTTATTAATAATTTATTAAACATTATTACTTAACAACAATAGGGTTTAGAAGAAAATAATTTTTCTTGATATATTTGCATTCAATAATGATTTAGCTTTAAAAAGAGCTATTAATCATTGCTGTATGACAATTACAAGCGGAGATATAAGTGATAATATGATTTAAGGCTCGGATTTTTGCTAAAAATGCAAAAAAATTAAAACATGCATGATTCGCTCAAAAAAATTTTTTCGCAAAACTGTTTGAGGGTATTCAGTTTGAGTTGATTTTGTTCCCATACACCAATTTTTATCAAAATCTGAGACCCTAAGGGAGAAACGTTTGTTGAATTGAGGTGGAATGACCCATATGAAGTAGTAGGAGTTGAGAGGGTGCATTGAGAGAGTTGTCAAGTGATTTGTGAAGTACATTCAGAATTAATTAATTCTGGAGAATGATATTTATTATCTCTCTATTTTCTTCTGACTTTTTTGTACTTCTATCGCTTCAACTAGATTTACAAATGCATCACTCAAAAATAAACTGCAAAGTTAACGTAATGATTCCACGATTTAATTCTGTAATATAAATGTTTTCCAATCATTTCCTTTCGCCAAATTTAATTATTTTTTTACTTATAATTTGGCATGAAATTTCTGATCATTTACTTTTTTTAACTGCCTACTAGGATTACCCTAGGAATACAGCACGGCTGTATTCTTAGGTAGTGTTAAGGATCGAACTCGCGACTGGCAGTACACTAGCCCTCATTTTTAACAACTAAGCTCTCATAGGTTCACGGGAATCTGGCGAATGTAGGCAACCCGCATGACATTCGGCTTAATTTTTTTCTCGCACATCCTGGCCTATGGAGAAAAAGGTCAAGACGAGTATTTTTTATTTTTTTTTCCTCGTTTGTGGCACGGAAAAAATCTTCTTCTCATTTCATGACCCGAGTTACTTAACCTCTCCTTGTTGGTATCTACCATACGTACATTCCATTCGCGGGGCGCATCGATCACGAGGCCGCGAGATGTTAAAATCTCCGATCCGGATCTGAATTTTTACTGTCCTCGGATATGATTTCAGTAGCGAATGAAATGAAAGACCCGTGGATCTTTGGATCCGACCCGACCATTCTTAATTTATGAGTGGTACATTTGTAAATCTAATTTAAACAACAAAAGTATAATAAAGTGAGTATTCAGATGAAATGGTTTGAAATTCAAGATGATAACATTTTCGATGCAATGACTGAAAGAAAAATTAAACTGCGATACGGATCGAACTTCGCACAGTAAAGTGGTCAAAATAGGAGCTTAACAGATAATTTCACAAAGTTAATTGTTTTATGAGTCATAACCAGATTGCATGTATGCACTATCCATGTCTTAGCCACCATTAAAGAAAGCACAATGCAAAAAGACTCCACAAAATCATGTTATGAAAACTCAATAATGATATAATACACATTAAGATTGAAATATATATATATTAGCTACCAATCATCATTGTGTGACATCTCACTTTAATTTCAACTAGAAGATATAAAAAGATATTTGTTTAAAAATATTGGCTTACATTTACCTGATCTAACATTCAAGTGCAGAACATAGTACATGAAAACAAGATTCTTACTCAACAAGTGCACTTTCAATTGTAGATAATAAATAGTTGGCACATTTTAATTGCAATGTTTCCCTACCTATTACCTGTAACTATATTATCTCGTGATTGTAGATATCCATCCAAAAGGAATAGGCCTGACAAAGTGGAATTCACCACAACTGAACTGGATTTAGTTCATTAAGCTAATTTACTTCAAATGTTTTTACACTGATTAACTACATTAATATGATTCATTTGAAGAACAGGAACAAATATATTCAATCTAAAACCGTCCCATCACTACAAGGTGGTCACGAACTAATGGACAACGAATAAAGGGCAGTAAAAATAAATAGAAAATAACATATATTAAACGCATTACATACCACTTATATCATGCAACATGGCTATTTCTTTTAGAATTAATGAAAATAATACCGGATATGTGAACACAACATCGAATATGGTATGACTGTGTATAGCAACATGTAAACAATAACGCAATACATCTTGTTTTCCTGACTGGAGAAAGCAGAATCTTCAATTTTATCTTCAGAATGAAAAATCAAATATATATGCAACAACAGCATATCATATGAAGCATAATAATGGTTGAAATCCGTAAAATAATTAACAGAAAGAACAACCACACACTATCACGTCTGCCTACGCCGTGCGATTCACCAACACATGAGGTTAGTTATTCATTTCATGTATCGACGCGGGAAATTTAACTTGATTCATAAATGGGTGAATATTTAGAATTGTACCTGAGGATCTCACGTTACGAAATATCGGCGACTATTACTAATTGATCTATTGAAGTTATCATAGTTTATCTTGCTTGGTTTCGGATGCTATTTTAAATGTTTTTAAAAATAAATTCCACTGCCGGCTTAGAGAATCTAAACCACAATTTGAAATCATCTTCCTCTGCATGCAAACATATCATATTCTGAGGGGCCTGTTGTGGTTCCTTAAGTGGGAGTAATCAATAATTATTTCCACGTATTCGCCTGAAGACACTTCGCAATCAGCCATATCAGTTGATTCTCGATTTGATCGTCAAAAATCTGCGGTCAACTTGACAAGAGATTTGATCCCCAATCACTGCTGATTGTTGTTGGTGGAACAGAATCAACAAAATCGACGATCAAAGTCATCGCCGATCAAGCGTTGATCGTTGTTGGTTAAACCCTAAGTGGAATCCTTAGTGTTTTCCAGTTGTCTGTATTGAGTGCTAAGCCCTTAATTTCTCAATTAAATTATAATATAAATGAATAAGCTTGATTTTTCCACAAATTTTATTTACCTGTCATCATCTGGTGTATACTACAGAAACAGTTTTTTCCAGCAAGCATATATACCAAAAGTGAAGAGGGGTTTGAGTTTGTTAGGAAGGGGGATGGGGGTAATAAATGTGAAAAGGGATGGGGAAAGGGGGTATTAAAAGTCTAAGGGATGTGGAAGGTGAGGGAAAAGGTTTAGCGTTGAGTGAGGCATGGGGTCGTCGTTATGGTGGGTGGGTGTCCCTGAACAGTGAGAGGAGGGGTGAACGGGAGGCATACAACAAATCATTAAGGATTTCACCCTTCGAACCAACGGTTCTCATAATCTCTAGCAGTTCTGGAGCATCCAGGCAGAGGCCTTTCTTTTCTACGTGCAGAATTTTAGGGGTGAAGCCACGTCTCTTTTTTCCATGAGATGTTTCGCGAAATGGGAGGTGTCATTTGAATTTTTGAACATAAGGCTTGTTTCAAATATTCGAATGACACCTCCCATTTCGTGAAACATCTCTTGGAAAAAAGACATGTAAGTGACGTTTTTCCAAGGGATTCACCGTTGATATAGCACTCAAAGCAAAGACAGAGAGGGATCTGAATAAGGTTGTAATAACCATGGAAAGGACAATGGCCAGATATCAGTTGAAGATCAATAAAAAGAAGACTAAGATATTGGTGCCCATCAAGGAGAAAGAGGCTAAAACCAAGGATCAAGGGGGAAAACTAACACTAAAAGAAAGTTTGGAGAAATGAAAGGAATTGTTTGGAGCGAGGGAGAGGTGGTTGTAGTGACGTCATGGGTGACTTTTTGAAAGCTGCAGGAGCACTTGGAGCCTCGAGTGGATCACTCAAGAACTCGCTCCAAATGAAGCACTCAGAGCGCTGGGAGCGTGTACTGGACTACACTGGTAGTGATTCATTAAGTGTGTTGAAATAGATGCAAAAATTAAAGTTCTGCCATCAACTCAAGTTCGTTCTGCTCAACGCATACGTTTTTCATCGTTTCCACCTACGTTCTGAACTCCTTTTTGAACAAATATATAATTCAAATGAAGTACTGTGGTATGGGTAACTGTTATGACGTTAATAGAATCTCATTAGAAATTTTAAAATGAAGACGAAGGTTTTCGCGTGCCTCCAATGTTGCATACGTACGGAGAAAACCCTGTTTTGTAAAATGACTAGAATAACTTAAATGAATTTAAGTAAATCATTTGAATTTCTGCCATCAACACTGAACTCGAGATCAGATCAATTCCTTCAGACCTTACCCATACTTAATGCTCAGTTTAAATGGAAGACTGTCACATCTGTAGATATTATTAGAGCTGTTAGAAAATTAAAAAAGTTGTAAACCGTGGACACCTTTGGGATCTCTAATTATCTTATGAAATTTGTTATTCATCTCATTGCGAATCCTCTTTCTACTGTTATTAATAACTGTTTCACTACAGGCTATGTCCTGGAGCGACTGAAATACTCAAAGGTGATTCCAATCTAAAAACGAGCAGATAAAAACGTACCAAACAGCTATCAGCAATAGCAATAAGTCCTCCAGAGCTGAGTTAGATAGTGATTCTATGGAAAAAGTGGGCACCAGATTCTACAGAACAGAGGGATCCCTCGTTTCCAGAGAATTTTATCTGTAGAACTCGGTAGAAAGGGAAATGTTTCTACAGAAATTGTGTAGAATTCCTTACGTTCCGTAGAAAATCTGTATGGAATTTTTCAGCAAGGGATTCTCGTCAATATCTTTGAGGCATGTGTCGTCAGGCTTATGGTCCTAAAATGTTCACAGCCCTCTTCTTTTTGGCAATGGGGATGATGATATTCTCCTCAAAGTCCATGGGTGTCTCTCCTGTCGAGTACATGTCGCACATGGTTTTGTACAGCTGAGTAAATTTCTTCTCTCCAGCATTTTTAATTATTTTTTATTTTTATTAGGAATATCGTTTGAAAAAAACATACCACCAAAAGCTACAATTAGCAAAAAAGACCTATAACAACCATAGAATTCTAAATGCAGATAACAAATCCAAAGAAATCTGGAGAATAGTAAAGGAAACTAAGAGTCCCATCAATGGTCAACATGTCCTTAAACTTTTTGACTCTGGTGGTAATATCATTTCTGATTACTCCCAAATTGCATCTAATCTAAATGACTTCTACCTGTCATACCAGAGTCCCACTAATCCTTCCAATTATGATAAATATTCACAGATTTCAACCTTAGCTAATTCATTGTACCTATCCCCTTGCAGTGAACTGGAACTGTCCAACATAATTAAAAAATTACCTAACAAAAGCAGCTCTGGCATAGATGGTATCCCCGGTATTGTGATTAAAAAAATCAGCTGATGTAATCAAGGAACATTTGCTTTTCCTTATCAATAAGTCCTTACAACTTGGAGTTTTCCCTGATGCCATTAAAACAGCCAAAGTTGTACCAATCTACAAAGGTAAAGGCAGTGTCCATGACATGAATTCCTACCGACCTATATCCTTATTAAACCAGATAGGTAAGATATTTGAAAAGGTTTTCCACAACCACCTGACATCATATCTAGAGTCCCTCAATCTTTTGTCCACCTCACAGAATGGCTTCAGGAAATGTAGATCAACTACTACAGCCACCTACAATATGGTTAATCAAATTCTTCATAATCTTGATAATAGAATAGAAACTCTGGGGCTATTCTTCGACTTTTCCAAGGCTTTTGACCTGGTCAATCACCAGACACTTCTGGCCAAACTGGGATACTATGGTATCAGAGGCATCCCATACGACTGGATTAAATCGTATCTTAGTTCAAGACACCAACAGGTCTTTCTATCATTGAATGGCATAAATTTTACCTCTCCTAGTAAAGAAGTCTCTATAGGTGTACCCCAAGGATCAGTCTTGGGCCCCATTCTATTTTTACTCTACATTAACGACTTGCCTAAAACTCTGAAATTGTTTCCTGGAGTTGAACCAATACTGTATGCCGATGACACCTATGTGATTGTATCAGCTCCATCGCTACATAACTTGACCCAGAGGGCAGCAAGAGTATCGGAGGTACTTAATGATTGGTGCTTACATAATTTATTGAAACTCAATACTGATAAGTCTGGATTAATTTACTTCTCCAACAAAAACAAAGCCTCTGCATCAGTAGCCATTGACATTGAAGGTAAAAGCCTTCCCCAAATCACTAGTACCAAGTTCTTGGGTGTTATATTAAATAGAAATGTCTCCTGGGAGGAACATGTACGTACTCTCTGTGGCAAGTTGAATTCTATTTGCTTCCTCATTAGAAGCATCAGGAATTCTGTCAGTATTGATGTTATACTTTCAATTTATTATGGTGAATTTTATTCTCTGGTTGTCTACAGTATCCTGTTCTGGGGTTCCTCTCCTCACTGTGATTCAATTTTTAAAACGCAAAAACGTGTAATACGACTAATTTGTAATGCTCCCTATCGTGCACCCTGCCTCTCTCTTTTTAAAAAACTTAGTATTCTGACCATACCTTGTGTCTATATCTATGTTCTAAATCTATTTGCTGTGAGAAACATAAACCAGTACATGACCAATGACAATTTCCACTGTTATCAAACTAGGACCTGTAGAGATCTACACCAATCTTTTATCAGGACCCTAAACACTGCTCAAGGTCCTAAACATATGGGCCTGTTGATTTTCAACAGGCTCCCTCCTGACATCAAAAATCAAAAGAACACAATGATGTTCAAAAGGAAATTGTTGATGTTTCTAAAAAATAATCAGTTTTATTCCCTCAAGGAGTTTATGAACTCAAAATTTGTTTCCTGATCGAGTTCAATCTTAGATTATGTTCCTCTCCTGTTTTATATGTCCTATGTTTAACCTTAGTGATTGTAATATGTAATCGCTGGTAATAATTGACGTGCCTTATATCATGTACATAACTCACTGTTCTGTAAAATGATCTCTGGGCAAATAAAGAGTATTATTATTATTATTATCATCTATTCCCGAAGCCTTATTTTGTATAGTGTGGATATAGTGTACTCAAAACATGCTTTTTGGTCAATACTGTCATAATTGATTATTGAGTGCGCATCAACGCAAAGTATTGTACATACGCATTTTCTTGGAAACCGTAATAATTGCAAATGAAACTTTGTTATGTTCCCCTGGCAGCTATGCAACACCCGCGTGCGTGCTCAACTTACCTGGGATGGCATAACCTGTAGGTATAGCACGTTTCCATGTTCAGGATTTTGGGTCTCTACACAGACGTGCTAACAAGAGTCCACTGTAGTATTTGGGTGTACCTGCAGGTTTAGAGTTTCCTGAGCAAATGTTTTCAGAAACTATAGCGCCATGGCCTCTGATAGAAGAACCCTCTTTAACTACTGATTGTGAGTGTAGTTCACGAGAAGGGAAGCACTTTTGAAATTTTTTGGGAAAAATAAGTAAAGTATTGACCAATAATATCAGTTTCAGCCGCTGGTATCGAGGTATCGGTTTGGTATCGGAAAAATGGCATCGGTCCAAGTCTAGTTTTTTATTGTACTTTTCAGCCAGCTGCGAGTGATTTTCAGCACTGCCCCTCTTCAATGTTTGTGTTTTTGTTTGTTACAGGTGTACGGGTCAGAGGGTTGCTCGGAAGGCAGTGGTGCCGAAGGTGGAAGGTTTGACAACAAGGCATTCCGAGCCTGCTACTTCAATCAACAAAGACAATTAGATGCCATGCGAGTCTCAGGTTCTCAGTGCATTGGTAAAAACTTTGAAGGAGTCAACAAATGCTGATTTGTCCGGGTAATCAAATGGTGGAAGTCTGAAGACATTATGATTTCAGGTACTTCTGCATGGAGTTCTTCGATGACCATTCCTTTCCCCTCTGAATACAATGACATTCACCATGTTGCCTTAAAGTGTTGGTTTCAAAGTGTGTTTGAGTGCGAGTGGCCCGGGTATAAGATTTAATCCAGAGAGAGATATTGATTGAGGGGAGAAACTGTCCCCCCCTCATTGTGCTGAGGAATTATTTTATAGAGTTTTAACAGACATGTGACTTCATTGAATTTTTGCTCTTTTGTACAGCCTATTCATTTCACAACCCATATCTCAAACTTATTATTGAAATTTGTTGCTTTTTACATGTGTACTATGAACTCCTTTTCTCAAAGAAGCTTAAAGTGTATATGGAAGAAAATATTTGATGTCAATCATCTATGATTACTAGTGAAATCTTAAATTATAATGATGTTTTTTTGATGGAAGGAAGGGTGTTAATTAACCCTTTGAGTGGCAGGGAGAGTGATATCCTTGCCACTCTTAAGTGCCACCGAGTGCTTGTCGTGCTCCTGCACTGTCACGAGAAGTTGCTAGTAGTTCAATAATTGTTAACAGCTAGCATTTAAATGCAGAAAACTTATGATACCATACATTTGTAATTGATGCATTCATTATACTGTGTTTTTACATGTGGTATGGTTAATAATTTTTTCCCTTAACTTACCCAATATCAACAGAAACACCTGGGTGCTTTTAGCTTAGCTTCTAAGATATTGGTTGTAACTAGACATGGGACATTCGAATCCTCGAATCCCTCAAATCTTGAAAAAGATTTGAGATTCGAATTCTCGAATCTTTGTGCTATTTTCATCATTCGAATCTTTCGAATCCTAAAATATAAATAAACACCGAATTATTTATGTAATAACTTAGAACAGATTAGTTTCGACCGATAAAAACGTTCATTACAAATAAGGTTAAACCTCGCTTTTACGTCCCAGCAATTTACGTTTTCCCACCAATTACCACTTTTCCTTCAAGTCCTAATAATTTTCATATGTCCGCAAATAACACCTTCCCTTTATTTACGCTAGCAAATTTTTGAATGGTTTGCCATTTGCGTTTTACGAGACGATTTTGCCGTGATTGTCGTCCTGGTTGCATAACTGGTGGATGGACTCAATGCTCCGTGAAAGACAAAGTAAAAACTCATGCAGTAAGTTACCACTATGGAAGATAAGTAAAATTATTTTCTCAGGTGTACCACCAGTTATCGTGACCTCAGTCATCTGTGGAATTGTAATGCCACGAGAAATGACAGTACACGTAGTTAATTTTTGTCGCGATTGTTGTCCGGGTTGCATAACTCGCGGATCGGCTGATGCTATCGCATAGGTGATGAAATTTTTTTTTAATTTAAGCAGTGTATACTTTTCAGCATTTGCAGCCTTCTCTTTCTTTTTTGGTTAGGTATTAATACAGATTTTAAAAACTCCTCCAGCCAGACTTCATTCTCATACATACTGCGAACAAACCAGTGAAACCATCACGTTCTTCTCAACCTCGATTCTTCAGTAGCTTTGATAGGATAACATTATATCCTCCACACCTTCTTCTCTCATAATGTTTACCCTAACTTACTAGCATGGCTGGACTCCTGGTCCCAGTTCATCCTTACCTATATCCTTCTCTTCTATTCCCAAGTTCCCTTGCCTATTGTTAGTGCCATGCAGTTCTTGCCACGTATTCATTACCCCTATGCTGAATCTCTTGTAAGTTCTAGCAGCAGCTCTCCTGACTTAACACTAATGCACAATATCGTATTCCACTTCTTGCTGCTGAATAACCTTCTAACCTTTGAGTACAGCACGCCTATTTCTCCCTCTCTATGGAACCTATCAACCTATTTACATTGACCTTTTTGCCACTTTTCTCTCACACTCTTCATACCCCTCCTAAGTCTATTGCTTGTTTCCTTAAATTTTATTTCACCTTGCTGTGTTCAAATCTTCCTATTTCCATCATTCCTCAATATCCTCCAATAGTTTGTGCCAACACCCAATGTGTCTTGACCACTCTTGTGTCTACTGCACCATACTTCTTGCTTTTCTGCATCTTTCCTCATACACCTGTAAACTAATTCCTGATATTCTCTCCAATTTACAACTACAATTTTTTCACACTGTTCCTAATCTTGGCCCAACCATATGTAATCTAGTTAATATATTTCCCCGTGTCCCCCTGCATACAATGCAATACAATGTTTAACACACGAGGAATTGTCTCCTGCAAGCAGCTCGTCTATCGCTGTGAATGAGTCTTGAAGACGCGACAATATTGGAAAAAAGATATCGTTTTTAAACGTGCAATTCAGTATCAGTTTAATAACTTTTTGGAAACCAATCATCGCTATGCATCCTAGAGCTATCACATGCAAAAAATTTAGTGTATCATGTTTATTACTTATCTATGTTAGCTCTTTAAATTTTATTTGTATTATTGCAATAAAGAGTTGTATTTTTGAAAACTATTCTTTAATTTGTTTTTCATTAAATGCAGCTGCTAAAGTCTTTGCTTTTCTGTTATTATCAACTTTATATGTAGGATTCGAGATATTCGAGAGATTTGAGAACCTCTTAGGATTTGGATTCGGGTTCAGATTCGAGAAAATTTAGGATTCGTCCCACCTCTAGTTGTAACTCAAAGGGTTCAGGAGAAATGAAGATAACTCAATCCAGGGTGTCTACCAGTCGGGAAAAGTCGGGAATCCGGGAAAAAGTCTGGAATTTATTAACGTCGGGAAAAAATCTGGAAAAGGTCGGGAATTCGCTGAAAAATAATAAAAAATCGGGAAAAATGGTTGCTTGAAAATCGTCAGGATAAAAATTGGAATAGCAGACATAGCATTACGAAATGAGATATTGTTTCCCTTTTTCTTTATTTGTCATTATCAAAGAGGTGTCATTTTAAATCTCTCTGGTCAGTATTTGTGAGTTCGTGACTTTCTTCGTTCGATTGCACTAGACATGGGCACCGTTTCCTGCATGCCGCCGCGTGACAAATCGACTTGGTCGGTTGCAGGTTGAAGATCGTGTACTTCCCTCCTGCCCATGAAATATATTTCGAAAGAATGACCTTGACCGTGGTTATCACAACCATGAATATGTATACTATTATTATTGTATTATACATACATATTCATGATTACAACGCTCTATTACGTTTGGAAGTTGCACCAAACTGAATTTTAAAAAAATTTTCTCTCGCTCACTTTGTAGAAGCAATGTATAGATTGTTGCATATTATTAAATGTTTCCAGAAATAAATCCAAATAATAGCTATAACAATACTATCAAACTAGTGCCTTGAACGTTGTATATTTCGGTTCCAATAAGAAGTTTGACCGGCCACGGAACATAGTTCAAACATATCAGATTGAAAAGAACAACTACAGTCAAGACCACTTATATCAAACATGTTCATAACGAAGTTCCAGTTATAACGAAGTGAAGGCTATTCCCCATCAAAGAGAAGCTCGGAAAAACTGATCCACATATAACAAAGTTCAGTTATTACAAAGTAAATATTTGAACCCCTCAAATTCATTATAAATGGCCTTGACTGTAATAAACGAGCCAAAACACATACTCCAAATTTTTATTGCATTCTTAATAGGATCATAGGTTATTGTGCTGAAAATTTCAAATGTTTAATAAGTCCCCCACCAGAGATACAGGGGCCCGAAAATGGTAAATTTTCAATTTTTCCTATTTGCGGAAGCTTGTAACAGCTAAAGGCTTAACAAACACACAACTTTTTCCTTACACACATTTACTATGGTACCCAAATATACTGTAACAAAAATATAGACCTTGTGATCACAACCCTTCTATAAGAAAATAAATAGCAAAAGTTGTAAAAAAACAGCAATTTGTATCAAAACTTTGTACTCATCATTCTCATAGATGTTACATAGTAAGGTTATTGAAAAATATTTCAAATGAAAGCTCAATTTACGACCATCAAAATGGTATTTGAACCATTCTACTACAACTTGTAGTTTTTGAGTAACTCTAATTACCGTTACTCGCTGAAAGTGTCATTTTTACAGTGCGCTATGACCTTCGCGGCCCTGTAAGTCATTGAGGTCATGGAAAAAAAATTAACAAAAATTGGTTTTGAGCCTTACAGACATGTAGTAGTAAGTGTGTTAAATTTGAATTTTTTTCTGAAATGGTGCTGCAACAAGTATTCGGTGAATTGGCATGGAATGACCCATATTACAATTACATATAATATGCAAAATTATTTTTTTACATAATTTCTTGATCAAAAATAAATTTTATTTTGAAAATTCGCTTTTATATTCTTGAAAAGTAATTAATTTGTGAAAATATTAACATCGAATTCGTGTTCTGAGGACACGAAAACCTTTGTGCTGTAATTTTTAATGAAATGAGAATTTTGAGTTGGTGTAAATCCAAGTAATAAAAGTATTGCAAATACTTTTTGAAAAAAGTAACTAGCGAAAATATGAACATCAAATTAGCATTCAGCGACTAAGAAAATGTATATTTGTTCACATTAATCATGATGTTTTAAATAAGAGTTAATTTAAGTAAAAATAGCAAAAATTTTGTGAAAAAATTAGTTAACAAAAGTTTTGAATCTAAATTCATATTCAGCGACCTCGAAAACCTCTATGGACCAAATGTCATATAAATTGAACATTTTTAAATCCAAAATACCAATTATTAGGGATCCTGCACCGCTGTGCAGCATGCCCCCGTGCATTCCTGAAAAACAGCCGTGAATGTCGCGGTACAGTCCGGTTCGAGTATAGGGCATTTTAATTTCTAGTAGGAGTTTAATCATGAATGAAGTAGATAAGGTGCTGTGCTTGTACTTTTAACAATGTGGATATAATAAGATGGCCAATTCCAAGTGAAAAATTAGACAGGACTGGGCATTGAACTATTGACCGTCACGATGACACATCAAGAAGTTAGCCTTTTTGGTCTGGAATTTTAAAATTTTTGTCTTGAAAAAGTCTTGAATTTCTTTCTCATATATTAGTAGACACCATGTCAATCAAAGCAAATTTTCAGGGGCTGTAATTCTCTGGGTTGTGAGGTTTATTGAACAGATTCAGGCTTGATGTTGCAGAAGAAACATATGTTCAATCAACACACACACAATTTTCCACAAATGCACGTTGAACTTGCAGAGTCATCTTCAGGTGCGAGGTAAAGTGTTTGCAGGGAGAGAGTCGTGTTGTGTTTGTGTGGAGAGGGGTCGAATGGAATGAATGAGAGAGAGGTGGTGCTCAGCATTTTGCTCTGGGTGTGCCTGCGTCATTTCAATAGGGCCTTCGAGCATCAACTCCCGCCCCTTCTGTTGCCCCAACTCACCCCCATCTTCTCCTCTCGACGCAAATACAGCGTCTCCCTTGGCAAAAATTGGCTTGCCCCTGAAGATGACTCCGTGGAGAAGCGTGAGAGTTGTTTGGTTGAATAGTGAAATAGATCATGTCTCATGTCATCGGATTATTATTATTAAATGACTATTTAATCATTACCAACAGGGGTTGACTATTAATTTGAAGAGTGTCTTCAAAGGCAGCTCTTCTGACACCGTTTTGATTGACATACCTCCCGGCAGAAGCTGGTGAACTATTGTTACCCACTTGTTTGCTTACCTTCTCCGGTTTTGCTCAAACATTTTATTCTTTTTAATGTCCTTGAACTGGAGTTGAAAATAATTAGTTCAAATTTCACTGCATAAGTAGTTGCATTGTCTGCAATTGAGTTCTCACCATTAAATCAGTGTGTCCAGCGCTCTGGAAAACCGGGAAGACCGGGAAATCTCAGGGAATTTTATTTTCACTGGAAATATCAGGGAAATCTCAGGGAAATGTGTAATCGACTCTGGAATTTTCAGTGGTGTTCATATGTAAAACAGCAACGGATATAATGTGCCATTTTCGGCAAGTTGCGTAGTGAAATTTCCCCTGTGTTGTCGCATTTAGCATTTCTGCAATTACCGAGAGTGCAATGATTTCTCCATAAACTGTGTGCGATACATTGTCCCGTCCCGTGAATATATAATCTTTGTTCTTAGTGGCCATGTCATTTCTCGACGAAGCGCCCGAGTGCTTTCGACCCCTTTCAAAGGCTTTCAACAATAACAACAAAAGCAAAGTAGTTGTTCATGACCTCTATATTTCGAACGAAACCCTAAATGGAACATGTAGAGAGTTGCCAGCAATTTATTGTGGGTTTTGATGAAAGCCTCAATAAGATTGCTAATAAATAGCAAATGGATCTTAGTAAGTCGAAATTTACGTAAGCCGAAAATTAAGTCCGTTCTTCAAAACTAAATCCGTTTTCCGGAGATTTCAATTGATGCGGAGAAATGTGGGGACTTTTCGGACAATTTCCTTCAGTTATTTCCTGCGAAATTTAATAATTCTTATTTTTATCTTTAATTTATTTGCATAAGTAAACGATAATGTCGCCTGGAAGTTGCACCCAAAAATTGCGTAATATTGTTAGTCCGAATTGGCCAATTGCACGGATTTGCGAAAGCACGGTATCCTAAGGTTAATTCAATATAATGACGACTAATATTAATTTTTTATGTTATCATGCCATTGAAGGAGCCATTTAGTATTGTGTAATTTACTAGCCTCTAATAATTACTGTATCTTTTGCCTTTTAAGTTGAGTTGACTAATGGCTCTGGTGGTTTCATTGTCACAGTTTATTCTCATAAGAGGAGGGCAGAGGATTAGGTCACTGCGACGTCCACATTAACGCTTTACAATCACGCCAAAATACATGCTTCATCCTGCACGCACGCAGATATTTTATTTCTCTCACTGCGAGGTCGAACGCTGCACTGTGGCGTCGCCCTCTGCGTCAGCTGTTGATGAGGTTGATGGTGATGTGGCTTCAACTTTTTCGTGTAGTAACTGTACAGAGAGGTTTGTATAGGGGCCTTCTTTTCTTCATGATAAATTTACTCATAGCAAGACATGGCACCTTGTGCCATTCCAAGTGCCCTGATGACCTTAGCGAACCTGCTGATGTTACAATCCGTTTGCTCAAGTTTTTCCACCACCGAATTAATATATACGAAGACCTCCAACAATCCTTGAGTTGTAAAGCATTTTTTTTTACCACACACGTCCTTTTGATATCTTCCATCATCATCTCCATCCCCTACTTCTGCCTAGCGTCACTCCATCTCTATCATTTCTTCGTTTGTAAACTCCTTGATCGAATATGACCGTGAATCGTGGTTACTTCTTCCCAGGATGATGCTATGTTTTTTATTACATGGTGCATATTTGTAGCCGTTCCAAAACTCACTACGTGTCTTTCCACCGTCCCCATTTTTGGCAGCAATAACATCAGCAAATGTCTTGTGCAAGTTATAAGCTTTGAAGGACGCAAAGACTCCCTGATCATTGGGTTGTAGAAGTGCCGTTGTATTTGGAGGCCGAAGAATGCAGTCATTTAAATCCTCCCAATTGTGTGTTGGGTGACCGGGTGCATTATCAAGCAACAGCAAGATTTTAAATGGAATTTTTTCCTTAAGGCAGTACTACTTGAACTCTGGTATAAAATAGATGTAGTACCAGTCCTCAAATAAGGCAGATGTAACCCGAGAGTTTGCGTTTGATTTCCATATGACCGGAATAAAGGATTTATAAATATTTTTTAATGCTCGTGGATTTTCCGAATAGTAAATTAGATGAGGTCTCAATTTGCAATCTATGATCGTGTTACATCCTAGCAAGAGAGTCGCGATCTTTTGCTGCCTTAAAGCCAGGAGCAGACTTTTCTTCTTTTTAAATATGCGTACGGCGAGTCATTATTTTCCAGAAAAGCCCGCTTCTTCAACATTAAAAACCTGTTCTGCTAAATAACCACCCTCCTCAATTATTTTTTCTATTATTCTTGGAAAATTCTTTGCTGCCTCACCACTTAATCAATTTTTAGTGTGGTGGGGGACCGGGTTCATTATCGAACAACAGAAAGATTTTAAATGGAATTTTTTTCTTAAGACAGTACTCCTTGATCTCTGGTACAAAATAGTTGCAGTACCAGTCCTCAAATAAGGCATATGTAACTCAAGCTTTTGAGTTTGATTTCCAGATGACCGGAAGAAAGGATTTATAAATATTTTAATGCTTGCTTTTTTTGCTACTATATGCATCATTTTTCTTGCAATGCAAATTCAAACAATTTTTAAATCGATTGACCCACCCATTACTTGCTTCACCAATTTGTAGAAACTTGTTGAATTGTCAGAAGACTAAGCGGTTCTCATTGAAAGGCAGTTTAAGAGTTGAGGACGATGTAGACGTTCGTGGTTGGAGAATGTACGAGTCCATTCCTTCTCAATAAGTCACATTCCAATACACCGTGATACAACCGACTGCCGCTTTCATGGTACTTAATATTTAAGAGGTAAATTATTAAATTGTATCGTTAATTTCACTTTCTTTACGTAGAACTGGCGTCCTTGGATTTCGTGTTGGCATCTCAATCCAGCGGTTTGCGGATTACAGCAGCTATCAGTTACAATTCATCAAGTCCTGAAATAAACATTTACGGTACTAACCAAGTGTTTTCTGCAACATCATTTCTGTTCCAACTTTTTTTTTCTTTTATATCAACATGGCTTTTGGCTGCAATTTAAAAACTGACGACAATCGGGGCCAGTGTATTTACGTAGCTTCGTACTACGTAGTAAGCCGTATCGTAATGGAGTGAGCGCAATAATTTGATGCAGTCGTAGCGATATCGCTATGACTATATGAACTGTTACGAAGATTGGTCAGTTGCGTAGAAGATAAGCTGTTTTTTACACGACTTTGCGACAAAAATTAATTAATATCAATGAAAATACTGTAGATGAATGATAAAAATGGACCAATTTCTTCTGTGCACCTCTTTAAAACCTCGACAGCTATTCGATATTTTCTCCGCCTGCAAGTATAAAAACGAACATTTTACTTTTTGGTACTCGCGTTCTTAAATCTACGGCATCCCTTTATATAAATTTTTCACTTATGTCAGTACGGATTTTTAGGTAAGTCGAGACGTACGTAACTCGGGGACTGCCTGTAGTTAGGTGTTTAGACAATGAAAATATTGCGTTCTCTGAGCCCTCGATATTCTTCAACACTTGCCAAATTATGTCAAGAGCTTTCAGGTTGAAGAGAAAAGCGATCATTAAGTGCAAGAAATGTAAGCCTATGTATCACAGTTTCAGATTAATAAAGTTCATCATCCAGGACAAAATGTTGCGTCCTAAACTGGCTTCCTTTGCCACAGCTGCAGCGGAGCTGGAACAATTTTTCTTGGAATTTCAATCCAGCCAACCTATGGTTCGGTTTCTGTTTTCGGCAATTACTAAATTGTTTAAAACTGTGATGACTAGATAGGTAAAGCCGGAGGTTCTGGCATCTGAAATCGTGAAGCATATTGACTTGGGTAAAGCTGTAAATCTGATCCCCACAAAAGATCTTAATGTAGGATATGCAACCGAGATAGCCTAAAGAGATTATAGTCACAAAGATAAATTAGGATATTCTTCTCTTCAATAATGGATGGATTACTAACCTAAAGAAATTGGTGGGGAAACTCACTGAAAGAAGACCCTTGGCCTTCCATGTGAAGAAGGGAATTTCATGCCTGGATCCTGAAAGTGCAAGTTATTGATCATTTTGTAGGTATCAGTGATATTCATATTCAGCGAAGTCTGGTTGTATGTAACCTTGTTCCCGAGCGCCAGCATAATAATGTTTATCTCTAAGAAGGTGATGTAATTTCTCACGAACTAAATGAAAGTGTTATATGATGTTGGATTTTTTGTTTATTTTCCTGCAAATACGTAGGATTTGGTTTATTTTCCCCAAAATACAAGATTAGCTATAATACTTACTTTTATTCACACAAAGAACATACCCAACGTTGTCTTATACTTAACGAGAAAAAATATATATTTCCTCTGGAAAAATAAATCTTATGTCTGGAAAACCTGGAAATCTCAGGGAATTATCAAATGCCCCGCTGCTGGACACCCTGTAAATGTTGAGGATGTGTTGTAATTACAATTCCATGAGTGGCAACATTATTTCTTTTATTTTTCAAAGATGGGTTTTGATTGATTAGGGGAATTTTGAAATAGATTTATCAGGGTACCACTTACGTCTCTTCAAATATATACAACAGCAGGATTGGCAGTAATACTCCAGTTGCCTTTAGTGAGGAATTGTGTGTGTTTCATATTTTGTACTGTGTGTCACCGTTATATAGTCACGTGATGAATGTTATGTTACTACTTGTACTTTTCTCTCTTGTTCTTTAAATATAAAAGTCACTCAGATCGGAGCAAGTGTTTATTAAGCGCATCATAATTATGAACCACACCACTCCCTCATGACCAAAAGCATGCTACATATTACATGGCAACCCACTTGACACACTCTTTCCACATATTTTCCGACTGCTTACAATACCCTCCCTTTTGAGCTAAGGAAATATTACTTAAACAAATTGAACACATTAATTTATATGTATGCTAGGCTTTGTATTATGACCACTGCTTTTTATGATTTGGCAAATATTATTATGTATGTGCATTAAGGGGGTCCAAAATCGCAAGAAAAAAATAAAAGTTAAAAGTATTCATCTCCACATTGCTGCCCTTGTCCCACTAGGTAAACTGAAATACCATGCCACAATTTGGATCAATAAGATGATGTTTAGGGGTCCCTATGATTTGAACGTTTTGAAGAAAGAAGTATTTTTTTAGTAATCACTTCTAAAAGTTTGCTACAGTTGAGCACCCTTAATCCGGGAACCCCTAATCCGGAAGCACCTATAATCCGGCAATTTTGCCATGACCAACTATCTGGTACTTAGTGGAAAATGCCGAAACGTTTTTAACCAGAACATTGCTTCATAACCTGCCGAGATATTATTCTTATATTAATACCGAGATACCATTCTTAACGTTAATTTTCCCATTTCGAGAATCAGAATAATTTAAACTTATTAATTTCTGGTACTTCGCCTACACCGGAATTATTCTGAAACTTGAAGTAAACATATGAATTTGACGACATCGCCGAGATGGAATACGACTAATTTACCGATCGGCCACTTTCTATGGCGCGCGCATTTTTGATTGACCACTAGACGTAATATGATAAAATTATTGGTTATATTCTAATATTCCACGCAGAACGTGTCTCATCCACACAGTTGTGCCAACAGCACAAAACGTTAACCATTGCAGAAAAAGTGTAAGTTGTGAAAAAGCTTGACGCCGTTGCATTGGTAAAGCGTTTGACTGAAACATACTACGTGGGATCTTCAACACTATAGCACATTAAGAAGCTGAAAGAGAAAAATCATCAAAATTTTACTGTTAAAGTGACACGAAGAAGTAGATAACAGAGAGAAAAACTATGAAAGAAGATTTAAGTGCAGATTTAGATACCCTGGTATCGATTGTGTCGAAATGAAGGGCTTAGTTAGTATGGCCAAATGCTAATGGAGCAGGATAAACTCTTTTAGAAATAGACGTGATCAATCCAAAAGACGTGATTCGGGAAATTTCACGTGCAGGCAATAGCATTTCACCGTCCGTTCTAAAAACACGCGTGGTTTAAATTGTGGACTGCTTTAAGGTTTGATATAGACGAAATAATTGGGGATTTAAAAAATTTCATGTTTCCTAGGATAAAAATATGATGATGGAGTTTGCAAACATCATCCATAACCCTGAATTAAAGGAAATGGAATTGGTAAATTTAGACGAAAGGATAGTTAGCGGCCACGATATTCTCACCCAGCCAGCACAAATAAACATTTTACCTTCAATTTATTTGAAATTTACGTAAATATGTCGTAAACTGTTTATTTGTTTACAAGTTGCTCACGTAAACTTCTAAGATGCATCTCGTAAAAATCACGGCCACATGTCCTCATCGTGGAGTAAGCAACACAGAAACGGTTTACCAGAACGTCCGCCATAATGCATACGCATCAAATACTTTGTTTGCCATATATATTCCCTCACTACGTATTAAATGTGCAATTAAATCCAGTGTACCACGTTTAAAAATTTTCACGAATAAAAAAAAGGTAAAAAAATAAAATTACATATACATCACTAGCATCGCTTTCGCCCCTAGGTGGCTCAGGGAACCGAACCCGTGTCGTTCGCTTCATTTCTCGGCACGCTACCACCAGGCTAACTGCTTCGTTGATGTGAGTGTTGTCAGATTGCTAGTTGTTGTGACGCGGTTCATGCATGAACTTGCGCTGGTTCATGAATGCGAAGTAAAGTTTCAATAGTTGATTATAACTATAATTCATTACATAACTATAAGTTAAAACTATCGAAGGAACTGTAGTAATGATTTACGATCGAATTTGCTTTCCTAAATTGTCGAACACATGAATCCTTCGTTAATTGTGCTGGAGTGACAACACCCCTTAGAAAAATCCTTGAAGATTAAAAATTAATTTCTCTTCACCAATGGTTATGATTACTGGTGAGCACCAATTAACTACAATTGTGAATGATGATTAATTACTAATATTTGCAGTGATTACCTACTTATTTCAAGGGAGCTCAGGGGTGGATTTTGGAACAAATATCAAACTGCTATCTCATATCGGTGATCAGCTTGAAACATATGTACTCCACATTTAATGAAAAAGATACTTGAAACTACTTCATGTATCTACATGTTAACTTTATGAGCCAAATATTTTCATTAAACATACGCGCAGAGTATAATCTATGACATAATGCTGTAAATTTACTAATTTCTTATCGGCCCACACTCGTAAGAATCACGTAAATTCGTTTACGTGTGCGGTTTAAAAACCGTTTACGAGATGCTTACATAAGCATTAAGCATTTACGTTTACGTTCATTCTCATAAAATGATTGCTTAGAATTTACGTAAACATGAAATAATACGGGGAGATTATGTTTACGTATACACACGCACATTAAGTTTACGAGGATTTTACGTAAACATGTTACCGTGTGCTGGCTGGGCACCACACAACATATCACAGATGATGAAATCATAGAAATGGTAATTAATAACAATAAATCCGAGTGGGGATGACGTTGATCAGCCTGAAATTGTTGAAGGAAGACTACTCTTGATGATGGTCTTTAAAGAATAATCCAGTCCGGTCGCCCGCGGCCTGTAGTGACACGACACTCACGCGTTGGCATCGCGCTGAATCAGCTGATAAGAAATCGAGCGCGGTAGGAAATTATGTTGCGCAAAGCACAGCATACGAAATATCAATTTTTATACCCTTTTCCAATAACAATATGAAACTTTTACATGTGCAGCAATATGCACAATGCTTAGATTCCGTTATTTTCACTCACTCCGCAACTTCGATAATTTTTAATAATAACTTTGTGTATTAAAAAACCATTTCTTTCTGATTATTCTCAGTAACTCTTTTTACAATAATGTTCAGTAAATGACAAACGAATATATTTTGTTATAAATAATTGACTCCTTTCAATGAAAACACCCCGGACGTCAGAAATAGACCAGTTGCCATGCATGACCCATAGTCCGGCAAAATCCCTAATCCGGCATCACTTCGGTCCCAACCGTGCCGGATTAAAGATGCTCAACTGTATTTACAGGTTCCTGTTAGAAAATTACTGGACTGTTCCAATGTACTGTAAATAGACAAGAAGTTTTACTTTGTTATATCATTTCTTAATAGATAACAGCATGTTCCAGTGTTTACTGAGCAAATATTTCCATATAACAACACAAGAAAGCAGTAGCAATATTACCTAGGTATTCTCATCAAACTGACAGGCGGCCATTCTGTGCCAACTGTCAGTGTCATTGTCATACTTTGTAAATCTCTATTCTAATACAACACAAGGTATATACAGAAAAACCTCCCGTTAACGAAATTCAAGGGACCCAAAATTTCCAGTGCTCGTTAACCCTTTATAGGGCACTGGTCCCTCCCAGGGACCACCATTCAAAATTTGGCGCCTGAAACGCGGGAATGGTTTCTTCCCTCTCCGCTGCATGCGTTAGTACCTAGAAAAATACCCATGGGGTTATTGATGGCCTTGGGTTCCGTTGGTGGCGTTTTCTTTGAAGAAGTGGTCCCTCAGAGGGACCGCTGCCCGTTCCGGACCACAGTGGATTCCGCCGTGCTCGAGGTCGCACTCCTGGACTTTTGGATTCTTTTCGCCCGATTCTCATTCTGTTTCTCAAAAAGTGAGTATTTACAACAATAAATGAATACATTTTAGTATAGAGGCATTTATTTGGGATAATATTTGATCGAAAACATGTTATTTTAGTTTTTTTGTGATATTTATCTGAAATTTCTCTGGATGGTCGGGAAATGTTAGATTTCTAAGCTTATTTTAAAAGTTTTCCGTGTCTTATCTTGTTTTTTTTAATTTTGTTGATCAAATTACGTGTATTTGAATATTTTTTTCCTTAAAAAATATATTCATGCGTATATTTAATCATAATACAGCGTATTTAGTCATTGAGATATGCTTTGTATGAATCCCTGAGTGTCTGAATTATTGTTACTGATGAAATTTTGCTGAAGAATATTTTCGTCAGACATACCCATGGTAAATTTATTAAGTGTTTGATTTCTTTATTTTTTTCCAGGATTTTTGCACCTTTGAGCCGACCCAAAAATATTTTCACGGTTTCCTCCGGCCAAATTTTTGCCCTTCTTCAGCCTGCTTGGCAGGTAGTGCCATAAAACAGGGCCCCTTGCACATCTCCATGGGTAAATGTAAGTTCATCCTCTAACCTCTCTTCTCTGATGCCAATGAGAAGCCTTCACATTTATGCTAAAATAATGTATATTTCCAGCATGGATCAGAAAAAGTATGATTTGAACGACCCCACCGATCGGCAAGAAGTAGTGGATATGTTGATTAGCGTCACAGATTATATGGCTGTGGATTTCGAGGTGGAAGGGGTTTTAGATGCCGATGATAATACTTCAAGAAGCTTGTCATCAATCCCCGTGCCACTGACTAAGCACATAGTGCTTATTTCAACAGTTTTTTTTCCAGTGTCAGCTTGGTGGAAAATCTATTGAAAAAAGATGCCTTCTCATGCGGAACAATAAGAACCAGTAGACTCCCTAGAGAGTTACTAAAATCCGATAAAGACTTGAGATCAGCAGAGAGTGAATATGCCAAGTCAAAAGTCATAAGCATTGTAAAATCGAAGGATAGGGGCACAAGAACGGTGAATGTAGCTTCATCAATGCACAACCCAACGAAAAAGAGCAAAGTTCTAAGAACTAATAAATTATGCGTAAGAGAGAATGAAGAAAGGGGCGAGCGAGAAAAAGAAATGACCCGCAAGGCCGTGTGACTGTTGAAAATACTATAAGACTGAGAAATGTCGGAGATCACGTAATAAAAAAAAGGAACAAAAAGAAGATGTGCTCATTGTAGCACCAAGTCAAAGGTGAAGAAGGAAATGCTTTGGCTGAAAAATTATTATTGTTCTCGGTGTAATGTGGGCTAATGCTTTGACTGCTTCTCTCCTTGCCACTCAAAGTAACTCAAACTGAATGTGCCATAATTTACTGATATGTATAAACACAATTTTACTGATGCAATATACTGTATGTTATAATTGTTACTTGTAAAATATCGGTAAATATTATCCAGATTTTGTAAAAATAATTATAATTATGTATATACTCGTATATTGCTGATTTTGTACTTTATGAGGTATTTTTTCATCATATGCTATGTATTTTGAGACATTTTTACAGGTATTTCCCCAATTTAGTGCATTACCCTTATTTGAAAAATGCCATTTCATAAAAACTTCATTTTGTAAAATCAGGCTGCCAAAATCATTTTATGTAATACTATGTTTTATTTTCTAACAGTGTATTTTTATAACTTCTAAAACCTAATATAACCTCCGAAATATTTCAAGCAATAAATCTTCCCGCAAAAAATGAAGTATCATATTATGAATAAATATATGAAAATGAAGTGAAAACTAGACTAGAATGAAGAAAAAACAGGAAAATAAAGTTTTCAAGGAAAATATTTGTTTTTTCATTTCCACTCTTATAAGTATATTTGCTCCATTTTTTCCGAAATATTTTCATGGTTATTTTTGAAATATTTTATGCACATGAGTACCCATTGTGTACAATTTCATTGATAACTGACAGTAATGGAAAAATGCGCCGAGGATCTGGGATGGGAACAGTGAAAACAGGGCGAACTTTCATTGTATTGGCTAGGGCGGCTGATAGTCGGGCTCGGACAGCAGAATTCCGTCTGTTTCTCTTTAGTGTTAGTGTTTCTCGGCGCACTTGTGGGACAATGACCTTCGGAGTGGGAGGGGGGAGGGGGTGGATTTCCGCAACCCATGGCTCGACTAACGATACGCAGGTATAAACATCACAAAAAGTCAGTAAACCCTTTTCAAAGAAAATATTCCATGATCCTAGAACAGGTCGGGTGTGTACCCGTAGAGTACGACTTCTTCCCGGAAAAAAGAAATGCACTGTGGCCAACCTGAAAGTGTAGCATTACCATATGCATAGAACTTTTACCAGTGCTCCAGAAATTTGGTTTAGCTGAAAAATATTATTAATTATAATTACTATATGGTATGAACATAAAAAATATACAAAATACTCAATTAGACATTTCCATCACATTATTTTGCTAATAAGCCTCTGAACCATTGTAAACACGTATAAGGATAAGGTAAAATTGGAACTAAGGACTTCCTAAACATGCGAGGACATATTTTCGAAGTCCAATGGGCTATATGTATAATTTGACAAAATTGAAGAAAAGACGAAAATAATTGATGGATTTGTCCCCAAATGGCCAGTGGTCCCTGGGAGGGACCACCATGATATAAACATTATAAAATTTTTTCGAAAGATAATATTGCTTATTTGTGCTTATTTGAGACCCAAATAAACACATTATGTGAAAAAATTCCATTAAAAAAGTTTCCCATAATGTTGCCCTATAAAGGGTTAACGGAGTTCGTTAATCGGAGGACGTGGCGGGTTGCATACCGTATTACTTCCAGGGGCTTTCCGTGTCGTAAGCAGGAAGTAGGAGTAATCGAGCCAAATTAGCATGGGTTTTAGACGGTGTTCACTAAGTGACATCATAAATATATGTTGTAGTTTCTTGTACTACTTACTGAAGAATTATATTGTAAATAACTACCTGTTATAGAAGAGGAAAATAATTGGCCGTCGGGACAATGATGGTTTTACATGACGGTATGTGGCTCAACTGCCTGGCTCCGCAGTTTTTTCAGTAGGTGATGTACAAATTGAATCGTTTTTCATTTTGCTTGCTGCGTTCTTTTAAAAGTAAATGTCATTCTTTCTATAACATCGCTTGCGTTAAACACAGCTGCCTAACGAACTGCATACGAACTTAATGTATTATTTAATATTATGCATCGCGAAACTACTATTTAATTTTTTTATCCGAAGCTTGCGGGCAAAATTGTATTTTGATTGTGGAAATAGTATTCGAGGTTTCACGATTGTCATTGTTCGCCGTTCAAAAAACCGCTGAAAGTTATATGAAAAAATTACAGTTTATAACTCCGAAACTATTCCATCTTTGTGATATTTAACATTTTCCACACCATTTATATTCTCATCTCCATTGCCATAATGTTAATCACTGCTCTTGAAGTAGATATTTTTAAGCAAAATGTTACGTTGTAATAACCACGGAATATGCGGAATTTTTATTCTTATGTTAGGTAGCGTAGGTTCCACAGAGAAAAGAATCATTTGCCTAGACTCGAATGATTCTGATGAACTTGACTCGGACCCCCTGATATAGTAAGCACCTAAGTACTTCTCAAAATTCGGCCTTAACCTTTTGGACGGTGAAGCCATGCACACGGCATCGACTGCTTTCTGACATGATATGTCAAGCAGTTCGAGTACATCTTGTTCCTTTAAGGCATCTAAAATTCCCGAGGGAAAACTGTTTACTGCGGTAAACTGCGAAAACTGCAGTACCCTAATTGATTAAAGCGCCTGACCGGAAATCAGGTTATCCGGGCTCGAGTCCTGGTCAAGGCGAATGATTTTTTTCCCTATAGTAGGTACTTTTGCTATTGTGCTATTTCAGTGGGCAACGCCTTTAAGGTTCTTGTGGTCCTTCGAATTATTCTTTACTAGTGGAAGCTACCCGTTGAAATTCAACGGATGTGAAAAACATTGAACTTATTTTGTAAGAAAACCACTGTCTGAAGAATACTGTTAGCGCGGTCATTTGAGGAGTTGGTGACCTATGTTGTACATAGTGGTCGTTGTAGTAGACATGCTGACCGTTTTCCAGGTGCACGGAGAGATAAGTGACTGTTTGTCCTCTTTCATGCACGGAAAATCCAAAAATGGCCCACTCTAACTCATCACGTAAGATAGATGGCCATCTCGTATTTTCGGTTCTCTTAGCCGTATCTTTAGTGAATTAACAGCTCAATCGCTACCCTGGTGTATATACATACATTAGCATTCAATGACTTAATTGAGTTGTTCTATTTAACGTTGATATGTGGGTTGAGTATCTTAATTAGGATCTTAATATCGTGAAGTCTTTATAATTTCCATGATCTTTAAACAAATTGAAGTTTCGAAGCAGATGAGTCAATATTTGAACCAGATTTATAGGTGGTTACCCGTTGGTAGTTTTGGTTAAAATGAAATTTATGAGGTTCTTAGCATAGCCCGGGAATCGCCATGAGGATTTGATCGATTTAGTTTCTAATTTTTCTTGGTGTATCTTTCAGGGTGTCCACTGACCGGGAAAACCTGGAAAATCGGGAATTATTCGTGAATTTTCAATGCAGGGAATTGTTCGTGAATTATTCGTGATTTTCTGGTCTGAGTCGGGAATTTTAAAAATTCTTAATTCAAGACAAAAAATCCTTATTTTATAAATAGGATAAATAACGATGACTTTAAGATGTGGATTTGCCGTTGGTATGAATGAATAAATAAACGACGGAAAAGTGGTTAGGCTCAATGTATCGTCAGCGCTGTGTGGATCGGAGACGTTCAACAGTTCGACTGTCGAACGGATGCCTTCAGCGTCACGTCAAGTGCCCTTTGTTCTCATTCATTGCACATCGGACTAAGGCCATGATACGCAAACATACGCCTAACGTGTAGTGATGGCCGGATCGGATCCGTCGGATCCAAAGATCCACGGATCTTTCATTTTACTCGGTTCCGGATTCGGATCCAAAGACACGGTATAAAATCGGATCCGGATCGTAGATTCTAAATTTTCGCGGCTTAGCGATCGAAGTAGCCGTGAGTGGAATGTAGGTGCGATAGATATTGGCAAGAAGAGGATGTGTAACTCAGGTTACGAAATTAGATGAAAATGCTCCCGTGCAACTAGAAGTAAAATAAAGAAATATGACTTTTCCCCATTATCCCGGTATCGCGGGAAAAATTACGTAGGATGTCACGCGGGTAGCCCACATTCGCCGGGATCAGGCGGACAACGAGAGCTAGTTTATTGTGCGAAGTTCGATCCGTATCGCAGTTTAATTTTTCTTTCAGTCATTGCATCGAAAATGTTATCATCTTGAATTTCAAACCATGACATGTGAATTCTCACTTTATAATACTTTTGTTGTTTAAATTAATTTAAAAGTGTACCATTAATAAATTAAGGATGATCGGGTTGGATCCACGGGTCTTTCATTTCATTCGCTACTGGAATTATATCCGAAGCAGTAAAAATTCGGATCCGGATCGGAGATTTTAAATTTCTCGGCTTAGTGATCGATGCGCCCCGCGAATGGAATGTACGTATGGTAGATACTGACAAGGAGAGGTTGTGTAACTTGGTCACGAAATGAGAAGATTTTTTCCGTGCCACAAAAACAAAAAAGAAATATACTCGTCGTGATTTTTTTCTCCGGATGCGCGAGAAAACAAATAAGGCCGAATGTCACGCGGGTCGCCTACATTCGCCAGATTCCCGTGAACCTATGATAGCGTAGTTCTTAAAAATTAGGACTAGTATACTGCAGGTCGCTAGTTCGATCCTTAACACTGCCTAGGAATACAGGTTATGCTGTATTCCTAGGGTAATGCAAGTAAGCAGTTAAGAAAAGTAGATTATCAGAAATTTCATGAGAATTTATAGTTAATATTGTAGCATGAAGAATGGCTAATTTCCTTTCAAGTCAGAGCTACACAACTTCTTCTTAGGAGTAGAAAATTCTCAAATTTAATTTCAAATGTTATTGTTCAAAGGTATAAGACATTGCAAAATTACTAGTATAGCAGCTTGAAATATTCTATAATATTTTTTTCGTCTTAAAAATGGAATCCCCGGATATTCCATAAATGGGATCTCTTGGCTGCATTAAAACTTTTTTTTTGTTTCTAAAAAAGAATTTGAAAGCATTCAAGAATTTGATTAATAATTGGAAAATAATTCCTTTATTAATGAAAATGAACTTATAATGTTTCTTTTAACTGCACATTTGATGTGATCGGATAATTTACTGTAAGTACAATGTAAGTTGGCTTTCTGGTAGGCTTTGCAATATATTTTTTACAAAATTTTCTATAATTTTTCGAGAAATCTAATTGCTGATGTTTGTTAGATATATTCAGAATGAGCTTTCTTGAATTAGGATTTTTATTACATTAATTTTTGTTAGAAAAAGATGGCGTAGGATACTAGAGACTGTTATGATTTCACTTTTTTCTGAATAGTCTACCGGTACAAAAATGGTATATTCTGTTCCTGGGTGAACAGAACATTGAGGCTTTGAGACTTAAAATAGAAAAGCATGGCAAAAAATATTAACGTAGAAAATCATCATTCCAAGAACAGTGGTTGAATGCTGAAGAATTCATCCAGTGGGTTCTTTAAGTTCCTCTTGTAGAAGAATTTGTAATTTCTCATGGAAATGCTAATTTAGAAAGAGGGTGTTCAATCAAAAAGTAGTTTATCTTTCCCAACCAACAGAGAGAGTCTCTTACTACCAATAAAACTACACATTTAATTACATTAATTTATCAATTATTTCTTATTTAATTACTTTATCTATATTATGCTATGGGTTGAACTACAAAAAATCCATATTCTACATAGAACTTGAAAAACATCACTTTTGACTCGTACAAGAACCGCGATATATTAGTCTGGAAATTTTTATAAATTTAGCCTTGAAAACCTTGAATTATGCTTGAATTTTATATTTTAACTTTTGTGGACACCCTGATCTTTGTTTCTTTTTAAATAAAATTTTTTTCGTTAAATGTTGATAAACACTAATCATCATTCAGGAATATGTTTCAACTGATTAGAAAACAGATTTATGCACTATATGTACAGCTTTTCCCTCAGGAGTGTTGATAAATAGGTTATTGCCGCTCGAAACGCGGGAGCAAGCTACATAAAGCTGCCCATGCGTGAAGCAGTGGCTTTCCAATTGAAGGCCAGCCACTTGAAGAGTCTGCCCTTGTGACTTATTTATTGTCATCGAAATGGCTACTAACTGGGAACTGGAGACGCTTGAATGTGAATGGAAGTCTGAAGGAATGATAGGTATTAAAACTTCCTCTCCCTTAGCGCACCCAGTCAAAATGGTAGCCTGTATAAGATTTTGTTTCAAAGACGTATATAGAAGAATATATATTGAAGAGTATACTTGTTGTAAATCTCCTCCTGTTGTAAATGTACCTCTGCAAGCTTACTCCGCTTAAAAGAAAGGGAAAATTGGAGGGGGGATCGCTGGGTTGTTGCCAAATTTCCCGCTGTTGATGACCACGTTTTTAGCAATGTTCGCAAAATTGTTAATTTTCATCGTAGAACCACGATTAAAAGATGCACTTACTCGTACAATTATCGGGAGTACGATGAAAATATTAATTTGTTGTTATATGACGTAGTTGTTAAAGTTAAAATTGTAGTGAGCACGGTTGGTTTTGGCGAGGGAGCCTCCCGCTGTGTGGGTCGAGAGGAGCGGCCGGCTTTGGGTCTCTGAGCTGGTAAAAGGGTCGCGGATTCGGACCCTCGCGAGGTTCAGACCCACCCACCCTTAGACTACCTGATCTCGGCCCCACTTATTCGAGTTTAACCGAGCAATGGTCCAGTATTGAGCCTTGATGAACTTCTAGTAGAGTACTTTTAGTACCTTTGATTGTTTGATAGCTAAATTTGACTTGCTGCTGCTGGTTAGTGAGGAAAGATTTCATCCAGAGAAGTGCATTTCCATTGATACCCAACCTTAACAGTTTAAGGTACAAAATTTCATGATCAATGTTATTTTTCTATTTATGGTCGTCCATAAAAAAGATGTGCCCATGAGACCAGTTGTGTCCAGTGTTAGTGCTCCAGTGCAAAAGATTAAATTAAATAAGATCTACTGCCAACTTCTGGCTTCAAACCCAAATAAGCTATTGAAAACTCAGTTGCCTGAGCTGAACGTCTTCTCCCCATCACCTTACCAACTAATGCTAAACTGGTGTCCTTTGATGTGTGCAGCCTTTTTACCTCCATTCCGACGCATGATGCATCAGCCTACGCGGATAACATATTATTCAACGCCGATGTAAATCAACATCTCATCAATGAGTTATGTTTGCTACTTAAAATCTGTGTTGACCAAAATTATTTTTCATTTGTGGCTCCTTCTATAAACAAAAGGATGGACTGGCTATGGGATCACCCCTTTCCCCACTCCTTGCAGAAATTTTCATGGACGATTTTGAAAGCAAGATTTTCAGTGCTAAAAAATTCTCTAAAAATATTCTATATTGGTTCAGATATGTCAATGATGTGATGTGCTTTTTGACTGGTAGTGAAAGTGAGTTGGACCACTTCTCACATTTCCTTCCATTCACAAATCTATAATCTTCACCATGGACCCGAGCGTGAATTTCAAAATTAACTTCCTGGACTTCATCGAGATAAGTGACAACAAACACTTTTTCTCAATCTTCCGGAAACCCACTTACACGGATCAAGTGATACCCTTTGATTCCTGCCATCCCACAAATTAGCCAGTTTCAACAGCATGATCCACCGACTAATCAATATTCCCCTGTCAATTTCCAACTTTGAACGTCCACTCAAGACCATAAAGAACATAGCCCTGAAGAACGGTTACAGTTCAGATATCATCGACAAATTACTCCGTGATACACAGACAAAACAGGCAGTGAATTTCAACACCTCCCTCCTACTAGGTCCCAGTGCTCCAGAGAGAAAGTGGTGCAAAATCCCTTTCCACCATAAATTATCTTACAAGATAGCCAACACCTTTCCTAAAGATAAGTTGCGTGTTTCCTTCTATGCTCCCTTGACCCTATCTAAAGCTCTCTGCTCCAACAAAGACCCCATAGACCACGTCAAAAAGTGCGGTGTTTATCAAATTAAATGCGATTGTGGAGCCATCTACATCGGCCAGACAGGGAGGAATTTTTCCACACGCATTAATGAACACAAAAAGTTCTACATTGCAGGAAACACGACTTCCATTTTTGCCAAGCACCTCATAGAATCTAACCACACTTGTGATTTTGATTTTAAGGGTTCCCCACCATAGACAAAGGCAAGAAATTAGACACCATGGAGCAGGTTGAAATTATTCAGCGAACGGATAAAACATCCTCAATGATATACAATTTTACTCATCCCCCTCCCTACTAATGTCAAATATAAAATTATTATTATAATGTTTGGGAAAATCACCCACTTCTATAGAGTAAGCATGCATAGCTTAAAAATATAAATACATCACTCACGTCTACGTTATGAGTTTTTCGGTAGATAATAAGGTAATATAGAAAAATGCACCTGAATGAATCTTCATAGGCCTAGTCCAAACTGCACATTAGTTTTGCAAAGACGCTTGATTGCTTCTATGATTCAAAAGGCGTGTTTAACATTATGAGCCCTGTTGGCATTAATGCACATTTATAGATACACAATTTTAACATTGTAAATCATGCAAGTGCATTGTGGAAATGCATATATGTCAGGAGGCAGCTTTTTCGCGATGTTGATGTAGGATACTCATTCATACGATTTCGAAACTAAACTCCGTTTCCCTCCCTCCCGATCAACCCATCATCATGGCCACCATAGACGTTACTTCGCTCTACACATCCATTCCGCATTCAGAGGGTCTTGCTGCTCTGCGCCATTACCTCTCCCAGCGTCCCACACCACAAACACCCAGCACTGAATTTCTTCTGGATCTCTGCTGCTTCATCCTCACTCACAATGCCTTTTCATTTGACAATGAACACTATCTCAAGGAGACCGGCTGCACCATGGGAAGTAGGTTTAGTCCCTCCTATGCCAACCTTTTCCTGTGCCTCTTTGAACATTAATTCTTGACTGACTACCCTCTCAAACCCCTCCTGTGGCTTAGATAGGCATTGACGATATTTTCCTCAGACTTTGAACCCACGACTCCAACTCCCTTAACACTTTCATTTCTTCCCTGAATTCCTCAGCCTCTGTCTCCTTCACTTCTTTCTTTTCCAGCTCCAGCATCACTTTCTTAGATGTAAACATCTCCCTTTCCGACAGTAAATTCAAAACCTCGGCATACACATTAAAGCAACAAGCAACAATACCTTCATTATAGCAGCTGCCACCCACCCCACACCAAACACTCCATCCCCTATTCTCTTTCCATCTGCGGACACAGGATTTGCAACAATCCTGACAATCTGCACATTTTCCTTTCTAACTTACCCCTCTCTCTTCTCCGTCATGGGTACCCAGAAAACCTTCTCCAAAAAAGAATTTAAAAAAAACCTCACAACCCACACCAAGGAACATAACTCACCTTCTCTACTCACCACCTACTTCCCAGGTGCACATTCCTTACAACGAGTCCTACAAGATCTTTTTCCTAATTTTGCAGACCACAATTCCACTTCAAATCTTTTCCCCAAATGCCCCCACATTACATACAGAAGACCACCAAATTTAAGCAACATCTTTAAAACTACCCGCCCGCTTCTCAAATCCCTGCCATACACTTACTTCCCCCTCTCCATGCAAACGTCCAAGATGCAAGACTTGCCCTATATTCTCTTCTCCTCCTGCCTTCCCACATCAAATCTCTGCCAATATTTCCTGCATCTACTTGTGTTTCCACCAATATCATCTACCTCCTCCAATGCAATTTCTGCCTGGCCTTCTGTGTAGGACAATGCACTACCCTCTCAACATCAGAATCAATAATCACCGTGCCTCTTGCACTCCGTCACCCCCTCACTCATCTCTTCCAGTCCCTAGTGTCCTCTCACGACTCACTCTTCAACCAATGTTTCAATGTGTCTTCTATATATATATATATATTCACACAAAAAAGAGGCTGAACACAATACATGGACACATGAAAAAAGGATACACAGTTATCTTGGAGACGTTTCGACACTCATGGCGCCATTCTTGATCCGGAGAGAGTGACGTTCTCTTGAAACTTGGATGGAATCAAGCCAGTGATCTGGCTTGATTCCATCTTCACCACCTTCCTTGTGTTCGTCCTTTTATGATATATATATATCGCGGCTGAGCTTAAAGCCACCGAGTGCATCCACCGGGTTGCGGATGGTGGGTCGACGTCTAGATATAGAGGTTAGCTGCGAGATAAGCGAGTTTACTCGTTGAATAAGCAGTCGTGGACAGAAAGCGATGGTTTCCGAGGGGTATTGGTCTATCCCTGGGTAAGGTAGGCCTTTAAATAATACAGAACCTGTGAAGATTCCGTGACTTGGCGACGGGAGGCTGCCAATAATTATGCTTCTCATCACCCGGAGGAGAGGGCAGCAGCTCTCCTTCATATGGTGTGTACTCATCCATTACCGCCACCACAAAAAAATTCTGGTCTTTTGTGAATAGTCGCTGTTATCATTCCCGAATTCTGGACACTGTTTGTTATGAAAATAATATTGCCGAGGGATTGATAAACCAACCTTGTTTGCTAAATTCTTTTCAGATTGTTTAATGCCTGCATCCAATCTCCCTTCTGTCCGAGACCACTCCCTCACATCTAGCTGTACGCAATGTCTATCCCACATAGAGACCGATCCACAGGAAGTATTTCACTTTCTTTCAAAAATACCTCTCCACCGTTCACCAGGTCCTGATGGCCTCAGTCCTACCTTTGTTTGTAACTGCGCCCCCTCCCTCCCTCTGAGTCCCCTGTTGAATCGCTGCTTCACACTCGGCATCTTTCCGCTCCAATGGCAAACGTTATTCCTATTCACAAAACTGGTCCTAAATGTGAAGTTGCTAACTATCGCCCGATTTCATTACTACCAATCCTATCTACTGTCTCTGAGAGGATTATCCTCCACAGATTATACTACTTTACATCCCCTGCCCTGTCGAATAATCAACATGGTTTCCTTCCTAATCGTTCTTGTCTAACTAACCTAGCTGTCTTCCATCACCATGCTGTCAACTCAATAGCAAAAAATACACAACTTGATGCCATATTTCTTGATTTCTCCAAAGCCTTTGACTCTCTAGACCATACCCTCCTCTTTCACAAGCTTAGTCAACGGTTCAACGTACACGGCAGTTTTCTTGATCTCATCAAATCCTTTCTAGAAATAGAACTCAGCGGGCTATACTTTCTGGCACTTCTTCTCATTGGTCCCCGGTAACATTCGGTGTTCCTCAAGGTAGTGTCCTGGGGTCATATCTATTGAACCTCTTCATTGATGACCTGGCCACCCTTGTGTCTCCCTCCCAAGCTAATACTCTACTCTATGCCGACGACTGTAAAATATTCAAACAAATTCACACTACCGCGGACTGCAAAGCCCTTCAGAATGCCTTAGATTTCACTGCGAAATGGTGCAAATTGTACCTGGAAGCTCAACTTGAATTCCAGGAAATGCAACTCCATTTCTATTTAAAAATCCTCTATTACATTTCACTATTCTGTTAACTCTGAGCCTCTTCAACGTGTTTCGGCTGTGAAGGATTTAGTTGTCTTAACTGACAGTAAACTTAACTTCTCGGATCACATTCATTCAATCAAGAGCAAAGCCATTAGGTCTCCTATACCGCTACACCGAAATAACTGATCCTCAAGCTCTTAAATCTTACTTCACAGCATTTATCCTTCCAATCACAGGATATTGCTCTCCCATATGGTCCATCGCAGCTCCTACCAGTCTCACCTCTCTGAACAGTACAACTAGCTTCTTCGCCAGAATTGTAAAACACAGAGTTCCACACTTCCATAACATGCCTACTAGCTCGATCCTATCTTCTCCGTCAATTCCTGATCTCTGCCATCAAAGAATTAAAACATTTAAAATTTATTTACAATGAAAACCTAATTATTTTAGGAGACTGGAATGCCATCGTGGGTGAAGTTCAAGATGGAAGAATAAATGGAAAATACAGATTGGGAAACCTAAACGAAAGAGGAGAAAGACTGATGGAGTTCTGTACACAATATAAGTTAGTGGTAGCCAACACATTGTTTAAAAATCACAACCGAAGAAGGTAGACATGGAAAATGCCAGGAGACAGAAGAAGATGCCAAATAGACTACATTTTAGTTAAGCAGAGATTTAGAAACCAAGTGAAGGACTGCAAAAGCTACCCTGGGGCAGACATCGACAGTGACCATAATTTAGTGATGATGAAATGCCATCTAAAATTCAAGAAGACTGTGAAGAACAGATGGCAAGCAGAAAACCTGAAGGAGGCTCAACATCAGCAGGCATTTCAAAAAGCAGTCGAAAACAACGTAGGAGAAGACCTGAATGAGAAATCAGTGGAAGAGCACTGGGAAAACATTAAATGTGGACTACAGGAAGCCGCAAAATAAGTTCTTGGAAGAAGAAGCCATATATCACGGAGGAAGTCTTAGACTTGATTGAAGAACGTACAAGAATGCAAAAACTGAAGAAGGGCAGCTTTGCTACAAAAGAATAAGGAACGAAATAATTCACAAAGCAAGGAAAGCTAGAGAGAGGTGGATGAAGAATGTATGCGAAGATGCACAGAGCAACCTTGCACTTGGAAAGGTGGAAGCTGCCTACAGGATGGTGAGGAACCACTTCAAATAACGGAGCACAAGATGCAATGCCAGAAGGGACAAGAATGGAGAAATTTTTGTTGAAAAAGAGGACAAAGTGAAGAGATGGAAAGAATATCTGGAAGGGTCATACAACGGGAACAATCTCAGCACGAAAGTGATCGAAGAGGATGTATGGGAACCACAATATTAAGATTGGAATTTGATGCAATATTTAGGGGCCTTCGCATGAGAAAGGATTCTGGAATTAATTATTACTCTTTCGCTCTCTAGTTATTAACGTTTCTCCCAAAAAGCTCTCGGCTATTCTTGAAAAGATTAACTCTTGGGTTATTTATAGATACTTGTTGCAAGCCTAGCATTTGACGGAGAAATTATAAATTTTAAGCATATTTCACTTTAATATTGTCCTAGAGTAATTTTTTTAAATGGAATAATATTTTTGGAAAAACAATTTTTATCAATAGCCGATGTGTTGGCATCTTGAGGAGAATGAGGGAAGCCGTTATATCGGCACCCTGAATATGTAAAAGGGTTCAATATTATTTAAGTGGTTGAGAATATTTTGTAAGCTGCAGGAGAGATCAGGGCCAGGGGATTCATTGGGGCTTATTGCTTTAAGTAAGGGTTCCATTCCATTACAAGAAATTTCAATTGGTGACATATACCGCTGGCAGAGGCCAGGTAGGATGGCGGTTGAATCCTGTGAAGGTGAGTGACAAAGGCTTCGGAAGGAGTTCAACAAATTAACTTTGTCAAAAGTGAGGAAATGGTTTAACTTGCCACGGTTGCCATTTCCATCTCTTATCATTCTCGGCAAGTGAATTGCCAATTGAATGGAGTCTGTGGCGATACTCCTTGGTTACCGCCGTTGGTGGATCCAATGCGTCTTTACCTTAACACGTTCTCTGCGGAGCTGTTTAAAGCCCTACTCCTCACAGCGCAGCGTGACCCACCGGTGGGTCACAGTCCTTCCGAGCTTCTGGCCACTTCCGAGGGATGGTGGTTGAAGCGGCAACACTCAGCTGTTTCCTGAGATTAGAGGAAGGCTGGGGGAGGCTACTCCCAGCTTCGCCCCCAGCCCACCCCTCCACCGGCCACGTGGGGCACGCTATCTTCTAGACCATGGCGTGGGATGGGGGAAGAGAGGGGCAACAATACAATGCATGTGGTAAAGATTTGCCGACGTTTGGAAAACCCAGGAGACTCCCACCCATCTCTGTTTATTGCGCCTGCCCTTGTTCGCGCCCGTCTGTGGGATGTACTTGCCCATCCGTGCGTACCGATTCCCCAGCCCTGCTCAGGGAAAAGGGAAGGGGGATCCTTTGGAAAGAGTACATAGTGGTTTGTCTCACTCAGAAAAAAGTAGTGTCTGCATTTCGGAAGACGTTCACCCGGCAAGGGCACGGTCACTCATCCACCACTGAGGGATTGGCTCAAGAACGCTACGCGACTCTTTCCCAATTGCCCTTCCGTAGAGGGGGGGGGAAGGGAAGAGAGAAAGTCAATCTCTCACACAGCCGGGCGAGTGCAGTTCAGACTGTTTAATTTCGAGCAACTGACGGACAGCCAAGAGGTTGAGGAGAAAAAATTGTCCTAAACATTTTCATTATTTTTAATAAGTTGATATGTTTTACTATATCGAGTATTGTTCATCCTCATGTATAAAAATTGCATAAACATGAAAAAAACAAAAAGAAAGCAAAAAATAAACATATTTTGGATATAATACGCTAATATCTAAATTTGTTCGGTGGGTCACACCGCTCACGCTGAAAAAAGTTTCAGGAGGGGCGGCGTGACCCACCGGTGGGTCACACTAAGTGACACATAGCAGTCTGTTATTTGAACTGTGACTAACCTCTGGGTGAAGTCACCTGAGAAGATCTCGATTCCTACTCTCACAATACTCCTCGCAAGTTGAGACAATTCAAAGAATTAAAAGGTCGCGGCACTAGAAGGATTAGCGTGACCCACCGGTGGGTCACGCCGCAGCGAACGTGTTAAGGTCATGCAAGGAAGACTGGCGAATCGCCGGTGCTTTAATGGGTTTACTCTTTCTTATTTGTTGTAATCAGCGAAAAAAAATAACATGAACAAACGCAACATCCTGCCGACTTGCGTACCTGACAATGCTTAACATGGGTGAGTGCTCGCTCTGCACTCTAGCAGCCGATTATTTGTGCTACGACAGTCAGGCGAAAAACTTATAGCACAGGAAAGTTCACAGGCATGCTTGTCAGCCATCCTGGCTGCGAGCAGAGACAGTGGTGTGAAAGCCAAGCAGCAAACGATCATGTGTTTCAGAACAGAATCCCTGATGCACTGGTTGTTTTCCTACACCTGAACCGTCCTGAAAAAACCAAACCGCTGAACCGGTCCCTAGGCTGATCCATCAGCCCTTTTCACTTGTGCAGAAACTGCAGAGGGCCGATTTTTTTCTCAAGGTCTTCGTTATCTGTGCTGTCTAGGCTTTCTGAATAACATCGATGCTAGTGCCGACTCTCAGCATTTTTTTTTGCTTTGTGTCAGCACATCTTTAGACCTTTGCTGACGTGCCATTTATCAAAATGGTGCTGCATTTTTAGAAAAAAACGTGAAATTTCATTCAGCAGTAAAAGGGCTAAAAGCCACACACAAATTTTCATTGTCTCTTGTAGCTTTATAAGACAGCTGTCCTAAAGAAATGGAGGGCCGCTGCTCAGGACATGGTCACATTAAGTTCACAGCTATCCTTATCACTTGATAATTTTTTTGAAACTGGATTGTTTTTCATAAGTAGTATTTTGTAAAAAAATTGTTTTACTTTATAAATTTATTGAATGCTTAAATTATTTATGTCTTACTCCAACTTTTGGGAATACGTGCTGTAATGAGTGACCTAATTACTATTTATGAGCTCCATATATTTCTTTCTAACTTTGGTACATATTTTAAATTTTATATATGCATTATTGTTTATGCAAATACATTCCTTAGTCTCTGACACTTAAAAGGTCACAGGTAAATATTTAAAATAATGAATACTTATAAAATTACAGCATAGTTTTGCACGTAGCTTTGACATAGTAATCTTCTTTCCACCATTAAGGGGTACAATATTACAAACAAATAAAAACATCCGAAAAAAATCTTTCCATTTTCGTTTTAAGGTTTTGCAGTTTTTCTCGTGTATGAAGGATGATTTTTTCGGGCAATGCTGCATTTTGTTCCTTTTTAAAAACTCAACAGTTTCACTCTTCATGCTGGAAGTGTCTTCCACAGAAGGAGCTTCCAGAGGTTCGCTTGAAGATGCTTCCAGTATGAGGTGCGAAACTGTCGAGTTTTTTTTAAAAGATGAACGAAATGCAGCATTGCCCAAAATAAAAACACCCATCATAATTATTTCCATTATAATAACAACAAATACAGTTGAAAATCTACACAAAACAATACATAAATTGGTATTTTCATTACAAATGCAGCTCACTCTCCACCTTTTTCAATGAATACACGTTTCTGCCACTCAATACAATTTACTGCTGGCAATGACTCTAAAAGCAGCTCCGAAACAAAGCCCTGCCCTGAATGCCTCTCACTGGCTGCTGGGGGAGGATTGCAGAGGCAGTGGAGCCGCTACGGCCAGGCCCAACTGAAGGCCTCCCAGCATGCCCTCCAGGGCTTCCACCTGTCTCGGCTCCTCGTACCTGCAATGACAGGGAGGGAACATGATGGAGCGTCATGGAAAATACTATGCTTCTGGCAATCGGTCAACTAATGAGGGGAGAGTGGAAGATGAAGAACACACACAGCCGTAATGACGACACACTGGTGGCGCTGAAACAAGATTTGGACTCCAATGGGCATGAAAACGTGCTTGAAACTGGGTCTGAAAATTTGAGAATGGGACCAGTGTGCGGCCTTATGTCATCTTATTGCTGCGACGTGCCCAGCCACTGCTGCTGCTCATGAGAGGGAGTTTCTGGCGCAACGACTTGCCACAACCACCTTGCTCCACGCGCCCCACCCACACTTCTTTCTGTCCCCAAGACTCAGACGCAGCCCGAAAGGAAGCAGCTTTGGGCCGACGGAGAGTGTCCACGAATCCGTGTCCATTTCAGTGTCCAGGGAGCCCACCAAGTGTGGCAGTCGTGCTGGAAACGCCATGTGGATGAGAAAGGGGAGCCCATTCTGAAGGACTGCTAAGACTGCTCACCTGCAATACTTATTTTCTTACTGAATTATTCCTAATATCTCCTGTACAAAACTTGCATACGTGAAGAGACAGGTTCATAAAATGGATGCAACATATCCATAATATGTGGATCATAACATGTTAAGAATTTACTCAACTGTCTCATTGTCCCTGTCCATACACAAGACACTATGTCCAAATATCTAGACCAATGAAGGACCTTATCTGTGAGGGGGTGTCTCTCGGAGAACAAACTCTTTTCTAGGTTGTCCATGGATGTAGATGTCTGCAAGAAGTAGAGAAACAGGTGCACCCGACCATCTCTCTACTGATAGTACGAGCCATTAAATAAATAACTACTTTGATTCACACATTTCCAACAAGTGACTCAACTCACTAAACACAGGTTCAGGTGCCTTAGCTTTCACCAGTGTGATTTCAGCAAGGTTGAGAGCTTCGGATATTGGTATGCTTGGAAAAAGGTTGGTCACATCAAAAGAAACAATGCCGTAACACATTGTGGGACATTTGTAAAAATTCATATGAATTTTTTTATCACAAACTTGAGTGTGAACTTAAGAGTAACTCCTAAATAGAGTGCTTACTTTGTGTGACAGTAGGTGATTGGGAGCAGAGACACACAACCATAGCTGGGAAAGTTACCAAAAAAATTAACCGATTAAAGTTAAAAAAGAGTAACTTTTATGTTAAAAGTTACTTTGGCAAATTGGATGCTGTGGGGATTTTCATTGTAATGCCATTTAGTGTCCAGAGTATTGTTGGTCAGGTTTCCTAATAACTGCAGAAAGGATTCGACGACTTTTCTGAGGGGGGCTCCAATTCCGGGATTTTTGAGTTTATGTGAATGTAAGAGTTTCTGACGATCCAAGGTGTGTCTGTAAAAGATTGTTCTGAGAAAGTGCTTTAAGGTTAGTTTTCGAAATCGATTCCCACATTGCGATGTGAAGTATCCCTTCACAATTGTAAAACTGCAGTGAAAACAGCTTAGTTTTATAGAACTGCAGTAGATGCTGAGGGTGTGCCTACGTACCTTTTCTCGCTCTTCAGTGTGGGCTACTGTAATAGTAACTTGAAAAATGGGCAACTTCCACGGAGAACAACTTCTCTCTGTGGAAATTGCTCATTTTTCAAGTTACTATTATGCTACGTTTCCACTCAATAATGCCTGAAAACTCAGAATTTGTTTGTAATGTATTGACAACACAACGTCGCCAAGTAAGATAACTGGCGGATTGTAACAGATACGTTAGTTTGAATGATCCTCTCCCCCTCGTTATCTGTCATAGGTTTTTATGCGACCCTTCTCTATTGGATTCAACTATGTAGTATTGACGACATGATGTCACCGAGATTACAAGCCCTCCAGGACATTGTTTTCTCGTCTGATTCCAAATTCTGTTCCTAAACTTTGGCTGCCACTTTCCTCCGCCTGCTTTTGTTTGGATGTATTCGTCTGGGGCCATTCATTGCATTCTCGCAAAACTACCCTTGCATTCTTAGATACCGTTTTCTTTTCCGATTTGTCTGTTGGGCATCCTTTGCACCGAAATTCAGACAGGTCAACATTTGCCAAAATTAATGAAAAAAATTAACTGAAATTAGTTTTGTATCAGTTAATGCATATTTTTAACGATTAAAAGTTAACTCTTCTAAAAAGTAACAATTAATTTTAATCATTAACCCTAACTATGCACATGACACAACCAGTCTAATGGGAATCTTTGTGGATTTTCAGTTAGCCAAAATATCTTGGGATCCATCTGTATAAGTGTGATGGATTTAGAGGGATGCAATAACACTTCACATATAGCACTAGGTTGGGTATTTTTGTTTTGTGTCGCTGCTTAAGGCCAGTATGTTGAGAGGAATAGTGAACCAGAAGCACTTATTGATATGCACATCCCTCTCTCTCCATGACACAACTGCTTTGCCTTTGGACACTACGAGATTATTCAGTGTGAGAGATCTCTTCAGGGAGGACAGTCTTATATTCCGCGTGGCAGCTGGTGCTGCTGCTATATGACCTGTGCCACTGATGTAATCTTGTATTTTGTGGGAGGTGAGTCTCTTGGATCCCAAAGTGCAGTCCACTGTTTTCAACTGTCTGGTTGAAATGGGCTTAGCAGGAGAGTATTTTAGGCCCTTTTCAACTAGATTCCATTTGTTGGATTTAAAAATATGTTGGGATAGATTGACTACCCTGTTGTTAATATGTGCTCAGTCAATGGTCTCTTGGAGTTGAGAGTATGGGCTCTGGGTAAAACATCAAGTTTCTTTTGCAAATTGTGGTTCTTTTCTCAATGGCAATCCACTTGCACTTTGCCGAACACTGCCATCTAATGATATCCGTTCAGCCCAATGAAGGGGATTTGTCAGTTGCATGAACAGTAAAAACAGGTAATGAGAGGTAAATCCTTCAACTGGGGAAAAATAACAGCACATCACCACAAACAGGAACATAAATTGAAATCACAGAAAGAAGAGTAGTCAGCAAACAAATATTTACTCTCCTCCTCACACATCTTAGAGCCTCAGGTGAGCAAATATTTACCTCGAAGCGACCCTGCCAACATAGAGGGGCAGCACTTGGCAACGAGTGGTAGGTCACCAGCTGACAAAATGCTTCCATTTACGATTTTGACAGGTTAGCTTTCCTACCAGTCAGGACAGGTTTTAAGAAACCACTTTCCACACTTCTCAATGTTTATTTCCCCAGACTACAATCTTCATTCAGTCCAGTAAACATCCTAGGTACCCCTGTCCTCTTCCTCCCCATCGACAGGCCCTCCCACACTCTTCTCAACCACCATTCCTTCCTCCAGATCCACTGAACCTCCCTTCTCTGCCACTCCACCAACGCTTCCCCCATCCTCTACTTCTCCTACACCTCCATTCTTTGGCCGTGTTCCAATTCGTCATTATGCACCCTTCAAACTCTTACTCGCTCTTTTCGATTGTCAACTTTCAGATGTGACGTCACTTAGTGCGGTTCCAATCCGTTTCAGAGCGCATCAAGAAGAGCGCCAGGGCCTAGTGCACGTAAGGGTATGTCCATGCTCCCTTTTGCGCACTACGATAATAACAGAGGAGATTCAGGAGACAAAATTGTTAAGAATGGATGAGGAAACGGATTTCTATTATGCAAACTATTATCATTTGACGTTTGTATGTCATGTGAACTTCATATATTTCGGGAACACGAGTAAATTTTTAACGAAATAGAATAGTTCTAATGAAAGTAAACGACATGGTTGCAGATAAACTTTCTAAGGGGAAGGAAGTTATGAATAGTAATTTGTAATGTATTTAAGAAGTATTTTAGTATAAAATGACGTTAACGTATTTATTACTTTCTATGGTGTGAGGACTACGGCAGCGAAGTGGAACTTACATGTTTTACATGCTGAAATAATTATTAGGTTCTTCTTACTCATTGGTAAATGAATGCCGGACCATCTTAAGAATTGAAAGTTAACTAGCCATACAATTGTATGTCCATGGATTAGTAAATGGCAATACAAAAGAAGAGAAAACAAGAGTATTTGATGTAAAAAGTCCATATCCAGGCATCAAATTCAATATTACTTACAGGTAGGTACGTACTGTTTATACTAATGCTCTGTACTTTATCAAGAGCAGTATAGGGTACAACTAATCATGCTCGTAATTTTCAATGAATGTAAATCTTTATTTACTTAGTTATTATTCAAATTTCATGCATACAATCATTTATGTAAATTTCTCCGGATTTCATAACTGGACAGTATTGATATATTCGCAATGGATCCTACATTGATAAAATTTGTTTAATGAGAAATACACAGCATGTTAAGCTGTTCTTGTATATTTCAATGAATGCCTTGTTAAGTAATAATATGCGTTGTGAATTGCGCCTGTTTATTATTTTGGGCACCAACATTTGTTGACATAATCTTAACACCGTTGCGACTTCGTATCAAAGGATACGAAGAATACCATAAGATTACCAAACACCATGAACAACGCCTCAAAAATAGGGTTTATTATTACATGCAGAAACAGCACAGAAAAGTTGTTTACTTTTATATCTCGATTGTGCTTACGAAATCTCTTCCGAAACCACAGATATACACATCTGTGTCCGAAACTACACGATACATGCTCGTCAACTTTTTGCAGTAAACACCACTGCCACAAAGTGTCCATGGCGCTAATGTCGGAATAGAGCAAGTAAGTACAGAAAAGGGTGAAAGTGCAAGAAAGAGCGTAGTGCACGCCCTTGGGATTGGAACACGGCCTTAGTCTTTTATTACTTGGCCCACGTTTGTCAAAAATAGTACACCTTTTCCCTGTACGACCTCATCCCTATAGTTCTCCCATGAATATTCTTCCTACCGTATCCCATGCATTAAATCAGGCACAATAGATCTAGCACAGGTTATAATCTCTTGGCTAACTGGCATACCAAAGCTTGGCTACCTTTAAATCCAACACTTGTCCACATTGAAACAGAAAACTTTGTTTTTCCACACACAACAATAAATACACTACCTAGGTTTTGATGATGCCATGTCATCATCAGGTAATTGAGACTTAATCCTCTCCTCTTCAGCCCTTAATGCTGAAATCTAGAGGAACCGCACACTTGAGTGTGAATTCTACATGCCAAAGAGTTGAGTGACTGGCAGCCTTTAGATAGACAAGATGAAACAAAAATGCCTGTCATTTGAATGGTGCTTCACACTTGAGTTATGTAAATGGCCATACCTTTCTTGGATCTGCTTCAAGGCCCACTGAGCAAGCTTGCCAGCATCCTTCCGCTTTTGGGATGTTGTCTTTGGCGAAAGTGCGATGTTCGATGACGTCTGCAGAGGAAGAATTGGATGCTAGAGCTAACATTCAATACCACTGATAGATACGAGCTAGTAGAAGTCAGAATTAGTTTTCTTGAGAATGCATTGTTAGGAAGGGTCCAAAGGGTAGCTCTGTTTCAACGCAGTGATCAATTTTGTAGCTGCAAGCCAGCCCATATGGACCACATATTTTGGTTGAAGGCCAATTAAGGCAAGGCCCACCACCAGGGGTGGTCTGGCTAGGTCAGCCATCTCCTCTGGCCCAGGATCTCCTGGGGCCGACCTAGCCAGAGGGTGGGGTGTCAACAATATTAGCAAGGACAGAAGTTAGTCTAACATCGCGCCTCACAACAGCTGACTCACTTGACAGCTAATTGCCCTCCAACCAGACTATACCAAGCGTGAGTAGTTGAAAATTAAAGTTCATCATACTTGGATTACTATGCTCATAAAAATTTATCTGCAGGGCCCCAATATAGTTAAAAATTACTAATTTTAAAAATAAAGAAATGAATAAAAGAATGAAGAAGAATAAAAGAAATGAAGAATGAATGAAGAATAAAAGAAACATGGTCTACGCTCTTGATTTTTATATAAAATTAATTAAGTTAAAGAAACTGTGGTTTCTGTTTTTCCAGGAAAATGATGAAAAATTTTGAGATAGGTACTGTGCGCTAGGAAAATCAGTGACAATCAACCAATATGCAAGATTTTGTTGCTTGAAATGAAGAGGTGTACTGTTCTGTGGATTCAAAAATTCTGTAGATTACTAAGGAAAAACGTCAACATGAAAGAAAGTGCGCTGTGAGCAACATTTGAGTGGTAACATGCGCCATTGGCAAAGAGAGACAAAATGCGTTAGATTAAGAAGGTACCTAAGACTCTAGCCATTTGTATGGTATACCTCTAATGCCCAAGGCATAAATTGTTTTAAGAAGGCGATGTTGATTGACCAAATCAAAAGCCTTGAGCCTGAGTAGTCAAAAAAGATACCAAGGGATTTCTGCTTGTTGTCAAGTGAGGCGAGGATGAAACCTATAGCTTCATAAATGGCTGTGGATCTACCCTTCCTAAAACCACCTTCGTGTGGAATGAGTTGTGAACTTTCTTCCAAGAAGGAAACAAGCCTAGTAGCAAACACCATTTCAAATACCTTAGCTAGTGTGTTCTGCAAGGTAATAGGTCGATAATTATTAATGTCATTAGGACTTCCTTTATTTTTGTAAATGGGAACTAGTTGAGAGTGCTTCAGGGCAGAGGGGAAAACACCTTGGGATAACGATTCATTAATCAAATATATCAAAGGTTCCCTTACAAGTTCATATACCATGAAAATTACAGAACCAGGCAAATCATCAAGTCAAATGTTTTTTTTTTACCAAGTTTTGAAAGGATTTTATTCAGTTCATGGTCAGTGCAGGGTTGAACAAAAAAAAGACATGGAAGAGGATGTGGCAGTAACTGTGGAGGTACCTGTATGTGGGTTAGCGGAAAGGATTCAAGTGTAAAGAATTGGTTAAAAAGGTTACTTAATTCACCATAACTTTCTATGGACTAACGTCATTACATCCGGTAGAATGTGCTTTGAAGATTTCCTAATGAAGCATTTATAATTTCCCAAGAAGTTTTCGATTTATTACTGGAAGAAGTAATTTTACTATCATTATATGTTTTTTTTGCCTGTGTTAGACTTTTTGCAATATTTTTTTAATATTTGGTATTCCTCAATGGCCTCATCAGAGTCTGAACATCTGCTGGCAGCTCCGAGGGTTTTGAGGTAGGAAGACATATGTCTAATTTCGTTAGTAATCCATGGTTTTCTTTCATCTTGATGTTTTTCCTTAATAATAACTAGGGGGGAAGGCAATATTAAACCAGTGCAAAAGATGATCATGGAAAATTTGAAAACTTTCATCGATCGTAACAGGTTGATAAAAGTATGCCAATCAATGGAAGCAATCTTATTCTTAAAATAACATACATTATAGTCACTAAAGTCTCTCTTTTAAACAAGTCTAATCTTAGGAGCGGAGAGGACCTGAAATTTAGACAATAGGGGCAAATGATCAGATATAGCACAATCAAGGACAGTAGTGTCAGAATACCTGGCATCGACATTAGAAATAACATTATCAATCAGAGATCTGGAATTACTCGTAATACGAGTAGCCTCAGAACACAGCCCAAGACGGAGGTTATAAGAGTTTAATAAATGCATAAAAGCTTTGCTGGTACCCACCATTGCACATAAAAGCTGTTTTGTCTGCACTGTCTTTGGTCAATTGATTGATTCTAGATATGAAACATTCATGGAAATGAGGTTAATAGATTCATGCACATTAGGGTGGTCCAAAAAAAAAATTTTTTTTAAACACCCGCTCCACTTGTTTGCCCCTGTTTCAATTGGTGTTAGAAAGCTATGAAAAAAAATTCAGGCAAATTGGTTAATATTTAGAGGTCCCTATGATTGAGCACTTTTTGGGTGAATGCGGATTTTTAACTAAAACAATAGTATTTTAATGAAAAAAATTTAATGGTGACATAACTGAATACATAAATAATGCTAAATGATCATGATGCATTTACTGTGATCATAAATAAGTCTCTGAAAAGGTAAAAGGTATGTTCAATACAAGATTATAATATGTTTTTTTCACTAAGCCCCTTTACCATCATCATCGTCAGCCATGAGTAATGCCTTCTTACAAGTTGATTACGTGGTTCGGTGTGATTTAACAATCCAAAGAAGATACTGAAACTGGCCTTCATTATTGGTTATACACATATTGAATGTTCGTATCAGGGCAATTCACCACAGTCATTAACTACTTTCATCTTGTGAACAGCCTGTTTGAGTTGTATGTAATCGGGATACGAATCCCACAACTTAGGTTCTTTGCAAAGAAATGAAGCAGCCTTTTCATTCCTATCTTTATGGAGAATGTCAAAGAGTTCTGTAGTTTGCTGTGTCACATATGTTTCCAGAGGTGTGTCATGTTTAAATGTTTTACTCTCAACTCTCTTAAGAGCCTTGTCTTTTGGTGAGCGCTGTAGGTTGGTAACCATTTTAACTTTTGTAGAGTCACAGACATGGGAATCAAAGAGGGGAAGTCCAACCAAATGCTCTGAAAAGAACCACAGATGGCGGTGAAAAGCTACCAAAGCAGCCTTCTTAACATTGCAGTTGGGATAAGCTTCAATTTGTTTTAAAAGAATCGCGTCATTCATGACAGCTTTCTCAGCTTTGGGGGCCTCATTCCAATGTCGACCGTAGATGAGAGATACATACAAGCTTACTTCAGTGATTCCTTTTTTTTTCTTCAGCTGAACTGATCTCTAAATAAGTAAATTTTAAGGGAATAAATAGCCTTTGCCATCCAATGTGTGTTGTGCAAACCACCTGGTGCTTGCAATTTCTCTTTGGATCAATTAAGACTTTGACCACCAAGAAAGGTATAACACAACTTTAAAAGCTCAAGGTAATCATCTCTAGGCTACTTTGACTTAATTGGGTCCTCTAAAATAGCAGCATAATATCCCATTATTTCTCCTCTTTAACATTTTGATTTCATTGGAATCATACAGATCATCACTGCCTTGAAAATATATTAGCTTGTCGATACGAGGCCATTGGGTTGTGATGATCAGGCTACTTTGGTAGTCTGGGCCGATGACTACCCAAACGAGGCCATTGTTTCTGGAAATGCTTAAATATTGCGACACCTGGACCCCCACTAACTCCAATTGCTGTAGTAAAGAAGAAGACAACATGATTTAAAGTACATGGTGCCTGCATGGAATCCACACAAGACTAGTTCCTAAACTCTCCTCGAGAATAGTACATGCTCCACTCTTCAGGCCTGTATTGGCAGCTGTTGTGTCAAATACTAGAGCCCGCACATTTTGTCTGAGTACAATTTATTAAGTTTTCTTTCAAATGCATTTATCCTTTGAGTAGGAATTCTTGCCATAACCCAAATTTTCAGTGCATCCTCAACAATGGCTCTTAAGGCCGCTTTACACGATACAATTTTTTGCACAATTTCTTGTACAAATTCTTGTACAGACTGAACGAAATTGTATGTTTGTCTGAATGGAATTAGAACACGTTCTATTTCCCGTTCAGTCATTCAGACAATCGCACAAGTTTTCATACAATTTGCCGCTTTACACGGTACAATTTCCTCATGCAAGAGTTTGTACAAGAAATTGTACGAAAAATTGTATCGTGTAAAGTGGCCTTTATACCTTTTTTAAGCCCAAATTTTGGTTAATGTGGTGGAAAACAAGTCGTTGTAACATGTTTCGTTTTGAAAGTCTAGATTTGGGCAGTGACTCAGTAGGCTTTCCATTGAGCCACATCTGCCTGCAACCAAGAGATTTAATATGGTAGATATAAGATCTACCATATTAACCTTAGCAAACATGCACTCCAAAAGTTAGGTAGGTCTGGTAGGTACTCAATACGCCAATTTAAATATTTATTACTCTACCTTTATATTGTGTGATTCATTCTAAAATCTAGGTATTATTAATTATATATACCTTGTGTTTTATTAGAATAGAGATTTACAAAGTATGACAATGACACTGATAGCTGGCACAGAATGGCCGCCTGTGAGTTTGATGAGAATACCTAGGTAATAGGTTCTCTACTGCTACTGCTTTCTAGTGTTGTTCTATGGAAATATTTTCTCAGTAAACACTAGAATGTGCTATTATTTATTGAGAAATGATATCACTAAGTAAAACTTCCTGTCTATTTACAGTACATTTGAATAGTCCAGTAATTTCCTACAGGAACCTGTAAATGGCAAACTTTAGACGCGATTGCTACAAAATGCTTATTTCTTCAAAATGTTCAAATCATAGGGACCCCTAAACATCATCTTATTGATCCAAATTTTGGCATGGTATTTCAGTTCACCTAGTGGAACAAGGGCAGCAATGTGGAGATGAACATTTTTAACTTTTATTTTTTTCTTGCGATTTTGGACCACCTTAATGCACATGAATCAAAACTCCACCATTTTTAAAAGATTTATCACAGAAAGCATCCACTATACAATACCCTGGAAGGCAAGTGAAGTTTAACTCTGTAGGCTTTAGCCAATGCTCGTAAATCACGTCAGGTCGATGAGCGTTTGTGAGAGCTTCAAGTTCAATGAATTTATTTCGAATGTCCTGAATATTGACGTGAAAGACAGTCAGTTGACATCATAAAGAATTACCCCCCAGTTAATGGATTTGTTTGCAGTGCTTATGTCAACAGTATGTTTAAGCATGACGAATCTGTTCACAATGACGTCCGTAGGCCATAAAGAGGGATCTTTCAGCTTCATTAAGTCATTTTGGTTGACACAGATTTTGAAAGAGCCAAAGGAGCTTTCACTACTTTCAATCGTATCATACGATATGCAGTTCACATTGAACTTATCCTTAATGTGGTTGGTCGCCTCCTCCTTGCTAGCTGTCTTGTCTAGGCGACCTATGAACACAAACACAGATCTTTTCGTCACTCAAAGACCAAACGCTGCAGCATTGCCACTCCTGATGATGAAAGCGGAACGCTTTTCCTTCGTCAGATGCCTTATTCCCCTGAATTTGACGATGAAGCCATCATCATCCGCAGGTTGCTGGTCCACATGAGTCGTTTCAGTCTGTTGCATTCGTTGATGAGATTCATATGATTTCACAGCCTCCTTGGCACTAAGTGCACAAGCCTGAGCTTTTACAAGAGGAAACATTCACAGCACATTTAAGGCAGTTAATGGATTTCTTAAATTACCTCTGAAGCAATGGATGAGTAGATAATGGGCGTGGCTGAGAAGTAACCAGCTAGATGCCAGGTGTCTTTAGTGTTCAAGTGGAATGAACAATGTTTGTTTACAGTCAACACTTAATTGTGTTTTAATACATTCTGCAAATTCAAGCAACACTTTGCTAAGCATTGAAATAATTGGCAAACGACGACAGATAGACATGTAAGAAAAAAAAGGGAGGAATAAAATTAGGGATGGGTCATTTCCACTTTTTTTCGGTTCCAGTTCGGTTCTTAACTTCGGTTCTCGGTTCCGGTTCTTAATTTACCACTTACTTTGCATTGCTCAATGGTAACATAAGATAATCAATAATCGTTTTCAGAGACATACTGCTTGAAAAAGAATACTTCATTATATTTTTGTGTTTATGTAATTTTAATTCACTTTTACCCTTTATGTGAAAATATTTTTAGAACTCAAGCACTTTTGGTTCTGTACTCGTTGCTATTAACTTCTCCTGTACACAAAAATAAACACCTCATAATATTAACAGAATAAACTCCATTAAATAAATCTTTTGCTTAAATATTGCACAAATTAATATATGCATGCTTGAATAATATGGGAAAAGTGGCACTCATTTCAAATTTTTGTTCAAACACACCAGCATTTTCACTATTTCTGGATCAAGTCTGTTTCTTTTTTTGTCACATATATTGCCAGCTGTACTAAACAGCCTCTCACTAAAACAGTTGCAGGAGGAACACAAAGATACTTCATTGCTAAGCATTTCAGTCTTTTGAAGATAGTAGAGAACCAGTACTGACTGATAATGACTGCATCGCTATCAGGGCTAATGGTTTTCTCTGAGAGGTACAAATTTAGCTCATCTTCAGCACTGATATTGTCTTGTCCTACGAAAGGAATCGAAAAAGCATTTTTATATTTCACCCAGATATTATGTGACGTAGATGGAACACGTGATGTTCCTCTACATTCCTCATTGGCAGGGTCCTGATAAGAAAAATTGGCCATTTGATCCCAAAGAGTTTGTCTAGCTGAGGTTAAAGATTCCATATTCTTAAATGGTGTAGTCTTGAACCTAGGATCCAGAAGGGTGGCCATGGATATGATGTCATCATTCTCTACATTGGTGAATCTAAGCTTAATGGAGGCTAGGAAGTCAGTTTTCAACCCCTGCATACCAGAGCCCTTAGGGGCAGGAGCTTCCAAATGGTGTGTAATTAAGTTCAATAGAGGGATTACCTAAAAAAAATACACCTTCAGTCAGAACATATAGCCGTCAGTACAACCTTTTTGTAAAATGATTTGGTCTTTTGGCAGTTTACAAAATGTATTTCTTTAAATCATTTATCAACATTTTTAAATGATTAACTAAATAAATTACATCTGAAACAGATGATGTTTCTTTGCTAAGTTGCAATGTGGCCGTTTCAAATATTTCTAATATATCTACTGCCACATCAATTGTCCTCCATTCATCCGCAGTTAATTCAGAAGCCAGCCTGATGTCACATGAATTTGTGATTAGCACAATAGCATTTTTTTGTACATGCATTCTTTTTAACATATGGAACGAACTTTTCCATCGTGTGGGCTCATCCTGTATCATGCGATGCTCTGGTAGTCCCAGCTGTCTCTGACATTTCCGCAACATTAGAAAATCTGTGTGACATGCGTTGACATATATTTACGTGCACCATTTCCGCCATTTCAAAAGATTCTGCTTTCCCATTTCATTTCGGAATCTTTCCGGTATCTCCTATGCTGTGATTTTATTTAACGGCGATACGTTTGTCAAGTATGATCCGCGTATGATAAACCGAGTGTGTACTTTCGACCACGGTTTTGTCATTACCAACACATTTCTCATAAACAAATATTTTAATTCCTATGTTACTGCAAATACTTATTTACACTCTCCCAATGGAATATAATACCAATATCAGCTTTTATATCCGACACGTGCATTTTTCTTCACGTTTCAATGCACAAAAATTTTTTAAAGTTAAAAATGACCAGTTAGTCCAACGTTTCTGTGATGATCTCCCATTTATAGTCGAGTAATCAAGAAAGCAGAATGGTCAATGGCAAACGGTTGATACTTGGCTGAACACGACCCTTGCATCAAGGGAAGAAGAAACTTGATAAAAACAATTCAGTTGTAATTGACCGCATATTGCGGGTGCCTTTCATTTCCGGCTATCTTTGCGCTGTCCATTTTTCAAATAGTCGATTGTCGTCTGCTATTTACTGCGCGGCGAAGTAGACAGCGTTCTCTTGCATGAGCAAAGTTAATGCTATTGTACAAATGACGAATAATTTGCTGACTTAACGAAAGCAATGTCCAAAGCATGAATGAAATCTTATAAAACTTATACACTCTATATTATATAATTTACGAAAGTGATATGAGGACTCGCACCTCCAAAGTAGGTGGACGTCACACATACCTATCAATCAGAATATCCTTATTACGGCGGTATTTCATCACTTACTAGAATTGGATGTAATAAAATAAATCATATAGCCATTTTAACGTCTGAATTAGAATAATTTGCGGCAGCTTTGAAGCATCTAAGTACACTATTTCACCAGGTTTTAATGCGAAGCCTCCACTTTCAGTGTGATCAGGTTTCAAACTGGTTTTCGTGCCAATTATTTCGGTAACGACTATTTTTGGTTTCGGTTCTGGTTCTAAGCTCAAGAACCGGTGGAACCAAACCATCCCTAAATAAAATAATTTCATTCTTATGGCCAAGTTATTTCATGAGCAATTGTTTTTTCTAGTCTTTCTTACACACCTCACTTTACTTAATGGAACCTTGTTCAGGGTGGAGGCATTCACATTAAAGGGGTTGCAAGAATCTGCAAAGTTTAAAAAACTTTCATCAGTAGTTCTTGAGCTTACTTTCTGGAAGTTCATGTTTGAGAGCAAAACCAAGTGAACTTTGTTATTGCATATTGGGTACAGCCCAACCAGTTCAACACTTGTGCGTCATTATCAAAGGAAAGGGGTATCAAGGGACAATACAAGGGACTACTTCTGTCCCTTGATAATAACACAAAGTGCTGAAACCTGTCGAGCTGTACTCAATAATACTGTAGTACTGTATGGAATAACACAGGTTACTTGATTTTACTCTTAAAAAATTTTGGCATCAAAGATGCACTTAAGTTTGTTGCAGATATAGGAGGGACCAAATAGCAAAAAGGAGGGATATGTTCTCTTTGTGACATTGTACTGCAATGAAAAATGAACAGCTGAAGCAGATGGAGGAATGTATGTGAAAGCTTTCCTTGCCAAAAGAAAAGGGCAAAGGTATGTTGTTGGAGAAAATAAGGAAAATACTACATTTGAAATAGCTTAAAGGTATTGTCAATAAAGCTAGGCAGGTCATCTTTTTTTGAATATATTCATTGAAGCATACATTAAAATTGTTGAGAGTGGAGTCCGTAGAAAGTATAAATGAGCCATTTGGAAATGTGAATGATAAACATTAGTTATGGGAGTAAATGTGAGTGATTGTAATTTGTAGAAGTGTGATTTCTCCAAGGCCTGGTAGTTGCCCTTTCAAATTTTGAAGCCATGCGATGCGCCGCCATCTTACCTCGACCAACTTCTCAAAGCTTTGAATACGCAGCCTAATCCAATTCTTTGGATTTATTTATGACGGAGGCACAATGAGTGATCCCTTTGATATTATTTTCATTAGCGAGAGAGAAACACTGTTTTTAACAGCAAACTGCAAGCTCAGAAAGGATTATTCCATTACATTGGCTTCTGACTTACTGTCGATGCAGAAATAGAGTTTGGATTCAAATAGCAAAATAAAAGGAGCCTACGGAAAACTCATCACACTGTGATATTCCTTAATTAATTCTGCACTTTTCGATGGTACATCCTCCTCCAGTTATGCAGGGGTCAAAGGTCACGAGGTCTAGGTAGGCAAATATGGGCAACAAATGTGACGTAAATGGTTAACAAAGTACGGACCCCATATCCATCTTCTCATCTCCAAGGACTACACGGGATCATAGATCATGAGGTCTATGTGAGCAAATTGGGGCAAAAAATGAGTCGTATCTTAGGCATAAATGGGTGCCAAGTCGATGATACAATTTCAAGATTCCTCTCGTCATTCCCTCCAAGGGTTACGCTGGAGTCACTTTCAGCAACCTCACCTTGCCACTCCGTTTCTCTTTGGCTTCTGTTCAGGGTTAGTCACGATGGTGAAATTCACCCTGAGAACAATATTCCTTAGCAGAAGGTTGAATAATCGAGATTAACACATTGAATGGAAATTAATAGAAAAGCTCGAACTTTTTTTTCGAACTCTCCTGTACTGTGTACAATTTTAATGCAAGTAGGTTAGTAGTCAAAGACGACAATTCATGATTAATACCATTACTACTAATTAACAGATCAATCTTTCTCAAATTGAGCTTGCAATTTTCAGCTGTAATTTTCCACGGGGACACCTATTGGTGTAAAATGTAAGCTAGATATTCACATTCAGTTTTTTGGTACAGTAAAACCTCTATCTAGTGAACCTCTTCATATCGTAAACCTCCGTTTATCGTAATAACTTCTTGGTCCCGCCAAAATGTGTATGTAATTATATAGAGAAACCTCTTTATATCGCACCTCTATGTTTTCGAAAAACCTCTGCTCTTCGTACTGAGAATACACCCCCATGGCGAGCCAACTACCTCCATGGAATGAAATATTAAGCCGGTGCCAGCCGCAAAGTTCCGTCCGGCCGTTCCGACTTTTCTACGTTGCGAGCGCGAAAACCCGCAGCGCTTGAAAAGTGAAGCTTAGCTGGGCAGTCGTTAGTGTGTTTGTTATCAATCATATGCGCCAAAGACTTTTTTTCATCGATTTGCATTGCTTGCGTTTTGTATATTCATCATTAAAACATCCATACGACAATATTTACGACAAATGTCCTGCTGGATTTAGACCCGGGGTCTTAATAGTTTTTACAACTCCCAGACTGATTTATACGGTAAAATGGTTTAATTCTTAGGTTTAAACAATCACGAATGACACCACTGCATATTCTATTTGCATTTACCCTCACCAATCCTTAACGACACAGAAAACTTAACTCCGATGCTATCGCATACTATACACATTTGCAATTGAGTTGTTCAAGCGAAAGTGACTGAATAATATCTTAATCTAGATAGTTTAGCTAATACGATTCTTCTTCCACACTGACTTGATGTTAACAAATAACAGGATTTGGCGACTGAGTTAATATTTTGAGTCATTGAAGTTACTTATTAAAATAATGGTGTTCCAAGTCAGCGAGTGTGCAGATGGAATTTTAAAAATTCTGGTGGCGACTCACAATACTTGCATATTTATTTATCTGTATGTAGACATGATTTAACACAGTTATAATCAAATACTAATGCGATATGTACAGAATTGCAGTGAGTTTGCGGCTGATTTATCGAAACGCTTATCGCTTTTCGTTTGTTTCCGCGACGCGGAGCTATGAAAGCCTGCTGCTCGTGATAACGCAACGTCGAGCTATGAAAGAGTCCATGCCCACGTACGAGATTAACATCTGATGCGACTATTGTACCGTTTCGGAAGATTTGTTATATTTTAGCGTTCAACGCAACGCCGATCTATGAAAGACCCATGCCCACGTACGAGATTAACATCTGATGCGACTATTGTACCGCTTCGGAAGATTTGTTATATTTTAGCGTTCAACGCAACGCCGATCTATGAAAGACCCATGCCCACGTACGAGATTAACATCTGATGCGACTAATGTACCGCATCGGAAGATTTGTTATATTTTAGCGTTCAAATGATCTTTTAAGGAGAATTTGGCCTATTCTGTTTCATTTTTGAAGTATTCATTTGAAGTTTAATTCACTATGAACACTCGATATTATTACGGCCGTACCAGAAAGATCGCATTTTTTTCATGCTAGCGCCTCGAGGCAGTCGTCTTTTACTTTTGGATATTGTCGCCGCGAATTGTAACTCGACCATCTTTCAATCCGTAACAATGGTGCATTACTGTCTCCCCACATACAACATTGTTAGTTATTTGAGCCACAATTTTGTAGTTTAAGACATCGGTCAGTGAAATACGCCTAACTTCTTTGTAAGTTTACAGTCTATTTAAAAAAATTTAAAAAAACGTAAAGAAACTGAAGATGCAGCACATCGAGGATGCATAAATAAAAAATTGCGGGCGGTGAAAAGTGAACAACTAGAGAGACACATATTTGATTGGTTGATGGAAGGTAGAGCCAGAAATATTCCTGTTTCTGGACCTATTCTACAGCAAAAGGCAAGAGAAGTAGCAGTGAAAATGGGCATTGAAAATTTTCATGCATCGGATGGGTGGCTTCAAAAGTTTAAAGTGCGGTGGAATATCAAAACTTTGAAGATGAGTGGGGAAGAAGCTCCTGTAAGTGACACAGTGGTAGAAGAGTGGAAAAAAGCTTTGCAGACGATTTTAGCCGGGTATAAACCATGAGACATTTTTAATGCAGATGAGGCTGAATTTTTTTTGTAACTTGCTTCCAGACAGAACTTTAGCAGTTAGAGGCCAATCATGCCATGGAGGAAAAAAAGCAAAGAAAGATTCACAGTGATTTTCTGAGCTAATTTTGATGGCTCAGAGAAATTGAAGCCTCTTGTGATTGGAAAATATAAAAAGCCTAGATGCTTTAAAAATATTAAAAAACTTCCTAGCTCATACAAAAACTCAAAAAACTCTTGGATGACAGCATCTTTATTCTGTGAGTGGTTGACCATGCTGGACTCAAAGATGGGAGTGAGAAACTGGAAAATAGTTCTCTTCATTGATCAGTGCACAGCACATAAGTTGAAGGGATTGTGTAACGACACATCAAAGTAGTATATTTTCCTCCAAATACCACCAGCAAATTGCAACCACTTGATCAAGGAATAATTTCCATTGCAAAGAGACATTACAGGCAGCAACTGGTGTCATACATGTTGCGAACAGTTGAGGAGAAAAATGATTTGAAAAAGTGTTCTTGGAACATAATTCAGGCCATGCACAGGCTCTGTCTTTTGTGGACTTGTTTGAAGGCAGAAGTTATTGAAAAATGTTTTAAAAAGGCTGGATTTATGGGGGACAGCAGTGAGGAAGATATTTTGTATGAGGACGAACCGACAGAATGGCTTGAAATAAACAAAATAATTAATGTTCAGTCATCATTTGACGACTTTATTAATGTTGACAATGTCTTGCTAACATGTGCCACAAATGAGGGAGAGGTGTTCGAAGAAATGGCGGAAGAAGCTGGTGGGGAATCTCCAGTAGTAGTCCATAACATGGAAGAAGAAGAGAGTGATGGTGAGGATTTTATGCCAAAGCCAACCAAAAAAGAGGTGCAGGATGCTTTGGGTGTGATGGAAAGATTTTTTTAAATATGGAGGACTGCAGAAGTGAAAATCTACTATTATTAAATAAGATGGAAGATATCATCTCAAAAGAATTTGAAAAAAATGAAACAAACAGAAATTACAAATTTTTTTCGGCGGAGAGTGCTTAAGTAATTTTTTGTACCCTTGTTTTTATTATTATAAACATTAAAACTATGAAAAAGCATAATTGCATATATTTAAATATACAAATATAGTAATCAAAGAGAAAGCAGCACATTTTACTACCAATAAGTTTCATATGTGTTCATTTTGCTAAAACCTCTTTATAATGAACCTCCACTTATCAAAATGACTAAAAAATTGGTCCCTTCCATTTCGATATAGAGAGGTTTTACTGTAGTTGGTTGTGGGATTGTTTGCGTGCGGATCAGATTTTTATATTAATAGTTTAACCTCTCCTTTGTTTGGACTTTGATTTACTATTTGACCTGTACTCCTCCTGGATTACCCCGTTGGACCCTTAATTGAAAATGTAATATCCATGCATGATACATTGCACTGCCGATCTATATCTCTATATCTGTGGATTTTTCAATGCATACAAACCCTTACTGACATATACCGATATGGGAGTCTTTGAAACATTGGGGAACCAAAATCTCACAAGGAGGGACCTTTTTCAACTAGGAAAAATTCTTTATGCAAGAGTAACAGAAATCAGTGCAACCAAATAACTATTGTAGGTACTACTTTACATGATAGAATTGTCTCTTTACCTTCCAGGGCCAAGTCAGACTCATGTGTGTAAATTTACTTAATATAATGATGATATACTAACCAAAAAGAGACCATAAAGTGCCCGTATATTGTTGGGGTTGAGTTTTATGGCTTGGCAATAGTGAGCTCTGGCAAGTTCCATATTTTCATAACCTCCCTGAAATACAAAGTGATGAGGTGAAATAGACACACTCGAGGAATTCAATAAGAAGTTGGTTAACACATGGAACCTAATTTTAAGCAGTTATACTACTCAAGAACAGCATTCTTGTCCTTCATGCTACCACATCTCACCTGTGTGTATCGAATTTCCGCGTAGCGCTGGTGAACTAGATGATTATGAGGATTCTGAAGGAGTAGTTCCTCCATGCAAAATGCGGCCCTTGGGAAGTCTGTTTCCAATAGGTAGAGTTCAGATAATTCCTGCCAAGCTTCTTGATCACTCATAAATCTAAATAACAAGTAGTAGGTTTACAATGACTTCGTGCCCCTAATGGTCGAACTATATTTACAGGTGAAATCTCTCTGAACTTACTTTTTAAGGTACTCGGTTAATTCCTTAACTGCTTCTGATATTCGCCCTCGAGCTTTAAGGATAGCAACACGACGTTTCCTTGGTGCAGCATTAGTTTCATCTCTTCGAATTATGTTATCCAGAATTTCTAAAGCTTCGTCGTATCTACAAAGATTAGAACATCTCCAAATTGTGAATTGTTGGGACAGTGTGAGGTTACGGTATAGGTAAATACAGAATTCGATCGCCAGCGACACGACAAGTAATCAAACACTAGGATTAGGTGATTTCATCGGAAATATACCTTTCCATTGCTTCCAGTTTCATGGCTTGCAACTTCCGAACTCTTAAACTCCCCGAAAACTCTTTCTTAAGAGCTAATAGGCAGTGGTCAGCTATGTCCATTCGGTTGGTATCCAGAGCAGCCAGACAAACTTGTTCGTACACCATCAGTTCTAAAGTATTAAGGGCCCAATAGGCGTTTATGTATTCATGCAGTCAATACGAGTTTGACAAGGCATTCATTCTTATTGCAAACAAATCTTACTCTCATCGCCCAGCTTATGTATTTTCTTTCGAAGGACATTTTCCCACAGGTTTACCACTTCGCTGCTTTTGCGATCGTTCAGTTCTCGCCACGACCGGAACAGATCCCGGGCCTCTACAAAACATATGTAGAATACATCAAGAGGTTTCATAATAAAATGAACATGAACAATACCCCAACTCTATTTGCTGAAGCAGGTCATCACGGATAACTAAAGATATGGTGAACAACACGTAAACAAGACGCCAAATATTAATACCAGTCCAACTCATTGACATTAATACACCCGCCATTATGTTCTAGTTTCTGAGCCTTTATTCCAGAACGGCCTTTGCATCTACTGAGCTTCGTCCGTGACTTTCGACTTGATGGATTCACTCTAATGGGCGGAAGCGGCGGAAGACTTTCTTGGCTTCCCTTCTGCTTCTGGTTGTGATTAGTTCCTCATTTCTCCGGTGGAGTAAAATACGTCACTGCCCTCGAAGGTGATGACGTAGCTTGTTTTTTTTCCTGCCTAAATAACACCTTTCTAATGCATTCACTGTGGTTTAATGATGAAAGAGTTACAATTTACAGGAGTAATGATTTTTAAACGGAAAATTTTCACCGACAATGGACATTCATATCACTGCAATGCATATTTGAAAAAGGCGCCAACGTTGCCGAATGTAAATTTACCGACGCCATTTTACTTTCAGTATGCAGTTTGTTTACAGATGTTCGTCAACGTTTTGTTTAGGATGGTGGTGATGAGTGAATTAAATTCATGCGATTGCGTTTGGATCCTGACATAAGCTTCGAAAATCTCAATAAGAGGTGTCTGAAGTGAGTGAATGTGTCTCATATCGTGGCCATGATATATAATTCGTGAAATAACTGATATAGGACAAGATTCGAGGTGTATGTGACTCCGAGGAAGCCGTAGTGTAAGCGTTTTGACTCCGACGTAATAGTGCGATGGTTGTGTGGAATTACATATCCAAACAGCTGTAGGATTAAGAATTATGTGATACTTATGTCAACATTTATTGTATATCATAACTTGTTGATTTGGAGGGTTAATTTTTGGTTCATTGTTAGTAGCGGTGCTCATTTGTTCAGGAAATGGCGCCACGAATGGGAGTTACTGATCTTTTGGAGTAACGGTTTCATTAGTTCCTGTATTTATATCGTGATTGTTGTGTTTGTATTTGTCGGGTTTAATGTATTTTTTTATATAAATGTAGGTTATTGGAATCGTGCTCGCGAAAGGGCAAACATTTTCTGATGTTGCGAAATAATGTCTTTGTCTTAATTTTTCTAGGTTCTATTTGATGTCTGTTTTCCTTTGAATTATACGTGAAAAATGTTTTACGCTCATTTTGTACTGGCCAAGAAAGGGCCGTTGGCCCGAATATGGTTAGCAGCCCATTGGGATAAGAAATTAACCAAAGCTCATGTCTTTGAAACCAACATAGAGAAGTCAGTTGATGGGATACTTCAGCCTAAGGTGAGCTCATTGGGCCTATCGATGGGATTGCCATGGAAAGTGATGCCTTGATATGATGAACTATTTAATAGCTCTAATTAATTATAACTTAATGATATGAATGGCGAATTGATGCCGCAGATGACGTTAGTAATCTCACTAACTTTAATGTCATTGTGATTGGCTCAGGTCCATGTCAGCATTTTTCGTAGTGGTAAGGAATGGACTTACACTTCATTACCATTTCATTGCTTATGATAAGTTCGTAAACTTGCATTTTGTGGCAGTTGGTTGCTAGAATTTCTGATTAACAGTTATTTTCCTTTTGAGCCTATGTCTGTGGGATAGTTCTATTTTCTGTGTTTCATCACCATTATTTATTTGCAGGTTAAAATGGCTCTGAGAACTTCCGGCCACCTTTTGCTTGGAGTGGTACGAATATATTCACGCAAAGCCAAGTACCTCTTGGCAGATTGTAATGAAGCCTTCGTCAAAATTAAAATGGCATTTAGACCTGGAATGGTTGATTTACCTGAAGAAAATCGTGAGGCTGCCGTTACAGCTATTACCTTGCCAGAAGTGTTTCATGATTTTGACACTGCTATGCCTGAATTAAAGTAAGTTTCTAATAGCACCGCTTGTCTGCATGTCTATGATGTATGCAATGTTTGTGCTGCAGGTTTGTAATTTTGACCCAGAAACGTTACTTTCTTTGAATTGGTATTATTTGTATTTCTCTCATTGGTAATGGAAAATAATTTTAATTGTGTGATGTGATGCACCTACATGTTGAAAATATGAAATCTGTTAGGGAGCATAATAGGTGGTAGTAATGAAAGGCACCTTTACTTTTAATTATAAATATATATTGCTTTCCGAGTCAATTATTTATTTTTATTTCTAACTCAGTCTCACTCACTTCATTTGTGTCTACTGACTGGTTTGTCATTGAGAGAGAATGGGTGCACTTTACTATCCTGTTATGAAGTAATGTGAATTGAGTTATCAATTCCTTAGTAGCAAAAAATATTCATAATATACATTGTTACTGTCAATTCACCATAATTGATAGTAATTTCAATGATGGTATGCTAAAATGGTTCAATAATTTAGCATTTATTGTGGCTTCTATGGTTTTCTCTTTGAATCATAATGAAAAACTTAGTGGCAGCTGGTTGGAATTAAATATTTGTTATATTTTAGCTTCATAAACTGAAATAGTATAATTCATAATTTAAACAACAACCATTGTTCCTAATAAACAGTTATAATTGGTTACCACTACATATACTAACCATGGATTCCATCATTTGGGAAGGTAATCATGCACTCAACATAAGCCGAAACTTGGATTAAATAAGGCAGTGAGTGAATTAGATAGTGTTCTTATCACAAATGTCAATTAATACATTTTGGTTTAGAAAATTACTGTTGTCAGAGGAAAATACTAGGTAAATATAAGAAGTTAAAGTTCTGAATGAGCTATAATATTTATATCTTCACAATGGTATACAAAGATCTCAAAAATTGTACACATCTACATTACACTTACCCCTTGAAGCTGTTGTGGGCACCTTGATATCATTTAATATGCCTTCTCATGCTTTCAGTGATGTTGATATTCAAGCCCAGTTCAGCATGAACCAGTCCAGAGCGGAAGAGATCACAATGCGAGAGGACTATGGTAATATTTCTCTGGTTACCAATGGAGATGAGGGATTTGGTGACATGGGTTTTGACACAGAGCCACCTGAACTGATGCGTGATGCAACCCAAGGAGAAGCGTCTCTTGAACCGGTAAGGGGACATTGTCTGCCCTCCTAGTTACTCTTCATCCCTTAACATCCCTCAGCTGTGTATGAGATTACTTGCCAAGCATCTTGCCTTGTTTTACCTTGTACAAATTTGGTATACTCCCCTAAGGTGTCATACATACTCTGTTTCATGATGCAGCTATGAGAAATCTTGAATCTCTGTAAAACCTCTTATTTACACTTTTCTAGGGTCTGCTACAAAATAGTGTTAAATGTAAGAAAATGCAAATAGTGGTCCAATTCCATGGTCGAGTCTTGGAATGATGTCGCTTTCTTGGCAGATTACCCAAGTCGCGATTAAGTAAGGTTTTCACAGTTTCCATTTCGACAGCAGTGTTGTATTTCGTTGCCCAGAGAGCTAGTATCTTGGAAAACCAACACAGGTTGGGAATTTGGCTCCAACTCATCTCTTATCAGTAAATACTACTAAGTATATTCAGTAAACTCTTGATAATACGAAGTTTCGACGGAGCAAAATGGTCCGTTGAAACTTCGTATTGGTCCCGACAAAAATCCTGTAGTAATAACATGGCCCCTCCCATGGACTACGCCTTGTCGTGGTGGGATTGGGGCTTGCGTGTTCCCGTGACCCCTAGAGCTACACTGGCGGGAGTAACTAATATTGCTCCTGGTAGGGTCACCCATGCCAGACAGGTCGAAGGGTAGGAGCCTGACGAAAGGTAGTCCACGTACCGTACTCGCAGCGTCTGTTCCTCAGTGAGGCGGCTGTGAGAAGGCGTCTGACCCCAGTGGGGCGGCCTAACAAGTGATGGTGTCACGTTAAAACACTATTGAGGCAGGCAACGGGAAACCACCTTAATTAAACTCTCCCAAGATCACAATGGACTTGAACAATAGAGAATTGAATCCTGGCAACTACGGGGCCCGGGACCTAATTATTGGAACGGGTGTTGTGCCCGGCAGCAGGGTAAGCAAGGACTCTGCAGTCGTCATCTCACGAAATCCTTGCACGAAAAGAAAGACAGCTGCAGCGGCGGCGAAGAATAAACCAGAGAAGAGAGCAACAATGCTAAGGATCGGGACATGGAACGTTAGGACTATGTTAAGGGCAGGAAAACTAGAGAACATTAAGCGTGAAATGGAGAGGGGAAAGATCGATTTGTTGGGACTAAGCGAAGTAAGATGGAGAGACCAGGGGGACTTCTGGAGTGAAAAGTACAGGGTTATATACAGTGGAGGGGAAGAGAGCCAGCGGGGAGTAGCAGTTGTATTGAACGCAACATTAGGAAAAAGGGTGTTGAATGTGGAACAGGTAAGCGATAGAATACTAGCTATAGAAATCAAAGCGATACTGGCAAATATAGTCGTAGTACAGGTTTACATGCCGACAGGGGGGCATAGAGAAGAGGAAGTGGACGAAGTATATGACCAGTTGGAAGAATTAATCGGGAAAGTAATGTAGTCGTAGTACAGGTTAAATGCCGACAGGGGGGCATAGAGAAGAGGAAGTGGACGAAGTATATGACCAGTTGGAAGAATTAATCGGGAAAGTAAAGGGCAGGAAGAACCTAGTAATTATGGGAGATTGGAACGCTGTAGTAGGGGAAGGGAGGGACGGAAGTGAAGTAGGAGAGTATGGTCTGGGTGTAAGGAATGATCGGGGCGAGAAAGCAGTGTAGTTCTGTTGGAGGAATAATTTAGTGATTACTAACACATGGTTTAAACACCACCCTAGGCGTAGGTACACGTGGAAAATGCCGGGGGATACTGGAAGGTACCAACTAGACTACATCATGATTAGGCAAAGATTCAGGAACAGCGTAAAGAACTCGCATAGTTTCCCAGGTGCAGATGCCGACTCCGACCATAACTTGGTGGTGATGAAATGTGAGATGAGACTAAAAAGGTTGAAAGTAGGAAGGAAAATAAAAAAGTGGGATGTAGGAGCACTGATTGGAGGGAAGAGGAGGGAATACCAGGAGATTGTGGATAGATGCATGAGGGAAGAGGAACAAGGGTGGGAAATGATAAAGACGGGTATAAAAAAAGCAGCTGAGAAAACAATAGGAACAGTAGACTCTTGGAGGATCAAGAAACCATGGGTAACAGCAGAAATGATGGATAAGATCGAGGAAAGAAGGAAATGGAAAAATGTACATACAGAGCTAGGCAAAAGGCATTATAAGGAGATTAACAACAGGCTTAGGAGAGAAACAAAGAGAGCAAGAGAAAAGTGGTGGAGCCGGCAATGCGAGGAGCTGGAGAGACTCCAGAAAGAAGGAGAAATAGGTAGTCTGTACTCAAAGGTTAGAATGCTATCGGGAATCAAGAAATGGAAAACGCTCCCGTGCATCAAAGACAGAAGGGGAAATTTAGCAATGGAGCCAGAGGAGATCCAGCGTCGTTGGAAGGAATATGTTGAAGAACTGTATGATAGCTAAAATAGGCCTAGAAACTTGGACATAGGAGAGGAAAAGGACGTTGATGAGGATGACGTGGGCCCCGGAATACTGGATAGTGAGATAGAGAAGGCACTGCGAGAAATGAAGGCAGGTAAAGCGGTGGGGGTAGATAACATCCCAGCCGAGCTTCTGAAAAACCTAGGAAGAGGGGAAAGGGACAGATTTTATGAACTTGTTCGTAGAATATACGAGGAGGGGGCTTGGCCGGAGGATTTTGTAAAAACCGTGCTAATACCTATGCCGAAAAAGAGAGTGACAAAGGAATGTGAAGACTATAGAACGATAAGTTTGATTTCTCATGCGGCAAAGGTAGTGCTCAGAATCATCAATAGGAGAATGGAAAAGAGAGCAAACGAATTCCTAGGCGAGGATCAGTTTGGATTTCGGAAGGGGAGGGCTACTCGGGATGCGATTGCAGTGATGAGAATACTAGTGGAAAGAAATCTAGAATACAATCAGGACGTATTCGCGTGCTTTGTTGATTTCGAAAAGGTGTTCAACAGAGTGAGGTGGGACAAGTTAATGGAAATATTGTGGAAAATAGGAGTAGACTGGAGAGACAGGAGACTGATCCGGAATTTATACATGGCGCAGAAGGCGCAAGTGAGAGTAGCCGATGGAGAATCGGATTGGGCAACAATAGGGAGGGGAGTTAGGCAGGGCTGTCCTATATCGCCGGTACTTTTTAACATATACTCGGAGGAAATGGTGAGAGAGGCTTGGGATGAGCTGGAGGCTGGAGTAAAGGTCGGGGGGAAATTGATAAAATCAGTGAGGTTTGCGGATGACCAAGCGCTAGTCAGCCAGTCTGCCCGTGGCTTGCAAAAAATGCTGGATGCGTTGCAGGGACAGTGCGAAAGATACGGGATGAAGATAAACCAGAAGAAAACGAAAGTAATGCGGTTTTCAAGAACAAAAAGGGCGTATATAACGATAAAAGTAGGAGGTCAGAAGCTAGAGCAGGTAGAGCAATGTAGCTATCTAGGTAGTGTGTTAGAAGAAAAAGGGTATAGCAGCATTGAAGTGAGAAGGAGAATTGCATTGGGAAAAGAAGCTTTTACTCGTAGGCGTGAACTAATGACAGGGGCGTTGAGTAGGGGAGTGAAGAAAAGACTAGTGAAAAGTTTAATATGGAGCGTTGCACTATATGGGGTGGAAACGTGGGCTTTGCGAAAAGAAGATGAAAATAGACTTAGGGCTTTTGAAATGTGGGTGTGGAGAAGGATGGAGAAAATAAAGTGGGTCGAAAGGAAAACGAATGACAAAGTGCTGGAATTGGTAGGAGAGGAAAGAAATTTGATAGATGAAATTAGGAGAAGGCAGAAGGTGTGGATGGAAAAGGTAATAAAAGGAGATGGTGTATTGAAGGAGGTGATTGAGGGAAGAGTGTTGGGTAAGCGGGGAAGAGGGAGAAGAAGAACGGGTAGCTTGGATGGAATGATGGGTGGCAGGAGGGGCTGAAGAGGGACATCGTGTGAAATTTAGGGGGAGGGAAGAATTAAATGTCCATTCAAACCTACCTTCACCGGTAGAATACTTATAATAAATAAATAATAACATGGCAATATTCGAAAATACAAACTTCGGGCCCAGTCCCCAGGTACAAATGGAATTCGTTTTTACGAACCTCGGCAAAAAACTGCTTCTTTAAAACTATTTTTGACTGCGTAGACATCTAACAAATCAGTATTGCCTATTGTGGTGCATCAAAAATAAAAATGCGTGAATAGTAGTGCATTCATCTCCCACACATGCCAGTATCTCCCCATCATTTTCCACATGTAACTCCGCGTATCATTTAGACCTTTAGTAATGTGGAAATCGCAGTTAATGCCATTATTTATCGTGGATATTTTATGTTTCACCTGTTACCAGCATTTTAATAATGTGCATGGTTCTCTTTTAATTAAAGCTTACGTGTGATGGCACATACCATGCTCATTTTTGTGTGCCTGGAATTATGGCGGTTCAAATTTTCCGTGAACCCTACCTCATCCTTAAAGGTGAGCAATGGATGGGTTGAGTGAGGGTGGGTGATGCCGTTAGGATATTTGGGCGGGTTATGTAGGTGGGGGTAAGGATTATGACGGCTGGGGAGTTTGGGTTTTCGGTGGGTGGGGGGAAAAGGTACTCGGTGAATCCCCTCCCTTATATGGGAGGGGGCCCACCCGGATAGAACTTTGGGCCGAGAGGAACATGTACAATAAAAAAACCCTCACGAACCTTTCCTGCATGAAATCCGCAGGGCCAACGTGCGTCACCTGATACAGATGTAGGAAAAGGATGTACTAAGGGGTGATAAGGAGCCTCGCCTCCCGACCCAAGGATGAAACACACACACACACACTGTCCCATTCATTTAACCACACATTATTATTGCATAAATCGGCACATTTAACAAAAGATGATAACCCTTTTTTCTTAAAACTAATGAAGGATGAATGGATGAAATTAATTTATGAACATAAATGACAAAAGAGAATGCAAAAATGACAGTACAAAAAGAACATAACACCGTCGTAGGCGGTGAGCAAGTGACACAAGTTAAATTATTACACCAAATGGCGGGAGGTAATTATGAGTCCTTCCCTTTCTTCTTTAAACACTCGGCCCACATCAGCAAGATTAATGACACAGGGGCAAGGGTTATTCGTAGAAAGGCGAGTGCTGTAGCTGAACTCAGGGGAGGGGTTTTTTTTGTGGTGAAAATCTGTCGGGCGGTGACAATCTTACGTGACCGCACGGCGACAGCCACCTCCTGGAGAGATATCACGGCCTCTGCTTTTCCGACTGCAGGCTCCTCCTTGTCGGGATTGGAGCGAACTCTGGCACACGATGCTCTGGACTCTCCTTCTGGCCGTGCTTTTCTTCCAAAATGGGGGGGGGGGTCCCTTGTCATGTACCATGCGTGGTGATTCCCTGACCATGTATTGCTGTCAGCGTAGCCTCTTCTCCTTCCTGGACGTCTTTCTTGAATGTCCGCAAACAAATATCATTCACTCCTTGGGGCTGGTGATGGGCAGAAGCTCTGCTCACATACTGTTTCCTTCGTCAATTCCTCCTCGTCAATTCCTGTCGCTAAAAGAAGTATGTGTAACTAGATATCAATGATGGCCGAAAATTGTTCGGGAAATTGACTTAACAGCACAGTAGAGCGATGCCCGTCTGGCATACGGGCACCATGAACCCTATCAAAAATTTCCTATTGACCGCTCCTATAGGAATTCTATTGAATTTTGGCCATAAGACCTGTAGGAAATTTCTATGAAACCTATAAAATTCCTATAGGAAACCTATGGGACTTATAAAGACTCCTATAGGAACCCCACAGAAAATTCTACCAGACCTATAGGAATTCCATTGCAAATTTGAAGGCCTTAAAAACTGGTAAAATCCCTTAAAATATAGCTGTAAGAGAATGAGAGATAGGAATTTTCCCAACCAACTCTGCTACTACCAATAATCGTCCTGTATATATCTGTAATATAACTGTAATCTGTAATATAATCAGTTTAATCTGTAATATAACTGTAAGTGCAAAAGTCTGAAGCAGACCTGTTTACGAAAGCTTTTTTTTCGCCTAATTTTAAGACAAATGAAAATTAAAGACAAAAAATATTATTAATGAGAGCACATTGTATTTTTTTTGTTTCGATTACCTCATTGGTCAAATTTCTTCTTCCAATCCTTTCCTTCCAGTCCTTCAAGTTTCAATGGATGCTCCAAATGTGAATTTAAAATTTTTGAAAGATCTACAGTCTGACCTCTCTGAAGAGCATATAGATGGCCCCCGGATATTATAATTAGGTTGCTGTGGACTGCACACGATAAATTGTGCATTTAAAGCTGGTATGAAGGATACTGGATGGGATATCGTTCCATTCCTACATGAACGGTTTAATTTATTTTCATATTCTCCAACCCATTAAGCTGACTTTAAACAAATCACTCATTCTGAACGTCTTCCATTGAAGTTTTGTGCAGTTAGGTGGTTAGAAAAGGTTGCACTCAGGAGCCCTTGATATTCTTCCAGCCTTACGAACTTATGTCAAAAGCTTTCAGGTTGATGAGAAAAGCTAGCATAAGGGCAAGAAATGTGAACCTATGTGTCACCATTTCGGATTAATTAAGTTCACCATCCATGACAAAATATTAGGTCCTAAACTGGCTTTCTTTGCCACAGCTGCGGTGGAGCTGGAACCATTTTTGAGGGAATTTCAATCCAGCAAGCCCGTGGCTCCGTTCCTGTTTTTGGCAATGACTGATTTGTTGAAAACTGTAATGGCATGATTTGTCAAGCCAGAGGTTTTGGCATCTGGAAAAGTGCAGCATATTGATATGAGTAAAGCTGAAAATCTGATCCCGTCAAAAGATCTTGATGTTGGATATGCAACAAAGATAGCCTTGAGAGGTTACAGTCACAAAGCATGGTGGGCTAGTGGGTAGAGCACTGACCAGAGGGTCCCGGGTTCAAATCCCGGGCGCGAGTCTTTCTGGACACCCCCACCTAAAATCCTCGCAATTCCATTTTCTGCATGTCAGAACTTCGTAGGAAATGGCAGGTGGCCCAGGGAAAGGAATTGGCCCCCCTCTACCCTGAATGTGTGAATTTCACACGCCCTTGGCTTAGTACGGTGTGAGCTTTAACCTCACCTATCAAAACCAACCTTCGGGTTGAACCACTGAGTGAGTTATATCGTTTGTATAGGTGATGATGTACCCACAGTGTAGTCTTTCTATGGAAAGCCTCTGAGCATTACCACATATGGTGGTTAAAAATCCTGAAAAGGTTGAATATTTCTATCCATTGTGTAGAGGAGGTACCATTGTCGTGGTATTTCCTTTCAGTATTATCATGAGTCCAAGAAAGAGAATGAATTGTGCAAGTGCTTGTGAGACTCACTTTAATGCTGTAAACAGCTTTTAAGTTTTGAAGTTGTGAATAACTGGAAGAGAAAATATTCCCTAGAATCTTATTGTCCTGAACTGTACATTTTTCTCTGAAATCCTGAGGTCACCTTTTGATGTAATTACGTGCTCCAGTGTACAGTGTATGTCTTCCTTGCGCTTGCAGGCCAATCTTCTGTTCAGCGAGAGCGTGGACATGGGTGGTGGAAGGGGCAAGGGAGGTGCAGGGGAGGGGGAGGTGGCAGGGCCCTCGAGCACCATGGTGGGGGGGCCCAGCGCCAGTGCTGGCATCACGCTGATCCCTCGCCAGCAGCGCACAGAGGCATCTTCCCTGGAAATTGATGCACCCATCCGAGATGATGGCTTTGGAGGAAATCTTGGGCAGGATATCATTGGTAATATGTCACTTCTAATTTTGTCCTCTAATTTATATATTCCCGGAAGTGATACTGGGGATTTCAGCGTGAATTAAGCTACTTGTAAATTAATTTTGGTTTAGATTGTGTGCCATGGCTGTCATTTATTAGCCGAGAGCAATAACTTGTTACCATATTTACCAGATTCTGAGGCGACCCTTCATTTTGAGCACCCAATTGAAATTATAATGACAAAATTACCTATAACTATCCTATTTGTCTTATATTTATCAGTTCTCTGCTTTTCTTGCACTAAATTGGAAAATGAAACATACCCTCTTTTCAAATTCTAACAGAAAACATAACCAGAAAACACATAACTTAAATAAACTTTGTCCTGAGCCACAGAAATTGTAGATACTTTCCTTGTACTTTTTCGCCTTTTAGCATACCACAGGATTACTTTTGGAATAGAACTGTTCAGGCTTTAAAACATCCAATTTAAGAGCAAAATAAGGAAAAACATTTAAAAAACATTCAAACTTTTGGAAAATTATAAAATACACTGCTCTTATGCACAGAAATATATGACTTAATTCAGAGTAACAAAAAAATCAGATGCTTTCCTTGTTCATAAATGCCTTCTGGCATGAAATATCACTGGATAACTTTTGCAATACAACCATTCAGACTTCAAAACATTCCATATCAGAGAAGAAAAATTTAAAAAAAGAAAATACAGGAAGTACTGACTTCTGGAAAATGAAAAATCTATTTTTCTCATAATAAAATAGATACAAATAATAAATCTTAAACAACCTTTCCTGAACATAAACACATGGAAACATAAAAATAGAGACAAAATAGAGCATAAAATAAATACATACATATGAATCACCATCACTTTCCCACAGGATGTCATCTTCACTCCCATCCAGAGCAAATCAGCAAATCTTTAACCCCTTCACTATTGTTTGGTTTTATTTGTGGCCAGGGTGTCTTAATTCACTGAGAGAGTAGTGCAACGTCAGGCTTCCTAAGTTTTCCTGTTGCTGTTAAATTATGAGTGCCACTCTGCAACCCCTCTCTCAGAATACCAAGTCTCTATATTCTGTTTAAAACACCTATTGACAGCAAAATCCAGTACTTGCAGTTGTGATGCCATTCCTCCAGGTATCACAATAAGATCAGTTTTCATTTCACTGGTTTCCTTTTCAATTCCAGGTGCTAGGTGCCCTTTGACTGAATCCAGTGAAAGCATAGCTCTTTGTTTCAGTATTCTTCGTCTATATTGAACACCACATGGAGCCAATCTTTCATTAATTCTGCTCTCATCCAACCCTTTTCATGGCATCTTACTCTCATTCCACTCGGTATTTGTCGCTTGAGCATTTTCTGTTTTAGAATCACATCCGGTGCTAATTTAGTACCATCTGATAATACTCCCAACGTAACATTCACTCGCATTTTTTCATTACCAATAGTTTTTATAAGGACGGACTTGGCTCCTTTCTCGTTCACAATGTAATTCGACGGCATGTCGAAAAAAACTGGAGTTTCGTCTGAATTTCCAATTTGGCTCAAAAGATAATTATTTTTTTATTAAGTCCAATCACATTTTTGGTAAGCAATTAATTCTTCACGGTAGTCTTCTGGCAATTTCTGGCAAGAAAAATTATTTCATCGCATGTCTACCGCTGAAAGTCTCTATATGACTTCCTGGTACATTTTACGTCCTGCATTTAGTTTTGCAGATCTCCATCTTCGCACATTTTTCTCAGTAACTCCAAACTTTCTATTTGCGTCACAGTTATTTGTTTTATCGGCATGTTGTACGACAAGTAGCTTAAAATTTGCGTCGTAATTACGTCTAATATATTTGGTTAACTTTCCATACACACTCAAGCCACGTACATTTCTACATGATCTGTCAGTTTTAAGTGCTACGTCGTGAGGTACAATTCAGTCTCGAATTCAGAACTTCTGATAAATGTGAAAGCCGCCGAAAGTGAATTCCAGCCTTCGTTTGTTTTTGTGTACATGCCCGAAGCGCTCGTTTGAAATACATCGCTCTGGCTATAGATGATCCCTAGTGCTGGAAAAAATTATCATGCACACCATTGTAATAAAATTTCACCTCAAGTATTGTTTATTTAAGTAATTATGGCAATGGATTCTCGTGGAATGGATCCCTGTTAATCACTTAGTCACACCCATTCGTGCAATCATAGCGTAGTGTCACATAAACACAGTTATAAGTTGTACTTGAATCTAAGACGAGTCTAGATATCTTTAGATGAAAATTAGGCAAAAAAGGTCGTCTTAGAATCGGGTAAATACGGTACTTACGCTACTTCCCTCTCCTGTGCTTCCCAGTCATCAAACTGACAAGTGCTCCCTTCTGAGGTGTCGTTCTAATCTGCTTGTAACTATTGTATGCTGTGGATGAGATGGTGTGTCAGTGCCTACATGTTGTGCAAGTTTGTGACTACAGGAGAACCTCGGTTATACGACCCTCGTTTATGCGACGACCTCATTTATACACCGTTTTTTTTCGGTCCGGTAAAAAACCCCATAAGACCCCCCATGTATTTCCAACCTCGCTTATGAAACTTTTCATTTATACGACGAACTCGGTTATACACCGTTTTTTTCCAGTCCCTTGGTAGGAAAGTCCTCACTTATACGACTTTTCGTTGACTGACCGACGGAAAGACATCTACAGTAGAACCTCTGATATACGACCCTCTTTTATACGACGACCTAATTTATACACTTTTTGTTTTGGTCTGGTAAATAACTCCATAAATCCCCATGTATTTCAACCTCCCTTACGAAACTTTTCATTATGCGATGAATTCAATTATGAACTGTTTTCTTCCAGTCCTTAGGTAGGAAAGTCCTCACTTATATGACTTTTCAGTGTCTGACCTGCGGAAATGCGTCGAATTTCAGTTTTTGTCAACGCCTATCATAAGTCTCGTATTTTCATTTATGCACCATTTCAATTATTTATAAGAAAGACGACTTTTTTCCCATTACCCATGTATCGCGAGATTAAAAAAATACGTAAAATGTAACGCGGGTAGCCTACAATCGCCGGCATCAGGCGCACAACGAGAGATGCGCGAAGTTGGAGCCCTATACCTTACCTGAGTTCGGAGAATGCAGGTCCCTCCCTGCATGTCATGAGAAAAAAGCCAATACACATTTCTTCTCTTTTGCCTCTAGTAGCATGAAAAAAAGGCTCATCCCATTTCATTATCTGAGTTACACAACCTCTCCTTACGAGTATAGAACTCACAAATATCATTTGAAAGGGTATCATTAATTAGACATTGCAAAATTTCTAGTTTAGCAGCTTGAAATATTCTATAATAATTTTATCGTCTTCAAAATTGAATCCCCAGATATTCCATATTTCGAATCTCCTGACTGCATTAAAAAATGTTTGTTTCTAAAAAAGGATTTGAAAGCATTCAAGGATTTGATTAACAACAACAACCCAAGTTAATGTAAACGCATTAATGACAATTGTGTGCTGAGTTAATTTTAGGTTTTTGATTTTGTTTATTATTTAATGTTCTATATTATATTATTCCTGGCATGTGATATGCTAGGAAGCCTCTTTTCTATAATTGAATTAAAACCTTTCTGAATAGAGGGTGATACAATATGGCATCACTAGGATCTTATATTTTGGAAAATAATTTAAATATAAATTAAATTGAATTATAATGTTTTCTCTAACAGCAATCTAAAGAATAGTTGAACAGGTTTCGAAATGTATTGTTGATGAGTATGTAATAAGGAAAGTGAACTTTATATTAGAAGTTATAAGATGTTGTTATTGCATCCGTACATTTTTATCCAGGAAAATATTATCCATATAGATGATAGGAAGTAGATTTTTTTCTACAATAAATTTACTTGTTATTTTGGAAATACTATTGTTGCTATTTTTCTATATAGATATATTTAAAATGTAGCATTAGAAAAGGAATGAAATTCAGAATCCAGTATCCGAAACTAAGGATCAAAAACCAAGATATAAAGATCCGAAACCCAGGAAAGGATCCAAATCCGGATCCAAAAAAGATCACGACAAGGTGAAAACACATGATGCTCATTCCAAAAAATCTTTCCTTTCACCATCGAATCACTCGGGTCTACAATCCCGATGAAGTAATTAGATTATAATTTCAAAATGGTTGAATGAATAGCAATAACAAACTTTAATACCAATTGCTTCTGATATTTAATAGAAACTTAAAACTATATTCAGTTTGATCTTTGTTCTTACATAGTGATATTTTGAAGAAAAGTAGTTGGCAAAGGAAAAAAATTAACCTATTATTCACAGCCGATTTTTAGTAATCAATTCTCCTGCATAAGCTGGTTCTTGTATGTAGAAGATCAACTGACAATAAACACCATTATGAAATGTGCCAAGCATTAATTGAACCTAGACTGGTCTGTTGGTCAAAGTCTCATGAATGCTAACTATTAGACCAAGAAATTTAACTTTGGGAACAGATCTTAGCACATTTCAGGATTGCAAATGCTCACTGTTTCTGTCTAGGTGTCACATACATACATTTATTTGCATAGTTGCTTGTAATACAATAAATTATTAGGCTTCATTTGCCTGCATCTAAACATGCAACCTCAAACATGAAACAAAAAAGACTAAATTGGACATTTGAAAAGGGTTTCATGTTCCCTTACTATGAAACCTCAGTTATGAAAGTTTCATAAGTGAGGTTCTACTGTATATTGAAAACTATTTAGTGCTTTTCCTCAATTTTTGTTTTAAACCTGAGAGGTTTCAATTCAACATTTATTTTAGTTCATAGCTGATGTTCATTTATTATGACAAAGTTTCATTTTCATTTATTACCCCTTCCAGGAAAATACATGTAATAACTTGCGTTGATGAGCACTCAATAATTAATTATGGCATTTCAGGCAAAAAAAGCAGGTTTTGTGTGTACGGTCCAAGCAAATAGACTCAAATTTAAATCTATGGCCGTGTCCGAGCCGAGTCCACTGTATGTGTCTGAAAAAGTGTCATTTTGTTTAAGGGAATCCATTTATGCACTCAGTAACAAAACAAAATAATCTCTAAATGTTAATTTGTAGAAAGTATGAATATATGCCAGTTACAGAAAGAGAATTCCTTGAAATTTTCTCAACATACATCACTATCGAGAAAGAATCATTTCTAACATTCTGAGGATTTTTCTGGCACAGGTTATCTGTGCTGCAAAGCCTGAATCTGATTTCACTCTTTTGCCTCCACAAGAGTGTTACCGTCTTGATGACTGTGTGCTACGGGCAAGCCTGCTTCTCTTGATTGACGGCCAAAAGAAATCCAAATAAATACGACTGCTGACTGCCTTTGGTGCCACAGGTTGTGGATTGGAACAAATCAAATGGTGTCATTTTTGGCTCTCTGTGGCTCTCTCTCTGGAAATGAGACTTGCACAGGTGGCCACTCTTTTGGCAGAAATTGGTTTGCCCTCTCTGTGTTGTGTGTGCTGAGAGCACTTTTGCACTCTCCCGCCAGATGGGGGCCTCTTTGAGGGTGGGCTGTTTGACGACGCTCCGATGGGGGAGGTGCCTCCGGTGGAGACGAGCTCCCTCAACGTGGGAGAGGTGAGCCTGGGGGTGGGGGAGAAGGGGGAGGGAGCGGAGGGGGGTGCGGCCGCTGCCGACGGAGCCAAGGGCCTCGACAAGGGAGCGGCAGGCGTGTCCACTCGGGATTCCGACGACGAGGATGACATGGGCGGAGACCAGTTTGGCGGCCCTCCTTCGGTTGGAGGCGCAAGGTTAGCTCTCGATAGCCTTCGTTTTGTTCCTAGCCTTCCTGTTGTGGTCCATGCCCCACTTACCCTATTCCTCCAAATATAGTCCCCCTCACACCCCAATTTTTGAAGTTCAGTTTTGGAAAAAAATCTTCGAAATGCAAAGCAGGCCTTGCACATAATTTTCTTAGGTTAACAACTTGAGCACCTTGAGTAATAAACATTTTCTTTGTTTCAGTTATCAATATGGAGTATCAAGTTAATATACATTTACCAAAATTCTCGATATTATTTCACTTATTAAAGTTGACTAGCTATTTTATTTAGGAAAACTAATTTCCACAATTTGGTGGGATGGGAAAGCGAGATATATGAATGAGAAATCACTATTTTGAAGTGTAAGCACTACTGTAGTATGTGCGTTGGGAAACATGTTGACCAAATGTTTTTTCATTTTAAATGCCACCCTCTGTAGTTATCACTCACGTTGGTTGCAAGAAATCAAGGATACAGAGATAGCAGTTAAGGATTATTTTAAAAAGGAATGACGATATGATTAGAGGACACAAATTCCTAAATCTCTATCTTCTTTATTGAGTTCTGCTTTACGTTTTGGGTAGTTTTTTCTTCAAATAAAAGCTTTATTTATACCCGCGTTTGTGTATGTGATCACATAATAGCCTTTGTCCAAAAGTTCATATTTGGCAGCAGTATGACATTTAATCTTCACAGGTGTTCGTGGGTCCATTTTCCAAATAATTCATACTTCTACTGCCTTCTCCACTCGGGATAGTATTTGTTTAATTCTGATTATTTTATTTGTGTCTTATATTATTTGTTTCTGGGGCGGAATAATAATTCAAGGTGCTGTTCATCGAGAAAAATAGACTGAATATCTATTATTTCAGTTAAAACAAATTTTCTACCTCTTCCACTTAGTGACTCCATATTTACAAAATCAATGGATTTCTGCCTAAGCATGATAGAACTTGGGATGATCGTGAAAGGGACCTGGGTCAATCACCCCCATTTGGGCGATGCATGAACTCCCGGAATCAGAACGGATTATTCTGATATCCATGAACGCAAGTTAATAATGAGTGATGTGGGTTTTTTGGGGATTTCTCCGTGAATATGTGGTTGTCTACTAACGTTTCCCCTCTGCTGCTGGAGGCCTCTTCAGGGTAATGAATATATGGTAAATTTTTGATGAAATATTTTTCCTTAGAAATCGAAAACTTAAATCCACAGCACTGTACAGGCACAAGATTCATATACCTAAAAATAAAATGTAAATTGAAGCGGGGGCTTCTGGAGCCCCCTCCCTGGCATTCCGATGATCACTCTTCAGATCCATTGTGCCCCGACCCACGTGCCCAAATTGTTACGTGCCCACCACTTGCAGACACGGGACAAGAGCACCACGGCAGAGGCATGGAGGGGCGCTACCCATCCAACCTCCGTCCGGGCCCAACTTTGCTTAACTTCGGTGATCTCACGAGAACTGGTGTATCAACGTGGCTAGGCCCTTGCCCTTCATATACCTAAAAACTTCATTACCCTGAAGAGGCCTCCAGCAGCAGAGGGGAAACGTTGGTAGACAACCATGTATTCGTGGAGAAATCCCCAAAAAAAACACATAACTCAGAAGACATGGATCGCGGAAGTTTTACCCAATTGACAAGTTAATAATGTTTTAACCCTTTGAGTGCCACACGACAATATACCATATTTACGGGTGTAAGCCCACCTTTTTTCCCAAACCGCCGTAGAAAAAATGGGGGTGTGCGGCTTACACGAATCCTCCAGATTTCTGGTAAGCCGCGCACCATTTTTCCTCAGATTCCTGTTGTTTTTTCTCCTCGCATTCGCATTTCGCAAGTTTCGCATTCTGTCTAGTAGTATGGTCAGTAGTTTAGTAGTAGAGGTATACTAGTCTTCGTAGCATGGTCTAGTAGTGAATCGTACATTGTAAAGTATTCTGAAATTTCGAAGTATGTAATTAATAATAAAAATCCGCGTTTAACAAAGTCTGAGCGTACAACGGTACTGGAAGAAACGCAAGATCAGAAACACCATTTGTCAAAGCAATAGATTTATCGTGTATAGATCGTAAGTAGGACAACACATTGCAGCACTGATATGTATTTAAATATACTGTATCCTGTAAGCTGCCGCAAGGCGCTTTATGTTTTTTTCAAAATCGTAAGCAGAGTTTGTTTCGTTATCACGTATCTTTAGCAACATTTATATGTAATAGAAAGCTCCTTTTCCTATACATTAAAGCTACATTGCAAAGACACGACAAAAAATTTGTTACGTGGTGGCAATAGTCGTATGCTCAGAGATTATGCCTTCTTCCGTGCTATCCGCTCCAAGTGTGAGAGTAGTAAACGCGTTCGAATCGATCATTTAGCATTTTAAAATAATTTGCTATTCACCCTAAAATGAATTCTGATTTGAAATTTCGATAGTTTCTTGTGAGTATAAAACTACATATTATAGGCGATGCCGAAAAAATAGGAAATCGAGCTCCATGAAGGAAATTTGGTGTATCTGAATATAGCAGTGACGAAAACTAAGGTTGAGAACTGTTATGATATAAATATTCATTAGTGATTTATGATTATATTTCCGGGAATGTGTTTTTCTTTAGTTTTATAAGAATTATTATTGTTATTACATTGAGCTTAGCTTTTTCCGTGTGTTCCCATAATTTTCCGGTGTTGTTAAATCGTCCCAGTCCACAGCTACTACGCAGAGAGCAGACGAGATCACCGCTATCAGGTATGGATGGCATTTGGCTTTTATTTGTTGATATGCCAACAGATTTCCGTAATAATACAGTAATCACGGGCTGAAATTGTATATATATATATATATTTGCAATTATTTCAGTTGGATGTTATTTTGAACTGATGGCATTTTTATAGCTGGATGATGTGATCATATGTAACAGTATTTACTGTGAGATGCTACGAGAAAAAGATGCACAGTAAAAGAGGCCGTGCATTGATGCACAATGCGATTATGATGGTGAATATAATAACACGTGATTCAATCAATTAATGAGAAAGACATACACGTAATTTAGGCACAGTATTTCTATTAAAGAACGTGTATTCATGTTAGGACAAAATGATGCAGACTCAAGGGAAAAAAATTTTTTTGATAGAAATAATTTTTTCCTCACGAGCCTGCCCGAAAATAGGGGTGCGCGGGATACACGATTAAATACGGTATCGTTGTTTGCAGAATGTGCCAGAAGTGCCAACGACGATATATCGTCGTCCATGAGGAGACCTGTTAAAACATTGTTTTTCTCAATCTTTAACTCAGGTAAATTGTACATAATACAAGAATGATCTTTTAATAATTATGTGGAAAAATAATTTTGATTGTTGATGGAAATGATCAACAGTTTTGGTAATTTAAATAACTGTATGTCAGATTGAATTTTCCGAGCGTCACATCTGGTTCTTACGAAACTGCTTCTGGTGCGACACTTTGGAAACTGCATTGTTTATTAGCCTAAAACCAATTGACTTTCTTCTAATATTTAGAACTTTGTATTTATGTTGGAGATATTATATTTAGCGTGTTCTTATTTTTTTTATATGCTTTGAAACATTTTATTTTCTGCGAAGTATGTTGCATTTTCGTTCGTTTTGTGAACGATTTATGACATAGCAAAAGACTTTAGGCTTCAAAACATCACTGCTATGTCCCTTCTGATGAGGTTATTTGCTGCTGATTGTTTCACTGCGATCAAGTCGTTGATTTTTAGCTACGAAAGGCAGAGGAAAAGATACTACGTAACTGCTATCATGCTATCTCTCTCAGCTGGTGCGTTGAGTCAGCGACAATCCTCGTTATCATAGTAGATACGGCAGTAGTAATTGAAAGATGATACTGGGCATAAAAAATACGTGTGCCATCTCTTGTTGTTGTTTACACATTGCAATTTCACTAGTGGCTTTTTGAAAGTGAAATAACCCTTTTGCCTAATAAATGGCGTCAATGTCTAGAAATGAATTTTCAACATTTGTTGATGATGACAGATTAGTTGAATATATAAATTCACTAAGTAATGACGACAACTCTGTGGAACGTGAAGACAGTGCCCGTTTTCATCGAGACCCTAGTGAAGAGGAAGTGTTATCAGGCTCAGATGAAAGCATGATAATCCTTCCTAAGAGACCGGCAATTACTGAGTATAGCAATGATAGCTTCAGTTATGATGAATGTGAAAGTGGAAGTCGTGATCATTCTGTAGAATTCATTGAGGTTCAGGGTAATTGTGATTCACTCCCTCCAGATTTTGAATTCCTGGAAACTCCTGATCCCAAACATCTTCTGCCACCAAAATCTTCTCCAATCGTGTACTTCAACCTATTTTTACCAATGCATTCTGGACCATGGTACCTCAACCTTTCAAATAAAACTTTAGTATGGGCAAGAAAAAGTGTTTTAGAAGTGAAGAGCTTCTTATACTTGGATATCGAGAAAAGAAATCACAAAAAAATCCAGTTTTATTACTTTCCACCAACTCGATAGCTAAAAGTAATTCAGCCATTCGCAAGGGTCAAGAATTTCCAAAGGATAGTCCACAAATCATTGAGCAGTACAATCGTTACATGGTTACATGGGAGGCATTTATTCTTCGGATATTATGTTGTACGTGAATTTAGATGAGAGTAGATTATTTGATATACTGGAAGAAAATGGTCTTCAATGTAATTTCTAAAATGGTGCTAAATGTTTATATTACTTACAAATCATACAATCCTGAAAAATATCAAGAGTGCAGTTTTTTCAGAAATAATAGATAGCATTGTGAGTGAATGGTTACTTAGATGGAATAATCCCAGTCAGTCAACTCCTAGGACAGTATCGCATGGAATATATGGGATAAGGAAACCTTCAGGGCGGAAAAAGTTTGTGCTGTATGCAGTAGGAAAGGCCGAGACCCTGTCCATAGATATAGAACTGCGTGAAAAATGAATAAGGCCTACCTGGAATTTGTCTCTCATCATATTTGTGAATAATATGAAAATTAGTTATTTGCTTTGGAATAGGGTTTGTAATTTTGTCATCGTTTTGAAGTATGAGTATATATTTTCAATAATTTGTAATGTGATTGTTAACATTTTGTAAGCAATAACAGACTTAAATTCTTGTTATTATTATTCAGATACCATGTTTCGTGATGTTTTCACATCCAAATATTCTCATGTCTGCGAAAATATTCACACCTCCAATCATTTTGATAATTTCCCCTGAATTTTATGTAATTTGAATTGTGTTACTCATTCGAATATCTATTGTAAATTCGTGCAAATTCCTTGGATATTATATGATCATTTTCTAGAAAAATAATAATATTTTATATTTATCAATGGTTTATTTCTTTGAAGTTGATATTATTTCTCGATTTATTGGTCAGAATTGAGAAATAAAATAATTCAAACCTTTAAATTCCAAATTAAACTACAACAATTGTGCATCTTTGAGAAAATCAGCCAATTTTTTTCTCATATTATTTGGAAGAAAGTATTCACTTTCAAATGCAGAAGAAATCATGTAAAAATAGCAACAAATAAACAATGATTTTTTGAATAAAGTCCTACAAAATTAGCCAAATACCCATGGCACTTCTGGGAATACCCACCTAAAAAATCGGTGGCACTCAAAGGGTTAACTATGAATTTTCATTCGCAGATGATTGTGTACAGGTATATGAATCTTGTACCTATACAGTCCTGTGCATTAAAATTTTCAATTTCTAAGGAAAAATATTTGATCAAAAATTTACCACATATATACTGTGACTAGGAACTTGGCAATTAATACCATAATTAATAATCCTAAGTAGGAAATAAAAAAAATGGAATATTAATACATTCATGTTTTATGTGATATATCATCCGTAATGCCCTTCTTAGGATGCCTACTAACGTTATTGAAAATCCCTGCGGGTAAATTCTCAACTTGGAATCGGCGATAGAATTCCCCGCAGGGATTTTTTTAAGTATTTACTTATTTTAAATTGACATTAGGAAACTAATTCCCTGCAGGGAAAATTCAATGATGAGCATTCACACATGGGAATACCCTAATGTCAATTTCAGGTTACGTGAATATGTAAAGAATTCTACACAGGGTGTCCACTGACCGGGAAAACCTGGAAAATCGGGAATTATTCGTGAATTTTCAATGCAGGGAATTGTTCGTGGATTATTCGTGATTTTCAGGTCTGAGTCAGGAATTTTAAAAATTCTTAATTCAAGACAAAAAATCCTTATTTTATAAATAGGATAAATAACGATGACCTTAAGATATGGATTTGCCGTTGGTATGAATGAATAAATAAACGACGAAAAAGTAGTTAGGCTCAATGTATCGTCAGCGCTGTGTGGATCGGAGACGTTCAACAGTTCGACTGTCGAACGAATGCCTTCAGCGTCACGTCAAGTGCCCTTTGTTCTCATTCATTGCACATCGGACTAAGCCCATGATACGCAAACATATGCCTAACGTGTAGTGATGGCCGGATCGGATCCGTCGGAACCAAAGATCCACCACGGATCTTTCATTTTACTTGGTTCCGGATTCGGATCCAAAGACACAGTATAAAATCGGATCCGGATCGTAGATTTTAAATTTTTGTGGCTTAGCGATTGAAGTGCTCCGTGAATGGAATGTAGGTGCGGTAGATATTGACAAGAAGAGGATGTGTAACTCAGGTCACGAAATTAGATGAAAATGTTCCCGTGCAACTAGAATCAAAATAAAGAAATATGACTTTTCCCCGTTACCCCGGTATTGCGGGAAAAATTACGTGGGATGTCACGCGGGTAGCCTACATTCGCCGGGATCAGGCGGACAACGAGAGCTAGTTTATTGTGCGAAGTTCGATCCGTATCGCAGTTTAATTTTCCTTTCAGTCATTGCATCGAAAAATTTATCATCTTCAATTTCAAACCATTACATCTGAATACTCACTTTATAATACTTTTGTTGTTTAAATTAGATTTACAAATGTACCATTAATAATAAATTAAGATTGGTCGGGTTGGATCCACGGTTCTTTCATTTCATTCGCTACTGAAATCATATCCGAAGACAGTAAAAATTCAGATCCGGATCGGAGATTTTATATTTCTCGGCTTAGTGATCGATGCGCCTTGCGAATGGAATGTACGTAAGTATGGTAAATACTGACAAGGAGAGGTTGTGTAACTTGGTCACGAAATGAGAAGATTTTTTCCGTGCAACAAAAACAAAATAAAAAAATACTCGTGGTGACTTTTTTCTCCATAAACCCGGATGCACGAGAAAAAAAAAGGCCGAATGTCACGCGGGTCGCCTACATTCACCAGATTCCCGTGAACCTATGATAGCGTAGTTGTTAATAATGAGGACTAGTGTACTGCAGGTCGCGAGTTCGATCCTTAACACTGCCTAGGAATACAGGCTATGCTGTATTCCTAGGGTAATGCAAGTAGGCAGTTAAAAAAAGTAGATTATCAGAAATTTTATGTGAATTTATAATTAAAACAATAATAAAATTTGGTGTTAGTGAAAGGATTGGAAACTTTTTTTATTGCAGAATTAAATCGCGTAATCATTTTGTTAACTTTACAATGTATTTTTGAGTGACGCATTTGTAAATCTAGTTTAAACGATAGAAGTACAAAAAAGTCAGTATCCACACAAAAAGGTTGGAAATGAAGGATGATAAACTTTTTGATTCAATGGCTGAAAGAAAAATTTTAAACAGCGATAAGAATCGAACTTCATTACCTGCAGTCCACTACCCCACTCCGCTATTGTCGGCTTACCTGATTTAGGAGAATACATTCTCCCCACATGTGATTCTACTTTTTTCTTGCAAACCCGGGCCAATTCCGAGACTTTGTAAATTTTGTTTATAGTAGAATAAAGAAAGGCTAATTTAATTTCAAGATCAGAGTTACACAACCTCCTCTTAGGAGTAGAAAATTCTCAAATTTCATTTCAAAGGTTATTGTTAATAAGACATTGCAAAATTACTAGTTTAGCAGCTTGAAATATTCTATAATAATTTTTTCGTCTTAAAAATGGAATCCCCGGATATTCCATAAATGGGATCTCTTGGCTGCATTAAAACTTTTTTTTTGTTTCTAAAAAAGAATTTGAAAGCATTCAAGAATTTGATTAATAATTGGAAAATAATTCCTTTATTAATGAAAATGAACTTATAATGTTTCTTTTAACTGCACATTTGATGTGATCAGATAATTTACTGTAAGTACAATGTAAGTTGGCTTTCTGGTAGGCTTTGCAATATATTTTTTACAAAATTTTCTATAATTTTTCGAGAAATGTAATTGCTGATGTTTGTTAGATATATTCAGAATGAGCTTTCTTGAATTAGGATTTTTATTACATTAATTTTTTTTTAGAAAAAGATGGCGTAGGATACTAAAGACTGTTATGATTTCACTTTTTTCTAAATAGTCTACCGGTACAAAAATGGTATATTCTGTTCCTGGGTGAACAGAACATTGAGGCTTTGAGACTTAAAATAGAAAAGCATGGCAAAAAATATTAACGTAGAAAATCATCATTCCAAGAACAGTGGTTGAATGCTGAAGAATTCATCCAGTGGGTTCTTTAAGTTCCTCTTGTAGAAGAATTTGTAATTTCTCATGGAAATGCTAATTTAGAAAGAGGGTGTTCAATCAAAAAGTAGTTTATCTTTCCCAACCAACAAAGAGAGTCTCTTACTACCAATAAAACTACATATTTAATTTTTTTAATTTATCAATTATTTCTTATTTAATTACTTTATCTATATTATGCTATGGATTAAACTACAAAAAATCCATATTCTACATAGAACTTGAAAAACATCACTTTTGACTCGTACAAGAACCGTGATATATTAGCCTGGAAATTTTTATAAATTTAGCCTTGAAAACCTTGAATTATGCTTGAATTTTATATTTTGACTTTTGTGGACACCCTGCTACAGATATAGAAATGAATACAGCCACATAATGCTAACAACAGTATTTATTGGCCACTAAAATACATCAAAGACAGCCATCAGCAAAATAAGAAGGACAATTTACACTCTCACATTCCACTGAAATCCCCTTTTCTATACACATATGGCATAGCCGATCAATTTCTTTATTTTCAAGTCTCACTTTTAGAAGTCACACCTCCACACTTGTAATGCCAAAGAGCATCTGTAAAAATAAAAAAAATATCCCATTACCATAAGATAGTAACCACTTACTTATTAAAACTACATCCCAATGCAATAGGAAAGATACACCTGACTCCTCTTTAGAATTTCAATGCTAAAACTTATTATCAATAAGAAATGGTACACATATCGAATACTGTGTCAATACCTGCCCTGTTCCCCGATAAGCAATGGGGTCAATTCATGATCAACAAAAATGAGCTTTTGCCACCCACCAACTCTGATTTTGACGAAACTTGGTACATACAATCCCTTCACCAATGTAAGAAAAATGCCCAATTTTTTTTTTACCTAGCCCAAGCAGTTTTTCAGTTACAGCCTCTCAAACTTGAGGAGACTTCTGAATTCCTTCCATTCACAATGCACACTTCTCAAGGTGCACTGTTTTACTCAAAAAATGCTATCTCACCCATTTCTGAATTATTTCCAATGAAAATGTTCACCTATGTCCACAAGGTTATGAGGATTTTGGGAAAAACATTAAATGAGCCCTTGACTTTTCCTTTCAGCCGTGAAAAAATTCTTAAACATTGTCTTTGCAACATTTTCCGGCTAAAAACATGGTTAAGAATTAATGTCATTATCACGAAAAGGGTCTTCATTAATCTTAATAAATTTATAATTATCCTGTAGGTATGTGCTTTCATCCTTGGAAATAAAAATAATGGCTTTTTCATTCCTTCAGTAAAAATGTATACCATTTTAGTGGGATTCCATGTGGTGGTCATGTCTCTTAAGTTATGACCAAACCATACAGCAGACACCTAGGAGTAAAACACTAAAGAGTACGTAGTATAACCATGGTACAGCCAACGATAATAATTCCTTGAGAATTCACACGAACATACACGTATTTTAACCCTTTTACTGCCAGCCCCTTTAAAGTAGACTGTGCAAAAAATGCCAAGCCCATTATGCCCAGCCAATGCGCAAGATCATTAAGATATATTATAAGCACTTAATATTAATATATGAATTTTTTTTTTTATTTTGATCATATATTTTCACTTTTTAAGAGGATGAAAAAATTATTCATGCTGATTTGAATGAATTGTAACCATTACAAATACATGATGATGTAATGTAGGCGGGCCGATATATCGGCCCCTTGGCAGTTTTCGCACAACCATAGAGGGCCGATATATCGGCCCACTGGCAGTAAAAGGGTCAATACAGTCACACCTCTTTTGAACGAACCTCCATACAAGACAAGCCCTCACTACAAAGAAGAAATTTTCAGGTCCCGATTTGTCTCCCATATGTTACATGTATTCTCACTCTGTTTTGAACGAACCTCCTCTCAACGAAAATTTCTGTACAACAAAACGATTTTTGGTCCCAATAATGACTTTCTACCTCTCTACTACAAAATTTACTAGCTAACTAAGACACTATCCATTCCGTACATAGGTACATACATGACTTTCAATCGCAAGGAAGCACTGATGGGTGAAAGAGATGACCAGACCGACTATCGAAAGTGGTCAATTAGATCGATTGATAACAATCTAGTCATCTATATTCATTGTTGAAAGCTTGGAGGTAGGAAAGGGAGTCTACCATAATCTCATCTACTTAGAAAATTAATTTTAATAATGGCATTACCTTCGGATTACTTATTTGTGTTATGTTGCTCTTTCGTTGATGCTTCTGTTTTCTGTGAATGCGCGGCAAATATTTCAACTGATTACAATCACTAGGACAAGCCAAAGAGTCTCAAAGTAACTGTCATTGTAACAATACTTCGTAGTAATACATACAGATACACATGCACGGAAGACACATTCACTTTCTGTATAGAATACGAGATCTACGCCAATATCCAAATGCAAATGACCATGTTAGGCTTTATCAAATTACAAAACTGCCAATAACTTATTGATAATTTCAGTTTCATATAGCACATTTGTCTTTTTGAATTTCATGGCATATGTCCCGCTGTACCCACAGCATCAAATGCAACTTTTAACGTCAGCAACCATTGCATAACATGGAGAATTTGCATTTGGATTTTGGCGTTGATCTCGTATTGTATGCTTATAACTCGAGAAATAATTGACGGATAAAAAAATGGAAAAATACGGGTCTATTCATTTTACAAACTCTATCAGGCACAGGAATAAAAAAACATATGGTAAACGACCCCATTTCTGGGAGATAACTGAATGTGAATTTAAGGAACAGCTATTAATAAAGAAATATTTTCGGACGTGGAAAGATGCCGTATTTCTGCAAGTTATTTTGACAACTTTTCTAACCAATGGACGTACTGGTTAACACTCGAAGACTTCAGCAGAGCGTCAATTATTTTTGTTGGAAGATTTAATTCGCAAAATCAACGATAAATATGCAATTGTGGTGGAAAACAGCTGTTATACCTGTTTCTGATACCATGGTGACAAAAGAAAAATGCAAAGTGAGAGCAACTGTGGGAGCTGAGAGGCTCAATCCATCACCCTTGGATGTAACGAGTGCTCGCTACGGATCGAGTGATTTCCCAGCCATTGTGAGCTCTCGTTGCACCGAGCTTCCACTGTACTTGCATACAAGCAACTAATGAGTTGGTCCAATGGATGCATGGAAATCTCCAATAGGGGAGCAATTGCAAGGGAAATGAGCACCAGCAACCCTAGAGGTGTGATTCATACAAAGCACATCTCCCAAAGGTTTTTTCGTCCCTTGTTGGGACATCAAAGGACTTAACAGTGCCCATTACTCTGTCATTCACAAATACTGCCACACCACCATTTCTATATGTTGCACGACAGAATGAGGAGGAATAATTTAAGAGGTTTGTAACTTTTAGTTCCTCAGTTTTCATCCAATGTTCACAAATACACCGATTATCTGTCACTCATAGCAACTTCCAATTGGATTTCTTTTTCCTTCAGCACTGTATAAGGATTTGTGCAATAGAGAGTGGCAGGCAACTTTTGTTGTTCTTAGCACTTCATTTTTCTTGTGCATCGGGGTCTATGGAGAAAAATGCCAAGAGATGTATTTCTTTCTTCAGTTCTAGTGCTACTGAAAACATTTTCATCTCATTATCTAATCTGAGTCACAAATTCTCTCCTTGTCAGTATCTACTGTACCTACATTTCATTCACGGGGCTCATTGATCACTAAGCCATGAAATTTAAAAATCTCTGAACCAGATCCGAATTTATGTTGTCTTCAGATCTGATTTCAGTGGTGAATGAAATGAAATGGAAATTAAATCCGTGGATCTTTGGATGGGACACAACCATCCATAATTTTTGAGTGATACATTTGTAAATTTAATTTAAGCAATAAAAGCATAAAAAAGTTAGTATTCAGATGTATTGTTTTGAAATTGCAGATGATAAAATATTCGATGCATTAACTGAAAGAAAAAATTAAACTGTGATAGGGATTGAACTTTGCACAGTACACTAGCTCTCGTTGTACGCCTGATCCCGGTGAGTGTAGGCTACCGCATGACATTCTACTTATTTTTTTTCACGGTAAAACTGTAGACAATAGTTACCTTGAGTGAATAAATATCCTTGGCCATCTGACTCTGAACTTAATATATTCATAGTTGCTAGAAGCAAATAGATTCACTGACCGGGAATCAAACCACGAACTTTTGGCTTGCCAGCCCACTGTGCAGATAGTGTATAAGGATAATGGCTGCCTAATGTATGGGGATTGTAATTTTAGTATGACCTTATGCAGTGGTGCCCCCCAAAATTTTCTTATGGATTTGCAGTGGTATTTTACACTCCTTTTGTCCTCTGTTGTGCTAGCAGTGATGGAGAATCCCGCCCTGGCACTCCTCTCTCGTCTCATGCTGTGGAGGCTGGGAAGACTCCGCCCAGCTCTACGCCATTGCGTGAGGATCCAACGCAACTGGGTGCGGAAGGGGACGAGGTGACGACAGTGTCCGATCCACTAGTCTGCCCCTCGTCTCAGCAGCCGATGGAGCCGGTGGACATGGGCCCTGATGGGCTGGCCGAGGAGTTGAAAGGGGAGGAGCAGAACGCTGCGTCGGCTGCTCTGCCCATGGACCAGACTGCGCTGCTGCACAATGAGGAGGAGACTTTTGCTTTGGCGCCCGTGGATGCCTCTGCCCTCAAAGGTTGGTGCTGCTGCGTGTGCTCCCTGAGAGGGAGGGGGTGTTGGTGCACCCTGGGAGCAGCTGGAAATGGCTGGGATGGCGGTTGGAAGTGTCTGGGCGTTGGTCATTTAGTCAGCAATGCCTCGCAAGAAAGATATGGTGGAGCCTCATTCTGAACTTGAAGTAGAACAATTTGGTGATATCCACAGTATTTGTTTGGTTGGGTGGAGTTTGTAGTAGAGGAGGATAAACTCTGGGGAGGAGTTTTACATTGTGTGCAGCAGAACATAAATAAGCATAGATGCTTCCAAAAGATGGACACTCATCAACAGGCACCTCATTAGCGTAGGCCGCCAAAGCAGCTTCAACCCCAAAATTCTCTCGAGAGCAAGGGATGCCTCCTCGAACAATGTCCGATTATCTGGAAGAGAAAGGAACATGTAATGAATGAGAAATAGAATTCCGAAACCGTACTCTCCCCCCATCCTAAAGCCATGACCCTCCCTCACACTCCCTACCTCATTCCAAAAGCATTCCTAATGGATATGCATAGAGGCTGTGATTTTGACCAGACAATAATTATTGTGCCTTCCTTCCTCAACATCACCGAATCAATTTCATTGTACCTGGTGGCATAAAAGTGGAAATGAAATGGAAAAGTGAATATGTGCAATCATAGTATTCAAAGAATGGTGTGGAAATGTACCGTGTTCATGCATGAAATAATCCACCGAGAGGGGCACGTGTCAGATCAAACTACTTTGGATCACTGTCCCATCAAGATTGCCTGCCTTAACATATTGTTCTACAGCCTCAAAGTAACTCCCCACTGTGCGAACATGTCCTCAATGTGTGCATTGAGATTTGTTGTGTGGAAGGAAGTGAAAACCTGTTACCACAAGCCAGGCTCCTTTTCCTACTCTATCGTCTTTATAAATGGTGAACTAATGGAGAACTTTACTTAATATTACTGAATGGGTGGATGATTATTGATTGTACTTTGTGCTGAATGGCCAGATCAAATGCATTCTTACTAGCATCTGCGCTTGTGATGTACTCATGTGTGTGGGTTTGTTGTTTTCATCATCTTTCTCGTTGTCATCTGCTTGAGTTACAGTTTCAGTGATTTGTTCGTCAGTTAATTCTTCTTCCGTTGTGCAATCGATGTCAGCTGATCTGATTCACTAACGTATCTGGTCTCAACTTCCTGTTGTAAAGCTTGCAAATCCCTCAAAAATGCTGGCGCGTCTACTTTCTTCATCACTTGTTCCTGCTTTATCTTGGGTTTGGCCACTTTTTTTCGGGTGCTGCTTCCATTTCATTCAGCCATCACTTGCTGTGATTTTTTTATTGTCATTCTCTCCGCCAAATTTATTATACAAAATTAGTGCTTACCCTTTTATGATTGGTCCAGATAACAACTAGTTCCTTTTCTTCTCTTCTGCTCACACCATATCCGCAAAGCACTGTCTAGAATCTCACATTTTGGGTTCTTCAAATTTTTTCGAATTTTCACCCTTTACTCATCATCAGTTGTCATTGAATGACTTTCAAAATATTTCCTGTTCTTTCGCCAGTCCTTAATTGTTTTTGTGCCAACCCCTAGTTCACTTGCAACCTTTTGTACATTCTCGCCTTTGTCTAACCTTTTAAGTACATTTAGTTTCCCCACCAAAGACAGCATGACGTGTTCGGGTTTTTTAGTTGACGCAATGCTACTGAACACATAAAAATAAAATCGCATACGGTACATAGTACCACATGCGGGTTGAACTGAATTTAATGAAACTCGCAACCGTACTAACTGTATCAACTGCCATCGGCCTACTGATTCACATCGTCAATGACGAGTCATCAACAGGAGTATCTTGACCAGGGCGATGCACTGGATACGATAACAAACATTGACCGATAAGTGACCGCACGGTTGAACTAAGCAAGGAGTCGGATCATCGGAGGTTGGATTAGCAGGGTCCTGCTCGTCTTGCCTTGTCGGTTGGTACTGTAAGCCATCCAGTATATTATATTTGATTGACTTTATATTCCTACCACAATCATGCAGAGATATCTATTTCTGTACTATCATTCATCTTTAATGTATGTTAAGTGACTGAAGTCTGTCTAAATCAGGTGGTTGGAGCTCAGTGGTACAATTTGCAAGAAAAACACAGTTCTCTGGTGCGCATTCAGTGGATGATGTGGAGACTGATCAATAAAGGGTAGAAATTCCTGTTCTGTGGCTGCATTTTAGCATCCAGAAGCTGATCCTAAAATATTTCTGAGGGCACCCATGCCTTGGCATTTGGTGTGGATCAAGTGGGCAATATTTTTACATGCTTGAAGCTCGTGTGGGCTTTTGATTTGCCAAGCACCAGAGGTGCCGAAGCTGCTCATTTCCATCCGCATGTGTGATTAATGTAGACAGCAGACACACCTTCATGACTATGCTCACCTCTGAGTACAGTTTTTTTTACTGGCTGTACATTTAAAGATAACCCTATCGCGTCTGCACGGAAAACTGTGTTAATTAATATCTCCAGGCTAGAGAATTGTGCAATTATTAGAAAGTATCTTTATTGTGCATATCGCCGTTGTACTATTGTGTCATATCTGAAATTATCTTGTGAATATTTATGCAGGTTTTACCAAGACAAAGCGTAAGCGCAAGCTTATTGTTGATGAGGTTAAGAACATAAGCGGGGAGGAGATGAAGGCTCAGCTGTCAGATACGAGCGACATAGTGACCACGCTGGACTTGGCGCCCCCCACCAAGCGCCTCATGCACTGGAAGGAGACTGGCGGTGTGGAGAAGCTGTACGCCCTCCCTGGGAGACCTATTCCGGCTCGTGCCCTTTTCAAGGTGAGCCCTCTGCATTTATTCCTTCCTGTCACTCAGGCGACATACAAATCAATATCATTTATTAGTAAAAGGACATTTGGTTACTATTTAACTGGAGTTAATTTCAACTGCAGTAGAACCCCACTTACGATTTCTCAGTGGACAACCAAAAAAAGTTTCATGACAGAGGTTTTGAAACAGAAGGACACATTTTGTAAGGGTGTTTATTGTCAGTTCATCTTCCACAAACAAGCACCAGCTTATGCAGTTTTTAGCACTGTTTTCAGTGTATTCTGGTAAGGAGAGTTCTTTAGCAATTTCTGTTTTTTTCCCATGAGAATTATTTTCTGTGAAATTTATAATTTCTACTTTTTCCTTCGAAGAAAGAAACTTCTTTTCAACGCCCGGTGCCATTTTTATGAGTTTCTGTGTGTGTAGTTCACACAAATGTGGTAAGTGCTGCAGGCGAGGTTGAAACCGGAAATGGAAGTGAGAATTAATTAGTGTCTGCGAATACCTCAAATGGTGGAAAATATTCGATATTCGAGATCTCAAATAATGATGCTAAATAACGACCATACCATACGCATCCATACGAAGTCTTTGGTTCTTAACTCTGCGACTATGTAGGTAACTCTGGACCGTAACAGAGTCCTCTGGATTGCCTAAAAATAACTATAAAGTGGCGTGGTGGGGGAGTAGTGTTGAGTAATGTCATCCAGAGGACCATAAAAGCATGCGACCCTCTGCTGTTATGCATGTTGAAGAACTACATTAAAGTGGCAGTGAAGATGTATACCGTTCTGTCTACCATTAATGAATTGCTTACCGTAGCGTCTAGCTTATTGTGTTGATTTTCTTCATCAATGAGATATTGCTTCTACTACATCATCATCAAATGAATTCACTCTGCTAAAATAATCCAGTCTGCAATAATGTGTTGAAGAAAGGTTGTTCCCAGGTGTTCAAGTGTGGTGTTGATGCACTAAATTTTGCATAAAGATAGGCTTAGTCTTATTAATTATGGTTTAAGGGCAACAGTTTCAACGGATGGCATGCTGTCAGAATTGTAGCAGCAAGAATAACTATCTTTTTGACTAAAGTAACATGAGAAAACCTGTCATGATGCAAAGTTGTAGAACATTTGTCTTTGTGCGTATTGTTGATGGTTGCCGCTCGATACGAGTTTCGTTAAGAATATTGCTCTACTTAATATATTTTCGTCATTGATTTTAAAACTTTTCTTCCAAATCTAGAGTACTTAAAAGTAGCTTTTGTATTTTATGTAAGAGTTTCAAAATACAACAAGTGTACTACACTTGCTGCAATTACTTACAAAATAAAATTTGTAAGCATTCAATGATATTCAATTCAGTGCGATAATTAGTATTAAAATTATATTTACTTTCAGTTTGCGAGTCACGATGTTAAATAGTTCATCAAGTGCACTTTTCAGTTATAAGGAATGGACGACAAATATCCTGTTTAACTACTGTGCTTGTAAAATATTGAGGGGAGGAAAATCGCATTCAACTTCTCCTCTATGGACTCTTCTATAGAAAAAACATACTAATTTTAGAGAAAACTATTCCTCTTCCACATTCAAAGATGGCATCCAAAGGAAAAGACAAGTTTAAGAACAGCGTATCAAGTCAGCATGACCCTTCCAACAACGTTGATTTCAGTGACTAATTCTCAATTGTTAGACAGGCACAATCCTCAGAGACAATTGTTAATGCAAAATTTTATTAATAGCTCTGGAAAGTTCAATAAATTCTGGTAAAGAGTTAGGAGGAGAGACAGAACTAGGTTTCTGCCCCTCCCTCCACAGAGAATTTTAATCCGTCCCTCAGCCAAATATTCCAACCATAGCCCCATTACCTTAGTCATCCTCATCCCCCCACATTCCAACCCAAATCCTCTCCCTTCCCCCTCGATGCGGTATTAATAAGAACCGCCATAGGAAAGCTTCGAATTGTCCATTAATATTAATCCATGCAATTAAAAATAAAATCTGTCATCTAAAACTTATATTTTAACTATAATATTCCCTTCCAAAACTAAAGACATTTATCTTCCACAAGAATAATAGGGATTGACATTTTTCTTGCATAATTGCTAGTCATCAAATGATGTATTATTCAGAATTTAAAAAATATTTTGTAAACTGTGGTTTTTCCTTTCTGAAAGTCCATATAATAACTCGAAAACCCATGAACCCACATCTCTCTGCTCTTTTTTCCAATAATTAAGTTCAATTTAGCAACTTTCTCACGAAAATACCTCAGACTTTTTAGAGATGTTCCTCAAAAACATTTGCTCCTTTTAGGCGACTTTCTTTGCAAAATTGAGGAGTTTTTCTCCGTGCTCTCTCGATCATTATTTTGATACAACCATTTGGGTGGAATTTCTTGTTTATTGCTAAGGGCCAGTTTCACCAACGAAGATAATCTTTTTAACTCGGTTAATTTTGGGATTAACCGAGTTAATGTGACTTCTCTGTTTCACCAGTACCATTAACTCGGTTTTGGTGCATTATCTCGGTTAATATTTTTACCGGCCGTTTTCGCGAGGTGAAAGAATATTAACCGAGATAATACTGTAAAAGCAACATGGCGCGCAGGCGATTTTGTCAGCTACTTTCAGATATTAGTCGAGACATTTGAGTTCAATTATCGTTATTTAAGGCAATTACTAGGTTGATTAAGGAACGCGCAATTTATTTGAACCTAAAACTTGAGATTTGATTTATCCCGAGTTAATAAACGCTACGAAAAGCACTTAGCAACAATTCAGGTGAGGTCTTCTCGGGATTTCCACCGGGTTAAATATTTATATAACCACCCACCACCAACCAACTTCAACTCACCCTGAAGACGATGGACAAGTCGTCCGTGGAAACGTTGGTGTTATATAAAGGATAAATAAAAGCAAATAGCACATATCTAACCTCTAAAACTCTATGTTATTTAAATGTAAATAGTACACTTCTCACAATAGACACTGCTACACACTTCAACCATAATTAAACATATTTTATAACCCTCATGAATTCTTACTGAGTAATCAGGGAACGTTATAGCCGCGTACGGTCATGGAAACGATTTGCCCGTCGCTATAAAATCTTAGCGTGACAGCCAGCCGGAATCGAATTGTAAAATAACAATATAATTATAAACTTGTATACCTAAGGTTGATCAAGTATCTCGTCACCGAAATTGCTTCTCTGGTCGTCGTGTCCGATCTTTCATAATCACGTCTGGTGGGATTTAATGCAGTACGAAATTGCACCAGCGTCTTTCTTAATAAATGACGATAGGCCTCACATTCCTATAAAAAGCTTATTTTGAATCACGCCTAACATACCTCGACCTCTATTTCTCCTCTCTCGTAGCTTTCTCCGGAAGAATTGTGGCTGCCACCGTTGTATGGACACTAGCAGTAGATGCGAAAATTAAACCATACCGATTCATTATTAATATCTCTACTTCACTTCCGATGGCCTCAAACCTCAGTATCTAGAAAGCTTTGTATAATGAATATTATAATTACTAAATATACACCATTCTTTATTTCACCTATCACGCATCACTTCTAAACAAGGCAGAAGACACAAACGTAAACAAACCATCGATACCGCTGCGTTGGTCGGAAATCTCCCGTGAATCGATATGTGCTATCGATACGCCTACACATACTTTCTGCACGTAACAGGGATTCAAGGAATTAATTAAAAAGATCATTCGCCGTAAGCAGAAGCAATTTCAGGTCATCACTTAAATTCATTAGCGAATGAATTCATTCGCATGATAATTCACCTTGACACCAATGACAACGACGAAGGAAATGCTAAGTTTTAAGTGATCGAAAGGTACCTATAATAGCAGTTACTGTTCGTTTTCGAGACGCTATAAATAAAGGAAATCTAATTTAAGTTCATTCCAGTATTTTATTTCTCTATCTCCTAAACGTAACAGTGAAGACAATAAGTGATATCTTAGGGGAGATGTTTAGTAGAATTAGGAAAAGCGGGGTTTGAAGTATCTTATAAACATATAGACGATTTTTGAAAGTGATTATAGATGTTTTCTAGGCATACGTAGAAGATAATATAGATGTTTCGTGGACGTTTAGTTAATATTTTGTCCTTCATGGATCCATTGAAAATGCCTTTAGTTACAATAAGCATGAAGTTAAATCAGCTGAATTACAAATCGTTTAGGCACTTTTATTTGTTTGTTGTTCTTTTATTCGTCAGGAGTATGAGAAATTTACCAACCTAAACGTTCTCAGAGAAATCTCGGTTTTATCAAAACCGAGATAATAACAACAGTGGTGGAACGCAAGCAAGAGATTATCGAGATAATAATATTAACGGAGATAATGTAAACTGCGATAATGGGAAATTTTACCGTCGTTGGTGAAACTGGCCCTTAGTGTGTGATGAATCTCTCTGCTGAAAAATAACATGGCAACCAAAACTGGTTGACAACGGCTCCCAAAGCAATGTAACTGGTATTGACAAAGAAATGGAACTTTTTATCAAAATCCGTGAAAGTAACTAAGCTTATTTAATTATGAGCTCCCTTCATGTGTGCTGGTGATATTCATTTTTGTTTGCGTATTGCAAGGAGTTCCAAATGTTAAGCTTTCCTTCATCCTTGGTGCAGAATTATCAGCGCCACCTGACTAGCCGTGCGGCCGACAATGAAGACTTTGGCATGATGGGAGACGAGGAGCGCGAGCAGATACCGTTGGAGCAGGTGAGAGGGGAGGGGGCAGTGGGCGACCTGGATGGCGCCAACCTCCTCGATGGTGCCAACCTCCTGCCCCCAGGCACCCCCCTGCCCCCTGGCAAGAAGGGCCGCAAGCGCAAGCTCCAGCTGGACACGGATGATCTCTTGCAGCAGGTTGGTTGGCTGACTCTGCGCAAGATTTGCTGCCCTAACTCCCTCTTAACCCGTTCAGCGCGGCAGGACTGGAATTCCAGTTCTGAGGCACCCTTGCCAATGGCGGCACAACTGGAATTCCAGTCCAGCGCTCCTTTCCATATATAACGGTACCACTGCGCGTCAGTCACTCGGGGAAGCTTCCGTTGCCTTGCAGTCATCAGTAAGGGTCTACTCTTCGGTTGGGGAAGGTCAGTTTCCTTCGCCCGGGTGCTTTTGCGGCTTCCGAACCTTTTTTCTCGAGGTGAGTAAATCATGCCGTTTTTCACTCTTTTCGGTATATATTAATTTTTTTGGCAGTATATTTAATATTCCAATGGATAATTAATATATATTTTATTTATTCATAAATAATAATAGCTTTAACTAACATACATTTTTTTGAATTCGGTTAAATATATAGGCATATATAATTTTTCTTAAATAGATAGTTTAGATAATCACCATTTTGCATTTTGTTTTGGTTTCTTTTCAGATAATTCCTGTTTTCTTTACTGCGTTGTTGTATCTTTATGGCATTTGGTAACAACGGAATAATATTATCCCGTTTTATTAATACATAAGCTTTAGCAAATAAATTGTTTATATTTATTCATTTTCGTTATATTTGGTAAAATTTATTGTCTTGTCCTTTTTTCAGTTCTACTTTCAATTACACCATCACTTTCGCATTAATATTCCTTCCTGTTTCTATCCTGTGCTGGTGAGTACTTTTATTGTTTTTAATGTGTTCAGTGACAATTTTGTTTATCATCTTGGAATAAAAACCATAAATTTTAGTAATGCGGCAAGTGCTTTTCTGTGCATGCTTTTTAAAATTTCATTTGGTAATTAGCATATTTTTCATAATTACACATGAATATCGATAATTTATGCGAACTATATTTTTTTAAATTTGTTTTCTTGTTTTCGTTACTTTGTTCATATTTTCTAATTCCCTTAGTATGTTTTTCTTTTTGACACAACGGAAAACGGAGTATTGTTATTGTCATTGATGTCGTGTTTTATTGGTATCAATATTTGAATCAAGTAATTTGTTTATATTTTTTTAATTTTGAAAACATTTCATAGAGTAAATTATTTATAATGTTTCCAGTTTTTCAATGCATCATCACTGTACCATCTTCAATTCCTTTCAAATACAATTCCGTATATTTATGTGCTCGTTAATTTCATCTGTTTAGTGAGGGTTTTTTCTTGGTTCTTGTTTTTTCTTGGTTGGCTATTATTATTGTTTTTAAACCACAGTGTTTTATATCGTAACAAATGCGAAAAAATAGTGCAGATACCTACTTTTTAATTTTAAGGAAAAAATTTCTGTTAGCTTATGTGATTCTTACACCGTTTGCAATTAAACTCCAGTTATGAGAATGCAATAGTGATTGTGGAAGAGTTTCAGTGAATAACAACTGCTTTTACGTTCTTTGTATTCTTCTCAAGGTTCTCAACTGGCATTTGTATTAGCAACGAATTACCAATTTTTAACATGAATTCGATTAACAGGGTCTGTAAATGAGAATGCTAAGTAAATCATTTGCGAGTATAATATATGTATCATGTAAATGTACAAGCGATATTTTGAAAAGTTTATGTATTATAATTGTTATTATCGTTTATGAATTATATATATAGTGTTTGTGTCTGCACGAAATATACCAATGATTATACAAAAAGGAATCCATTTAGCACGAAGAATTGGACATGATAATACTGGAAGACAAGCGTGTCAGTCATTCTCATATATTTCACATATTTTAGAGGAAAAAATATTTTGTTTTTATTTTATTCACAGTTGCTCGCCTGGGTTCGCCCACATGTAACAGTAAATGCTGGAGTTGGCGGGCACAGAGGCAGTAAATGCCCGGGTTGGGGGGTCTCAGAGGTGGGCAGGTTTTATTGCTGTGTGAAAAGGACTAGGATTAGCTGAGGGAATAAGGATAAAGGGACGGACGGAAGACCGACAAGCCGGAGGGTATTGGAGTGGGGTTTCCTCAATTGTGAAAAATAAAAGGAATGTAGGCGGTGGGCAAAACAACACTTGGCAGCAATGGGTGGAAGTGGGAACTTTCCACTGGGAGGGGGTTCATTGTAAGAAACAGAAAGATGGTGTGCACGGGTCCGCTCAGCTGTGAAATTTTTCCTTCCGTAGATCAGTAGCCTAAGGTCCAGCAGTGGTGAAATACAATGAGGCAATGGGTGGCATCGATCATGCTGATCAGATGATGGCTTATTACCCGATTGAGCGAAAAACGCTCAAGTGGTATAAAAAGGTGGGCATTCACATCTTCCACCTCCTTCTATTAAATAGCTTTTTTCTTTACAAAAAAACGCACCCCAAAATTTCTCTCTATGACTTTCGGCTATCGGTAATCAAATCTTTGCTACAACCTGTCTTTACCCGACCTTCTCCTTCCCTACCCTCCAGAGGCACAGGCTTGTCTAAGCATTTTCCACAGACAAATCCTGTTGACGACAAAGGAAAAAGAAAGAGGACAGTGCAAAGAAAGTGTCGGGAGTGCACGAAACAGGGTTTGCGGAGAGAGACAAGTTTTTTTTGCCCTGCCTGCGAGGACCATCCCCCACTCTGCCTCCACCCATGTTTTGTAAATTATCATCAAAATATTAGAATATAAGAGTGACTTTTTATGGAATAAATTTGTATGTTTTTAGTGTAAATCGTTTTATGTATTGTTTTTATCTTCATTTCATGTACTGCATTTTGATCGATATAATGTATTTTTTATGTATTTTTTTCCATTTTTAGATTTGTAGTTCAATTGATTTAATGTATCTTACAGTTTTCTACTTTATTCCATTGTAAAATAAATCTTGTATTTCCATTATACGTGTCCAAATACATTTATGAGTTAACTTGTACTATATATTCAGAATTATTTCAGTCTTTCGTCATTTTTTTTTCTTCCATAATTATTCTAAACGAGAAAAATTGGAATTTTTGCACATTTCATTACAAAAATCGTCAATACGGAAATATTTATGCCTTATTGACGATGCCTTGGGTGGATGTATGTATGTGTCTAAGAGAAAAATATGCCATTTATGCAATCGGCCTAACAGAAAGTTGAAAATAATAGCGAAAAACGAAAATAAACATTCAATAAAGCAGTTATATCGATATGTAATTAACTGATAAGCTATGCTATAGTAAGGTAATTATGTAGGATGCTAACAATAAGCATTCAAAAGTATATTTGAATTATCTTTGGCTGGGAAAAAAAATAGATTCGAGATATCTTACAAACTTAACATTGCAGGGGAAGCGATGCAACCCTGCACATCACACAAAAGATCCTTGTGGGTGACTGAGGACTGGAATTCCAGTCCAAAATTAAAAATTTTATAAAACAAAAATTTTTTATTTTTTGATTGAATAAATATAAGGGGTCAACTTTGTAGCGTATTACCGTACCAAAAACGTAAAAAAACATGTGCAGCCAGGGAGAAGGGTTCACAAATATAGGCTCAGCGTTGAAAGGGTTAATTAAGGCCACCTCTCCCCCTCTGCCATTGTGCACATCTTTCAAAACTCTCGTAAGCACAGGGTTTAATGTCCTTGAGCTGTCAATTTTGGTGCCCTTCAGTTTCATGTGTAATACCGTTTTTAATGATGATGATTTTTCTAATCCCTATTTAATTTATGATCTACTTTGTATCATATGTATTTAATTGACTTCACTTACTGATGAAAAGCAATTTTGTGCCTTAGAATAACTTCATGCATAAAATTGAAGCTTGTAATGCATATGACCTTGATTATTCCAAGAAGCTCTATGCATATTACAAGTTGGCTAACATAGAAGTTCATTCCTAAGAGTGTAATGTGATGGGATGATTTTTCATAATGTGACTCTAGTGAACGGCTCTGAGGATCCCTCATCGAAGGGAAATGAGTGTTTCGTGGCCTGGGGCCTTAAATTATGTTAGGCTGGTGGTTTGCACATTAACTTTGTAGAATTTATTAATGGTGATAATTTCTTAAGCAATGATGCCTTTTTAGCTGTACTGGCATTGCAAAGTATCGTGTTTCCTCCTCTTTAATTACATACTGCTAAAATGGGGCTTAGAGGTTGGGTGAACTGTTATGCACCATCAACAGGGAACAGGGTTCCAGCTCTCCATTACTTTGGGAGAAAGAATAAATTCATTGCTTGCTCAGATGATAATGGTGATGCTCAGAGGAACAGATTAGGGTCCTTACTCCAGGCAAGTGGCGCATTACACTAATGGGGTTATCAAGGTCATATGCGTATTAATATTTTACCCATTATTTTCAGTGATTGCAAAGGTATGAAACTGCTTATAAATTTTAATATATTTTTTTTCATGTTTTCCCCAATTTTAATTGAAATTCCTACCTTTATAACATCACATTTGAACGTTATTTTTACTCATGCGATCTTTTTACGAATTATTGAAATTTTTGATGACTAAGATTTGATGATGGCTCAGATTTTATTTGATGTCACTTGATGTAATATAAATTAATATATTCAAAATTATAATTCTATCACCACGTGTTATCCTAATACGTATTCCCCATCCAAGTTTGTGCGCATTCAGTCAGGAATTTTCTTCCTCTGATATACTTTGCAATAACTTTAGAACAATGACCAATATATATTTGCCTTTTTTCTGATGTTGTGTAAACATAGTCTCGTGCACGGGTAAAAAATAAAACCACTCCATTAGTATCTCCTTTTGCATTAGTATTTCTTTGCTTATAGCAATTCGGTCGCACTTCATGTATTATATAATTTTTTCCGATAGTTTTCCCTGTAAGATATATCAATTCTCATTGTCTTCATTTGAAAAGATGGCTGGGTTTGAAAAGTCTTTATATGTACGCAAAAATAAACCCATTAAAAGTTGGCAATTTTATTTTCTATCAAATAAATGAAGTTTTTGGTGTTACTGCATTGGTGTACACTGAAAAATATTGTGAATTTTGGGCATTGATTAGGGTGTTTAATAGGAGGGTTCTACTTATGATCTAGTCTTATGTGTATCTCAAACAAGGATTAGGCTAGAAAAGCCTTATCAGATTCCTTGTCTCTCCGTAGGATCGCAGCTGAGAAGCTGTCTTTTAGGATATTTTTTCGATTGCTGGGTAGGAGCAGAAGGCAAGACATGTACACTATTATACGACATAAATAAGGTATAGGCGTATGCACCATTGATTATGCCTGCGCCCAGAACGAAACATCATTTCTAGACTTAATGCGAGACTAACTAAGTGATCGTATGAACCAAGCAAACTCTTAAATTTTCTCTGATTTTGTTGGCTGTTGCCGCTGGAAGAAGGGAAGGGCAATGTTTACTTACAAAGAAGATATTCTTCCTCAATGACTATATTGAAACGCTGTGGATCCAATGAGGACAGTAAATGAAACCTTATTCCTTCGGTGAAAACTATTGTCAGCCGGAATAATGTGGCCTTAGAGTATGGTTGGGTAGTCTGTCTGAAATATGTGGGGAGAAAAGTGCTTCCATGTGTGATTTGCATAATTGAATTTTCCGCCGAACATCATAGTATCTCTTCTGCTGCCTGTGTTTTTGAGTGAATGCACGCAGTAAACAATTACTGTACTAGGAATACCCCTCATGGATTTATGTTTGGGAAAAACATGTAGCAAAAAATGACTGGATCATAAGAGGAAAATGCTGATTGTGGCAATTAGTTTCTTGCAGGCTAGTACATTCATACTTGACAAATTTACTTTTTTTTTTGACTCGTTGTTGGTGTAGCCAAATGTATTTTTGGACGTATTGGTGCCATATTTTATGTACTACTTCACCTATGATTCAAAGTCGTTCTAATGCATAATGTCCATGCCAACAATGAATGATTAGGAGCCTTACTCTGGCAAAGAGTGTCTGAAAAATGCTTCCATGATCCCTCATTATGCGTAAAAACAAGTAACTTTTTCACATTGGGACCGAGACCCGAGGGTCATAATTTCAAAATGCCGTTATTTTGTAATATCGAGTACTGTTATATGTATTTAGATGTATTTGCATAGACCTTATGGTTGGGACCGAAGATTTTGCATTGTAAAATCAAAATATCGTAATTTTGAGTTTCTACTGTATTACTTTACACAATTCAATAGTATTCATTTTCTTGAAGTTGAAGCTAGTGATGTCGATATTACTTATTGCAGCTTCCTCGTATTGTAAATGATTTAATTACTGGCTTTATCTTTTCTTATAGCGGAAGGTTGTGGAAAATGTATATCGCATCCTATTAAAGAGTGATCTGATATTTTGCTCCTAATTATGGCAGATATTATGAAGCCTAGATAACCCTTTATGTATATGATCAATACACGATTGGGTTAATTTGCCAAGAGTAATTTCCTCTCTTGGAAACCATTATTACACCTGCAGTATCCCATTGAGTGAAGTAGGTGTCATATGAAGTAGCTGTTGCAGACATGGAGCATAGGTCTATATTAATATCACCGATAAGAATAGTGGTGTTTGCTTTAGTGTGTAGTAACAACCCCTCAAGTGCTTGGGGCCTGTAACCTGATGTTTTGTCTAATTCATACCAATAGATAGGAAAGATCACAATGACAAACACACACTTAATACTTAAAACGTGACAAATGCTACTGCTAGGAACAAGTGATAAGGAATTTTTGATGATTATAGGAATTCCACCACCAAGACCAGTACCCTGGGTAAAGCTCTTATACCCAATAAGGTGGTATTGTTTTACAATGTGCTCAGAAACTGAAATTTCTGACGAGATGATAATGTCTGCTGAACAATCTATGATGTAAACTATAAATTTGTTCCAGTTTTTAGAAATTGGAATATATATTAAATTCCACACTCTTTGCAGGAGATCTTTACCATATACTTCAGTGTTGATATCATATATTGGAAATTTCCATTCACTAATATTATCATAAATCATAAACTTACTATGGACATTTGGTTCATAACAAGGCACAATAGTTACTGTGACATAGTTCAATGACATATCTTAGCTAAATCATCTTCATTTAATATTTTAATTGGACTTCACCATCACATTTCTTGACAGACTTCGTAATTTTTAAATCAAACATACTCTTAACTATGTTCTGTGGCAGTTGTCTTAGCCATCCAAAGCATTTGCTTAAACTACAGAGGTAGGTTTTCATTAATGTAAATTTGGTCAGCATTACCATTAGGCAATAATATTAAATTGTTCACTACCTTATGTTTCCTCGATAAAAATGCTTCTCTGATGTCTTTTGCTCGAAATTGGAGAGCTACAGGAGCAGGTCGACTTCCTGGTCTCAGTGGTAGGCAATAAATATCACTCACATCCTCTTTTTTGATGAAGAGATGCTGAGAAGCCAGTTTTTCCGAGGTGATAAGAAGACAATCCTTGTCATCAGACGTCTGGAAGCCATGAATTTCTATTTTGCATTCCCGCTGCCACTGCTCCAGGACGTTGATCCTATCTTTCAAATTCCTTATTCTTTTGCATCTTTACATATTTTGAATTTTTGTAAAGTTTTCGCAAGAGTAAGTAGTACCTTATTACTCTCCTTCACAATTTGTTGCTCAATTTTAAGGTTATCATAATACTTGGAGAGTTGGGAGAGACTCTACTCAAATTTTTCGAACACTTTTATTTGGTCGCTTGCTATTGTTCACAATGTAAACAACCAAGCAGCTGACAATCAGAACTGCACGAGAAGAAAATTTACTTAATTTAACTGCTATTCCTCAAAAATATGGACCAAATAGAACTTCCATGAGTTCTACACAAAGTAGAGCCTTAATAATCCATACAGGCAGATATCCATACACTTATAAAAGTTTATAAGTAACACACTTATTGCCAACAAAGCTCATTAGTTCACCGTACATGTCCATCATGCATGAGAGCTGAACTGTGACTGAAGTTAGAAGTGGTAGGGAGAGATGTGATGTTGGTGGGATGATGGTGCCTGACATTGATGGAGAAGCATGGCAAAGTGGGGAAAATGGAGTAAAGTTGTCAACATTTTGAAGGCATTGTACAACATATTACCACATAGTGAGGGTGAGGATGGAATTGAATGGTACTTCTTAAGATTCCATCATGAGAGTGCTAAATGTGACAGTATGCAATTATTCTAGGAAAAAGCAGTGGGAATTTTTATTGCTGGACATCAATGCTGCTTTGTAGGAGCTTTGGGTGGTTAGCTTCCCTTTGAACCTTCTTACTTTTACGGCAGACATTTAGTATTTTCCTCGTTTTGTTGGGCTCATTGTTGTTTCTTTGTGGCATGATGAGAAGTAGCCGCAGTCGTTGCAGACTAGCTCTGTTCCATTCTCCTCAAGAGTGCTTTCCCGTGCTTGCAGCAAAAGAAGATGCTGGAGGAGGCAACTGCCAAGCAAGCCGAGTTGGATGCCCAGCAACTGCTCGGGGTGCAACTGGCCAATGAGCAGCCAGTGCTGCCCCCGATGGGCGACGGGCAAATGCATCAGCAGGCACTGGACGAAGAGCTGCCGCCACCGCCCTCGGTGCTGCCCCCTGCCGTGGAGCAAATGGAGATTGAGGGCCATCCCCCAACGCCCCAGCCACCCCTGCAGATTGGTGCGCTGCTTCCCCCAACAATGCCCGTGCCCCCAGAGCAGCGGTCGGCCATTGACCCAGCCACCATGGACGCGAGTGCTTTCAGCAAGGACATCCCTGAGCTGCATGCCGACCAGGTGAGTGTGACAGGACACCCTTCATGTTGCCTTCAGGGGAATTCAGAACAGGAAGGCAACTTGGAGGTGACGGGGAACGACACCTCCCATGCACACTGCCGATGCCAATGCCATCACCACTAGTCTAATCACCAGCCTTAATGGTGCTAAGCTGTCCACTGAAATCTTCTCCTGTTCCTGTTCACATCCCTCTCATGCCCTTCACTACCTATCATTCCACTATTCCCAGCATGTCATTGTTTGTTCCTCAGTTTATCCATTGTATCTTACTTATTCTTCTGTTACTCAGTATTTTGAATGCTTCCTATCTTGGCTTGTGCTGTTTTTCTCCATGCTTCCTTTTCATAAAGGATCATGCTTCATGCGTAAATTCCCATGAGCTTGCATCTTGAGTATATGCCATCACACCTAGAGATGGGTAAATTACCGTAATTTTCAATTGAGGTAAATTACCGTGATTTTCGAAAATTACCGTAATTTACCGGTAATTTTAAGTTTTGAGCTGCAAATCCTTATCAGAGGACTCCAAACGAAATCAAATACCATTGAGATATAAATGCCGATGTTTATCTCAAACATATCACGACGTTTATCAATAATAACTCATTAAAAAATTATAACAAAGTTGGCAGCAACACGCAATTTGCCTCTCTTTTGTCACACTATGAGAAATTTTCGTTCCAAAGACATACCTCTGCGCAATTTGCATTTGCTATTTTACTCTGAATTAATTGGAATTAATCATGGACACAATATTAAAAAAATCATTTTAGCTTCTTAATTTATAATATTACCAATTCCAATGGTTTCTTCATGAGGAAGAAATTTTCTGAAAAAGGACTTTTCTGAAAATTACCGTTTATTACGGTAATTTTCAAGGGTGTTGGTAATTTACGAAAAATACCACAGTGATTTACAAAAATTACCGCGGTAATTTACCAAGTTGCCCATCCCTAATCACACCATCATCAACGGGCAGTATATCTTTGGTTTATTATTTTACTCCTTCCTTTTAATCTTGTATTTGCAGATTCAGTAGGTTCATCTGTGGGTAGAATGCCCTCTCGCTTGCTTTCAGCTTTTCTACTCACTTTTTCCCATTCGCTACTCCATCATTGGTTTTTCTCTTTCCCTAGTAAAATAGTCTTTTTTTTTATCTCTCCTTGCTTTATTTTATCATAATTAAAATTTTGTTTTCACTGTTTCACTCTAGAAAGATGTAGCTAGGATGCTCTGCATTTATTTGTCACTAAAAACTGCGGAGAAATCAATCAGGGAAATTACCTGGAAATAGACTATATTTGCTGGGAAGGTTCTCTGCCATAAGATGATATATGAAAATGATTTTTGATCAGGGTTATAGTTGCATGCTCGATTTTTCAGTGCAGAAACATGTCATTAACGTTAGCTTCATTTACTCTCTGTAATCATGTAAAGCGTGGAGTGGTTTTTTTGGTGCCCCGTCACATGTAGCACTGGCAGGAAGAAGGTGCTGCCAGCTGAAGACCTCCCTCCGCTAGCCGCTCTCTTATCGCTCAAATACAAAGTCTTCTGAGGATCGGGTTTCATGGGTCCACAATAGTGTTCAGTGCCACAGATTTTTGGGCGAGTCACGGTTAGGTGATTTTTGTTTTATGTCCTTCAGATGTTCAGCATGGATTGTCCAATGGATCCTTCCGTGAAGTGTATTTCCCAATGTAATTGCTTGGGAAGTAATGGGAGGATATAATTTATGCCAGCTCGCTTCAGTACCACCACCTCCTCAGTCTTCCTTATTTACCGTATTCCTCCAAATATACAGTAGAAGCCCGGTATAGTGAGTACGGCTTATTGCGAGAATCGCGTTATAGCGAGTGATTGTCTTTGTACCGCCAAAAGGCATATGTTTTACATGTAAAATAAAGCGGATATAGCGAGGCCAAAAAGTTCCTTCCACGGTATACGCTCGGTATTACGACAGATATCTCTCGAGGGTGATGCACCGCCTAGCATAAATAAACTATTGTGTTTTGTATAATCTGCTAATTAAACTAAAAATACAAGATGTGTGCCATATCTACAACACCTAAAGCCAGTTATGTCCAAACATTAACGATTTACGGTAACGGATTACGATCAGATATCGGGGCACGATAAGATGTCCGGGCACGATAAGATGTCGGGGCACGATAAGATGTCGGGGCACGATAAGATATCGGGGCACGATAAGATATCGGGGTGCGATAAATATTGCTATAAATGGGTATCGCGATAACTATCACGACAAACATCACGATAAATATCGTGACCATGATAAATATCGTGATAAAATATCACGATATCGTGACCATGATAAATATCGCGATAAAATATCACAATATCGCGCCCCGATAAAATATCACAAAATATTATCACTATAAATATCGCGATAAAATATCGTGATATTGCGCTCGTTCAAACATAGCGTGTTCGCGCCCGATGAATTATCGTGATATTGCTCCAGTTAATCGTGTCGGAAAAAGACAGCCGTAAGTTGGCCTTCGCTTAAGCTTGAAATATATCTACGACCCCCGAAACATGCCGTATTTCAGTGAACCTTCAGGCCAATTTTCCCAACTGATGGACGTCCTGTTAACATTCGAAAACTCGACAAAGCTGATATTATCGTCATGACATATTCGCAAAATTATCCAAAAACTTCCACAGTATACCTAATATTTTAATTCCGACTAGTTACACTGTCTTTACAGCTTTCTTCGGCGATCGAAAAATAGAAGAACTGGAAGAAAAACATCGAAACTAGGGGAATTAATATTTTATGTAATGGAATTGTCCTATTTCTTTCATGAAATATGTTGATATTCCACCAGATTGTGCCTGAAATGACATTTTTGCTGTTTACCTTCGTCAAATACCATATGGAAACAAAAGAAAAACTGTAAATACGAACGACTATGAGAATTAGGTGGGTTTTTTCAACACCATCGGATATAACGAGCGCTCGATTTAGCGAGTGATTTCCGAGGGATTATGAGCACTCGTTATACCGGGATCCCACAGTAGTTCCCCCTCCTTGCCCCCCCCAATTTTTGAAGTTCAGTTTTGGAAAACAAATTTTTTAAATGCAAAGCAGGATATTTTCTCAGGTTAACAACTTGAGCACTTTGAGTAATAAACATTTCCAATGCTTCAGTTACCAATATGCAGATTCAAACTAATACAGTAAAACCTCGTATTTGCATTATTGGAATTACATTTTCCCACAATTTACAATATTTTTATTGGGTCCCATCCGATTTCCTATTACTCCAAACTCCGTATTTACACCACGACTTTTCTGTTTTCCTGCTGTTTGCGTTAGATGCTGTTTGGAAAGCGTAAGATTAACAAAACAAAATTCCCTTCTATGACAATTATCCATGCATACCAGTCTATATAAAACACTATTTTACCTCGTTTTGTGCATATGCACTTCAAAAACAAGAGAGAGAGCAGAAATGTGCTTTGCGTTTTATGGAAGAATTTAAACTTAGCGGCGTAGTGGACACAGCACCACTAGTGATGGAAAGATAAAATATTTACACTCTCGATCCTTTTGCCAGAAAAAAGATTCGTACTATGAAATAAATGTGTATAGGATGCAATTTATAATTTAGGAACACCAGCGGGAGTATATAAACTACAGTGGAAGCCCCACACAGTGAGTATGGCATATAGCGAGAAACTCGAAATAACGTAGGATTTGGAAGGAACTAGTGATGGCCGGATCGGATCCGTCGGATCCAAAGATCCACGGATCTTTCGTTTTTTCGGTTCCGGATTCGGATCCAAAGACACGGAGCAAAATCGGATCCGGATCCTAGATTTTAAATTTTCGCGGCTTAGCGATCGAAGCGCCCCGTGAATGGAATGTAGTTGCGATAGATATTGACAAGAAGAGGATGTGTAACTCAGGTCACGAAATCAGATGAAAATCTTCCCGTGAAACTAGAAGCAAAATAAAGAAATGTGACTTTTTTCCCCCATTACCCCGGTATTGCGGGAAAAATTACGTCGGGTGTCACGCGGGTAGCCTACATTCACCGGCAACGAGAGCTAGTTTACGGTGCGAAGTTCGATCCCTATCGCAGTTTAATTTTTCTTTCAGTCATTGCATCGAAAATGTTATCATCTTCAATTTCAAACCATTACATCTGAATACTCACTTTAGTATACTTTTGTTGTTTAAATTAGATTTGCCAATGTACCATTAATAAATTAAGGATGGTCGGGTCGGATCCAAGTGTCTTTCATTTCATTCGCTACTGAAATCATATCCGAAGACAGTAAAAATTCAGATCCGGATCGGAGATTTTAAAATTTCGCGGCTTAGTGATCGATGAGCCCCGCGAATGGAATGTACGTACGTATGGTAGATACTGACAAGGAGAGGGTGCGTAACTCGGTCACGAAATGAGAAGAAGATTTTCTCCGTGCCACAAAAACAAAATAAAAAAATACCGTAACTTTTTTCTCCATACGCCCGGATTCGCGAGGAAAGAAAAGCCGAATGTCACGCGGGTCGCCTACATTCGCCAGATTCCCGTGAACCTATGATAGCGTAGTAGTTAAAAATGAGGGCTAGTGTACTGCCGGTCGCGATTTCGATCCTTAAAAATGCCAATGAATACAGACTATGCTGTACTCCTAGGGTGATGCAAGTAGGCAGTTAAAAAAAGTGGATTATCAGAAATTTCATGTCAATTTATAAGTAAAAAACAATAAAAAAATTTGGCGTTAATGAAGGGATTGGAAAAATTTTTTATTGCAGAATTAAATCGTGTAATCATTGTGTTAACTTTACAATGTATTTCTGAGTGATGCATTTGTAAATCTAGTTTAAACGATAGAAGTACAAAAAAGTCAGTATCCACACACCAAGGTTGGAAATTAAGGATGATAAATTTTTTGATTCAATGGCTGAAAGAAAAATTTTAAACAGCGATAAGAATCGAACTTCATTACCTGCAGTCCACTACCTACCCCACTCTGCTAATGTCGGCTTACCTGGTTTTGGAGAATACATTCTCCCCACATGTCATTCTACTTTTTTCTTGCAAACCCGAGCCAATGGAGAAAAAATCCGAGACTTTTTTAATTTTTGCTTCTAGTAGCATGAAAAACAGCTAATCTCATTTCAAGATCAGAGTTACACAACCTCTCCTTAGGAGTATAAAATTCTCAAATTTCATTTTAAAGGTTATTATTAATGAGACTGCAAAATTACTAGTTTAGCAGCTTGAAATATTCTATAATAATGTTTTCGTCTTAAAAATGGAATACGCGGATATTCCATAAATGAAATCTCTTGGCCGCATTAAAATATTTTGTGTGTCTAAAAAAGAATTTGAAAGCATTCAAGGATTACATTAACAATTGGAAAATAATTCCTTTATTAATGAAAATAAACTTACAATGTTTCTTTTAACTGCACTCTAAAGAATAGTTGTACAGGTTTCAAAAATGTATTTCATGATGAGTATGTGATAAGGAAGTTGATCTTTATATTAGAAGTAATAAGATTGCATCCGTATTATCCGTGATTATTGCATCCGTAAATCTTGATTCAGGAAAATATTATCCACATAGATGATTGGAAGTTGATTTTTTCGACAATATATTCACTTTTTTGGTAATTCTATTGTTGCTGTATTTATATATTTAAAAAAAATCTAAGTTTTGAAAATCTGAATTGAGTATCTAAAACTAAGGATCCGAAACCGAGATAAAGATCCGAAACCCAGGCAAGGATCCGGTTCCGGATCCGACAAAAAACCTGGATCCGTCCATCACTAGAAGGAACCATTTAAAACCCTATGATTTGCATGTGAAATAAATCGGTAATAGAGAGGAGGGCAACAACCTGCCTCAACTGCAATCATTCACTATTCCGAGAGGTAAATGTTGTGCTCACGTGCCCTTTTCAATAGCATTAAATGCCAAACAGTCAATTTTTTCGCCCACTTTGGTTATTAAATGTTCGTTTCGACTTCACGAAGTGCCCGTATGCATCCTTATTAATTAAATATTAATTTCTCATAAGTACGTGCATTTCATTGATCTTTTGTAATCTTCCCGTGCCTCCTGTTGGTATTCGTATCAAAAAGTTCTCGATGCTACCGCTATATTTCGGTACGTCAGCAGATATTGCATTCACCCGTATCTATCTCGATGAAATTCACTTTTGAACTTCAATTGCTTGAAATTGTGGACTTACTTTCACAGATATGTTTCCAAAGATTCAAGACAGTATTCCACGCATAATTATTTCGGTCCAGAACAATTTATAACTAATGCTTTTGCATTCGTAAATGCTGGTTTCAATTGGCTGTAAGAATCCGACAAGTCCAAGTCAGCTGCTGTCAGAGACCATTTAGACAGATTTAGACCGTTTTAAAGGAGGCAATCTTACAGCATCAGAAGAAGAAACAGTATTTATGATGATTTAGACCGTTTTAAAGGAGGCAATCTTACAGCATCTGAAGGTTGTTCCCTCTTTTATTTCCACTGTTAACGTGGAGAAGATAGCAATCCGGTGCTTGCGTGGAACTAAATCCCCTTTAATTTAATCCCGGTGGTTTCTTTATCTAGCGCCGTCACTCACCATTTTCAACTAGTATTGGAGAGGTAGAAGGCATGACTTTTTTCTGGTTTCCAAAGGTTTTGCAGTTAATAGTTTGTTGCATTGCCATTACTTGCAGTCGTGACGTATGTAATTGGTGCATCCAAACAATCGGGGCAACGACAATATAATTAACACATCATGTAGTACACAAAGGCATAGTTTGGTGGTCTAGAAGGTCACTGAGCTACTGACTGGATGGACCTGGGTTCAAATCCCGGGCAAGAGCCTTTCTGGACACCCCTATCTAAAATCCTGGTGATTGGATTTTCTGTGTGTCTGAACTTGGTAGGAAATGGCAGGTGGCCCAGGGAAAGGAACTGCCCCCCTACCCTGAATGTGTGAATTGCCATTGGCTTAGTACGACGGGGTGAGCTCTATCTACTCTCGCCACCTTTTAAAGACCAACCTTCGGGTTGATTCACTGAGTGAGTGAGTGATATTACACACATCCGAGGCAAGGGCTTAAGTGTAAAAATTCGACTTATTTTATTCCAGCATATGACGCAGAAGGTAGAATTTGATGTATTAGAAAGTGGATACGATCGTGGGTTAGTGAAATGTTCGAAATTTTGATTTTTAATTGCAATCTCATTAGAATATTTTCACCACTCACAAAAAATAACCCAAAAATAAGCTGTGGGGGGGATTATTTAATTACCTTTGGTTAAAACGACAATTCTGTATGGCGAGTGATTTTCCAGTTCCTGAGGGCTCTCGCTATACAGAGCTTCCACTGTATACCAAAGTTCATATTGTGAAGAATGAAAATGAATATTTACGCAAACATTATGAAATGTTGAAAATACATTAACTTAACATGTTCAATGCTGAGAGACAATAAGTATCTTTATGTGGTGGCTAATTATGGTTTTTGCATGATTTGCATTCATATGTTATCCTTATAATATTTATTACGAAAAAAAATATCACAAATCCTAATATTAGTGACGACTGCTAGAGCAGTCCTCAGCCACTGGCTTCGAATGATAGCTATGCAAACCTGCACAACACACTTTAAAAATTTTTTTGATCACAAAAATGGTGTTCTTTTTTTGCTGTAGCTTTAAGATTTCCTCATTGTAGTAGTTTTAGACTTTGATATACACAACGTACTTGGTTCCCATGTGTAATAAGAGCCCTAGAAAACATTTTAATTCCATAATTGATAACTCTTTCCAGTGTTTAAAACGGGCCTCCGGTGTACTGCTGGAATTACACAATTCTTTAGCGTAAACATTTGTGTTATCAGCAATTAATTAATGAAAATTTTCTGTGGCCAAAAGATCATAAAAATCAGCAGCACAACTACCCGGATTGGGAACCTGAAGGCCGGGATGTCCAAGGAATGTGATTTCATTCGTCGTCGGTTGTGCGCCACTACGCACAATGTCTTAAGTCACTGGCGGTGAAGTTAGAGGTATATCATCTTCTTCCTCCAACTGAACATTGGGTTCTCTGCAGAGTGTGGAACTCACTTGAGTCATCAGAGCGCACATCTTCTTCATCCGATAATTTATTTTTTGGAAATGAGGAAGAGCCATCGTCTCCAGATAAATATATATTTTTTTGAGATGGTACAGCCAACTTAGATGGTCCAGGCTCCATAGGTACTAAAAACAATTGATAAATAATTAAATTCAGTATAACATGGAGTGAAATAACAAAGTATTCACTAGGTGTTTCTCCATAAAATGCATTGAGCACAATCAGCTACAATATTGTAATTGATACAAATGTTGGCCACACTCTGAAGTTGTATCATTGGTGACACTATCCTCTCCGTCTTCCTTACTTTCCGTTCAAAATAATATAATGACGCTTGACCTGTGTCCAGTGCCTGACCCTCTCTCTCCTCTCTAGTTGACCACTAGTCACAACAATCACGTTACTACTTGACTCGTTATTTCAGCATGTGCCAGTTCCACAAAGCTTCACCGAACACAACTTATTTAAATAATTTTAATGCATAAAACTAAAACCCTGGCTAAAATATGTCAAACGAAAATATGTGTAATTTATTTTTATTTCCAATTACACTTTAATTAATATTAATAGAGAATAAATGAATGTGAAGGAGATATATAATAGCTTGTCCTCTTCGGCCACTTGTAAATTACGATTACAATGCGTAATAAAAAGTGCTATCTCTTCCTCCTCTCCTCTAGAAGTTTCTGAATAGTGCTTTCCTTACCTCTTGGTGTGAAGATGTTTCTCTGCTCTTGAGAAAGAACTGATGTCGTTGCCTCTTTCTGTGTTGCCAGAGTTAATATAATAACAGCTCTTTTCGTTCAATCAATCATTTATCATGTGGTTTGAGGATATCTACGTAATTTTTTGCTCTGCATAAATAGTGTCTTAATCATCTACTCAGCAGTTGAAGTGGCCATTGATAATTGACAATACTATGCCAGTTGATGTGAAGAAGGAACTATGGTTAAATAGTTTCAGTTGTCACAAGCATTAGAATCGGGTGTCATTCTGTTGAAATTGTTTTGTTTAGTTAGGGATATCCTCTTAAACATCTATAGGTATGCTTTTAATATGTAGGTGGTGAAGTGAAAAAAAAGCAGTTGGGAAGTAGCTGTGTGTGAATGAATGAATGAAGGCCACAACATTTGTCTCTCTCTTCTTGTGTAGGTGAACTCGATTCTGGAGCAGCAGGTCACCGTAGGGGATGCCACGGACTTGTCAGCACTGGCTGCTAGTGTGGTGGAGGGGCAAGGGGTTGCTGGTGGCCTGGATCTGGTGGCGGGAGAGCCAGATCCCAAGGGTATGGAGAATGGGCCAATGGCGGTGGAGGGGGTCATGCAGGAATGTGCGGAAAATCTACCACCGATGGAGAACATGGGATATGACCAGGTGTGTGTGCATTTCATTCTCAATGTTAAAAAGCGGTTCCTAGCGGCGTCCTCTCTGCCACGAACGATATGTGGGGGGGGTGAGTGATGGAGGCTGACTTGTCATCCAGATGCATGCACTTTTCCCTTGTCATATACAACTATGATATGAAGGTGCTTATGGTGGAGCCAAATCATGCAGAAAAAAGAGGATTTCCTTTCAGGTATCCTCAAATTGTAATGAAAAAGTGGATAATATGCTCACATTTAAACGATAATTAGTTGCAATTCAAAATAGTGTTGCTGGAGGAGTTCCTCCATTTCAGGGTGAGAGGGAGAGGAGGGAATCTTCCATAAGAGCAGGGATATTTTTCTACAACTCCAAAGGGTATATATCCACCCCTCCATTCCTTTCATAGTGTGGCTGCATCATAAGTGGGTTGATCACCATCATCAGTGTGCTTCCTAATGCTCTTTCAGGGTGGTGATCGTCAGGGAAAACCTGGAATTGTCAGGGAATTTTGAATTTATGGAAAAGTCAGGGAATTCTCATCACAGTAAGGGAGCAACTGGGGTAGGAAATTCTTGTTGCTTATCTACCATTACATTTATTGGACAGTCTTTCCCGCCCTTTATTTCGCCAAAACATTTTACCAACAAAAACTAATGTCCGTCGCTGATGTGCATAGAATAAGCACCGTCAATTCGTTGAACATACAGTTGTGAATCATAGTTATTTAGTTGTGAATCAGTCGTACAATGTATCCCTTTTGTATACTCGTAAATCGATATTTGCCTAGTAGTGTTAAAATGCATGATCATCGTGTATTCTGCTCATCACAAGGAATCCGAGGCTATATTGTTCGGAAGATTTTACCTCACATTGTTTTTTAACAGGTCGAGAGGTACCTGGAGCACACTAGCTCATAGTAAATACGTGCTTGCAGTTCTATAAATACGAGACGCTGATTATTAAAACGGTAATACAATTGCGATCACGTGTAAACAAAATCTTTGATTCCCATCTTCCCCCGTTCGTGAGACAGTAAGAAGAGTCCTGCTCCCCTCCTCACCTTTCAAGCACGATGTAATTAGTGAATGACCCCCTTAGCTCCCTCTCGAAGCAAGGTCACAAAACACCGCAAATATAATACTCCTGAATATGGTGTTGCCGTTGCTAATTGCCTCCTGTTTTCTCTTACAGTGGCACACTTACCTTTTCTTTGTTTACACAAATATTTATACATTTTTGGTTCCCTCTTACAGTCGTTATAACAACCATGTTAATCAAATTGTTATTTGCTTCTGAATGTCACTCGTGCCATCCAAGTTTGATCCAGTCCAACAAGTTGGCTTTGGTTTGCATTTTTGGCACACCTTAGTGATACCTGTGCTGGAGTCCGCCAGTAAATCGGCCATTAGCTTTCACTTCGAGACCTTTTGAGTAATCCTCAAACTTTCCAGAACTACCATGACATGCTTTCTCTTTCTTGAAGAATTAGACATTGTCAATTTGTTATTTTACCGACGGAAACATACACGGCCACGGAAATACAATATGGGGCCGTGAAATATCGCTTGCCTGTGTCATGGCAATGCTCGCAATGGTTCAATAGGACTCACCGTAATGCAACTCTGTTGTATATTGCATTGCTTCAATGACAATATTTCAGAGCAATGTAGAAAAAAATTCAATTTGATAAGTCTGTTATCATGTGAAATTGATATTTTCTAAAATTTAAAAGGTATTCAAGTGGAGAGGCTAGAGCATTAGGGTGTGTGCATATCTGCAGTAGGTAATTGACTTGTGCGTTGCAGAGCAATCCACAAATGGCGAACATGGGCTACGAGGAGGGGGCGCACCATGCTCAAACGCCGGGAGCCATCTCGGAGAGAGGTGCGACCACGCCGTGGCACGAAGACTACGAGTTCCCTGCGTCTGTTCACGTGAGTATTGGACACGAACTTCTTCTCTCCTCCTCCTGCCCCTCTCAGTTGTCCCCTAGTCTCCATATTCCTTCTTCTGGAGGAGAAGAATGGTCTCTCCTCTCTCATGTGTTGCTTACATATTGTAAGTACAGTAAAACCCATTATTGGCGTTATCGGAATTTATGTTTTCCTGCCACTTCAACAGTTTTATCGGGTCTCATCCAATTTCCTATATGTCCAACGTATGCAGAACCCTGTATTAACACCATGTCATATTCTATTTAGATGTTCTGCTAGTTGCAGGCTATAATGCAATGGATTAAAAAAAAATTCACTCTTAAGACATCCATTCGTACCAGTGTATATAAAACACTTTTTTACCTTGTTTCATGCATATACACTTCAAAGAATGGAGAGAGAGCAGTGATGAGCTTCATTTTATGGAAGAATTTGAATGTAGCGGGACATTATAAAGCGCCACTAGTGACAGAAAGATGAAATATTTACACTCGTGATCTCTTTGCCGGGAAAAGATTCGTGCTATGAAATGAATGTGATTAGGATGCAATTTATACAATTTAGGAACACCTGCGGGAGTTTACTGAAATTGTACCAAAGTTCATATTGGTAAGAATGAAAATGATGTTTTACCCAGACATTATGAAATGTTAAAAATACAAGAACTGATCTGGTGACCGTTAACATGGGTTCATTTGCCAGATCATCGTGCTGATTTGATTCAACAGTTTTACTATGGGTTATTACTAGAGGTCTGTGAAAGTGGTTTTATTTTTTGCTAAAATTCATTTTAAAACTATGTGATTCCGGTGTTATAGAAAATCTTGGCGGTGTTATTATAATGTTACAATTTTTGCGCATTTCTAGGCATTTTATTATTTTTGGTACACATTTTGTGAATGTTTATACTTTTATTAAGCATTTTACATAACTAGAAAGGCAGTGAAAGAAGCACGCATAAGTAAACACAATAGGAAACAAAGAAACTTGAACTGGGGGTGTGTCGAAATGATTTTTTTTTCATTGAAGCTCAGTGGAGTGCCGAATATCCGACGATCAACCGCTAATAAGTTGCACCCCCTCTCCTCCTATCTTTTCTGTTACTTCCCCCCTTCCCTCAACTCTTAGCGCTTCCGTTCCCAGCCAGTGGCCGTGTTTAAGGCTACAAAATTGTTACATTAGGCCCACAGTTAAGGTTTTCCTGCAACAAGTTATCCAATTACGCTGTCTACTGCGTCACGGTGAGTCACCAGAATTACTGCTCGGCAGTGACGCGTGCCGGGCGCGTGAGCTTATATTTCCGCTCTTACACGGCCGTGTTCAGCACATTATTGATTCAGAATATCTAATTCTTCAGGAGAGAAAGTGCATCATTCTAAATATTTCCGAGAATTTCAGGATTGATAAATGTGAATCAAAGAGAGAGGCGGTGATTAATTTAACGGCAAATTCCCGCGGAGACATCACTACTGTGCGCGATATTACGCGAATGCGATATGCACGAGACAAAACAAGCCAATTGACCTTTGAATCGTAATGAGATAGAGCGAATGAACATCATCAGCGTTAAACAATGAAGGCTTAGACTTAATTCGATTATGACTCTTTACATGTGATTTTTTCGCATCCCCATTGGCCGAGTCAGCTGTGTCCCCCCCATTGCGATAAGGCGAAGTAGCTTCGCGGGCTCAGTTGTCATTGGACGAAGTCGATATACGTCAGAGGTTGCACCACACCCACTTTTCAGAAAGGGTTAAAAACATCAGTTTTTCGCCGCTTATAACTCGGGAAATAATTGTCGGATCAGAAAACGGAAAAATACGGGTCCTTTTATTTTACCAACTCTATCAGATTCGGCAATAAAAAAAATATGGTAAACGACCCCATTCACGTACAATTCGCGAAAAAGGCAAAATTTCGTTTTATTTTCCGATTTCGTGATATTTCGCATTATTTCGTGTTATCGCATCTCGCGAATTTCACGGATCTCTAGTTATTACATAACCAAACTTATTGAAACTTCTTTTATCCCATGAAAACTGCATCAAATACAAAAATTATTACGAGAAATTATTGAAGTTGGATAACTGCTTGCACTAAGCAACTAGCGAGGTAGCTGTGTTATCCTCAATTACTCCAGAATGTAAATTTTGCCCCTACTTGGAAATGGGAGAAATTAGAATATTTTCAGATGCCTCCTTGGTTTCTTTTGTTGGTTCATCCTGCGGAATGACATTTGCGACGGCATTCCATGTGCCATCTTCAAGTCCAAAGATGGTGTCAATTCAAATATCCTTCGTCTTTGTCCTATATATTTCTTATACTTCGGACCTGAACTGCCGACAAACTGTCTGGAATGCCGACGAAACTGTGTAGCTGGATGAAGTAATGTGGGAAAAACCCTTCAGTCACCTTCTAATCTCTGTAATCACTGCAGAAGCCTTCACAGTCACTAGAATATTTTCAATGTAGGTGTAAATAAAAATTGTTTATCAATAGAATTCTAATAATGCAACTTGCACTGAGATGGCAAAGCATCTAAGAACATCGGTCTCTACAATGAAGACAATTATAAAAAATTGAGCTGTGATTAAGAAACATGCTAGCTAGTCCAGACAGCAGTTGAAAATAATAAATTGTCAAGAAATCTTGGTATGAAGGAATACCAGCCAAAAAAGTGATTTTAAGTTCTAAGTTGTCAATTAGAGACGTGAATGGCTTTGTCGAAAGAGTAAAAGCATTGCACAATGTCTGAAGTTAGGGAATTATGGATTTGACAATGCCCAATGGTTTGAAACATTGGTAGAAATATATCATCTACAGCTACGTAATACCCTGCTAGCCACCATAAAGGTGTGTGGAAAATATCATACAAAAATAAATCAGGGCAGCTATATGATTTCAGAAATAACTAATGATATTGCTCAAAATCAGTTCATCAGTGTTTCTTATTTTAATCTGTACTCTATATAATGTAATAGGGATGTGCGAGTACTCGAAAATTTCAGTCGAGTCGAGTAGTTGGTACTCGACTCGAGTACTTCGAGTTTTTTTATGAAAGTCGAGTCGAGTAGTTTTTGTCGACGGAGCCGCCAAGGCCAATCGGTTCAGAAATCTGCCGACAGGAAGCGCTATCATCAAAATCGAGTAAATCTCTGGTTACACGATAGATAACACGTACGAACATGTACTTACGTATGTACGTTCATTTACATTTGCGTGGATGGTTTCATGAACGAAGAAAGATCTGGTGCTTTCCTGGCATATCTGCTGCATGAAGGTTTCTCGGGTCCTCCACCGGGTTAATGCGTCCATGTCCGCCGACGTTTCGATTCCCGACTAGGCAATCGTCTTCAGGGCTTCTGAATGCCGTACGCAAAAATTGTCCTCCTTAAATACCCTTCTCCTGGGGTCAGGTGTCTCCTGATTGGTCCATCGACCAACCTTCAGAAGGGCACCTCATGATTGGTCGAGAGTTTCCCCTGTCCTCTTGTATGCATTTGAGGATCGGTTTCCATGTGTTGCTTAGCTGGAAGCCTGCGTCCCTAATTCAAATTCTTCTTTTTGAGGCGGATTCCAATGGCCTCCTTGACAATGCGATCCCAATAGCCGTGTGATTGGCAAAGACGTTTTGCCTCGTCCCACGTAATGGTGTGATCACGGCTGACGCCGTGTTCCGCGATGGCTGACTTTTCCGGTTTCCCCAGCCTAAGGTGTCTTCTGTGCTCCTTCATCCTGGTCTCAATAGTGAGGCCTGTTTCTCCGACGACAACCGCGCCACGCTCGCACGGTATCTGGTAAACTCCGGGATCACACCATTACGTGGGACGAGGTTTCATTTCAAGATCCGAGTGACACAACCTCTCCCTATGAGTATAAAACTCACAAATTTCCTTTGAAAGGTTATTATTAATAAGACATTGCAAAAATACTAGTTCACCAGTTTGAACTGTTCTATATTAATTTCTTCATCTTAAAAATGGAATCCCTAGATATTCCGTAAATGGAATCTCCTGACCGCATTAAAATTTTTTTGCAATTATAAAAAATAATTGAAAGTGTTCAAGGATAGGATTTATGACTGCAACCCACAATGGAATAAGTTAATGTAAACAGAATTAATTTTAGTTTTTGATTTTGTTTAGATTTTGATGTTCTATATTTTATTTTTCTTGGAAAGTGATACTCTTGGAAGTTCTTTTTTCTACAATTGCATTTATAATTTCTGGATAGAGAGTGATACGATGTGGCATCAATGGGATCTTATATTTTGGAAAATAATTCAAATATTAATGACAAGTAATGGAACTAATGTTTCTTTTAACTGCACTCTAATAGAATAGTACTACAGGTTTAAAAAAATGTTTTGCTGGATGAGTATGTGATAAGGAAAGTGAACTTCATATAAGAAATAATAACACATAAAGCATCTGCAAATTGTGATCCACGAAAATATTATCCACAGAGATGATATGAAGTTGATTTTTTCCTGCAGTAAATTTACTTGTTTTTGTAGAAATACAGTAAAACCTCTATCTAGTGAACCTCTTCATATCGTAAACCTCCGTTTATCGTAATAACTTCTTGGTCCCGCCAAAATGTGTAGGTAATTATATAGAGAAACCTCTCTATATCGCACCTCTTCTTGGTCCCGCCAAAATGTGTAGGTAATTATATAGAGAAACCTCTCTATATCGCACCTCTATGTTTTCGAATAACCTCTGCTCTTCGTACTGAGAACACACCCCCATGACGAGCCAACTACCTCCATGGAATGAAATATTCAGCCGGCGCCAGCCGCAGAAAGTTCCGTCCGGCCGTTCCGACTTTTCTACGTTGGGAGCGCGAAAACCCGCAGCGCTTGAAAAGTGAATCTTAGCTGGGCAGTCGTTAGTGTGTTTGTTATTAATCATATGCGTCAAAGACTTATTTTCATCGATTTGCATTGCTTGCGTTTTGTATATTCATCATTAAAACATCCATACATAAATATTTACGACAAATGAGGCGTTCAGAATACAAGTGAAGTAAGTCCATATTAACTGCTTTCGTGATATTTGGGGTTAAAGATATAAATGAGAATAAAAATCTACGCATGTTTTACGAATCTTAATCTAGGTATTTTGCATAGAAAAAATAGTAACTCGCTCGTTCCATGTGAATTTCAGTTCATATAACAAACATTTTAAATTATAGTAATTTTTGAAAAATAAATAATGGACTTGCTTCAGTTGTCCACTGAAATTTATTTCAAAATATTTAGTTTCAAAAATAACATTTGTGTTTAACTTCAAAACTTTAACCTTTAATTGACAAAATGCTTCTTTAAGCTACTTTTATGTTTCCATTAGCAGTTATCATTCAAATTCTTATAATATAAATAATAAATAAAATATAAATATAATATAAATATGATAAAAAAGCATAAAAGTTTACTCATTCACACACAGGGTAATTCGTCGTCTTCTTTATCGTCTACATCATTTTGAGTGACCTGTGATTGACGAGTGCTTGAAATGCAAGGAATATTTTTGAAGTACGCGTGGTGAATGGGAGGAATAAAAGGCAGTAGATCCAATATATCCTTCTTCTTCGCAACTGTAACTGCTCCTCGCTGCATGTAGAGACGATCTTTTTCTGGTACCTGTTGTGCTGGTCTTCCTTTACCTTTCTTTCCTAAATTAAGCTCATAAAACTCTATGTCAGGATTAAGGCTGGTCTTGTATTTTACTAAAAATTTGCATCCATTTTCGTACCTCAGCCATCGCACTTTAAGCCAGTTAATATTGTGACCATCAAGAGATCTCTTACGGTTCACAATGGCTTCTTCCAAATTTTTGGTTGACAAGAAATCAGTATGCCACATTTGAACAATGTTAAAAGAATTTTTCCTCTTAGATTCTTTGACAATGGTAACCCAATCATCTGGCAAATAAATATGTGATGCTTTTCTACTCTTTGCTTCTATCAAGCCAAAGTCTGCATCGTTGGGCCGGTACGAATGTCCTGAAACGAGAAATTTCTGGTCTATCCTTTCTGTGTACATATCAGTTGTTTGTAATAGTTTCTTCAATGCAAGTGCCATTTTTATATTCCGATTTTGTCCAGTGCAACTGTCGGAATACAATATCACGTGCTTGCAATGTTTTGCATGTTCTTTCAGATACTTTACTAGACATGATGAAAGATCTTGTGATCCTCTTCCTCCTTCCGTTTCATTCCACATATACATAAAACCATTATTTTCATTAAATGAATTTATTCCAAAGTCGTAAACATAGATCATTCCTCTATGTTTACTCTATGTATGAGTATCCACTATCCACATCTGTAGCATAGTATGCTACAGATGTGGATAGTTTTGGAAATGGGAGTGCCTTCTGTAAATCAAAGGTCAGTGCATAACATTCATCTGAAATATTTGCTGCATCTAATTTTAAACTCTCCCTAGTCTGAGCAGCTAACGATAACTGCTCTTCTCTTTCCAGCTTCAGGCACATCAGTTTAGCTTCATTCCGTTCCACTGAAATCTTTATATTGATGTCATCACAGAAACTGCATGTGTCTTTTGAAGGAAGCTTGAAATGGAGATAGAATTTTTGTAGTTATAAAATTTTCTCTTTCACTGGTGTTTTCTGTTCTTCAACACATTTCTCTACATACATATTGTACAATTTGAAAATAGATTAATTTGGACTTAAGTACTTTCTTTCGGGATTTTTGATTCTAGTGTAATGACTCTGGTAGGCAGGAAACGATATTATATGGTTAATGACATCGGTGTCATCAATTTTATTGCCAGGCATCTTCCTGCCACGCGAGTCAACCACTGCAACCACTTCTGGCTTTGACAAACACCGGTACAGCCGTCCATCCGAAGTCTGAAATTTGCCAAAAAAAATAATTTCCAGACCTGCATACCTTGATTTTCAACCTGCAGGAAATACTTAAATGATGTTTCACTCATTTCCACAGCAATCCTTGGTCGTTTTCTTTGAACGCTGAATGATTGCACAGCTCCTCGCAGATAAATATTTTGCTGTGAGTGAGTCACCCAGCACCCAGAAAGAATCAAAAAGTTTCCTACATCGTTTTTCTGTTACTCTTGATGAGCATTTTAATCGACACGAGCAGATAATGCGGTTGAACACTTTTTCTGGAATCTTTTGCCCTTTCCTGTCAATATATTCCTGTTCAGTATTTCGAAGAACTTTCCTTTTATTTATCATCCAGCACTCCACTTTTCTTGCTCTTTTTCTCCGTCTAAGCTTTATTTGTGGAATACCCTTCTCTACTATTTCTTCCCTTGGCTCTTCAACGAATAAAATATATAGAAAAAATTACTTTTACTATTTGTGAAGGATATGCTTTACTATAGGTTCCAAAAAGATTATTTAACCTTAAAACATATACACAAATTAAATAATTGGTAAAAATGTGAGCTTCATTTCAATATACTTTTTGAAACTTACCTTCAATTCCTTCTGAAAACCCTTATTTATCCATATTATTCATTTTCTTGCGTTATACTAGAAAAATATCGCAGTACCATATGCAGTATGGACTTGCTTCACTTGTATTCTGAAATAATTACCAGTTTCTTCGGTAGTCAAGCAAAGTCCTGCCACCTGGAGACAAATAGCTCAACTATGGACTTCATTCACTAGTATCCTAAAACAGGCTCATATTGAAGAGTATAATACGCCTTAGTTCGGCAAAATTATAAAAATTGGACTTACACCACTTGTATTCTGAGCGCCTCAAATGTCCTGCTGGATTTAGACCCGGGGTCCTAAGAGTTTTTACAACTCCCAGACTGATTTATACTGTAAAATGGTTTAATTCTTAGGTTTAAATAATCACGAATGACACCACTGCATATTCTATTTGCATTTACCCTCACCAATCCTTAACGACACAGAAAACTTAACTCCGATGCTATCGCTTACTATACACATTTGCAATTGAGTTGTTCAAGCGCAAGTGACTGAATAATATCTTAATCTAGATAGTTTAGCTAATACGATTCTTCTTCCACACTGACTTAATATTAACAAATAACAGGATTTGGCGACTGAGTTCATATTTTGAGTCATTGAAGTTACTTATTAAAATAATGGTGTTCCAAGTCAGCGAGTGTGCAGATGGAATTTTAAAAATTCTGGTGGCGACTCAAAATACTTGCATATTTATTTATCTGTATGTAGACATGATTTAACACAGTTATAATCAAATACTAATGCGATATGTACAGAATTGCAGTGAGTTTGCGGCTGATTTATCGGAACGCCTATAGCTTTTCGTTTGTTTCCGCAACGCGGAGCTATGAAAGCCTGCTGCTCGTGATAACGCAACGCCGAGCTATGAAAGAGCCCATACCCACGTACGAGATTAACATCTGATGCGACTATTGTACCGTTTCGGAAGATTTGTTATATTTTAGCGTTCAACGCAACGCCGAGCTATGGAAGACCCATACCCACGTACGAGATTAACATCTGATGCGACTAATGTACCGTATCGGAAGATTTGTTATATTTTAGCGTTCAAATGATCTTTTAAGGAGAATTTGACCTATTCTGTTTCATTTTTGAACTATTCATTTGAAGTTTAATTCACTATGAACACTCGATATTATTACGGCCGTACCAGAATGATCGCATTTTTTTCATGCTAGCGCCTCGAGGCAGTCGTCTTTTACTTTTGGATATCGTCGCCGCGAATTGTAACTCGACCATTCTATTATCTTTCAATCTGAAACAATGGTGCATTACCGTCCCCCCACATACATCATTGTTAGTTATTTGAGCCACGATTTTGTAGTTTAAGACATTGGTCAGTGAAATTTCTGTGTAAGTTTAGTCTATTTTTAAAACATTAAAAAAAACGTAAAGAAACTGAAGAGGCAGCACATCGAGGATGCATAAATAAAAAATTGCGGTCTGTGAAAAGTGGACAATTAGACAGACACATATTTGATGGGTGATGGAACGTAGAGCCAGAAATATTCCTGTTTCTGGACCTATTCTACAGCAAAAGGCAAGAGAAGTAGCAGTGAAAATGGGCATTGAAAATTTTTTCATGCATCGAATAGGTGGCTTCAAAAGTGCGGTGGAATCTCAAAACTTTGAAGATGAGTGGGGAAGAAGCTTCTGTAAGTGACAATGTGGTAGAAGAGTGGAAAAAAACTTTGCAGACGATTTTGGCCGGGTATAAACCATGAGACTTTTTTTATGCAGATGAGGCAGAATTTTTTTTGTAACTTGCTTCCAGACAGAACTTTAGCAGTTAGAGGCCAAACATGCCATGGAGGAAAAAAAGCAAAGAAAGATTCACAGTGATTTTCTGTGCTAATTTTGATGGCTCAGAGAAATTGAAGCCTCTTGTGATTGGAAAATATAAAAAGCCTAGATGCTTTAAAAATATTAAAAAACTTCCTAGCTCATACAAAAACTCAAAAAACTCTTGGATGACAGCATCTTTATTCTGTGAGTGGTTGACCATGATGGTCTACTCAAAGATGGTAGTGAGAAACTGGAAAATAGTTCTCTTCATTGATCAGTGCACAGCACATAAGTTGAAGGGATTGTGTAACGACACGTCAAAGTAGTATATTTTCCTCCAAACACCACCAGCAAATTGCAACCACTTGATCAAGGAATAATTTCCATTGTGAAGGGACATTACAGGCAGCAACCATGGTGTCATTTATGTTGCGAACAGTTGAGGAGAAAAATGATTTGAAAAAGTGTTCTTGGAACATAATTCAGGCCATGCACAGGCTCTGTCTTTTGTGGACTTGTTTGAAGGCAGAAGTTATTGAAAAATGTTTTAAAAAGGCTGGATTTATGGGGGACAGCAGTGAGGAAGATATTTTGTATGAGGACGAACCGACAGATTGGCTTGAAATAAACAAAATAATTAATGTTCAGTCATCATTTGACGACTTTATTAATGTTGACAATGTCTTGCTAACATGTGCCACAAATGAGGGAGAGGTGTTCGAAGAAATAGAGGAAGAAGCTGGCGGCGAATCTCCAGTAGTAGTCCATAACATGGAAGAAGAAGAGAGTGATGGTGAGGATTTTATGCCAAAGCCAACCAAAAAGAGGTGCAGGATGCTTTGGGTGTGATGGAAAGATTTTTTTTAAATATGGAGGACTGCAGCAGTGAAAATCTACTATTATTAAATAAGATGGAAGATATCATCTCAAAAGAATTTGAAAAAAAATGAAACAAACAGAAATTACAAATTTTTTTTCAGCGGAGAGTGCTTAAGTAATTTTTTGTACCCTTGTTTTTATTATTATAAACATTAAAACTATGAAAAAGCATAATTGCATATATTTAAATATACAAATATAGTATTCAAAGAGAAAGCAGCACATTTTACTATCAAAAAGTTTCATAAGGCGGAAATATGTGTTCATTTTGCTAAAACCTCTTTATAATGAACCTCCACTTATCAAAATGACTAAAAAATTGGTCCCTTCCATTTCGATATAGAGAGGTTTTACTGGACTAGGATTAGAAAAGAAATGAATTTTAGAATTCAGTATTTGAAAATAAGGATCCGAAACAGAGGCAAGGATCGGATCATGATCGGAAGAAAATCCAGGATCTGTCCATCACTAGTAATTATTATTAACTATTAATTGTCATTTCATGTTTCATGCTTGCAAATATGGTGCCTCACAGACAGGAGCATCTCTCCTTACCTAAGAAAATCGTCTCTTTTGTTCTGTCATTTTGCATGGCATACAACACATCCTTTTACTCACTGCATTCTCTTTTCTGTTGGAAGGTTGTGATGTGGGAAATGTTGTCCCATGAGCCTATCTGTGGTTTGAGTAGTAGCCCGTCTGTCCCTATGTTTTTCTTCCTTGCCCGCAGATTCTTGGCCATATTCAAGAATTCGATAAGACTCAACCAGAACTTGAGTTTTGAGAAATCATCGCCTCCCTTTTTGTGATACAGTAGAACCTCTATTTTACAAACCTCTAATTTACGAAATGACACCAATTTACGAACCATTCCGCCGGTCCCGATCTTTGTATATGGGAAAACCATGTAAAATGACCTCTATTTTACGAAACCTCAATTTTATTGATTTACGAAGTGAGAGGCCGGTCCCACGGAGTGATTGACCTCTGTTTTACGAAGGTTTTGAAATGATTTTGTAGCACTGAAGTCAGTACAATGGAATGGCGATCGCTGTATACCGCGGGAAAATGTAGAAAAATCGAATGTGAGCATAGTGCTTTTTGAAGTGCTTAAACTGTAGCAAAAATCCCAGAGACTGATCATCCAAATCACAATTCAATCCTAATTATATGATCCAAGGAAAAAATGTTCAAAGACGCATGGCACGACGCCTACTTCTCGAAAACAATGCCCCAGTTCATAAAATAATCGGATTAGTGCTTGGTAATTTCTATTCCTTTTCTATCATTTTTTGTATTGCGAATACCTAATTGGTCGTCACAAAGGATCCATATTTTCTCTGGAATTATTTAAAATTAGCTTTAAGGTAGCTGCCGCAACTCTGATTCAGAACTTTGTTCAGCCTTTCACTCGAAAGTAGCATTCCCGCAGGAAGTTCTTTGCTGCAGCTGTCGTGGACCTTAGTATCATTAAAAAATACTAATTTTGCAATAATAAATTACTTATATTCAAATCTTGATGCAGTTTGATTATTTAATTTTTCATTAGAAGTGTTTTACGTCATTATGTAAGAATTTGCGATCGCGTCTTTGAGATCGCGGTCGATTTCTATAGCCGCGAGTAAATAGTTCTCGTAAATCACCGCTAGGTGTCAGCACTGTTGAACGCATCTTAAAAAGGAGGGAATTTCAAATTAACGGAGTGAATTTCTAAGATTGATTTTCATCAGCTGTAAAATATTATTAAATGTATTTCAAACGATACTCTTTCTTCAAAAAAGGCATTTTCTGGTCTTTTCACTGAAATATACTAGGTCAGTTGGAATTTGTTTTGAAATTTCCTAGTTAAAATGCATCCCTGGCTTTCCCATGTTAAAATGGCTTCTTTACACACAAATCGACTAGCACTAAATATACCCCTTTCGTTAATTAATGCATAACTGCATATGCTTAAAATACTCCACGGGATGAGTTAATTCTCTTATGAGTTATTCCCCTTATTTTGAGATCTACCAACTGAACAGCTACAAGAACTTAATTCAGTTGCAGCAGCCAAGTTCATACCATTATAAATTTGTAGAAAAATATTCACGTTTTTTTTTAATTCATGGCTGTTTCATTCTCTTTTACTAAAGTGAGTCTCCTAGCCTTAGGAATAACACCTATGATATACAGAAAATCAATACAATTGAGGTGTAATTTTTAAATCCTTTCAATTTGATGTAGATACACTGCACACAGAGAATTTCACATAATATCTGTTGTTTTTTCCCAGAATGAGCAGATGACTATTATTTGTTATAGTAATTACAGTAGAAGCCCGGTATAGTGAGTACGGCTTATTGCGATAATCGCGTTATAGCGAGTGATTGTCTTTGTACCGCCAAAAGGCCTATGTTTTACATGTAAAATAAAGCGGATATAGCGAGGCCAAAAAGTTCTATATACGGTATACGCTCGGTATTACGACATATCTCTCGAGGGCGATACACCGCCTAGCAAAAATAAACTATTGGGTTTTGTATTATCTGCTAATTAAACTAAAAATACAAGATGTGTGCCATATCTACAACACCTAAAACCAGTTATGTCCAAACATTAGCGATTTACGGCCTTCAGTACGCTCTGCGCGCTCCCATTTTACCTTTTCTTATGTTAGGCCCAGTCATCAGTGGGAGTGAGCAGACGACGAGCAAGATGAGAGTAGGAGAGGGAGTTAGGTCTAGGCATGGGCGATATTGATAATTCAATATCGGGATACGATAATTTTAGCATAAAATAAGGTGGCGATAACGATAACTCAGCGTGACGATAAACATCTTCTTGCGATATCGGGGCGCGATAAGATATGTCGGGGCACGATAAGATGTCGGGGCACGATAAGATGTCGGGGCACGATACTTAAGATGTCAGGGCACGATAAGATGTTGGGGCACGATAAGATATCGAGGCACGATAAGATGTCGGGGCGCGATAAGATGTCGGGGCGCGATAAGATGTCGGGGCGCGATAAGATATCGGGGCACGATAAGATATCGGGGTGCGATAAATATCGCTATAAATAGGTATCGCGATAACTATCACGATAAACATCACGATAAATATCGTGACCATGATAAATATCGCGATAAAATATCATGATATCGCGCCCCGATAAAATATCACGATATCGCGCCCCGATAAAATATCACTATATATATTTTAATTCCGACTAGTTACGCTGTCTTTACAGCTTTCTTCGGCGATCGAAAAATAGAAGAACTGGAAGAAAAACATCGAAACTAGGGGAATTAATATTTTATATAATGGAAAATGTCCTGTTTTTTTCATGAAATATGTTGATATTCTACCAGATTGTGCCTGAAATGACTTTTTTGCTGTTTACCTTCGTCAAATACCACGGAAACAAAAGAAAAACTGTAAATATGAACGACTATGAGAATTAGGTGGGTTTTTACAACACCATCGGATATAACGAGCGCTCGATTTAGCGAGTGATTTCCGAGGGATTATGAGCACTCGTTATACCGGGATTCCACTGTAGTTTGTTTTCAACCCTAACATAACTATTTGACAAGTTAAGTACAGCATAGTGTTTAATTTTATTGAAAGTATACTCGCATTCTTGTCAGCAGAGTTTTAGTAGCCGTACATTTGTCGCAGATCAAGCCTCTTATGTGCATGATGTGCCTCCATGGACATTGTTCCATGCTGTGCGAGGTGTTGCCAGAGCATGGGAGTGTCACTGCAAAAACTATTTCCTACTGTTGGAGATCAGCTGGTTTTGGTGACACATCAGTTCCGGAGACAGAGGAGTCAGAGGAACATAACCTCCAATTTACAAACCCTCTGATTTACAAAGCTCAAATTTTTGGGTCCCTTCAACTTCGTAAAATAGAGGTTCTACTGTATATAAAAGCTTTGAACACTGCTACGTCCAAAATGTGCCTAATTATCCCTTGATAATACTTATCCAGTCTTTTTTCGGGCGATGCTGTAAATTTAATATACATTCATCAGATAAATCCACTCCTCCCATTGCATCATTGTAGTTTCCTTTCTCTGACCTCTCCTCTACTCAGAACTGTCACCATCATGTCATCGTGCATGCTGCTCAGTGTACATACATCGCGGTTGTCTCACCACTTTATAGTCATTAGTTCCCCACTACTTCATCTTTTTTCAACCTTTTTCACATGACAGTCTTGTGGATATTTTTCGTAATGATTTTCACAGTTCCAATTGCATTGATCTCAAGCATCGCTAAAAAGTTGATTAGTTTGGGCTTAAAAAAAGTAATTGTTATACCAATAGTATATCGTTGCATCAGCATATCCTGAGAGAGAGCTCAAAGATCTCGTGAAAACTGACATATCAATGTCTTCAACTCCTTCACCTAGTTGAGAGCAGCTTTCAATCCATTTCTCTTTGGTCTTTTTCGATTCCCTTATGAGTTGATTCCTTAGCTTCTTATGCAGTACTTCTTCTGTTTCATTTCTTGCGTTCTTATACTTTCTTCTCTCTCCTATGAGGGCTATAATGTGCTCCGTTATCCATGGTTTCTTGATTTCGAACGGCTTTCTCGCCACTTGTACCTCTGCTACTTCTGTGATACTCTTCTTGAGGCTATTCCATCTCTCTACTCCACTTTGGCTGGATTCATTTGCTATTTCCAGCGTCTCATCAATGGCAGCAGTGAATTTTCTTCTCCTTTCCTCCTGTTGCAGTGCCATCTTTGTTCACGTTTCGTCCTTCTTATCGTCTTGTATCTCAGTTGACTGTCCTTTACCACCAGACTGTGGTCACTATTGATATCCGCCCCGGGGTAAGTCTTGCAATGCCTCACTTGGTTCTTGTACCTTCTCCTTACCAGAATGTAGTCAATCTGGCTCTGTCTCCTGGCATCTTCCATGCGTATCTTCCCCGTTGGTGTTGCACGAAGAGGGTGCTTGCCACCACCAAGTTCTTCTCCCTGCAGAATTCCACAACTCTCTCCCATTCCGTTTCCCCAAACTCTCCTCTCCTATGTTCCCATCTTCTCCCTCCCTCCCAACCACGGCATTCCAGTCTCCCATTACCATCAGGTTTTCCTTCCCTTTCACTGTGCTCAGGACCTCTTCTAGTTGCTCGTACATTTCGTCGATTTCTTCTTCCGAATGGTTGGACGTTGGCATGGACACCTGCCCTATTACTATGCTGGTATGTACTAGCTATATACTAGTACTCTGCTCGTCAAAGGACCTTTTTATGGCCAGTGAGATTTCTCTTCCACTATACCCGTTCGTGTGTGTGTGCTCTTTGTGAAATTGGAATACTCAGTGTAATTGGATTACGCATGGGATTACTGGAATAGTCATTACTAGAGGCATGAATTTTTCGCAAAACGATTTTTTCGCGAAATGACGCGAAATATGAAGATTATTTGGGAAAACGCGAAATACATTCTCCTGAGCGAAAATAATGCGCTTTTTTAGAATTTTTACGGGTTATTTTGCGAAAACGTTGAATATATAGTAAAACCTCTACCTATGGCACATCTTTTCATCGTAAAATCCTCATCGCCGGCCAAAATTCAAGCATGTAACAGAGGGAAACATCTTTGTATCGAACTACATTATTTTCGACAAACCTCCGCACTTTGTACTAACAAGGAGGCATCGCGAGAGTGATGTTCGGGATCCGAATGCCGATGTTATTTTCTGAAACTATAAAGGAAATGTAGAAAAAGTGTCACGGCTTTCTTCCCCATAGGCCCGGGTTCGAGAGATAAAAGCAAGTAAAGATTTGGCGCGGAATGAGTTCCTTGAATGAGGGTGCGTCTCCAACAACCGCCGTGGCCGTTGAAGCGCTAGGCCTAAAGCTTTTGCCCCGAGCGATCTGGGTTCGAGTCCCGGTGAAGTCAATTTTTTTTCTTTCTTATAATTTAAGGAATCAATGTTACAACCAATCCCCATTCATTTAAGTCAGTTACGTTAGTATTTTCTATATTTTCAACTCATTTTATGGATTTTCAATGGACCGAGGACTTGCGACGCGAATTAGGGGATTTTATTTTCCCATTTCAGGCTCACATGCTGCCCGACGCATTAGGTTTGGATTTCGAAGATTCGTGAATACTTATATGTATACCAAGGGCTTCAATTGTTCGCTGGACTACCTCAAGACCGTAAAGAATGAACTAAATGCTTATTACACTGCTTATTATCAAAATCACTACTTTACACACCTTCAAAGCAACGCACAGCACCAGTGTTGTCTTCTTGGGATGATGACAACACCGATGGAGAAGTGTCATTATCATTGTCTGACAATGAGGAGCCGTCAATGGACGACGGACAGATTTCTCGAACACTCTTCATTAAGCTTCCAAGAACTCCCGACACAACGCCGCAGATAGGTGAAAACTAAATAATGCACAAGACTTACTGCAGGAAACTTGAGCTACGCTTCACTTTACCTTCACTGATCAAGAGCTGGATTGAAACTGGTGAAATAGACGGCCCAATACAGCTGCCACTCGTTGCTGTATGTAGAGAACACCCCTTCCCAGCACTAAAAACGTTGTCTCAAACAGCAATTTTCCGACTCCTACATTCTTTTATTCATAATAGCATTTCCACCGGGTTTTCCCTCCATTAGAATTTCTCCACAGCCCACCCACTGTCTTTCCAACAAATTCTCCCTCCTTACTACAGAATGTCCTTCCATCCACCCTGTCTCCTTTATGACATGCCTTCTTGCGCCCTTCAAAGAGTTCCGTCCCCAGCAACCCTTCCTCCACAGCTGACCCTCGCTTATCTCTCAATGACGCACCGAGGCCCAACCGTGTAAAGATGGATGCGAAAGATAGACAAAGAAGACTTCGAGACCGCTTTGAGGAGACTACTGGAACGCAGGGTCATTGCACTTGACGGCCCGCTAAAGGGTAAAAGGGGGAAGCTGGCTAGGGTTAGTAACTGAATTTGAGGATAGCCAGTTGTGTTTATTTGGTGACAAGAAAGAGTTGAGATCAAAAATATATGAAGGGGTTGAGGGTGCAATGCCTGGGGCGTAGAAGAACGCATTACCAGGAATTTCACGTGTCGTTATATACGTCCCCAAATTCGCGTGTTAAGTCATCATTCGGAGGTCCATTGAAAATCAATAAAAATACGCTGAAGATAGAAAAATACTATTGTAACTGACTTAATTGTATGGGATTGGGTATGTAACAACGATTCCCGCAATGAAGGAATATACCTTACTTCAAAAGTTTTATCAAAGCCTATAATCAAATAATGGGCAATTACATGCCACGAATGAAAATTTAAATTCATTCATTGAACCGAAAGAAAACATGAGGTGGGAAGAAAAATATTTTTATCCCTACATCATATTTATTTGTGTAGGAATTCAAAATCTTCCCGTCGCCCACGATAAGGGTTCACTTCAATAAAACACGTTGTACCTTGAGAAAATCGTTTTAAATGTGTTTCACATGCCCTTCTATTTTCTGCCGATATCATGCTCACTATTTAAGGAAAAATGAAGTGATAAAAATGAAAATTCTAGGGCAGTTCCGAGGAATTTACGAGGGCAACCATCGCAGTGTAATAAGCATTTAGTTCATTCTTTACGGTCTTCAGGTAGTCCAGCGAACAATTGAAGCCCTTGGTATACATAGAAGTATTCACGGATCTTCGAAATCCAAACCTAATGCGTCGGGCAGCATGTGAATTTTGTGAATGTGCAAAAAAATTGACTTCACCGGGACTCGAACCCAGATCGCTCGGGGCAAAAGCTTTAGGCCTAGCGCTTCAACGGCCATGGCGGTTGTTGAAGACGCACCCTCATTCAAGGAACTCATTCCGCGCCAAATCTTTACTTGCTTTTATCTCTCGAACCCGGGCCTATGGGGAAGAAAGCCGTGACACTTTTTCTACATTTCCTTTATAGTTTCAGAAAATAACATCGGCATTCGGATCCCGAACATCACTCTCGCGATGCCTCCTTGTAAGAGTGAACCCCCCGAGACCGCGAAACTACCTCCACCGAATGGAATATTCGGTGATAATTTTTGTTCTTGCTCCCACACTTGTTTTCTCATTTCTCCACGAAATATTACTGCTTCCGACTATTAAAATCGATCATTTTAGCCGCTGATGGAAACCTCCCATTTGAATTCATTCAAATTCCCGTACAATATTAATCATCAGACGCGTTTTACATGTACCTACGCATCCAATGATTTTATATATCTTAGGGTTCTTTGACCTTAAATTGTGAATCAAACCATCAACGGAGTTATTTTAATCCTAATCCCTCTTGTAATCTCATCTTTCGTCCGAGCACCTAAATTTCATATAGTCGCCAAGCGACATTCGTTTGTTTGGTTTTTCTCGTTTTCGCAGCGCGATTTCGAACATTATCCATGAAGCCGGCACGAATGATACATTAGTGATTACATTGTAGTCAGTACATTACATCGTAGTCCCCGTGGAAGCCATGGATTCCACTCACATGGGAGTGGAATAGACGGAACGGATTGTGATTGGCTAGATGCTTTTCTGCTTTCTGCCTGTTCCGTCTATTCCGCTCCCATGTGAACTTGGCTTGAGACTTTTGCTTTCTAGAGATTATTGCAGTTTGTCCACATGCAATATTATTTGTTATTTACGTGAGACTTAATTTAATAGCTAATCAGAGATCGATAGCAGAAGTATTTCTATGATGCGTAAATTGCCCTAAGGAAAATGCCGAAAGCAGTAACTGTGTTTGACCGCGAAAATCAGTTTCGTAGAGAAGGTTTCTATGTTTTTGATAAACAGAAGAAAATATTAATGTGCAAGTACTGTAACTGCCGAATTACTAAATTAAACCGAAACTAAATTAAACTCACTCAAATACATTAAAATGAAAATAACTTTTCTCCAGAACAGTCATCAATATGGTAATGCAATGTATCACCAAATGGCGTTTGAGAAATCTCGGATGAATCAATATTTTTTATACACCGAAATTTAGGGCTGTTTCCCATTTTTTATCCCGAAATGGGTCATTTTTAATGACGAAATTTGAGAGTTTTATTTACCATAAATTCTTGCCTCTAGTCATTACTTATATTGGATTACTCAAATAATGTGTGCTCTTTGTAAAAGATTGGATTACTTAGTTATTTAGTGTAAATGATATTCGAAAATCATGAATTACATTGTACGAAATTTTTTTATTCCTAAATTATAATAAAAAATGAAAGACCATGATCGTAAAATCCCAGTGATATATCATCATCATCAAGGGTCAACAATCCTAGGATTGGTTTGATGCAGCCCTCCACTCCATTCTTCAATCGGCCAACCTCTTCATATTGACGTAGCTCCTCCTCCTTTGTACACCCTTCACAACTCGCTCCATATACCTCACATACGAGGCCTGCCTCTTCCATTCTTCCCGTTCACTTTTCCCTCGACGATTGTCTTCATCAGGCTATCTTGTGTCTCAAAATGTGGCCCATTAAGTTGTCCCGTCTTCTTTTCAATGTTTTCTGCAGACATCTCTTCTCTCCCACTCTTCTTAACGCTTCTTCGTTTGTCACTCGATCGATCCATTTTATCTTCATCATTCCCAGTGGTATAGATAGCATGAAGTGCATGATTCAGTTGCGTACTTGGTTGTTTAGAGAACGAAATTTCGTGGTGATCTTCTAACCTGAGTCATTCACTCGTGGATCAAAAATTAAAACAAACAAAAGGTGTGATGCCCACTGAAGAAGCTGCTTTGAGACCATTGACATGGCCATTCGTCTCCTGTCCTTGACTGCTTTTAGGGGAAGGGAAGGGAGTGGAGGGGGGTTCCCGGAAGGTCTGCTCACACAGATCCTGTCGCAATTGCTCCCATTGGCAGAGCCAGCTGTGCGTCCCCCCCCCATTGCGATAAGGCGAAGTAGCTTTGCGGGCTCGGCTGTAAGAGGTGGCGTGCACACCCACCCTTTTGAAAGGGTTAGAAAACTTCAGTTTTTTGATGCTAGTAACTCGAGAACTAATTGACAGATTGTAATACGAAAAAATACGGGCCTTTTTACTATACAAACTCGAACAGGTTGGGCAATAAAAAATGTGGTGAACGACCCCCATTTTCTGCAGGCCACTCTTCATAATATGAACTTGGGTACAATTTAAATACACTCCCGCAGGTGTTCCTAAATTGTATCCTAATCGCATTCATTTCATAGCATTAATCTTTTCCCTGCAAAGAGATGACAAGTGTAAATATTTCATCTTTCTGTCACTATTGGTGCTGTGTACTGCCCCACTACGTTCACATTTTTCCACAAAACGGAGCACATTCCTGCTTCCTCTCATTTGTTTGAAGTGTATATGCACGAAATGAAGCAAAAAGTGTTTTATATAGACTGGTATGCATATGGCTAAGTGTCAAAGAAGTGAAATTTGTTTTTTTTTTAAATCTATCACATTGTAACATGCATTTAACACAACTAGCGGAAAACAGGAAATGACACGGTGCAGATACAGGGGTCAGCATTCAGCAGTGGACTCGTGTGTGCTCTGTCCCCTTGCAACACGTGTGTGATGTAGTTCAGCTACACGCCAACTATGCGTGGGTGCATGGGATATGATGTATGGCACGATATTGAGGTATCTTTTAGCATGATTTTTTGAGATCTTGAATATTGGATGCTTTCTAGTATTCAAGTTATTCGAATTTTTGTGGGTAGTTTTTGAAATCAATATCTCAATGAATAGAGGAAGGAGATATTGTTCTACACATACCAATTTATATCAAACTTCTTTAAAAAGGTGTTGAAAAATGTCAAAAAAAGGCCTGCATTCTTAGGATTTATTCAGTGATGGGAATAGCAGGGAGAGGGGAATGTTGGTGGAACGTTTTGCCACCCTTATTAGTGGGAGACAAGCTTCCAACCGGCGAAGTTCAATGTCTTTGTAATGTTCACATGTGTACTCACTTCAGTTGCTGTTGACGTCTGCCTCTGTGCAGACTGCAGTTTAGCACAATTCTCTGTAGTAGCTTCCTTGTGAGGGTCTGATAAGTGACTCCCTAATGTTAACGTAATTCTTATTTTGAAACAATTTTTGTGATTGTTTGCTGTTGCACGTAGTTTGCCAAGCATTCCTCCTCGTCTGGAGCTGACTCTGCTTCTCTCCTCTCTGTCTCAGGGTGAGGAGATGCAGCAGCAAGTGGACGAGACGTACGAGCAATTTGAAGAGCGTGTGCTGAACAAGCGTGCCGCCCACATGTATCACATAGTCAAGAGCAAACTTAGTCGTGACGAACGAATTCGTTTCTCGGACATGACTCAGCGCAACAGTAAAAAACAGGTGAGTTCTGCGCAAAGGGCAGATTTTTCTTTTCAACACTGTGTCTAAATTTTGGTGTGGCATCCATTTTGCTGCCTTCTCTCCCCAAATGTATAGTCTCTTTTTCCCTGTCAGCAAAAATATATTCATTCGACTCTGGAATTAATGTCTTCACATTTAATGTTTACTTGCATTTAATGTAGATTTGTGCAGTCCCGATCCATTTCATAATAAAACAACGTTAAAATTATACATATGTAACATTTATGATTTCTGCATTTCTCCACATCCTTCATGATTAACCTTTGGTCCTCACAAACATTTTTGACCATTTTTATATTTTCTTAAGTGTGCTGGGAAATAATTACTCCCAAAAATTTAACTAATGATTATCAGCTTTCAGTTAACAGTTCATACACAGTGTGTGTGGCAAAAAGGTGGTCCTTCCACAGCTTGGCATTGCGTGGTTGCTACGGTATGCCAACATGAGACAGTCCAAAGCCATCTTTCATATTTCTGCACAATAGTAACAACTGCAAAGTGATAAGCATCGCGTAAAGCAGTTGCTAAATCTCTGCATTTTATTACACATTGTTGTAATATTTGATTCAAGGAGTAAAGGGAACACTACACTCCATAATTATAATGGTGTTAAACGCTACATAAATCAGTAAAATGAATTTGATTTTTGATTTGCTATTAGAGTTTTTGCAGTTCCATCTTCACACTCACTGACATGGAAGTTCTTTACTTCAGTAGCTAATCTCAATTGAATCTAAACATCTCGCTCGCCAAAGTAGGTTATTACTTTTAATGTTTACTATTAGAGAAAGGAAGAATAAAATATATATTGATAGAACTACTGCTCTACTCATTATTCAATCGTTCCACTTCAGCAACTTAACTGCAAATGCATAATGCCACTGTCATTGCAACTTGATGATGGAGAAGCAACAATGGCCAGTTGTGACACTTGTGACTATTATGAAGCAAAAGGTGACTCCCTTTTCCGAATGTATCATGGATACTGGGATTGCTGTTAGGACACCTATAAATTAGACAGAGAACGTGTAAATCTTTATATATGAATGCTTTGATGTAGGCACATGAGAGGAGCTAAGGAAATGGAGAAAGAAGCGTTTGGTGCACATGATGGAAAGCAAGCACCCTGGCTACACTGTGCAGCTCCACTTTTCAAGCACTGCCGTCTGCAGTCACCCTACATTCAATTTCCACTTGACAAGATCGTGGTAGAGAAGAGATGGTTACAGATTTAAGAAAATGATGTCTTCATCTTGCTACGTGTGGAAGACTATGCACATGTTTCATCTCTCGCATAAAAAGTGCTTTACTGGTTGCATTTCTTTCCTCCTTGAATGCTGTGTATCCCTTTTATAATTTCCAATAGTCCATCAGCCATTCAAGCCTGCCCTTGAGTTTGCATTCTGCTTGCTGTGCACTGGAACCTCAATTCCCTTCAGCATTGTTTTCCCGCATTCACTGCTCATCCATCTTTCTCCAAAGTATTATTTAACTTTATTCGTTGTTTGCAAATAACGGTCCCAACGTAGGATTTTGTGCATGCTTCGTTAAAAAAAATAAAAGTGCGCACAGTCGAACCTCACTTCTGAAACGTTCAGCAGACCACCGAGAAAGTTTCTTAAGTGAGGAAGTTTGACTGAAACGGAGCACTTTCAGTCCTTTGCCTTTAATGGCAAGGGAGCCCTTTCAGCTGCTCAGGTTGGTCTGCTTGCTTTCTGACTGCAATTACTCATTTGGAAATGAAACCCTTATGCAGTGGAACTTGGTTAGTACGTTCCTCCTTGGCACGTTGTCCCCCTTTGTACGGCGATTTCCCCCCGTGCCATCAGTACAAAATACAGGTAAAATAATTTGGTTAGTACGTTTTTAAAAATGGCGCTTTCTTGGTTAGTACGTTCCATTACTTGCCGTAAAGTAACCCACAAGACCTTTTCTAGTATCTTTTTAAGTTGTGTATGCCACCGAATTTACATGTTAGTTTATTATTAACAATGCTTGACCGTCTAACATTCATCCATATGCATTTCTCAATTATCGTGACGTGGTGAATAACAATACGTGGCCGTTCAGTGGGAGTGTCTGAATATGGGTTGCAATTATTTCACGGTGATATTCTCCACCTCATAATATCACGGTTTGCGATTCTGAATAGAGCTGAGTATTTAGTAGCACGGGTTTTGGGTCGTTATTTTAAGTCTCGCCCTGTCCGGTATGAAAAGTCGTTGATCGTACAGTAACCAATATTACTGCAGTCAATGAGAATCCCTGATTATCCCCCACCCCGAGTTATTCATGAGTTTGTGAGCGGACACGTGTTCGTATTGCACGTGTTGCGATTGCAAGGGCAGTCTAAATTCATTTGATATGTAAAGAAAATGAGTGGTGAAGCAGATTACATCTGCAGAAGGAAAGATTGAAATTCTGGAAGAAGTGGACGGAAATGCACACATGAAGCGAGTTGAATAGCGCAAGGATTAAACATTCCTGCATATCCACTTTAAGCACGATTGTAACTAATGGTGAATGAATCCACTGTCTTGGTGACAATAAGCGAAAGCACATTTGTGATGGGAAATTTCCAGAATTGGAAGATGTTCTACTTAAATGGTGCAAACAAGCACAAAGTTCAAACTTGCCATTCGATGGTTCCATCGTCAAAGAAAAAAGGCATTGCATATGGCTGTGAAAATGGGCATTGAAAATTTCCATGCTTCGGATGATTGGATCGATGGTTTCAAAAAGAGACATGGATTAGTTTACAGGTGTGTGTGAGGTGAGGCAGCCAGTGTTAACCTTGATGTCTTCGAAATATCTTGGAAGAAAACAAGCCTGTCCAAGTTGCGTAAGGGTTACAGTCCCGATGATAAATACAATGCCGAAGAGACTGGTATATTTTTCCACTTATTACCAAATCGAATGTACGCATTTCAGGGGGAAATCTATGAAACATTGTGATTTCCATACATAATGTATCATTTTGGCAATGTCATGCCTATTTTATTAATTTTAAACATGCAAAGAGGCAATCTTACAAGAACTTCCGATAGTAATTGTAATTTTGACGACTTTACCTCATTGCAATCACCCTAATAGCTATTATTTACTTTCCTGGTTAGCACGTTCATTTTTTGTGGTCCCTTAAAAAACGTACTAACCAAGTTCGACTGTACTCTAATTTACTCATAGGCAACACCACAAACGTTCATGGTACCAAAAAAGACGCATAAATTTGCATTCCTGATCAAGGTTGAATTTCTTGGTCCAATTGTTAGCACTTATAGCCTCAGGGCTGAAGTTTCGTTTCACACTTTTTGTGATGATGATGGTACAGGAGTGCAGAGCAGCCAATTATTGAAAACATTTTGCTCATGAACAACTGCTTTTGGACAATTTTGTGTCCAGCATACAGGCAACACAAGAGTGGAGGTTGAAGACGTGAGAACCTCGATGAAAGTCATTCATATTAATAGTGAAATAAGTACTTAATAGAAAAACAAGAAAATCTGAGAAATTTTCGAGATGACTTTAGTCACACGTGTTTTACGTTGCAGCCGGAGTGATTTTAAATTTTACAATTATTTTACAATTGTATTTCATATGACGTAAAACTAAGGGCGGGCACGCACTAGCATGACCTAGACCACAACAGATGTTTGTCCCTCCGACCAGAACACGACCACACCACCTGCCATTTAATTTTAGTTGCAAGATGGATGTTGAAGAGTTTGCTGTTGTAGTGCACTTGTAACGTGTGTGTATGTGAAGCGCAAGAGAAAGCGATATTGGGTAAATCCCTTGTTAGCTGTCAGAGCAACAAAATGGCAGCACCAATTTTAGGGGGTGCTACGGCAGTGTGAAAATAAGTTTTTCAATTGCACAAGCATGGCTGTGGAATGATTTCAGACAAGAAAAATAGTAAAGAGATATTTTTTGCAATGTTCCTAAGAAAAACGTTGATACAAACTTCGATAATACATACCCAATTTTTTGGTCCCATGAAGTTATCGTAATAATGATAGTACTGTATTTGGAACAGCCAACAAGTGACTGCTGTTATTTATTTGAATAACCAAACCCTTTTCCGGTGCCATTCTAATGGGACATGGTCTGAAAAACATTTTGTTTTACTCTACAAGAAGCCTCCGCTTTACATCACTTTGTTTTCCATTCTTTTGCTGGCATGCCATGCATAATACCACCAGTGGTGTGTTGATTCCTCATGGCAATAATATTTAATATAGAAAATATATAAAATAGAATGGTATGAATGCACTCTTTTCTAATTCTTTGAAATGGTATCTTGCATTGATGCTTTATCCTGTGAAATAAAGTTTTTTGTATGCAAATGGGCTATTTGGGAGCACCTGTGACGTTTATGTTTTCATGAGGGCTGCACTTAACTGGTTGAAGTAATTTAGTAAAAAATATTGTGCAATATATTTTTACTCAAACTTAGAAACATAAAATGCTCATGCAGATGGCTAGCCCCATTCACGAATGATTGAATTAGAAAATTATAAATTACCTAAATTACATGGTGAACATATTTTGAGAATGGCTCGAGTGCCTTGTGCTTGCTGTAATCAACGCCCGCTGCCACTGACCACGCTTCTCTTTGTTCCCTCCAAACATCGCAGGTGGCTCAGAAGTTCTACACCCTGTTGGTTCTCAAGAAGCACCAAGCCCTGGAGCTGTCACAGGAGAATTCGTATGATGAGATCTTCATAAGCAAGGGTGTTAAGTTTGACTGTGCGAGTCTGTGAAGAGATCCAGCAGGCGTTGTTGCCGCACTGCCATCTCCACTGCATTGAGGGTCGTCAGCCACTCCCCCTCGGGGACACTGCTATCTCTCGCGTTGAGGGGGGATGTGTGCTGGAAGTTGTGGCACAGTCGTGCGCTGGGAAGGGACTCAATTTCACAGACGTTGTTGCGTTGCTCACTCCCATAATTCATCAACATGTCATCTGTGATGCTTGCATCATACTTTTTCCACCACCTTGCCTTCAAAAATGGTGTTGTTTGGTGGTGTGACCTGAGGAATGCCCCATGCATTTCCCATCACATTTTGCACCAGGAAATTTAGATCAACACCATTACATGTAGCTTTGTTGAGTGATGCCACTCCTCTGGTTGTGTGGCTCCCTCTGTCCTCGGGAAAGTGGGGCCTCGGCCCAGAAGAGTGTGAGAGTGGTCGACGTGAGTGTTGCCGTGGGCGAGGATATGCTGGAGCACCTGAGGCTTGTTTGATTGCCTGTGATGGGCAGGAGAAGTGTTGCTTGTGTTGTAGGCCCAGAAACGGGACGATTGCCATCTTGGTTGGATAGGTATCATCGTCGTCATGCCAGCAATGGCTCTGTTGCAAAAGGGTGGCTCTGAGAGAAGTTTATTGTCGCAAATGTTAGTTGATGAATGCAAAAGGAGTTGGGTGGAGAGAGCGAATGTTTCGTGTGTGTGTGTGTGTGTGGTGCTTAGTAGTGAACAAGGAGAGTGAGTCTGTTGTTGTGTGTTTGTGTGTGGAGGGCGGGTTTGTTTGTGCACGGGGCAGAAGGGGCTGGCTACTTCTTCAGGACTTGTGCTGCTGAGTGGCCTGGCCATTGCTGATTTCCATTGTGGTATTTACACTTGTTGCCTGCTGTCATCAGTGAGTCAGCTGGCTCTATTCACTCATGAAATTCAATATTTGCTCTCAGTCTAAGTCTGTCGGCAACCATGTGTGTGTGGACAGGGCATGAAGCTGATGTTTTCATTTCCTCTCTCGAGTTGCTCCAAGGAAATGCCTTTGCCCCATTCTGCTCGTCTGAATGTTGCGCCTGTTTGGTACAATGCGTGGACACGGGGGCTGTCCCTTCCCGAGGGCCATTGGCCCGAGAAGCAGTGGACACACTACGTAGAGATCGGTGCGTCCACAGAGCGTGCATGTGTGGCTGAATATCTAATGGCTGATGTGAAAAAGATCTTAATTGTTATGGTATGCAGGGAAATGACTAATGGAGGGAAGGAATGCAACTGAGAGGTGATTCTTGGCGACGGAAGGAATGCTCTGGTTGGTCTACCCCCAGTCTCTTTGGTTTGTGTGTGAGATGCAAATAATTTTGTGGGCACTCCTCCTCCTGCCGAATGCCCAGATATGGCTGGCCGTCACTTGTGTCCGAGTGTGGAGTGCCTGCAGGCGAGGCTGGCAGCAAATGTGTAACTGTAATTTTTATGGCATGAATTCCTTGTGCAAGCCTTGGTACACAATGTGTCTGGGAATACAGCTATCATTTGTGTTGTTTGGCAGTGCAGCCATGGGAATAATCTCCGTCAAGCATCCTAATGTGCGGAATTAGACTTGAGTTATGTTTTACGTGACTGATGTCGTTGTGCTAGTTACCAAGGGAAGAGCTGGAATTGGGTTGTTAGGGCCTGTTGCCAGTTAACCTTTTATTGTCGTTGCCTAGTGGCAGTTGGAAGTGCTGGCAGTTGATGAAGCAGTCAGGATGAGTGTGGTTGGGAGGATGTCGGTGGGTTGGGTGCATTGAGAAGGGCTGGAATATTCTCTGTTTGACAATGAGCATGTGTTATTGCTGCGTTAGTTGTCCTCGGTAGGCTACATGTAATTAGGAAGCTAGTGTTGGCAATGAGGAGTTTTACAAAGATGTTTTCAATATTTTAATACTGCGTGTTTTGAGGTCTCGACAAGAAGGATTTTGCACACACCTGCTTATCATGCAGTTAGATATTTCGCTGTGCACATATTTAATTTATTCTAATTTTATGTTGGCAGTTATATTTTGAGGTGCGTGATCCACTGGTAGCATTACAGGAAAATGATCTGAGTGGTGGACTTCTTGATGTGTACATTTCATTGACCGTACGTCACCAATTCCTTTTCAAGTCTCCCTTCCCTTGATGTGAAATGAGATGTATCCTCTGGTTTCCTCTAGAGAGAGAGAGCGTTTGGTTCCGTTGTCTCATAGATATATATACCCCTCCCCGTGACAAAACCCTCCCTCTTAAGACCCCATGAGGCCATGTTCTTCGAATTGTGACAAGTATTGTCGCTTGGGGGCTGAGAGCAGCGGTGCGAGTGGGTTTCCCCCAACAATAGGTCTTCTCCTGTTAGTGCCTGCACGCATGAGAATGAATGGTGTTTGCCTCGGCTGCACATTTCGTGTCGATGGCTGGTGTGGGGTCATGCGGTGGCCATCTGCACTCCGAATCACACGTGCAGCATTGGTGGTGCATTGGTGCTGCCCTCAAGTGGCGATCGTGGATGGCAATTTGAGATTAGCTTTGCAAGGGATGTTATGTGGGCTAAGAATCAAGGTTCATGTTATTTTCCCTCCCTTAACTAAGTCATAACTACTGTGAACTGTGGTTTTCATCTTCTGCCTCTTCTCACTATTGTGGCCAAATGCCGTCTCATATCTGTGGCACCTCAGATGGACGAGGACATTGAATGTGGAATTCCTTTACGTTTCCAATTGGCAGGACTCAAATTCAATCCAATGAGAGCTGAAATTGTTTTGCACAGTGGTTTGTGTTATGTCTGTAACTGTCCGTAGCAGTTTCGTGATGGTGATGAGATGGCTACATCAGAAATTTTTGTGCAAAATGTCAACAGTGGCTTTTGCTTGTTTCTCCGAAGCTAGTCTCTCTCTCTCTGAGGTCTCCTTTTTGTGATACATGTCCTCCAACATCAGTGCTATTCTTTTTCAATATTGATTTCAATTTTTTCATGTTTAGTCCAAGAAAAGAGAAATCCTTTAATTAATGGAGGGTAATGTTTCTGTTTTTCTTTTTGAAGACACAAAGGTTTCAGTGGTGTTAATAGAATGTTGCTTCAACACTCCTGATGTTCGTTAGGTCGAGTTTGAGTGGGAATCATGTTGTGAGGTATGCTCGGCTGTCACGGCACACCCCACTGGCTGTTGGCAAATGGTACCCTTTGCAGCAGGCTGACGTGACTGCGTCACTTATTTCAATTCCCTTCCTGAAGTATTTGGGAGAGCTCAGATTTTTATTGCCCTAGTTTCTCACTGCCATATCTTCTTTTCAATGCCAAGGATTTGGAAACGTAAGAAATGGTGAACCTTGTTGCGTGGTTGGGAGCGTTCTCTCCATTCCATTGTGTTGGTTGAAATTAGTCTTGTCGTATATTTGGTACAAATGTGGCAGTTTTATAGAGGCAGTAACATGTTCTATTTTATGTGCCTTAGTGATTCTGCTTATCAATTCCCTATGTTAATTTTATGTGTATTAAAATTGATTTTATTTATTTTAATGTTGTTGTTCTGGGTATGTCAGAAGAATAACATGCAGATTATCGTAACTGTGCAAAATGTTTCAGGTCACATGCTAACATGAGTTAAATTGATATAAATTTTATATTTCATTCATCAGTGATGTGTACAGAGTACAAAATATTAAACATGGTTAATTTCCTAGTTTTTGTTATTATTTATGACTTGTGAGTCTTCCTGTTATTTTTCTATCCCGTGCTTTTGATGGTTTATAGTGAGCTATGAAATGTACTCAGTGGTTCTGACTGAATAATTCTTGAACCTCATTAAAAATATTTGGTGTTTTTACTTGCCACAGGGATATGAAACGTTTGTTTTTGCGTTGACTTGCAAGGAAGGGTTTCCATCCCAGTCATTTGCATTTGTCTCAAATTTTCTCACTGTTTAGGCACATACGGATACACTTACATTGGGATAATTTTTATTGCTGTTAAAGACTATTCTGAGGTGAAAAGAGGTCATGAAAAAAATGAGAAATAAGTTTATGTAACAACTTGAATACTTTAAAACATCGCTTTTACTACCGAAATTTAGGTCTTCAACCATTATTTTCCTATAAGTGTCAATGATTTCTCTGTCTCTGAATTGTAACGTCTTACAATTATATACATTTATGCTAACAAAATGTTGAATAGTCCACAATAGAGTTTTACAAGACGGTTTTGCCATGATACCATATTGATGATGATGGTAGTCATCCCGGTTACATAACTTGCGGGACTCAAAAGCTCTGTGAAAGATGAAGTTATACATCATGCGGCAAGTTGTCACTATGAAAGAAATAAAATTTGCTGTGATGCACTACCAGAAGACCTTGATCACCTGTGATTGTTACGCCTCGAGAGATTGAGCCTGGTTTACACGGTGCTTTTTCCCGGAATGAATATCTTGCGTGGAGTACTGATGGGCTCCATGCGTGCTCGCTTGGTGGAAATGCCGGCTAGCTTGCTTGATTTCGAAGTTAGGTCCGGTGCTATTTCTGTTTCGTGTTTTGCTGATTGCTGTCGGTGCCGTCCAATCATTGTTAAGCTTCACATCACGTGATCAAAGTAAAGGTTTGGCCATGGAGGAGCCAATCGCTGCTAAGCATGGCATCGTGACGAGATTTTAGAGCGACATGAAGACCTCGGACCTCCTCAGAATGTAAAAAGATAGCCGACAGAAGGACATCCATGAAGGCGTGTACGAGATAAAAATACAACTGCGGCAAGTTGTACATCGGCCAAACCTCCAGGTCCCTGAAATGCACATTGGAGGAACATCAAAGGGCCACAAAAGAAGAAACAATTCTGCCTCTCCACTGTCACAGAGCACGCCTGGTCAGCTCCCGGACACAACATAAATTTTGACGATAGCAAAATCATCGCTAGGGAAAATAAATACTTTCCTTGGCTGATACAGGAGGCAATAGAAATCGCCAAGCACCTGAAAAACCTCAACAGGGAAGACAGCTACCAACTCTAATGCTTGGAAGTGTATTTTCAAGCCTAACACAAGTAGAGTGCAGCAGACTCAACAGCCAATCAGAGTGCACCAGACTAAAACTGAGCCTAATATAAGACGGACAATTTCCCTAAACCTCCCTTATATATATACTCTGATCATGTTCCAAAACATCACCTCTTTTTCTGGCAGACAATGACAAAATCCTCGACAAAGTCCCTTATCTCCATAGAACAGTTCAGTCTTAAATTTATCAATGCATTCTCTTTCTCCAATAACAAGAATGTCATCCACATGGATTCCCAGAATCACCCCAATTCACTTACACACACAAATCCTTTTGGCACTGAGAAAAGTTTAAACGAAGAAGTGTGTCATGAAAAATATGATTCCAATTTCTCCCAGATTGTCTTAACCCATAGAAAGACTTCTCTGATTTGCATACGAAGAATTTGGGGTCCTAACCCTTTTCATAGAAATTAGGTGGTTGTTACATATAGACAGGTACATCAAAGCAGCTATTTAAGTAGGTAGAAAATGCATCAATCTTTTCAGTTTCCCTCTCTCGTTCAATTGCAACGGAAATCAGGATTCTCAAGCATCTTCTCCTCATCACTGGGCTGAAAGTCTCTCAATAATCCACTCCAGCTACTTTTTTAAATCCCTGAGCAACAAGTCTAGCCTTGTACTTGATGGTTTTCCCGTCTACATCCCTTTTCAAAGCAAACACCCATTTGCAACCCACTACACTTAGTGCCTCACTCCTTTCGACACCGTCCAGGTTTCCATCCTCTGTACTGCTTCCTCCATGGCTGCCTCCCATTTCTCTGCCTGAGGCCCGCTGAGTGCCTCTTCCACTGAGTCTGGAACCGGGATGTTCGTGATCTCTGTGCAGCTCCTCGGATCACTGAAGCACGGCAGGTTAAATGCTATCCGTTCGCGGCGAGGACGCGCTCCTCCCTCCTGCTTCGGCGGTGTACTCGCCTCTCCTTCTGCCTCCCCTGGGGCTGACACTCCTCCCGCTTTTACTTTGTTGTGCTCTGGTTCCACCGGAGCTGCTTCCGCCTCCCCTGGATCCGTTGACTCCCTAAGGTTTTCATTTGCCTGCTCTCCGAACGGAATAGGTCCTTCCTCGGGTGGTGGCTCGGCTTCCGGTGTCAGCATTGGGAAGAACCTTTCGCGGAACACTACATCTGTACCAACAATTCCCTTCCTCTCCATTATGTCCCATAAACGGTATCTATTTATGCCCTCTTCATACCCAAGCATCATACATTGGACAGTCCTGGCACCAAACTTCACCTCTTGATGTTCTTTGGGTACCCATGCCCATGTCTGACACCCTGAGGTATGCCTTCAGATCCCTACCCTTCCACTTCTCTAATGGTGTGCGATACCCCAGCGGCATTGATGGACATGGATTTTTGAGGTGCCAGGCGGTCATAGAGTGTCTCCGCCCAAAACACTCCTGACTCTTCCTATGCAGGATGCCGCAGCAATTCTGCAGGAAAGTCCTCATGTCCCCGCTTGTCAGCTCCCCTGCACTGTCGGACTTTCGGAGCTCATTGATTTTTCTGCCGTGAACAAGTTGTACCCGTTCCTTGTACCTTTTGAATTCGTCCAAAGCATCAGACTTTCTTTAAATTGCCGAAACGCGCAGATGTATCTCGTAGCCTCATCTATGAAATTAATAATGTACCTCTTCTGGTTGAGAGATGCTGGTGCTATGGGACCCATCATAACACTGTGGACCCTTTCTAGCTCGGAAGTCGCCCGCTCACCCTCTCCCAAAGGAAACATTTCTCTTTCTATTTTCCCCGTAATGTAGGGAATGCAGTCCATGGCACATTTACTCTTATTCAATAGCTGAGTTAAAATGTCCAACTTCCTAATGTTCTCCATGTTTACGTGTCCAAGCCTATCATGCCATACAGACAGGGTTACTTTGTTCACTGTTCTCACAGACTCCAACTGTTCCTTGATTTCTCCAATAAAGAGACTGTTAACTGTTGTTAAATAATATAACCTGGCCAGACTGTGGGCAACGAATAATTTCCTTTCTCCATGAAACAACTCCTCTTTTACCCTTGGAAGTTATTGACTTCAATCCTCTTTTCTTCCTACTGATCGATAGAAATTAGATAATCCTCCAAATCATGCACATACAGTGCGTCAGAGAATGTCACATCTACTCCTCCACACTCATCCGATAAATGTAAACATACTTTCCCTTGCCCCACTGTTTTTAGCGGTGCTCCATCCCCTATTGCAACAGAGCCACTCATATGTTTGAATTTTGGGAATAAATCTCTCCGGCTGGTCATTTGTTCACTGACTGCACAGTCCAAAATCCAGACACCATCATCCTCCTCAGTAACCCTCTGCATGCACATGGCAATGTGCCCCGTTTTTACCACTGGCGCACCGCTTCTTATCTCTTTCTTCTCGTCGTCCTTTTTTGGACAGTTCCTAGCAATATGGTCATTCTTTTGCCCACAGCCATAACACAAGCAATGCAATATAGGTGGGTAGTTGTGCAAGAATGCAATGGATAGGCAATAGACGAATGCCTCCAAACAAAAGCGGGGTTGAGGGGAGTGACCGCCAAAGGTTAGGAACGCACACTCAAGACGAGAAAACACGAAATCACGCGAAGAAAATGTCCTGGAGGGCTCGTTACGCCTTACTCGGTGGCATCACGTCGTCAATACTACATGGTTGGAGCCGAGAATTGGAAGGGTCGCCTAAAAAACCTATGACGGACAACGACAAGGAGGGGTTCATTCAAACCAACGTATGATCTGTTGAAATGCGCCAGTCTACTCGACAGCCTTACTCGGCGACATTGCGTCGTCAATACATCAGCCCCCAGTGAATCGCGAGAAAAGGTTCGCAGGCACGACCTCAGCATCTGCTGTAACTCTAAATAACTAAGCCGTTTCCACTGCAATTTTACAATTGTGAAGGGGATACTTCACATCAGAAACTAACCTTAAAGCACTTTCTACCGCTCAGAACAATCTTTTGCGGCAAATTACAGGCGGAACATGGTTCGTCTGAAAGTCTTAAATTCACGACTACTTAAAAATCCCCGAATAGGGGCTCCACCCCAGACAAATCGCCGAATGTTTTCAGCTGACACGAGGAAACCAACAACACTCTGGCCCACATGGACACGTACGATCCGCGAAGAGCGGACCACACGCGAAATGGGCCTTAGAGATTAAGGTTGAGACCGGGTGGGCGTTTACAATGTAACAAATGGATGTGTGTGTGCTCAAGAGTACGTAGATTGATTTCAGGTGAATTAGGCGGAGTTGAGGCAATTATTGTAATGCGGAAACAACTGTCATCACTAAGTAGGGCTGACTAGCGCCGGAAACATTATCTCCCCCGCCCGTTTCCGGACGGGATCTTTTAGGTGGTGGAAGAGATTCATCCGCCATGCCTAAACTGCATTCATCTCCTGGGCTCCCCACCCACCATGGAGCCACACTTTCGGGACGCCGCACAGTGGGGCCAAATCGCAATTCTCCGGACAAAAGTCCAAAACTGCTGTTTACTAGATAACGTCTTGAAACTTGGCACATATACACACAAATGATTGGTTATTATGGAATGGTAAGTCATTTTTCATAGGTATTACCCGTTACTTAGATACAGAGGCTCAAACCCGTCCAAATTTCGAAAACAGCGCCCGCTCTCATTTTCTTCAAAAATCTTAAAAGTTGAGCAGACATAGGAGTAATGAAAGGACTTTTATGAAATAAAAAACAAAAACCCCACCTATATTGCATTCTTATATACCGTTATATTTTCCCCTTTGTCTGTTGGGCGAGCTTTGCGTCCAAATTCTAACAGGTCGACATTCGACAAAAATTAACGAAAAAAATTAACTGAAGTTATTTTTGTATGAATTACTGACAAGGCAACGGATTTCGATTCTCGGAGGAAAAAAACAAATGTGTGCACTTTAATGGGCGATGGGAGCTTCATACTCCCCCTGTATTACGACTAGGTGGCAGAATTATAGCATTTGTTGACTCAGTCCGCTTCTTAGGTATGATCTTTGACAGCAAACTAAATTGGCGGGAGCACGTCAGGGTTTTAAAAGATGACTGACTTTGGGCGTAAAAAATGTTTAACTTTTCAAGTCACGCTACGTGGGTGGAAGATCGAAAGATGTTTTGTACCGCTCGCTTGTGCGCTCAAAAATAGACTACGGATCCTCCTTGTGTTCCTCTGGTAGGGAGTCGTGCTCCTTCGACCCCTGGCCGTAATGCACAATGCCGGCCTACGGCAATACACGGGGGCTTTTCGGACCAGCCCAGTCCTGAGCATGTACTGTGATGAAGGGGAACCACCTTTGTGCTACCGAAGGAACCTGATTATGTGTAACTACGCTGCTAAGGTATTAGCAATGAAGACATGCTTTAAATTGTTTTTAAAACCAACGTTTTTACATATTTTTAATCGTAAGGCAATGGCCACCCGGCCAGTCAATGTGCTTTTTAATTATTTTAGACGAGAGCGAGGAGTCGTTTCACCGGATTTATACCCAATCGGGCAGGGCCGGCGACAGGGGGCAAATGCCCAGGGGCCCGGGCCAGCAGGGGGCCCGCGCCAAAAAGATTAATTGAAAATAAAAATTTTAAGTATAAATAAATTTAAATGCCAAAAATAATATAAAATTTTGTTTAAAAAGTGAAAAAGCATATCAAGGTAGAGCGTGTGTCAGTATGCAATATAGAAGTATGGCGCTAGCGTTGTTGTTGTGGTTAACGAGGGGTTGTGGCGCGGGTGATGGGGACGATAACAGCGAGAAGCACGGGCGCAGTCACCTCCCCTCCCTTTGCCGCGAACATTCACCACTCAGCGACATGTTGTAACCTGAACGACAAGAAACCCCATCCCCCGCCTAAAGTCTATTGTTTACTTGTTAGTAGACCGTAAATAATCGATTATTCTACAGTGAACGTTACAGATTAGCAGTAGCAAGCTACGCATTCCAGTGTTGTGTCATTGGTTTCGTACACATGAGCTCCCATACACGGGGGCAGGGAGGGACCGCGGCTCCCCCACCTAGCCTCCCGGGTAAAATAAAAAGGGAAACGAAAAATCTATCTTATATTAAAAATTTTGTGAATATATACATCTTTCAGAAAGTTATTCTTGCACATTATGTATAATTCATCCTTTTGATATTTTTCTATACAATTTTTTCCTTGTTTTACTTAATAAGTTCAAGGCCCACGCACGCACTGTCCTGATATTGCGTGGTTTTTGTTTATAGAAAGGAGAGGAAGGAAAAGTTGAACTCAAACTCCGAGACACTCAAGCTCAGCCACACATCACCTCACCCCGTGTAATGTATTTCTACGAATACGACAGCTGACAGGTGCAGTTGCCGGCAGTGCAGTACGATACTCATGAAATATAGTTTTGTTTTCATAATAGAATCATTCGAAAGTTTATATGTTTAGTTGTTCCACCATCTTGAAGGTGATTTCTGGATAAGTGTTCATGTATTTAGAATAATCATAAATACTTTACTGTGTAGTGTAAACATCTTGTGACTTGTGATCTAGTACTTAGTAAGCCGATTTTTCAATTCAATTCGTTGGACTTGAAAGTGTCGGATTCTTTTCGGTTGATATTCAGTTAAGCACATGCTGATCACTGTCATTAGTCAAGTCACTCTTCCAGGTTCCAAGACATATAGCCCATAGTTGAAGTTCAATTTCCAACTGCATTCAATAAAATTCGGTCATTACACGGGTTTTGTGGACAATAGTACACCCGCGTTATATGCTAGCAGTGCAATTACGAGAAGGAAGGTGTAATCTCGAAGAGTTGTAATTCCTATTCTCAGAGTAAAAACATACGGAAACATTAACTTTATTTTCGTACAGAAGAAAATACGGCTTCACCTTCGCGTATTTCTATATTTTAGCTATTGAGTCTAGCGTCTCATTGTTACACATGACCCGACGAAATCAAAAATGCATAAAATCTTTATTGCATGCGTAATTTGCTGAGGACGTTTTAGCTTTCAAATCAACAAATGTTTGCGTCCCCGCCTTCTCGCTGCTACCGACAAAGTAAGTACCTCCTCAGATGAAGAGCGAGTCGCTCTTTGAAACGTTGGCAGTAATGGAGCCTATTAACCGGTGCCAAGCCCGAGAAAAATTTCTTCAAAGTAAGTACACGTTGCAAAGTCCAGTCCTAGTTCCACTCGCCACGGATGATTAACAAAGTATCAATACGTAATAAGTCGTACTCGCGTCGGTCAAGAGTTCGGTGGCACGGCGGTGGGGTTGAAGAAAAGGCGTTGCTGTGCCCACGTCTACATTGCATCACCAACCATTCATTTGTTGTCTGTGCAAGAGGCCATATCCAAAAAGAGGTTGCTAGGACCCAGACCAAAAGTTAAAAAATTGGTGAGTTATTCAAAATAGATAGAAAATAGGAATGATACCGTTTTATATAGCCTAGACATGGGTTCATGGTAGTTCTCGGGAGGGCAGGGCAGGCAGACACGTATATGACCGCGGTCATCAGCAGGTGTCTCAGCTCGCGATTGGCCTAATCCGTTATTAATCGAGTCATTCATCCATTCTGCCAACTTCATCTCCTAATGAAATTATTAAAAATAGTATGATAAAGTTTCGAACTTATTTAAAGTTTCTTACGTCATTATCAACTCCAAGGACTGAATTATAACAATTGTGAATCTCCGTGAAATCTTGGTCGCGCAAATGTTGACGTTTTTGTGTCCTCGATAACGTTTGTATCATTTAATTTGTTAAAGTTTGCTGTAGCGAATTTTCACGGACCAAAAAATCATGGAAAATCACTTCCGAGACGCTCAAATATAAATTTGTGCATGTGTGGAGGCACTGCAGATTAAATCTCCTGTAGACATTTAAAACGGATAGCTTTACTGAAGGTAAAGTTTTGATAGGTGAGGGTAGAGCTCACCCCGTGCTAAGCCAATGGCGTGTGAAATTCACACATTCAGGGAAGGGGGGGGGGGGGGGAGTTCCTTTCCTTGGGCCACCTGCGATTTCGTACGAAGTTCTGACACGCAGAAAATCGGGACCCTCCGGTCAGTAGCTCAGTGCTCTACCCACAAGGTCTACCCACTATCCTAGATTAAACCAGATAAATAAGATAAGAGAGATTGACTTTTGCACCGATAGATTCAAAATGTTATTTTTTATTTTCCCCCGTACTATAAGATAACACAATAAGCTGCATAGCAAAGGGATATATTGCTTGAGTAGTCTGTAATGCATGATGCATGTAATAACAACCAATTACACCGTTATTATCATGTAGATAATAACCATCTAGCTGCATGTGACTCTATTATCCAGCATGTCTCCATTAAATTTCCTTGTTGCATGTCAATAGTGCATGTTTGGTGATCTTCACCCCCTGCCACACACCCTTGTGATGGCTCGCAGGGTATAACGTAGATGCAGATGTATGAGGCTCCTGGAAATTCATCGTTGCCAAGTGTAAACGGCATATTTTTAAAGGATGCATGAAAAACGTTAATTTTTATCTTAGAACGTCGATCAAAAAACGCTCGTAATTCTCTTCGGACGTCTGATACAATGGCGATTATAAATTGTTGCCAATTTAAATAGTTATTAACGTTTAACGTCGTATTGCACGCGGTCTCATTTCGTCCGCGAGGCCCCTTGCCGTGAGGGTCCGATCGCTAATGAGGGTCGAAGCAGAGCAAGGGTACGGGTTAGGCCGATCGCGAGCTGAGACCCTTGCTAAGGACCGTCTACCTGCTCTGCCCCCCAGAAAACTACAACTAACCTAGACATGTTAATAGTTGGTTAAAATACAACTACAAATTATTACAGTGTTGAAGTGTCTAGTGGCCCAAAGTGGCCAAATGACGGATCATTTTTCATAAATTTTCAGCGCTTTATAGTAAAATCTGTAAAAAATTTAAATAAAAGAAACTATATTGTTTTACATACCGCAGTCTTTTATATACCTTTCAGTGCAAGATAAGTAAAAATGGACGCATACAAGCACAAGTCAGGAGCTCAGAAGCGGAAAGAAAGACAAAATAAACTTGTCGTTGGCAAAAAAGGATGTAGGACATTATTTGACGTTGGAATTAAAGTAGATAGTACTTGTGCTGACGACACGAGTTCAGAAGAAATATCACCATGCTTTGATGTAACTCCTAGCATTGAAGAAAGTAAAGAGTGCGAAAGTTGTAATTTAGATGAACTAACAGTAGCAGAAAGTTCCCCCCCAGAACCTGTAGCAAAAGAAGGACATTTTAAAGAACAATATGAAACTCCAACTCGTACAATGGATACTGGGATCGCGAGAATAATTACAAATTCAGACTTGGGACTTCTAAAAAACAAGGTGATAAACTGCAATATAATTGAGACTTTAGTGAAAATGGGCCCACCTGACATGCCATAACTGCCAAATGATGGGAGAAGGGCATTTCCACAAACAGTTCTTTTTTCAAAAAGGCCGAACGGGGAGAGTGTTAGGAGAGATTGGCTTGTGTGAAGTGATACAGCAGAGTCATTGTTTTGTTTTCCGTGTAGGCTTTTTGATAGTAGCTGTGGGAGTGAGAAATCTGATTCAAACAAGTCTGTTTTACAGAGTAACGATGGATGGAAGAAAGAATACGGTTGGCGGAAGCTGTATGACAAACTACCAACGCATGAAAGGAGCACCTCTCACAAGAGTAGTTACATCCAATGGAGAGAGTTAGAAAGGCGGCTGAATGCAACTTCAGACATTCATTCGCAGCTTGATTCTGAGTTGGCCTCAAGAACGAAATACTGGAAAGAAATATTTCAAAGATTGCTATCTGTAGTTATGTTTCTTGGAGAGCGAGACTTAGCTTTCAGAGGAACCTCCGAAAGGATAAGTGATCCCAACAATGGCAACTTTTTGGGGCTGATAGAGTCGCTATCTGAATTTGACCCAATACTAAGAGAACATATCTCAAAAATAAAAAAGGCTCAAGAAGAGGGGAAACGGCTGCAAGCGCACTACTTGTCTAAAGATTCCCAAAATGAATTTATTGAAATTTGTGGTGCTAGAGTTCGGCAGAAAGTGCTAGAAGAGAGGAAAAAATCCAAATATTTTTCTACTATTGCTGACTCTACCCCAGATGTCTCCCACACGGAGCAAACAACATTGGTGTTAAGATACGTATTAGACTGCGAATCGGAATTTAAGGTTACTGAGAGGTTCTTAAGTTTTGTTGACTGCAACCAAAAAGCAGGACAGGATGTTGCTAACTTGATGATGAGTGAACTTGAAAAGAATTCAATTCCTTTGAAGGATTGTAGGGGGCAAGGTTATGACAACGGTGCAAACATGGCCGGGGTTTATAACGGTGCTCAAGCCGTTATAAGTAAACATAACAATCTTGCCTTTTACTCTCATTGTGCCGCACACAGCCTGAACCTGTGTGGAGTTAATGCCGCAGAGTGCTGTGAAGAAGTAATTACATTTTTTGGGATGTTACAAAAAACATATAACTTTTTTTTCAGAAGTCCACGGAGATGGGAATGCTTAGAAAAAAGGATAGGATGCTCCCTGCATAGTCTTTCTCAAACTAGATGGTCGGCCCGAGTAGATAGCGTTCGACCTTTTGTCAAGCACTTGCCACTCATAATTCATGCTCTAAATGACTGTAAAGAGTTTAATCTAACCACAGAGTGTAAAACAGAGCTAAAAGGAGTTATGAAGTACTTAAGATCCTTTGAATGTATTATCATGTCCACAATATGGCTAAAAGTGCTTGTCACTATTGATCACAAGAATAAAGTTTTACAAACCCGATCTGCAACTCTCGACATAGAGACGAAAAACATAGGTCATCTAATTGAGGAGCTGAAAGGTCTGAGAAGTAAATGGTGCAATCTTTATGCTGAAGCAAAACTAGTGGCAGCGAACATGACAGAAAGTATAGAATGTGAAAAGGACTTCAAGGAGAGAAGACTTAAGAAAAGAAAAATCTTCCATGACGAGACCAGAGATTGTGAAACCTCATCAAGATGTGATGATCAAACAGGACGTGGTGTAAAACATGAGGGGGAGAATTTCAGAATTAATGTTTTCTACAAACTTATTGACTCTATCATCGGGGGTCTTTCTCAAAGATTTCAATTTTCCGAAAAGATTAGTGACCTTTTTCAATGTCTTTGGACATATCATGATAAAGATGAAAATGAAATTGAAAAGCAGTGTTTGACTTTGTGTCAAACGTACAAAGAAGACATAGACACTGACATTTTCAATGAAATCAAACACCTGAAGTCAATACATAAGACTAACTTAGGAGAAACGTCATTCCAACCTTTGCAACTTTTGAACGCACTAAGGAAGAAAAAGTTGGACAGCTTGTTCCCAAATACATGTATAGCAATCAGATTGTTCTGCTGCATCCCTGTATCTGTAAGTCACCGTGAGAGAAGTTTCAGTATAATGAAAAGAATAAAAAGTGTCAATAGATCAACTATGAACCAAGACATGATGAACGATCTCAGCATCTTAGTCATGGAACCTGGTTTGGCAAGAGGCTTGAAATATGATGATATTGTTGAAGAATTTGCAAGAAAGAGGGCTAGAAGAGTTGTATTTTCATAAAGTAAAAAAGAAAAAGTGCCTACGTTTTATTATTGCTTTTTATAAAATGTTCAAGTTAATCCCAGTTTTGATAACTTATAATAAAATTGTAAAGTGTGTTGAACCGTCAAAAAGTTTTCATTTTGAAAATGTTTCCCCGTCCCTTTCCACTGAGATATGTTTATTTTACAAAATAAGTACATAGTAAATCAAAAGATAATTCATGACAGTGTGAACGTTTCTTCTGCAGAAAAAGCAGATAATCAGGTGTCTTAGTTATAAAATAACCTGCAATTTCACAGTTCTCGTCTTAATCGAGTGAGGTGGGTTTACCGGGATTTAGGGGCCCGGACCACTCGGTTGCCCAGGGGCCCGAGAATCCTGTCACCGGCCCTGCAATCGGGTTCTCTAACCACCCTCCATGGCTAACTCCTACTCCTAAAATCAAGATGGTTAGTGCGAGCGTCCAAAGCAATGCGCCACTGCTGCTGAGCGCCAGAGTGCCTTCACAATGTTCCTGGGCAGCCACCCCGATGTTGTCCCCGTGTCTACACACGGGTCGAAGTCTTCTGCATCATGTGCTTGCGCTGTCGTTTCGTCTCTTCACGGAGACCTCAAAGCTAAACTAAAGCCCACTCTGCAGTGTATACACGGCGGAGCTTTCTGCTATGGAGATGGCTCTGTGTGGGATAGACAGCAGCAGAGGATCCTTTGCAATCTGCACAGATTCCTTAAATGCTCTCAACTCCATTTCCGAATACACTTATAGGCACTTAATTTGTCAGGAGATCCTGGCGGCGCTGTTCTCCCTTCAAAGGAAGGGAGGTACTCTCTTTTTTCTTTGGGTTCCCAGCCACATAGGAATTGTTGGAAATAAGTCAGCCGGTACAACTGCAAAGGATGCCCTGAATGAAGACAATCTCACGTTGAACCTGGTACCGTATGAAGACCTTCAGGCAAAACTGAGGAGTTCAGTCTTTTAGCGGTGGAAGGAGGTATGGAATGCCGTAGAAAATAGTAAGTTACACAGCGTCAAACCGGTAACGTCAGCGTGGCCCAAGTATGTCAGGAATCTTTGCCGGGAGGAGGTCATCATCACACGTTTGAGGATAGGACATAGTCCCCTGACTCACTCTTACCTCTGCTGTGAGGAAAGAACTCCACCTCGGTGTGAAGAATGCGACACTCCTCTCAGCATCAGCCATACCCTGTCAGGGTGTGATAAATACCGGGACGTTCGAAGGCGGCTAAAAATTAGGGGAGACCTAGGAAATCTGTTAGGGGATTACCATAATGATCTTGATCGCGTTACATCATTCTTAAAAGTTATTGGGCTCTTCTGGAAAGTGTAATTATAAAATGAAATGAAAATAGTTCTTTGTAAAAAGAATAGTGATTATTATATACACAATAACGTCAATTGGAAGGACAAGGATGCAAAATGACCTGTACGTCGACGCACCCTTAAACAACAATACAAATATTGCTACTACAACGTCTGAAAACTAATTTTGAAAAATACCAAACAATCCTTGCGTTCTAGGAAAGTCATCAACTTAATTGGGAGTATGAATTAAATGAAGATAATGACTTATTTAAATCAAGCCTCTTGGTGTGTCTGATGAATTTCTTGTGCTTGGTTGAAAATACTTTTCTCTCAACCATTTATGTGAAGAACTTTAACATTTACGACGCAGGTAAAAAAAAGCTATAGTCTTCGAATACGACTACAAATTTAATGAAATAACGTCAGTAACACTTTAAGCCAGTGTAGATAACATTGACAGCAATTAAATGATATACTTCCCGTATCAATGCGTTCTCCATGTCTGTTTCCTTATCACTGCGGCCGACAAAAACGATCCCTCGAGACAGTGAGAGAAGAAACTCAAACCGGGTTTGCTGGCGTTCATAGTCTCGTTGATCCTGCGGTTCGACTGGTCACGTTTCCGGCTTAAGACGGGATCATTGCTGTCCCTGGCATGGTGATGATACCACGGGTGGCACACCGTGAAAGCAAGCCGAATGAGAGGCGTCCCCTGGGCAGCGAGCTTAGACTTACCTCTGGTCCAAGAAGGGTGGATCGCAGAATTACTCGATAATTTGCTTGATGGTTGCCAGGGCTCTTAGAAGAGGAAAGGTTAAAGGTGAAGGGACCTTCGAATGGTAAGAAAGCTTGGTGAGGATGAGACCAAGGACGTTCTCGAAGGTGCCAAGAGAAATTCGCGGGAAGCAGACTCCATTCGAATTGCCTTTCGCACCATGCCGCAATCAGTGATGCTAAGAGAGGTTCAGTTTTTCGAATTTCTGTTTTCCACCTTAAAGAATGGTCAGCTCGTGGTAGGTGCACGCATTTCCTCGAACAAGTGAAGGGGGGGGACTATAAGAGGGTGTGCATTTAACCTATTCCTTGATGAGACATTAAAAACATAAAATAAACCTTTCTTTTAAAGTATACTGTATGAGGTGACTTTTCTCTCTATATATTTCTCGGAACCAAGAAAGGAAATGCATTGAAAAATATTCGACACATTTATTTTGTTTTTGACCTGAATTTCCCTCTCCAGATATTTACCCATATAAAGTCAAGGGTATTACAGGATTTATGAGGAAAACAAGTTCCCGATTAAACCTTACTCTTCAAATTGCCAAATTACAAATTATATTTATAAAGTTGTACGTCCATCTTCCTCCATTGAAACTGCTCTTTTACTGGCCCACAGGTTGTTCAAATCTCACTATCACTCCGTTAAAATGACGCAAATGCTGTGGAAATGCAATTATCTGTTATCTTTCCTCTTCTTTTTCCAATTTTGTCATTTCAGTAGCACGAACAATAAGATTTGTTTTTGTTTCTTCATTGTGAGACAATTTCTGAAATAGAAAATATTTGTGACTTTAATACCGTAAAAGTTGACACTAAATTAGTAAACTTAAGGCAAAGTATAAAGTAATGCAAAAAACGAAACGGAAAAAGGAGGAACCAACTACAAAATATTGGACCCCTCTGCGGGTTGGGGGATTGAGAACACTCCCGCAGTATCCCTGCTTGTCGTAAGAGGCGACTAAAAAGGGTGAGGACAAAACCCCGAAAACAAAGCCTGTGCCAGCAAGATTGAGCCCGGATAGTGTTGTAGTGTTGTGGGTCAACTGTCTGTGTGTGCGGCCATACCAACTGGCCTGCGATCCACCCGCATGTTTGCCGTGTTCGGAGACCCGTAAGGAGGAGAAGGGGATCCTGGAGGGTGAGGTCCTCTCCTCCAATACCCCTCTTAGGCCCCGGATTCTGTGTAAACGGGAGGTTAAGAGCTTGATCAATCGGCTTCCGATACGTTCGGTGGCGAGTGCCAGGGAGGTGGGGGTCTGCGTAGGGCGGTCGGAGGTGTATCGGGTTTGGTGGGCCCGTGCATCGAAGATTCAACCCCGAAACAGACAACCACCACCTCTACGGGTCCCCTCGGGTAGCCCTGGCTCCCGAATAAGTGGCTCCGTGGTGGATGGGGAGCCCGGGGGATGAAGTAGTAGTAGGTATGGAAGTAAGGTCTAGGTGAGAAATGGGTAAGGACAGTGTTGTCTGCTGTGGTCGCTGGCGAACTTAAGGGCGCGAAAGAATCTCGTGACGGATCTCTTTTGATCGAAACCAGCGACAGTATATGCAAAGCGGGGAACTATTGGAATTGAAAGTGCTTCATAGGATTCCTGGTTCTCGGTGGAGGTGCACGATTTTCTCAGCAGCAGTCGGGGGTCATTACGCACCATGAACTTTTACACGTTGAAGGCGACGAGATCAGAAGAGAGATGGCTGTTCAGGGGGTGACTGATGCTCGGTGGCTCGAAGTGTAATGGGAAAGTAATAGATACAACGCTCATTGTTCTTACTTTAGATTCCCCAACAAGGTATTTATAGGGTACGAATGTGACCATTGACCAGTGTGACCATTTATACCGGTATCCGTACGTTGCTTCCAGTGCCAACGCTTCGGCCACATCGCCACGCGATGTGAGGGCAAGGCCACCTGCCCGCGCTGCGGTCTGGACGCGCATGATGGAGCTGAGTGCACAAAAGACCCACAGTGCGTCAATTGCGAGGGTGCACACCCAGTGTACACTCGCGAGTGCCCTAAGCAAATCGAAGAAAGGAAGGTCACAGAGCTGAAAATTGTCGAAATAATTACCTATTTTGAGGCGCGGAAAAAGTATAGGGCTACGGTCGCCCCAACATTTTCTTAATCATTTGCCGAAGTTACCATGGAAATACAAGTTCCAAGGGTAAGCGTAGGCATTCAAACAGATCCCAAAAAAATCATAAAACCAATAGCCCCAGAAAAAGAATCGGTCAAGCAGGCTAAGGCCCCTAAACCGGCAAACAAGACGAATAATACAAGCGTGGGCTCTCCCAAAAAGGAACCCACGTAGTCCATCACCAGGTCCATCTGGACTGAATGTAAGTCGTCCGGAATCGATGGAAAAGTCTCTCCCGGACCGAAGGTCTCGCAACAATAATCGGCAGAAGAAACCGGATACGGCGCTGTTCATCCTATTGTTAATGCTACTGGATTTTAACAGTTTTTATTTTTATCCTTTACCTTTTTGATATTTACCATTCAATGGAATTTCAATGGTTTACCGGCATAAGGAGGAGCTAGCCGTTTTAATTCGAGATTTTAACCCCGTTGCGTTTGTCTCCAAAAGACTCATTTTAAAACTACAGACAAGGGTTCTCTGAGTGGTTTTAATGTTTTAGACTAGATGACACTAGTGGCCTCCGTGCTCAAGGCGGAGTGGCGATGGCTACTCTGGAGGCCCTTTACACCTCCCGAGTACAGCTGGACACTCCCCTCCAGGCAGTGGCGGTAACGTTGCATGCTCCGGAGACGATAACGTTATGCAACGTGTACGTTCCGGAGGGGGCTCCTGTCATACGAGAGTACCTAGAAGCCCTCATACAGCAGCTGCCAAAGCCCTTCATTCTCTTAGGGGACTTTAACGCCCACGATGCCCTGTGGGGAAAGGGCCCAGTGCAATAGAAGAGGCCGCATTATATCATCCTTCTTTGTAAACGATTTCAACCTATTCTAATTAAACAACGGGGAAAGAACTCGGTTCAATAGTTTATTCTGGTGCCTTTCCCACTATTGATCTATTAATGTTTTCGAGTAGTCTAATGCCTAAGTTCAATCTATCAGATCACAATGACCTCTGTGGTAGTGATCACTTACGCCTATTTATCTTTAAAGACAAGCATTTTACCAGAGACTTTATTAGACCAGCTAACTATTTAGTCCGTAAGGCAGAATGGTCAGTTTTTAAAACGTGTTTTGATTTTAATTTCCAAGTGAATCTCAATGGAGCACAAAACGTTGAAAGATAAACCAAAATCATCCTGGAAGCTGCAGATGTCAGTGTGCCCCGTTATAATGGAATCTCGACCGGTGTTTCCTGGTGGAATGAGGAGTGTGCTAATGCAATTAAGATGCGGAAAAAAGATCTACGAATATTTAACAAATTGTCCACGGAAAGGAACCTAGCCTCCTTTCGGCGATTGCGAGTGAAAGCTCGGAGGGTCGTGAAGCAGGCTAAGATGGAGTCACGGATGGAATTCGTGTCCGGCGTTAACAATAGGACTCTCATTAAGCAAGTGAGGCAAAGAGTAAAAAGCACACCTGGCTCCCGCGTTGAAAACTGTATCAACCATCTGAAATCTGTCTACTTATGGGACGTTACAGCAATAATAGCTATGACCGGGAATTCTCAAATTTTAAAAAAATGTATAGAATCGAAAACGACACGTTTTAGAGAGAGAGAGAGAGAGACACATGACACTGAGCCCTACAATATTCCATTCTCAATTGTGGAACTAACGTCCGCAATTACCGATTCCCGGGACTTATCTCCAGGTTTAGATGAGATCCACAACGCCTTCCTTCGGAACTTACCGGACACGGCGTTGCTGGATGTTCTACGGACGCTCAATCAAGCGTGGACTGAAGGAATTCTTCCTCAACCCTGGCGGGAATCTAGCGCACTATAGTCCTTGCCTAGTTATTCCTCCAAATGCTCTCTTGCTCAGGAGATACATTCCACCATGTCTTCCCTTAATAGTATAGGTGTAACTATTTACTTTGTGTGGATCCCTGGACATGCTGGGATAACTGGCTATAAAAACGGCGATTCTGCAGCCAAAGAAGCCTTGAAAAATCATCGGGATACACACTCGTCCAAGGCGAAGACCTCGGGGCCTCGTATTACGGGGCCTAGCTCTCGGGAGCAGCTATGGTCAAACTTGGCTGGAAACAAGCTACGAGCAATAAAGCCTGGGACATCAGCGTGGCCCACCTCCGTCGGGGGGAATCGCAGGGAGGGGGTCGCAGGCACCCGGCTGAGAATTGGGCATTGCAACCGAACGCAAGCACATCCAGCCCTGGTGCGACGAATGCGGTTCTCCAATCACTGCGTGAGACATCCTGACGGAGTGCGTCTGATATCAAGACACACGTAAAAAGATGAATATCTATCGTCATCTACGCAGAATACTAGTCGACTACGACGCGACGCTCCTATAAAAATATTACAATTCTTAAAGCATAAAGATCTTTTTAATAAAATATAGTTTACTCAAGAAAATGCGGAAATTTTTTAAATATTAATGTTATACAGACTAGCTAATGTTTTAATGCTTAAGAAATGGTGCAAAGTGACCTTAGGCGTCGATGCACCCTAGAAAAACTAATCCTATCCTACAAAGACATTGGATTCTTCTCTTGACACAAGGCATTGGACTTCTCGCTGTATCCTGTAGAGTGGAGGGACAACAATGTCAGGCTGACATAAGTGTTGCATACCTTCCGAGAGGCAAGTAAAAGAAAGTGAACAGCAGTTCGACTGTATCCTGCGAGTGGGAACTGGCAGCAGTTTTAGATGGCGAATGATCATGCGAATAATATCATGCGCATGACGTTCATGCGTCATGAAACGGAAAACTCCTCGCAAGAAAATTCAGTCGCATGATTCATTGAATGATCGCATGATACGAGCGCACGACGTCCGTCTTTGTCTTTTGAGCGGGTAGAAGAGGATTCAAATTAAACAAGTGAAGGACGTCATCCAGCCATCCAGGCAGCATGAGGCGACTATGATTAGGTCATACATCCATGAGCATGAGAGCACAGCCCAAGGATACCATACTACCCAACTGCAACGTGTTAAAAAAAGGTCAGACCCGGTGAAGGGAATTATTCAGGTAATACGAGTCATATGATCTATAATAATAAAGACAATTTTTTCAAATTTTATGCCAAAATTAACTGGCCATTTATTTTTTTTAGTTTTAAATTCTCCCCCCAAGCATCTTCATTAAACAATGTTATTTCATTTTTGCTTAACTTAAAATACTTGGGGAGGAATATTCCCCTCTTCACCCCACCGAATAAGATCGTCGCCAGCAGGCCACCAAAGCGACTACCCGACTCCTGGATTTCCTCCACGCAATACTCCTCCCCCTCCACTAGGTCCTCCTTCCTGAGGTACCTAACCCTCTCCTGGGCAAGGAGTAACTTGCTCCGGATTGATGTCCTAGGAGTCACGATGTCGGCGGCGAACCTACTGGCAACGTTGGTCGTAGTTGCGGTGGCGGCAGAGACGGTGGTGGTAGGGGTAACGGAACTCATCCTAGAAAAGAATTAAAAATAGTTGTTTTACATATTTAAATTATCATTTATTGAATAAAGTTACATATCATAAAAAGTATCACTACCTTAATTAGTATCTGAACTGCCAAATCCACTCACACCTCGACTAGTTGGTGAAAAGTGGTCATTGGTCGCAACAAAAATGACGTCTGTAGCAATATGTTCAAATATAATTTGACATATCCGATCCCCCCTGTTTACTATAAAATCCTCGTTGCTATGATTATAAAGGAGTACTTTAATTTCCCCTCTATAATTTCCATCGACTACCCCAGCGCCCACCTCAATTCCATTTTTTAATGATAAACCCGACCGAGACGCTAATCTTCCATAAAACCCCTTTGGGATCTCAAGAGATAATCCAGTTCTCACAAGACAACGCCCCCTTTTAGGAATAACATCATCCTGAATAGCAGCAATATCATATCCAGCCGAACAGTCATAACTAGATTCAGGAATGATTGCAAGCGGATGCAATTTCTTGATAGCAACAAGCATTCTACAGCATTTATGTCGAAGGAAAACAGAAGAAATGAGATTTTAGTTCATGCTAGTTATAATATTAATGATAAAATGCTATAAGAAGCACTAAATTTTAGACGAAAAGTATACTCACTTGATGGAGGAGATAGAGCTGACAGCGAGAAGATCTGGTGAGCTAACAGCGAGAAGATCTGGTGAGCTAACGAAGAGAGTTGATGGCGGGAAAAGCTGGTGGACTAATAGAGTTGACGGTGAGAAGAGCTGCTGAGCTGACGACAGGAGCTGACGACAGGAGCTGATGACAGGAGTTGATGACGAGAAGAGCTGGTTAGCTGACGACAGGAGTTGATGACGAAAAGAGCTGGTGAGCTTACGACGTGAGTTAACGGCGGAAAGAGCTGGTGAAGACGGTGCGATGGTGCAGGAGACGAGTCGATCTGCAGATGTGAGTGAATATCTCCCAACAAAACGAGCACTTATATACTGAATTAAGTGAAAGAAACCTTTGATTCACCAAGGAAGGTTAGTTTACTTACCAGCATTGTCCTTCAGAATCTGAATCTAGAAAGGTGTCCGAGGAAAAATAAGAACCCACTCGTTTCCGCTTCAAGGCACGGTGATACTCTAGATAATTAGAATAATTCTTGCGCCTTTTATGAGTATTGAAGGCGAACGTATACGATTCCCTTGAGTCAGAGGACGAATCATCTTCTGACGACGAACTTTCATGTCTGGTAAATGTAGATGAACAGTCCGACTTATCAATCAATGCAAACAGAGGCGTCCTAACACAGTTAGAGCACCAATAATCACTCCGCTGAATCACAGATTCCGTCTCGATTACATTTAAAACCGTGTGATGTATATATAGATATACGCTAAAGGGTTTAAACGGTCTAATTGATGATGCACACTTCAAACAAAATGTAGCTGCCGTATACTTTGAACTAAAACTATAGTGCATCAACGCCATGTGAAATGGGCTTCCTATATAAGACTGCATATCATAAAGAAAATCAAAAGGTCTATCCAGCAAAATTTGATATGCGTATGGTGTTAGACGCGTATTAAAATTAAACTCAATATTATTAATCTCCAATTCATAATCTAACATGGAATCATCTGACAAAGCCCCCAAACACCGTTTCCATAGGATTTTCCTATTACATTCTATATAATATACTAAATCGGTACACACTGTCTGCGGAAGACTGAGTTTATATGTATCCGTTTTTCTTTCCAAGCATGATGCCACTACTCTCAGACATAGAGTATAAAGGGGTGGTAAACCGATGAAACTAAAATATTTCTGAATATTATGTAGAGCATATGCAGAAGCATTTACTTCAGTAAACTGTGATCGGTTTAAACGTATAAAACGAGTCATAGTAGAGCTTTCAAAGCACATGGGAAAATGAAGTATAGGATTGAGTACATTTGATGTATTTATATGAACAAGGAAATGGATGCCGACTTCATTGTAAGGTTTTTTTAGTTCAATACAACACACCTCGTTGCGTGCGGCCGGTGATGGAGTGAAAGGATGGCTAACAGTCATCCGACTAAGGTTCACCTTCATCATTATAGCAATTGCATTTGAGTTCTCCCCCACACCACGACCTACATACGTATATCTAGGATGACTCATATAGAGGTTACTATAGAGGTCGTGTTCACCTTAGATACTCGCTTCGTCAGCGCATATTTTTTCCCCCACCTTCGACTTCTATTGAAGCGAGAAGTGAAAGGCATTAGACCTAGATCTTTCTGCTAGGCAAGACCGCACACACCTCGGTTAGTTCATAGTCGTCGTTCATGGGAACAAGTTCCAATCGCTACCCGTACGTGAGATACACTGAGTAAACTAATTTATCTATAAAACTCTACGGTGGAGAGAACATTTTCCATTTCCCATCGAGATTTCGAGAGATTCGGAAGAATTCCACAGAAGCTTTCATCATCTTCATCACCATCTACAGACATTCACAGTGAGTAAAAAACATTTTTTGTTTCGATTTTAATCTTTTAAAATATATTTGGATAGACTTATTCGCGGTATCGATTATCTTTACAGCACCCACTTTTCCGCTACCTTACAAAAAACATGCATTCAATCACAGAAATTTTAAATAATTTCAATTCTCGTCAGTTCACCTCACAGGAACTAGAACAGGCAATCATGAACATTCATCGACGTGTTGTTTTTGATAATGATGTTATAAATGATATGGAAACCTTCACACGGATGAAAGAGGCGCTAGACGAGGTAAAGGGTAGAAAATTTTGTAATTATTGCGAAGTGTACTACAACACAGATGAGGCTTTACAACACGAAAATACGAATTTGCACAGACAGAAGGTGACGAACCAACTAGGTCGAGGCTTTATTGAGGTGGAATCTGCTATCCGATCTAGACTTCAAACGTTCTGGATCACTCCAGAGGAGGATAAAGGTGGGGACGTAATTTCTTTCCTCGACGACATTAAAGAACAGGTAGCCGAGAAATTACTAGAACAGGTAATTGCAAAAAAATCGATTAAATTTAATCTTATTTTAATTTGTAAATTTCATAAAGGCAAGAGAGAGGAATTGGATGCATCTTTCAAGACAAACAATAGACGTCTCTTATCTGCGGATAATATGGGGGAAGTATTGAACGAGGCTTTTTCAAAATTGCTCAAGGAGAAGTCGGAATTCCAAGCAAAGGGGTCCGGATGGAGCCTTGCTAATGTAATTGGGTTAGAATTGCGTATAAATAAATATACGCCTTTTCGAGGATCGACGTATATAGAGCTACCACCTAAAATCAAAAACATTGAAGCTGTAATTAACGTGCAAAATGAAGATATATATTGCTTCAAGTATGCTGTTTGGGCAAAAAACGTAGCTCTAAAACCTCAACGGGTTTCAAAGTATAAGACGGAAGCCTTTCGTACGGGTTATAATTGGAACTGTATAGATTACCCTGTAGACTTGAAAGATATCCCCAAATTTGAGCGAGCAAACAATATTTCGATAAACGTTTTTGGTCTAACAGACAAAAATGAGGTTTACCCGATGAAAGTTGTCGATCTAGAGCTAGAAGATCACAGAGATTTGCTTTTTGTTACAAACGATGAAACTTCACACTTTTGCTGGATCAAAAATTTTAATAGATTGATTCGCTCGCAAATTACAAGATATGAGCACAGAATCCACATTTGCAAACGTTGCCTCACGCACTACAACGATGAGACCAAACTCGAAGAACATCAGGAGTTATGCAAAGGGAGTGGAACACCGAGTAAAATTGTAATGCCGGACGAGAGTGATAGCATTTTAAAATTCACTCACGTTAATTATTCCCTCCGAGTAGATTACGTCATATACGTTGACTTTGAATGCCTTCTCGAAAATATGAGCACTTGTGAACCCTCTTCACATAAGTCCTACACGAACGTGATACAAAAACACACACCATTTAGTTTCTGCTATATGGTAATCACACCTGACGGATGTCAAAGGCCTCAGTTATATCGAGGACCGAACGCAGCGCGTGTGTTTATTGAGCGAATGAAAGAAGAGGCGGATAAAATACGTGCTTTGTATAAAGATACCGTCCCCATGAACCCCCTCACTCCCGATGAGGAGAGCGTGTTTCAGGAGACAGTGGATTGTCACATTTGCGGGAAACAACTTAACGAGGATCGCGTGAGAGATCACGATCACTTGACAGGACGATTTAGGGGTGCAGCGCATCAGTTTTGTAACATGCAGTATAGAATGCCGAATTTCTTACCAGTCTTCATCCACAATCTTTCATCATACGATGGTCATTTCATTGTCCGCGAGTTAGATTATGACGAGAGGAGAATATTCGTAATACCAAATTCTGAGGAAAAGTACATTACATTCGCAAAGTCTGTCGATGACAATTTTAACATTCGGTTTATCGATACGTATCGGTTCATGTCTGCTTCTCTGGCGTCCTTGGTCTCAAATCTGAAGACTTTTAAATACACCCAGCAAACATTCAACGAGATGACACATTTGGTTACACGAAAGGGTGTTTATCCATACGACTACACTGATTCACTGGAACGATTAGATGAAACCTCACTTCCGGATAGAGAAAAATTTCATAATCGGCTCACAGGCGACGATATTTCAGAGGAAGATTACGCTCACGCTTCTAACGTTTGGGCATCATTCGAATGCAAAACATTGGGGGATTATAGTGATGTCTATCTTATAAGTGACGTCACACTTTTAGCCGACGTCTTCGAGAATTTCAGAGACGTTTGTTTTGATGCATACAAGCTTGACCCTGCGTGGTATTACACTGCTCCGGGGTTAGCTTTTGACGCTATGCTGAAGCATACAGAAATTGAGTTGGAACTTTTAACAGATTACGACATGCTCCTGATGTTTGAGGCAGGTATTCGCGGGGGAATATCACAATGCTGCAAAAGATATTGCGAGGCAAATAATAAATATTTGGAAAATTATGATCCCGAAGCTGAGTCTAACTTCATTACCTATCTTGACGCGAATAATCTCTATGGTTGGGCGCTCTCCAAGCCACTCCCATATGCAAATTTTCGATGGCTCTCCCCTATGGAAATTTCAAATTTTGAGGTCGCTAAAATATCAGATGAAAATGAAAAGGGATATATTTTGGAAGTTGATCTCGAGTATCCGCAGTCTCTTCATGATAGTCATTCCGATTTCCCGCTTTGTCCGGAAAACCGAGTACCACCCGGTGGAAAACATAAAAAGTTAATTACCACGCTCGAGGGTCGGACTAAATACGTTATTCACTATGTCAACCTCAAGCAGGCTCTTTCCCTTGGACTCGCTATGAAAAAGATACATAGAATTATCGAATTTAGTCAATCCCCTTGGTTAAAGACATATATTGACTTGAACACTAATCGAAGGCAATTAGCCACTAATGACTTCCAAAAAGACTTCTACAAGCTCATGAATAATTCCGTATTTGGGAAGACGATGGAGAATGTGCGAAAAAGAATTAACATGCAATTAGTGACTGACGAAAAAAAATTACAAAAGTTAATCAATAAATCGACATTTTTGGACAGAACGATTTTCAACGAGTCTCTGGTGGCCGTTCACATGCGAAAGGCGACTATCAAAATGAGCAAACCGATATACATAGGTTTCTGTGTTTTAGACCTCAGCAAGACATTAATGTATGACTTTCACTATCAGACAATGTTGCCAAAATACGGTAAAAACATCTCCCTTTCCTACAGCGATACCGATTCGTTTATTTACCAAATTTACACAAATGACATTAATGAGGACATATTAAGCAACCTGGATGCGTTTGACACATCAAATTACCCAAAGTCTCACCCTTGCTACTCTGAGAAGAACAAAAGGGTCATTGGGAAATTTAAAGACGAATGTAATGGTCAAATTATGACTCATTTCGTAGGTCTGAGAAGCAAACTATATTCCTTCAAGGTCGAGGGTGGAAAGGAAAAAAAGAAAGCCAAGGGTATAACTAAATCTGTCAAAGATAAATGTCTAAAATTCAACGACTACGTCCGTTGCCTGCATGAAAATTCCACAGAATTCAGAAGGATGACAGTCATTCGAAGTAATAAGCATGAATTGTACACGGTACAAATGAACAAAGTCACGCTAAACGCAAGCGATGACAAAAGATACATTTGCGAGGATGGGATTAATACTATGGCTTGGGGTCATTACAAAATTCCGCGAAAGAGAACGCATAGCGAGGCGTTTGGTAATGAAGATTTTTGATACTTATAAACACCCATTAGGCGCTATAATGAGATCAGTACCAATCATGACATTGGTCTGGAAACATCCTTTCACTTGCATCTGCGCAGGCCCTTCGGGGTGTGGAAAAACGACGTTCGTGACGAAATTCTTGAAAAATTTACCTTACATGATCGATAGTTCAATACATCAGATTGTGTGGTGCTGCAGTCGCGGAAGTGAACCAAGAATACGTACGAGTACACCAATTCAATTTCGAACCGAAATACCCCCTTTCGAAGAATTCGTAGGCGTGCCAACGTTGTACGTGCTAGATGATCTAATGAGTGAGGGAGCGTACAGTAAAGACGTATGCAAATTGTTCACAAGAGGAAGCCATCATTTTAACATTTCCGTGTTCTTAATCACGCAAAACATATTCTATCAGAGCCCGCAAGCGAGAAATATATCCCTAAATTCCAAGTATATAGTAGCATTTAAAAATCCTAGAGATCGACTACAATTCGGTCACTTGGCTCGGCAGGTCTATCCTGAAAAATCGCAAGAATTGGAAAGGGTATATAAAGAGGTGACGCAAGAACCATTCGGCTATTTGGTCCTAGACCTCGGACAGGACACGGACGAAAGGTTTAGATTCCGTACTAAAATCTTTCCTGAAGATAGGGTCACAGTAATCTACATGCCCGTGCATGATGAAAAGATTGGAGAACAATAATCATTTACTTCATGTGCTAAAATCTGCCAAACCAAAGTTGCGATCAGCTATAGTAAAAGCATCGGATGCGGAGTTGATTAAAGCCATCTCCGAATGTTGTTTGAATACGCTTGAACGTAGACATAAGATAAATAATAGGCTAAAGCGAAAACTATTCAAGCATCGATATACTTTGAGAGACTTGGCTTCGCGTGGTATTAGCATTAAAAAAAAAGCGCGCGCTTCTCGTACAGAAAGGAGGCTTTCTGCCAATGCTACTCGGATCCATATTGAGTGGTGTCATTGGTAGCCTCATTGGCGGAAAATGAGTTTGCGTAAAATGCTCGTAGTCGACCCTGAGGCTTTTGAGCGAGGTCAAATGAAGAGGAGATTAAATGCATTAGATGTTGAAATGAAAGCCGTCTTGGTGAAAAGAGGTGTGAAGGACGTAGACAAATGGCACATGTACAAGCGTGTGCTAGATAAATATCTGAACGCAGTTTCCGAGATTAAATCGCCCATTCATATACCGATAGTGAAATCCTTGGGTCAGAGCCAGTCACATAGAAGGTCACAGGACAGTGAGGAGGAGGAGACCCACGCACTGAGGAAATCGCTTGCCGATGTGAAACGAGCGAATGCTGATTTGGATAAGACATGGGAACGTATAGAGGGAAGACTAGACGCGGTGGGAAATCTATCGAAACAGCTAAAGAGAAGAAAAAGAAAGAGGCCAGAACGAAGCGAAAAAGAAAAGTCACCAAGAGCAATGCCGAGGCGAAGCAGTCGACAAAGGAAACCGAAAAAATTCGGAGACGAGTGGATAACGATATAATCGAGAAGGTGTACAATGATCCAGAACACTCTGCGGGTTTTTCCACTGTCGAGAAATTAAATCGAGCGACTGGAATTTCGAGAAAGACAATACGCGAGTGGCTAGATTCTCAAGACGCATACACACGCCACAGACCGATGAGGAAGAAATTCCCTAGAAATCGTTACATCGTATCATACATTGATGAATGCTGGCAATGTGATCTGAACGATATGCGAAGTTTGAAAAAATTCAACAGAGGACATTGTTATATTTTGACGGTGATTGATTTATTTTCGAGGTATGGGTGGGCGAGAGCTTTACGGAAAAAGAGCCCAGAGGAGGTAGTCGAGGCGTTTAATAATATTTTTCGCGAAAGAAAACCGCTAAAAATTCAAAGCGATAAGGGTGGTGAATTTGTGAATAGTAAATTTAAAAATTTCCTGTCGAAACGTGGTGTAAAGTTTTACACAACAAACAATCCAGACATAAAGGCCAGTCTCGTTGAACGTTTCAATCGAACTCTAAAATCAAAAATGTACAAGTATTTTACGAGATATTCAACGTACAATTACGTGGATATATTATCCAAATTGGTGAATAGTTATAATAATAGCGTACATTCCAGCTTAGGAGTTAAACCTGTTGAGGTGAATGAGAGAAATGCATTCTCAATCGCTAGTCGCACAAGGAAACCTCTTATTAGCAAAAATGTTAAATTTAAAGGGGGTGATTACGTCAGAATCAGTAAGGAGCGACGCCCATTTGCGAAAGGATATACGCCCAATTATACCAACGAAATATTTCAAGTTGAGGGTGTGAATCGGTCGAGGGAGATACCAACGTACAAGTTGAAAGATCTGAACGGTGAGGATATAAAGGGTAGTTTCTATGAGCAAGAGTTAGTGAGGGTTAACCTTTCCCCCGATACGGAATACAAGATTGAAAAGATTTTAAAGCGTAGGGGGCGGGCTGGCGATTTAGAATATTTTGTAAAGTGGCAAGGATACCCAAAATCATTTAATTCTTGGATCTCCGCTTCTTCGGTGCGTAAAATATGAACGAGTTTTACATTACGTTGCCTAGTGATAGTTCAAAAACATATTTTCCTCACAACACGATCTCACATTTCCGTACGAGATTATCGCACCGTCTCGATTTGGTAAATGGTGAATGGATGGTGGGTTTAGCCGAGATTTCATTTCCATCGATAGGGAACGTTTCAAAGGATTCTCTTGCTAGAGGTGTGAGACAAGGTGCAGCAGACGGTGATGAAGGAGAGGGTGCAGACATGATAGATGAAGGAGAGGAAGATAAATTAATAACATTAACTTCAGGATCGGTGGCTTTGCCACCAACTCCACATTCAACCCAAGCGCCCCCGAAATCTGTTTCTTCGTTGGATGAAAGATCCCAGGCGCTCCCAACCTCACCCAGTACCCTCCACCAATCTGAACCATCACCTCAGGCATTAGCGGGTGAGGTGGTTGTACGGTTAGACGATGGATATCTTTTTACTATCCCAAAGGGCGAGTACGAAAGCATTGCACGTGCATTCATAGATCCATTTCTTAATCTAAATCCTGTTCAGAGGCAGAAAGTTGTTAGCAGCATATCCATTTTTGAAGCAACCTTCAGGAATGATAGTGAAGGTCTGCAAGCACGATATGGTAGAGTACAAATTAAAACTAGGGATGTTAATTATGCTTTACTACCGGGGACATACGATTCTTTTAAGGATTTATTCAATGCAGTTATAAGACCATTCAAGCGTTCGAAACAAATGAGCATAGGTAAAGATATAGAACTTTTATCCAGATTTTTGAATGAATTAGATAAAATTGGAGTAGCAACTGTGGAAGAGGTAAACAGAATATTTCGGAAAGTAAAAAATGAGAATTTTAGAAGATTTTCGAGGGGTAGAAGGAGTGTGGATAATTCTCCCGTTAATATTTACGTTTATACCGACATAATTAAACCACAACTGGTGGGTGATTCTTTGAGTCGTTGTTTACGCATATTGAATGTGAAAATTGGTGGATATCAAACATTCAATCCCATTTTCTATCACCCAGTCGAAAAGAATAACATTGAAAGCATTGAAATTCTTTTGACAAACAAACTCGGAGATCCAATTCCATTTCGTAGTGGTGAGCAATCTTCCATCGTCGTATTGCATTTTATAAAAAAGGCGTAATATAAGTTTATTGATCATTGAGCGTCGAGATGGCTCCAGTGGCGGATCGATATTTGGCTTACTACCTAAAGCAGTCAGGTGGGGAGATTGGACCAATATATCGAGCATCGTATCGTGTGCAAAAGGGGCGGGGTATAGGAAATTTTCTTGCTGGCTTGTGGCGTTTTGCCAGACCTCTTTTTTACAGCGGGTTGAAGACGGTTGGTAAGGAGGCGGTTAGTGCCGGGGCGGCAGCCTTGAGCGATCTAGGAACAAAGCCTTTTAAAGAGATATTGAGAGGAAGATTAAACGAGGCGGGGCAGAACTTGAAGCGTAAAGCGGAGGAGAAAATAAAAAACATGAGTGGGGGTGGGGTGAGACTGGTTAAGCGTCCACGATTGAATAAAATAAAAACTAGCGTCAGGAAAAATAAAGGACATTCGCAGAGAAGGCGAAGAGGGAAGAAGGTCGTGCATAGTGATATTTTTTCCAACTAAGTCATGGCTGAGCATATGCTAACCTCCTTGGACTTATTCCAACCCAATCCACCCATTCAGACTAACATTTTATCAAAGCGACTAGTTTCCTATAAACCTATATCATCGCTGGATAATAGATCGGTGATTGAATTCGTGATTAAAGATTCCGGTGATGCCTACAAGGATTTGAATAGTATATTCCTCAGGTTGAGAGTGAAAATGTGTAAGGCGGACTTGACAGATTTTACGTCTAGTGATGCTAATCAACCTGGCGTTGTGAACAATATTCTCCACTCCCTCTTTGAACAGTGTAACGTTTATTTCAATGGGACGTTGGTCACTCCTTCGGAGGATAATTATCATTACAGGAGCTATATTGAGAATGCGTTAAATTATGGCGTCGATGCTAGCAAAACACATTTGAGGAACGTAGGTTGGGAAGTGGATACGGGGGATGATATTAATAAAACTAATAACAGCAATGCAGGTTACATAAAGCGAAAGTCGTGGTTCAACAACAGTGCCGAAGTTGAGCTATATGGTAAATTACATGTGGACGTGTTCAATCAGTCACAATTGTTGTTAGATCGAGTCGATATAGGAATCAGGTTGATGATATCAAACCCTGCATTTCATCTGATGGGTGAAGTGGTAGGAATAATGAGAATACTAGATGCGACTCTTTACGTTCGACATTTTGACATCAACCCTTCAATATTAGTAGCACACAGTAACATGCTGGAAAAAAATAATGCTAGATATCACTACAAACGTACGGAAATGAAATCTTTCACGATTCCTTCCGGTGGAAGAACTCTGAGCATTGATAATGCGATTGTAGGTCGAGTACCCAACACTATAATATTTGCTATGGTTGATAATGACTCGTACGCTGGTAGGGTTGAGAAAAATCCATTTGCTCTCTCTCACTATTCCCTGGAAACTTTTTCACTCTTTGTAAACGGTGTTCAGATTCCTTCCGAGGGACTGGAATGTAATTTCAGCAGTAAAAAGTATTGGGCGCGGGCATATGATACCATATTTTCAGGTAGTGGAATAAAGCATTATGATAGGGGTAATCAAATCACGTACGACATGTTTGGACATGGATATTTCATGCTAGTGTTCGATCTTACACCTGACGATTCGGGAAACGAAGATTATGTAAGTCTCGGAGATCGTGGTGTGGTGCGAATAGAGGCGAAATTCGAGAAAGAATTGACAAACACCGTAACGTGCTTGGTATTTGCAGAATACGATGCCTCGCTAGAAATTGATAAAAACAGGAACATTATCACAAATTATTAGTCTAGCAATGGATAGTGTACAGATTGATAGGTTATTGAATCCGCTGAAAATATTCCGCGGAGTCTACGCTTCCGATAAATTACCCCACTCTCCTATAAATGGCATATACGTAGTGAACTTAGATCCTTCATACTTACCTGGGTCTCATTGGGTGGCGATATATATTCTCAATGGTATAGCAGAGTATTTTGACTCATATGGATTGGTGCCTTTCGTTCCGGATATTATAAATTTTTTGAAACCTTTCGCTTGCACTCACAATCGGGTTCAGATTCAAAGTTTTCATTCTGACATTTGCGGAGAATACTGTTGTCTTTATGCAGTTAGTAAGTCGTTAGGATACACCCTACACAAATTCCTCACACAATTTCATCATACCATCCCTCACCTCAACGACTGCCGCGCTCTGAAGCTGTTTCACTTAACCTTCAACGAGTTGAGGAGTGAAAGGAGGTGTCATCCTGCGGCTCAGCATTGCTGCTCGAGAATAAATATCATGCTTCGGGGGGGAGAAACGTCATTGATGAGATAGACTCTCCGGAATGCATATCGTCACTTCTGTGTGTTTCTCTAAGGGTGGGGTGATAGAGCTGGCTGCAGTGGATATTGACTCAAATCGTCTGTTTTGGGGGAGTTTTAAGAAGAATGGGAGGCTTATAGCTGGTGGAAAAAAGCTGCGGTTACATGACCCGCTAAACTGTGAGGAGACCACCTTCGATCATGGATTCATCTCTCATGTGGAGCTTCTACCCGCCTTGGAGGCCATCATTGAAGGAGCAACCTCTCTGTATGCATATAGCGAAGCTGAGTGTGAGTTCCTCTCCGACCTAACAGACCGTACCTTCATCTCCTTAAAGAAAGAACTCCGTTGTCCAGCACCTGAAAAATGTTCCTTCCCCACCTTTTCCTGTCTGAACCCATGCCATAAGTTGCGTAACAGCACGTGCGCACTCCGAGATGCTCATTCCCTCGCTCAATGGATGCAATATAACCGCCTCAAAGCAGAAGTTGAGCCTTGCTCCAACGACTGTTCCCCCACCCCTCCTCCACCTCATCCCTCTTAAGTAAGATAATATCTCGTCGATCGTCAGTCATCATGCTGTCGCCATCGCAGAAAGAGTCCCCGCCCATTAAGAGGAAGAGACCGTCTGGACATCATCCCGTTCCTCGATCATCTTGTGATAGCAATAATTTACTGCTTCAAACAGTGTATTATCTGAATGGTGTAAATTCAAAAAGTGTTTGTGTGGGCTACGATCCCAGCAGAGACTTTGAACCAGTAGTGCAATTTAATCAAGCAAATAAGAAAAGTGTTATTGTTTCACACAGTGAATGGACTAATGTTATAAATTTGGAAAAATCAGTGAGTAATTATCTATATATTGGTTTAAAAGATCAGCTCTCTTCGAAGTGCTTGTCCTACGCAAATTACTTTGGGAAGCGACATTTGTCCATTAAAAATATTTTATCAAAGAGTTCATTTAATCTTAATGTTGATGAATGGGAAAAGCTGTTAAAACTCTCCACTCTGATAAATCTATTTCTTCGGAGACTTTCGGACAGCCGTGATAAGGTTAGACAATTTCTCGCTACCGGGTTATCTAACGAAAACACTGAATATGATCTGGAAAGATTGGAATTTGAGATGGCGCTCATGTTGAATGATGTGTCTGGTAATCAAAAGGTATAACTTGGTTGTACTTTGATTACATGAGTGTGTGCGTTGCAAAGTGTTTCTGACCTCTGGCACGAGGTAAAATTCTGCAAGTCAGAAACTCTTGTAATCTCTTGAACCTCTGGCGTTAGATGAAAAAAATCTCGCAAGTTTGAGAGATTACGTCATGAGTGCTATATCGAATTCCAAGGATTCACTAAAATTGATGGCGGATACATAGTCAAGGAATTAGCTATCATTAATGTGCAAACGAAATGTTGTAATGTGTGGCTTTTCAAATCGCCGGCAAGATTTCTGTACGCGAAAGACTCGTTTCGGTTAAAGAACAATTATCATGGTCTGAATGAATACTCTGGAGATGTAGATTATTCAGAACTGGAGAGTATATTATTTAAATACACAAATAAATATCAGTTTTTATTCACAAAAGATGTTAAAAAGTCGTTCTTGACTAGTCTTCTTCCCAAAGGTATTTGCATGGATACTTTGAAGTTATATTCTCAAAAAAATGTGCTATAAATACAATTGTTACAAGCTAGTTTATTTCTGTGTTAATAATGAAATATGTTTAAAAAAAATGAAATAAATTTTTGTAAAACCTATATGCAATGCGTTTCATTTATTGAATAACCCTTCCTCTTGAGGATATAATAAATGAAAATAATAATTTAATTACTTGATGGGTAATTTGAAATTTAGATTTTATCTGCTCAAATAGTGGAGATCGTTATTAAGTTAAATTTTCTAATTAGCAGAAGACGTCATTCTATAGACATTGAATTCAGAATCTCTACAGTGAAAAGATTTTTTCTTAAATGATTAAATAGTTCGTATTGATGTTTTAACTGTTTTCTGTGTTAATTTCCAACTAAAAAGTGAATTATCCAGATTGAATGTTATGACTCTGAATTGATATAATCTAATAGTCCACCTGGACACGTTGTATTAATGATTCTGGAGCGGGATGCTTCCAAAAAGCGTTTGTGGGAAAGTTATTTTGTGTTCCCGCCGCCACGACAAGGACAGTTCCATAAGCGACCGCTTGATGTCGTGGGGAGAGAGGGCGAGAGAGCAGCGGGAGAAAGCGATGTCTCGCGGAGCGAACTCTTCGCTCTGAACGCGTGAGAGAGTTGATGTGGCTCTCGAAGCGGAACGCTGATTCTCGCGTCTTATTAACTCGCGTGAAGGATTTTGAGGTTGGTGGAGATCTGTTTATCGTCTCTTAATCAATATATTTTTGATGGTGGAATCATATTGGTATATTTAATAGTATTATAATCTTAGAATTGGTATACTGCGACGTCATTTATCCCTTTCTTATGTTAGTTCATTAATTTCCCAATTACTTGTCTCTGGGACTTTCCTCAAATATTTCCCCCCATCAAGGAGAGTTGAGTCAGGAGGTAAAGTATACGGATCTTAGTTCGAAGCTGTCACATTGGTAATGATAACAATTCCCCCCTTTTGCTTACATAAAATTCGAATATCATGGTATTCGATATATCTTGGTATTAATCTGCTTTGTGAATAAAGCGAATTTTAGGACTTCAGCATAATACCATTCTGAAGTTCATCTATTAGTTAGATTTAAGATAAAAAATTCCGATAGCTTTTGGGGGCTATCGAAAATATATTCACCTGAGGTCAGCGATCCCGAGATGGAAGTTCTCTTGTTGAAAGCTAAGTGATGATTCCTGATGGACCGTATTTGAAAGCTAATCTTTCAAATGCTGGTATAGAGTAGCTCGCAGTACAGGCTTATATACTGCTAAGAGGGGTTGATGGTGGGAGTTAGGCGCCGTGGAGGGGGCATTATGTAAAAGGGTGTTGTCTAGTGAACTAAATTTCTCATTTACGTAACCGTATTCGGACATTTCCCCGGGCAGAGCTTTAATCTAACCACAGAGTGTAAAACAGAGCTAAAAGGAGTTATGAAGTACTTAAGATCCTTTGAATGTATTATCATGTCCACAATATGGCTAAAAGTGCTTGTCACTATTGATCACAAGAATAAAGTTTTACAAACCCGATCTGCAACTCTCGACATAGAGACGAAAAACATAGGTCATCTAATTGAGGAGCTGAAAGGTCTGAGAAGTAAATGGTGCAATCTTTATGCTGAAGCAAAACTAGTGGCAGCGAACATGACAGAAAGTATAGAATGTGAAAAGGACTTCAAGGAGAGAAGACTTAAGAAAAGAAAAATCTTCCATGACGAGACCAGAGATTGTGAAACCTCATCAAGATGTGATGATCAAACAGGACGTGGTGTAAAACATGAGGGGGAGAATTTCAGAATTAATGTTTTCTACAAACTTATTGACTCTATCATCGGGGGTCTTTCTCAAAGATTTCAATTTTCCGAAAAGATTAGTGACCTTTTTCAATGTCTTTGGACATATCATGATAAAGATGAAAATGAAATTGAAAAGCAGTGTTTGACTTTGTGTCAAACGTACAAAGAAGACATAGACACTGACATTTTCAATGAAATCAAACACCTGAAGTCAATACATAAGACTAACTTAGGAGAAACGTCATTCCAACCTTTGCAACTTTTGAACGCACTAAGGAAGAAAAAGTTGGACAGCTTGTTCCCAAATACATGTATAGCAATCAGATTGTTCTGCTGCATCCCTGTATCTGTAAGTCACCGTGAGAGAAGTTTCAGTATAATGAAAAGAATAAAAAGTGTCAATAGATCAACTATGAACCAAGACATGATGAACGATCTCAGCATCTTAGTCATGGAACCTGGTTTGGCAAGAGGCTTGAAATATGATGATATTGTTGAAGAATTTGCAAGAAAGAGGGCTAGAAGAGTTGTATTTTCATAAAGTAAAAAAGAAAAAGTGCCTACGTTTTATTATTGCTTTTTATAAAATGTTCAAGTTAATCCCAGTTTTGATAACTTATAATAAAATTGTAAAGTGTGTTGAACCGTCAAAAAGTTTTCATTTTGAAAATGTTTCCCCGTCCCTTTCCACTGAGATATGTTTATTTTACAAAATAAGTACATAGTAAATCAAATGATAATTCATGACAGTGTGAACGTTTCTTCTGCAGAAAAAGCAGATAATCAGGTGTCTTAGTTATAAAATAACCTGCAATTTCACAGTTCTCGTCTTAATCGAGTGAGGTGGGTTTACCGGGATTTAGGGGCCCGGACCACTCGGTTGCCCAGGGGCCCGAGAATCCTGTCACCGGCCCTGCAATCGGGTTCTCTAACCACCCTCCATGGCTAACTCCTACTCCTAAAATCAAGATGGTTAGTGCGAGCGTCCAAAGCAATGCGCCACTGCTGCTGAGCGCCAGAGTGCCTTCACAATGTTCCTGGGCAGCCACCCCGATGTTGTCCCCGTGTCTACACACGGGTCGAAGTCTTCTGCATCATGTGCTTGCGCTGTCGTTTCGTCTCTTCACGGAGACCTCAAAGCTAAACTAAAGCCCACTCTGCAGTGTATACACGGCGGAGCTTTCTGCTATGGAGATGGCTCTGTGTGGGATAGACAGCAGCAGAGGATCCTTTGCAATCTGCACAGATTCCTTAAATGCTCTCAACTCCATTTCCGAATACACTTATAGGCACTTAATTTGTCAGGAGATCCTGGCGGCGCTGTTCTCCCTTCAAAGGAAGGGAGGTACTCTCTTTTTTCTTTGGGTTCCCAGCCACATAGGAATTGTTGGAAATAAGTCAGCCGGTACAACTGCAAAGGATGCCCTGAATGAAGACAATCTCACGTTGAACCTGGTACCGTATGAAGACCTTCAGGCAAAACTGAGGAGTTCAGTCTTTTAGCGGTGGAAGGAGGTATGGAATGCCGTAGAAAATAGTAAGTTACACAGCGTCAAACCGGTAACGTCAGCGTGGCCCAAGTATGTCAGGAATCTTTGCCGGGAGGAGGTCATCATCACACGTTTGAGGATAGGACATAGTCCCCTGACTCACTCTTACCTCTGCTGTGAGGAAAGAACTCCACCTCGGTGTGAAGAATGCGACACTCCTCTCAGCATCAGCCATACCCTGTCAGGGTGTGATAAATACCGGGACGTTCGAAGGCGGCTAAAAATTAGGGGAGACCTAGGAAATCTGTTAGGGGATTACCATAATGATCTTGATCGCGTTACATCATTCTTAAAAGTTATTGGGCTCTTCTGGAAAGTGTAATTATAAAATGAAATGAAAATAGTTCTTTGTAAAAAGAATAGTGATTATTATATACACAATAACGTCAATTGGAAGGACAAGGATGCAAAATGACCTGTACGTCGACGCACCCTTAAACAACAATACAAATATTGCTACTACAACGTCTGAAAACTAATTTTGAAAAATACCAAACAATCCTTGCGTTCTAGGAAAGTCATCAACTTAATTGGGAGTATGAATTAAATGAAGATAATGACTTATTTAAATCAAGCCTCTTGGTGTGTCTGATGAATTTCTTGTGCTTGGTTGAAAATACTTTTCTCTCAACCATTTATGTGAAGAACTTTAACATTTACGACGCAGGTAAAAAAAAGCTATAGTCTTCGAATACGACTACAAATTTAATGAAATAACGTCAGTAACACTTTAAGCCAGTGTAGATAACATTGACAGCAATTAAATGATATACTTCCCGTATCAATGCGTTCTCCATGTCTGTTTCCTTATCACTGCGGCCGACAAAAACGATCCCTCGAGACAGTGAGAGAAGAAACTCAAACCGGGTTTGCTGGCGTTCATAGTCTCGTTGATCCTGCGGTTCGACTGGTCACGTTTCCGGCTTAAGACGGGATCATTGCTGTCCCTGGCATGGTGATGATACCACGGGTGGCACACCGTGAAAGCAAGCCGAATGAGAGGCGTCCCCTGGGCAGCGAGCTTAGACTTACCTCTGGTCCAAGAAGGGTGGATCGCAGAATTACTCGATAATTTGCTTGATGGTTGCCAGGGCTCTTAGAAGAGGAAAGGTTAAAGGTGAAGGGACCTTCGAATGGTAAGAAAGCTTGGTGAGGATGAGACCAAGGACGTTCTCGAAGGTGCCAAGAGAAATTCGCGGGAAGCAGACTCCATTCGAATTGCCTTTCGCACCATGCCGCAATCAGTGATGCTAAGAGAGGTTCAGTTTTTCGAATTTCTGTTTTCCACCTTAAAGAATGGTCAGCTCGTGGTAGGTGCACGCATTTCCTCGAACAAGTGAAGGGGGGGGACTATAAGAGGGTGTGCATTTAACCTATTCCTTGATGAGACATTAAAAACATAAAATAAACCTTTCTTTTAAAGTATACTGTATGAGGTGACTTTTCTCTCTATATATTTCTCGGAACCAAGAAAGGAAATGCATTGAAAAATATTCGACACATTTATTTTGTTTTTGACCTGAATTTCCCTCTCCAGATATTTACCCATATAAAGTCAAGGGTATTACAGGATTTATGAGGAAAACAAGTTCCCGATTAAACCTTACTCTTCAAATTGCCAAATTACAAATTATATTTATAAAGTTGTACGTCCATCTTCCTCCATTGAAACTGCTCTTTTACTGGCCCACAGGTTGTTCAAATCTCACTATCACTCCGTTAAAATGACGCAAATGCTGTGGAAATGCAATTATCTGTTATCTTTCCTCTTCTTTTTCCAATTTTGTCATTTCAGTAGCACGAACAATAAGATTTGTTTTTGTTTCTTCATTGTGAGACAATTTCTGAAATAGAAAATATTTGTGACTTTAATACCGTAAAAGTTGACACTAAATTAGTAAACTTAAGGCAAAGTATAAAGTAATGCAAAAAACGAAACGGAAAAAGGAGGAACCAACTACAAAATATTGGACCCCTCTGCGGGTTGGGGGATTGAGAACACTCCCGCAGTATCCCTGCTTGTCGTAAGAGGCGACTAAAAAGGGTGAGGACAAAACCCCGAAAACAAAGCCTGTGCCAGCAAGATTGAGCCCGGATAGTGTTGTAGTGTTGTGGGTCAACTGTCTGTGTGTGCGGCCATACCAACTGGCCTGCGATCCACCCGCATGTTTGCCGTGTTCGGAGACCCGTAAGGAGGAGAAGGGGATCCTGGAGGGTGAGGTCCTCTCCTCCAATACCCCTCTTAGGCCCCGGATTCTGTGTAAACGGGAGGTTAAGAGCTTGATCAATCGGCTTCCGATACGTTCGGTGGCGAGTGCCAGGGAGGTGGGGGTCTGCGTAGGGCGGTCGGAGGTGTATCGGGTTTGGTGGGCCCGTGCATCGAAGATTCAACCCCGAAACAGACAACCACCACCTCTACGGGTCCCCTCGGGTAGCCCTGGCTCCCGAATAAGTGGCTCCGTGGTGGATGGGGAGCCCGGGGGATGAAGTAGTAGTAGGTATGGAAGTAAGGTCTAGGTGAGAAATGGGTAAGGACAGTGTTGTCTGCTGTGGTCGCTGGCGAACTTAAGGGCGCGAAAGAATCTCGTGACGGATCTCTTTTGATCGAAACCAGCGACAGTATATGCAAAGCGGGGAACTATTGGAATTGAAAGTGCTTCATAGGATTCCTGGTTCTCGGTGGAGGTGCACGATTTTCTCAGCAGCAGTCGGGGGTCATTACGCACCATGAACTTTTACACGTTGAAGGCGACGAGATCAGAAGAGAGATGGCTGTTCAGGGGGTGACTGATGCTCGGTGGCTCGAAGTGTAATGGGAAAGTAATAGATACAACGCTCATTGTTCTTACTTTAGATTCCCCAACAAGGTATTTATAGGGTACGAATGTGACCATTGACCAGTGTGACCATTTATACCGGTATCCGTACGTTGCTTCCAGTGCCAACGCTTCGGCCACATCGCCACGCGATGTGAGGGCAAGGCCACCTGCCCGCGCTGCGGTCTGGACGCGCATGATGGAGCTGAGTGCACAAAAGACCCACAGTGCGTCAATTGCGAGGGTGCACACCCAGTGTACACTCGCGAGTGCCCTAAGCAAATCGAAGAAAGGAAGGTCACAGAGCTGAAAATTGTCGAAATAATTACCTATTTTGAGGCGCGGAAAAAGTATAGGGCTACGGTCGCCCCAACATTTTCTTAATCATTTGCCGAAGTTACCATGGAAATACAAGTTCCAAGGGTAAGCGTAGGCATTCAAACAGATCCCAAAAAAATCATAAAACCAATAGCCCCAGAAAAAGAATCGGTCAAGCAGGCTAAGGCCCCTAAACCGGCAAACAAGACGAATAATACAAGCGTGGGCTCTCCCAAAAAGGAACCCACGTAGTCCATCACCAGGTCCATCTGGACTGAATGTAAGTCGTCCGGAATCGATGGAAAAGTCTCTCCCGGACCGAAGGTCTCGCAACAATAATCGGCAGAAGAAACCGGATACGGCGCTGTTCATCCTATTGTTAATGCTACTGGATTTTAACAGTTTTTATTTTTATCCTTTACCTTTTTGATATTTACCATTCAATGGAATTTCAATGGTTTACCGGCATAAGGAGGAGCTAGCCGTTTTAATTCGAGATTTTAACCCCGTTGCGTTTGTCTCCAAAAGACTCATTTTAAAACTACAGACAAGGGTTCTCTGAGTGGTTTTAATGTTTTAGACTAGATGACACTAGTGGCCTCCGTGCTCAAGGCGGAGTGGCGATGGCTACTCTGGAGGCCCTTTACACCTCCCGAGTACAGCTGGACACTCCCCTCCAGGCAGTGGCGGTAACGTTGCATGCTCCGGAGACGATAACGTTATGCAACGTGTACGTTCCGGAGGGGGCTCCTGTCATACGAGAGTACCTAGAAGCCCTCATACAGCAGCTGCCAAAGCCCTTCATTCTCTTAGGGGACTTTAACGCCCACGATGCCCTGTGGGGAAAGGGCCCAGTGCAATAGAAGAGGCCGCATTATATCATCCTTCTTTGTAAACGATTTCAACCTATTCTAATTAAACAACGGGGAAAGAACTCGGTTCAATAGTTTATTCTGGTGCCTTTCCCACTATTGATCTATTAATGTTTTCGAGTAGTCTAATGCCTAAGTTCAATCTATCAGATCACAATGACCTCTGTGGTAGTGATCACTTACGCCTATTTATCTTTAAAGACAAGCATTTTACCAGAGACTTTATTAGACCAGCTAACTATTTAGTCCGTAAGGCAGAATGGTCAGTTTTTAAAACGTGTTTTGATTTTAATTTCCAAGTGAATCTCAATGGAGCACAAAACGTTGAAAGATAAACCAAAATCATCCTGGAAGCTGCAGATGTCAGTGTGCCCCGTTATAATGGAATCTCGACCGGTGTTTCCTGGTGGAATGAGGAGTGTGCTAATGCAATTAAGATGCGGAAAAAAGATCTACGAATATTTAACAAATTGTCCACGGAAAGGAACCTAGCCTCCTTTCGGCGATTGCGAGTGAAAGCTCGGAGGGTCGTGAAGCAGGCTAAGATGGAGTCACGGATGGAATTCGTGTCCGGCGTTAACAATAGGACTCTCATTAAGCAAGTGAGGCAAAGAGTAAAAAGCACACCTGGCTCCCGCGTTGAAAACTGTATCAACCATCTGAAATCTGTCTACTTATGGGACGTTACAGCAATAATAGCTATGACCGGGAATTCTCAAATTTTAAAAAAATGTATAGAATCGAAAACGACACGTTTTAGAGAGAGAGAGAGAGAGACACATGACACTGAGCCCTACAATATTCCATTCTCAATTGTGGAACTAACGTCCGCAATTACCGATTCCCGGGACTTATCTCCAGGTTTAGATGAGATCCACAACGCCTTCCTTCGGAACTTACCGGACACGGCGTTGCTGGATGTTCTACGGACGCTCAATCAAGCGTGGACTGAAGGAATTCTTCCTCAACCCTGGCGGGAATCTAGCGCACTATAGTCCTTGCCTAGTTATTCCTCCAAATGCTCTCTTGCTCAGGAGATACATTCCACCATGTCTTCCCTTAATAGTATAGGTGTAACTATTTACTTTGTGTGGATCCCTGGACATGCTGGGATAACTGGCTATAAAAACGGCGATTCTGCAGCCAAAGAAGCCTTGAAAAATCATCGGGATACACACTCGTCCAAGGCGAAGACCTCGGGGCCTCGTATTACGGGGCCTAGCTCTCGGGAGCAGCTATGGTCAAACTTGGCTGGAAACAAGCTACGAGCAATAAAGCCTGGGACATCAGCGTGGCCCACCTCCGTCGGGGGGAATCGCAGGGAGGGGGTCGCAGGCACCCGGCTGAGAATTGGGCATTGCAACCGAACGCAAGCACATCCAGCCCTGGTGCGACGAATGCGGTTCTCCAATCACTGCGTGAGACATCCTGACGGAGTGCGTCTGATATCAAGACACACGTAAAAAGATGAATATCTATCGTCATCTACGCAGAATACTAGTCGACTACGACGCGACGCTCCTATAAAAATATTACAATTCTTAAAGCATAAAGATCTTTTTAATAAAATATAGTTTACTCAAGAAAATGCGGAAATTTTTTAAATATTAATGTTATACAGACTAGCTAATGTTTTAATGCTTAAGAAATGGTGCAAAGTGACCTTAGGCGTCGATGCACCCTAGAAAAACTAATCCTATCCTACAAAGACATTGGATTCTTCTCTTGACACAAGGCATTGGACTTCTCGCTGTATCCTGTAGAGTGGAGGGACAACAATGTCAGGCTGACATAAGTGTTGCATACCTTCCGAGAGGCAAGTAAAAGAAAGTGAACAGCAGTTCGACTGTATCCTGCGAGTGGGAACTGGCAGCAGTTTTAGATGGCGAATGATCATGCGAATAATATCATGCGCATGACGTTCATGCGTCATGAAACGGAAAACTCCTCGCAAGAAAATTCAGTCGCATGATTCATTGAATGATCGCATGATACGAGCGCACGACGTCCGTCTTTGTCTTTTGAGCGGGTAGAAGAGGATTCAAATTAAACAAGTGAAGGACGTCATCCAGCCATCCAGGCAGCATGAGGCGACTATGATTAGGTCATACATCCATGAGCATGAGAGCACAGCCCAAGGATACCATACTACCCAACTGCAACGTGTTAAAAAAAGGTCAGACCCGGTGAAGGGAATTATTCAGGTAATACGAGTCATATGATCTATAATAATAAAGACAATTTTTTCAAATTTTATGCCAAAATTAACTGGCCATTTATTTTTTTTAGTTTTAAATTCTCCCCCCAAGCATCTTCATTAAACAATGTTATTTCATTTTTGCTTAACTTAAAATACTTGGGGAGGAATATTCCCCTCTTCACCCCACCGAATAAGATCGTCGCCAGCAGGCCACCAAAGCGACTACCCGACTCCTGGATTTCCTCCACGCAATACTCCTCCCCCTCCACTAGGTCCTCCTTCCTGAGGTACCTAACCCTCTCCTGGGCAAGGAGTAACTTGCTCCGGATTGATGTCCTAGGAGTCACGATGTCGGCGGCGAACCTACTGGCAACGTTGGTCGTAGTTGCGGTGGCGGCAGAGACGGTGGTGGTAGGGGTAACGGAACTCATCCTAGAAAAGAATTAAAAATAGTTGTTTTACATATTTAAATTATCATTTATTGAATAAAGTTACATATCATAAAAAGTATCACTACCTTAATTAGTATCTGAACTGCCAAATCCACTCACACCTCGACTAGTTGGTGAAAAGTGGTCATTGGTCGCAACAAAAATGACGTCTGTAGCAATATGTTCAAATATAATTTGACATATCCGATCCCCCCTGTTTACTATAAAATCCTCGTTGCTATGATTATAAAGGAGTACTTTAATTTCCCCTCTATAATTTCCATCGACTACCCCAGCGCCCACCTCAATTCCATTTTTTAATGATAAACCCGACCGAGACGCTAATCTTCCATAAAACCCCTTTGGGATCTCAAGAGATAATCCAGTTCTCACAAGACAACGCCCCCTTTTAGGAATAACATCATCCTGAATAGCAGCAATATCATATCCAGCCGAACAGTCATAACTAGATTCAGGAATGATTGCAAGCGGATGCAATTTCTTGATAGCAACAAGCATTCTACAGCATTTATGTCGAAGGAAAACAGAAGAAATGAGATTTTAGTTCATGCTAGTTATAATATTAATGATAAAATGCTATAAGAAGCACTAAATTTTAGACGAAAAGTATACTCACTTGATGGAGGAGATAGAGCTGACAGCGAGAAGATCTGGTGAGCTAACAGCGAGAAGATCTGGTGAGCTAACGAAGAGAGTTGATGGCGGGAAAAGCTGGTGGACTAATAGAGTTGACGGTGAGAAGAGCTGCTGAGCTGACGACAGGAGCTGACGACAGGAGCTGATGACAGGAGTTGATGACGAGAAGAGCTGGTTAGCTGACGACAGGAGTTGATGACGAAAAGAGCTGGTGAGCTTACGACGTGAGTTAACGGCGGAAAGAGCTGGTGAAGACGGTGCGATGGTGCAGGAGACGAGTCGATCTGCAGATGTGAGTGAATATCTCCCAACAAAACGAGCACTTATATACTGAATTAAGTGAAAGAAACCTTTGATTCACCAAGGAAGGTTAGTTTACTTACCAGCATTGTCCTTCAGAATCTGAATCTAGAAAGGTGTCCGAGGAAAAATAAGAACCCACTCGTTTCCGCTTCAAGGCACGGTGATACTCTAGATAATTAGAATAATTCTTGCGCCTTTTATGAGTATTGAAGGCGAACGTATACGATTCCCTTGAGTCAGAGGACGAATCATCTTCTGACGACGAACTTTCATGTCTGGTAAATGTAGATGAACAGTCCGACTTATCAATCAATGCAAACAGAGGCGTCCTAACACAGTTAGAGCACCAATAATCACTCCGCTGAATCACAGATTCCGTCTCGATTACATTTAAAACCGTGTGATGTATATATAGATATACGCTAAAGGGTTTAAACGGTCTAATTGATGATGCACACTTCAAACAAAATGTAGCTGCCGTATACTTTGAACTAAAACTATAGTGCATCAACGCCATGTGAAATGGGCTTCCTATATAAGACTGCATATCATAAAGAAAATCAAAAGGTCTATCCAGCAAAATTTGATATGCGTATGGTGTTAGACGCGTATTAAAATTAAACTCAATATTATTAATCTCCAATTCATAATCTAACATGGAATCATCTGACAAAGCCCCCAAACACCGTTTCCATAGGATTTTCCTATTACATTCTATATAATATACTAAATCGGTACACACTGTCTGCGGAAGACTGAGTTTATATGTATCCGTTTTTCTTTCCAAGCATGATGCCACTACTCTCAGACATAGAGTATAAAGGGGTGGTAAACCGATGAAACTAAAATATTTCTGAATATTATGTAGAGCATATGCAGAAGCATTTACTTCAGTAAACTGTGATCGGTTTAAACGTATAAAACGAGTCATAGTAGAGCTTTCAAAGCACATGGGAAAATGAAGTATAGGATTGAGTACATTTGATGTATTTATATGAACAAGGAAATGGATGCCGACTTCATTGTAAGGTTTTTTTAGTTCAATACAACACACCTCGTTGCGTGCGGCCGGTGATGGAGTGAAAGGATGGCTAACAGTCATCCGACTAAGGTTCACCTTCATCATTATAGCAATTGCATTTGAGTTCTCCCCCACACCACGACCTACATACGTATATCTAGGATGACTCATATAGAGGTTACTATAGAGGTCGTGTTCACCTTAGATACTCGCTTCGTCAGCGCATATTTTTTCCCCCACCTTCGACTTCTATTGAAGCGAGAAGTGAAAGGCATTAGACCTAGATCTTTCTGCTAGGCAAGACCGCACACACCTCGGTTAGTTCATAGTCGTCGTTCATGGGAACAAGTTCCAATCGCTACCCGTACGTGAGATACACTGAGTAAACTAATTTATCTATAAAACTCTACGGTGGAGAGAACATTTTCCATTTCCCATCGAGATTTCGAGAGATTCGGAAGAATTCCACAGAAGCTTTCATCATCTTCATCACCATCTACAGACATTCACAGTGAGTAAAAAACATTTTTTGTTTCGATTTTAATCTTTTAAAATATATTTGGATAGACTTATTCGCGGTATCGATTATCTTTACAGCACCCACTTTTCCGCTACCTTACAAAAAACATGCATTCAATCACAGAAATTTTAAATAATTTCAATTCTCGTCAGTTCACCTCACAGGAACTAGAACAGGCAATCATGAACATTCATCGACGTGTTGTTTTTGATAATGATGTTATAAATGATATGGAAACCTTCACACGGATGAAAGAGGCGCTAGACGAGGTAAAGGGTAGAAAATTTTGTAATTATTGCGAAGTGTACTACAACACAGATGAGGCTTTACAACACGAAAATACGAATTTGCACAGACAGAAGGTGACGAACCAACTAGGTCGAGGCTTTATTGAGGTGGAATCTGCTATCCGATCTAGACTTCAAACGTTCTGGATCACTCCAGAGGAGGATAAAGGTGGGGACGTAATTTCTTTCCTCGACGACATTAAAGAACAGGTAGCCGAGAAATTACTAGAACAGGTAATTGCAAAAAAATCGATTAAATTTAATCTTATTTTAATTTGTAAATTTCATAAAGGCAAGAGAGAGGAATTGGATGCATCTTTCAAGACAAACAATAGACGTCTCTTATCTGCGGATAATATGGGGGAAGTATTGAACGAGGCTTTTTCAAAATTGCTCAAGGAGAAGTCGGAATTCCAAGCAAAGGGGTCCGGATGGAGCCTTGCTAATGTAATTGGGTTAGAATTGCGTATAAATAAATATACGCCTTTTCGAGGATCGACGTATATAGAGCTACCACCTAAAATCAAAAACATTGAAGCTGTAATTAACGTGCAAAATGAAGATATATATTGCTTCAAGTATGCTGTTTGGGCAAAAAACGTAGCTCTAAAACCTCAACGGGTTTCAAAGTATAAGACGGAAGCCTTTCGTACGGGTTATAATTGGAACTGTATAGATTACCCTGTAGACTTGAAAGATATCCCCAAATTTGAGCGAGCAAACAATATTTCGATAAACGTTTTTGGTCTAACAGACAAAAATGAGGTTTACCCGATGAAAGTTGTCGATCTAGAGCTAGAAGATCACAGAGATTTGCTTTTTGTTACAAACGATGAAACTTCACACTTTTGCTGGATCAAAAATTTTAATAGATTGATTCGCTCGCAAATTACAAGATATGAGCACAGAATCCACATTTGCAAACGTTGCCTCACGCACTACAACGATGAGACCAAACTCGAAGAACATCAGGAGTTATGCAAAGGGAGTGGAACACCGAGTAAAATTGTAATGCCGGACGAGAGTGATAGCATTTTAAAATTCACTCACGTTAATTATTCCCTCCGAGTAGATTACGTCATATACGTTGACTTTGAATGCCTTCTCGAAAATATGAGCACTTGTGAACCCTCTTCACATAAGTCCTACACGAACGTGATACAAAAACACACACCATTTAGTTTCTGCTATATGGTAATCACACCTGACGGATGTCAAAGGCCTCAGTTATATCGAGGACCGAACGCAGCGCGTGTGTTTATTGAGCGAATGAAAGAAGAGGCGGATAAAATACGTGCTTTGTATAAAGATACCGTCCCCATGAACCCCCTCACTCCCGATGAGGAGAGCGTGTTTCAGGAGACAGTGGATTGTCACATTTGCGGGAAACAACTTAACGAGGATCGCGTGAGAGATCACGATCACTTGACAGGACGATTTAGGGGTGCAGCGCATCAGTTTTGTAACATGCAGTATAGAATGCCGAATTTCTTACCAGTCTTCATCCACAATCTTTCATCATACGATGGTCATTTCATTGTCCGCGAGTTAGATTATGACGAGAGGAGAATATTCGTAATACCAAATTCTGAGGAAAAGTACATTACATTCGCAAAGTCTGTCGATGACAATTTTAACATTCGGTTTATCGATACGTATCGGTTCATGTCTGCTTCTCTGGCGTCCTTGGTCTCAAATCTGAAGACTTTTAAATACACCCAGCAAACATTCAACGAGATGACACATTTGGTTACACGAAAGGGTGTTTATCCATACGACTACACTGATTCACTGGAACGATTAGATGAAACCTCACTTCCGGATAGAGAAAAATTTCATAATCGGCTCACAGGCGACGATATTTCAGAGGAAGATTACGCTCACGCTTCTAACGTTTGGGCATCATTCGAATGCAAAACATTGGGGGATTATAGTGATGTCTATCTTATAAGTGACGTCACACTTTTAGCCGACGTCTTCGAGAATTTCAGAGACGTTTGTTTTGATGCATACAAGCTTGACCCTGCGTGGTATTACACTGCTCCGGGGTTAGCTTTTGACGCTATGCTGAAGCATACAGAAATTGAGTTGGAACTTTTAACAGATTACGACATGCTCCTGATGTTTGAGGCAGGTATTCGCGGGGGAATATCACAATGCTGCAAAAGATATTGCGAGGCAAATAATAAATATTTGGAAAATTATGATCCCGAAGCTGAGTCTAACTTCATTACCTATCTTGACGCGAATAATCTCTATGGTTGGGCGCTCTCCAAGCCACTCCCATATGCAAATTTTCGATGGCTCTCCCCTATGGAAATTTCAAATTTTGAGGTCGCTAAAATATCAGATGAAAATGAAAAGGGATATATTTTGGAAGTTGATCTCGAGTATCCGCAGTCTCTTCATGATAGTCATTCCGATTTCCCGCTTTGTCCGGAAAACCGAGTACCACCCGGTGGAAAACATAAAAAGTTAATTACCACGCTCGAGGGTCGGACTAAATACGTTATTCACTATGTCAACCTCAAGCAGGCTCTTTCCCTTGGACTCGCTATGAAAAAGATACATAGAATTATCGAATTTAGTCAATCCCCTTGGTTAAAGACATATATTGACTTGAACACTAATCGAAGGCAATTAGCCACTAATGACTTCCAAAAAGACTTCTACAAGCTCATGAATAATTCCGTATTTGGGAAGACGATGGAGAATGTGCGAAAAAGAATTAACATGCAATTAGTGACTGACGAAAAAAAATTACAAAAGTTAATCAATAAATCGACATTTTTGGACAGAACGATTTTCAACGAGTCTCTGGTGGCCGTTCACATGCGAAAGGCGACTATCAAAATGAGCAAACCGATATACATAGGTTTCTGTGTTTTAGACCTCAGCAAGACATTAATGTATGACTTTCACTATCAGACAATGTTGCCAAAATACGGTAAAAACATCTCCCTTTCCTACAGCGATACCGATTCGTTTATTTACCAAATTTACACAAATGACATTAATGAGGACATATTAAGCAACCTGGATGCGTTTGACACATCAAATTACCCAAAGTCTCACCCTTGCTACTCTGAGAAGAACAAAAGGGTCATTGGGAAATTTAAAGACGAATGTAATGGTCAAATTATGACTCATTTCGTAGGTCTGAGAAGCAAACTATATTCCTTCAAGGTCGAGGGTGGAAAGGAAAAAAAGAAAGCCAAGGGTATAACTAAATCTGTCAAAGATAAATGTCTAAAATTCAACGACTACGTCCGTTGCCTGCATGAAAATTCCACAGAATTCAGAAGGATGACAGTCATTCGAAGTAATAAGCATGAATTGTACACGGTACAAATGAACAAAGTCACGCTAAACGCAAGCGATGACAAAAGATACATTTGCGAGGATGGGATTAATACTATGGCTTGGGGTCATTACAAAATTCCGCGAAAGAGAACGCATAGCGAGGCGTTTGGTAATGAAGATTTTTGATACTTATAAACACCCATTAGGCGCTATAATGAGATCAGTACCAATCATGACATTGGTCTGGAAACATCCTTTCACTTGCATCTGCGCAGGCCCTTCGGGGTGTGGAAAAACGACGTTCGTGACGAAATTCTTGAAAAATTTACCTTACATGATCGATAGTTCAATACATCAGATTGTGTGGTGCTGCAGTCGCGGAAGTGAACCAAGAATACGTACGAGTACACCAATTCAATTTCGAACCGAAATACCCCCTTTCGAAGAATTCGTAGGCGTGCCAACGTTGTACGTGCTAGATGATCTAATGAGTGAGGGAGCGTACAGTAAAGACGTATGCAAATTGTTCACAAGAGGAAGCCATCATTTTAACATTTCCGTGTTCTTAATCACGCAAAACATATTCTATCAGAGCCCGCAAGCGAGAAATATATCCCTAAATTCCAAGTATATAGTAGCATTTAAAAATCCTAGAGATCGACTACAATTCGGTCACTTGGCTCGGCAGGTCTATCCTGAAAAATCGCAAGAATTGGAAAGGGTATATAAAGAGGTGACGCAAGAACCATTCGGCTATTTGGTCCTAGACCTCGGACAGGACACGGACGAAAGGTTTAGATTCCGTACTAAAATCTTTCCTGAAGATAGGGTCACAGTAATCTACATGCCCGTGCATGATGAAAAGATTGGAGAACAATAATCATTTACTTCATGTGCTAAAATCTGCCAAACCAAAGTTGCGATCAGCTATAGTAAAAGCATCGGATGCGGAGTTGATTAAAGCCATCTCCGAATGTTGTTTGAATACGCTTGAACGTAGACATAAGATAAATAATAGGCTAAAGCGAAAACTATTCAAGCATCGATATACTTTGAGAGACTTGGCTTCGCGTGGTATTAGCATTAAAAAAAAAGCGCGCGCTTCTCGTACAGAAAGGAGGCTTTCTGCCAATGCTACTCGGATCCATATTGAGTGGTGTCATTGGTAGCCTCATTGGCGGAAAATGAGTTTGCGTAAAATGCTCGTAGTCGACCCTGAGGCTTTTGAGCGAGGTCAAATGAAGAGGAGATTAAATGCATTAGATGTTGAAATGAAAGCCGTCTTGGTGAAAAGAGGTGTGAAGGACGTAGACAAATGGCACATGTACAAGCGTGTGCTAGATAAATATCTGAACGCAGTTTCCGAGATTAAATCGCCCATTCATATACCGATAGTGAAATCCTTGGGTCAGAGCCAGTCACATAGAAGGTCACAGGACAGTGAGGAGGAGGAGACCCACGCACTGAGGAAATCGCTTGCCGATGTGAAACGAGCGAATGCTGATTTGGATAAGACATGGGAACGTATAGAGGGAAGACTAGACGCGGTGGGAAATCTATCGAAACAGCTAAAGAGAAGAAAAAGAAAGAGGCCAGAACGAAGCGAAAAAGAAAAGTCACCAAGAGCAATGCCGAGGCGAAGCAGTCGACAAAGGAAACCGAAAAAATTCGGAGACGAGTGGATAACGATATAATCGAGAAGGTGTACAATGATCCAGAACACTCTGCGGGTTTTTCCACTGTCGAGAAATTAAATCGAGCGACTGGAATTTCGAGAAAGACAATACGCGAGTGGCTAGATTCTCAAGACGCATACACACGCCACAGACCGATGAGGAAGAAATTCCCTAGAAATCGTTACATCGTATCATACATTGATGAATGCTGGCAATGTGATCTGAACGATATGCGAAGTTTGAAAAAATTCAACAGAGGACATTGTTATATTTTGACGGTGATTGATTTATTTTCGAGGTATGGGTGGGCGAGAGCTTTACGGAAAAAGAGCCCAGAGGAGGTAGTCGAGGCGTTTAATAATATTTTTCGCGAAAGAAAACCGCTAAAAATTCAAAGCGATAAGGGTGGTGAATTTGTGAATAGTAAATTTAAAAATTTCCTGTCGAAACGTGGTGTAAAGTTTTACACAACAAACAATCCAGACATAAAGGCCAGTCTCGTTGAACGTTTCAATCGAACTCTAAAATCAAAAATGTACAAGTATTTTACGAGATATTCAACGTACAATTACGTGGATATATTATCCAAATTGGTGAATAGTTATAATAATAGCGTACATTCCAGCTTAGGAGTTAAACCTGTTGAGGTGAATGAGAGAAATGCATTCTCAATCGCTAGTCGCACAAGGAAACCTCTTATTAGCAAAAATGTTAAATTTAAAGGGGGTGATTACGTCAGAATCAGTAAGGAGCGACGCCCATTTGCGAAAGGATATACGCCCAATTATACCAACGAAATATTTCAAGTTGAGGGTGTGAATCGGTCGAGGGAGATACCAACGTACAAGTTGAAAGATCTGAACGGTGAGGATATAAAGGGTAGTTTCTATGAGCAAGAGTTAGTGAGGGTTAACCTTTCCCCCGATACGGAATACAAGATTGAAAAGATTTTAAAGCGTAGGGGGCGGGCTGGCGATTTAGAATATTTTGTAAAGTGGCAAGGATACCCAAAATCATTTAATTCTTGGATCTCCGCTTCTTCGGTGCGTAAAATATGAACGAGTTTTACATTACGTTGCCTAGTGATAGTTCAAAAACATATTTTCCTCACAACACGATCTCACATTTCCGTACGAGATTATCGCACCGTCTCGATTTGGTAAATGGTGAATGGATGGTGGGTTTAGCCGAGATTTCATTTCCATCGATAGGGAACGTTTCAAAGGATTCTCTTGCTAGAGGTGTGAGACAAGGTGCAGCAGACGGTGATGAAGGAGAGGGTACAGACATGATAGATGAAGGAGAGGAAGATAAATTAATAACATTAACTTCAGGATCGGTGGCTTTGCCACCAACTCCACATTCAACCCAAGCGCCCCCGAAATCTGTTTCTTCGTTGGATGAAAGATCCCAGGCGCTCCCAACCTCACCCAGTACCCTCCACCAATCTGAACCATCACCTCAGGCATTAGCGGGTGAGGTGGTTGTACGGTTAGACGATGGATATCTTTTTACTATCCCAAAGGGCGAGTACGAAAGCATTGCACGTGCATTCATAGATCCATTTCTTAATCTAAATCCTGTTCAGAGGCAGAAAGTTGTTAGCAGCATATCCATTTTTGAAGCAACCTTCAGGAATGATAGTGAAGGTCTGCAAGCACGATATGGTAGAGTACAAATTAAAACTAGGGATGTTAATTATGCTTTACTACCGGGGACATACGATTCTTTTAAGGATTTATTCAATGCAGTTATAAGACCATTCAAGCGTTCGAAACAAATGAGCATAGGTAAAGATATAGAACTTTTATCCAGATTTTTGAATGAATTAGATAAAATTGGAGTAGCAACTGTGGAAGAGGTAAACAGAATATTTCGGAAAGTAAAAAATGAGAATTTTAGAAGATTTTCGAGGGGTAGAAGGAGTGTGGATAATTCTCCCGTTAATATTTACGTTTATACCGACATAATTAAACCACAACTGGTGGGTGATTCTTTGAGTCGTTGTTTACGCATATTGAATGTGAAAATTGGTGGATATCAAACATTCAATCCCATTTTCTATCACCCAGTCGAAAAGAATAACATTGAAAGCATTGAAATTCTTTTGACAAACAAACTCGGAGATCCAATTCCATTTCGTAGTGGTGAGCAATCTTCCATCGTCGTATTGCATTTTATAAAAAAGGCGTAATATAAGTTTATTGATCATTGAGCGTCGAGATGGCTCCAGTGGCGGATCGATATTTGGCTTACTACCTAAAGCAGTCAGGTGGGGAGATTGGACCAATATATCGAGCATCGTATCGTGTGCAAAAGGGGCGGGGTATAGGAAATTTTCTTGCTGGCTTGTGGCGTTTTGCCAGACCTCTTTTTTACAGCGGGTTGAAGACGGTTGGTAAGGAGGCGGTTAGTGCCGGGGCGGCAGCCTTGAGCGATCTAGGAACAAAGCCTTTTAAAGAGATATTGAGAGGAAGATTAAACGAGGCGGGGCAGAACTTGAAGCGTAAAGCGGAGGAGAAAATAAAAAACATGAGTGGGGGTGGGGTGAGACTGGTTAAGCGTCCACGATTGAATAAAATAAAAACTAGCGTCAGGAAAAATAAAGGACATTCGCAGAGAAGGCGAAGAGGGAAGAAGGTCGTGCATAGTGATATTTTTTCCAACTAAGTCATGGCTGAGCATATGCTAACCTCCTTGGACTTATTCCAACCCAATCCACCCATTCAGACTAACATTTTATCAAAGCGACTAGTTTCCTATAAACCTATATCATCGCTGGATAATAGATCGGTGATTGAATTCGTGATTAAAGATTCCGGTGATGCCTACAAGGATTTGAATAGTATATTCCTCAGGTTGAGAGTGAAAATGTGTAAGGCGGACTTGACAGATTTTACGTCTAGTGATGCTAATCAACCTGGCGTTGTGAACAATATTCTCCACTCCCTCTTTGAACAGTGTAACGTTTATTTCAATGGGACGTTGGTCACTCCTTCGGAGGATAATTATCATTACAGGAGCTATATTGAGAATGCGTTAAATTATGGCGTCGATGCTAGCAAAACACATTTGAGGAACGTAGGTTGGGAAGTGGATACGGGGGATGATATTAATAAAACTAATAACAGCAATGCAGGTTACATAAAGCGAAAGTCGTGGTTCAACAACAGTGCCGAAGTTGAGCTATATGGTAAATTACATGTGGACGTGTTCAATCAGTCACAATTGTTGTTAGATCGAGTCGATATAGGAATCAGGTTGATGATATCAAACCCTGCATTTCATCTGATGGGTGAAGTGGTAGGAATAATGAGAATACTAGATGCGACTCTTTACGTTCGACATTTTGACATCAACCCTTCAATATTAGTAGCACACAGTAACATGCTGGAAAAAAATAATGCTAGATATCACTACAAACGTACGGAAATGAAATCTTTCACGATTCCTTCCGGTGGAAGAACTCTGAGCATTGATAATGCGATTGTAGGTCGAGTACCCAACACTATAATATTTGCTATGGTTGATAATGACTCGTACGCTGGTAGGGTTGAGAAAAATCCATTTGCTCTCTCTCACTATTCCCTGGAAACTTTTTCACTCTTTGTAAACGGTGTTCAGATTCCTTCCGAGGGACTGGAATGTAATTTCAGCAGTAAAAAGTATTGGGCGCGGGCATATGATACCATATTTTCAGGTAGTGGAATAAAGCATTATGATAGGGGTAATCAAATCACGTACGACATGTTTGGACATGGATATTTCATGCTAGTGTTCGATCTTACACCTGACGATTCGGGAAACGAAGATTATGTAAGTCTCGGAGATCGTGGTGTGGTGCGAATAGAGGCGAAATTCGAGAAAGAATTGACAAACACCGTAACGTGCTTGGTATTTGCAGAATACGATGCCTCGCTAGAAATTGATAAAAACAGGAACATTATCACAAATTATTAGTCTAGCAATGGATAGTGTACAGATTGATAGGTTATTGAATCCGCTGAAAATATTCCGCGGAGTCTACGCTTCCGATAAATTACCCCACTCTCCTATAAATGGCATATACGTAGTGAACTTAGATCCTTCATACTTACCTGGGTCTCATTGGGTGGCGATATATATTCTCAATGGTATAGCAGAGTATTTTGACTCATATGGATTGGTGCCTTTCGTTCCGGATATTATAAATTTTTTGAAACCTTTCGCTTGCACTCACAATCGGGTTCAGATTCAAAGTTTTCATTCTGACATTTGCGGAGAATACTGTTGTCTTTATGCAGTTAGTAAGTCGTTAGGATACACCCTACACAAATTCCTCACACAATTTCATCATACCATCCCTCACCTCAACGACTGCCGCGCTCTGAAGCTGTTTCACTTAACCTTCAACGAGTTGAGGAGTGAAAGGAGGTGTCATCCTGCGGCTCAGCATTGCTGCTCGAGAATAAATATCATGCTTCGGGGGGGAGAAACGTCATTGATGAGATAGACTCTCCGGAATGCATATCGTCACTTCTGTGTGTTTCTCTAAGGGTGGGGTGATAGAGCTGGCTGCAGTGGATATTGACTCAAATCGTCTGTTTTGGGGGAGTTTTAAGAAGAATGGGAGGCTTATAGCTGGTGGAAAAAAGCTGCGGTTACATGACCCGCTAAACTGTGAGGAGACCACCTTCGATCATGGATTCATCTCTCATGTGGAGCTTCTACCCGCCTTGGAGGCCATCATTGAAGGAGCAACCTCTCTGTATGCATATAGCGAAGCTGAGTGTGAGTTCCTCTCCGACCTAACAGACCGTACCTTCATCTCCTTAAAGAAAGAACTCCGTTGTCCAGCACCTGAAAAATGTTCCTTCCCCACCTTTTCCTGTCTGAACCCATGCCATAAGTTGCGTAACAGCACGTGCGCACTCCGAGATGCTCATTCCCTCGCTCAATGGATGCAATATAACCGCCTCAAAGCAGAAGTTGAGCCTTGCTCCAACGACTGTTCCCCCACCCCTCCTCCACCTCATCCCTCTTAAGTAAGATAATATCTCGTCGATCGTCAGTCATCATGCTGTCGCCATCGCAGAAAGAGTCCCCGCCCATTAAGAGGAAGAGACCGTCTGGACATCATCCCGTTCCTCGATCATCTTGTGATAGCAATAATTTACTGCTTCAAACAGTGTATTATCTGAATGGTGTAAATTCAAAAAGTGTTTGTGTGGGCTACGATCCCAGCAGAGACTTTGAACCAGTAGTGCAATTTAATCAAGCAAATAAGAAAAGTGTTATTGTTTCACACAGTGAATGGACTAATGTTATAAATTTGGAAAAATCAGTGAGTAATTATCTATATATTGGTTTAAAAGATCAGCTCTCTTCGAAGTGCTTGTCCTACGCAAATTACTTTGGGAAGCGACATTTGTCCATTAAAAATATTTTATCAAAGAGTTCATTTAATCTTAATGTTGATGAATGGGAAAAGCTGTTAAAACTCTCCACTCTGATAAATCTATTTCTTCGGAGACTTTCGGACAGCCGTGATAAGGTTAGACAATTTCTCGCTACCGGGTTATCTAACGAAAACACTGAATATGATCTGGAAAGATTGGAATTTGAGATGGCGCTCATGTTGAATGATGTGTCTGGTAATCAAAAGGTATAACTTGGTTGTACTTTGATTACATGAGTGTGTGCGTTGCAAAGTGTTTCTGACCTCTGGCACGAGGTAAAATTCTGCAAGTCAGAAACTCTTGTAATCTCTTGAACCTCTGGCGTTAGATGAAAAAAATCTCGCAAGTTTGAGAGATTACGTCATGAGTGCTATATCGAATTCCAAGGATTCACTAAAATTGATGGCGGATACATAGTCAAGGAATTAGCTATCATTAATGTGCAAACGAAATGTTGTAATGTGTGGCTTTTCAAATCGCCGGCAAGATTTCTGTACGCGAAAGACTCGTTTCGGTTAAAGAACAATTATCATGGTCTGAATGAATACTCTGGAGATGTAGATTATTCAGAACTGGAGAGTATATTATTTAAATACACAAATAAATATCAGTTTTTATTCACAAAAGATGTTAAAAAGTCGTTCTTGACTAGTCTTCTTCCCAAAGGTATTTGCATGGATACTTTGAAGTTATATTCTCAAAAAAATGTGCTATAAATACAATTGTTACAAGCTAGTTTATTTCTGTGTTAATAATGAAATATGTTTAAAAAAAATGAAATAAATTTTTGTAAAACCTATATGCAATGCGTTTCATTTATTGAATAACCCTTCCTCTTGAGGATATAATAAATGAAAATAATAATTTAATTACTTGATGGGTAATTTGAAATTTAGATTTTATCTGCTCAAATAGTGGAGATCGTTATTAAGTTAAATTTTCTAATTAGCAGAAGACGTCATTCTATAGACATTGAATTCAGAATCTCTACAGTGAAAAGATTTTTTCTTAAATGATTAAATAGTTCGTATTGATGTTTTAACTGTTTTCTGTGTTAATTTCCAACTAAAAAGTGAATTATCCAGATTGAATGTTATGACTCTGAATTGATATAATCTAATAGTCCACCTGGACACGTTGTATTAATGATTCTGGAGCGGGATGCTTCCAAAAAGCGTTTGTGGGAAAGTTATTTTGTGTTCCCGCCGCCACGACAAGGACAGTTCCATAAGCGACCGCTTGATGTCGTGGGGAGAGAGGGCGAGAGAGCAGCGGGAGAAAGCGATGTCTCGCGGAGCGAACTCTTCGCTCTGAACGCGTGAGAGAGTTGATGTGGCTCTCGAAGCGGAACGCTGATTCTCGCGTCTTATTAACTCGCGTGAAGGATTTTGAGGTTGGTGGAGATCTGTTTATCGTCTCTTAATCAATATATTTTTGATGGTGGAATCATATTGGTATATTTAATAGTATTATAATCTTAGAATTGGTATACTGCGACGTCATTTATCCCTTTCTTATGTTAGTTCATTAATTTCCCAATTACTTGTCTCTGGGACTTTCCTCAAATATTTCCCCCCATCAAGGAGAGTTGAGTCAGGAGGTAAAGTATACGGATCTTAGTTCGAAGCTGTCACATTGGTAATGATAACAATTCCCCCCTTTTGCTTACATAAAATTCGAATATCATGGTATTCGATATATCTTGGTATTAATCTGCTTTGTGAATAAAGCGAATTTTAGGACTTCAGCATAATACCATTCTGAAGTTCATCTATTAGTTAGATTTAAGATAAAAAATTCCGATAGCTTTTGGGGGCTATCGAAAATATATTCACCTGAGGTCAGCGATCCCGAGATGGAAGTTCTCTTGTTGAAAGCTAAGTGATGATTCCTGATGGACCGTATTTGAAAGCTAATCTTTCAAATGCTGGTATAGAGTAGCTCGCAGTACAGGCTTATATACTGCTAAGAGGGGTTGATGGTGGGAGTTAGGCGCCGTGGAGGGGGCATTATGTAAAAGGGTGTTGTCTAGTGAACTAAATTTCTCATTTACGTAACCGTATTCGGACATTTCCCCGGGCAGAGCTTTAATCTAACCACAGAGTGTAAAACAGAGCTAAAAGGAGTTATGAAGTACTTAAGATCCTTTGAATGTATTATCATGTCCACAATATGGCTAAAAGTGCTTGTCACTATTGATCACAAGAATAAAGTTTTACAAACCCGATCTGCAACTCTCGACATAGAGACGAAAAACATAGGTCATCTAATTGAGGAGCTGAAAGGTCTGAGAAGTAAATGGTGCAATCTTTATGCTGAAGCAAAACTAGTGGCAGCGAACATGACAGAAAGTATAGAATGTGAAAAGGACTTCAAGGAGAGAAGACTTAAGAAAAGAAAAATCTTCCATGACGAGACCAGAGATTGTGAAACCTCATCAAGATGTGATGATCAAACAGGACGTGGTGTAAAACATGAGGGGGAGAATTTCAGAATTAATGTTTTCTACAAACTTATTGACTCTATCATCGGGGGTCTTTCTCAAAGATTTCAATTTTCCGAAAAGATTAGTGACCTTTTTCAATGTCTTTGGACATATCATGATAAAGATGAAAATGAAATTGAAAAGCAGTGTTTGACTTTGTGTCAAACGTACAAAGAAGACATAGACACTGACATTTTCAATGAAATCAAACACCTGAAGTCAATACATAAGACTAACTTAGGAGAAACGTCATTCCAACCTTTGCAACTTTTGAACGCACTAAGGAAGAAAAAGTTGGACAGCTTGTTCCCAAATACATGTATAGCAATCAGATTGTTCTGCTGCATCCCTGTATCTGTAAGTCACCGTGAGAGAAGTTTCAGTATAATGAAAAGAATAAAAAGTGTCAATAGATCAACTATGAACCAAGACATGATGAACGATCTCAGCATCTTAGTCATGGAACCTGGTTTGGCAAGAGGCTTGAAATATGATGATATTGTTGAAGAATTTGCAAGAAAGAGGGCTAGAAGAGTTGTATTTTCATAAAGTAAAAAAGAAAAAGTGCCTACGTTTTATTATTGCTTTTTATAAAATGTTCAAGTTAATCCCAGTTTTGATAACTTATAATAAAATTGTAAAGTGTGTTGAACCGTCAAAAAGTTTTCATTTTGAAAATGTTTCCCCGTCCCTTTCCACTGAGATATGTTTATTTTACAAAATAAGTACATAGTAAATCAAATGATAATTCATGACAGTGTGAACGTTTCTTCTGCAGAAAAAGCAGATAATCAGGTGTCTTAGTTATAAAATAACCTGCAATTTCACAGTTCTCGTCTTAATCGAGTGAGGTGGGTTTACCGGGATTTAGGGGCCCGGACCACTCGGTTGCCCAGGGGCCCGAGAATCCTGTCACCGGCCCTGCAATCGGGTTCTCTAACCACCCTCCATGGCTAACTCCTACTCCTAAAATCAAGATGGTTAGTGCGAGCGTCCAAAGCAATGCGCCACTGCTGCTGAGCGCCAGAGTGCCTTCACAATGTTCCTGGGCAGCCACCCCGATGTTGTCCCCGTGTCTACACACGGGTCGAAGTCTTCTGCATCATGTGCTTGCGCTGTCGTTTCGTCTCTTCACGGAGACCTCAAAGCTAAACTAAAGCCCACTCTGCAGTGTATACACGGCGGAGCTTTCTGCTATGGAGATGGCTCTGTGTGGGATAGACAGCAGCAGAGGATCCTTTGCAATCTGCACAGATTCCTTAAATGCTCTCAACTCCATTTCCGAATACACTTATAGGCACTTAATTTGTCAGGAGATCCTGGCGGCGCTGTTCTCCCTTCAAAGGAAGGGAGGTACTCTCTTTTTTCTTTGGGTTCCCAGCCACATAGGAATTGTTGGAAATAAGTCAGCCGGTACAACTGCAAAGGATGCCCTGAATGAAGACAATCTCACGTTGAACCTGGTACCGTATGAAGACCTTCAGGCAAAACTGAGGAGTTCAGTCTTTTAGCGGTGGAAGGAGGTATGGAATGCCGTAGAAAATAGTAAGTTACACAGCGTCAAACCGGTAACGTCAGCGTGGCCCAAGTATGTCAGGAATCTTTGCCGGGAGGAGGTCATCATCACACGTTTGAGGATAGGACATAGTCCCCTGACTCACTCTTACCTCTGCTGTGAGGAAAGAACTCCACCTCGGTGTGAAGAATGCGACACTCCTCTCAGCATCAGCCATACCCTGTCAGGGTGTGATAAATACCGGGACGTTCGAAGGCGGCTAAAAATTAGGGGAGACCTAGGAAATCTGTTAGGGGATTACCATAATGATCTTGATCGCGTTACATCATTCTTAAAAGTTATTGGGCTCTTCTGGAAAGTGTAATTATAAAATGAAATGAAAATAGTTCTTTGTAAAAAGAATAGTGATTATTATATACACAATAACGTCAATTGGAAGGACAAGGATGCAAAATGACCTGTACGTCGACGCACCCTTAAACAACAATACAAATATTGCTACTACAACGTCTGAAAACTAATTTTGAAAAATACCAAACAATCCTTGCGTTCTAGGAAAGTCATCAACTTAATTGGGAGTATGAATTAAATGAAGATAATGACTTATTTAAATCAAGCCTCTTGGTGTGTCTGATGAATTTCTTGTGCTTGGTTGAAAATACTTTTCTCTCAACCATTTATGTGAAGAACTTTAACATTTACGACGCAGGTAAAAAAAAGCTATAGTCTTCGAATACGACTACAAATTTAATGAAATAACGTCAGTAACACTTTAAGCCAGTGTAGATAACATTGACAGCAATTAAATGATATACTTCCCGTATCAATGCGTTCTCCATGTCTGTTTCCTTATCACTGCGGCCGACAAAAACGATCCCTCGAGACAGTGAGAGAAGAAACTCAAACCGGGTTTGCTGGCGTTCATAGTCTCGTTGATCCTGCGGTTCGACTGGTCACGTTTCCGGCTTAAGACGGGATCATTGCTGTCCCTGGCATGGTGATGATACCACGGGTGGCACACCGTGAAAGCAAGCCGAATGAGAGGCGTCCCCTGGGCAGCGAGCTTAGACTTACCTCTGGTCCAAGAAGGGTGGATCGCAGAATTACTCGATAATTTGCTTGATGGTTGCCAGGGCTCTTAGAAGAGGAAAGGTTAAAGGTGAAGGGACCTTCGAATGGTAAGAAAGCTTGGTGAGGATGAGACCAAGGACGTTCTCGAAGGTGCCAAGAGAAATTCGCGGGAAGCAGACTCCATTCGAATTGCCTTTCGCACCATGCCGCAATCAGTGATGCTAAGAGAGGTTCAGTTTTTCGAATTTCTGTTTTCCACCTTAAAGAATGGTCAGCTCGTGGTAGGTGCACGCATTTCCTCGAACAAGTGAAGGGGGGGGACTATAAGAGGGTGTGCATTTAACCTATTCCTTGATGAGACATTAAAAACATAAAATAAACCTTTCTTTTAAAGTATACTGTATGAGGTGACTTTTCTCTCTATATATTTCTCGGAACCAAGAAAGGAAATGCATTGAAAAATATTCGACACATTTATTTTGTTTTTGACCTGAATTTCCCTCTCCAGATATTTACCCATATAAAGTCAAGGGTATTACAGGATTTATGAGGAAAACAAGTTCCCGATTAAACCTTACTCTTCAAATTGCCAAATTACAAATTATATTTATAAAGTTGTACGTCCATCTTCCTCCATTGAAACTGCTCTTTTACTGGCCCACAGGTTGTTCAAATCTCACTATCACTCCGTTAAAATGACGCAAATGCTGTGGAAATGCAATTATCTGTTATCTTTCCTCTTCTTTTTCCAATTTTGTCATTTCAGTAGCACGAACAATAAGATTTGTTTTTGTTTCTTCATTGTGAGACAATTTCTGAAATAGAAAATATTTGTGACTTTAATACCGTAAAAGTTGACACTAAATTAGTAAACTTAAGGCAAAGTATAAAGTAATGCAAAAAACGAAACGGAAAAAGGAGGAACCAACTACAAAATATTGGACCCCTCTGCGGGTTGGGGGATTGAGAACACTCCCGCAGTATCCCTGCTTGTCGTAAGAGGCGACTAAAAAGGGTGAGGACAAAACCCCGAAAACAAAGCCTGTGCCAGCAAGATTGAGCCCGGATAGTGTTGTAGTGTTGTGGGTCAACTGTCTGTGTGTGCGGCCATACCAACTGGCCTGCGATCCACCCGCATGTTTGCCGTGTTCGGAGACCCGTAAGGAGGAGAAGGGGATCCTGGAGGGTGAGGTCCTCTCCTCCAATACCCCTCTTAGGCCCCGGATTCTGTGTAAACGGGAGGTTAAGAGCTTGATCAATCGGCTTCCGATACGTTCGGTGGCGAGTGCCAGGGAGGTGGGGGTCTGCGTAGGGCGGTCGGAGGTGTATCGGGTTTGGTGGGCCCGTGCATCGAAGATTCAACCCCGAAACAGACAACCACCACCTCTACGGGTCCCCTCGGGTAGCCCTGGCTCCCGAATAAGTGGCTCCGTGGTGGATGGGGAGCCCGGGGGATGAAGTAGTAGTAGGTATGGAAGTAAGGTCTAGGTGAGAAATGGGTAAGGACAGTGTTGTCTGCTGTGGTCGCTGGCGAACTTAAGGGCGCGAAAGAATCTCGTGACGGATCTCTTTTGATCGAAACCAGCGACAGTATATGCAAAGCGGGGAACTATTGGAATTGAAAGTGCTTCATAGGATTCCTGGTTCTCGGTGGAGGTGCACGATTTTCTCAGCAGCAGTCGGGGGTCATTACGCACCATGAACTTTTACACGTTGAAGGCGACGAGATCAGAAGAGAGATGGCTGTTCAGGGGGTGACTGATGCTCGGTGGCTCGAAGTGTAATGGGAAAGTAATAGATACAACGCTCATTGTTCTTACTTTAGATTCCCCAACAAGGTATTTATAGGGTACGAATGTGACCATTGACCAGTGTGACCATTTATACCGGTATCCGTACGTTGCTTCCAGTGCCAACGCTTCGGCCACATCGCCACGCGATGTGAGGGCAAGGCCACCTGCCCGCGCTGCGGTCTGGACGCGCATGATGGAGCTGAGTGCACAAAAGACCCACAGTGCGTCAATTGCGAGGGTGCACACCCAGTGTACACTCGCGAGTGCCCTAAGCAAATCGAAGAAAGGAAGGTCACAGAGCTGAAAATTGTCGAAATAATTACCTATTTTGAGGCGCGGAAAAAGTATAGGGCTACGGTCGCCCCAACATTTTCTTAATCATTTGCCGAAGTTACCATGGAAATACAAGTTCCAAGGGTAAGCGTAGGCATTCAAACAGATCCCAAAAAAATCATAAAACCAATAGCCCCAGAAAAAGAATCGGTCAAGCAGGCTAAGGCCCCTAAACCGGCAAACAAGACGAATAATACAAGCGTGGGCTCTCCCAAAAAGGAACCCACGTAGTCCATCACCAGGTCCATCTGGACTGAATGTAAGTCGTCCGGAATCGATGGAAAAGTCTCTCCCGGACCGAAGGTCTCGCAACAATAATCGGCAGAAGAAACCGGATACGGCGCTGTTCATCCTATTGTTAATGCTACTGGATTTTAACAGTTTTTATTTTTATCCTTTACCTTTTTGATATTTACCATTCAATGGAATTTCAATGGTTTACCGGCATAAGGAGGAGCTAGCCGTTTTAATTCGAGATTTTAACCCCGTTGCGTTTGTCTCCAAAAGACTCATTTTAAAACTACAGACAAGGGTTCTCTGAGTGGTTTTAATGTTTTAGACTAGATGACACTAGTGGCCTCCGTGCTCAAGGCGGAGTGGCGATGGCTACTCTGGAGGCCCTTTACACCTCCCGAGTACAGCTGGACACTCCCCTCCAGGCAGTGGCGGTAACGTTGCATGCTCCGGAGACGATAACGTTATGCAACGTGTACGTTCCGGAGGGGGCTCCTGTCATACGAGAGTACCTAGAAGCCCTCATACAGCAGCTGCCAAAGCCCTTCATTCTCTTAGGGGACTTTAACGCCCACGATGCCCTGTGGGGAAAGGGCCCAGTGCAATAGAAGAGGCCGCATTATATCATCCTTCTTTGTAAACGATTTCAACCTATTCTAATTAAACAACGGGGAAAGAACTCGGTTCAATAGTTTATTCTGGTGCCTTTCCCACTATTGATCTATTAATGTTTTCGAGTAGTCTAATGCCTAAGTTCAATCTATCAGATCACAATGACCTCTGTGGTAGTGATCACTTACGCCTATTTATCTTTAAAGACAAGCATTTTACCAGAGACTTTATTAGACCAGCTAACTATTTAGTCCGTAAGGCAGAATGGTCAGTTTTTAAAACGTGTTTTGATTTTAATTTCCAAGTGAATCTCAATGGAGCACAAAACGTTGAAAGATAAACCAAAATCATCCTGGAAGCTGCAGATGTCAGTGTGCCCCGTTATAATGGAATCTCGACCGGTGTTTCCTGGTGGAATGAGGAGTGTGCTAATGCAATTAAGATGCGGAAAAAAGATCTACGAATATTTAACAAATTGTCCACGGAAAGGAACCTTGCCTCCTTTCGACGATTGCGAGTGAAAGCTCGGAGGGTCGTGAAGCAGGCTAAGATGGAGTCACGGATGGAATTCGTGTCCGGCGTTAACAATAGGACTCTCATTAAGCAGGTGAGGCAAAGAGTAAAAAGCACACCTGGCTCCCGCGTTGAAAACTGTATCAACCATCTGAAAGAAGCGTCTACTTATGGGACGTTACAGCAATAATAGCTATGACCGGGAATTCTCAAATTTTAAAAAAATGTATAGAATCGAAAACGACACGTTTTAGAGAGAGAGAGAGAGAGACACATGACACTGAGCCCTACAATATTCCATTCTCAATTGTGGAACTAACGTCCGCAATTACCGATTCCCGGGACTTATCTCCAGGTTTAGATGAGATCCACAACGCCTTCCTTCGGAACTTACCGGACACGGCGTTGCTGGATGTTCTACGGACGCTCAATCAAGCGTGGACTGAAGGAATTCTTCCTCAACCCTGGCGGGAATCTAGCGCACTATAGTCCTTGCCTAGTTATTCCTCCAAATGCTCTCTTGCTCAGGAGATACATTCCACCATGTCTTCCCTTAATAGTATAGGTGTAACTATTTACTTTGTGTGGATCCCTGGACATGCTGGGATAACTGGCTATAAAAACGGCGATTCTGCAGCCAAAGAAGCCTTGAAAAATCATCGGGATACACACTCGTCCAAGGCGAAGACCTCGGGGCCTCGTATTACGGGGCCTAGCTCTCGGGAGCAGCTATGGTCAAACTTGGCTGGAAACAAGCTACGAGCAATAAAGCCTGGGACATCAGCGTGGCCCACCTCCGTCGGGGGGAATCGCAGGGAGGGGGTCGCAGGCACCCGGCTGAGAATTGGGCATTGCAACCGAACGCAAGCACATCCAGCCCTGGTGCGACGAATGCGGTTCTCCAATCACTGCGTGAGACATCCTGACGGAGTGCGTCTGATATCAAGACACACGTAAAAAGATGAATATCTATCGTCATCTACGCAGAATACTAGTCGACTACGACGCGACGCTCCTATAAAAATATTACAATTCTTAAAGCATAAAGATCTTTTTAATAAAATATAGTTTACTCAAGAAAATGCGGAAATTTTTTAAATATTAATGTTATACAGACTAGCTAATGTTTTAATGCTTAAGAAATGGTGCAAAGTGACCTTAGGCGTCGATGCACCCTAGAAAAACTAATCCTATCCTACAAAGACATTGGATTCTTCTCTTGACACAAGGCATTGGACTTCTCGCTGTATCCTGTAGAGTGGAGGGACAACAATGTCAGGCTGACATAAGTGTTGCATACCTTCCGAGAGGCAAGTAAAAGAAAGTGAACAGCAGTTCGACTGTATCCTGCGAGTGGGAACTGGCAGCAGTTTTAGATGGCGAATGATCATGCGAATAATATCATGCGCATGACGTTCATGCGTCATGAAACGGAAAACTCCTCGCAAGAAAATTCAGTCGCATGATTCATTGAATGATCGCATGATACGAGCGCACGACGTCCGTCTTTGTCTTTTGAGCGGGTAGAAGAGGATTCAAATTAAACAAGTGAAGGACGTCATCCAGCCATCCAGGCAGCATGAGGCGACTATGATTAGGTCATACATCCATGAGCATGAGAGCACAGCCCAAGGATACCATACTACCCAACTGCAACGTGTTAAAAAAAGGTCAGACCCGGTGAAGGGAATTATTCAGGTAATACGAGTCATATGATCTATAATAATAAAGACAATTTTTTCAAATTTTATGCCAAAATTAACTGGCCATTTATTTTTTTTAGTTTTAAATTCTCCCCCCAAGCATCTTCATTAAACAATGTTATTTCATTTTTGCTTAACTTAAAATACTTGGGGAGGAATATTCCCCTCTTCACCCCACCGAATAAGATCGTCGCCAGCAGGCCACCAAAGCGACTACCCGACTCCTGGATTTCCTCCACGCAATACTCCTCCCCCTCCACTAGGTCCTCCTTCCTGAGGTACCTAACCCTCTCCTGGGCAAGGAGTAACTTGCTCCGGATTGATGTCCTAGGAGTCACGATGTCGGCGGCGAACCTACTGGCAACGTTGGTCGTAGTTGCGGTGGCGGCAGAGACGGTGGTGGTAGGGGTAACGGAACTCATCCTAGAAAAGAATTAAAAATAGTTGTTTTACATATTTAAATTATCATTTATTGAATAAAGTTACATATCATAAAAAGTATCACTACCTTAATTAGTATCTGAACTGCCAAATCCACTCACACCTCGACTAGTTGGTGAAAAGTGGTCATTGGTCGCAACAAAAATGACGTCTGTAGCAATATGTTCAAATATAATTTGACATATCCGATCCCCCCTGTTTACTATAAAATCCTCGTTGCTATGATTATAAAGGAGTACTTTAATTTCCCCTCTATAATTTCCATCGACTACCCCAGCGCCCACCTCAATTCCATTTTTTAATGATAAACCCGACCGAGACGCTAATCTTCCATAAAACCCCTTTGGGATCTCAAGAGATAATCCAGTTCTCACAAGACAACGCCCCCTTTTAGGAATAACATCATCCTGAATAGCAGCAATATCATATCCAGCCGAACAGTCATAACTAGATTCAGGAATGATTGCAAGCGGATGCAATTTCTTGATAGCAACAAGCATTCTACAGCATTTATGTCGAAGGAAAACAGAAGAAATGAGATTTTAGTTCATGCTAGTTATAATATTAATGATAAAATGCTATAAGAAGCACTAAATTTTAGACGAAAAGTATACTCACTTGATGGAGGAGATAGAGCTGACAGCGAGAAGATCTGGTGAGCTAACAGCGAGAAGATCTGGTGAGCTAACGAAGAGAGTTGATGGCGGGAAAAGCTGGTGGACTAATAGAGTTGACGGTGAGAAGAGCTGCTGAGCTGACGACAGGAGCTGACGACAGGAGCTGACGACAGGAGCTGATGACAGGAGTTGATGACGAGAAGAGCTGGTTAGCTGACGACAGGAGTTGATGACGAAAAGAGCTGGTGAGCTTACGACGTGAGTTAACGGCGGAAAGAGCTGGTGAAGACGGTGCGATGGTGCAGGAGACGAGTCGATCTGCAGATGTGAGTGAATATCTCCCAACAAAACGAGCACTTATATACTGAATTAAGTGAAAGAAACCTTTGATTCACCAAGGAAGGTTAGTTTACTTACCAGCATTGTCCTTCAGAATCTGAATCTAGAAAGGTGTCCGAGGAAAAATAAGAACCCACTCGTTTCCGCTTCAAGGCACGGTGATACTCTAGATAATTAGAATAATTCTTGCGCCTTTTATGAGTATTGAAGGCGAACGTATACGATTCCCTTGAGTCAGAGGACGAATCATCTTCTGACGACGAACTTTCATGTCTGGTAAATGTAGATGAACAGTCCGACTTATCAATCAATGCAAACAGAGGCGTCCTAACACAGTTAGAGCACCAATAATCACTCCGCTGAATCACAGATTCCGTCTCGATTACATTTAAAACCGTGTGATGTATATATAGATATACGCTAAAGGGTTTAAACGGTCTAATTGATGATGCACACTTCAAACAAAATGTAGCTGCCGTATACTTTGAACTAAAACTATAGTGCATCAACGCCATGTGAAATGGGCTTCCTATATAAGACTGCATATCATAAAGAAAATCAAAAGGTCTATCCAGCAAAATTTGATATGCGTATGGTGTTAGACGCGTATTAAAATTAAACTCAATATTATTAATCTCCAATTCATAATCTAACATGGAATCATCTGACAAAGCCCCCAAACACCGTTTCCATAGGATTTTCCTATTACATTCTATATAATATACTAAATCGGTACACACTGTCTGCGGAAGACTGAGTTTATATGTATCCGTTTTTCTTTCCAAGCATGATGCCACTACTCTCAGACATAGAGTATAAAGGGGTGGTAAACCGATGAAACTAAAATATTTCTGAATATTATGTAGAGCATATGCAGAAGCATTTACTTCAGTAAACTGTGATCGGTTTAAACGTATAAAACGAGTCATAGTAGAGCTTTCAAAGCACATGGGAAAATGAAGTATAGGATTGAGTACATTTGATGTATTTATATGAACAAGGAAATGGATGCCGACTTCATTGTAAGGTTTTTTTAGTTCAATACAACACACCTCGTTGCGTGCGGCCGGTGATGGAGTGAAAGGATGGCTAACAGTCATCCGACTAAGGTTCACCTTCATCATTATAGCAATTGCATTTGAGTTCTCCCCCACACCACGACCTACATACGTATATCTAGGATGACTCATATAGAGGTTACTATAGAGGTCGTGTTCACCTTAGATACTCGCTTCGTCAGCGCATATTTTTTCCCCCACCTTCGACTTCTATTGAAGCGAGAAGTGAAAGGCATTAGACCTAGATCTTTCTGCTAGGCAAGACCGCACACACCTCGGTTAGTTCATAGTCGTCGTTCATGGGAACAAGTTCCAATCGCTACCCGTACGTGAGATACACTGAGTAAACTAATTTATCTATAAAACTCTACGGTGGAGAGAACATTTTCCATTTCCCATCGAGATTTCGAGAGATTCGGAAGAATTCCACAGAAGCTTTCATCATCTTCATCACCATCTACAGACATTCACAGTGAGTAAAAAACATTTTTTGTTTCGATTTTAATCTTTTAAAATATATTTGGATAGACTTATTCGCGGTATCGATTATCTTTACAGCACCCACTTTTCCGCTACCTTACAAAAAACATGCATTCAATCACAGAAATTTTAAATAATTTCAATTCTCGTCAGTTCACCTCACAGGAACTAGAACAGGCAATCATGAACATTCATCGACGTGTTGTTTTTGATAATGATGTTATAAATGATATGGAAACCTTCACACGGATGAAAGAGGCGCTAGACGAGGTAAAGGGTAGAAAATTTTGTAATTATTGCGAAGTGTACTACAACACAGATGAGGCTTTACAACACGAAAATACGAATTTGCACAGACAGAAGGTGACGAACCAACTAGGTCGAGGCTTTATTGAGGTGGAATCTGCTATCCGATCTAGACTTCAAACGTTCTGGATCACTCCAGAGGAGGATAAAGGTGGGGACGTAATTTCTTTCCTCGACGACATTAAAGAACAGGTAGCCGAGAAATTACTAGAACAGGTAATTGCAAAAAAATCGATTAAATTTAATCTTATTTTAATTTGTAAATTTCATAAAGGCAAGAGAGAGGAATTGGATGCATCTTTCAAGACAAACAATAGACGTCTCTTATCTGCGGATAATATGGGGGAAGTATTGAACGAGGCTTTTTCAAAATTGCTCAAGGAGAAGTCGGAATTCCAAGCAAAGGGGTCCGGATGGAGCCTTGCTAATGTAATTGGGTTAGAATTGCGTATAAATAAATATACGCCTTTTCGAGGATCGACGTATATAGAGCTACCACCTAAAATCAAAAACATTGAAGCTGTAATTAACGTGCAAAATGAAGATATATATTGCTTCAAGTATGCTGTTTGGGCAAAAAACGTAGCTCTAAAACCTCAACGGGTTTCAAAGTATAAGACGGAAGCCTTTCGTACGGGTTATAATTGGAACTGTATAGATTACCCTGTAGACTTGAAAGATATCCCCAAATTTGAGCGAGCAAACAATATTTCGATAAACGTTTTTGGTCTAACAGACAAAAATGAGGTTTACCCGATGAAAGTTGTCGATCTAGAGCTAGAAGATCACAGAGATTTGCTTTTTGTTACAAACGATGAAACTTCACACTTTTGCTGGATCAAAAATTTTAATAGATTGATTCGCTCGCAAATTACAAGATATGAGCACAGAATCCACATTTGCAAACGTTGCCTCACGCACTACAACGATGAGACCAAACTCGAAGAACATCAGGAGTTATGCAAAGGGAGTGGAACACCGAGTAAAATTGTAATGCCGGACGAGAGTGATAGCATTTTAAAATTCACTCACGTTAATTATTCCCTCCGAGTAGATTACGTCATATACGTTGACTTTGAATGCCTTCTCGAAAATATGAGCACTTGTGAACCCTCTTCACATAAGTCCTACACGAACGTGATACAAAAACACACACCATTTAGTTTCTGCTATATGGTAATCACACCTGACGGATGTCAAAGGCCTCAGTTATATCGAGGACCGAACGCAGCGCGTGTGTTTATTGAGCGAATGAAAGAAGAGGCGGATAAAATACGTGCTTTGTATAAAGATACCGTCCCCATGAACCCCCTCACTCCCGATGAGGAGAGCGTGTTTCAGGAGACAGTGGATTGTCACATTTGCGGGAAACAACTTAACGAGGATCGCGTGAGAGATCACGATCACTTGACAGGACGATTTAGGGGTGCAGCGCATCAGTTTTGTAACATGCAGTATAGAATGCCGAATTTCTTACCAGTCTTCATCCACAATCTTTCATCATACGATGGTCATTTCATTGTCCGCGAGTTAGATTATGACGAGAGGAGAATATTCGTAATACCAAATTCTGAGGAAAAGTACATTACATTCGCAAAGTCTGTCGATGACAATTTTAACATTCGGTTTATCGATACGTATCGGTTCATGTCTGCTTCTCTGGCGTCCTTGGTCTCAAATCTGAAGACTTTTAAATACACCCAGCAAACATTCAACGAGATGACACATTTGGTTACACGAAAGGGTGTTTATCCATACGACTACACTGATTCACTGGAACGATTAGATGAAACCTCACTTCCGGATAGAGAAAAATTTCATAATCGGCTCACAGGCGACGATATTTCAGAGGAAGATTACGCTCACGCTTCTAACGTTTGGGCATCATTCGAATGCAAAACATTGGGGGATTATAGTGATGTCTATCTTATAAGTGACGTCACACTTTTAGCCGACGTCTTCGAGAATTTCAGAGACGTTTGTTTTGATGCATACAAGCTTGACCCTGCGTGGTATTACACTGCTCCGGGGTTAGCTTTTGACGCTATGCTGAAGCATACAGAAATTGAGTTGGAACTTTTAACAGATTACGACATGCTCCTGATGTTTGAGGCAGGTATTCGCGGGGGAATATCACAATGCTGCAAAAGATATTGCGAGGCAAATAATAAATATTTGGAAAATTATGATCCCGAAGCTGAGTCTAACTTCATTACCTATCTTGACGCGAATAATCTCTATGGTTGGGCGCTCTCCAAGCCACTCCCATATGCAAATTTTCGATGGCTCTCCCCTATGGAAATTTCAAATTTTGAGGTCGCTAAAATATCAGATGAAAATGAAAAGGGATATATTTTGGAAGTTGATCTCGAGTATCCGCAGTCTCTTCATGATAGTCATTCCGATTTCCCGCTTTGTCCGGAAAACCGAGTACCACCCGGTGGAAAACATAAAAAGTTAATTACCACGCTCGAGGGTCGGACTAAATACGTTATTCACTATGTCAACCTCAAGCAGGCTCTTTCCCTTGGACTCGCTATGAAAAAGATACATAGAATTATCGAATTTAGTCAATCCCCTTGGTTAAAGACATATATTGAGTTGAACACTAATCGAAGGCAATTAGCCACTAATGACTTCCAAAAAGACTTCTACAAGCTCATGAATAATTCCGTATTTGGGAAGACGATGGAGAATGTGCGAAAAAGAATTAACATGCAATTAGTGACTGACGAAAAAAAATTACAAAAGTTAATCAATAAATCGACATTTTTGGACAGAACGATTTTCAACGAGTCTCTGGTGGCCGTTCACATGCGAAAGGCGACTATCAAAATGAGCAAACCGATATACATAGGTTTCTGTGTTTTAGACCTCAGCAAGACATTAATGTATGACTTTCACTATCAGACAATGTTGCCAAAATACGGTAAAAACATCTCCCTTTCCTACAGCGATACCGATTCGTTTATTTACCAAATTTACACAAATGACATTAATGAGGACATATTAAGCAACCTGGATGCGTTTGACACATCAAATTACCCAAAGTCTCACCCTTGCTACTCTGAGAAGAACAAAAGGGTCATTGGGAAATTTAAAGACGAATGTAATGGTCAAATTATGACTCATTTCGTAGGTCTGAGAAGCAAACTATATTCCTTCAAGGTCGAGGGTGGAAAGGAAAAAAAGAAAGCCAAGGGTATAACTAAATCTGTCAAAGATAAATGTCTAAAATTCAACGACTACGTCCGTTGCCTGCATGAAAATTCCACAGAATTCAGAAGGATGACAGTCATTCGAAGTAATAAGCATGAATTGTACACGGTACAAATGAACAAAGTCACGCTAAACGCAAGCGATGACAAAAGATACATTTGCGAGGATGGGATTAATACTATGGCTTGGGGTCATTACAAAATTCCGCGAAAGAGAACGCATAGCGAGGCGTTTGGTAATGAAGATTTTTGATACTTATAAACACCCATTAGGCGCTATAATGAGATCAGTACCAATCATGACATTGGTCTGGAAACATCCTTTCACTTGCATCTGCGCAGGCCCTTCGGGGTGTGGAAAAACGACGTTCGTGACGAAATTCTTGAAAAATTTACCTTACATGATCGATAGTTCAATACATCAGATTGTGTGGTGCTGCAGTCGCGGAAGTGAACCAAGAATACGTACGAGTACACCAATTCAATTTCGAACCGAAATACCCCCTTTCGAAGAATTCGTAGGCGTGCCAACGTTGTACGTGCTAGATGATCTAATGAGTGAGGGAGCGTACAGTAAAGACGTATGCAAATTGTTCACAAGAGGAAGCCATCATTTTAACATTTCCGTGTTCTTAATCACGCAAAACATATTCTATCAGAGCCCGCAAGCGAGAAATATATCCCTAAATTCCAAGTATATAGTAGCATTTAAAAATCCTAGAGATCGACTACAATTCGGTCACTTGGCTCGGCAGGTCTATCCTGAAAAATCGCAAGAATTGGAAAGGGTATATAAAGAGGTGACGCAAGAACCATTCGGCTATTTGGTCCTAGACCTCGGACAGGACACGGACGAAAGGTTTAGATTCCGTACTAAAATCTTTCCTGAAGATAGGGTCACAGTAATCTACATGCCCGTGCATGATGAAAAGATTGGAGAACAATAATCATTTACTTCATGTGCTAAAATCTGCCAAACCAAAGTTGCGATCAGCTATAGTAAAAGCATCGGATGCGGAGTTGATTAAAGCCATCTCCGAATGTTGTTTGAATACGCTTGAACGTAGACATAAGATAAATAATAGGCTAAAGCGAAAACTATTCAAGCATCGATATACTTTGAGAGACTTGGCTTCGCGTGGTATTAGCATTAAAAAAAAAGCGCGCGCTTCTCGTACAGAAAGGAGGCTTTCTGCCAATGCTACTCGGATCCATATTGAGTGGTGTCATTGGTAGCCTCATTGGCGGAAAATGAGTTTGCGTAAAATGCTCGTAGTCGACCCTGAGGCTTTTGAGCGAGGTCAAATGAAGAGGAGATTAAATGCATTAGATGTTGAAATGAAAGCCGTCTTGGTGAAAAGAGGTGTGAAGGACGTAGACAAATGGCACATGTACAAGCGTGTGCTAGATAAATATCTGAACGCAGTTTCCGAGATTAAATCGCCCATTCATATACCGATAGTGAAATCCTTGGGTCAGAGCCAGTCACATAGAAGGTCACAGGACAGTGAGGAGGAGGAGACCCACGCACTGAGGAAATCGCTTGCCGATGTGAAACGAGCGAATGCTGATTTGGATAAGACATGGGAACGTATAGAGGGAAGACTAGACGCGGTGGGAAATCTATCGAAACAGCTAAAGAGAAGAAAAAGAAAGAGGCCAGAACGAAGCGAAAAAGAAAAGTCACCAAGAGCAATGCCGAGGCGAAGCAGTCGACAAAGGAAACCGAAAAAATTCGGAGACGAGTGGATAACGATATAATCGAGAAGGTGTACAATGATCCAGAACACTCTGCGGGTTTTTCCACTGTCGAGAAATTAAATCGAGCGACTGGAATTTCGAGAAAGACAATACGCGAGTGGCTAGATTCTCAAGACGCATACACACGCCACAGACCGATGAGGAAGAAATTCCCTAGAAATCGTTACATCGTATCATACATTGATGAATGCTGGCAATGTGATCTGAACGATATGCGAAGTTTGAAAAAATTCAACAGAGGACATTGTTATATTTTGACGGTGATTGATTTATTTTCGAGGTATGGGTGGGCGAGAGCTTTACGGAAAAAGAGCCCAGAGGAGGTAGTCGAGGCGTTTAATAATATTTTTCGCGAAAGAAAACCGCTAAAAATTCAAAGCGATAAGGGTGGTGAATTTGTGAATAGTAAATTTAAAAATTTCCTGTCGAAACGTGGTGTAAAGTTTTACACAACAAACAATCCAGACATAAAGGCCAGTCTCGTTGAACGTTTCAATCGAACTCTAAAATCAAAAATGTACAAGTATTTTACGAGATATTCAACGTACAATTACGTGGATATATTATCCAAATTGGTGAATAGTTATAATAATAGCGTACATTCCAGCTTAGGAGTTAAACCTGTTGAGGTGAATGAGAGAAATGCATTCTCAATCGCTAGTCGCACAAGGAAACCTCTTATTAGCAAAAATGTTAAATTTAAAGGGGGTGATTACGTCAGAATCAGTAAGGAGCGACGCCCATTTGCGAAAGGATATACGCCCAATTATACCAACGAAATATTTCAAGTTGAGGGTGTGAATCGGTCGAGGGAGATACCAACGTACAAGTTGAAAGATCTGAACGGTGAGGATATAAAGGGTAGTTTCTATGAGCAAGAGTTAGTGAGGGTTAACCTTTCCCCCGATACGGAATACAAGATTGAAAAGATTTTAAAGCGTAGGGGGCGGGCTGGCGATTTAGAATATTTTGTAAAGTGGCAAGGATACCCAAAATCATTTAATTCTTGGATCTCCGCTTCTTCGGTGCGTAAAATATGAACGAGTTTTACATTACGTTGCCTAGTGATAGTTCAAAAACATATTTTCCTCACAACACGATCTCACATTTCCGTACGAGATTATCGCACCGTCTCGATTTGGTAAATGGTGAATGGATGGTGGGTTTAGCCGAGATTTCATTTCCATCGATAGGGAACGTTTCAAAGGATTCTCTTGCTAGAGGTGTGAGACAAGGTGCAGCAGACGGTGATGAAGGAGAGGGTACAGACATGATAGATGAAGGAGAGGAAGATAAATTAATAACATTAACTTCAGGATCGGTGGCTTTGCCACCAACTCCACATTCAACCCAAGCGCCCCCGAAATCTGTTTCTTCGTTGGATGAAAGATCCCAGGCGCTAACAACCTCACCCAGTACCCTCCACCAATCTGAACCATCACCTCAGGCATTAGCGGGTGAGGTGGTTGTACGGTTAGACGATGGATATCTTTTTACTATCCCAAAGGGCGAGTACGAAAGCATTGCACGTGCATTCATAGATCCATTTCTTAATCTAAATCCTGTTCAGAGGCAGAAAGTTGTTAGCAGCATATCCATTTTTGAAGCAACCTTCAGGAATGATAGTGAAGGTCTGCAAGCACGATATGGTAGAGTACAAATTAAAACTAGGGATGTTAATTATGCTTTACTACCGGGGACATACGATTCTTTTAAGGATTTATTCAATGCAGTTATAAGACCATTCAAGCGTTCGAAACAAATGAGCATAGGTAAAGATATAGAACTTTTATCCAGATTTTTGAATGAATTAGATAAAATTGGAGTAGCAACTGTGGAAGAGGTAAACAGAATATTTCGGAAAGTAAAAAATGAGAATTTTAGAAGATTTTCGAGGGGTAGAAGGAGTGTGGATAATTCTCCCGTTAATATTTACGTTTATACCGACATAATTAAACCACAACTGGTGGGTGATTCTTTGAGTCGTTGTTTACGCATATTGAATGTGAAAATTGGTGGATATCAAACATTCAATCCCATTTTCTATCACCCAGTCGAAAAGAATAACATTGAAAGCATTGAAATTCTTTTGACAAACAAACTCGGAGATCCAATTCCATTTCGTAGTGGTGAGCAATCTTCCATCGTCGTATTGCATTTTATAAAAAAGGCGTAATATAAGTTTATTGATCATTGAGCGTCGAGATGGCTCCAGTGGCGGATCGATATTTGGCTTACTACCTAAAGCAGTCAGGTGGGGAGATTGGACCAATATATCGAGCATCGTATCGTGTGCAAAAGGGGCGGGGTATAGGAAATTTTCTTGCTGGCTTGTGGGGTTTTGCCAGACCTCTTTTTTACAGCGGGTTGAAGACGGTTGGTAAGGAGGCGGTTAGTGCCGGGGCGGCAGCCTTGAGCGATCTAGGAACAAAGCCTTTTAAAGAGATATTGAGAGGAAGATTAAACGAGGCGGGGCAGAACTTGAAGCGTAAAGCGGAGGAGAAAATAAAAAACATGAGTGGGGGTGGGGTGAGACTGGTTAAGCGTCCACGATTGAATAAAATAAAAACTAGCGTCAGGAAAAATAAAGGACATTCGCAGAGAAGGCGAAGAGGGAAGAAGGTCGTGCATAGTGATATTTTTTCCAACTAAGTCATGGCTGAGCATATGCTAACCTCCTTGGACTTATTCCAACCCAATCCACCCATTCAGACTAACATTTTATCAAAGCGACTAGTTTCCTATAAACCTATATCATCGCTGGATAATAGATCGGTGATTGAATTCGTGATTAAAGATTCCGGTGATGCCTACAAGGATTTGAATAGTATATTCCTCAGGTTGAGAGTGAAAGTGTGTAAGGCGGACTTGACAGATTTTACGTCTAGTGATGCTAATCAACCTGGCGTTGTGAACAATATTCTCCACTCCCTCTTTGAACAGTGTAACGTTTATTTCAATGGGACGTTGGTCACTCCTTCGGAGGATAATTATCATTACAGGAGCTATATTGAGAATGCGTTAAATTATGGCGTCGATGCTAGCAAAACACATTTGAGGAACGTAGGTTGGGAAGTGGATACGGGGGATGATATTAATAAAACTAATAACAGCAATGCAGGTTACATAAAGCGAAAGTCGTGGTTCAACAACAGTGCCGAAGTTGAGCTATATGGTAAATTACATGTGGACGTGTTCAATCAGTCACAATTGTTGTTAGATCGAGTCGATATAGGAATCAGGTTGATGATATCAAACCCTGCATTTCATCTGATGGGTGAAGTGGTAGGAATAATGAGAATACTAGATGCGACTCTTTACGTTCGACATTTTGACATCAACCCTTCAATATTAGTAGCACACAGTAACATGCTGGAAAAAAATAATGCTAGATATCACTACAAACGTACGGAAATGAAATCTTTCACGATTCCTTCCGGTGGAAGAACTCTGAGCATTGATAATGCGATTGTAGGTCGAGTACCCAACACTATAATATTTGCTATGGTTGATAATGACTCGTACGCTGGTAGGGTTGAGAAAAATCCATTTGCTCTCTCTCACTATTCCCTGGAAACTTTTTCACTCTTTGTAAACGGTGTTCAGATTCCTTCCGAGGGACTGGAATGTAATTTCAGCAGTAAAAAGTATTGGGCGCGGGCATATGATACCATATTTTCAGGTAGTGGAATAAAGCATTATGATAGGGGTAATCAAATCACGTACGACATGTTTGGACATGGATATTTCATGCTAGTGTTCGATCTTACACCTGACGATTCGGGAAACGAAGATTATGTAAGTCTCGGAGATCGTGGTGTGGTGCGAATAGAGGCGAAATTCGAGAAAGAATTGACAAACACCGTAACGTGCTTGGTATTTGCAGAATACGATGCCTCGCTAGAAATTGATAAAAACAGGAACATTATCACAAATTATTAGTCTAGCAATGGATAGTGTACAGATTGATAGGTTATTGAATCCGCTGAAAATATTCCGCGGAGTCTACGCTTCCGATAAATTACCCCACTCTCCTATAAATGGCATATACGTAGTGAACTTAGATCCTTCATACTTACCTGGGTCTCATTGGGTGGCGATATATATTCTCAATGGTATAGCAGAGTATTTTGACTCATATGGATTGGTGCCTTTCGTTCCGGATATTATAAATTTTTTGAAACCTTTCGCTTGCACTCACAATCGGGTTCAGATTCAAAGTTTTCATTCTGACATTTGCGGAGAATACTGTTGTCTTTATGCAGTTAGTAAGTCGTTAGGATACACCCTACACAAATTCCTCACACAATTTCATCATACCATCCCTCACCTCAACGACTGCCGCGCTCTGAAGCTGTTTCACTTAACCTTCAACGAGTTGAGGAGTGAAAGGAGGTGTCATCCTGCGGCTCAGCATTGCTGCTCGAGAATAAATATCATGCTTCGGGGGGGAGAAACGTCATTGATGAGATAGACTCTCCGGAATGCATATCGTCACTTCTGTGTGTTTCTCTAAGGGTGGGGTGATAGAGCTGGCTGCAGTGGATATTGACTCAAATCGTCTGTTTTGGGGGAGTTTTAAGAAGAATGGGAGGCTTATAGCTGGTGGAAAAAAGCTGCGGTTACATGACCCGCTAAACTGTGAGGAGACCACCTTCGATCATGGATTCATCTCTCATGTGGAGCTTCTACCCGCCTTGGAGGCCATCATTGAAGGAGCAACCTCTCTGTATGCATATAGCGAAGCTGAGTGTGAGTTCCTCTCCGACCTAACAGACCGTACCTTCATCTCCTTAAAGAAAGAACTCCGTTGTCCAGCACCTGAAAAATGTTCCTTCCCCACCTTTTCCTGTCTGAACCCATGCCATAAGTTGCGTAACAGCACGTGCGCACTCCGAGATGCTCATTCCCTCGCTCAATGGATGCAATATAACCGCCTCAAAGCAGAAGTTGAGCCTTGCTCCAACGACTGTTCCCCCACCCCTCCTCCACCTCATCCCTCTTAAGTAAGATAATATCTCGTCGATCGTCAGTCATCATGCTGTCGCCATCGCAGAAAGAGTCCCCGCCCATTAAGAGGAAGAGACCGTCTGGACATCATCCCGTTCCTCGATCATCTTGTGATAGCAATAATTTACTGCTTCAAACAGTGTATTATCTGAATGGTGTAAATTCAAAAAGTGTTTGTGTGGGCTACGATCCCAGCAGAGACTTTGAACCAGTAGTGCAATTTAATCAAGCAAATAAGAAAAGTGTTATTGTTTCACACAGTGAATGGACTAATGTTATAAATTTGGAAAAATCAGTGAGTAATTATCTATATATTGGTTTAAAAGATCAGCTCTCTTCGAAGTGCTTGTCCTACGCAAATTACTTTGGGAAGCGACATTTGTCCATTAAAAATATTTTATCAAAGAGTTCATTTAATCTTAATGTTGATGAATGGGAAAAGCTGTTAAAACTCTCCACTCTGATAAATCTATTTCTTCGGAGACTTTCGGACAGCCGTGATAAGGTTAGACAATTTCTCGCTACCGGGTTATCTAACGAAAACACTGAATATGATCTGGAAAGATTGGAATTTGAGATGGCGCTCATGTTGAATGATGTGTCTGGTAATCAAAAGGTATAACTTGGTTGTACTTTGATTACATGAGTGTGTGCGTTGCAAAGTGTTTCTGACCTCTGGCACGAGGTAAAATTCTGCAAGTCAGAAACTCTTGTAATCTCTTGAACCTCTGGCGTTAGATGAAAAAAATCTCGCAAGTTTGAGAGATTACGTCATGAGTGCTATATCGAATTCCAAGGATTCACTAAAATTGATGGCGGATACATAGTCAAGGAATTAGCTATCATTAATGTGCAAACGAAATGTTGTAATGTGTGGCTTTTCAAATCGCCGGCAAGATTTCTGTACGCGAAAGACTCGTTTCGGTTAAAGAACAATTATCATGGTCTGAATGAATACTCTGGAGATGTAGATTATTCAGAACTGGAGAGTATATTATTTAAATACACAAATAAATATCAGTTTTTATTCACAAAAGATGTTAAAAAGTCGTTCTTGACTAGTCTTCTTCCCAAAGGTATTTGCATGGATACTTTGAAGTTATATTCTCAAAAAAATGTGCTATAAATACAATTGTTACAAGCTAGTTTATTTCTGTGTTAATAATGAAATATGTTTAAAAAAAATGAAATAAATTTTTGTAAAACCTATATGCAATGCGTTTCATTTATTGAATAACCCTTCCTCTTGAGGATATAATAAATGAAAATAATAATTTAATTACTTGATGGGTAATTTGAAATTTAGATTTTATCTGCTCAAATAGTGGAGATCGTTATTAAGTTAAATTTTCTAATTAGCAGAAGACGTCATTCTATAGACATTGAATTCAGAATCTCTACAGTGAAAAGATTTTTTCTTAAATGATTAAATAGTTCGTATTGATGTTTTAACTGTTTTCTGTGTTAATTTCCAACTAAAAAGTGAATTATCCAGATTGAATGTTATGACTCTGAATTGATATAATCTAATAGTCCACCTGGACACGTTGTATTAATGATTCTGGAGCGGGATGCTTCCAAAAAGCGTTTGTGGGAAAGTTATTTTGTGTTCCCGCCGCCACGACAAGGACAGTTCCATAAGCGACCGCTTGATGTCGTGGGGAGAGAGGGCGAGAGAGCAGCGGGAGAAAGCGATGTCTCGCGGAGCGAACTCTTCGCTCTGAACGCGTGAGAGAGTTGATGTGGCTCTCGAAGCGGAACGCTGATTCTCGCGTCTTATTAACTCGCGTGAAGGATTTTGAGGTTGGTGGAGATCTGTTTATCGTCTCTTAATCAATATATTTTTGATGGTGGAATCATATTGGTATATTTAATAGTATTATAATCTTAGAATTGGTATACTGCGACGTCATTTATCCCTTTCTTATGTTAGTTCATTAATTTCCCAATTACTTGTCTCTGGGACTTTCCTCAAATATTTCCCCCCATCAAGGAGAGTTGAGTCAGGAGGTAAAGTATACGGATCTTAGTTCGAAGCTGTCACATTGGTAATGATAACAATTCCCCCCTTTTGCTTACATAAAATTCGAATATCATGGTATTCGATATATCTTGGTATTAATCTGCTTTGTGAATAAAGCGAATTTTAGGACTTCAGCATAATACCATTCTGAAGTTCATCTATTAGTTAGATTTAAGATAAAAAATTCCGATAGCTTTTGGGGGCTATCGAAAATATATTCACCTGAGGTCAGCGATCCCGAGATGGAAGTTCTCTTGTTGAAAGCTAAGTGATGATTCCTGATGGACCGTATTTGAAAGCTAATCTTTCAAATGCTGGTATAGAGTAGCTCGCAGTACAGGCTTATATACTGCTAAGAGGGGTTGATGGTGGGAGTTAGGCGCCGTGGAGGGGGCATTATGTAAAAGGGTGTTGTCTAGTGAACTAAATTTCTCATTTACGTAACCGTATTCGGACATTTCCCCGGGCAGAGCTTTAATCTAACCACAGAGTGTAAAACAGAGCTAAAAGGAGTTATGAAGTACTTAAGATCCTTTGAATGTATTATCATGTCCACAATATGGCTAAAAGTGCTTGTCACTATTGATCACAAGAATAAAGTTTTACAAACCCGATCTGCAACTCTCGACATAGAGACGAAAAACATAGGTCATCTAATTGAGGAGCTGAAAGGTCTGAGAAGTAAATGGTGCAATCTTTATGCTGAAGCAAAACTAGTGGCAGCGAACATGACAGAAAGTATAGAATGTGAAAAGGACTTCAAGGAGAGAAGACTTAAGAAAAGAAAAATCTTCCATGACGAGACCAGAGATTGTGAAACCTCATCAAGATGTGATGATCAAACAGGACGTGGTGTAAAACATGAGGGGGAGAATTTCAGAATTAATGTTTTCTACAAACTTATTGACTCTATCATCGGGGGTCTTTCTCAAAGATTTCAATTTTCCGAAAAGATTAGTGACCTTTTTCAATGTCTTTGGACATATCATGATAAAGATGAAAATGAAATTGAAAAGCAGTGTTTGACTTTGTGTCAAACGTACAAAGAAGACATAGACACTGACATTTTCAATGAAATCAAACACCTGAAGTCAATACATAAGACTAACTTAGGAGAAACGTCATTCCAACCTTTGCAACTTTTGAACGCACTAAGGAAGAAAAAGTTGGACAGCTTGTTCCCAAATACATGTATAGCAATCAGATTGTTCTGCTGCATCCCTGTATCTGTAAGTCACCGTGAGAGAAGTTTCAGTATAATGAAAAGAATAAAAAGTGTCAATAGATCAACTATGAACCAAGACATGATGAACGATCTCAGCATCTTAGTCATGGAACCTGGTTTGGCAAGAGGCTTGAAATATGATGATATTGTTGAAGAATTTGCAAGAAAGAGGGCTAGAAGAGTTGTATTTTCATAAAGTAAAAAAGAAAAAGTGCCTACGTTTTATTATTGCTTTTTATAAAATGTTCAAGTTAATCCCAGTTTTGATAACTTATAATAAAATTGTAAAGTGTGTTGAACCGTCAAAAAGTTTTCATTTTGAAAATGTTTCCCCGTCCCTTTCCACTGAGATATGTTTATTTTACAAAATAAGTACATAGTAAATCAAATGATAATTCATGACAGTGTGAACGTTTCTTCTGCAGAAAAAGCAGATAATCAGGTGTCTTAGTTATAAAATAACCTGCAATTTCACAGTTCTCGTCTTAATCGAGTGAGGTGGGTTTACCGGGATTTAGGGGCCCGGACCACTCGGTTGCCCAGGGGCCCGAGAATCCTGTCACCGGCCCTGCAATCGGGTTCTCTAACCACCCTCCATGGCTAACTCCTACTCCTAAAATCAAGATGGTTAGTGCGAGCGTCCAAAGCAATGCGCCACTGCTGCTGAGCGCCAGAGTGCCTTCACAATGTTCCTGGGCAGCCACCCCGATGTTGTCCCCGTGTCTACACACGGGTCGAAGTCTTCTGCATCATGTGCTTGCGCTGTCGTTTCGTCTCTTCACGGAGACCTCAAAGCTAAACTAAAGCCCACTCTGCAGTGTATACACGGCGGAGCTTTCTGCTATGGAGATGGCTCTGTGTGGGATAGACAGCAGCAGAGGATCCTTTGCAATCTGCACAGATTCCTTAAATGCTCTCAACTCCATTTCCGAATACACTTATAGGCACTTAATTTGTCAGGAGATCCTGGCGGCGCTGTTCTCCCTTCAAAGGAAGGGAGGTACTCTCTTTTTTCTTTGGGTTCCCAGCCACATAGGAATTGTTGGAAATAAGTCAGCCGGTACAACTGCAAAGGATGCCCTGAATGAAGACAATCTCACGTTGAACCTGGTACCGTATGAAGACCTTCAGGCAAAACTGAGGAGTTCAGTCTTTTAGCGGTGGAAGGAGGTATGGAATGCCGTAGAAAATAGTAAGTTACACAGCGTCAAACCGGTAACGTCAGCGTGGCCCAAGTATGTCAGGAATCTTTGCCGGGAGGAGGTCATCATCACACGTTTGAGGATAGGACATAGTCCCCTGACTCACTCTTACCTCTGCTGTGAGGAAAGAACTCCACCTCGGTGTGAAGAATGCGACACTCCTCTCAGCATCAGCCATACCCTGTCAGGGTGTGATAAATACCGGGACGTTCGAAGGCGGCTAAAAATTAGGGGAGACCTAGGAAATCTGTTAGGGGATTACCATAATGATCTTGATCGCGTTACATCATTCTTAAAAGTTATTGGGCTCTTCTGGAAAGTGTAATTATAAAATGAAATGAAAATAGTTCTTTGTAAAAAGAATAGTGATTATTATATACACAATAACGTCAATTGGAAGGACAAGGATGCAAAATGACCTGTACGTCGACGCACCCTTAAACAACAATACAAATATTGCTACTACAACGTCTGAAAACTAATTTTGAAAAATACCAAACAATCCTTGCGTTCTAGGAAAGTCATCAACTTAATTGGGAGTATGAATTAAATGAAGATAATGACTTATTTAAATCAAGCCTCTTGGTGTGTCTGATGAATTTCTTGTGCTTGGTTGAAAATACTTTTCTCTCAACCATTTATGTGAAGAACTTTAACATTTACGACGCAGGTAAAAAAAAGCTATAGTCTTCGAATACGACTACAAATTTAATGAAATAACGTCAGTAACACTTTAAGCCAGTGTAGATAACATTGACAGCAATTAAATGATATACTTCCCGTATCAATGCGTTCTCCATGTCTGTTTCCTTATCACTGCGGCCGACAAAAACGATCCCTCGAGACAGTGAGAGAAGAAACTCAAACCGGGTTTGCTGGCGTTCATAGTCTCGTTGATCCTGCGGTTCGACTGGTCACGTTTCCGGCTTAAGACGGGATCATTGCTGTCCCTGGCATGGTGATGATACCACGGGTGGCACACCGTGAAAGCAAGCCGAATGAGAGGCGTCCCCTGGGCAGCGAGCTTAGACTTACCTCTGGTCCAAGAAGGGTGGATCGCAGAATTACTCGATAATTTGCTTGATGGTTGCCAGGGCTCTTAGAAGAGGAAAGGTTAAAGGTGAAGGGACCTTCGAATGGTAAGAAAGCTTGGTGAGGATGAGACCAAGGACGTTCTCGAAGGTGCCAAGAGAAATTCGCGGGAAGCAGACTCCATTCGAATTGCCTTTCGCACCATGCCGCAATCAGTGATGCTAAGAGAGGTTCAGTTTTTCGAATTTCTGTTTTCCACCTTAAAGAATGGTCAGCTCGTGGTAGGTGCACGCATTTCCTCGAACAAGTGAAGGGGGGGGACTATAAGAGGGTGTGCATTTAACCTATTCCTTGATGAGACATTAAAAACATAAAATAAACCTTTCTTTTAAAGTATACTGTATGAGGTGACTTTTCTCTCTATATATTTCTCGGAACCAAGAAAGGAAATGCATTGAAAAATATTCGACACATTTATTTTGTTTTTGACCTGAATTTCCCTCTCCAGATATTTACCCATATAAAGTCAAGGGTATTACAGGATTTATGAGGAAAACAAGTTCCCGATTAAACCTTACTCTTCAAATTGCCAAATTACAAATTATATTTATAAAGTTGTACGTCCATCTTCCTCCATTGAAACTGCTCTTTTACTGGCCCACAGGTTGTTCAAATCTCACTATCACTCCGTTAAAATGACGCAAATGCTGTGGAAATGCAATTATCTGTTATCTTTCCTCTTCTTTTTCCAATTTTGTCATTTCAGTAGCACGAACAATAAGATTTGTTTTTGTTTCTTCATTGTGAGACAATTTCTGAAATAGAAAATATTTGTGACTTTAATACCGTAAAAGTTGACACTAAATTAGTAAACTTAAGGCAAAGTATAAAGTAATGCAAAAAACGAAACGGAAAAAGGAGGAACCAACTACAAAATATTGGACCCCTCTGCGGGTTGGGGGATTGAGAACACTCCCGCAGTATCCCTGCTTGTCGTAAGAGGCGACTAAAAAGGGTGAGGACAAAACCCCGAAAACAAAGCCTGTGCCAGCAAGATTGAGCCCGGATAGTGTTGTAGTGTTGTGGGTCAACTGTCTGTGTGTGCGGCCATACCAACTGGCCTGCGATCCACCCGCATGTTTGCCGTGTTCGGAGACCCGTAAGGAGGAGAAGGGGATCCTGGAGGGTGAGGTCCTCTCCTCCAATACCCCTCTTAGGCCCCGGATTCTGTGTAAACGGGAGGTTAAGAGCTTGATCAATCGGCTTCCGATACGTTCGGTGGCGAGTGCCAGGGAGGTGGGGGTCTGCGTAGGGCGGTCGGAGGTGTATCGGGTTTGGTGGGCCCGTGCATCGAAGATTCAACCCCGAAACAGACAACCACCACCTCTACGGGTCCCCTCGGGTAGCCCTGGCTCCCGAATAAGTGGCTCCGTGGTGGATGGGGAGCCCGGGGGATGAAGTAGTAGTAGGTATGGAAGTAAGGTCTAGGTGAGAAATGGGTAAGGACAGTGTTGTCTGCTGTGGTCGCTGGCGAACTTAAGGGCGCGAAAGAATCTCGTGACGGATCTCTTTTGATCGAAACCAGCGACAGTATATGCAAAGCGGGGAACTATTGGAATTGAAAGTGCTTCATAGGATTCCTGGTTCTCGGTGGAGGTGCACGATTTTCTCAGCAGCAGTCGGGGGTCATTACGCACCATGAACTTTTACACGTTGAAGGCGACGAGATCAGAAGAGAGATGGCTGTTCAGGGGGTGACTGATGCTCGGTGGCTCGAAGTGTAATGGGAAAGTAATAGATACAACGCTCATTGTTCTTACTTTAGATTCCCCAACAAGGTATTTATAGGGTACGAATGTGACCATTGACCAGTGTGACCATTTATACCGGTATCCGTACGTTGCTTCCAGTGCCAACGCTTCGGCCACATCGCCACGCGATGTGAGGGCAAGGCCACCTGCCCGCGCTGCGGTCTGGACGCGCATGATGGAGCTGAGTGCACAAAAGACCCACAGTGCGTCAATTGCGAGGGTGCACACCCAGTGTACACTCGCGAGTGCCCTAAGCAAATCGAAGAAAGGAAGGTCACAGAGCTGAAAATTGTCGAAATAATTACCTATTTTGAGGCGCGGAAAAAGTATAGGGCTACGGTCGCCCCAACATTTTCTTAATCATTTGCCGAAGTTACCATGGAAATACAAGTTCCAAGGGTAAGCGTAGGCATTCAAACAGATCCCAAAAAAATCATAAAACCAATAGCCCCAGAAAAAGAATCGGTCAAGCAGGCTAAGGCCCCTAAACCGGCAAACAAGACGAATAATACAAGCGTGGGCTCTCCCAAAAAGGAACCCACGTAGTCCATCACCAGGTCCATCTGGACTGAATGTAAGTCGTCCGGAATCGATGGAAAAGTCTCTCCCGGACCGAAGGTCTCGCAACAATAATCGGCAGAAGAAACCGGATACGGCGCTGTTCATCCTATTGTTAATGCTACTGGATTTTAACAGTTTTTATTTTTATCCTTTACCTTTTTGATATTTACCATTCAATGGAATTTCAATGGTTTACCGGCATAAGGAGGAGCTAGCCGTTTTAATTCGAGATTTTAACCCCGTTGCGTTTGTCTCCAAAAGACTCATTTTAAAACTACAGACAAGGGTTCTCTGAGTGGTTTTAATGTTTTAGACTAGATGACACTAGTGGCCTCCGTGCTCAAGGCGGAGTGGCGATGGCTACTCTGGAGGCCCTTTACACCTCCCGAGTACAGCTGGACACTCCCCTCCAGGCAGTGGCGGTAACGTTGCATGCTCCGGAGACGATAACGTTATGCAACGTGTACGTTCCGGAGGGGGCTCCTGTCATACGAGAGTACCTAGAAGCCCTCATACAGCAGCTGCCAAAGCCCTTCATTCTCTTAGGGGACTTTAACGCCCACGATGCCCTGTGGGGAAAGGGCCCAGTGCAATAGAAGAGGCCGCATTATATCATCCTTCTTTGTAAACGATTTCAACCTATTCTAATTAAACAACGGGGAAAGAACTCGGTTCAATAGTTTATTCTGGTGCCTTTCCCACTATTGATCTATTAATGTTTTCGAGTAGTCTAATGCCTAAGTTCAATCTATCAGATCACAATGACCTCTGTGGTAGTGATCACTTACGCCTATTTATCTTTAAAGACAAGCATTTTACCAGAGACTTTATTAGACCAGCTAACTATTTAGTCCGTAAGGCAGAATGGTCAGTTTTTAAAACGTGTTTTGATTTTAATTTCCAAGTGAATCTCAATGGAGCACAAAACGTTGAAAGATAAACCAAAATCATCCTGGAAGCTGCAGATGTCAGTGTGCCCCGTTATAATGGAATCTCGACCGGTGTTTCCTGGTGGAATGAGGAGTGTGCTAATGCAATTAAGATGCGGAAAAAAGATCTACGAATATTTAACAAATTGTCCACGGAAAGGAACCTAGCCTCCTTTCGGCGATTGCGAGTGAAAGCTCGGAGGGTCGTGAAGCAGGCTAAGATGGAGTCACGGATGGAATTCGTGTCCGGCGTTAACAATAGGACTCTCATTAAGCAAGTGAGGCAAAGAGTAAAAAGCACACCTGGCTCCCGCGTTGAAAACTGTATCAACCATCTGAAATCTGTCTACTTATGGGACGTTACAGCAATAATAGCTATGACCGGGAATTCTCAAATTTTAAAAAAATGTATAGAATCGAAAACGACACGTTTTAGAGAGAGAGAGAGAGAGAGACACATGACACTGAGCCCTACAATATTCCATTCTCAATTGTGGAACTAACGTCCGCAATTACCGATTCCCGGGACTTATCTCCAGGTTTAGATGAGATCCACAACGCCTTCCTTCGGAACTTACCGGACACGGCGTTGCTGGATGTTCTACGGACGCTCAATCAAGCGTGGACTGAAGGAATTCTTCCTCAACCCTGGCGGGAATCTAGCGCACTATAGTCCTTGCCTAGTTATTCCTCCAAATGCTCTCTTGCTCAGGAGATACATTCCACCATGTCTTCCCTTAATAGTATAGGTGTAACTATTTACTTTGTGTGGATCCCTGGACATGCTGGGATAACTGGCTATAAAAACGGCGATTCTGCAGCCAAAGAAGCCTTGAAAAATCATCGGGATACACACTCGTCCAAGGCGAAGACCTCGGGGCCTCGTATTACGGGGCCTAGCTCTCGGGAGCAGCTATGGTCAAACTTGGCTGGAAACAAGCTACGAGCAATAAAGCCTGGGACATCAGCGTGGCCCACCTCCGTCGGGGGGAATCGCAGGGAGGGGGTCGCAGGCACCCGGCTGAGAATTGGGCATTGCAACCGAACGCAAGCACATCCAGCCCTGGTGCGACGAATGCGGTTCTCCAATCACTGCGTGAGACATCCTGACGGAGTGCGTCTGATATCAAGACACACGTAAAAAGATGAATATCTATCGTCATCTACGCAGAATACTAGTCGACTACGACGCGACGCTCCTATAAAAATATTACAATTCTTAAAGCATAAAGATCTTTTTAATAAAATATAGTTTACTCAAGAAAATGCGGAAATTTTTTAAATATTAATGTTATACAGACTAGCTAATGTTTTAATGCTTAAGAAATGGTGCAAAGTGACCTTAGGCGTCGATGCACCCTAGAAAAACTAATCCTATCCTACAAAGACATTGGATTCTTCTCTTGACACAAGGCATTGGACTTCTCGCTGTATCCTGTAGAGTGGAGGGACAACAATGTCAGGCTGACATAAGTGTTGCATACCTTCCGAGAGGCAAGTAAAAGAAAGTGAACAGCAGTTCGACTGTATCCTGCGAATGGGAACTGGCAGCAGTTTTAGATGGCGAATGATCATGCGAATAATATCATGCGCATGACGTTCATGCGTCATGAAACGGAAAACTCCTCGCAAGAAAATTCAGTCGCATGATTCATTGAATGATCGCATGATACGAGCGCACGACGTCCGTCTTTGTCTTTTGAGCGGGTAGAAGAGGATTCAAATTAAACAAGTGAAGGACGTCATCCAAATAGCTTTGCCTTTCGTACTTATCTAATTTATTAGCGTGCCCATGGATTTTATAGGTAATATCCATGGGCGTGCCCCTGGTGAAGTTCTTCAATTAATCACGTTTTGGGCGAAGCCGGAGTTTATCATTATATATTATGTAGGCATTCCATTATTTTCATTTTTCCCCTGACAAGTATAAAGCAATAAAATATAAGAAAAGAACATGAAAACTAGAACTTAAAATTGTATGAAAATGTTGAGCAACTTCTTCTCGGGTCGTATCTCCTCATCCGTCGGCGTCCGACTTCTGCTTTCAGTCGGCCTGTGCAGCGGCTGAAATCGAATTGACTTCTGAATTGTAACCCCGAGTATGGCAGTTTGCATTTACAACATCCACACTGCAAGGAACAAAAATATTTAATTTTTGAGAGTTTTTTTTAGATCAGCGGAGCGCGTCAAATTTGACAAAAAATTGTCTAAATCCTAGGAAGAACGGTTTTCGTGAAAGCTAATGTCTTCTCTTTGCTCGTATGGCCACCTGAAAGCAAGTAAAGTGATTATAAAGCAAGTAAGTGGTTATTTAAAAAGAATTATTGATAAGTGGGCACCTTTCTAATTTATATTTCGTGGTCGTTTCGAGGACATTGTCCAAAGATTGCCACTAAGTTTGGATCCTCTAATTTCAGCTAGAGACATACTGGAAAACAAACGGAGAATGTCCAAGGAGGTACGGAATCTTCTTCTGATAGAGGGGTCAACAGATTAGGCGGACAGTACACTCGGACTCAGATGAAGAGATTTTGCGAGGTAAAAGGCGAACTGAAAACTGTATAGATAAAGTATTCTTAAAAGCTGTCTCTCTCTTATAATTACGAGTTTAATTTCAATTCAACCCTTAGCTCACATTTTAAAGAAAATCTAATGCTAATTTTGTAAGTACATACATTCAGTAGTTTTTGGTATCGATATTTGTATCAACATCTGCCTTGATATTCTAAAGCAGGGGTCTCCAAACTACGGCCCGCGGGCCAGATGCGGCCCGCGAGGCTCTCACATCCGGCCCGTGGAGACCTTTTCATCTTCGGAAAAAAATTACGGAAATTCACGTGTATCCTGCCAAGATCAACCGTCGCTTACGTGGACGTAACGTTTTTACCGACTTAGGAAAGAGGCGCGCAGCAGTGCGTTGTTGTCCAACCGTTCACTGCATAGCATAACCTTATTCGTTGCTTACTTTTCTCCTTATGTTCACAGTTAATGACAAGAACACTTAATAAGTGTTATGCAGTGCTCTTGGTCATTGAGATGATATAACGCCATCTAGTGGTAGAGTTTTTAAATGGTTTGCTGCTTGTTCAAGACTTCATTATTTTGATCTCAGTTTGCCAGTTGCGGTTGACTGCTGCGATTAGGAAGGGCTGGTGTCAGTTAGCGAATTCTAATTGCAAAACATGTTGCACTCTATTTTATTTGGTGATAATTTCCTTCGCGTAAAAACTTAACAATGTGTAAAAGTATTGGGAGTGTCGTTAGTTTAACAAGAATTTTCCGAATATTTTGAAGAGGGAACATTGAAAGAAACAATCTTTCTACTATAAGTGGGTGTATTTTCAGACTGTATTCAGGTATGTTTAATTTTAGAATTCAAGAAAGATTTTTTAAAATTGTTTCGGGTTATTTCTAGCTATAATTGCGACGAAATTAGTGCGCATAATCAGGTTTTTGAGCGATATTTTGTGCAACATACTTTCCGTTTCACGATTTATTGATGCTGAAGTCACTTTATTTTAGTGCCCAACGATGTCCGAGAAGAGAAAAAGAAAAATAGACGACGAGTGTGGGCAATTTCAAGAAGAATGTAGTTTGAAATATTTCTTCATCAAATCCGGCGAGAAAGCATTGTGTGTGATTTGCAACGAAACCGTGGCTGTAAACATCAGGAGAAATATGCACAGTTGGAGGGTCAAGTCCGTGCAGATAAAATTTTCTAAATTACAAAATCAACTCACATCTCAGAGGATACTGTTCAGATAATCCTCAAATGAAAATGTATCCTTAACTAAGCCCAGTTATAAAGTTGCCTAGGGTGAAGTAGTGAAGGAATGCTTGTTGGAGGTGGCTGTGGAACTATGCCCAGAAAATTCGAAACAATTTTAAAATGCACCCAGCAAATAACATTTCCTGCCATGTTGCAGACATGAATGACAATATTGTGACTCAAAGAGCGAAAAATTCAAGCATGTTTCGCGATTTTTCAATTGCAAGGTGGACAGCTGTTTCACCTCTCAACTGCTTGTGTTCATTAGAGTTGTGAATGAAGACATGAACATAACACAAGAGCTGGCTTCACTGCATAGCATGTATGGGACTGTTACCGGAGAGGATGTGTTCAATGAATTGAGAAAAGCATTTGCTGATTATAATTTGGATTGGACAAACCTCAGTTGCCTGACTGTTGATGGAGGAAAGAACATGAGTGGCATAAAGAATGGCTTGGTTGAACAAGTGAACCAGATACGCAGTGAGAAAGACATTCCACAACCAATGTTCCTGCACTGTATTATTCACAAGCAAGCTTTGCGTGCTTAATATGTGGACATTAGCAGTGTACTGAATCCTGTGGTGAAGATGGTAAATTTAATAAGGTCGCATGGGCTTAACTATAGACAGTTCAGAGACATGTTGATAGATACAGACACAGAATCGCAATATTTATCGAATTACACAGTTTCAGGAGCTGTTTTCTGATTTGGATTCAAAGGAAGAAGTAGTGAGACTGTTTCAAAACCCATTTGAAGCAGATGAGGCCAGCTGCGCAGATGAACTACAGTCGGAGGCCATTGAGTTGCAAGCAAATGACCTGCTGAGGGACAAAGAAGGACTGGTGGGTGTTCATCAGTTTTTGCCCAAGGAAGACTTTCAAAAAGTCAAAACTTTTGCATCAAGGTACCTTTCAGTCTTTGGAACAACATACTTGTGAGAACAAACATTTTCAAGAATGAAATACGTGGAGAACAATTTGAGAACAAACTTGTATGATGATAATTTCAGATCACTGTTGATGTTAGGGACATCAAATCTAAAGCCAGAAATATCTGCTATTTTGGCATCCAGGAAACAATTTCGCCATTCCCACTAATACAGGTGTTCATATTCAATGTGTTATTAAATAATAACTGAATAAAATAATATCAAATAAATTAAACATTAAAAACAACATCTATGTTTTGATACTTTTTATTTGGACCTCAAATATTTAGCCGGCCCCCAAACTGCTGTTTGTTAGGTAATGCGGCCCGCGGGCTGAAAAGTTTGGTGACCCCTGTTCTAAAGGGTAAGCAGTGTGAGTCAGACATCGATATCTGCTAGTGAATGGTAGTTGGTTTTAGATGTTTAAATATTCTCCTTCAGGGAGAAAGAAATTTTAATTGACCGTCCGTATATGATGACTAGCGAAGTGTATTTCATTGTTTCTGCCATTTTGACTTAAAGTGGTCCGTGACTAGTCTACAGGCTCGAATAATTATTTTTAAGTGTGAGACCTGGCCATCATGATGTTGTGAAAATTTCATTGCTCTGGTTTAAAAAAATTGGAGATATGAATTTTGGCCAACTTTTTTCGAGTTCGTTAATGTTTATGGTTCTTCGACATCCAGGGTCATTCAGCACCGTGGTCTGTTTGTAATCGTCTGTTAAATGCAATAAAAAATTATAATTATCATAATTAACCCTCATCATATGCAGACCTTTTTACCAAACAAGATTGCGCTCCGATTTTCAAATGCCCATATACATAACTTGTCTTTGGCCGTTTAAATTAGATGGTAAAGGCCTGCTGCTTTAAAAAAAGGCAGCACTCGGTTCAAAGTATGTAGTTGGATTGTCACTAAGAATTGATTCCAAGTCTCCTCTTAATTTGTGTTTTATCTAAGATCTACGTACTTGCAACGTTCCGTCAAGATGTGCTTAATTGTCAACGAACAAATGCGGTCATCGCATTGAGGGGGCTGCCTGGGGATGTAGAAAAAGTACGATCGTGAGTCAGAGCAATGTGGCTCACTCTCAGTCTCCTTACGACTGCTTCATCCCTTCTACAAGTCTGAGAAGATGTTATCCACACGGAGATTGCTGGTTTAATACCTCCCAGCTTGTTCCCAGTCAGCGACTGCCACGAATCTTCCCACTGCTTGTTCAGTCGTTTCTTTAAAAAGGCTATAACATCCTCGTAAGGGACTTTATCAATACCTACTCGAGGTTTGGTTAGAGCATTTTTTGCTGCTTTATCAACAGCCTCGTTTCCAGCAATACCGACGAAGTGGCTAAGCACCCAGGTAAACTTTAACCTCCCGCCAATGCCCTTCAGCAGGCGTAGAGATGCATGGAGATCCGTTATTACTGAATGGTCGTCATTGTAGGTTGGTATTGCATTAGGTGCGCTCATAGAGTCACTACAGATCATGGCTCGGTGGTTTCCTTCCTCAATTCTCTCTAAAGCTAGTTTGATCGCTGTCAATTCTCCTGTGAAAACGCCTCACATATGAGGCAACATGGAAGTCGCCCTTGGCCAAACATATGCACGTCCTTAGGAGGACTTGGACCCGTCAGTGTAAATGGGTGCGTAGCCAGGACACAGTGAGAGAATTTCAAGAAATTCAGTCTCATGCTCCGCAGGGCGACTAATTTTTTTCTCGTCCGGTGAAAACTACATCGGGCCGCGAGAGAGTCCTTGGAGGATCAGTATTTCCGTATATTAAAAGGGCGTTTTTGGAGACTTCAAGGACAAGGGTCTTCTGTTTGTGTGCCAGTGATTTTTGTTTCTATAGGAGGAGAAACAGAAGCAGCAAAGGATAGAGAAAACGTCGGGGCCATTAACGTTATGTATTTCTCATACGCTTCATAGTAAGATATATTCTCCACTGTATTAATCTCTGTTATTTTACATTCTTCCGGCACTACCTTGCAACTGCGAGAGTGAACCGGATGTGTTCCCTCGCAGTTGACGCAAGTGACAGGAGAGGAGCAGGGATCGTCGCCGCGCGACTTCCGGGCGCCTTTTGGACGGGTGGCTTCGCCCTTGCACTTGGTGGCAATGTGACCAAATCTCTGACATACATAACAGCGCATGGGGTCGGAATGAAAGGCCGCGGACGGTACAGGAAGGACACCCTTACGAATACCCTTTTGGGAAGAGTGGTGACGCGAAATAAGAATACCACGGAAGTGGTATTCATCGTCTCACCGTTCCTCTTCGTAGTCAGGCGAAGAGCGAATGTTACGCCTAGTGAGGCCATATCCATAGATATCTCATCCGTGCCTACGCAGAGCAGGTCGTAGTGAGAGATTATGCCTTATGATTAGGTGTTAAACATCTTGCGGGGCACTACTTCAACTTCGATCTAACAACGTTCTTTATAACTGCATGAGCTTCACGCTTTGTTTGTCGCCTTTGGTCACTAATAGGATGCTACCGTCTCTTAATTTCTTCATTAATTCCACGCCTTCAGGAACAACATTTGAAATAACTCTTTGAATTAGAAATGGTGAGCTCTTACTTAAGTTTTCTCCTTCTTTCACACTTGGTAATAACTTAACAACACAATCTCGCCCGCCCGTGTCTGGACGTAGTCTCTTGTTGGGAGGTAATGGAGGAAATTCCATAGAAAGCCTTAAATTCATTCCTCCCCACCCGCCACGGAGGCCCACATTTGGGACCTTGGGTTAGAACCTCCGATGCGTGGTAACCCACGTGCCTGGTCTAAGCAGACGTCTGCTTCGGTCGGCCCCCCCCCCTCGTCTACCCCGCCACCCCCCCCCAGGAATCCACTCCTCACAATGCGGATGAAATGGTCATCGACGTGACGCACGACAAGGCGCCACCAATACAAAACAAAACAATCGCCGTCGAAGACCGCGTCCGCAGTTTGTGTGGCAGAGGCCACAAGATCAGGAACTCAGATACCACTGGTCACACGAGCTTATCCCCATCCGATGAGGAGGCGACAACTGAGGCGAAATTCGAAACAACCGAAAGGGAGGATCGAAAGGATCCTAGTTCCCTTACAGTATGAAAGACTACTCTCAACCATCATGGCTATATCCATGCAGTGGCATTGCAACGGTCTATACCTCCATATAAAAGAATATAAGCTTCTGATCGAAAATTTTAATCCCGCGCTTATATTTCTCCAGGAAACACACCTCAGAGCAATTTCACATTGAAAGGATTTCAGGATTTTAGATTGGACGGCAATAGAGCACGAGGAGGGGTCGCTACCTCAATCAGGGAGACCTTTTACACCTCCCTGGTGAATTTAAGGACACCGATTCAAGCTGTAGCGGTCACCACTGCCACTCCGGAGGTAATTTCTCTCCGCAACGTTTACCTACCTGAGTGGGCCCCAGCTACCAGAAAAAAAACCTAGAGAATCTAATCAGACAACTTCCAAGACCGTTTGTCTTACTTGAGGACTTTAACGCACTTTGTGGGGTGATTACACACGCGATTTTAATGGCCGGGATCATTTTTTAGAAAAGGTTTTTAACGGCTTTAATCTTGTTCTAATAAAATACAAAGAAAAAACACATTTTAATGCCTTCAACGGAGGATATTCTTCCGTAGAATTATGGATTACCACCGAAACCTTCGCCCCTCTTTTTACATTGGAAGTCATGACGATCTCTGCGGAAGTGACCATTCCCCCTTTTATTAGAAAACCGACGAAAATTCGTCATTTTAAATCTCCCAAAACATAGCTTATCAGGGAAGAAAACTGTGCGGATTTTAGAAATAATTTTATTTTTAAATTAGACAGCGGCATGCCATCGCAACGAAAGACTGAGGTTTTAGCAAACAGTATGCTTGATGTCGCGACAAATAGCATTCCAATGTTCTGTGGAACTCCTGGTCGACCCCAAGTCCCAAGGTGGGACGAGGAATGCGCGGAGGCCATTCGTTAGTTATTTAGGGGTGGCGACCGACAGCTGACAGGTCATATGCGCCATTTTTAGGATAGGTGGGTACCATTGGGTAATGGTAGGAGTTTTCAGGGAACGGAGGGAGGGTGGAGAGAAACCCGGCGTCGGCATTAGCCTACTCTTAATGAAAGGCGCCAGGGGGAACACGGTCCCATCCAACGTACGGAGTATTGAACTTGAAGTGCTCTCCACTAGGCACTCAAGTAGGGACCGGTTTCACACGGAAAAATCTACCACTGCCAGGAATCGAACCCGAGCCCTCTGGATGGGAGACCATGTGACGTCGGGATCCCTCAATTAATGTATACCTTATTAAAAACTCGTTTGGGCATTGCCCCTCTTTATTCCACGTCTTTATCTTTCCAAAACCTTTTTTAACAATCCTGTCAACAACCTTTTTAACGATCCATGGCAACCCTCAAACAAAAACCAATAAACAACGTAAAACATTAACATACAAATCAATATCATCAAAAACAAAACAACGAACGAAACCAAATACACAAAACGAACAAAACAAATAAAAATGGAACCCGACAAGGCACGACGTTACAGACTTGCCCCTTCCCTCTAGACGAGTACAGGTCGTGAAGTCACGACCTTACTCGACAGGTCAGCATCTCAGCTGGTAAGGAGCACCAGGTTTGGAATCGGACCCTCAGTGGCAATTATTTCATACTCTTCTTTCATACTCCTACTTAAAGCATCAGCATTAGCATGCAATGGACCTTTCCGATGCTCAATCTCGAAATTATAATTTTGCAAGATTAGGGCCCACCTCATCAGCCTAGGGTTTGTCAGTGCTGCGCTTTGTAGCCACACTAAAGGATTGTGGTCCGTCTGTATGCGAAACCTCCTCTCACCATCCAAATAGCAGTGTAGTTTCCTGATTCCCCACACAAGCGCTAAACATTCTTTTTCTGTGGTCCCATATCTCTTCTCAGTTTCGTTGAACTTTTTGCTAAGGAATAGTACGGGATGCTCCTCCCCATCTGTACCCATCTGAGAGAGAACAATGCCTATTCCATTCTCGGATGCATCTGTCTGTACTAGGAATTCACTTTCAAAGTCAGGGGCCATTAATACTGGGCGAGCACTCGAAGCCTCTTTCAGTTTTTTAAATGCTGTATTTGCTTCGTTAGTCCACTCTATTTTACCCTTTCGTGTCCTCCCCTTTGTGAGATTTGTGATAGGAGCGGCTAAATCTGCGAACATTCTAATATATTTCCTGTAGTAATTATACAGTCCCATAAATGCTCGGACTTCTGTCTTGGTAATTGGAGTAGAGTAATCCTTTATGGCCAAGATCTTCACTTCCGAGGGTTTTATTTTTCCTCGACCTATTTCATGCCCTAGGTACTTGACTTTGTCTTGTGCAAATTTACACTTTGCTGGTTTCAACGTCAATCCTGCGGCTTGAATCTTCAGGAAAATTGAGCGTAAGTGATGCAAATGATCCTCAAAGTTGTTCGAGAATATGGCAACATCGTCCAGATACGGTAGCGCGAACTTCTCACACCCTCTCAAAAGCTTCGACATCAAGAGGCTGAAACAATAAGGCGCATTCTTCAGTCCGAAGGGGACCCTTAGAGGACGAAAAATTCCAAAGGTGGTTACAAAGGCAGCATATCTCCGAGCTCTTTCGGTCAACCTAATTTGCCAGTATCCCTTGGATAAATCTATCACCGTAATATACTTCGCTACAGCTACTGTCTCTATCCTTTGGTCGATGTTGGGAAGTGGATAGTACTCCGTTCTAATTTTCTTATTTAGGCGTCGATAATCAACGCAGGGACGCGGGTCTCGTCCCGGCGATTCGACTAAGATCATCGGGGAAGCATAATCGGATTCTCCTTCTTCCACAATACCCAGCTCCAGCATTTTCCGAATCTCTTCCTGGAGTATCTGGGTTTGCCGAGGGGACGTGCGATATGGCCTTTGTCTCACTGGCTCATGGTCCTCTAACACGATGTCATGGAGAACTACATCAGTCACCCCTGGTTTGACTGAGAATATTTCGGAAAACTCTAACACTAACGTGTGAAGTTTTCCTCTTTCTTCTTCCCTTAAGTGTTCTGATATTTGAATCTGTTCGCAAAGAGATTTCTCATTTTCTATGCTTATGTCGGGTATTTCCATTTCAATCTCCTCTGCTTCTTCTAGAAATTTCTCGTCCAGATAATTAACCTCTTCCTCTCGTTGGTAATACCTTTTCAATAGATTGATATGGAACACCTGTTTTCGATTTCCCTTTTCGGGGAGTTTTACAATGTAATTTGTCTCTGAGAGCTTCTTATCAATTATTCCAGGACCATTCCAGTTCATGGACAATCTATTAGCCTTGAGCGGTGTTAGTATCAACACTTGGTCTCCTGGTTGGAAACTTCGCTGTACGGCCCGCTTGTCATACCATCTCTTCCTTTTCTCGCCCACTACCTCTTGCTGATCAACAGCAATCTTCATACTCTTATGGATACGATTTATGATTCGTAATACGTATTCCACTACTGGTGTTTGAGTCTCCTCTGTGTCTCCCGTTTTCCACCTTTCATATAATAATGTCAGAGGCGTCCGTAAATTCCTTCCATGCACGATCTCGGCTGGAGAAAATCCTAAACTCTCATTTACTGACGTACGGATGGCGAAGAGCATTGCGGGGATAGCCTTTTCCCATTGTTTCTTCTCCACACAGGTATTACACTGTATTTTCATAATCTTTTTCATAGTGCGATGCAACCTTTCCACCGGGTTAGACTGAGGGTGGTACACAGAACTATGTATCGTGTGTATCCCTAGTCTCTGTAAGAATTCATTTGTTAATGCACTCACAAAATACGAACCGTTGTCACATTGGATTTCTCTCGGGAACCCAATTCGACTGAATAAATCTAAAAAAGTGTCAATAATCGTTGTTGATGAAATATTTCTTATAGGTATGGCCTCTGGGTATCGACTAGCCATGCAGATTGCCGTTAGGATGTATCTATTTCCGTTTTCCGACTCCGGCCACGGCCCACAAATATCAACATTTACTTTAGAAAAGACTTCTTCTATTACCGGTACTATTCTCATTGGACTCTTCCTTACATCTCCACTTTTCCCAACTCTTTGACATGGATCGCAGCTTCTTACGTAGTTCTCCACGTCTTTGTAACATCCTGGCCAATAGAAATACCGTAATAATTGTTCTTTTGTCTTTAAAACACCCAAATGTGAGACTGTTCCCTCATGGCAAGTTGCCAACAGATCTCTTCTGTATTTCCGGGGCACCACAATCAATTCTTTTCTCACCTTCAACCGATCATACTTGCTGATCAACAATACACCATTCTTTTCCTCATACCCCTCTCCTTCCGAAGTCTGCTGCTTTGCTCTCTCTTTCAACTGCTGCATTTCCGAATCCCGCCTAATTTCTGCACGGAATTCTTCTGATTCTACACCCATCAATCTTAGAATCTCAGGCTCTTCATCCTCCTGTTCTTCGATCTTCCCTTCCTCCTCTTCTCTTTCGACACCCTCACTCATAAACTCGTCTTCCTCTACATCCACTTGTCTTGCCTTTTCAGCTCTAGTCGTAACAGCATTTAATAATTCTGGCCGAGGATCTTGCGTCGCCTTTTGCTCAATCAGTTCGGCTGTTTTATTTCCTAAGATGTAGTACCCTCTGTCCAAGGAACTTCGAACTACGGCAGCTCTGGAAAACACTCGCCCGAAGTCTCCCACAATTTCTACCTCTGCAACAGGTAAACATGCAGATTCCTCCTGCAATGGGGTTCTCACTCTAACATGTTCTCCTGTGTACATTTCAGGGTTTATATACGTACTCGCAATAACATCGATGGATGCTCCAGTATCGCGTAAAATACTCAGAGCGTGCCCATTCACAACTCCCCTTGACATATACGATGCTAGTCCGGAAGAAGCATCCTTCTGATTTACTCTCTCAAGTTTTTCGATGCGGCCCACATCGGCACAATAATCGACTCCATTCCTCTTATCCTCTTCACGTTGGTCCTCTTGAGCGAATTGTTCTACTAATTTATGTAAGCGGTCCTTCCATTTCTTTCTTTGGTTTTTGGACAATTTGCCTGAAAGTGGGAGGGGGAATGGCAGATATAGCAAGTCTTCTCCGCTCGCTTCTCATATTCCTGATAATTCGGATCCTTTACGTTGCTTGACCTCCAAGTATGATTCTGCGTATAGTTCGTGTTCCTAGCGGGAAAAGTTGGCCTTGAGCTACCATTTGATGCCCCGTACGATTCATACGTTTTCTCCCGTTCGTAATGACTTGGGTTATTAGTGGTCGCCTTAATGGGTCCTGAATGATACCGTGTTCCCCCGCCCCTGCTTCCTCTCTCTTCACGTACTGTGAGGTATTCATCAACCAAAGTAGTTACTTCGTCGGTGGATTTTAGCTTGGCCCAGCGGTCAATAAAATGATCCCTAATTTCGTGAGAAACTCTTCGTTTAATTTGCTCACAAATGATTAGGTCCTTTAATTCTCCAAATTCTCGGATTTCATGTCCTTCTAACCAACCCTCACAGTAAGTTTACATTCTGTATGCAAACTCCTTCCAAGTTAAATTCACCGGCTTCTGACTATTCATAAATAGCTGTCTTAGTTTCTCCGTTCCAATCTTATATTTCACCAATATTAGTCTTTTAACATGACTATAATCATATCGAAATTCACATGGTTCCCGAGCCAGCTCATCAACCATTTCTCTTGGCAATAAGCCAATTAAATGAGACACCCACTGCTCAGGATCAATTCCCACTATACTTGCTTGACCTTCAAATAAACTCAAAAACAACTGAGCATCCGTATCTTGAGGCACGAATTTTGGCATCACCTTATGCAACTCGATTTTAGGGTTCATCCTGCCGGGAATTGGCGCTCCTCCTTCCGAATCTGCTCTCCTTTCCGCACTTTTTAATCTTGCCAATTCTACCTCTAATTGCAACTTCCTCTCTTCAGCTTTTCTACTCCCTCTCTCATTTTCTAATCGTCTCTCTTCCAGTTCTTCCATTTTTTTTCTTTGATAATCCTCTAAAATATTTTGAACGAAACCTTCGTCATACTCGGGACTCTCTGCAATCTTTTTCTTTAACTGCACCATCTTATCAGCAGCACTCACTATAACCCCTAATTCTTCGGCCACATATCTCAACTCCTCTTTCTTAGCTTTCCCTAAGAACGCCATTTTCTAATGCCTTTCTTACAAAGCAAATTTTCGGATTTTCTTTGCCACCAAAGTTACCAATGCAAAACCTGGTACTCACCTATCTCGTAGGCCGTAATTTCGTCCAACTTATGGCGTTCTTCCGTAGACTACGTAGGATGAGCCCGTCCAAGCGCCTCGCCGCGATAACTCCGGAATCCTGTGTCGAGCCTTTGGACTCTGGCTTTCGGGATCTCACCGATCCTGTACCCCGACGCTTCTTAATCCAAAGGTTCCGGACACCACCGTTCCTGGAATCCGCCGAGTTCTCGATCCCACTGTTTCCGGATCCCGACGATTTCGTGTTCCACCTTATTTGTATCCTCAACCGCTGCCACCAAAAATATTCACCTCTGTGACGTCGGGATCCCTCAATTAATGTATACCTTATTAAAAACTCGTTTGGGCATTGCCCCTCTTTATTCCACGTCTTTATCTTTCCAAAACCTTTTTTAACAATCCTGTCAACAACCCTTTTAACGATCCATGGCAACCCTCAAACAAAAACCAATAAACAACGTAAAACATTAACATACAAATCAATATCATCAAAAACAAAACAACGAACGAAACCAAATACACAAGACGAACAAAACAAATAAAAATGGAACCCGACAAGGCACGACGTTACAACCAGTACTCTAGCCACCACAACAACCCTATCCCCTATCTATCTATCCGTAAGCGTAAAAAAGCCCTGCGCGTATACAACAGATTTCCAACTAAAATAATGTAGTGGACTTTAGTCGCCTTCGAGCCAGGGCCCGGCAAGTTTTACGGGATGCCATGAAGTCCCCATGGACGAAGAAAGTCGCGAGTATAAACCATCGAACTCCAGTTGCACAAGTGTGGAACAAAGCGAAATCAGTCATGGGCAAACAACACTACTCTTCAGTATCAGGCTTAGGAGTGAACGGGGCAATTATTTCGTCCCCATCTGACATTGCAGAGGCTTTTCCATTATGCCGCAGTGAGTGCAACTGACAGTTCTAACCCTTCCTTCAAACTCACGAAACACCTTTCGAAAAGACACGCCCTTCAGTGACGATGCAGCTCTTCCGGGTCTTCCTCCGCGTTGGTCCATTGATTCCTGGGACAAGTTTCGCCGGAGTTGCAGTCGGCTTCTTCAGGTCCAAGTGTCGATGCGGTCAACTGACCGTCTTTTATACTCATCCACTGGAGTCAGGTCTTCTCTGATTGGCTCTTGGGATCCCTCTTCTCCTCCCATGTAAAACATGCTTCCAAGCGTTTGAGAGAGCGTAGCTATCTTCCCTCTTGAGATTGTTGTTGTTGACTTCAGAGGCTTCTCGTATTAATCGCGGGAAGTATCGCTTTTCTTGCGTGATGAGCTTTGCCTCTCCAAATTCAATATTGTGGGTGGTCCACGTATGCTATGGCAGAGAGTCTCAGCTGCCTGTTCTTGTTCGCCCTCTGATGCTCCTATATATAAATATATATATATAGTTTTTTTGTGTGTTCCTGTCATCTCTCCGTCTATCTCCAAGATATATATATATATATATATATATATATATATATATATATATATATATATATATATATATATATATATGGCGTGATGACACAAAAAATAGAAAATAATGAAAAGGACTCTGGTATATCCTTAATTTTCGGCGGCGCAACCGCCTCCTTCAGAGGGTAGAGGAGAGGAGACTGAACTGGGATGGAGTGAAGAGGATGGCACTGAGGGGAAAGGATAGGGGAGGAGGTTGGAAAAGGATGAAGAGGGGAAGGGGCGATTAATGACTAACATTGAGGCCCGGGGGATTATATGCTTGTAAAATCCAAATGTAAGCTAGCACTAAGGAATTAAGTTTAAGCGCGGATGCTGTCGGGGGGAGGGAAGCCAAAACAGACACATTAAAACAATTGTTGAAAGATTTCTCGTGGCTGAAGGAGTGTTGGGCCACGAAAAGAGAAGACGACTGAAAGGGGTCGTTGCACGAGGAGCGGTGATTATTGATTCTAATGTTTAGCGGAGTGGAGAATTTACCAATGTAAAATGCTGGGCAATGTTTACATTGTAGCCGGTAGACCACATTGCTGGAGGTGCAGGTGGAGGGGGGAGGTGGTGGAAGCAAGGCAGTGGGAGGAGGTGATGTGAAAATCGGAAAGGTTTTGCATCTCGGACGGTGGCATGGCGAGGGCTTGTTTTTGGGGGCTGGAATCCAAGGGTCTTTTGCTCTCACCAGAGGGTTGGGAACACAATTGAATCTCGACACTATGTTGTGTTTATTAAGAGCGCGTGAAATTTTCTCCGTGGTTCCCGCAACGTACAATGTTAACAGGGTGGCGATTGTCAGCAAAAACCGGGAAAACCTATACTTGTCAGGGAATTTGGAAATTCTGGATAAGTCAGGGAAATGTCAGTGAATTCACGTAACAGTCAGGGACAAACCGGGATAGGACATTCTTGTTATTTTTCTACCATTACGTTTATCGGCTAGTCTTTCCCGCCCTTTATTTCAACCAATTAAAACTAATGTCCGTCGCTGACGTGCATAGAATAAGCCCCATCAATTTGATGAACCTTCAGTTGTGAATCTTAGCGATTTAGTTGCGAATCAGGCGTACAATGTATCCCTTTCGTATATCCTAATGCGATATTTGCCTAGTAGTGTTAGAATTCATGATCACCATGCATTCCGCTCATCACAAGGAATCCGAGGCTATGTTGTTCGGAAGATTTTTCGCGTTTTTTTTTACCTTCCGAGACTCTGGTCGAGAGGTAGCTGGAGCACACTAGCTCGTAGTAAATACGTGGTTGCAGTTCTAAAAATACGAGACGATGGTTATTAAAACTTTAATACAAGTACGATTACATGTAAAAAGAATCTTGCGTAAGATGATCTTCGATTCCCATAATCCCCTTCGTGGAGCATTAAGAAGAGGCATCCTCCCCTCCCCACCTTTCACGCTCGACGAAATTATTGAATGGTCCCCTTAGCTCCCTCTCGAAGCAATTTAGTCATGTCACAAACCACTTCAAATATGATACTCCTGAATGTAATGCTGCCGTTGCTAATTGTCTCCTGTTTTCGCTTGCAGTGGCGCGCTTACGTTTTGTTTGTTTATGCAAATATTTTTACATTTTTGGTTCCCTTTTACAAGCTTGGGATTATAACCATGTTAGTTAAATAGTTATTCGCTTCGGAAGCTTACTTGAGCTATCCGATTCTGATCTAGTAGTGCAACCACTTGGCTTTGGTTTGTATTTTTCGCGCATCTTAGTGATACCTGTGCCGGAGTCCGCCAGTAAATCGGCCATTAACTTTCTCTTCGATGCCTTTTCAGTAATCCTCTACTTCCCAGAACTACCGCGTCGCACTACTTCTTTCCTGAAGAATTAGACGTTGTCATTTTGTTATTTTACGGAAAGAAAAATAAACGGCCACGGAAATACGATACGCGGCCGCTCGCCCGCCTCGGTCGCCCCAACGCTCTCAATACTTCTGGGACTCACCGAAATGAAAAAAACATTAGAATTTCGAGTTTACGTAAAATTTGATTCTATATGAGTGAACGAGAGGCCCCGGCCGACTCCTTGAGTATTCTCATGGAATCATTATTTGATTTTACAAGAATTCGTTGCAACATTTTTACAGAAGCTATTTTGGTGTACGGTGGAGGTATCGATTCGATTTTACGAAATGAAACAACAGATCTTAAAATAAACTTAAAATCGAGCAAATTCTTCTCCATCATTAAAGGAAACCTTTAATGCCGCTCTGCTGTGAAATTCAACTGTAACGAATCATTTGAATGGTATACGTATATGTTTCATTACCCCATCTTTCAGCCCGAAAAATTATGGGTTCAAGGTATTTACTTGTTTATGCCTCGTCAGTTGCGCCGGATGCTGAGGTGCTAGACAGGAACCCCTTCAGCTGTTCCGAGATGATGTTCGCTTTGGAGTCTCGCTTACAGGCGCGCGTGTCGTCACACTGGCGGGCGTTGTTCAGCGTATTCAAGTGCGGACAACGTTTGTCCTCGACTGATGCCAACAACCGAGGTCGTTGGGGGGATGCGTGACATTGGAACATTATATAGAACATCACAACCGATATGGCATAACATCACTGAAACTCGCCTAAATGCTCGCTTTTTCCCGTAGACACATGTTCACGCACCATCTTCCCCGTGTAATGGAGAGGTCTGTCCTGGTTGCATTGTCTGTACTTTCCCAATCTAGATCTTTAAGAGGAATTAGATATACGATTTGGGTTACCCAAAAATTAAATAAATTGAATTGAAAAACCGAGCAATATGAAAATAATAGCGAACACTGTGTATTTCAAGACAAAGAAATTACGGTTTAAGTAAATGATGATAACGAGTGATTTTATCGTATATGCTGCATGCACTGTTTTTACCCTTTTGCGCTGCAGCCTTCCAATGGAAAATGCGAGTGTAAAAATATGCATTAAAAGTGCCTATATTTTGGATGAGAGTTTACCTTATGAAGGTTCAATATGTTTTTTCATGAGGATGTACTTGTAGCTCCTTATGCATTGATTTCAGCTTTTAATAATTTCCGAATTTTGATGAAAATTTAATTCAGCAGAAACAAAATAGTCCCATAATAAGAGACCTTTTGGCGATCGGTCAGACATTTGTCAAGTTCCTCAGAGAAAAGTCAGGGAATTTACAAATTGGATATCAGTAGCCACCCTGATTAAGGCGAAAGCGGGTTTCGGTCTCTCTGTCGGTCCTTTTTTGGGCCCTGTCTATTCTTCCCTTAGGATTGCGTCCATGCGGCTGCTTCTCCTTGCCTAATGAAGTGCTCTCACCGATAGCAGATAGGCTCGGCTTAGCAGCGTTCTGAGTACAGATGTCTTTCTTCGAGACCGGAAGAAAAAGTCGAGAAAAGACCGGAGCCTAAGAAACGAGAGTTGTCGAATTCCTCTGGTGCTCCGTGCTCGCAAGGGGACACCGCATAAAAGTGAGTGCCCTGTGCCGTCGGGCCGTTCCCTTCCCGGGTGCCGCGTCAGAGGCACCACCTCACTGGAGAGATGCCACTTCCTGGCGACCACGCCACCTGGGGTGACAGTCCTTCCCTTCCTTGGCCTGCTCCTTGCGGGTTGCTCCTGTCACAGAATCCGCAGGTCGAAGCTAATAACCTTTGTTTAGTGATATTTAAGCTTGCTGTTGTTCCCCTCCCTTTGCACACCCTCGCCAGACTCCGCCAGCGATCGTTGCATCTTTTGACATACCCCAGTACATTATCACGTCTTCTGCAAAACGTCGAAGCTTACTATTAACTACGGTACCCAAATCGGTAATACATAAAATAAATAGAAGCTATATAAATATATTACGCTACTCTGGGGGATTCCCGATGTGACTTTATGTCCGACATGATAACATCTATATTGACCCTCTGCTCTCGCCCACTTAAGAATTCTTTTACCCAATATACAAAGATTTTATCCATACCCAAAACTCTCTTAACTTCAAGATTGATTTATTAAGAGGAACTTAAGGAATAGATTTTTAAATTTAAGAATATCGCTTCAAATTTATTCACTACCGTTGACTAAAATATCGTGTACGAATAAAGCTATTTGTGTATTGCAAGGCCTAGTATTGCGGAACCCTGGTTGGCCTTTATGAGTAATCCTTGACTATCCAAATGAGCCATGATTGAACTGACTAAAATGTGCTCAAATACCTTACAGAAATAGTGCTCTTTCTGGGTTACTATCGTCCCTGGCTCCGTTGGGCTGTCTCAGTTACTTTTCATCTAAAACAAACTGTCCTCTTCAATATACTTTGACTGTACGATAGTGTTTCTCTCTCCATTTGATATAATTATTTATATTTTTAATTCTTTTACCACGACGAATGCAAAAAACAAACAGACAAGCGAACGGAGCGAATTACTTCGTTGACGACGAATCAATCTTAGAGGCTGCACGTGAGAGCAAAATAAAGATATATTCGTGTGTGTATCTCGAGCGATATCTCGAGCCGTTGTGTCTCTCTCCACACTCCCAAAGTGCAAACACATCTCTACACCCTCTCAAGTGCACCCCCAGTAGCCTCACCTCTAGTTGCTCCTCTGTGCACCCGGAATCATCTGGCGCTGTGAATGGGGTGCACTCCGGGCATATTTCTGTTCCTTTGGATGACTCCTTTAGACCGTAGTACTTCCTTACAAGTGGAGTTATAAGATCTGGATGCACGGTCTGTGACTGATCTCTCGTGAGCCAGGAAACAGCCAGGCCCACAATCAACGTGAGGACGAACCCCAGGAGTGAGTACAGGGTGTAGGAGATGCGGTGCAGGAACCAGGCCTCCTCCTCCTCCTGCACATCTTCAGGGGTTGGTGCTGCGCTGGTCATCGGCCTGTCGACAAAATGGAAGACAATTCAAGTCTCGCCTTAGTCCACGAGGCTTCCAGCATCGAATGAGATGTGACCAGGGGCCTTAAGCTAGGACTCTATTGGTGTATGAATAAATCCGCCTTAATTTTCGGAGCATTACCGTTATGCCGTCGGCGAGAGTGTATGGAATATATAGTCCGGAATAGATGTTTTAACTTACGTAAATTAAATACAATTTCCACCCGTAAAGATGTATTTAATCCATGTATCAAATTCAAGGATGCTACGGTTACGTGATGTATAGAATAATATATAAATTACCTTTATATTTGAATTTACTCTCGTAGTTACAGGCTGCAAAAGTATGCCGTGTTCCCCACAACTCCTTTCGTCTCCGACACGTCCCAATGTCGGGAGGTTTGACAGAAGTAGTCTCTGTGCTCTTTGGGTAAGGTTATATCGTACCACCTACCCTACGATGTTAAGCCTAGGAGAAACGTAACATCCTAGTTCAGGGTGTTTGTGTTTGATACCGTTGGGATTATCTGGAATAGGTCAACAAGGAGTCACGTGGTAGCAGCAACACGCATGGTTATTGGATTTGGTGAGTACAAATCGTTCATAATATCTTTTTTCATTGGTTTTTACTCGAGTTGTTCTCACTTATCCCGAGTATAGAGCCCCTGGATGGGATACACCTCAAGAGAAATCCATTAAACAGATTCAAACGAAACGTCTCAGGTTTTACTGAGTGGAATTTCTCCATCATGGAAGATAAAGAGATAGGTGAGGGGAACTTCATTCTGAAGACGGTTTTAGGGAATAAGAAGGAAAGGGGAAATAGTGGCAGGAAGGACAGTGGAGATCAGCACGAACGCTGAGACAAGGAGGAGACAGAGGCGCAGAAACCGACGAGAGGACACAGGGCAAACTATCAAAGAAAAAGTGTCTCTAGCCCTCATACATGAGCACACCGTTCCTTGCGGACCAATTGCATCCAGTTTCAATTCCTCTACCGAAATAATCTCTGCCTTTCTTGACCATTACCCTCAATCCCTTGTATTCTGTCTTCCTTCTTTCATAAAAGACTCCTATCATTTCTTTAAACGCTTTATCATTACTTCCATCCCACATATTGTATGTTTATTATGGCTACTGTTGACGTCTCCTCTTTGTGTACTTTCATCCCCTATTATAAAGGGAGCAACGTTTTATCTAAACCTACGCCCCGAACTTTAAGTTCCTTCAACAGACTTCCTAAAAATAGCTGAATTTTTACTAAAAATTAATGCCATCTGCTTCAATAAATCTTTCTACCTGCAAACCAGTGGCACGGCGATGGGAACTAGGATGGCCGAATCGTATGCGAATCTTCGATACTTTTCATGGGGTTCCTTGAAGAATTTTTCCTCTGCCAAAATACCAACCAACCTCTGCGGCAATAAAATGTCTTAGTGACTTCCACACTTTTATTTAGGGTTGTAGAACGGTTTCGGCAGTTACGCCATCATCACGTACTTTGTAGACACAGAATTTGCAATGACACCTCTTTCCTCACCAAATACCTAAATACTCTTCACACTGCTCTCCGCAAACGCGGATGTCCTGTAAAGATCCTCCACAAGAAAATCCTCCCCCACTCATCCAAATGCATTCGAAAAGACAGACCTCAATCTTCAGACACTGGGCTGAATCTCTACACCACTTACTTCCCCGGTTCCCACAGACAGACAGACGACGAAAACATTGAAACACGCAAAAGAGACACTCACAAAAGTTTGGACGTTTCCGCGGTCATGCCCCCTTTTTCAACGGAAGAGGGTTGACTGCCGTTGGCCGCTGGCTAAGTCCTCTTCGTGAGTGAAAGAGTGGGGGTGGGGTAAGAATGGGTACAGGAGTGGGGCGGGAGACAGTGGAGTAGATAAGGGCGTGGTGGCCTCTAGTGAGAAATGTTCAAACCTGGCTTTTCATACGGTCTTTCCATTAAGATACGGGCCAACCCACGAGTTCTCACCTCAATACTTAGATACTTACAATACTCAGAAGAACTTCTAATATGGCAAGGGAAAAACAATTGTCGAAAGTTTGATTGTGGTGGGCAGTATGTTTAGGGATAGGTTCACAAAATGGAGGAATTTTTGTGGGAATGCGGTGTTTGTTCATCCTGATAGCTAATTGTGTAGTGCACTCTCCAATGTAGAAGGAGGGGCGGAAATTGCAAGACAGGTGGTATACTACGTTGGTGGAAGTGCAGGAGGGTGTAGAGGAGGATTTGTTAAGGACTGATGAGGAGGCTGAGCGGAGTAGAAAGCAGCATTTGCATCTTGGGCGTTTGCAAGGTGAAGAGAAAGAGGAAGGAAGGGGAGCTTGTTGAAGAGTGGGTCGGGTGGATCTAAGAATATTCCAAAGATTGGGTGCTTTTTTGTATGTTACGAAAGGGCAGGCGGGAAGGAGACGTGATGTAGTTTGATTGGTGTTTATGATGGGGTAAAGATCTCTCAGGATACTGTTTATTTTGTGTGAGCCGGAAAAAAATTTAGTGTTGAAATTCAATCGGCCCGGAAGGTTATTTTTGATGCGGGTGTGTAATTAGCGGTAGGGGATAGAATTGTCTTTCAGAGGAGAGGCTCTGGGTCCCCACGCTTCTGGAGGGCGTGATGGAGGTTATCTATGGCTTGGTGTAGGGAGGGGGCATTGTTGCAGAGACGGTGAGCCCGGACGGAGAGAGAGTATGGCATGGATTGTTTGGTGTGTGGCGGGTGACAACTAGTATAATGCAAATGTTGTTCGTGGTTATTAGGCTTTTTGTGGATGTAGGTGATGAATTTGTTGTCTTCAAGGAGAAAGTTGCTATCCAGGAAGGTGGCAGAGGAATCAGAGGTGGAGAAGGTGAACGTGATTGAGGAAGAAGAGTTGAGGGAAGAGATAAAAGAGGTGAGAGAGTCGCGCCCGTGGGGCCACAGGAGGAAAATATCATCAATATATCGGGCCCACAGGAGGGGTTTGAGCACTTGGGAGTTTAAAAGTGAGGTTTCTAGGTGGCCCATATACATATTGGCGTAAGAGGGTGCCATGCGGGTCCCCATAGGGACCCCTCGGATCTGTAGATATGTGTTATTACTGAAGTCTCCTCTCCTTCGAGAAAGGTGTTAGTGGCCACCGAAAAATCGAAAAACTATCTTTAAAAGTGTCTTTTATTTATGTGCTTTTATACTTTTGTCTTGCCTGTGACCAGAACGGAGGTTTCATTATCATCAAGTGTTGGAGAGGTTGTCCACTTGGAATGCGGGGATTTGTTCTGATCGGTGAGTCGGAGGAGAGTCGGATTGCAGGGGAGAGGCAGTCGGGGGTAGCAGGGAGCACGCATCAGCTGTCTCTCGGATCTGCACCTAAGGCCAGGCCAGCGGTGTTTGTCTCCGTCTGTCTGCACACAGGAGGGACCAGACGAGCCTGCCCTCGCACCAGAGACGGGATCCGCCTGTCCATGGCAGATCCTTGTGGAAGGTCCTTGTGTCACGACCAAGGCCCTAGCGAGACCCTGCTTGGCCCGGGCTGCTCTTCCCCCCTGTGAACTTAAACAAGCCGTCGCCTGCCTAAGTGAATCGATCACTGCGCCAGAACATCATAAGTGACCTGTCCATCACCTTTACCTTCCCCGTGTCTCTCCTTTCCACGAGTGAACATGAAATCATTCCCTGAGTTGGACTCTGTGACCTCCCATCTTGATCAAGTGTCCATAATTCCAACTATTTAATCCATGTGACATGTAAATTGGTCTAGAGAGAGAGCCTATCATTTGATTATCATACTATCCTATCATCCTCACCGCCATTACTAACACTCTAATCGAATGCCATCCATCCATCGGAGATGATGATTTTGTGTTGACCGCACGTCTTTTTTCTTTACACTATGTGGAGGTACTTGAATTCGCAGTACGAAAGGTTTTCCTTTGTCTCCTCCGCTGCTGAACGGTGCCCCCCCCCCGCCCCCCAACCTGCACCGCCTCGTGGAATACGCCCCCCGTACCACCGAGGAAATCATCAGAGAGTGGCTCTCAAATCAACAACCCCCCCCGTGAGTCGGGCAGCTCAATAAAAAAATCACAGGGCAGACAGATGTGGCGACGAAAAAAGAAAACAGCCGAAAGTAGACATACTTTCTTTTAAATTTTCGGAGGAATGCAACCTCCTTCCTCAGAAGATTAGAACGCAGTGCGGCCGTTGGGACTGATAGGGAGTGATAGGCGAAGGAGGAGGAGGGAAATATATTAGGGCTTCATTGTGATGAGGAAAGGTTAGAGGTCAGAGGTTGAGTCCTCTGGTGGGCGTTTGCAATGTAGCAAATGGATGCGTGCGAGCTCAAGAGTACGGAGATTGATTTCAGGTCAATTAGGTGGAATTGAGGCAATTATCGTAATGCGGAAGTAACAGTCGAACTAACTGTTGCCAGTGGAAGCATGAATGGGCACCGGGAGATTCAAATTGAGGTTATTGTTGGTGCAACGGTGATTATTAATTCGAATGGCTAGGGGATTGGTAGAAAGACCAACGTAAAAAGCGGAACAATGAGTACAGGTGAGTTTATAAATTATGTTATTCGAGGTGCAAGTCGTATGGGAGAGAATAGGGTAGGTGAAAAGTGTGTTGGGGCTGGAGAATTGGGAATCATTCGTGAGGAGCGGACAAGATTTACATTGAGGGCGATTACAAGGGTAAGTGGCAGGGGGTAACGGCGAAGGAGAGAGAGGTTCAAGTGTGCGTGTCCGATTGAAAAGCATCTTTAGGGTGAGGGATCTACGATATGTTATGGAGGGGGGTTTGGAAATTTATTGGTATTTGGTATTTTCTGAAACCCCCTCCATAACTTATTAAAATATGTTCCTCATTTAAAATTATGGCATTTAATAATAAAAGGCTTCAAGAAAGAAGTTAAGTTCGATGGATCTCGACTTGTCTGGAGGAAACCGCAATTAACTGAGAGATATCAGAGCTCTGGAACCGAGCGCTGTTGAAAATGCCGGGGATAGGTGAGGTGCGAGGCCTGGCGGTAGGAGGAGCGTGGGAATTGAATCAGTGTACTTATTGCTTAAGAAGGAAGGTTACTTGTTACGGTAAGGGACGATGCAATCAAAGTGAAAACAAGTACTCACTGTAAAAATGGAGATTTCACCAATGACAAAGATACGGCAAATATTTCAATTTTAAATCATTTTTTCATTTTTCAATCGACTCGCATTAATATGGGCTGCAACTAGGGACGTGAGTCATTGCCAGTGAATTGAAGAATGGATAGTAGCTCTGGAGAGCGAGGAGTAGTCATAAGAGGAAGAGTATGTCGAAGTAATTGTCCAACTCAATATTTATAACCATCACATTATTATTATATTCCTCCCTATGAATTTCAAATAGCATTTTCAGCTAATTTTGTAGTAAAATTGTTACGGGTGCCATGTACCAGCCTGGTACTGTAACTCAAGTTCGCCGTTTACCAAACCACGATAAATTTCTGGAATCACGAAAACTTCGTCTTTGCTGTATTTAGTCCTGTGAATTGCTTTGTAACAACGCATGCGTCATTGCTCTTGCATTGATTTCGTGCCGTTAAATTGCCCTTTGAATTCATGGATATGTCGCCGGGAAAAAAAGCTGTGTTCAACCCGAAGGTTGGTTTTCGATAGGTGAGGGTAGACCACCCCGTAATCAGCACGTGGAATTCACACATCTGCAGGGCAGGATGGGGCGCCAGGTCCTTTCAAAATAAAATCAAAGTCCGAAGTATTGACGTGGTGGAAGGTTGTCATGATGTCTACTAATAAGAACTCTTAGTCACTTCCACAGAATTGTTTTAGCAAACGACCGGTTTCGGCAGTTAGGCCATCTTCAGGTCCTTTCCCTGGGCCAACTGCCATTTCCTACGAAGTTCTGGCACGAAGAGAAGATCGAATCGCGAATATTTTATGTGGGGGTGTCCAGAAAGACTCCGGGATTTGAACCCGCGACTCTCCGGTCAAAGATCTACCCACTAGGCCACCACGAACCCTCCCGAACGAATGACTAACAGACCTGGCGTTCTTTCCACCGAGTTTTCAATGGATGAGAGGGTCGTTCCCGTCCGGACCCATTCCGATCGCCCCTTCTCCGACGAGAGCTGCAAACGCCTCTGCTAGTCGCGAAGACGGTCTGTCGCGGAGGGAGCTTACTGGTCGCCGAGATTACTGCTATTTCTCCTTAGGATTATTTATTGTATCTTAGTGGCATGGTAGAAATCAACTCACAGAATAGAGTACTCTTGTGGAAAAGCTGTGCTGTTGAAGCTTCCGATGTCCGGACACCCTTCTGTGCTGGATGGCTTCACGGGCAACTTGACTCTTCCAGACGAGAGGCGATACTGCGCGGACAGCACCAACCAGCTCATCGCTGTCAAGCCGGAGTAGCCTCCAGCCAAAGTGCCCTGTGGACGAACATGCAAGATCTCTCTCAGATCTCCCCCTCACAGAAGAGCTAACGGTGGGATTCGGATTGCGGTCCACCACCAATCGAAACGGACACACACAATTATGGGCCCTAAACGAACATCTGACGGCTCTACTCATAAATAAAGAAACTCTCAGTGGATTCGTTGGCCATTTTCGTGGTAGTAATCAATATTTTCGTAATCATGTACTTGTTGGTTCCTGATCTGATCGCCCGAAATCCGCGATCGACTTCTCGGGCGAATCGATCCCCGACCATCGTTCATTGTCCGTTCCATCGACCATCTGTTGTGTCTGGATCTGAATGTTCGAGACGGGCCAACTACGTCAACAACCGCCATATTATGTGTTGTGGTCTCAAAAAGAGTAACATTGGCGATTCACTTCAAACCGGGTATCGGGCGTGAGAACACCTTGTAAATTTTGCTGTCCCGAATATCTCCGGTACGCTGAAGACGGATCAGATACTTCATTTTACTCTGGGAGCCATCAATTAGGAGCAAATATGTTGCAGACTAACGTTGACAAATGGAAGGACATTCATTGCTCGCGCGTACCTGGTGCAAGTGGAAAGGTCATTTGAATTTGTATCCGCACTCATATTTTGATTTTTATGAGTATTGCTCGTGCTCCTGACGTGATTTCTTATTTGAGTCCTACTGAGTCCGACAGAGATCGCCGGAGTGGATGGTTCAACTTGCCGGCCTGTGAGACATCTTCGGATATATCCGTAGGTGCACCATTCAAAGAAAGCTCGATTATGACTGCGTAGTTTTTTTTCATGTTTCACGAAGGTAGGTGGAGGGTTTTTCCGTTTCACCATACAAGCATTCATTTACGCACGAATATTATGTGTTCAGCACTTGAGTATTGAAAAAACAATCATATGAAATAATGAGTCTATAATGGCATTACACTATAATTACGCGAAAATCCGCAATTTTAGGCGTTCGTGCTCATTGGCGCGCGCAAAATGTAAATTAGACACACGAGCGGCAGCGCTCATCTCATTCCGTTTAGTGAAAATGATTGCGAAGATCGGAGGGACAATAGTGAGGGACTTCCGTGGGCCCTGATGCCGATCGAACTGATTGGCTGTGGTGGGGAATGCCCATGGCTCCGTCTGCGAAGGAAACACGGGATCCGAGGAATTTGGAAACGGCGCGCATTAAATGCTCAGAACAACAACTGGGGACACTGACGGAAGAAGTGTTGCAGTCTGTAGGACTTGTTGCTTGCTCTCACCGAGTTGCCGAGTTTCCATGTTTCCTTAGAAAATGACAGTACATTGGGATTCAGTTCGGGAAATCGCCTATAGAAAGAAAAAATGGTGTAGTATTCTCCTCCATCTAAATAGAAAAGCCTCCTTCAATTGGAGACCACCTCCGACGGGGACATGATTCAGGGTCATTTGCAGGACCACGCCCATTTCTAGGGTGTCCACCTAGGGTTCCGCTCGGAGGCGTCCTCCCCCAGAGAGGCATTCACCTTCGCATTGGTCCACGGGAAGAACATGCCGAGGGTGAAGATGGCCAGCAGTGGTCCACTGGTGATCCCGGACAGACTCGCCGACATCTGTGAGAGAAGAAGAAGAACCGGAGACAGTCAGACGACGCAACATCTCCCGCACGAATCCACGAAACACCTTGTGGAACACCCAAGAAAAGCACTTAGCTGTTATCAAGACGTTAAAAGTGATTGCTGTGCCTTTTGTCCACAACAAGAGCCAGCAAAATACAGTTGTACCCTGCTATTCAACAGTAAGTTCTCAGGCACAGAATGGAATAATTGCATATGAAAAATCTCCCATCTCTAAATATGGTATTCTCTGTCAGAGCGATGAGTGTATTGATTTCCCGAAAATGGAGAAGACTTTTCTTTTGCAAGACACACGACTGTCAAATATCTGTGGGAAATCATTGGAAATGCCTTTCGGATTACGTTCTAGGAGTTTACACACAAGCGTTACAAAATATTAAGATCGCATTTGCTGCTGATCTTATGACATTTACTTGTTATAAGTGAGTGGCCGATGATGTGATCTGTTGCAACATATCTCTGGGATATAATTCCTAAGGCTTTTCTGATTCCATCTTCCTCGCTTGGCGATTAGAACGTTGGACAAATCTACATAATACACTGCAAGCCACCGAAAAGGTGTGTGGCAGGAGGTGAATTCACACAGACATGCGTAAAGAGGATTAGTAGCTAGACTCCAGTCAAACCACGAACACTTGAAAAAAGATCAAAGAGAGCGACATTTGTACTCTATCTTCCAATCTATTAACTGCCGTTTGCAATAGCTGCTGTGCTATAGCTGTGATAGCACGCGTCTCCGTGTCTTGGTTAACCCTTCTTAAGAATGCGTTTTAAGGTAACCCGCGTAGCATGTTATCGCTGCTATTTTATTAGCTTTAAGACATAGCTTACACATCTTGTAAGAGTATGATATCGGAATGTTAGGTTTTCGAGCAGTGTTGTCCTTTTCTTACGCATCATTTAACGCTTTTCCCTCTATTTCACACATAGCACCGCTCCAGGGATTCGCCAATATTCTTAATTCTACAGTCCCCCTCTCTACTTGTTTCCGAACGGATATGCTCCGCTCAGAAATGTATGCACGCCCGCTAATATTTACATTTCCGAGGCACCTCCGGTTGCCAGCGCCACTTTGCGGAACCAATTTTACTCGACTGGACTGGTGTCAGTGGCGCCGCAGGACTCAGGAATCCTATGAATGAGATATCCCTGGTGCAAATAAAAAAAAAGAAAACTACGTCATCTGGCGCCATTGGCCCGCACTAGAAAAATGTGAGCGCCCAAAAAGGAAGGGAGAAAAGGAAATCCTAAATATGTAATAAAATTGGAATGGCTCGAAGAATCCTAGTCTACAATTAAATACACCAATGATTTCACGTATGGTTTTTACCTCACGAAATATCATGTGCCAGTCTTATTCCAAGGATTTAATGGATTCTGTGCTTGTTAATTTGCTGCTCTTAATGTAGAAGTGTTAGGGGGAGAAAGATTCGTTCTCTGATATTCATTCCCGCGCTTTTCTTCATTCCGAATGGAACCGACCGCGTCGCATTCATTTCCGCAACGCTGAGACTTGAATTGGCGCCGGAAATCGATTGACGCGCTTCCGTGATGAGCGTTTGATCGCTGAGCACGTGATCCGTGCACGGGAGCGTGAAGTCACCTGGATGACGGCGCCCAGGTGCTCGACGACGAATACCATGGCGACGCAGAAGACGCCGAGGACGGCGCAGATGACCTTCATGAGGAAGGACGCCCTCTCCTCCGACGGCTTGCTGCGCATCAGGGGAAGGATGAAGTCCTCGAAGATGACGCCGGAGAGCGCGTTCAGGCCCGTGGACATGGTGCTGCAAAGACAATCTGTGCTCTCTCATCCCCCGGAAACCACGCTTCCGATTACATGCATCATTCCATGTCTCGACCACGTGATTGCCCTTAGGGCCAACGACATTGATCACAATTGGCAGAACGGAACCATTTGATGAGAAAATGGAAACCCCAAAGCCGTTTTGCAGTAAACGCCACCGTTTATGAGAAATTGCAACGTGGTCAAATTCGATTATTTCCAAAACATACTACGCATTTGACGGTATATCTTCGGAACTATTGACGCTACAGATGTGAAAAACAGCGTATGTTAAACGTCTTGAACTTGAAAAGTGTAATAAGGAATTATTTTGTAAAATATAAACAATTTTATAAAGTTTATAGCAATTTTAAAGTTTCAAATCAATTTTTGGCGATGTACTTATTCCCTATATTTTGGTCATTTTTTATATGTTGTAGACACAACCATCCTTTATAAATTAAAAAAGTTTAGTAGAAGTAATATTTCATTTAAGAAAGAAAAATATTTTTGAGTGCAGGCGTAACACGGCCGACCGTATGGTGCTCTGGTGTCTTCAGATCTCCGTAACTTGCTCATTCATGTTTTCTTCTCACCAATTTCAACCGTATACCAACTCCGTGCATGTCGCCATTCGCTTCGCCCAGGTGGGACCACAGCCTTAGAATCTATGAAGACCCGCCCTTGCAGCGGTCGGAGAGCAATAGACAAACCTCGTCCCGTCTTCGGCTTCCAATGCTATTCTCCTCACATACTCTTCTAGTATGTTCTCCGAAACCTCTTCTTCTTCTCCAATTAAATCAAACTTCTTATTTCAAGGAAACGAGGGTACTTATCCGTCACCACCATCACCCTTTCGAATTTTACTCTCAAGGAAAACCACGGGCAGAGAGCTGCCCGTATCATCTAAGACGGATATTTTGTTCCTCTTCGCATACGACAGCCTCCTCCCAGGCGCAAGCCCTGACATCCCATACCCACTCGTGCCCGTTATTTAAATCGGTCATTCTTTTAAACACATGTTTTAGCATTTTCCCAACACGACTTCACACATACGAATGATGTAAGTCTCCGGAATCAGTGAAAAAATAAATTATGTAATGTGGGGCAATGGAATTAGCTTCGTATTATATGAGTTGAAAATATTATTTTTATCTCTGATTATTAAGTGAAATAAAAATTATTCACATCTTAAAATACCATCCGCATTCTAAATCTTTAAAGTCCTTATTCTTTTAAGGTCCTATTTAAAGTCTTCTTGAACAGTACCAAAAAGTTGGCACAAGTATTTTAGACATAATCTTTTGCAGTCCCTTCATGCACAATGTTTGTAACAGCTTACGCATCCCTCAAATTATGAAAGTTGTACTGAAAGATGAAAGAAAGATTAACTAATGTAATGATTAGTTACATAGCTAATATGGACCGCTGTAAGGGCAGGGGCCGATCTTCATAGATTCTAAGGCTAAGCGAATGGCGACATGCACGGAGTTGGTATACGGTTGAAATTGGTGAGAAGAAAACATGAATGAGCAAGTTACGGAGATCTGAAGACACCAGAGCACCATACGGTCGGCCGTGTTACGCCTGCACTCAAAAATATTTTTCATTCTTAAATGAAATATTACTTCCATCAAACCTTTTTAATTTGTAGGGTGGGTTGTGTCTGCAACAAAAAATGAGAAAAAGCAAAGGCGTTAGTTTATCGTTGCAATTTATCGCATCGCTGCAGTCTCCCTCCAGTATATGTGTGTGTAAATAATATAATAAATATAGAAGTATGAGAAGAGATGTCCTAATAAATGCTAGCAACAAGGTATTGATGGTGGGGGTGAAGGAAAGGATAATCAGTGGACACTTACGTAGATGACACATGGAGAGCCTAGTGTCCACTGCACTGAGTAGTGATTTCCTCCAGCTGAAGAAGGTTCGTGACCCGAAAGCCCCAGGTGGACACCAGGCTCTCCATGGGTCATGTACTGGTAAGTGTCCACGGATTATCCTTTCCTTCACCCCCACCCTCAACACCTTGTTGCTAACACAAAAAAGAGACTGAACACCAAACATTGACACAGGAAAAAAGGAGACACTCACACTGTTGTCATGGAGACGTTTCGACGTTCATGGCGCCATTCTCGATCCGGAGAGAGTGATGTTCTCGTCCACGGAGAGTGAGGGGGTGGAAAGGGAAGAGGGTGGGGGGAAGAGGGGCTGGTGGTGGGGGAAAAGGTGACAAATAGGGACTCTGAGTGTTGCTGGTTGAGGCCTGGATACTCCCTGCCCTTCTGTAACCTACAGACGCCCAGCCAACCGAGGCAGTATTTTAAAAGTATTAATCCTCTCCTCAAAGACTCCCACAACATTAAAGCCCCCCCACTCCCTGTGATCGCGCGAGATGCAATACATGCGCTTCCTGCAACCCTTCCTCTCCGCACTTCTCTCTCCCTGTCCCCAAACATGTCTCTGAACATGATTCTTTGTTTAACTCTTGTTTCAACGTTTCTATTCTTTCTCCTCTCTCCCTCCTACAGAACCACCCGTTAAATTACACACGATTGAGCTAACTTGCATTTGGCTTTTGGAAGCATGTGAATCTCCTGGTTTGAATGTGGCCCTCCCCCCACCCCATCCTTTTCCCTCCCCCCTTCCAACCACACCTCCCCTCACTAATATTCCTCTTACCGTTGAGAAAGGTGGCTGAGACCACCGGAATATTTTACAATAGGTGTGAGTGTTCATTTTCTGTGTTTCCTATGTTTACGACAGCAGACAAGGGCTCATCAGTTGTCGTGATGAATACACGAAAAACTACATCTCCGAAGCACTTCGTCACCTAAGCGGCTCCTCCACCTACACACACTACCCCACGATCCAACTCCCGAATTCCAACAAGAAATAGAATCCTTCCTTCAAGAAGCAGCTCCTGATGAAGGACTACCACCGGAAGACATTTCTTTCCCCTTCTTACCCTAGAACACCTCAACTTTATCTTCTCCCCAAAATACACAAGCCTACCGTTCCCTGCCGACCAATTGCATCCAGTTTCAATTCTCCTGCTGAAAGAATCTCTACCTTCCTTGACCCACAACCCCTTGTATTCTGTCTTCTTTCCTTCATTACTCCTATCATTTCCTTCAACGCTCAAACAGCATTCCCCCCTCTTCCAACTTAATTATGGCCACTATTGACGTCACTTCACTGTACACCTCCATCCCCCATAATGAAGGCCTATCCTCATTTAAGTACTATCTCAATCAACGCTCCGACCCTCAAGTCCCGTCACGGACTTCCTGTTAAAAATAGCTGAATTTGTGCTAAAAAAGAATGCCTTCTGCTTCAATAAATCTTTCTATCTTCAAACAAGTGGCACGGCGATGGGAACTAGGATGGCCCCATCGAATGCGAACCTTTTTATGGGGTTCCTTGAAGAATCTTTCCTCTGCCAAAATACCGACCAACCTCTCTTCTGGGTCCGCTTCATCGATGACATCTTTCTTCTCTGGACGCACGGTCATGACTCTCTCTCCAAAATTTCATTTCCACTCTGAACTCCTCCTTTTCAGTGAAATTCACCTCTTCCATTTCTGACTCCACCATTACATTTCTTGACGTAGAAATTCGGCTCCAAGACAATAAATTCACAACATCTATCCACACCAAACCTACCAATCACCAACAATATCTCCTGTACAATAGTTGCCACCCTATTCACACCAAGCGCTCCATTCCTAACTGCCTTTCCATCCGTGGACACAGAATTTGCAATGACACCTCTTCCCTCAACAAATACCTAAATAATCTTCATACTGCTCTCCGCAAACGCGGATATCTTGAAAAGTTCATCCACAAGAAAATCCTCCCCCACTCTTCCAAATACATTCCAAAAGACATACCTCCATCTTCAGACCCTGGACTGAATCTCTACACAACTTTCTTCCCCGGTTCCCACAAACTCAAAACCTTTCTCAAGGACCTCTTTCCCATTCTGAAAAACAGCGACGTCACTTCTTCTTCTCTCCTGCCTCGTTGCCCCTCCATTTCCTACAGACGGCCACCGAACTTAAAAAATATTCTCAAGTCCACGAACCCTCTCTATCGCACTTCTGATTCTCCTCCCCCACGGCTCCAATCGTCCCAGTTGTAAAAATTGTCCTTAAATGCGGTCCGCACCTACATCTTCACACCCCCTCATCACTTCTTTCCCTTCCTCCCAAACTACTTGCCAGTCCAAAAATGTTGTGTATCTTCTGACCTGTAATTCTTGTCCCGCATTTTACGTTGGCGAATACATTACACCCTTGGCAACCCGTATGAATAATCATCGATCTTCCACAAAATCTGCCACATTTTCATCATTTCCAATCCCTGCGCAGACTAATTCCCACAGCCTTGCCTTTCGATAAGTGCTTTTCCCTCTCAATTCTCGCATCCCTAACGGACCATGCTAGCAAAATAGAGGTCAGGACTCGTGAGATGGCTTTTATTTGGACTCTCCGTGCATTTGGAAGGCCAGGATTGAACGTACAGAATTAATCACCCCCACTCTCATTCCTCACCCCTCTTCTTCCCCTGTAACCTCCTTCACACCCTCTCCCTCCCCTCCAACTGCCTTCACACCCACGCCGCACACTTCAATTCTCCTCCGGCTGACGAAGACTGCAGAGGCAGTCGAAAGCTTCAACTGTTTTAAATGTGAGCGTCCCGCTTTTTATGTTTTTGTGTCTATATTTTTCGTGTGCTATCTTCGTATATATGTATATATATATATACTCGCAAGAAAGGCGCACTATGCAGTCATAATAAATACAAAATAAAACAGACAGACGACGAAAACATAGAAACACGCAAAAGAGACACAACAGTTTGGACGTTTCTGCAGTCATGCCGCCGTTTTCAACGGAAGAGAGTTGACTGCCGTTGACTGCTGGCTGAGTCCTCTTCGTGAGTGAAAGAGTGGGGGTGGTAAGAATGGGTACAGGAGTGGGGCGGGAGACAGTGGAGGAGGTAAGGAAGTGGTGGCCTCTAGTGAGAGATGTTCAAACCTGGGTTTTGATATGATTCAGGCTTGGTCTCTTTGATGGGCCTGAGTGGGACTGATGAATACTGCTTTCACACAGATGTGGAGACTGACCTTAGGGCGGCGCTGCATACTCCGGCCATGAACAGCCCTGGCAATCCTCGTAGGTGCCCTGTGACGTCCATCACGAAATACGGGAGCACTTGGTCGGGAGCGCTGATCCTCTGAAAACAGGGAACTCTGCTAGCGGAACACTTGGAACCATTAGCTCAAATGTCCTCGGCGGAAGCGTGTTTGTCTGGAAACAAAGCTGTGTAAGGACTCGCTAAACATTTTAGGTTTTCGCCAGCTCGAAAACACGACATCATCGGGTATCCATGGAATGACGTCACGGTACGGGCGTTGTTTAGCTGTTGTTCGTGGAGGAGGGAGTTGTGTAGTGAATACTCAACGATTGCGAAACGGCTTACAGGTTTCAAGCCTAATTCATATTTTGTGTTAATGGCAACTTGTGTGTCACTTGCAGGCCCTGCTTTCAGGTGTGATTCAGCTATAATCGTTACTATCGTAAACGTTGTATAAACATTTTCTCTCTAACTACTTCCAATTGGTTACTGATATTTTTCAACAGGGTCAGGCAACCAAACCTCGTCACCAACTCAACATCCAGGCAACTCTTCATGCGGGCATCCAATTCTGTCCCTATTGCATCATGTGGCATGGCCACTTTTTGTTGGTCTAAGTGAGACGATGAAGCTTAAAAAATGGTTTATTTGGATTTCATTTGGTGTCTGTTTAGGCGCATTGCCTCTGGCAATTGAACACTGCTTTTACACCGACCATATCTCCCAAACCTCTAAAATGAAAGAAAAGCAATCATTTTTCTACCTGAAAGAATAACATTATAACAGCAATAGCAGTTTCCGCAGAGAACATATTTTAATAACATTATACTTTCTAAATCATTGCTGTTATATTGTTTAAGCCCTGTGCCACGTGGACCTTTTCAGCTCCGAAAAACCACTTTTTTCCAAACTTCTCAAATTAAAGTGATCTTTTCTCAGTAAGAAATACTCACATTACATATTTATTGGTATATTCATATACTACTAGTACTTATACTATTACTCTCTACTACCATACTTATTTAGTAGGTACATATGTGGGAAGATTTCTCGGGATTCACACCGGGTCAGGTTCTCCATATTTTCCTCCGACGTTTCGATGCGCGACTCGCCCATCATCTTCAGGGATCCAGTGTGATCCCTGAAGACGATGTGAAAGAGATCCGGTGTGAAATCCGAGAAATCTTCACACATATTATTCACCAGGAAAACACCAGATCTTACATTAGGTACATATGAGTGCTACGGTGAGAAGAACTGGCCCGTTTTAAAAATGATTTCTTGTGTAATTCTAGGCTAACTTGTATAAAATGAACTAGAATTTTGGAAGTTAAATTTACAGCAACAAAAACACTTACTCTTGCGAAAATTCCATTTTAAACTACTCCAAAAACAAGTACACTTTATAAACTTTCACCTGACATATTGTACATGAGTATGTCACGTAAAGCCAGCCTGCTGCAGCTTGTAGAAAAATAGTGTAAAAAGAAGTTTATCAGGCGTTACCGCAATGTCTGCCTATTATTCAGGGCGACATTTCCTTCCTGGTGAAAACAGGAATCGGCTTTCGGCTCAGAAAGGTTGTTGAAATCTGAGATGTTGAAGCTAGATATTTCTGAAAATTTTGTGCATTTAAAATGGATTGACTCGGCTCAGACTACGCAGCCCATTCAGCCGAAGACAACTTCAGCACAATTAATTCACATCAAATTGTATACGTTAGCACCAACTGAATTCCGTTGCTTATTTATACTGGGCTATTTACAGGATGCTGCACGAGGCAGACATCCCCTGCCGTAATTTACGAGCGAATGGTCGGAAGATAAAGTTCATTTTTCGTTTCCGTCTTACGATGTAGTGTATGAAATATCGATTTCGGTTCTGAGTGAACGCAATCATTGATGTACAGTCAAAATATAATGATGGGAATACATATTTTCTAACCTTTTTCAAAGATGAGCAAAAAATACACTCAAACAGTAAAATTACGATCATTGATTAGATAAACGAACCTAAGCGTCCCACTTGAAAAAAATAAACTGTCGAAAAGAGCGTCTTGGACGAGACTAGAATGTGCCACATTAAGAATGCCTCCAGCCTTGTTTTCCGACGCTGAAGGAACATGCTCCCGACACCGAGAGTCAAAGGAAGTGAAGAGAGATCGCAGGCTTTCACGGCGCACTCTGGAAGTGAAGTTCGGGTGCTCCACCGGGTCAAATCGACGTTTCGAGTCGTTCCCCATCCTCATTCAGGGCTGAATTAGGGCTGAGCACCCTTCACTCCCAGTCAAAGGAAGTGTTTCCAATCTTGTATTTCTAGCTGTAAGTCGATTCTTCTCCAAGCGGAGCGCCCTCTTAGCCTACTCTATTCCCTCCTCCGCAGGTTGTTCTGGATCCCTTTTGCTGCCAATTATTTGAGATACTATATAAAGTGTAAACTAACCCTCTATTCTTCCAGTGCGTATCGTAATCTTTGCCTGCAGCGAATAAGTATACCAAGGATCCGTTCATGAGGTCTTCCTTCCAGACATTGAGAATGCCTAATGTCTAATGCCTCGCGGCAGCCGTGCGTCAGATGCGTCGCCCATGACGAAATCGTTTGCCGCTGGAGATGATGTGCTTACCTTGCTGGAGATGAGGTCACAGTCGTAGTAAGTGGCGTAGATGAGTAGGCCAGAGTAGCAGCTCAGGGATATTATGGTCACGGCGCCTATCCAGTACAGCACCAGCATCCTTTTGGAGCGAAGGAGTGATCATTCCGTTAATAACATCAAAACGGCTGAAAAGGAAGACATTTTGCGCCGGGTTGCCAGTCTTTGAGGAAATAGGATTTTGGAAATGAGACAGCACCGCGAGAAAGAAGTGCGACTGTTTCAGAGGGCTGGAAAAATGAAATATGTCATTACTCGCCCAAATGGGAAGGCTATATCATTTCTCAATGGAGGCGTGTGACTTAATTGATGGGTCGCCCGGGATCAGTCAAAAACATCTGAAGGGAGGAGACGGCTCTGCTACGCATTTTGCAGTTCAGTTTACTCGACATGACTCCTCAGGAACGTCATCACTAGAGCGCGGAAAAAAAGTCTTCAATTTTGCAAAAAAAAAGTCGTCTAAAAAGTCACCAATATTTTTGAAAAAAGTCTCTCAAAAGTCTGAGTTATTACCGTGAGAAGAAACCCCAAATTCTTCTTGTTCTTCAAATTTGATTCTAGCTGCCAACTAACATACCAATCATCAATCGCATCTAAATCCTTTGCTAAAGACTGAATGTCATCTTTATTCCTAATTTCCCTTCACATTACTGAATCATCAATAAAAAGACGGAGATTACTATTTTTATCTGCTATCGTCTAGCCATTTACGTTAAAAAGAGAAAAAAATGGGCCTGTCACCCTTCCATAAGCCACTTCCGCGGCAGTGTACCTACTTCTCTGTGTAAAGGGGCCTTCAGTTGACAAAGTCTGATCGATTACAACATTTTCCACGCAGTCCAACGGAACATCTTATTGTTAGACAGATAATTATTCATTTGATGGAACGCTAAATGCGTTTAAACCTTATCCTAATGCTCGAGTATAAATGGAAAGTAATTGTCCGCTTACAATTCAATTTAAACTGTTCGAACTTAACTTAAATTGTTTGCATGGATGATATTGAGAGAATTGTCGAGCGTTCATGACAATGTTTTCTATGGTAAGATACCATAATGCATTACGTGTAGCACCGACGCCAAATATTACACGTATAATGTGTACTTTGCTGTGAACTACGAATGAATTCCAATCGCACAGGTTTCAACTTTCGGGCAAAGTTTCCTTCCAATGACAGTGGACGACTGGCCAGCAGTGGATGCTGCTATGCTACTCGTTTCTACTTCCATGGACCCCGGCGTCATTTCTTCGCCCTCTTTTGGATTATGTGCCGCCGCATTATATTTGCGCCTTATATTAACGAACTAAATAGCATCTGACGACTGAGAGAGAGACTACGGCGTTCCCTTCGAAAGTTCTTCTGTTTTAGTGATTCCAGGACTCACAACAGACTACGTGCTACAGAGAGTGGAATTCACGCATTAGGTCCCGCGTTTGAGTTAATTATTTTACCTTACCGTAAATAATTCGTGTACCGAAAGTGATAATGAGCATCGTTCGTTTAAGTCGGTAGCTTGATAGGCACCTGTATTATTGTGATCGTCGATGTCGTACCTGTAGCACATTTGCACTGTCTTCATGGCGAGGAACCGTTGCAGCATCCCTTGGTTGGCAGACAGGGACGTGGCCCACATGAAGGAGAGGCCGAAGACGACATTCCAGAACGTGTGGCGGACTGTTGGATCAGGGTCCATGCTGGAGACAAATACAGAAGACACGTATCTACTCCTCTGGCGGTCGAAGAGCATTGGCTCTAAGACCTAGAGGTCATTCGAAGCAGAGCGAAAACAAATGTATAGCGCTCAATTCACCGCATCACAATTCCTTTTTATAGATGTTTCACATTTAACAGATTACTCGACAGATACTGGCCTCCTTGAATCGCAGTGAGAGTCAAACAATAAGAATAACCGCTAAAGTATGTTTCCGCTTGCATCCAGATTCCGAGCAATACGATGTCTTTAAATACCTCGTGAATTCTAACAAAGTGTAGCCGAAATTTGGAATTATGATTACCACCACTCCACGAACGACTAACTTCACACTTTCGCATTAGCCATCTCCAATTACTCGTTTATGAATTGTTTGCATCCGGCTGGAGAACGTCATGTTCATATTGCAATAGCATGGTATGAAATATAAGGCACAGAATGTGTTTTTAAAGAAATATTGAGCTAGCACCATTAACACAATAGATCCATACTATTAATTGAATATTTGTCATCGACAGTAGTGCCATATTACCCGTGCTGGGTCGATATGTACCTAACATCATTTGTTTACATTTAAGCATGTTCGAAATGCGATACATTGCCGCCAGGGGACTCACTTGAAGAACTCGATGCGGGCGCCCTTGTCGCTGCGGTCCCAGACGGCGTGAACTCCGCCCACGGAGCTGGTTCCCATGACGACCACAGCAAACATGGAACCGAACATGGCGACCATCTGCAGGGCGTCCGTCCATACGACTGCTTTCAGCCCCCCCTGCCCACACAACCCACGTTCAAATTCACAGTCGTGAAATTAGATGTCATACTCCTGAACTACAGGTGTTTAGGATCATAATCGTGATTTTCGTGTTCATATTGGTGAATCACCCTCTGTGATAAGATCGTAGCTGTGACCCAGTCGGCACAAGGGATACGCGTATCTGTTGTGGGCAAGGATCTACGAAGGATGGTGTATCTCATATGATACACATGTATCTCTAATTCTCCCATCGTTTCCGCCATTCTGTTACGCGACTTAGAGTCTTTTGAATATTAATGTGGCGTAAAAGTATCTTTTACTAGGTAACAATGCAAAAATAATTATAAATGAGATTATTTTTCATAAATCTAAGTAATATTCCATTTGCTAAAATTTCGTAAGAATATACAAACGTCCGACAAGGGGCGTTGCCCAATTTCCGGATGTAAGAATGGGGTCGTTTACCATATTTTTTTAATTGCCGAATCTGATAGAGTTTGTATAATAAAAAGACCCGTAGTTTTCCGTTTTTTGATCCGTCAATTATTTCCCGAGTTATAAGCGGCGAAAAACTGATGTTTTTAACCCTTTCGGAAAAGTGGGTGTGGTGCAACCTCTGACGTATATCTACTTCGTCCAATCACAACTGAGCCCGCGAAGCTTCTTCGCCTTATCGCAAAGGGGGGGACACAGCTGGCTCTCCCAATAGAAGCGATTGCGACAGGATCTGTGAGCAGACCTTCCGAGAATCCCCCTCCACTCCCTCCCCTTCCCATAAGAGCATAAGAGACGGGAGGAAAATGACGTCAATGTTATCACAGCAGCATTTTCGGTGGGCGTCACCTTTTGCTTATTTTAATTTTTGATTTATGAGTGAATGGTTGTGGTTAGAAGATTAATTTTTTCACTAAAATTCTTTTTTCGTTTCCATCTAACGATTTCACGTACAACATTGCGATTTCGGTTCCGAGTAAACGCTGCCATTCGTCCGAATAAAAATATAAGGTCCGAAAAGCGTTATATCATTCATTTTATTAAGATTTATATTTCAATGACTTTTTGTGCTTTTATTTGTTCATTTGTGTAATTTTATGCATACGCCTGCTGCCCAATACTGTTTTTCAAAATAGACATGCCGAGGCGCCGCTGACTTCTGCAGTCATGCGCGAGCATTCTGTTTTCCGAGAAAGTTGACTAAGTACTGTGTGCGTGAGTGAACGTTGCCTTTTTTTGCAAATGTGGATTTACTTTTGACCCTTGAACCGATTCAGAATATTCTCCTTGTTTCGACCCCTACGCTCCAGTTGCTCTACCTGGTTCAAAAATAAAATTCAGTGGCAATTCATAAATGCGTTTTTTATAAATATTTAAACATTTACAATTTTATCTCGCGCGGCCCGTCGGCTCCCCCATTTGGAATACATGCAGCAGACACGCGATGCAAGCCTAAAAATTTCCTAATTGCTCAAGGTCATGGCTATATGAGATAAAAATACATTATAAACTATAAATGTTAACAACAATTGTTATTTGTTATGTTAAATGTATGTTTGCAGAGAAATTTACCATTGAACCCCACTTAAGGTTCCAGGCGGATTAACTTTTATTTAAGCTAAAAATTGTGAAAATTGATATGAAAAAACTTTTTAAGAATGTTCAAGTATAATTTATTGATGAAATGAAATGAAAATAAATTACAGTTATGGAATTTTTGAATCATTTGTTCTAGCAGAAAAATTTCTTCTTTTTTTCTATCTCACTCTTTTTATCTCTATAGACAAATTTACTGCAAACCCCGATTTTAGTGTCCAAATATTTTTTATCCATAAAAAATATTTGGACACTATAATTACGAGGTGAATAAGGTGCACCATCGCTCTCTCCTTGTGAGTCACTGTCATTGCTGGACTTGTTTGTAGGTAGAGATACATGAGCCTCCGCAAATTGCAAACCAGAAGGCCCCGGCTGTGACAGTATTACTTCTGCAGCCACAAGCTGCTCAGGAACGTCTTCTTGATGACTGATGGGAGAACTTGGTGTATCATCTTTCGCGACTCCCTTATTCAGAAACACTCTGCACTGACGACACAATTTTCTGCCCTCGACCAAAGACATCGCTCTAGTGCTGAAAATTTTCGATTTGTAATATTTGGCAGTAATTGTATACAAATTAGCACTACAGATAATGCAATGCAGTTTCAGTGGATTACAACACTGTTTTTGACGCTTTGAATAGAAAGCAAGAAAGGATTTTTCATTGTTAACGCACACTGTGACCACTTTGACACCACTTCTATCCTCGATGAGCTGCAGATCTCTTCGATACATTTGAAGACACTTGTCTCGCGAACACTTTCCTCCTCTCACTGCGCCGATGGAGCAAATTTTGACACAATTTTGACAATTAGTTTAAAAAACTATGTACGAGAAAAAAGAGAAGGCAGACAGCTCTTGAATAAGGAGATGCACACGCGGTGACAGAGCAAAACAAATTGAGACTTCTTCGGTGAATAAACGCGGCTGTCAACAAAGACATGTGCAGCTAGATGGTCTTCCTTCAAGCTTTTAGGCACATACCGCAATGGGCAGAATTGGCCACCAACGTAAAATATTTCTTTTTAGAGAGAGCTACGTTTACAGAAAACGTCTCAATGCACGAAAAGCCACAGCTGCACGACTTTAATTGAAAATGAAATGTTTTTTTATGGATAGAAAATATTTGGACACTAAAATCGGAGTTTGCAGTAAATTTGTCTACAGAGATAAAAAGAGTGAGATGGCAAAAACGAAGAAATTTTTCTGCTAGAACAAATGATTCAAAAATTCCATAACTGTAATTTATTTTCATTTCATTTCATCAATAAATTATACTTGAACATTCTTAAAAAGTTTTTTCATATCAATTTTCACAATTTTTAGCTTAAATAAAAGTTAATCCGCCTGGAACCTTAAGTGGGGTTCAATGGTAAATTTCTCTGCAAACATGCATTTAACATAACAAATAACAATTGTTGTTAACATTTATAGTTTATAATGTATTTTTATCTCATATAGCCATGACCTTGAGCAATTAGGAAATTTTTAGGCTTGCATCGCGTGTCTGCTGCATGTATTCCAAATGGGGGAGCCGACGGGCCGCGCGAGATAAAATTGTAAATGTTTAAATATTTATAAAAAACGCATTTATGAATTGCCACTGAATTTTATTTTTGAAATAGTTAGTTGGGTATGTTTAGATTACGGAAAAAAGTTTCGGCCGATTCTGAGATGGAGTATTTGAGAAAAGTTTATTAATAATGTTTTAAACATTACTGATTAACAACAATAGGTTTTGGAAGAAAATAATTTTTTATTTATTTATTTGCATTCAATAAAGATTTAGCTTTAAAAAGAGCTATTAGTGATTGATTTATGACAATTACAAGTGGAGATATAAGTGAAAATATGATTTAAGGCTCGGATTTTTGCTAAAAATGCGAAAAAATTAAAACATGCATAATTCGATCAAAAAAATTGTTTTCCCAAAACTGTTTGAGAGTATTCAGTTTGAGTTGATTTTATTCCCATACGCCAATTTTTGATCAAAATCTGAGATCCTAAGGGACAAACGTTTGTTGAATTGAAGTGGAATGACCCATATGTAGAAAAATATTTAACACATATGTATTTGTCTTACTTTAGTTCTTAATTGACAGCCTATGTCATTTTAAACGACATTTATGCCTTCATAAGAACACAGCAACATTCGCAGACCACGCAAATGCGTCCAGGTTACTTTTTAACAGGATAATTTCGTAGGAAACATCGAATTTCTCATTTAAATCGAAAATGCAGATGTATTCCAGCAATAAAATACATTATATTTCCATATGTATTCTATTGAATTTATACATATGTATATATGTACGGAAAATACATGAGTTTTCATATGAACATTCAAATTCGTGCAGTAGGGGTCGTTATATGAATTTACTTTACTGCAAAGTATTAGTTTCACAATAAATGCTTGTGGTTAGTTTTGATGACATTAACCAAGAATCCGAGTGATACAAAGTTATGCCACTATTAAAAGTCCCGTTGATTCACTCATTGCTGGCTTTTGGCAGAAATGCAGCAATAATACAACTTGGCTACACTGTAACCCGAGTCTTAAAAAAGACCTGGGTTCCTTATGGTCAAAAATGTTGAGATCTCATTTATTCCTCGCAGGTGAATTTCAAATCATTACAAAGTCTTATAATAGGGTTGAAAAGAAATATTTTTGTTCATAAATTTGCATGGTTGACCGTTCAAAACAATGGGTTGCATCGATTCAACCCATTGGTTTATACAGCCAACCATGCAAATTTGTGAAGAAGATCTTCTGGAGTGTTGGCTGCCATTAATTAAGAATTAAGAACTCGACTTTGACCGTTGGCGATGCGAGCCGGTCTTTTGTAGACCGAGCGGCTCAGTTGAACGATTCGCCTTGAAGTGAACGGAGGTGTTTGCGAATGAGTCACGTTTTTGAGGTACTCACCAGGCTCGTGTAGAAGATGCACACCAGGCTAACGATCGGCGTTATGAGGTGCACGCTCACTCCCGTGACTGTGAATAGAGGAACGGAACGGTCATCAGTGCATCTGGGGGGAGGCGTGACAACCCTACGTGGCGTATGCATGCCCTGCGTATGCTTGGAATCGAACCAGATACATTACGTGCCACCGAGAGGGTGTGCGGCAGGGGGTGACATATTTGGACTGCGAGCAGTGCTGCGTGAAGATAATGAGGGGAGTATTTCAGGTGACACTGGTGAATCAGTTGCCTCTGAGATGGGCAATGCAATTGACGCGATATCCCCACCCACCCTTAAAAGCGGTTCTTCATCGACGCGCCCCGAACCGACCTCGCGGCGTGCGGACTTCAGTTGTTACAGACCCGAGGCTAGTTCCGCGGTAATTTACTTTGGTTTGGTTTACTGCCAATAATTCCCACTTCAATTTTACCTCAACGAATATTCGTATTTAAGCTTCAGTTTCTTTAATTCTAGCCACTAATTCTTCGACAGTGAGACTCCAAACAATGGTGACTGATGTCAGACACCCTATTTATAACTACACCGATAATTTTATAAACTTAGGCTCATTTAACACATTCTCGTGACGTCGTGCGAGGCAGTGTGGACAAATCAGCTTTCGTCCTTAGTCATCTCTCGCTGATCGAAGCACCAGCGGCATGTATTGCAATGATGCCGGTGATAATATTGTTCATATTCATGTAATACCGGCCGAGGATGCTAAACATCGAATTATACTGAGGAGTTACAGCCGTATTGCTATGAAATTTCCAGGCCCCTCTTTTTTCCATTTTCTTCCTGGCAGATTGACGCGAACAAACACAGCACTGAGGTACTTCGCCTTCTGAAAAAATTACTCAATTTATTCTAAAAGCGGTGCGATTTCGGAGCTGTTTGAGCACTGAATTTCGTCAATATATTCCAGAGCTGGGGATTTGAAGCCTTCAATCCACCTTTCAATGTTGTAAGTGTCCTGAATGGTTTACTCCACCGACGCGACCCTATCTAGAACGGCATTTCAGGGATTAAATTGCGCAAGTTGTCCGCTTATGCACCATCCAATACGCAAAACTGTTGCAGGCTCTACTTTGTGGAATGACGGCACGATGGGAGAAATGATTCACTTTGCACTCATTCCACATATATTTATTATAACCCAACCGGTTTCGACGTTAGCACGTCATCATCAGGGGTACAATCAGGGAGATTGTACCCCTGATGATGTGAATCATTTCTCCCATCATCCAATACGTGTTTGAATGCCTAAGGCGTCATCATCAGGTGTACTCGTTGCGTTCTATTGTGTATGTTGTATGTGACTCTGTGATATAAAGTATACTAACTATATGATACACAGTACGACTCGAGCAGTTGAATTTCACTGATTGGGTTACCAATTACTGTGTGTTGTGTTGACTCATTAGGATCGGGCTTAGCTGGTGAAAGTATTACTTTTTTCCTGCATTAGCTGCGATTGCATTTCTTGTCCTACGCTTTAATATTCCGAAATTGCCCAAATGATATTCCGGGTCCTCCTCCCCCGACTCCGTTTCGCGGTGGCGCCATGTCCGCCTTAGAGAGCGCTGGTCTCGATTGTATCGGACATCATCCACTTCTCTCCGCCTTCATTGCTCTCCGCACCTACCTCTGTGTGGCGCTGCATCTTGAATTCTTGGCCGGCTAATTCCACCTCTTAGAAATGCTACTTTCCATTCCATTGCCGCATCGGGGATATCACTCTGAATTATGTTGAGAAATTCTTGTAGCTTGTATTTACCAGGCTTACTCCTGCGGAATACGTATTTCTATTTTTTCCTCACTCGCCTTATAAACCGTAAGTGTTCTAAATTATTGAAATGATAATTGCGTTTTCTTCTTTTATTCATTCTTTTAATACATTTCATTTCCATTTTGCTTCGTAATTTCCTAATGTTTCTACTATGGATTGATTGCCTAATTCTTCCCTTACTTTCATACTCCTGTCTTTTGCTTTTCTACAGCCTTTTACCGTCGGAATGGGGTCGTTTACCATATTTTTTTTATTACCGAATCTGATAGAGTTTGTAAAATAAAAGGACCCGTATTTTTCCGTTTTTTGATCCGACAATTATTTCCCGAGTTATAAGCGGCGAAAAACTGATGTCTTTAACCCTTTCGGAAAAGTGGGTGTGGTGCAACCTCTGACGTATATCGACTTCGTCCAATCACAACTGAACCCGCGAAGCTGTAGTAGCTTATCGCAAAGGGGGGGGCACAGCTGACTCGGCCAATGGGAGCGATTTCGACAGCATCTGTGCGAGCAGACCTTCCGAGAATCCCCCTCCACTCCCTTCCCCCTCCCCTGAAAGCAGTCAAGGACGGGAGGAAAATGACGTCAATGTTATCACAGCTGCATTTTCGGTGGGCGTCACCTTTTGCTTATTTTAAATTTTGATTTATGAGTGAATGGTTGTGGTTAGAAGATTAGTGTTTTCACTGAAATTCGTTTTTCGTTTCCATCTAACGATTTCGTGTACAAAATTACGATTTCGGTTCCGAGTAAACGCCCCCATTAACTAACTCCATGACGAATTAAAGAGGCGTTCGAAAACCCCGAGAGGCACGCAGCCTATGTCTTTGCGGTGAAGGCCCCCGAGAATAGCTGTCCGGGTACAGCTTCTTGAGGAGGGGCTCTGTGTCATCGCCGTGTTTGAGGCCCTGGCCTCCGTAGTCACCTTGGCTGAAGGCCAGCGCTGGCAGATAAATCACGATGGGGATGTACAGGAGCTGGAAAGAATGAAAAGCTTGCGATGAGAACAGGAAAATGGAAATGAATTTCCGGGCTGATTGCTTGTAAAGCACCCGTCGTGCAGTACTTACATGGCTGATGATGAACAGGAGCGATCCTAGGACGCGAACCTTTTGACTGAAGCGGAGCGCCAAGTACTGAAACCAAGGAGGAGAGTGTATAGCGTTGGAAATGAGAATTTGAAAATGCTTGCTAATCGAAAAATCATGCTCACTCGAGTTTTATAGAAGACATTTTTCTCAAGAAAATCTCCGAAAGTATATTATTAGAAGGGAAAGCTGGCTTCCGAAAAATATCTCGCAGAGTATATGTTTTTACATTGAAATAGACAATACTGAAGGGAAGAGAATTTAACATAAATATGTATACCTAGTTTTCATAAATTATGAAAACTTTTTTGACTGTGTTAACAGAGTCATGCTATAGTCGGCAAAGGAGAATATTCTAAACGTCTTATCAAAGATTCACACACAGAGAGTATATATAAAATAGCAAAATTGTTGTTGATGTTGGAAAAAATCAGCGGAAATTCTCATAAACCAGGAGAAGGGTGCCGTGTGTCATCCATATTGTTTCAACTCCATATGGATGACGTCATCATGGACGGGTGACCACGTGGCTCTCGGCTTAGAATTGGTGCCTTCCCTCAGAGAGAGAACTTGGACACAATGTTATTCGCTTTCTTGTTATGCTAGATGGAGAAGATAAATTGCAAATAACAGTAAATGTGCTGCAACAACTAAGTTAATTATAGGTGACCTGGATGAAGTCTATTCGGGTCTTCCATCGGGTAAGCTGTTCCATTACTGCCGAGTCGTTCTCCATCTTCAGCCCCATCCCCGAAACGTCGGCAGTAATGAAACAGCTTACCCGGTGGAAGACCCGAATAGACCTCACCACAGCTATTCGCCGGGAGAACCTCAAATCTATAGGTGACCTGAAAATCTCTATATAAAAACTAAAGCAATGGCACGCAAAGAAAATAGCCAGATAAGAGCAAAAGTTGCTATCGGAAATCTCAAAGCAGAGCAGGTTCCCAATACTTGGAATGTGACATAGTGAGGCGACAAACAGACGTAAAATGAAATTAAAGGTTTTCAGAGGATATGTGGAACAATACAAGGATCGTTAGGAATGCAAAAGAGACTCAAATGAAATGATAAAGTAATGGAAGTTCCTGCTGTGCTATACTCTATGGATTAGAATGCTGGACAATCAGAATGCGCGTGGGACAAATGGAAATCGTAGAGACGGAATTCCTCCGATCGATAAAAGGATGAAAAATTTAAGGAGGCTGGGAGATCATAAGAAGGATGCCAAGGGGGAGAATTGCAAAGAAGTCCATCTGGAAGAGCAGGTGGAGGATGGAAGTGAAGTTGGAATATGCACGTATGCATTGGGTGACGGAAAACGATGGAGAGCGTGGTGTTCGATGCACCTATTTTGGGACGATAGAGGCTGGAGCACGAAGCCTTCTCTCTCTCTCTCAAATAGCGCGGTTGTACAAGACGCGATTGCGGTAAGACGCGGTTTAAGATATCCGATTGGAGCAAACCTGAGATTCACGCTCCATCATGACTCTACACATCGGTTCGAGGATTAGCGGTTATGCTCAAAGTACTGCACCAGTCGAAGAAACCACACTGGGAGTAAAGAACGTGATAATTCATGACATTTACTGCGCATTCATCACTTCATCACGATATACGTCACTTGCTTTGGTTTAGAAGTAAAATTTGCATGCGGTTCCTCGGGTCCTGATTTCGGTTGCATCTCTGCCAGTGCCGAATAATGATTGGAGCATCGTTGTTGATGAGAGGGTGCTCTCATGGCAACCAAAGTCTGGCCTTGGGAGCCTGGGCTGAATTTGAGGAAGCTCTTAGGAGAGCATCAGTTCCGCCCGAGGAAAACCCTCTTGAGTGCACCGAAGGAAGTGAGAACCACGGAAGGAGCGTCCACGAAACACAAGCCGAAGAAGCCGAGAATCTAAGCGAAGCGTCGTCGGATGTCAGAATGTCACAATGAAACCTCAAGTCCCTACTTGAGGTTTCATTGTGGATTTACGAATCAAGCGCAGATGAGTGGTTTGCGGACGGTCTCTCGTTGAAGTGGAGAGCGCTGATTATAAGCAGGTCGTGGATTCATGCGAGGAATGAATCTCATTTGAAACCAAAAATGCTCCCCGATGACTTTGAAAACAATTCGAGAACACCTTCGAGGTAAACACTCGATTCCGACCGGAGAGTAAGAGAGGAAAGAGAGTTTATTGTACGCAATTCATGCTGCAGATGTAGAACATTATGCATATAAGTTAGAATGACTTTATGCAAAGTTGCCAAAGAAGAAAAAGGAAACGTTGGGCAACCATCACAATGCAATTTGAAGAATATTCGATTAAAGGAAGAGGATACAAAATGTAGAAGGGTGAATGTATTAAAGTAAGGTAACAATGAGAATTCATGTAGAAATTGTATTACAATGAGAATTCACGTAGAAATAAATTAGATGACGTAGAAAAATATAAGAGTCAGAGGAAATTATATTATTTGTAAAGAATGTGTAACAATAATGGCAATAATATGACTGCAGCCAGCGACTTAGACAAGAGGGAATTGCTGCGCCGCTTAGGCGAAAAGGCTTGTGATTAGAAACGAGAAGATGTAGCCACGTAGTTGGTTTTTAAAATTTATCTTTCTTCTCGAAAGCAAAAGAAAAGGCATCGCTAAATGTACACAAATGATCGCCACATAAGCTAATGAACAATGAATGGGCGTATTGAAGGAGCTTGCAGAACATTTTAAACAATTCTATGCTGATTTGAACACCTACAAGAATGATTCAGAGACAGAATGGAGAGCGCGAACCTCCTTATTGGTCAACTATTTATAGAAAGTGACAGCAGCGTGTTAAGCAACGGGAACACATAGTTACAACTTGAATGGCTCTACTACATGCTTCATCATCAAGGGTCAGCATTGGTTTGGTTTGGCACAGCCCTCTAATCGATTCTTCTATCGGTCAACCTTTTCATTGTGACGTAATTATTCTCTTTTACATCCTTCACAACTTGCTCCACATAATTCATACGAGGCCTGCCTCTTTCATTCTTCCCGTACACATTTCCCTCAACGATAGTCTTCATCAGGCCATCGTGTCTTAAGATGTGGTCCATTAAGTTGTCCCGTCTTCTGTTTAAGGTTTTCAGTAGACATCTCTTTTCTCCCACTCTTCTTAAGACTTCTTCGTTGTCACTCTATCGATCATTTTATCTTCAGTTTATTCTTCGGTAGCATCACATTTCGAATGCTTCAAGCCTGGACTTCTCTGCTGCTGTTATTGTCCATGCTTCGCTGCCTTATAGTAGAATGCACCAGATGTATGTTCTAATGAAATGTTTCTTCACTTCCACCGTTTGTATTTGCAGCTGTAAGCAAAATCTTCTATGGTAAAATTCCCTTTTCGCTCGGGCAATTCTACTGGCACTATATGCTTAAGGAACACTTAATGTGCACACAATGAGAACTTCATTATTTCCAGGGCCGTGTAAGATATGTGAAATCGGATATGTGAATTCCTCAATAAAATATGCTTGTCTCATTATCTCTTCGACAGACTGGCGCAAGTTCACTGCACAATTGCCTCGCCGCCACGTGTAGGACATGACTATTAGATAAACTTAAGGCTTATAGCCGTCCTTTGACTCCCTTACGGCGACTTGCAAGTTATACTTAGATGTTTAAATTCTCCCATCTATTTATTATATGACTAACTTTCACTGGCATGAAATAGTGCAATACTGACGAAAATTATCAGGCGATGAATTACTGGTGGAATTTCGGTAATTTAGCTCGAATCAAGAAGGCAGCGGCAACGAGTCAAGCATCAGGGCATTGAATCAATACTTAAGTTAATGTTATGAGTATATACCACTCAACAACTAAAATAATAATCAAATTCACATCTTGTTATGACAATAAGAATAATAACAAAATAGTTTTACGAAGAAACTGCGCCTACTTAAACATCAACTTCCTCTGCTCAGATATTATAACTGCATTTCGTGCATTATCGGTACCTATCGGTATCTGGCGAGATGTAGTGGTAAAGCGTCTTGTGAATTAATAAATAAAAATAGTCAAGTTTGTACTGCCCTCAGTATTTTTTATTTTTATCGATTTTTTATCGATATTTTCTCTTAGGTCCTCACGCGAAAACTAGGAAGCCTATGCGGTAAAGTGCAACACCTGCATATTGCAGTGTACGTGCATAGAACACACGGGACGGAACTTCGAAATCCGAATGAGCGGAAATCGGAAACACTTCCTGAACAACAATCCAAGATCATTTTCAGCAAAACACCTTTTGGAATACGGTGTGACTTCAATTTGAAAGTAATCAGTGTGGAGACCGGTGCGGACATTCGAATTGCATTGGTTGCCCTTCACCCATCCTTAGGCATTCCACAACGAACCGACCACCGCACTTCGCCGCACCTCCCTCATCCCATTGTGTGAGAAGAGTCCTCAACTAACCGCCGCACCCTCAACAAAATGCCTCACCTCTTTGTGGACCCCATTTATTCCCCTCCTCCAGTATGTGGGTATAAGTGCCTGTTGGGGTTTATCCTGAGGAAGACGCCGAGGAAAATGAAAATGTAATTGTGGGCAGTGCAACGTTGACCTTTTTTCTTCGTCCATTCACATACAAAGGCGTTTAGAGTCGTACAATAATTGATCCAGCGTCAGCCTCTTCATCGTTGCAGTTACTTGGGGCCGATGCCATATCTGCGCCAGAGGGTGGGTAATGGTTTTCAGGGAAGGGAGGGAGGGAAACCCCGCGTCAGCATTTTAGTGTGCTCTTAACGACAGGCGCCAAGGGGACCACGGCTACACGTCCCATCTGACGGACGGAGTACTGGACTCAAATGTTCTCCATAAAGCACTCAATTGGGGTCCGGCTTGCCACTGAAAAATATCCTCCACTGCCGGAAATTGAACCCGGGCCCTCGAAATGTGAGGCCAGTACTCCAGCCACCACACTTACCCGATCCCCACGTCAGCTTGTCCCCGATTGCAAGGCATAATATAAGAAAAGCAAGCTCCACTACACGAGAAAGGCAGCCAAGAAGAGGTCTAAAACTAGCTGCAAAGACAGTCCTGACGACATTAGGTGCTTCACAGCAAAGACACATGATGACGACTGAGGAAGCAAGCTGTTGGGAATGCAGGTAGTTTCAAAGGTGCGTGGGTGGGACCGATTTTTCTTTTCTGAATCTGAGAGTTGTTGTTCTTCAGTCACAAAGTGACCCAGAATGCTCACCTCGTAAGAGGTGGTCAGCTGCAGCTTGTGGAAGACGGGCAGGAAGAAGAGACCAGTGGCCGTCGTGCTCAGCGCCAGGCCCAGGACTCCTGCCCAGAACTGCGTCCCGAACACATACACTTCTGCTGGCATTCCCAGCAGAGTGATGCCGGACACCCAGCTGCAAAGACACGGAGAGAGGTGCTATAGCGTGTGCACCCACTTGTAAAACATGCTATGTGAAAAACAGAATAATATTATCAGCAAATAATCTGCACTCTGAGGTAGGGAATGATCAGGAAATTTTGTATCTCCAACATACACTTGTCAAGAGTAAGAAGAATAAACGGCTTCATAAAGAACCATTGTGTACTATTATACTTTTGATATAATCATACGTAAGGCAATAGGTTTTTTTTATATGTTATGTTATTCAGGGGAGGCGACCAACAGCTAAGGTCATTTGCGCCAATCAGGATAGTTGGGTAATTGGGCAATGGTAGGAGTTTTCAGGGAACACCAGCCACAACCGGCCCTTCTCGGATGAGGGCCCTAGTAGAGCTGGTTGTGGCAAATCTACGCCATCAAAAATGGGAGCTCGCATGGAGTGGACGGAGACCCTGAGGGGAGACCTTGTAGCTTGCCATGCTGCCAGTGAGCCAAGTCGCAGGGGATACATGGCGAGGATACACTCATTGTGGTGTGAGATGCATCCTGAATATATCCACCTGTCGCAGCAGAATCTGCGAAACCACGCCAATCACCTGCACAAGAAAACGACAGACCGCAAGATCAGAGTAGTACACCACCGGCCAAGGCTCCATCACCTACAAAGGCAGATGAACCTCCTCCTACTGCCGGGGTCAATCTTTCGGCGAAGGGAGACAAGCCGAAGGCCTATTATGATCTACTACAACGGTTGGAAAACATTATCAAATTCGGTGACACGACTACCACGCAAAGAAATGTCCATCATAAATTTTGTCTGCGGGACCAACAGTTGCCCCAGTTAAATGGCATCGTAGAATTGTCTTTACGTAAACGACCAGCCTCTGGGAAATAGACTGCGTAGTATATGCTGCCGCCACACTGTTGGCCTCTCCCCAACTTTCTACCAAACATTAAGTCATTGTTCTTTCATTACTTCTAAGTAGGACAAATAGGTTGGAATTAATAAAATTTTGTTTGGAATGTACAAAGTGGATTTTCTTTTGCTACCACCGTGACATTTACCAAGGCGTTAGCCTTGGTCCCCTCCTGTTCTGTTTATTTCTCCTCCCACTGTCCGTTCAGTTGAGACGAGGTAGGGGATATATGTGCCGTGTCCCGTCAAAAAGGGAGCATAAGGTCACCCATATTTTCTACATGGATGACCTGAAGCTTTATGCTTCAAGCGCGAAAGACCTGCGCTTAGCGTTGGAACCGTACGCAGATACAGTGAGGATATAGGGATGAAACTCAGATTGGACAAGTGCGCGACCATCCATCTGGTGAAAGGAGAGATTTCGGAAGACCAGGAAGACGAGCAGCTCGTTGACGGAAACGCTATTCGTCATCTTGATGATGACGAAGCGTATGAATATCTCGGCGTCCCCCAGCGCCGGATGCAGGAGGTGAAAGCAGTGACGGAAATTCAGACTGACTCTCAGGCGAATCTGGAGCTCTGATCTGTCAGACAAGAACAAGGTTCTCGCGACCAACACCTTCACGATTCGGACACTGCTCTACACCTTAGGTTACATCAAATGGAATGTTAACGAGCTGCAAAACCTTGACAGGGGAGCGAGGAAAATGATGACCATTCATCGTAGTCTTTATCCGAAGTCTTCTGTCGCCAGACTGTATCTCCCGAGAAAGCTAGGTGGTAGAGGGCTGATAAGCCTGGAGTGCCTTCATGACAGAGTAGTCCTCAATACGGCTTGCCGCGTGTTCCACAGCACGGACCCCCTTATGCTGCTCGTGAAGAAACACGAGAGTGTCGGCAAAGGGGCGTTCCTATTCCAGGCTGCGAAAAGGGCAGCAGACGGCCTCGGTTTGGACTTGGACCTTACTTCCAGCGGAGATGCGTGCGACAAATGAATATTGTCGCTGAAGGCGGACGTGTTAAAGCTCGAAATAAAGAATGCGGAGCAAAAGATCCTGCTTCGCAAGCATACCGAGAAAAACAGGGGCTATCGAAGGAGCTCACAATCGCTTTCCTGCACTCCGCAGGTCTGAATGTCGAAACCGAGGGATTAGTGCTCGCGCGCCAAGATGGTGTCATCAATACCCTCGTGTACCGTCGCCTCACCTTTGGGGAAAACGTGACGGACACGAGATGCAGAGCGTGCCGAAGGCAGCCGGAGACTTTAGGTCGTCTACTCTCCGGCTGCAGATTTTATGCGAAGAGCGCATGCATTAACCCGCACAACTCGGTTCTGCGGGTGTTTTATTACCACCTGAGGCACCATTACGGCATAGAAGCGAATCCGGTGCTGCCTTACGCCCCTGGAGACATCGAGGCCATCTTGGAGAACGATTAGTGTAAGATATGGGAGGAAATATTCCATCTCCACCACCAGGCAGTTGGAGGCGACGCGTCGCCTCCAACGAAGCCTGATATCGTTCTCCTCGACAATCTCTCTCATACCATGTTCGTGACCTCCTTCGGCCCCAAGGCCCCCGCCGCCTCGGGACCCTCCGAGACCCGTAGCACTGAGCCCCTCCTATCCATCCCTGCGTCACGTCCCTGCGTCCACTTCCTTTACGCATGGACACACTACTGTCCTCATTATCACGTCCTTCTGCCTGTCTGTTGTTTTCTTTTGATTCCAGAATTGCATTTATCCCATTATTTTAAGATTTTTCTTTGTATAATAATAACAATTTTAATTCGAAGCCTGATATCATTCTCCTCGACAATCTCTCTCATGCCATGTTCGTGATCGAGTTTTCGGCACCGGCCGAAACGAACATGGCAGCGAAGGAATTGAAAAAAGGACTAAATATCAAGATCTGCTGTGCGAACTCCGGCAAATGTACGCGGGCTACTCTGTGAAACTGGTAGTCCTCATCGTGGGCGTGCTTGGTGGTGTCAAGAGCTCACTGGTCGAAAATCTCAAGTGCATCCGGCGCGCAGGGAACGAGCGGATGCACTTGCAATGCAGAAGGCTGTCCTCGGGTCTCTCCGCCTGCTTCGTGCACTTACGACCCTAGTAATTCTGGGTAGCCACCTATCCGACTGTGGCGGACGTGGCTACCCTTAGGCACGACCCCTCTCGAGTCTCCGGCAATTATGCTGCAACGAAACCTATGCTAGCCGGAGACTCGGAGGTGGAAGTTTCGTTACAGTAACTAAATAATAATAATAATAATAAGGGTGGAAAGAACATGCAGTGTCTTTTAACTTACTAGAAATTACGAATTACCAAGGTTAACAAATAACTCCACCACGCTTTTGGTCCAGTGAATCTCACAAAGCTTGCATGTACGCCGAATGACATATAGTTTTATTTTTTGTGAACATGTAAAATGTGATACTTCATGTTGTTTCGCTTCGTATTGCTCTCCGTGAAGTGAGCAGGTCAATGTTACTAGCTCTCGTGGCTTAATTAATATTTAGGATTGGTGGAAGAAATGGAGACTGGAATTAGATTTACAGATATGTGCTGTAATAAACGTTTGGGGCCAAGAGTTGGAAAAATATGACACTAAATACGACATAAGCAGGATTGAATCAACTACTTCGGAATAAATACCTGGGAGTTTCATTAACCACATAATCTCTTGGGGAACACATAAAAAACAGTCGCGGATTGGCCTAAAAGAAGCTTCGATTCTTTAGACTAGAATGTAAAGTTTCAAGGGAGGAGCTGTTGCGCGTTAGTTACGCCAAATTGGGGTATACCCCGAGCATTTAGAGGGAGGTGAGTGATTTGGGATTAGACGGCATTCAGAGGGGATCAGCTGGATTTGTGAAGAATTGTTATGATGTTATAACTTCTGAGATTGAGACATCGGGATGGGAGAACCTTCATACAGTCGTAGGCTAAGTACAGTTCAGTAGAGATATAATAAATGGATACAGAAGGTGTCGGAATGATATCGCGGCTGCTCTCACCTGGCGATGAGGGACAAGGTGACGGGAAGGAGACCCATGGCCTTCCCGCCCATCAGGTACTCCTGCGTCGTGTTCTGCTTCTGCTTGGCGAAGAAGGCGAAGTAGACGCCGATGAGCGCCGACAACGCCAGCATGAGGCCGAAGAGGAAGTAGTCCAGCCACGAGAAGGACACTCCGCCATCCGGCGCCATCTCTTCGCTCAGACGGCAAAAGAGGTTTCCTTCCCAGCACGCCTCGGAGATTTAAGCTCTAGACAGCAGTCTCCGAGGCACTGCCGCTGACCTAATGAAACAAACTCGATTACACTTCGATAACTCATCTCACCTTACGCGCGAAATCAGTGTACTGTAGCAACAGATTTATCAAATGACTGCATTAAATACGTGGATACATTGGCTGCAATGAAGGGAAGGGAAGGTCGCACCGGGCGTCGTCCTTCAGGGAGGCGTAATACGTAAGGGGGTCATTTCGCCTCGGAGAGGACGTTTCGGCGAAGGCCCTCTTCAGGGCTGTTTGAATGGGTGATGCGATGCAATGTTCTCGAATAACAGGCGAACGTATTTAGGCATGTGGAATCCATGAAGTAGCAAAGATTTACAATGGGAATCGAAATATTTATAACCTTTGCGTCGTACTGTCTTTTTAACTTTTTCCTTAAGGACCAACCCGCGAAGCAAGTAACAGATGAAACTCAAGTGGCGTTGTCAGGGAAACCGTCTTTTTCCAAGATGCTAAGGATTTCCAATGGATTCGGGTTTTTTCATTTGTTGCTCTGAATAAGTGTTTACGTGGAGAATTATTCTTTTTCCAATAGTGTATCACTACGTGTTCTTTTCGGATAATCGGGTCGTTTACCATATTTTTTATTGCCGAATCTGATAGAGTTTGTAAAATAAAAATACACGTATTTTTCCGTTTTTTGATCCGTCAATTATTTCTCGAGTTATAAGCGGCGAAAACCTGATGTTTTTAACCCTTTCGGAAAAGTGGGCGTGGTGAAACCTATCGTGCCAACACCTAGAAAATTCTGTACTCCAAAAACCTAGGAATTCAAGCAGAAATTAGAAATATCAACGATAAATATGTAGTCCAGTGTTTATAAGGGCTGATAGGTATCTCAACGAGATATTTATTGGCCGTTCTTTCATTCTTGTTTGTGATTGATCAAACGAAATTCAAACCACGTATGAAGTAAATGAGTTGATTCACAGCTTTGCTCAAATGATACGACTCACATTCTTCTGGCTTATACTGGAGAATTAATTCAAACCTACTGGTTCCCACTGGGCCAAAAATCAATATCGTAACAACAACCTATATTATGGAAAAAGTATATTCTGGGCAATAATTCTCATAGAACTAAACTGCAATAATCATTAGTATACAATTAGTATTGTAGGACTCACAATTTGTCGGCAATATCTAGTCTACTCTCTTTCTGGAGCCTTATGAAACATATTGCACCAAAAGACAATGCAAGAATGCTACGACAAATTTCAAAGCCAAGTCATATTAAACATTATTTTAATGTTGTGTTCGAACGCCGACGCGCGCGACTTCGCTCCGTAGCTCTGGCATGGAAGACTTCCATGGCTCCGACGATGCTAGGTTCTCTCAGCCACGTCAGCTACGGCGGCGTGGGACGTAAGACGCTTCGAGCTGACTGAGTGACCCTGGGACTGACATGACGGCTCTCTCCAGGGGAAAAATATGTCGCCGTCTCACTTCCTTCTAAATTCCTTTGGATTTATCATGAGCTGCATCTTTAATAATTCATCTATTATATTGTTCCCATTTTATACATTCAATATTTGATTAATAGCAGAACTAAGCCAGGAGTATCTTGATTTCAGGTTTATCTGAAATGATAATTATATGTTCCAGACCTTCGCATGAAATTGATGTGAGGGATATAGGTCGGTAGTTAGATGGCTGCTCCCTATCACCACTCTTAAAAATGGGTGTTACATCGGCTGCTTTTCCAATCCATCGGGACAACGTGTTCGGTCAGGGACCCCCCTGCGCGTAGGGGGATTGAGAACACTCCCGCAGTATCCCTGCTTGTCGTAAGAGGCGACTAAAAGGGCGGCGGGGAGAAAACCCCGAAAACAAACCCCCGTGTCAGCAAGGGATGCGTCCGAGCAACGTGTTGGGCCGTTGCTTGTGAGTGACCATACCAGCTGGTTCACGATCCACCCATGTGTTTGCCGTGCATGGAGACCCGTAAGGGGGAGAAGGGGATCCTGGAGGGTGAGTTTTTCGGCTCCCAGCCGGGTTTCGGATGCCCGGTATGGAACAAGAAACCTCAACCCTCTTTGGCCCTGGATTTCCTGTAAACGGGAGGCCGGGAGCTAGCCAATCCCGGTCAATCGGCTCCAGTTTGCTCTGCGCTCTGGTGGCGAGTGCTGAGGTGGTGTGGGTCCACGTAGGGCGGCCGGAGTTGCGCGGGTTTTTGGTGGGCTCGCGCAAGGAAGGTCTCAACCTGAAGCGGACAACCACCACCAGATGCGCTATATCCCTCTTGCTAGCCCTGGCGACCGCACCGGTTTGCGGTGCAGCGTCCCGAATGTGTGGCTCCGTGGTGGGTGGGGAGGCCGGGGGACGAAGTGTTGTTTTGGCATGGATAATACACCAAAATCAAAAAGATCCCGTTCGGAAACGGAGGGGGAATCACAGTAAGGACGAGCAATAAATATCTCGAGATGAAATGCAGTGGAGAAGGAGAGTCCCTGAAGAAACTCTCTCCTTTTCTAATAAAGAAACTATTCACCTCATTAGTGCCAGGAGAAATTAAAATGGCAAAAAGTTGAGAGATGGTTCTCTTCTCATAGAAACCGCAAACAATGCTCAAAGCAAAAAGCTGTTAAATGTAAACACCTTTAATAATCTTCCTGTAGTGGTTGAGTACACCGTTCCCTGAACTCAAGTCGGGGAGTTGTGAGCATTACGACTTTCTATACGTCGACGATGCCGAGATCGCGAGAGAAATGGCCCCACAAGGTGTCACGGGTGCTCGCCACATCACCCGCAAACGGAACGGGGAAACCCAGCCTACCACATCCGTTCTCCTGACATTCGCTCCTGACCAGCTCCCTGACAGAGTTTTCGTTGGGTACGAAGCGGTTCCAGTGAGGCCCTTCATTCCCAACCCTATGAGATGTTTTCAGTGTCAACGATTTGGGCGTATCGCGACGAGATGTGAGGCAAAGCAAAACACGAGGATGATATTTGTGAAGCAGAACCACTATGCATGAATTGCGAGGGAGCTCACCCAGTGTTCTCTCGCGATTGCCCAAAAATGAAAGAAGAGAGGAAGATTATGGAAATCAAGACACTGGAAAAAATACCCTATCTGGAGGCAAGGAAAAAGTACCGCTCCCTTGCGGCGCCTACTTTCTCCCGCTCCTTTGCGACCATAGCTTCAAATGCAACGTGTCTACACAGACGGAACTACCTAAAGAGAGAGAAGAAAATATGAAGGCCGACAAAAGAAAGGCCGATAGTGTGGAAACGATCCAAAAACCGGGTTCTCCCAAGAAGAACCCAATCAAAAGTGCATCGGGGGCCGCCCCCGTGAAGCGGGGAAAAACTCCCTCCCCCGAACATTAAGTGAGGTAAGGCGAAACAGCCAAGGCCGGAGGCAAAGGACGAGGATGACAATTCTTCTGAGAGTGAAGCCCGCTTCATAAAAATAACGGAGAAAAAGTACCGCATTAGACGAACATAAACGGACGTTTACCGCTCGATTTTAACTAAGTTATTATATATTTATTTATTTATGGTTTTTATCCTGCGGTGGAACTGCAATGGTTTTTACAGGCATAAGGGGGAGATGGCGGTTTTAATTCACGATCTCAGACCCTCTTGCATTAGGCCTATTCTGTAACTTGAGGGCGCTATATTACGCATCCGCTATTTCTCTTCGGAAATTACGCTTTTTCCGATTCTGTAAATACCGCCGCGCTATGTTACGCCCAATCCAAGGGCGTAACATAGCGCTGTGGCGTAATCTCTCGAGAGTATGAGAAAATTAGTAGGGCAGATTCCAAGCGGCCAATAGGAGGCAGCAAGAACAAACAGTTTTAATTAAATCTGTATTATTAGGGTAGAATTTATTGAATTATGCCTCAAGAATTTCTTAAAACTTTAATAAAAACTTTATTCTTGATATAGACCCTCAAAAATGAAATATACGCAAAATATTGTTTGCGACCGGGACAAAGTAGAAACAGTTGAATATCGTGAAGCAAATGTTGACGAAGTTTTTGTTCAGCGGACGACAGAATTCGGGTTGATGTTAATGTTTTTCAATCGTGAGTTAGCGGTGTTGATGTGCTCAATTTTGATTTGTGAATGGTCTTTTATATTCATTTTCATAGTTTGACAAATTTTTCTGATGATAAATACATTGAAACCCTTCATCCTGCAAAGTTTAGTTGTTTACGATGTTAAAATAATGTGAAGTAGCCCATTGAAACGTTAGTAATTACTCATTGGACGGGGAATATTTTTTTTACTGAACCGATGATTGACATACGTGTTAAATTCCGTTAATATTTTCATGATAGTATGTGAAAAATTGTATGAAATCCTAGAATGACAGGATGTAGAGGAGGGATTTAAAAAGGGACCTCCTCTGACTTAAAGGATAGTAGCTGCAACGTTGCTGAACAGCAAGCAGCCAAAATATCTCCTATGAGAAATAGCCCCTTTATTGAGCTAAACAGCACGAAATGATTGTCAGCTGCACAGCTTATAACGTTATATCTTTATAAGTTTGATTGTCACCATGTCATTTAATTGCCTATTTTATATTTTCCTATTTTACATTTCGCACCAGCTAATTATGCAAAAATTAATATTGATTCGTTTAACATATGGAGTAGATATAAATACAAAATTTAATTTTTTGTGCATTCTATCCAAATATATGCCACAATGTAAAAGGTTATAGCCTATATTAGCAATCAACTCATCTCATATATGTGTTTATAGATGTTCATGATTGCTGAATTTACGGCTTAGCTTTCGTATTATGTTTTGTAGGGTGAAATAAAGATAGTTCACATATGTTCGCATATGCGAGTGTATGAAATCGCTTAGATACATGGAAATTTCTTTGGATACCAGGTAAACATCGAATAAGATACGTTTAACCAAATTAGCGTCCTTTCTGAAGTTGAGGAATCAAATATGAACGCGAATACAATATTTTTAGGTTCATGGCTACAGTAAAATAAACTACAGCATGGCTTCCAAGTTTAGTAAAGTCATTGATGGGGTCTCTATCTGAGATAACGCGAGTCATAGGCTGGCGTTATTTTTGGTGCTATTTAGCGACCCCCAGGGGCCGCTATTTAGCTTACAGAATCAGGAAAGCGTTATATTCCGCCGATCTCTCCAAAATAACGCCCTACGTCATAATAGCGCCGGCGTAATCTGTTACAGAATAGCCCTACATGTGTCTACAGGAGATTCACTTTAAAGACACAGACAAGGGTGTTATAAAGGGATATACAGTTTTTAGATTTGACGACACCAGCGGGCAACGAGCCCAAGGTGGAGTTGCAATTGCGATTCGGGAGGCCCTATACACCTCTCGAATTCAATTGAGGACACCGTTCCAAGCAGTTGCGGTGACTGTTATTATCCCGGAGAAAATAACTTTGTGAAATGTTTACTTTCCTGAGGGTGCACCAGTAACTAGGTGCAATCTCGAAGCCCTTGTCCGACAGTTGCCAAGCCCATTCATTCGTATGGGCGATTTTAACGCCCACGACTCCCTATGGGGAAGGGCGCAATGTAACAAGAGGGGACGTATTGTATCCGATGTTATCACTAGTTTCAACCTTTATTTATTAAACAACGGGGAAAACACCCGATTCAACAGTTTTAATGGAGAAATCTCCTCCATGGATCTATGCATTGGTTCGAGCAGTCTCACGAATAAGATGACAATGTCCGTTTATGCCGATCTTTGTGGTAGCGACCATTTCCCCATTTTAATTCATCGTGACCGTGATTTTAATAAAAATTTAATCAGACCGAGCAGCTGGGTCATCCAGAGAGCCGGCTGGCCTCTTTCTAATAAGATGTTGTACTACAAACACGATGTCAGTAACGATTCCCTACGCAACATTGATAACCTCTCCAAGGCCATTGTCGAAGCAGCAAATTGCAGCGTTCCACGGACATCAGGCCGTACCCCTCGACCACCCGTGCCGTGGTGGAACGAAGAGTGCGCAAAAGCAATAAAGCTTCGGAAGAGAGCGTTGCGGATTCCCAACAAATACCCCACTGCACGAAACTAGCATCTTTCAGACGCCTACGAGCCAAAGCTAGGCAGGTCGTAAAAGAAGCCAAAAGATCATCTTGGATGGAGTACGTGTCCAACATTAACCATAAGACACCCCTTACACAAGTTTGGAGTAAGGTGAGATGCATATCAGGAGCTGGTCAGCGATACGGAGTCTCATGCTTGAATATTGGAAACAGGGTGCTCACGTCCCCTCAGAAAATAAGTGAAGCTTTTGGCAGACAACTTGCCGAGATCTCCAGTAACGCGTCTTACGATGCTGCGTTTGCAGCCGTAAAAAAGCGTTACGAAGAGACCGATGTCAGCTTTTGCGAGTCACGTGAAACCCATGACTACAACGAACCATTCTCGCTGTGGGAGCTGAAGGCCGCAATTGCGGACTCCCGGGATACCTCTCCAGGACTTGACCAAATACATAATAATGCCTTCCTCCGGAATCTACCGGAAGCAGCTTTGTCGGAGGCCCTTCAAACTTTCAACCAAGTATGGTCGGAGGGTTCTTTCCCTCAGTCCTGGAGGGAGTCGGTAGTGATACACATCCATAAGCAGGGGAAAGATAGGTCGGATCCAAACAGCTACCGACCGATCTCGCTAACAAGCTGCCTATGTAAGCTTATGGAGAGGATGGTAAATCGTCGCCTAGTCTGGTGCCTTGAGCGAAGAAATCTTTTCTCCAGAATTCAGTGTGGCTTTAAGCGCGGTCGATCTACCGTCGACCATTTAGCGGACAATTTTATCCAAGAAGCTTTTCTTCTCCGCCAGCACGTCGTTGCCGTATTCTTTGACTTGGAGAAGGCATACGACAGGGTCTGGCGTCAGAAGGTAAAAAAGGCTCTGTATGATTGGGGTTTTAAAGGGAATTTACCCATATTTATAAAAAAAATTTTAACTGACCGTAGGTACGTTTAAAGTCAGAATTGGAACTGCCTGTCCGACTCTTACGTTCGAGAGAACGGAGTACCACAGGGCGTAACACTCTTTGCCATTGCAATAAATGACGTAGCAGAATGTATCCAAGCACCATTGATGGGGTCCTTGTTTGTGGACGATCTAGCAATTTGTCGCCGATCGTCCAAGCTGGTCAGTGCTTCAAGGCAAATACAGATGGCCTTGAACAAACTCCACACCTGGGCCGCGAATAATGGATTTCGCTTTTCGGCACTATATCATTTCCGTGCGAGTATCACCCGCGGGACGCCCTCTTAAACCACTTTCACATATTACAAATTTGCGAGGTGCGTCGTGCGCAATAATGGCACCGCCATGTTTGTTTAGATTTCGTATACGAGTTCTCGGTCGGTGTGAAGCGGGTGAGTGTAATTTCGGGCGTACGAGTACTTTCGAACGGTTCAAGCAGACCAAAGTAAGTCGTCGTACGAAAAAGAGTTGTCGTGCGGAAAAGAACTATTCGTACACGAGTGAAATCTCGGGCATAGATCCACTGTACGGTCACCTTTCTTCTTCGAAAGCCCCACGCAGCCACAGTATACGTCTTAAGACCGGATTATTTATGAATCAAAAACAGCCAAAGCAATAAAGATTTCCTTCGCCGAGCCGTAAAATAGTGATCCTTGTTGTTCGTTGCGTAAACGAAGGAAAACTATCCTTGGAAAACATACGTAGGTACGAATGTTTTCGAGACTGGCGCTTGTGGGTAAACGAATAACATTGAAATGGATAACTTCATCATAGCTATAAATTTCATTCGTTATAGCGCAACGAAAGATTCGATTCTTAGGTGACGTATTCTATGTCCCTACCTTACGCCGGCATGTCATAACGCCTCGAGGACTCACTTGCGAACACGAAGAGACATGTCTCTCCCACTCTAAGAGCCACCCGCCGCTCTCGAGAAGCCTTAACGAGAGACGTCCTTCGGACGATCCCTTTTGAGAAAGCACGTCGGCGCGAATCGATTGCCAGGGAGCTCGGGAGAGGTTCCTGCCTTTCAATGGAGATTGAATTAGTCCGTGGTATCATCCCAATGCAATCAGATTGGCCTTTCAGGATATGTCCTATTGCTTCAATGATTGCTATCAATTTCAATTTCAGAAGTAATTTGCTATGAGACTCCTTGTAAAAAGGTTTCTTGAAATTGAGAAATTTTGCATTTACTGGAATGTTATCTTCACCAGAAGTTAACATATCATGAGGAAAGGGTGCTGGTTGAGTTTCACAAGGTCTGCGCTTCCGGAAGCCATGCTGAACATTGGTCAATAAATCCTGGTTATCTACGTGTCCAATGTCTGAACTGACAATTATATGTTCCAGGACCTTGAATGAAATGATGTGAGGGATATAGGTCTGTAGTTAGATGGCTGCTCCCTATCACCACTTTTAAAAATGGTGTTCCATTGACAGTTTTCCAATCCTTCGGTAAGACGTGTTGGGTCAGGGGTTTATTAAATATTATTTCCAGGCAGGGAGATATTCCGTGAGCTAACTCTCCATAAACGCGGGGAGGAATTAGAACAGTGCCGGGTACCTGTTGAGACTTATTTCTTCAAGTAGCTTTATTATATATTGACAAGAAATATCAATTGGTGGCATCAGCCTCTGAAACAGGTCAGATAAGACGACAGTTGAATACCCCGAAGGTTAAGAACGGTTGAAAGGATTTTAATCAGTTAACTTTGTCGAAAGTGCTTGTTGCTATTTACCTTTATTATTTTTAAGTAAATTGACGGCAGACATATTGACTTGTGCCTCTCTTACGTACGACTAAAAGACTTTTGGATTCTCCTTTAATTGTTCCCTTTAAGTGTTTTTATTGCGAATTCTGTAAATTCATTTCTAAGGACTGCCTTTGCAGTGGATCTTGACATTTTAGAATATTAAATGATCACATTACGCTCATCTTTAGGCACATATTTTTCATTTTTGCATGGCATGCTCACTGTCGCCTCAGCGATTTTCTCACTTCCGCATTGCATCACCTTGTTTCAGTGCTTTCTTTTTTGAATTTATCATCGATATACTGTCTACTGACTGCAGAGCACGTGATATGCCGAAACCACTTCCATCAACCCTTCGCAATAAGCTTATGGAAGACTTTTTAAATCTAAAGAGGCATCTCCCAACTGTGTGAGGCCCTCCTTCCTTGGCGCCGGAGAACTCAACTCCTTATCTATATGTATCTGCAGTCTTCCAGAAAACCAGTCGACGCTTCACTTGATTTGTGCGTTGCCAGGGTGACGAAAGCTCCGAGACATGTGAACGCGATAAAAGGAGCAAAAATCAGTGTGATATGCAGCTTCCGTGTCATATTCGAAAACGGGAAGTATCAGAGGACCTTCATGATTTATTTATGGCTCCACGTGAAATACATTTAAGAGAGACGGTTGCAAAGCATGAAGGCATTCATTCGGAATAGCACAGTGCCTTCTCCTAACGATGTTAAAATCGTGAGGTTCATCTTTTGCCTACGTTATCATGGCATTATTGCGTTGATCGTACATTAAACACTTAAGTTCCAGAGGATTTTTTCAACATAAAAAATCATAAATATATTAATATCCACTCTGACATTCTCTCTGATTGTTACTGTTGCTTACTTTGGCCAGATCTACCCAGTGCATTGAATACCAAGGTTCACTGGTCATATATTAATGCGTCAGATTCAAACACAACCTGCATAAGGACATAACTACATGCATCGAACAACTAAGGTGAGTGAAGGTGAAAAATAGAGGAATATACTTTATTGGGAATCTATGGTATACAAACCTTTCGGAAGCAAAATTCCACGCCATCTGTCGAGATTGTTTACTGAAGCAACCCTGGACTTGCTTCATGTCACCCGCTAAGAAAGCGAGCTCTATTTGAGACGGCCCACACCGCCACTTTTCTAACCTCATTCCAAATAACCACAGTAAAATGTAGGCACTCTTATGCCTCTGTAACAACGTTTGAATCATTCCAAGTGAACAGTAATGCTACCGCTAAACATGCAAAGGTGTGTCTGTGCACCGGAACAATGGCTGCTGCACGCACCAAACGCTTTTATCCGTTTGGCATTCGTGTCTGTCGCTCCCCGGATTGCATGAGGGAGATGAGGTGCTGTCGCTATTTATAATGATTTGGAATAATTGTTTAAGGACCGTTTTAATTTGTGGGATCATCGAAAGTATGTGGCACAATGACCAAGCGTGTCCTGTTTACGTAATAGTAGACAACGATAGCAGACTACTTTGCCTGCGGACTCCCCCTCTCCCCCGAGCATGAGAAACATCCCCAGCAAGAAAATGTGAAAAATGAAATGGTGCGCTAGGACTCTGAGATCGTAGAAAGTGTTAAGGAAGACTTGACAGATTATGAGAATGAAATTGAAGCGCCGTTCACCTCGAAAACGGGTGGAAAACCGACGGGTTGGATATCGAAAAAATTCGCTTATTAATTTCATTCGTTGAAAACTGTTAGTAGCAATTAATTCAATAGCTGACTGGTCGTTGTGGCTTTAAAAGAGAAAGATAAAAGGTAGGCACCTGGGTGAGAAGAAGAGCTATTAAGGACTATCATTTGCCAAAAAAAAACTTTGGCTGTTCTGGTGGCAGTTCTACACAAAATGGGCGCTGAGTCGAGAACAAAGGTGTAGCGGGTCGAAGAAAAGTCTCCCAATGCCCCTTATGTAAGCGTGGATTGACATAGAAAGCAAGTGAACGTGACACTAGCAATGAAACAGCAACTACTTCATCGATATATGAAATGCTTTGAGGCCTTTAGGAAGAATAAAAGAAAATATAGTCTCCAGTGTTCTGTTAAAACCTGAGGAAATTAAGATTGAAAGCCGAAGACGGAACGATGATTTTCTATTATTCTCCGACCGCTGTTAGGGCCGCTCTCGTGTACTCTAGGGCTGCGTGTACGGGAAGCAAATGGTGCAACGGGCGAAAGGGGATGTTGAGAGTGTGCACACGGTAGAAATTGGCGAGAGGAAGATGGAAGGGGCAGCAGTGCGCTGGGATCTGAAGACGCCAGAGTACTGTACGGCCGACCTACGGCCATTGGCGGGAGTTACACCTACACTCAAAAACGGCCTTGGGGTTTTAAATTTATTATAAAATGGAGCCGTCCTGCCAACTTCGGTCAATATCGGTGACTGTGTGGGCAATAACCTGGTCGATTTGACATGGAATGACCCACATTGGAGTGCTGGTGGATTGGATGGCCGATGGTAATATGGTTGCCTTACTGCAGCAGACTTTAATTTCAAAGTGGATTGTAGTCGTTTAAAAAAAAGGCTTCCCTATATAATTTTGAATCGGGAAAACACCCACTTCGTACTTGACCTTCAAAAACTTCTGTGTTCGCCTCCAAACTATCCAAATCTGTACCTCAGAATTGGAAATTCGTTCCTTCGCGTGCCTGGGAAAGGCTTGTCTGCAGCAAGTGTTGGATTGTGGGATAGCCGAACGGTAGGAATAGATGCAATCCACGAAAGGGGCTTCCCCGAATCTTCTCGCCAGCTCCTCTCTTCCCCCTTCATTTGCTCCTCGTTAACTAATTTGTAACTCCATTCCTTTCACACTCAATTTGGTCCTATTGCAAAAATCCACAAGAGTCTAATTTTGTTATTTATGATTGAATTGCAGATTATTCAGGGTACCTGCGAGTCCGCCACTTGAGTCTTTGAGGTGTGGTATAGTAATGCCATTCAGCATTGACTCCAAAATATTGGCGATGCAATAACTACAACAAATTGTAGCGATCCTCGTATTGCGTAACCGCACAATCGAAAAAGTAAATTTCAAGTACACTACGGAGCAGCTTCCGGTGTAAAATGCAGTAACGTACAGCCTGAAATAATAACCAGATTGAGAGGTATTACTTGATCATTCGTATTCCTGTTTCACCATAGAAACGAATGTACTGTAGCCTCGCAGTTGCTCCAGTGCACACGTTTTACCGAATCTTGGTACAGTTGAAAACAATTCTCGGAGAAATTGCCCGCAAAGACGACTTCACACGATTTCAGGTTGTCTCTAACTCTCTAGTAATATGCAGTTTCCAAAAGAGCAATGTAGTCATGTACTCCTGTAATATCCTCAGCCAAGAACACGCAGAAAATATCCACATACTTGATCTGAGTTTCTACGCACAGCAATTTTCCTAAGTTCATTGTTTGAAACGTATTGCATCACGGAGAGTGGGTTTGGGTCGAATAAGATGGCAGAAGTAATAAATCATCAATAGTATCAATCAGTGTATGCCGCCGACTACCAGATGACCGCTTGATCGTGCAGCTGGACCCAATATGCCATAATACATCAGCAAATACACATGAAGAGTCACAGTCAAAGGCATGTGTTTATACCGTGAGAGGGAGCGGAACTGTTGAAACCAAGAGGAGAAAACTGGGAGTCAGTATTCCGAGGAAAAAAGGCTATTTAAACGAGACTTGGAAATCGTAGGATCAAACACCTGCTATTGATAAATAAATTCCATAGATCAAGCAGATATCAGTTTTAAAATCAGGTTTAAAATATCAGGTTAAAAAAATGAAAACTGCCGTTAACACTGAAAGCCGAATGCGGAACGATGCTTTTCTCTTATTCTCCGACGGCTGTTAAGGTGCCGCGCTCTCGTGGGGTGCGGGATGCAAACGGCGAATGGCACAGCGGGCGAGGGGATGTTGAGAGTGTGTGCATGCGGTGGTTGAATTTGGTGGGGAAGCTAGACAGCATATATAAAAAATAATAGCAAAATAGAGGGCATAGGTACATCATCGGAAATCAATTTGAAAGTTTAAAAGTGTTATACATTTTATAAAATTGTTTATATTTTACCCTTATTACACATTTCCAAGTCAAGACCTTTAAAATGAGCTCTTGTGCACGTCTACAACTTTAATAGTGTCGGATATATACTTTAAATGGTGTAATAACTTTTGCAAAATTCGGATTTTGCAACGCTGCAATATCTCGTAAACGGTCGCGTGGTTTGCAAACTGGCTTTGGAGTTTTCATTTTGCCATCAAATGACGACGATTTGCCAAGTTTGGTCAAAATCGGTGACCCTAAGGGCAATCACCTAGGAGTCGAATTGACATGGAATGACCCACATATGATATATTGGAGATAGACGGGCAGGAATACACAAATAAGAGAGGGAACGCACTTACCTTGGCCAATTTCCTGGTCTCTTGCCGCCCGTCTTCTAGGCCGCTGAGATGAGACTGGGTGAGTGAGGCCTTGGAGGTGCGGGGGCAGTGGGGAGTGGTGGGGGGAGGAGAATGGCAGGAGGTGATGATGATTGGGTATCCTTCTGTATCTTATCGCCCGCCACGGGAGTCTGGGCGGGTTCTCACAGGTTGGGGGGGGGAGGAGAAGCTCAGGAGAAGGGGTGATGGGGTGAGTGAGGGGTAGGAGGAAGGGAAGTGATGTTAATGACTGTGGTTAATGAATAATATTAAGTCCGGGAATGCTCTCAAGATCCAGATTGTTGACATTTCTATTGTGCGTACTCCTATGCTAGGTGCTGTGGGTCCGTGAACTATTGAGACTGCGAAGCAATCGTCGAAAATGTTCGCTACGTCTCTGTGCGTGAGTTGGAGCTGTATAATAAAAAAAAGTGCCCCCACTTTGTCGTGAAAACAAATGACGCTCGATGTACGATACCTGGCAAGGTTGTTTAAGTTGTGAATACGCACGGGCAAATAATTCATGCAAAGGACTTTTATGGTGCATCTCAATTGCTGAGTTGAAGACATACCATAATATTATTTACCCCATATCAATGATAGGAGTTAATTATGACATTGGTGATGGACAGATCCGGGTTTTTTTCAGATCCGGATCTTTGCCTGGATTTCGGATCTTGGTGAAGGATCCTAAGTTTCAGACACTGGATTCTGAATTTCAATCCTTTTCTAATCCTAGATTTTAAATATATACCTATAGAATAACTGCAACAATAGTTTTTCCAAAAAACAAATAAATTTATTATAGAAAAAATCAACTTCCTATCATTTATGTGGATAATATTTTCCTCGATCAATATTAACGGATGAAATAACAATATCTTATTATTCCTAATTTATATTTCACTTCACTTACTTTCATTTAATTACTAAATTTAATTACTTATAATTTATAATTCACTTTCCGTATCATATACTCATCAAACAATATATTTTTTAAACCTGTTCAACTTAAAATTGCAGTTAAAAGAAACATTATAAGTTCATTTTCATTAATATTGGAATTATTTTCCAAAATATAAGATGCAAGTAATGCTGTACTGCATCACCCTCTATCTCGAAAGGTTGAAATGTAATTATTGAAAAAAGACTTCCGAGCGAACATATCCCAAGAATAATATGAAATAGAATATTAAGTAATGAACAAAATCATAGACCTAAAATTAATCCAGCACACAATGGGTTTACGGTAACTTGGGTTGCTGTTGTTAAACAAATCGTAGAATGCGTTCAAATTCTTTTTTAGAGAAAGAAAAAAAATCCAATTCGGTCAGTCATTGATGGAATATCTGGGAATTCCATTTTTAAGTTGATAAAAATATTATAAGAGAATATTTAAAGCCGCTAAAACTAGTAATTTTGCAATTTCTTATTAATAATTATATTTCTTATTAATATTATAATAACCTTTAAAAAGAAATTTGAGAGTTTTATACAAATAAGGAGAGGTTGTGTAACTCGGATTTTGAAATGAGATGAGCCTTTTCTCATGCTACTAGAAGCAAAATTTAGAAAATATGTCTCGGGTTTTTTCCCCATTCGCCCTGGTTAGCAAGAACAAAAGACGGATGACGTGCGGGGAGCCTACATTCTCCGACCTCGGGTAAGCTGACAATAACAGCGTGGGATACTGCAGGGAATGAAGTTCGATCCTTATCGCTGTTTAAAGTTTTTCTTTCAGCCATTGAATAAAAAATTATATCATCCTTACTGTAATGGTTCGACCATTACGCAATGCTCCCTGGCCCGACCCCGCATTCCCCTCATACCCTCACCCCCTCTAGACTCGACCCATGGAGGAAGGTGAGACGGAGTGCGAGCGGGAGTGAATGAGTCATTGAACGAGCAAGTGAGGTGATATGGGCCTGTGGCCACTGTGGCCTATGACCCACAGTTCAACCCCCCCCCCACCCCATCGTCATCCCCGGGGTATATAAAGCAGCAACGCCTCAGGGGGAAGTCCAAGAAAGTGAGCCGCGGGCGAAGCTTATGCCCGTCGCCAGGGCGGACGAGTTGGGGGAGAATTCAAAGAAAGCGAGCAACGGGCGAAGTTTATGCCGTCGCCAAGCCGGACAGGTTGGCGAGATTGTTTCGCGGACGACAAGAGAAAAAACATCCTGAAGGAGCCTCCCTTGCATCTAGTGCCAGACGCCGCTCCAGTCCTGATACGAAGGAGCCTGCGGTCGGAGAAGCAAAAGCAGGGAGATCTCCAGGACGTGGTTGTCGCCGTGAGGCCAAGTAAGGTTGTCGACGCCCGACCAGCTTTCAAAATAAACCCCCCCCCACTGTGTTCAGCTGCTGCACTAGCTTCCCCATGAACTTTTTTGAAGCGGTGTACTAAACTTTATTGAAGTGTAACGAGTGCTCACAGAAAGAGGGAAGGACTCAGAATTACCTCCCTCCAGAAGGCAGAAATTGATAAAATTTGTGTCGTTGCCCACCGCCTATGACGGTGTAATTTTTTTTGTAATATTAATTTCGCATTTTCTGTCACCATCAATGTTCATGAAATCATTTTATTCATTCATTCCTCATTACCTTTAGAAAAAGGGAATATCATCTTTTGTTAAATGTATCAATTTTTTGTTTTGGAATAATAATGTGTGTTTCAGTGAATGGGAAAGTGTGTGTGCGTGGTCTTTTTCTACGGGTCGGGAGGCGAGGCTCCTTACCACCCCCTACCACATTCTATTCCTACCCTCCATACGTCCTGCCCCGGCGGTAAAGCCAGGTGAAAATTGCACAAGGTCGGGGACCCCCCACCCGCTTACCCTCTCTTAAAGAGGCGTATGTCTATTTCTTTTTCGTACCAGGTGACGCAGTTTGGCTTCGCGGACTTAGCGCGGGAAAGGTACGCGAAGATTTTTGTTATTTTCTTTGTACATGTTTCTTTCGGCCCAAAAGTTTCATCCGGGCGGGCCGTTGAACCATTACATCACTTTTCAACCCTTGTATGTGGATACTATCTTTTTGTACTTTGAACGCTTAAACTAGATTTACAAATGCATCACTCAAAAATACATTGTAAAGTTAACGTAGTGTTTCCACGATTTTAATTGTGTAATGAAATATTTTTCCAATCATTTTCACTGATGCCAAATTTTATTGTTTTATGCTTAATATGTTGACTTATAAATTGACTGGCAATTCCTGATAATCTACTTTTTTCAAACGCCTAATTGCATAACCCTAGGGATACAGTGCCGACTGCATTAAGGAGCGAACGAACTCGCGACCGCCTGTACCTACGCTAGCTCTCATTTTTCACAACTGCGCTATCATCGGTTCAAACAGAGTCTGGCGAATGTAGACGACCCGCGTGACATTCCGGTTTTTCCCCCTGCATCCAGGCCTATGGAGAAAAAAGCCATGGCATGTATATCTTTACTTTGTTCTAGAGGCACGGAAAACATTTTCATCTCACTTCGTGACCCGAGTCACAAATCCTCTCCTTGTCAGTACCCACTTCGCGGGGCACAGCGATCACTAAGCCGCGACATTTATAAATCTCCGATCGGGATCCGAATTTATACTGTCTTCGGATTTGATCTCAGTAGCGAATGAAATGAAAGATCCGCGGGTCTTTGGGTCCGACCCGACCATACATAATATTTGAGTGATACATTCGTAAATCTAATTTAAACAATATAAGTATAAAAATGAGAGTATTCAGATATGAAAGTGTGAAATTGAAGATGAGTACGTAAGTTGTTCGGGTGTGCCGCGTGATGTTCAGGTATTGCCCCGACGTTTCGTGACCTATGCTGGTCACTTTTTCAGAGGGATGTGAGGTCTTCGTTGCCGGTGAGGGTATTATATTTCTTAGGTGGGTGGGTCGAGGGGGGGAGAGGGATGGGGGGTGGACGGACATGTCATTGAGAAATATTTGTGAAGAAACTGAAATATTTGCCTACATCCTTTCAAAGCCTTAAATTGGGCATCCATTGGTTGTCCACAAGTGGGACATTTGGACATCCATAGGATGTCCATTGGACGTCAAATGGATGCCCCATGGATGTCAGTAACATCCATGCGGGACATCCAATGGATGTCCAATGGACGTCAGTGAAATGGCTGGGAAGCTGATAACCTCCTGGGTGGTAGTGGAATAATCAGCCCATTGATGGATAACTCCTTAGGTTTTACCGACTGTTCCTTTGTAGACAGAGGCATGAAATGGACAGCTCTAAGCATAGTTACTTTCCTTGTTATCTTTACTGTTGCATTAGTATTACTTTTTATGGCATACCTCACATAAAATTGGTACTTAATGATAAAATACTATGAAATGATACTGACATTTTTCTTTCTATTGATTGTTTTGCAGGAATGCTTTTTGAAGAGCTGATGAGGAGTATTGACATTCAAATGGCTGTATCAATTTCTCAAATGAAAATTTGTAAAATATGGAAACTCTTGGCTGACTTCATAATTCCATTCATTGAAATTGTTATTAAGCTGGGGTGTGTTATAGAATAAGTAAGTAAATTAATCTTTTTAAATCTGTTGTTTTGCTACCCTGTGTTCCAATGATCATAAAGTTGAAGTGCCTATCTTTTTGTGTCTTCGCGTATGTGATCTTTTTTCGACGTGTCGGTTTCATGCAGTTTTATAGGAACACCTCTGATGATGTTTGTGCACTGTCACTGTGACTTCAAGGAATTTCCTTATATGGGTAAGGAAACGATCATCAAATTAAGAGAATGGACAACATGGAAACGCATCTTAGCATTGTTACCGTCGGATGCACGTAATAAATATTACATTTAAAGAAAATAATAATAAAAGCAAATAATAACAATAATAGCATTTGAACTGCGCGGCACCGTTATGGCGACGGGAGCGCACCCTTCGAACGGTGTTTGGGACTAAAACTTGGGAAAGCGCCATATACGGGAGTGGCGAGAATCTGGTTAACGACTCGCCCTCTGGCTCCAAACTCATTGGGTCTTGCCTCCCCCTGTCACAAACGGTTGACGATCGAAAAGAGCGGATAAGTGGGATAAGTTCCACGATTTCGAATCACATGTGTTAATCGTTTATGTGTTATCATTTATATTTGGAAGATGTGAGCAGATGAGCGATATATATAATAATTGTCTGTTAAGTTTTGTTACTGCCATCACTTGAAAGTTCTTGGTGTGAAGTCAGTATGAACTTCTGAACATTTTTCTCAGTTAACGTGTTGATAACAGAATTAAGTGTATCACACCGAAGTTGCTATAATATATGAAATATGGCATCAAAATTTGGACAAGACGGGAAAAAAGAGCGGACTGATGATGTCCGTACCGTTGAGGACGTAGACTTTGCAGGCATGCTGCTACCGGAGGATATTTTGTCTGGTTTGTCGTCCTACGGTTTTAAGAAACCATCACCCATACAATTGAAAGCTATTCCTTTGGGACGTTGTGGATTTGGTAATCATTAAAAGTTTTTTTTACATGCTCTAGTTTCTCAATATTAGTGTGAAAATATAAATGCATGAAACTGACCGATTTCTTTCTATTGGTGCAGACCTCATACTCGAAGCGAAGTCAGGAACGGGAAAAACCTGTGTATTTTCAATCATCGCCTTAGATATGGTTTCTGCAGAGAAGAAAAAGTTGCAGGTCTTAATTCTCGTCCCGACAAGAGAGATAGCACTTCAAGTGACAGGTGTTATCAGGGGCATTGGTTCTGTGATTAAAGGTAGAAAGCCATTTATTTGATACGGTAAGCCAATAATTTCCTCTCATTAATCACTAAAGAGATTTTTTTTTAAAGGTTTGAACGTCCATTCATTCATCGGCGGTACATCTTTCGAAGAAGATAAGAAAAAGTTGCAGTGTTGTCACATTGCTGTGGGGGCGCCTGGTAGGGTTAGGCACCTGATGGAAAAGGGCGTCATGAAAGTGGAATGCATACGCCTGTGCGTGCTGGATGAAGCTGACAAACTTCTGGAGTCCGCTTTTGTCAAGGATTTAAAGTAAGCAATCATGATACAACTGGTAGGGCCGCTGATGAATTGTGGACAATATTCGTCTTAAAATGTCATGTGTTGTGATTATATGTGAAGATTCTCATGGGTAGAGTTCCTGGTTTTGCAATTTTTCTGTAATACCCGACTTTTTTTTTGGCATATTCGCATTATTTAACGATGCATAGGTGCAATCTTAGGAAAGTGACACAGTCCTTGAGACGAATGACCTTTTTCTTCACTGGCATCAGCCGCATAACTTCATTTTACCTCAGCAAGGTGGTATAAAGTGTGTTGGACAAAGTACGCTGACATTCGTTTGGAAGGGAGTAACAGCTGCCTGAGTGGCAGTTTGCTCACCAGTAGTTCTGAAGAGAGAGAATGAGACATTTGACTTAAATGCTTGTGTGATGGTCACACAACCGTGCTGCTGAATATGGACAGGAATTCTGATGCCACTCTCCGCAAAAGGGAAACTGGTTATCTATATGCAGTCGAACTTGGATTAGCAAGAGTTGAAGGGACTAGGAATTATTTCTTGCTAATCGAGGTTTCTCATTTGGGGCCAGTTTCTTGATTATTTCGATCCAGGAGTGGCTTCTCTCACTCGCAGAGGGATGAGGAATTAGGGTGAGGAATAGAAATATAATCACATTATATAATTATATAAGCATCTGTACCGTGTAACACTGAAATGAAACAGTTATTTTTAAAATTTTTCTTCTTTGGTATATCACAAAAGTTTTTCAATCGTAAATTTTATTGCAAATTTAGGAGAACATTTATTTTTATCTGAAGAGTTACGTGTTCCCAGTTTTTCGTTGAAGTCCGTAGCCTCTTCTTTCAGCAATGGTCCATCAATTGAAATGCTTTAGAGGGCTTGTTTGATCCACTCAACTAGGAATTTTATGCCTAGCTATTTTATGCTTTTTAATGCAGAAAATTCAACAGATCGATTCATATTTCCGTGTCCCTCAGATCACTGCGATCTTTGTATTTTACAATCTTATGAATGGTAGACTTCAGCAACCCAAAGTCAATTTGTGTCTCATTTCATGTTGTGCCTTCCTTGAACACAGCCACAATATTCAGTTTAGCTGTCAAAATGAGTCGAACGCAAGCAATGACAAACCAGTGATGTCTCGTAATGTTTTATCGTCAGCATGGCAGTTAGAATTACTTATTAATGGTATTAAGGCCCCATTTATTTGGATACTGGTGCTATGGCCAGTGTCATTTCTTATAGAACATTTAAGCTGTTGAATATGCCTGAGTCCATTATTGAACTAACGTCAATTAGAATAATGGGATTTGGAGATAGTGACAGTAACATTAACAGTAAATTGTAAGAGGGTGCATTTTCACATAGTTGCTGATGCATATGCTACTCTACTAGCCATTACCATTGACTATGGTGTGAAGATGCATGCTCGAACATTCCTGTTGAACATCACAAAAATTGGTGATTTTCTCTCATCTATATCATTTGCATTGTGTGTCCCTTGAAAAAGATGTCATTTTTCCCTCGAGTAAGAATAGGTCATTTTTGCTACTGACAGCAATGCAGGACTCAAAAGTATTTTTTCACTGGAACTAGCTCATTCATTAAGGATTATTTTAAACAAAACTATGAGTCTGGACTCCCATTGCCTTTCCCTGTGGATACAGTCAATTGAAATTGGTACACAGATTTTTTTATCAAATTAATTTTTTCCTGCATAAGTATTTCATGAATGGCATATTTAATGATATTTCTGTAATCTGTTTGGCCTTCTTAGCTCCAGGGAAAATTTTTATGATTTTTTTATGCAATAGAAATGAAGTTACAGGTGAAAACAAAAATCAGCAAGTGTCACACGTTACGGCACTGTAGGGGCCATACCCAACTTTCAATCGCCCACATTCCAGGAACTATTGATAGTGGGAGGCTAAAATTCTATATGGACACTATTCTCATCAAAATGTATGTCCATGGCAAATTAAATTGAAATCCAAGTTGGTGGGTGTCGAGGTATCGTTGATTTGACATGGAATGACCCAAATAAAAGCCATACAGGAAGTCAGCAGCGGTATGCACAGATAGAAAAAGAATTATGTACATATATGCTATTCAGTTTGGTTGTCAGAAGTTCCATCAGTTTGCTTGTGGACATATGGTCAATGTTGAAACAGATCATAGACCTTTGGTGACATTGTTCAAGAAACCATTGGCAGATGTGCCCAGTCGCCCGCAAAGAATGATGTTTGCACTGGCAGTCCTACCATTCACAAGTTATTTATGTTCCTGGTAAATATATGTTTATTGCTGATGCACTGTCAAGGGCTCCTCTTCCTGACACTGAAGTCACAGACATTGAACAGGAAGCAGAAATCCATATTAATTTATTGTTAAATAATTTAGCCATGTCTGAGCAAAAACGTAAAGAATTCATTGCTGTCACAAACAATGATCCATTCTCAAAAAATATTACTATGAAAGATCTAAAAATAAAGTGGAACCGTGTGCTGAACCATACTGGAATATGCTCTCCAAAATGCATGTAGCAGGTAACTTATTTTTTAGAGGATCGAGTCTTGTTGTTGCTGCTGCTCTATGCCAAGAAATTTTACAAAACGTCCACATGGGACTTTTTGAGAAATTCCCATGTGTGGGTCATCAAGGGCTAATTAAAACCAAGAGTTTACTGTGTGGCATCATTTACTGGTCAAACATTAACTCAGACTTAGAAGAGTTAATCAGTCATTGTCAAAATTTGTGCAAAATTTTGTTGTCATAACCCGCAAGAACCAATAGTTAATTACCCAATTTCTAAATTTCCATGGGAACAAGTTGGAGTTGATTTATTGTCCTTTAGAGGTTCGAGGTTTTTAGTAGTTGGAGATTATTATTCAAAGTGTTTTGAGTTGGCATTGTTAACAGATCAGGATGTACTGCATCATTAGTGTTCACCCAACTCAAGTCAATCATTGCTCGCCATGGTGTATTCCAGTGTATTTGGTTAGTGACAATCCTTTCAAATCAGAGCATTTAAAATCTTTCATTTCTGAATGGGAAATAGAACATGTCACGACGAGCCCTAATTATCCGAGATCTAATGGCCAAACAGAAGATTTGTTAAAATAGAAAAAAAAAACATTCTCTTAAAGAGTTGAGAGGGAGGAAAAGAACCTTCTCTTGCTTTGCTCCATTACAGAAGTGCTGCTACCAGGTCACTTTTTGTCACCTTTGGTCACTTTCTGAAAATAGTGTCACTTAACTTTACTGTTTTACTGCCACTAATAGTCCCTTTTTTGTCATAAATATCAGTTAGTTGTCTTTTAATTCCACTGCGATTGTGTGGGACAGCTCTACGACCCTGCATGGTATTTGTTTTGAGTACTCTTAGTGCCACCAGGGTATGGGAAGAGTTACACACTAGGTGAATTTACCGACGAGGCTTTTTGCCATCGATCCAGTAATGGTGCCAAGGATCCAATGGGAGCCTACACGCTAGGCTGTAGAAAATCGATCGGTAGATTTGCTGCCAAGGTGCACTGCCACTACTTTGAGTGGTACTTTTACTGCTGCAAGCCAGTCAGTGGCTCACGTTACCAAACGGAGACTTTTGACCCGCACATTTGGGCGGATTTTCTATCACGTGGAAGCATCCTAGACATCCTTGAGAGTTTTTCGTGGTGTGCCTAATTTTGGAAGATGAGTGAAATCATCGATAATGATTTACTCATTTCTTTGGTGGAAGCAAGACTTGACGTATGGGACGATGACGAAATAGATGATCGAAAATAATTGAAAAACTTTGTGTCGTCACTCCTCAAATCTTCAAATAATGCAGCATGAAATGCTCCAACCTCTGCTCTTCTCTGGTTTATTGCATGGATCCAAATAAGGCGATTGTTTCTTCTCCTGTTCTTCCGGCGATGATATAGCAGTAGAGCAAGAAGTTTTTGTTGGTCATTTTATGCTTGAAAAATAAAATTATTTTAGAAAAAGAGGAAGATCAATGCAGTAACACAGAATATTTAAGAGAAGCAAATAAGGTCAGCTTTATCATGCGCTTGGCAAAGTGAAATTTCAGTCAATGCATGCAGTACTATTAACAGGTATTCTCTAGAACCTTCCAACTCGAGTTTACTCTCTGGCTAAAAAGAAGAACATCTGGTATCCGTTACACTCGGTACCATGATTACAATGTAAAACTGACTCTTTTTACTCAAATTACCCTGGCTATGCCGACTTGAGGGGTTTCACAGTGATTTTACAACTCAAGTGTGTGTAATATATGTTATTATAAATTTTAAGTCATTAAACCAATGGGCGCATGGCTTCCAAGGATAACGGCTGTTGACCAATAAGAGTGTTCCTTGCACTCAACAATGCTGCCGGGATATACGAGTTTTGAGTGGAGTTGGTCATCTTCTTCTGCTTGTTTGTTCGAGCCTGTAGCCGGGAGGTTGTGTGCTCGCGTAACCCAACATGGGGGTTTTTTATTTATAATATGGTTCCAACTAGCAACTAGTTCGGTACTAATAATAAGTTGAGACGTATGAAAGAACGTAACAGTGTGTTAGCACAATCTGGCCAAAATGCCACGTAGGTAAATTTGCCTAGTATATGACGTGCCATACGGTGAGTAAACATTATGCAGTGATCTAGCAACATGGGCTGCCATCCTGGGGGGAGTTGTGGCACCATCCTTCTGCACCACTGCTTTTTCGCTTCCCCGTCGCCCCCTCCTCCCTGCTGCACAAGCACTGCTATATTATTGTTATGGTCAGCGAAGACTATTGTTTCTCTGTCTTTTTCTGCCATCTCCTATAGAAGGTATGCATCTTATTAAAGTTATGCATCTTATTCAAGTTATGAATTATATTTTGTGACTGTCAGTGTTGTAGTGTGTGTGTGTGTGTGTTGGTATGAAAGCTATTTTTCTCTGCTCCTGTTGTACAGGTATAAGATTTTCAGTTTGGTTATTGTTGCTTCCCAGCCGTGTCAGCGTTGAGTTCTTGCCACGTTGCATGGTAAACGACAAGCACCTATCCAGGGACAATAGACAGGGGCATAAAGTTCTCCCTCTCCCTTCCAAAACACTCCCTTCTCCCTGCAATCGCGCTAGGTGCAAAACCTGTCCTATCCTTATCACCCAGCCTCTCCCCTAACAATTACTCTCTTTTTCACTTCCCTCAATGCCTTCACTTTCCACTGCACCACTGAAAATACGTCTACCTTCTACTCTGCCAATTCTGTCCCGCTTTCTACATCGGCCTCTCCACCACTCCATAGCTATGCATCCGCATGAATGGTCACCGCTCTTCCTGCAATAATCCCTCCTCCGATTCTTATTCTCTCCCTGTAGCCATACATGCCTCCTCCCACGAATCCAACTTCAACAATTGTTTCAAGGTGGGCATACTGGCCTCCCACCTCCAGCGTCTCCCCTCCAACTTAAAACGTTGGAGCTATCTTTAATTTGTCTTTTCCATGCTTTCCGCAAACCGGGAATTTACAGGGTTCATTGAAGGAGCTGTCTGTCTTTCTCTCATTTTCTCATACCCTTTCCCTCCCCCCTCATCTTCACCCCTCTTTTCCCTTACTTCTACCCTTCACTTGTTTCCTCGACCTGCCTTGCCCCCTCAGTCCTCTCCTCTCCTTCGTGGAAGGTGGTAGTGGCCACCGAAATATTGGAAAACCATATTTGCGAGTGTCATTTATTTATGTGCCTATGTACTTAGGTTGAGTCCGGGTGGGCGTTTGCAACGTAGCAAATGGATGTGTGCGAGCTCAAGAGTACGAAGATTGATTTCAGGTGAGGTAGGCGGAATGGAGGCAATTATTGTGATGCGGAAGCAACTGTCAAACTTACTATTATGGTGGGTGGAAGCATGAATGAGCACCGGGAGATTCAAATTGAGGTTATTGGCGGTACAACGGTGATTGTTAATGCGAATGGCGAGGGGATTAGTGGAAAGACCAACGTAAAGAGTGTGGAACAACATGTGCTCTTCATTCTAATCTGGTGAGGAAGGAGGTGCATGCTTGTTCCTCACTACTCCAGTGCTGTCTGTCTGTCAGTCAGATCCCAGTTGAACTGTGGTCCCCTTTGTGAAGAGCAGACTTTAAGACGCTGGGTTACCACTCTCCACCCTTGCTCCCTTATTCCCTGGAATGTCGCTACCGCCACCCAGTGGTACCCACCCATCCTAAATGGTGCAAATGACTTCAGCTGTCGCTCACTTAACTGTCTTGAATCACTTAACTACAGCAGGAATGTATTTATTTAGAAAAGTTTTTAGAGTTTACAGAAATTTGTACATGCTTTTCGCTTTCTATTCTGTCTGGAAACCGAAAATGTTAATTCATCCTTATGGGTAGATATTGAATTTAATTCTGTGAGCAGTTGTCGCCCTTAAATCTGGGTGCTGTAAAAATTAGACTTCAACAGGGTTACCCTCATTGAGGCTGAAGAAATGAAGATGAAAGCGTGAGCTGTTGAAGAAAGGATTCAGGTTCTTTGTGGTGTCCCGTGGAGCGGTCCCCCTCTCTAAGTGATGCTCTTCACACCACTTCCATTCCAACAAAAAGTGATGATTTGGGTGAAAGAAGTGAATGCTTGAGATGTGTGAATGTTTTCAAATGCATTCCTCATGGAAAACTTAATTATGCATTGAAAGTTTATTGAAACTTGCAATGGAATTCAATTCCTGTTGAGCCTTCGATATCACTCAATACTTGGTGATATTGAGCATGATCTTAATTCCAGGTTATTGTTAATTAGATACCCGTGTAAACATATTACAAGAGGATTTAGAAAAATTTTGATATTCCCTACTCAATCATGCATCTTCCTTAATTTCACTCTCTTTTAGATAAATTCAAAAATAATTTTTATTTCCTATATTTACAAGCTTTTCATTTTTAAACTTATACTTTTGGTGGAAGTGGCTATGAAAGTGGGCTCATCAAGGCTTAAAATAGAAGTTTCACTGTATTCATATGATAAATCATGCTGTTAGGTGTTGCATTTTTGCTGATGGTGGAAAAACATAACTTTTTTATAGTAAGGGTCTGAACAAAATAATAATGCTATTTAATGTGTCATCACTAAATTACAATATAAAGAGATGGTGTATTGAAAGATAACGGTGTCATGAATATTTTGGTGCTGGAGATTGAATGTTTTGCCTTGGATGCCCTTTGACATTGAAGCCCTTAATTCCTCCAGGTATTTCTTCTCCGTTCTGCCGCCCAGCAAGCAGATGGTGATCGCCTCAGCCACGATGCCTGCAGAACTGGATGCCCTCTTGAGCCGTCACATGAAGTCGCCAGTGCGCGTCTGCCCCCACGGCCAGGGGGTGCCCCCGATCTTACTCGGCCTGCGCCAAGTGGCCTTGAGGGTGCCTGCACACCCAAGCGCTCAGCAGCAGTTGAACGTCAAAGTGTACGCCCTCTCCAAATTACTCAGCTTGGTGCCTTTCCAGCAGTGCATAGTTTTCTCCAATTATCTCACTAGGTAAGTCTCTCTGTCAAAGTTCTACTGTTTTCAAATTGTTATACGCATTTTATTTCCAAATACTATCTTTTAAATCATTTTCCCTGAACAGCATGTACCTACAGGCACTTCCAATAAAAAGTTACCACTTCAGATCCAGGCATAGGCACTGTTTCTTCTTCCGAAAGAGAACTAATTTCGTCCTGAATGCCTCCGATGTAAACATGGACAAGCAAAAGAACGACTAAAATGTACGAGTGCACGCAAGGTACGCCAGGGCCGGCCGTAAATTGTCAGTACATGGACTTGATTGGACTTTAAATAATGTAGAGATTCTGGGAAAAACAACAGATATTACGTGAAATTCTCTGTGTGCAGTGTATCTGCATCAAATTGAAAGGATTGAAAAATTGATTCGCTGTATAGCATAGGCGTTATTCCTAAGGCTAGGAGACTTACTTTAGACAAAGCGTGCTGAAAAAAGAGATAAAGCATCAGTGGACACACTACTTCTCCTCAACAACGTAATTTAAAATGAACAATGTTTCGCAATAGGTGCTAAGGTCCGTCCTTTTCTAAGATAAGAGAGGAAACTAGAAATGCCTCTGAGCTATAGTTTAGCTACAAAAATGTCTTTAGAAATGGCCTGCAGGAACACTTTCAGCCGAGCTAGGGAGCCACCTTAACTAGCGACGTAAAATACTTCTAATGAAAAATTATATATTCAGAATGTATCAAGATTTGAACGCAAGTATAGTAAAACCTCACTTTTACACCCCTGCAATTTACGTTTTCCTGCAATTTACGTTTTCCTGCAATTTACGACATTTTCATTAAGTCCCGATGATTTATGTATCTCCACATTGTTATATCTTCCCCGTATTTACACTTACGAAATTTTAATTGGTCCGCCATTTGAGCTAGGCCGCCAAAAGGAACATGGCGGATAGCGTATCAGAACCATATGAGGAACGAAATGGAAATCGGCGGAAAGAGTTTTGGGACATTAGCAAGCGAAAGACCTTTGAATTACAATACATTTTATAATTCCTTCTATTTCTGGGTTCATCTCATACTTTCGTAATAAACTCGTTTTAATTCTTCAAGAGGCAAATCAGGTAAAATTATAACAATTTACCGATTGTACTAGTTCCCTAAATGCCTTATATTACATTACGAGTGGCAATTATGCGGTAAAATCATGAAGGATATGTATCTTCCATCGTAAAACTGTATTTCGGGAAGAAGTTGGCTGTAACTATGTGAAATAAAACAATGATATGCACTTCTCTTTAACAGTCATGCCTGCGAATAATTCTACCTTACTTGTAAGTGTCGTGTCCACGAATACAGACACTATATGTTTATATTCGTTCGTGTTTTCATGATGATCCACGCACTTAGTTTTATTCTTCTCGTGCATTACGAAGTTCTGCTATTCATTTTAAAGTCATTCGAATCGTAATCACTGTTTCCCTGCTTTTCCGTGACAGCGTCACGTAACGCGAACAAAACAAAAAATGGCCCACAAACGAGAGAGGAAATTGTTGTCAATAGAAGACAAGATAAAAGTTTTGGGAAGAGTTGACTCGCATGTAGGTTCACGTGTTTCCCTTGCCAGAGAACTTTGGATTCCAATATCCACATTGAACACAGTTGTTAAAACATGCAAAACCATTGAAACCAGTGCAGTGGAATGCGGACCCAGTGCTAGGAGGCGAAAATACGTCAAGTATTCAAAATGTGATGAACTGGAAGGAATGGTTTCAGTGCGCCAGAGCATCTAACATACCCATCAGTGGAGTTATTCGTAAGGAAAAGACACAACATGTGGCAATGAGGTTAGGAATTGAAGACTTCCAAGGCTTCAAACGGATGGTTAAGGCAATTTAAAACTAGGTACAATGTTGTGTATAAATCAATTTGTGGTGAGTCCAACAGTGTTGATCCCCAGACAGTTACACAGTGGAAGGAACATTCTTTAAGCATAAATTGAAGGGTATGCACCAAAAGACATTTTCAATTTACATGACATAGGCCTTTTTTTCAATGTGTTTTTTGTGTTTTGTTCAATAGTTTTGCGCATTGTCGGAAATTATGAAAACTTGTACAGTTTCCGACAATGCTTGCAGATCCCACTCAGTCATCAGGGCAGTGAGTGCGTTGTAGATAGCATCGTGTGCACCAGGAGAATGTGAATTTCCGAGACACCGATTTAGAAGTTTAAAGCCTTGGGTCAAGTAGTGGCATGTCCGAGATGTGTATGCTTCATTTGATTTTGAAGTCCAAATATCTGTGGTTAATGATAGGGATTCTATGCCTTCATTTTATTTAATTCAACATTCATTTCTCCAACAGTATCAGCATACAATTTTGGCACTTCACTCCGGGAAAATGTTGACCGCGGCGGAATTACATATTGTGGACTCCACCACCCTTTAGTAGCGCACGTTTGGTGAGCTTCACCCCCTGCCACATACCCTCGCGGTGCCTCGCAGGTTATTACGTAGAGATAGATAAGATGGAATGTAGGCATTCCATTTTAGGTGAACAGACTGATTATGGAAAATAAAATACGCGTAGCTCACCTCTGCACTTGCTTTTACATTTTGAGAGTGGGATTGAGGATTTGTAAATATGCTTACTATGAAAAATACTTGTACTCTAATGCAATCAACAGTTTCTTTATAATTATGAAATGGTAAATTAAAATACATCTTTCTGCTGAAGACTGCCCACCCAAAAAGATTAGTAGACTCATGATCTCACGTGGGGAAAACATTCGCGAAATAATTGGTCAATCAACTCGTAAACTGGGATTTGTTAAAAGGGTACTAGGCTAGTACGAATCGACGATGTTGCGATGTCACACACCTTTTAGATGGTTTGCGGACTATTGTCTTCATTTTGATGTAGATAATTTTTAGCAGTAAACCCTTGCGAACTATATGGACTGTGTAAATTTCATGACCAAGAGTTGGAAGGAAACCATCTCCGGACTGTGGAGACTAGCCAAACTATTTCACCTGGCTCTGATATCAGTTTGAATTTCATTCACTGAATTGAAAGAGAATAATTCATATTCATATAGAGGGAATAGTAGATACATTGTATTAGTATTCTCTATTAATTAATATTACGGAAACTTTCCTCTTAAAGGTCTGTGAAGATCATTTTGACCTGCATGATATCTTTCGAGTTGTGGAGGAATACGACGAGAAGACAAGGAATATACTGAAATGAAAAATACCTCTCGGTGGTTACGGTCAAGCCAGCCAAGGCGATTATTCGATCTATTGCCCTTACAATCGATTCTTAAGCACCATCACGTCGCACGATGCACGGTGAATGCATGAACGCGAGAGCATTCCCCTGGCGAGAATTCACCGTGCAACTACAACATGTATGAATGCATGAACATCAAATTCAACCTGTTCTAATTTGGTTCATGCATTCGTAGAAGTTGTGCTCGTATTTCAGTGACACCTGTACGCAACTTGTATTGACCTCTCGCTATCGTTGGACCTCTCCTGTTATAGAACATTGCCCCTCGCTTGGTCTACCCTCCTACACATTCCGCCGGCCATACTAAATAAAGGTTCAAATGCATTGTGAATTTGAAGAGTGTTCATTGTATTTCGCATCCCTATCTATTTCGAATTAATGGATGAAGGCGATACTTTGTGGAAGTTTCGAACGTTAAACATTGCAAATGAAACGACTTTGTACTATCCACAATCAGCTTTATAACTTCCCCGATCGATTTCGACGACTAGCGTCATTCTCAAGGGGGGGCCAACTGTCAGAACATTTCAAGCCAAGGCATTATATAGTACTCTGAGGAGTGGGGGAAGGACTCAAACTGAGGGGGAGGGAGAGAATTGGATGGGAGTGAGAGGGGTGGTAGTGTGAGTGAGGGGGAGAGGGAGTTGGGTACCGTCAAGGACATCATGAATTTAACGTAAAAATTTTGCATTCATGTGAAAAAAGTTTTAAGTTAAATTATTTGGAAATCATTGAAATTTTAAGACATTCTATTTCACCTGATGTATGTATTTTAAACGACTTAACTAATTTTAAATCCTCGCAGATGTTTTTAACAGTTTTAAAATCTGACTTGCTCGCCTACCCTAATTCCCGCCACAATACCCTCACCACTAATTGTGACCCCACTGCTGTCCTTAACGGTACCCAACTCCCTCTCCCCCTCACTCACACTACCACCCCTCTCACTCCCATCCAATACTCTCCCTCAGTTTGAGTCCTTCCCCCACTCCTCAGTGTAATTATATAATGCCTTGGCTTGAAATGTTCTGACAGCTGGCCCCCCCTTGAGAATGACGCTAGTCGTCGAAATCGATCGGGGAAGTTATAAAGCTGATTGTGGATAGTACAAAGTCGTTTCATTTGCAATGTTTAACCTATCTATTTCTTTTCGGAGCTAAATGCTTTCTCAGCGATGTCGTGTATGCCGGGAGGGTTATCCCAGCAGTACAGTGAATTCATACAAAATGCCTTGTTTGTGCGGTAAATATTTGAGAAGCTCACGCCTCGAATTTATGATTGGCCGTTAATTACATACCTTGTTTTTTGCTTCAATAACAATTTATGCTAATATGACTCTCACATTGATCTATTTTCTCAGGTAGTCAGTTCACTGGCAGATCATTCAAGAAACAGCTTCGTTCTGGAAACTGGATCAGCTGTTTTTATATATGTCCAAGTGTACATGAAAAAATTAAGTAGGAACGGGATAGATAATTAAAGATTTATGCTGTTGTGTACATGAGGCAACGATATCCATTTAAGACCAAGTTTTTACACTTATTTCCAATACTCCACTGACTTCCTTTCACAAATGTGCCGAGAATATCTTAACCTATGTTTTTACTATCCATTATGTTACTAGCCATAAAAGCTGAGTTTAATCATAAATTGCATTTAATATATATTCACAGGCGTTCTTATCGATCCTCTATATAAAGGGTTTTTTATCGCACTTTTTCACAATGGGTACCTAATACCTCATGTATCATACAGCTAAGATTTGAAAGAGCCTTTGAAACAATGCATTTGTTCTACTAGTTATTATCCTCGAATTAATAAAATGTGCCTCATCATGGTCTCAATAATTCCTGTAACATAATAATCCAGAAACGTATAAAAAAAGGGACTTAGCAAGTCCATTCAAGTATCTTTCGTCTGAGGAACTATCACTCAGGGAAACAAATGCAGAATTTGAGATACCACTGAAAATCGGAAGATGATTTTGAATCAAGTATATATAAGTATAGTCTGCTTAATAGAAGGTAGTCTTTAATTGACTGTATCAACGCTTGAATGGTTTGAATGTGGCACTTTGTAAAGTGTAATACAACAGTCGCAAATACGTACCCTGAAAATTGTGCGAATACCTATGCGGTTCCATGCACCGTGTAACTACCGATTCATCCATTCGTTCACGCAAACGTACATGAATCCGTTCACGCAAACGTACATGAAAGTAGTACGTGCTAATCTATCTTGTAACTAGTGATGGCCGGATCGGATCCAAAGATCCGTGGATCTTTCGCCACAATGTGAACATTTGACCTAACCTCCAATATATGTATATTCTTCTTACCCCTGTGATGTAGCCCCACGCCTCACTCCCTTTCCATGTTAACCTCCAACCAGTTTATACCTAAGCGTTCCCTCAAATTTCCTTCCCCTCCCTAAAGAGACATACCAGTGCACTATATAAGACCTTCCCTTGCTCAAAAATTTTAGTCCCTGATGATGACACGTGAGTGTTGAAACCGGTTGGTTATTAAAAACGTGTGGAAAATTACAAAGTTCATTCTTATTTTCAATCACGGATCTTTCATTTTTCTCGGTTCCGGATTCGGATCCAAAGACACGGAGTAAAATCGGATCCGGATCGTAGATTTTAAATTTTCGCGGCTTTCCGATCGAAGCGTCCCGTGAATGGAATGTAGGTGCGGTAGATATTGACAAGAAGAGGATGTGTAACTAAGGTCACGAAATTAGATGAAAACGTTCCCGTGCAACTAGAAGCAAAATAAAGAAATATGACTTTTTTCCCCGGTATCGCGGGGAAAAAAAATACGTAGTATGACATGCGGGTAGCCTACATTCGCCGGGATCAGGCGTACAACGAGAGCTAGTGTACTGTGCGAAGTTGCATTCCAATCGCAGTTTAATTTTTTATTTCAGTCACTGCATCGAAAATGTTATCATATTCAATTTCAAACCATTACATCTGAATAATCACTTTATTGTACTTTTGTTGTTTAAATTAGATTTACAAATGTACCACTCATAAATTAAGAATGGTCGGGTCGGATCCAAAGATCCACGGGTCTTTCATTTCATTCGCTACTGAAATCATATCCGAGGACAGTAAAAATTCAGATCCGGATCGGAGATTTTAACATCTCGCGGCCTCGTGATCGATGCGCCCCGCGAATGGAATGTACGTATGGTAGATACCAACAAGGAGAGGTTAAGTAACTCAGGTCATGAAATGAGAAGAAGATTTTTTCCGTGCCACAAACGAGGAAAAAAAAATAAAAAAATACTCGTCCTGACCTTTTTCTCCATAGGCCCGGATGCGCGAGAAAAAAATTAAGGCGAATGTCATGCGGGTCGCCTACATTCGCCAGATTCCCGTGAACCTATGAGAGCGTAGTTGTTAAAAATGGGGGCTAGTGTACTGCCAGTCGCGAGTTCGATCCTTAACACTACCTAAGAATACAGCCGTGCTGTATTCCTAGGGTAATCCTAGTAGGCAGTTCAAAAAAGTAGATTATCAGAAATTTCATGCCAAATTATAAGTAAAAAAATAATTAAATTTGGCGAAAGGAAATGATTGGAAAACATTTATATTACAGAATTAAATCGTGGAATCATTACGTTAACTTTACAGTGTATTTTTGAGTGACACATTTGTAAATCTAGTTGAAGCGATAGAAGTACAAAAAAGTCAGTATCCACACACAAATAGATGAAGAAGTGCGAGCTTCTAATTTGGCTTGAATGAAAATATCCGAAGACTGGGAAATCCAAATGCGAAATTAATTATGGAAAAAATTTTTGGAGTCATCGTTTTTTCCATAATTAATTTGGCATTTGAATTTCCCAGTCTTCGGACATTTCCACACACAAAGGTTGGAAATGAAGGATGATAAAGTTTTTTATTCAATGGTTGAAAGAAAAATTTTAAACAGCGTAAGAATCGAACTTCATTACCTGCAGTCCACTACTCCACTCTGTTATTGTCGGCTTACCCGAGTTTGGAGAATGCAGGCTCCCCACATGTCATTCTACTTTTTCTTGCAAACCCAGGCCAATGGAGAAATTCCGAAACATTTTTTTAAAATTTTGCTTCTAGAAGCATGAAAAAAGGTTTATCTCATTTCAAGATCAGAGTTACACAACCTCCCCTTAGGAGTACATAATGCTCAAATTTCATTTTAAAGGTTATTATTAATAAGACAATGCAAAATTGTTAGTTTAGTGATATTCTATAATAATTTTTTCATCTTAAAAATGGAATCCCCAGATATTCCATAAATGGGATCTCTTGGCCGCATTAAAAATTTTTTTGTGTTTCTAAAAAATTATTTGAAAGCGTTCAAGGATTTGATTAATAATTGGAAATAAGTCCTTCATTAATGAAAATGACCTTATAAGGTTTCTTTTAACTGCACTCTAAAGAATAGTTGTACGGGTTTCAAGAATGTATTGCTTGATGAATATGTGATAAGGAAAGTGAACTTTACATTAGAAGTAACAAGATATAGGTAGTTATTGCATCTGTAAATCTTGATCCAGGTAAATATAATCCTCATTGATGATAGGAAGTTGATATTTCTACAATAAATTTACCTGTTTTGGTAATACTATTGTTGCTGTTTTTATATATACCTATAATAAAAATCTAGGATTAGAAAAGGAATGAAATTCAGAATTGAGTATCTGAAACTAAGGATCCGAAACCGAGATAAAGATCCGAAACCCAGGCAAGGATCCAGATCCGACAAAAAACCTGGATCCGTCCATCACTACTTGTAACGCTTTACATGATGTTGATGATAGCGCTTCCTGTCGGCAGCTTTCTGAACCTCTTGGCTTTGTCGACAATAACTACTTGACTCGACTTTTGCAAAAGTATCGAGGTACTCGTGTCGAGTACCAACTACTCGACTCCACTCGAATTTTTGAGTACTCACACATCCCTAGTCATTTTACATGGTTTTCCTATATACAAAGATCGGGACTGGTGGAATGGTTCCTAAATTCATGTCATTTCGTAAATTAGAGGTTCGTTAAAAAGAGGTTCTACTGTAATTGAAAATGTAAAACATTTAGCATATTTATGAGTACTCACTGCTGAAATGTTCTTCACATGTGCCGAAGAACTGCCATAAAGTCACGAGGATAAGGGAGTCGACGTGTATTGCACATTTTTCATCCATGATGTTTTTTCCCATGATGCATGGCAAATATCAGCAAAACACTGAAGACTGGCTCTGAAACAAATGACCTCGACGCTGTTCACTGAAGTTAATTTTGTGATAATTCAAATGAAACCAAACCTTATACCAATTTTCCTGTAACTCAAGATGGGTATCGAGCATAATTTTTTCTATGAATACCAGCCTCCACCATTACTGGTACAGTTCTCGAATCTCATGCTAAGCCTATCCTTATGGTAATTTCATGTACATATGTAATTTTTGCGTAGCCAGGCCTTAATTGGGATGTGATCGCCGGTGTTTAGGTGGTGTTCACGCGTGATGTAGTTTGGATGGACGTTTCAGTGGTGCGTATGTTGTGCTTGCAGGGCAGAGGGCATTTGCCACGAGCTGGAGCGCAGGGGCTGGCCCTGCCGGCACACGGCTGGGGTGTTGGACCAGCGTGAGCGCATGGAAGCCTTGAGTGCCCTCGTCGAGTCGAGGTGCCGTGTGCTGCTGTCGACGGATCTGACGGCGCGTGGCGTGGATGCACCCGGGGTGGACCTGGTGGTGAGCCTGGACCTGCCTTCGAATGGCGCCACCTACCTGCATCGCATCGGCAGAGCTGGAAGGTGCTTTTGCGCTTACGCTTAGTTTGGCCGGTAGGGGACGGCATTGATGCCACAGCCATGCCACTGCTTGTCCTAAGAGAAAGCAGATTCATCTTTTGCATCCTGGGCAATATGGTGCTGGCTGCCCATGGAGACAAAAGGTCCATGCAAGTGGAATGGCACCATTTATTCGTGTCGGTTGTGTTTGGGGGGGGAAGACATTTGCAATGGAGTCGTAGTCAGTCCCAGGGTGACCGTACACAGCAATCAGTCTTATGTGTTTAGAACTAGAGATGGGTCCAATCCAGTTTCTATCGAATCGTTAATATACCCTCGAATTTCATTTCAAATCCGAATCTTACCTTTAATCCAAAATGTTATCTACAATCTAAATGTAACAATTTCCTTGAATCCCAAGTATAATTTCAAAGCCTAATACAGTGTAGGTACGTTTACTGCCAAATACATTTTCCTAGGGATCGCTAGCAACAAGTGTCGATTGCAGAACAATCCAAACAATGGGGAAAGGAAAATTTTCAGTTTTACATGAATACTTCCACAATATTAATACAGATTAAAATAAGAAACACTGATAAACTGAATTAGATCAATATTATTAATTATTTCTTAGGAGTATAGAGCTCTCTGATTTATTCTTGTATTATATATTTATACCAATTTTCAATCAACCATTGGACATTGTAAAATCCAGTGGTGGGTGGCGTTACTTTGTGGAACTCCTTCATGGTGAACAAAGAGGGAGAAAAAATACTTTGCTGGTCCACCGGAGAGAATTTTTATTGTGACCAGTTTCGATGCAGCGTATCATCATCTGTCAAATTTGACAGGACGGTACATGGCATTTATAAACTTGAAGGGAGGGTGTTGTGGGATCTGGGTGGGAAGGGAGGGGGGAGAAAGGAAAGAAAGAAAGGGAAAATAAATTGCTACACAGACGAAATACTACACTGCAATTCACAACACCATATCTCCCACAAACTGTCTGCAATACATTGCATGCTTCACAGGCTATGTATAATTGTCAAATTCCAACAGGATGGAGGAGTTAAACACAATCAAGCAAGTTGCATCCAACAGCGGGTACCCCGAAGAACTTATCACTAAACTGTACCACAAAAAACTAAGCAGACTCTCAGTCAACCTTATTTACACCCAAAGAGTGAAAGATGATAATAAGAAATGGCACAGAATCCCATATCTCAGCCGCATATGTACCAGAACCAAAAACTTCTTAAGTGAAAGCTGCCTTCTATAATAAAAACACGTTAGGCAAACTGTTAGGGAGTACTAAAGACAAAATAAGTGCTGGAAAACACAGCAGAGTATATAAACTTCAATGTAATGACTGCAACTCTTGTTACATAGGTAAAACTGGAAGGAATTTCAACATCAGGGCCAAGGAACATCATTCATGTTTTACTAACAACAACCACACCTCACACTTTGCCAAGCACCTCTTGGACTCCAACCACACGAGCGATTTCAAACCAATAATCCTTCTCAGGGAAAATAACGGCCCAAGGCTTGATGCACTCGAGCAGTTGGAAATTTTTGTGGGCCAAACCTTACCCAATGTGACGCTAGTTAATGAGCAATTGCATTCTCACCACTCACCTCTGTTTACTGTGTTTTCTGTGAAACCATCACAGACACCTCTCCTTAATGTGTCCCTTCAGTTCATTCCTATCGCCCTCATCTACCTCAGGCACTGAAGAAGATCGGTCAGCGGCGCTTACTTCCCCAAACTGACCTTCCCTTTCTCCCCCCTCCCTTCCCACCCATATCCTGAAACCCCCCCTCCCCCCACCCTCCCTTCAAGTGTATAAATGCCATGTACCGTCCTGTCAAATTTGACAGATGATGATACGCTGCATCGAAACCGGTCACAATAAAAATTCTATCCGGTGGACCAGCAAAGTATTTTTACTCCCTTTTTGTTCACATTGTAAAATCCATCATTCCCAAACTTATACATTGTGCAATGCCTTTTCTGTTATGACGCAGCCATTCACAGTGATACAGCCCACTTATATCAAACCCGATTTCAATGAAGTTCCAGTTATAACAAAGTGAAGACCCATCAATAATGGCCATTTTATCATGTTAAAAATGCCACTTTTAACAAACATTTATTTATTGGTGGTTCGTTTTTAAGGAAGTTTTTTTTCGCACAACGGGTAATCCATTTCTTTCCATAGTACCCCCCAGTTGTTGTAAACATATTTTCAGTATTATCTGTAAGCTAAACTCAGACGACGGTGTACATCTGATAATTTGTTTTCCATAAATAAGCCTGCGCGGCCCTCACTCTGGCTCCCGAGAACGCACACCACGAAAGCCTTCACCACTCCATGATCACAGTTGAGTCAGGGTGGTCCGATGACAGGCAGAAGGGTTGAGTGAAGGGGTAGGGGGTTGCTAGGCTGCAAAGGACAGAGATTGACATAAAGGTGTTGCAAAGAAAGAAGACAGGAAGGAAAGGGGAAAGGAAGGAAGAGAAGGGTAATTCTGTTGATTCATAGCCATGTGACAACGTTCTAATACAATACAATTGGGGATGATAAGGGGACAGCGATTGGCTGCGAAACGTGCTGGCGTCAGGGTTTCCCACCACTTGTGACTCTCTGTTTTGCCCTTCCATCGGAAAACTGTCTGCCTTTAGCTGTTCGTGTGGTGCTGCCTTCAGTCTTTGGTCGTCAGCCGTCACGTCAAGCTAACTTCATTGGTTTGGCAGATTCAAGTTGAAGACATATGCACTATCAGATGCGATCAAATGGAAAATAAGAACTAAATGAATATTTTCGGGCATATTTCCAATTATATCACATAGGGTGTAGTTTCCAGGTCATCATAATTTTCACCGTAGATCTTTAAATTTGCCTGCCTGCTTTCAGCCCATTTCCCCCGAGACTTCGCTACGATTATGAACTGCTGCATCATCATCCTTCTCCGCTAGAAGTCCCTTATCAGTAACAACTGCAAATAAAAATATCACATTATGCATATTCTTAGATGTTTCACCATGACAGAGTAAGATGCATCATGAAAATCCCCAATCTTTATTTATGCCTTAAACTTTACGATGTGCTTTAAAGCACACTTTAAGCACATCATGGCAAAGGTACAATTCATATTCTATTAAAATTTCCTTTCATTTGTGCATTTCATATCGTTGTGACAGCCTCCAAAGTGGCACTGCCCTCTGCGACTAATAAAATGTACCATTCTTCATCCTCACTGCAAAAGCATGCCTCAAAAGTAATTATTAAGGCCGTTTTACACGGTCATTGATACTGCGCAGGCTCTTGCGAGAACACTTGCGCAAGAAATCTTGCACCGTGTAAAGCGACAACTTGTGAGGACAGGCAGCGCCACTACGCGAACGCTTGCGAGCAAATTAGAACATGTTCTAATCTGATACATGTGTTCGCGCAAGTTTGAAGTTAATTTCTCTCACTAGATGGTGCAGATGTAGCGGCAACGAATGGCCTGGGGAATTCTAGCAATTAAACAGGTTGTTGACGATTGAGTTGTGTGTTTTTGTTTGCACTCAACTCCTTAGGTAGTGAATAAAGTGCAATAATGATGAGCTGGGCGATTAATCACGTGGAAGCTTAAATTTCATGCGTAAAGGAAGAACTCGTTACCTTGGCCCACATCTGTTCGTTCGTGGTGCAAATTTTGGGCTAAGTATACGGGACTTGGGTCTCCACTATTATGTTTAGACTATGGCTTAAAACATATTTTAAAGTGGTGGTAATTTATCGCATCTTTCACGTCTAATTAATTGCTACCTCACAGATCTTGATGTTATGCGATATATTGACGGTATTACCGCTACTGAATGGTATATTGTCACTGACATCATGCACCGATGATTGCACCGTGTAAAGCTGTCAAGCAAGTGTCCTCGCAATTCTCTAAGTCACGGACTTTCACAGACGACTGCTCAAGCCCAATCAACATCAACTTGCTCAGTTTCAATTACCGTGTAAAACAGCCTTTAATGTCTGTCTGTTACCTACATTAAACGAAGGGCTAAATAATCTGCATGCCGATTATATGCTATAAAAATATGATATCATTTTTTCACTTATATTTGTGAAAAAATTATAACTACCAATATAAATAGTCCAGGAATAGTTCTTAAATGTGAATCTTTACTAGAAGAACAATTTTCCTCACACCAAAGTTTTCACCTGATGATTGTCCTGGGAAAGACACGTCTAACGTGGTTTTCTTCTTCCTCTTTCTAAATAATGTTTCAGAAACACTGTATGGACTTATTATTAAATAGATCTGCAGTTTGTAATGACAGATTAGTTTGATTCCATTTCATACCAGTATTTAGAACTTCCTCCCACATAGCCAAAACATTCCATTTCAGCTGTCAAAATTTATTCTTTCTCAAAGTTCTCATCTTCAGATGAAAAGTTTGTGTTTTTGCTTTGCTGCTTGAAAAGTTATTTGAGCTCATCATTAGTCATTTCTCGGTCATGCTCCTCCAGTAATTATTGTTTTACATCAAAACCCTCCACTTCTCCTCTTGGGTAGTTGCCACAATATCCTTTTACCAGTATGTGTCCTTCATTCGAGTTTTCTTCATTGCCTAAGGAAGGTCGTCGTTCCTCCATACTGCTTTGAGACATTTCATTGCTATTTCCTGCCAAGCCTATACAATTTTCCTGCAATCATTTCAGTGACTATGCTGAATTCTTCCTTCAAAAATTTTCTTATGGTCATGTTGGTAGCCTCACTCATTTCAAAGCACCTGGTGAAAAGTACCCTTGTGTAAAGTGTTTTGAAATTTGCACTTATTAGCTGATCTGTAGGCTGGCTCAAAGTTGGTGGTTAGTGTTGGGAGGGAAAAAATCACCTTCATGAAATTTCTGTGGCACCTCTTCCTGTCGAACGGCCACTTGCATTATCCAATGTTAAAATGGCTTCTGGTGGCAGATTGTTTTGAAGATAGGCTTTGACAGTGGATCCAATCACTACTATGTGAATGCAGTCACTATTCTTGTGATTTGCCCTCGGATTCCCTCAAGGCACCGAAATTGAATTTAGAAACATTGGACTTCTTGAATGCTGTGGGATTCTCGGTGGCAGGTTAGCATTGGTTTTGCAATTTCCACTTGCATTTACTGATAAAAGCGATGTTGACCTGTCGTTCATTGGTTTATGCCCTGGGAAGGGTTTTTTCTTCTTCTTCTTTTCCAACAAATCTCCCCTTGGAGTCATTTTCTCCAAAGTAACCCAGTCTGATCACAATTGAAGACTTGCTGAGTGAGGTAGGTATTCTGCTTCTTGTAAAGCCATTGACAAACGTGTCAGCTGCTGCTTTGTCCGCATTAAGGTTGCTGGTCTAAAAAACCAAAGTAAACAGATTTTCTTAAAAATTTCCATATATGTTCCTTTTTGGATATTCTATGGAATATCGAAGAAAAAACGGGGGATCATTGACATAATTTTTGCGATATTTTAGATTCTTTTAACATGGAGCCTTATGGCGCTCTCTATTCCAATAGGATGAATTACGTACTTTCTCCATTCCTACTGAACAGATTTTTACCAAAAACTGATATAATGTAGCTCTAATAAATTTAAATCTATTCTGAAAATATCATTTAAGACTATGGACTGAAATTTTTCGTAAATACGATTAAAATATATGTATGCAAGAATTTCAAATGTCGCGCGTGGCTATGTGGTGTAAAGTTGGCAACGTGGCACATGAAAGTATGGGACATGCTAATCAGACGAATTATGAAGAGAAAATCTCTTGTAAAATTACTTTATATGCAATGTAAACCAAAGCACTTTTGATAACATAAAGTCAAATGCTGTTATCGCGATTGTGAACATTACTCCCCAAATGGGTCATTGGTTAATATTTGCTCGTAATATGCAAGCATATTTTCAGGAAGTTAAAAAAATACGAAGTTCGCATAAACTGAAAGTCCTATCTAAAGTTCTAGGAATAGTGGACTAATTTAGTATTTATGGGGAGTAAAACGTAATGATTTTAAGATTCTAATGCAGAAGTCGATATGGCGATGAGAAAAGCAATTGAGGATCTGTTGATGAGTAGCATAGAAGATCGCTTATTTCTTGATCACTTCCCTGATAATGTTCAAACATACTGTAGATACAATTTCCAGTGGTGTCGATGGGCTTAGGTGCTTCTTCTGATTTAGGTAGAATATTTCAAACAAGTGAATTGTGTTGCCAATTATTGTAGAACACTAAGGACATTGCGATATAACTAGATAAATACTTCCCTAATAAACTTATTTCAATTTCATTTATTACTCCAAGATAATAAGATTTTGACAAGTATATCAATCCATGAGTACTAAGAATTCAACTTCCCTGGTTTGAGGTGACGTGACAGTTGATCGTGTTAGGTGGAAGAAGGCGATCCACTTTTATGGAAAATTTATAATAAAATAAGGCATTACCAGTATGAAATGAACTTGTACCTATCATCTCAAGAAATGTACTTTCCTTCAGAACTCCATCTTTCCACTTACCTTTGCACTATTTGTGGGAATCATTCTCATGTCTCTCTCACTATTCCTGAGGTCATTGTCATTATACTGACTCCAAATAACATATTTAAAGCCTTAAATATTCCTCCAGTTGATAACTAAGAAAACCTTGCCACTCAATATGCACATATGGAAACCTCCTCCTCGCAGTACAACCTGTACGAGAGCAATGCTGAAAATGTGTTAGCTTACAATTGTATTTATTTTTCAAGTGAATTATGACGCATAGTGAATAATGGTGCCTATTCCTGATGCCCACTTGTGACAAAGGTCATGAATTTCATCTCCCATACCTCCTCGTTCGTCTTCCTATCCACCCACCTAACCTTTTCCATCCTAGCACATGTTTCCAAACCATAGGGTCCACGCTCCATATTACACTCTTCACCAGTCTTTTCTTAACATCCCTACTCAAGGCTCCTGTAATAAGCTCTCTACTAGGAGTAAATGCCTCTTTCGCCAATGCTTTTCTCCAATGAACCTCACACGTACTATATCCTATTTCCTACAACATGCTACCAAAGTTATGAAATTTCTCCTCCTGCTCTAACTTATGGCCTCCTACTCTTAAATTTAATCCTTTTTCGTTCTTGAAAACCTTATCACTTTCATTTACTTTTGGTTTCCAGATTCATACAGTGTACAACGTAAAATTTTTGATTGATATTATCAAAAGCTTTGCTGAAATATGAAAATACTAATTTCATATTGGTACCTATAGGTCTAGAGCAGTTTAGAGTTTAGCAAAGTAGAGAAGCTGCATTGCAAATAGCGCACTCCATTTGCTCTCCAACAAATGCAATATCAATCAAACGGCTACCTTCGACGTTAAAAAGCTGCGTAGACGAATTGTGTGCACCAGATGAAGCTTTTTCTTCCCACTTTGCCTTCATGGAGATTTGACTGATTTACTCTCCTATTATATTTTTTTTGGGAAATGAGCTTTCCCTTTCTTTGAAAAGACGTAGACATGACGAACAGATCTAACTTGGGCAGACCCACGTGAAAACCACCCAAATCTTACGAGTAATTCAGCGTTGCAAATCACAAGAAACTACCAAAGAAGCACTTGGTCACTAATGTAAACAATGACGTAAGTGACACCTGTCGTCACGACTACTGTAACAAACAACTGCCTACAGCATGTTGCAGAATGGACGCTGTTGCCGAATTAAAAACGAAAGATTAAATAATTTATAGAAACATATTTTAATACTAGTTCCCATTTGAGTGACAATGTATCTTCATTAACTTATTTATTTTGAATTCTATGGCCACAGGTGAGAACTGTTTTCGGAAAATTAATTTCGCAAGAATGACTTAAGAAATGAATCAAGTCTGCATTTAAGCAAATTTTTATGGCAATGTGTAAAGTTAAAGCACAATATTTCAGATTGTACCTAAGACATTAGTCATTCCTACTGAATATAGTGTAACTGCGACCTATTATTGAAATTTTAAACGAGCATTAAAATTTAAGTACCGTATTTACTCGTGTAAGCCGCGCCCTCGTGTATCCCGCGCACCCCTATTTTCGGGCAGGCTCGTGAGGAAAAAATTATTTCTATCGAAAAAAAAATTTTTTCCCTTGAGTCTGCATCATTTTGTCATAACATGAATGCATGTTCTTTAATAGAAATGCTGTGCCTAAATTACGTGTACATCTTTCAAATTAATTGATTGAATTACGTGTTATTATCATCACGATCGTAATCGCGTCGTGCGTCAATGCACAACCCGCACGGCCTCTTTTACTGTGCATCTTTTTCTCTTAGCATCTCACAGTAATTAAGGTTACATACGATCACATCATCCAGCTATAAAAATGACATCAGTTAAAAATAACATCCAATTGAAATAATTGCAAATATATATACAATTTCAGCCCGTGATTACTCTATTATTACGGAAATCCGTTGGCATATCAACAAATAAAAGCCAATCGCCATCTGTACCTGATAGCGGTGATCTCGTCTGCTCTCTGCGTAGTAGCTGTGGACTGGGACGATTTAACAACACCGGAAAGTTATGGAAACACATGGAAAAAGCTAAACTCAATGTAATAACAATAATAATTCTTATAAAACTAAATAAAAACACATTCCCGGAAATATAATCATAAATCACTAATGAATATTCATATCATAACAGTTCTCATTCTTAGTTTTCGTCACTGCTAGATTCAGTTACACCATATTTCCTTCATGGAGCTCGATTTCCTATTTTTTTCGGCATCACTTATAATAGGTATGTAGTTTTGTACTCACAAGAAACTATCGAAATTTCACATCAGAATTTATTTTAGGGTGAATAGCAAATTATTTTAAAATGTTAAATGATCGATTAGAATGCATTTACTACTCTCACACTTGGAGCGGATAGTAAGAAGGCATAATCTCTGAGTATACGACTATTGCCACCACGTAACAAATTTTTTGTTGTGTCTTTGCAATGTAGCTTTAATGTGTACGCAAAAGGAGCTATCTATTACGTAAAAATGTTGCTACAGATACGTGATACCAAAACAAACTCCGCTTACGATTTTGAAATGAAATTTTTTTGATTTTGAAATTTTGAATTTTAAATACTTCGATGGTGTTTCTGATCTTGCGTTTCTCCAGGACCGTTGTACACTCAGACTTTGTTAAACGCGGATTTTTATTATTAATTACATACTTCGAAATTTCAGAATACTTTACAATGTATGATTTACTACTAGACCATGCTGCGAAGACTAGTATACCTTTACTACTAGACTACTAACCATACTACTAGACAGAATGCGAAACTTAGGAGAAAAGAAACAGGAATCTGAGGAAAAATGGTGCGCGGCTTACCCGAAATCCGGAGGATTCGTGTAAGCTGCGCACCCCCATTTTTTCTCCGGCGTTTCGGGAAAAAAGGTGCGCGGCTTACACGCGTAAATACGGTAACTAAATTTCTCAATGACTAACGATTACCCGACCAGCCACCTTAAATGCCTCTCCTTGTCCACCCATGTCACCAATGATTCCTGTTCTCTTTTCAAAATTGTCCAACCGACCTCGGCTCCTTTTGAAATCATCATCGTCAGAGTCATCTCTTTCAAATCTTGATGAATCTGTCCAGCTTTCTGACAGATTTTCTTTCTGTCAGACTCTTCTCCTTCTTTGACCCCAATGAGTAGGTATGCAATAGATTTTCCTTTTCCTCACGAAAGCCCCTGCGACGTTCAACCTTGAAGGTCCATTGGCAACTGCAGCTACCATAAGTTCTTCTTTCGTAGCCAAAATAATCGATGTTTTAGAATGGCTGTTTCCACATTCTGAAACCAACTCCATGACTTTCACACCTTTTGTGATGTTTTGCTATGATTTCTTTTTTCCGTTCAATAGGAAAAACTTGTCTGTTTTTTCCTTACTAGCCTTCTTATTGGGAGGCATTTTGCAACAAGAAAAACTTGAAGCCATTTACGCCTTGGTAGGGGAGCAATTTGTCCCTCATCTTTCACCTGGTGGGGAACAAATCCGCCAATTTCCATGGCATAAAAAAACCTGTTTTCTGGTACCTCTTAGAGTATAGTTCAAAGTTTTTTTCATTGAATTTGTAAAAAAATTATTTTTTCTGTTTTTAGCGCATTTTTCCGTTGTATGAATTGGAAAAACTCTAGATATTAGTCTATAATGAGCCATTTAAGTATATTAGAGATAAAAAGTGAAATTGAAACATCATTTGGTTTTAAACTTAGTAAAATATGGAATTTATATTGTTTGAACAATTATAAAATATTACATTGTTTATGACACGATTACATTGAAAATATTCACATTTATCAGGATCCAAGTTGGTTTTATACATTTTTGATGGACATATTCTGACTTTTTTGATGAACTCAGTTAATTATAAACAAATATTAACTTTTAAACAATAATTGGTTATTATTATTAAATTTTTAATTGTTATTTCGTAGTTGAATTTCTTGTGTTATACTTGAAAACCTGCCTATTCACGTTGGGAGTCATCACCTCTTACCGAAGAAAATTCATTTTTTTCCTGTTTTTGACATCATGGCATCACGCATGCTGTTCAATGTTCACGCATACTTCCTGATTGTCTCGCTACTTCACAGCAATTAGTTTCCCACGATAGGCCGCCACTACTCCCCCTTTTTTCAACTTTTTGCACATCAAATTCCGGGGGATATTTTTCGTATTCTCTCACACTGTTTCAATCGCATCGATCTCAAAAGTTGCTAAAACGTCGAATAGCTTGGGCCTACAAAAGTATTTGTTGATATGAATAGCACATCCTTGCATCAGCATTTCCTGAGTGAGAGTGCAGACCAAGCTGGAAGGAATTGTGAATACTACTTGTCAATGCCTTCAAGTCTTAAAACAAATTGAGTGTTCCTTCCCATGTAAATTAGCATTTTTCTCACATATTTGGTTTTGGAATCGCATAATTTAAATGATTGCGTACCCAATCCTCAATATTTTGGTGTATAAACCATCCAGCTGAGTCGAAAGCTTGTCACTCAGGCCCGGTGTATATTTGCTTGAAACTGCGGTTGAGGCTTACCGTTATCAATCCACTTTGAAGCCATCGTGTCCGGCCGCATAGATTCCTCGATGCTGCTGTCCTCTTATGAGCTGATGCTAAAAGAGTCCCGAGGCTCCACTGCCATTCATTCTCATTGAAGAATCTGAAGCATAGTAGATTCTCAGTCCAGTGGCTCCTTCAGCAGACACTAAAATGTCCTCACTCTCCTAAACTGCCTTCACCACTAAGATCTAACATTTTTGCTATACCGATTTCAGCTAATCTTTTTTAGCCGTACTGATGAACTTTTTTACTAAAGACTTATGAAAATATTACACACCTGATAAAAAAATGTCATATGACTGCTCACTACCGTGGATGGAAATGAACTGCCTTTGAGTAGGAAAAAGTTAAAACTTATATTTCTGCAAGTGAAAAACCCTTACCCAAGTATTAGGGTTGGTTGGCCACTGAATTATAGAAGAACAATTGTAGATGTGTGCAATAAAGTCTTCGTATAAGTATCAGTAACGGGTTAATTTATACTCCTAGCTGGTTCACGTTTCCTAAATATAAACAGAACGTTTGTGTGAAAGTCAAAAACTTTGGTGACGACGAAAATGTAGGGAAAGACCCTTCCCTTGTAATGACAATTCCATTCAAAGGGACCATGGGTGCAGGCTCGGGTTTTACCTTCAAAGAAAAACTATGGAGATGAGTTGAAGGGATTCAGAGGCATGGACTTCAGCCATTGGCCCAGTACACACTTAGTGGAAAGTAACCCTACCACGTGAAACAAGGACTGAGGGATTGGGAGTACATAACAAAGGAAGATGGCAGGTGTAGGGTGTCCGTAGCTCACTTCCTCAAGTCTTAGAGCTAAGAATATTGAAAGTTATATTCCGAGGTATATATTGTGTGCTCTTGGTAAAATTGGATTATTCAGTGATCGAGTCTAAAGGATATTCCAAGTCATGAATTACATTGCATGAACTTTTTTATGCCTAAATTATCCTAAAAATGTAGAGACATACTGTGATAGTAAAACCACAGTGTTATAGATAGTGTGAAATACTTTTTACAATATGATTGCTTACTCGATTGGTTACAGAGTGAAATTTTGTCGCCATTTTGTCCCAGTTCTCTAAGTAATAACCGGCAATTCGAGGGTTCTTGTGATTTTTCGAGGTATGTGAAACTTCAGTAACAAAGCAGTAAACTAGAGTGGTAGAAACAAATACAAATTAATAAAATAAGGCAAATGTTTGGGTAAAAATTACAAGTACTCAAATGGTTTAAATTAGCATATGAAAGATTTTCTATGATAGCGTATCAAACATTACTAATGCTGTCTTTCCATTTATTTGAAAAACGTCTGAACGAAACTGTGTTGCCGTACATCTTGCGACAGATTTAGCTATATTACTTCTCAACTTATGGGTCATGCAGAAGCTACGATACCATTTTTGGTGTTTTTTAACCTCCGATCTCCCCCTTTGTTGACAAGTGTAGTCCCGACCCCTGCCCACCCTCCGTCAAGTGACATAGTCTCTACTAACGAAACTTTCAATTCAAAATTTGAGTGAGTTTTTTCTCTCCCCTCCTCAAATTTGCGACTGCTGCCCTGAAAAGTGTTGTCGTGAGATTTAACCCACGAGAGGGATAAAACGTTAGTGATTGATGGTATGAAGACTTGCAACATTGCAGAGGAAACGGTTCAGTTACATTGAGTTAAAGTAGAAGCTTGTGGTGTGAGAAACTCCCCACATGGCCTTTCTTGTGTTCAACTCTGTAGTATGGATGATGCAAAGTTAGCAAGTAAGAAACTCAAACAGGCGCATTGTACTACTTTGCGTGAACCACCCCTCGCCTTCGTTACCAGTCGTAGGTTTTCACTCAACCCCCTCCCCCATAAATTGGTAATGTAGTTTATGCTCAACCACGGGTAATGGTTGTGCATAAACCAAAATGTAAATCACATTCCCAAGTCTTAAAGTTATTACGTTACCTTATTTTGCAGTGTACTTGTAACAGTGTCAGAAGGTAAGCATAAAAAACTGTTACAGAATGTTTTGCACCCTATTCATGCTGAATATATGCTACCACTTATCCATTCTTTCACAGTTCTTTATGAAAATTGCAAATAAACAATAATAATTAGTGCTGTAAGAATCGAAGAGAAATAAAAACAAATAGTTTTGCCTCAGTGTTTGCCGTGCAGGCAGATTGGATTGCCGAGGTTGGAGACCTCGTTGCAGCAGGACTAATTTGAAAGTTGAACGTAGTCACGAAAAATAATGATTCCCAATACCATTTCCTATTGGAAATACAATCATCTTCGTACTTGACCTTCAAAAACTTCCATGTTCTCCTTCAAACTACAAATCTGCTCCACAAGAGTGGAAATGTTTACTCTTGGATGCAGGGGAAATGGCTTTTCAATAGCAAGCCTTCTTTCGATGTTGGGATTGCCGAAAGCTAGGAATGGATAAACTCGACGGCAGGGGCCTCCCTGAATGTTCTTGCCTTTTCTTTCCTCCCATCACTTGCTCTTTGGCAGCAAACTACAAGTTCATTCCTTTCTAGCGCAATTTGTTCCATTTGTAAAATTCATCAAGAGTGAACTTGTTCATTGTAATTGAAGTGCAGGCTAGCACGTGTTCAGTGGCCCTTCCAGTCTGTCACTTGCCTCCTTTCTGTTGAGAATTGTGGATCGAATGTGAAGACTTATCAAGTATTCGTATCATGAGACCAACACCAACAAACTCTTTCATTTGAAAATTAACGTATTCTCCACCGTTATCTGTTTTCAAAACCTTAATGGTGCAGCAGCCAGTCACATTCGTAGCAAGGGCGTGAAACTCAACAAACTTACTGTATACTTCATCTTTACGCTTCAAAAAAATATACAAACATTTTTCAAGAAAAATCATCTATGAACAGTACAGTACATGTACAGTAAAACCTCCATACAACGAATTTGTTGGGACCGAAAAAATCATGACTTCGCTATAGGGGGTTTCGTTGTATGGATGTGATATGCGGGTTGCGTCGTCGCAGGGCCACACAAGTGTTCCGTGTGCTTTACGATGCAAGTCGTGTAAATTTCTTAATCTTGCTTTAGTTATGTTCTGAAATTAAAGGAATGCCCAAATTAATGCCTGTGGATTACGTATTTTCAAAGTGCTCCATAATTTTTCTGAGTATCTAGTCGATATTATTCTTGGAGTGCAATAATTTACGTCAATATCAATTGGCAGTTTCATGCAGCAATTTTGCTTCTAAGAGCACATATTGCCATTTAGACTTATGTAATAAAATGCATTGTTTGAATTGAAATTTAAATCCCATTGAAATACTGGTAAATATCTATTTTCGTGACCGGCATGAATTAGATATCGATAAACAACGATGGAAGTTAGGTGGGGTGAGTTAGTTACTACGAGTAAAAACGTGGCAGTCGGTAATGCCCTGAGGTCACAATGGCAATCTCAGATGATAATGCATTGATGATGCCTTCATAGAAGCTGGACACGATCGGTATTCTGTTGGCACACCCGTTCTTCGGTGCCAAAAAGCAGTACCATCCTCGAGTATGCCAGGTAATAATTGAATCCACACCTTGTCGCCGTTCATCCAGTAATTATCTCTTCATACTTGAAGAAAATTTAAAACCAGGTTTGCCCTTTTTCAGTCCTTTGCAGGACGTCTCTCATTTTAAAATGTGTGCCATTTGCAGGCTAAAACTATTAAACTGGAATAATTTGTCGCTAAAGCAGAATCACATGAGTTAAATATGTCTTATGTTAGCAATTTAGAGAATAAAAACACGTAAAAGAACCTGATACCACTCCTTTTCGCATCTCTTATGACATTATAAGGACCTCTTTCCAAACCAAGTAGACGAGTGAAGATCGCTGTTCAGAAAACTCTAGTTGCACCGGTAATATTGCATGCAAACAATTTGAGTTGGACGCAGCAAGAAATCTAACCTAGCGCACGCACTGAAATGAGTAAGAGGAAGGAGTGCATTGCCAACTAACCCCTCCCAAACATTCCATACCAAAATGCCTATTATTCAATAAATGATAAATTCAATAACAATAAATAATAAGTAATAATTTATATAGTAAAAGTTAAAGAAAAATGTTATATAGCAAAAGTTATATAACAGGTTTTGCTACATAGTGTAAATGCGACTTAATGTAGGCTAAATCATGAACAGGATTTTTAAAATACTTTTATAACTAAGTCATAGTATTTTTCCTATGCAGGCCGGCCTACCTAAAAGAATAGCTGGGGATGCCAGGTATTTAGATTTGGCGAGAACGTAGAATGCCATATGGCCGGTATCGGCCGACTATTCGTCTATCATCCCGCAACAACCCCCTCCCCTCCTACTCGTCCTATCCGTCCACCTCCCCTTCCTACTACCGCCTTTGTTCGAACACGCAGCCACAGTGTTCAACTTGACAAAATTGCTACATTGTGCTCACACTCACAGGTTTCGTGCAATAGGCTATCCAACTTCGCAGATGACAGTGTCGCATTACTTTGAGTCTCCTGAATCACTGCGTATAGTAAGCGTTTCACAGAATTGGGGTGTTCGGTGACCTTGTTTACATCGACAGCGGGAAGAGTAAAGACAAAGACAAGGGAGCTCGGAGTTCTAGGGGAGGCGATCACTAATTGTTGCAGAAGAGACGTGTGCCTGGGTTGCTATAGTTTTGGGTGAAGGAGCCTGACTCTGAGGAGCTGTTGCCGTGGAAGTGTGAATCAACTGCCTTGACGTGTCTCGGAAGTTGAAAAAAAGTGAAGAAAATTTTGCCAATCTGCATGGTCGTATTCCTCACAATGAGTATGAGGCGTGTTTACACGACGCATGTAATCGTGCAATTACGTGGATGGACAGATGGGTGAACAAATGTTCCAAATTTTAATTTATGGTCATGCATTCAAGTATTTGTGCAATTTTGCATATTTACAGGATGCTAATTTTGATGGTGAATGTGTTCATGCATCTACTCGCATATGCATCGTGTAAACACGGTTTAATAATAATGCTGCGATCTTGAATATATATGCTTATTGATGGCAACTGAACAGAAATGACGGGCAATTACCATAAGTAGGTATAATAATAGTTACAAGAATGTATTATAGAATGGAACGCAATGCACGTCTCAAAATATGGTTCACCTCCGATTGTTCCACAAAGTGATAGACCATTTATTGCATGGACGCCATTATAGTCATTAATTTTAGGCGGCGAAATGTTTATGAGAACTAAATGGAATGAAAGAATGACTGATTTCGCCACAAAAAGCATTTAAGAAAGCATGGTGCTGTAACCAAGGCCATAACTACCACACAGTTGAATGTGATGGGATTATCTGTTTGGGTTTTCCCCCCTTCATTAGCATGGACAATCAGCACTCTACTGTATTCGTAACCGACATTTGTAAACTGTAAACAAGACACTGGGAGAAGTGACAAATAGACGGGCCCAAAAATACTGGGTACATGTATTGGTTTAAATATCACGTTTGGCATTTGTTTGCGTATCATGTCCTTGGCTTAGTCGGATGCGCAATGAATGAGAACAAAGGACACTTGACGTGACGCTGAAGGCATCTGTTCGACGACATTCGATCAGTTGACGTCTCCGATGCATACAGCGCTGAAGATTCATTGAGCCTAACTACTTTTTCGTCGTTTATTTATTCATTCATACCAACGGCAAATCCATTACATCTTGTACAGTTATTAAATAATATATATCTATCTTAAAGACATCGTTGTTGATCCTATTTCTAAAATAAGGATTTTTTGTCTTGAATTAAGAATTTTTAAAATTCCTGACTCAGACCAGAAAATCATGAATAATCCACGAACATTTCCCTGCATTGAAAATTCACAAATAATTCCCAATTTTCCAGGTTTTCCCGGTCAGTGGACATTATGATAAGGGATGCTCAATGGGATATTATCGAAATTTAATTTTAAAAGAGCTGCTCCGTGGATTTTCTGTCAAACCACTTCGACTTGTAAACCGCCTAAGCGGTTCAGAGAGGAGGGCAAAATTGCCAAGCACTCCTGCTTGGAGTGGCACAAAGGTCGGCGCGGAGCAATAGACGGAGCCACGCGGAGCTGAGCTTTCCCTAACACATTTCTTATGGTGGGAACCATCAGAGTTGACTATGGCCTTCACCGAGCCAGAGCGTCAAGTTTCCTTCATGCCCTCCGCTCTGTAGGTCTCGGATTTGAACCCCTTTGAAGCTCAGAGCAGAACGGTTTAAGACGCGGTACACTCCGCTGCGGTTCTACTTCCTGCTTATTATGTAAATATCGATGGAAAAAGTTACCTGTAAATGCAAAATACTGCATTAGTTCTCACTAATTCGTTCTAGAGGGATACTTTTCATGTTTTGGGCCCATTCTCAGACTTCGTTGTAGGAAGTTTTCGTAATTAGAGGGGTTTTTTATGGGAGGTTTTTTTTTGCGTGCATTGTCCATTGGAAGGGACCGGGCCAATGACTTCGAAATAGGGAGGTTTCCTTAAAAGTTCGCTGTATGGGGGTTCGTTGTATAGAGGTTTTACTGTATTTACATCCACCAACCGATAACTCCTCCATTGGACCACATGCATCGGAGTGCACTGATTCCAATGCTTCAGAGGTGTGTGACTATCACTGCATTAAAAATGGTTGTTTGCAAAGTTTACCTTCAACACATGAAATGCATGTATCATCATTGTTACCTGTGAACTTTACGCCTGTGGTGACAGTTTAAATGTTTTTCATTCCTGTTGAGTCAAGGTGGCCTAATAACCTCCTAGGTGCCATAAATCATGAGATGAATCAGTGCTGGCTTCATTAACCTGGTGATGACTCCACTCTGTAACGAAACTGCAAAATGTTTTCCCAGCCGATTTATGCGAAACAACATCCAACTGGTACACATCATTGACTCTAGAACGTGTTGCCCTGACCTTGCCTGTAATTTTGTAATCATCTTTATGGTAAATTTTACACCCATTTTCAGAGAAAATCATTATAAGTTGCTTATCAGCCATTTTAGAAACAGATAGAAAAGTTGCTGCCAAATTGGGTATGAATGAATGAATGAAATATTTATTAATGCTCTGGGGTAACCCATAAGAGCAAATACATTATAACAAAAATGCACATTCTGCTCAAATAAACACAATTCAGAATTACACATACATAATTAACATAATAAATACAGAAATTAGACCAGTTAAACGCCAAAATATATTAATGAACGAAATTGACACAATTTAATGTCGATTATTTAAATAGAAATACAATTTCATTTTGAAGGATTGGAGGGAGGAGGAGGATTTAATGTGGAGGGGCAGCGAGTTCCAAAATCTGGAAGCCGTTATAAGGAAGGAATTAAGGTAGAGGTTGGTACGAGCATATGGAATGTGAAAAAGGCTAAGGTCGGTGCGAGTTATTCTTTGAGAAACACATGACCTAGGAGTGAAGAGGTTAAGTAGGTACTCAGGATTTTGATTGCGGAAGAGGGAGAAGAGGAAAGACCCCATGAAGTATTTCCTTCGGGAGTCAAGTGGTAGCCAATTCAGCTCAGCTGCGTACTTAGATACATGATCATCTCTGCGTAGGTCGAATATAAATCTAATACAACTGTTAAGTAATCGCTGAAGATGCATATTAAGAGTATTTGTTAAATCACTATAGACTAATATACAGTAATCCATAATTGGAAATATAAGTGAAGTTACAAGCATAACTCTGGTAGAAAAAGGAAGATTTTTCTTATGCAACTTGAGTAAATAGAGAGTCTTATTACCTTTATTACATATTTCAAGAACATGCTGATCCCAGGACAAGGTTGATGATAGAGTAAGTTCCAGGTAACGAACAGTCTTTTTGATTTGAACAGTAGTCGAACTAACATGCAAAGGTGGAAGGCGATCATAAACAATACTGTTTAAAAGTCTAATATTACCAAAAATGATTGCTTGCGTTTTAATTGGGTTTAACTGAAGGCAGTTGATTTTGGCCCACTCGCCGATAGAACAAATATCACAGTTAATTTCATCGATGTAATGTGGGAGCTCATCAAGAGGGGAATGAATGTAAATTTGTAAGTCATCCGCATAAAGCATATACTTAGAATATTTAATACTTTTTGACAAGTCAAGGGTGTACAATGTAAACAGAAGAGGTCCGAGGACAGAGCCTTGTGGGACACCGCATGAGACCGGAAGCCAAGAGGATAACTCGTCTCCGGGGCCCTTTACAGCTTGAGTTCTCCCGGTCAAATATGAATTAAACCAATTTAAGGCGGAGCTGGAAAGATTCAGGGATTTCAGTTTGCGTAAGAGTAATGTATGATTGACACGATTAAAGGCCTTACTAAAATCGAATAAAACCATTATTGTTACCAATTTTTTATCAGTGGCTAGACGAATATCATTTGTAACCTTAAGAAGGGCAGTCGGGGTACTGAATCCCTTACGGAAACCCGATTGGAAAGGATCAAGTTTACCAGATGATATAAGGAAATCAGTAAGTTGAGAGTGAACAATCCTTTCCAATACTTTCGATAGAGCACTGAGAATAGAAATAGGTCTGAAGTCAGAAGAAGTAACAGGTTTCTTTACCTTTTGAAGGGGAATAATAATTCCTTTTTTCCATGCAACTGGAAATTGACCATGTGACAAAGAATAATTAAAAATCTCAAGGATACATGGAAGCAGGACTTCAGTGGCTTTATGGACAAACAGTATTGAAATTTGATCACTACCTGGAGAGTTAGATTTGGTCTGCTTTAAGTACTTCAAAGCAACCTCCCATGTAATGTGATGAACACAGAAATTATTTGAATCGAAAGGGACGTGGAGATACTGTGATGTTAAATCATCTAAAGGAGAGCTAGTAGTATCATCTGACAATGAGATGAAATATTGATTTATTTGATCGATGGAAATTTGACTCGGGAGTGTATTTGACTGCTTGCGTATCAGTCCTAGGTTCCTGAGTTCACGCCAGGCAGTCTTTTGGTCCACGACTTGAGTGAGTTTTAGGGTGTAGTATTGACACTTTGCTTCGGTAATGCGGGCTTTGACCAAGTTCCGAGAAACCTTGAACGCTTGAAGGTTGGCAGGCGTTCTAGTACGATTATAGGCACGAAAAAGTGTGTTACGTACCCCTATTAATTTTTGGATTTCATCATTAAACCATGGTGCTTGTATGCGCTTAGGATAGCATGTCACTAGAGGAGCTCGGAAATTAATACATTTCAACAACTGTGAGTTAAAATAATTTACCTTCACATCAATGCAGTCGGACTTGAAAATCTCACTCCAGTCCATAACCGCTAAATCATTTTGGAAATGTTGTTCGTTGAAGTTTTTAAGCCTTCGATAATTGAAGGGCTTAGGGGGAAAAGAATAAGATTTAAAACGATAGGAAATTTGGATTAGATCATGTGCTGACAAAAAAGGAACAGGCATTTGAGAGTATGAAGTAACTTTATCAGGGTCGTCGACAATAAATAAGTCAAGTAGCGTATGACTTGTTGCCGTGTGGTGTGTCGCTGTAAAAGGAACAATGTGAAGGTTATTAGAAAAGGTAAAATTTCTAATGAACTGACGATCAAAGTTATTCTTAAGGAGATCCGCATTGAAATCTCCGACTATTACAACATTGTTATAAGTAGGAGTGAAACGAAGACATTCATTTTCAAATACACTCATATGTCCAATTTTAGGGGGACGATAAACAACACATAATAGTAATTTTGAAGAATTCGGGTTAGTGATTTTGACAATCAAATATTCAGGTTGAGAGCAATACACTGGAGGGGAGGCAGCTAGGACAGAGATCTGGAGATCATGGCGAATATAAAGGCCCACCCCACCTCCCAATTTGCCGAGACGGTCGTGCCTTATAAGATTAAAATTTGGCACAGGCACTAATTCATCCGGGATATTTGGATTTAACCATGTTTCAGTGAGGCAGACAATATCATAGGAAGAATTTGAAAAATTAAATACAAATTCATCAATGTGGCCAAACAAGGATTGACAATTTACACAACATATCTTAATACAGTTAGATATAAGGACATCACGCACACGATGGTTACCGATGGGACAATTACTTATATCCTATTTCAGCTTTTCAATATCTTCTTCTGAAGAAATGGTGATACGCTCGGATCCTTCTTCTTTCTGGGCATATATTCGACCATTACGCACCCATAAAAACTTAATTTTCCCACTTCTTTTTAATTCACGTGCCACTGAGTATAATTTTCGGTAATGAGAGGTGAAAGATTTGTTCACATATACTGGTACCGCTGGGGAGATAGTGAAGCCTATATCTGTAGAAGTTAAGTTCCTTTTAACCTTGCGAGCAGCAACGATCTTGGTGGCAAATGCATTCCGAAGAAAGCGGACTATCACAGGGGTGGATGAGCCGGACCCATTGCCGTGAGGTTTGGGACGGTACGAGTAGTCAAGGTCAGTGACGTTGATTTCCACACCAAGCGCACGGCCAATGTTGCACACGATTGATTCGATAATTTCACCTTCGACGAAGGGAACACCACGAAATTCAACTACATTCCGTAGACATTCTTGCTCGGCCCTATTAAATTGAATTTGCAGACTTGACACTCGGTTTGAGATCAAAACATTCTCATCACGCAGGTTGTCCAAGCGTTGCGTGAGACTAGTAAGGGAGGTCGTGATACCTTTAAGAGTTTCCGCATGATCAGTTATGGACTTCTGGATGTCGGAGAGGGTCGATTTCAAGTCCAAGTAATCCACTTGGAGTTGCTTCACCCTGTCAAGGAGCTCCTTGACCAGGGCAGCCAGGGATCCATCGGAGCTTCTCTCCGGGCCAGGTCTGATAGGCGTCGAGTCACTGCGAGAAGCACGCAACCGGGAGGTGCAGGAATCGCACACCCAGGCTTTTTGGAGATCTTCAAGCGCTTGCAAGTCTCCATCGGACACAGCAACACAGGGCGGATGGAAGTAGGTATTGCACTCGCCACAGTTGAGGCCTTTTACACCACGACGAGAGCCTTGATGGCAGATTCCACAGGTAGGCATGTTAGTGAAATTCGGAGGAGCGCTGAGTAGACAACCTTCCCGAGCGAGAGCAGAACGTGAACTTCCGTGGGTACATGCACAACATCTTTTATGGTTTTCTTACCCTCAGATGTCAACACTTCAGCATCTCCCTTACCTTTAACTGTACACTACTATTATTAGAAACCGTAACCTCAGTAACAAATCCATTAAATGCATAATTTTTCAACCATCTATCATTATTTGACATGTGACATGAAACTCCTGAGTCAATAGACCATACATCCTTTTAACCTGACCACCTAGGGCTACCAGGAAAGTGTTCACTTCAGGATTCACTGAGTTTTCAGCCCCATTTCTGCCCACTGCTTTGGCAGCATTTGCTGATCTGCCTGTCTCCTTGGAATCACAATCTTCCTTCTTGTGGCCCCAATTCTTGCACTTGTTGCACTTGAAACGGAATTTCTTCTTTGCATGCGGTGGGATTGGATTGGATTGATTAAATGAATAACTGGGTTTTTGTGAACAGTCCTTGTAGCCAAATTTCTTTGCTGCAAAAGCAGCCTCAGAAACTCGATTCTGTTCTCGGCAATCATCTTCAGTGAGCAGTTTACTTTTCACCAGTTCACTAGTTATCTTCATGTTAGAAGCATCCAGTGCCATGACAAATGGCTCATAATGTGTAGAGGCAATCCACTAAGCAGAATGGCTGAGCGATGAGTTCATCATCAAGTCCACCGTCCAGGTCATCCAATCTTTGAGCAAGAGAGATGATTTCGGATGCATACTCCGACATTCCTGAATAACCTTCCAATCATGTTGAAAAGAGTTTTCTCAACAAACTAATTCTGCCGACCAGTCCTCTGTCTTCCAGTGCTTGAGATAAGGATACCCATGCTTGTTGTAGCCATTGTGGCCTATTGCATGTGAACATACAGATTGGGCTTGATCATAAGACAAATTTTTGAGAGAGCCTTCTTGTCCTGCTTTTCGTCATAAGCGTCGTCGTTAAATTCTTCTGTGAAGTAATCCCATAAGTCCTCATGTTCTGCATACATTCTCGTGGTGAACCTCCATGTTTTAAACCAGTCCACACCTCTCAGGTTATCAATGTGTGAGGTAGCGTGTCGAAGTGGAAGCCATGCTAGCCACACCCTTTTGTCTAACCGCACTTCAATGAGCGATGCTCTTAACAAAATAAAACTTGGACTACTGCCTGCCATTGGATATTTCACTTGGACTGTTTAGACATATCTGGGCCCATAACCTGTTGAAAATTGTTGATTGAATATGAAGACTTATCAAGGGTTTAAGGGGACACAAAATGACGATGGAAACATCTTACTTGCAACAACCGAATGAACCACTTTATTATTACGTAAAAACAAAAGAGAGCTAACCAGTGCAAATGAATGGTGGGAAGTTTGAATGTATAACACTTTCCATGAGGTGTGGTATAGAAATGCCATTCAGCATCAACTCTGAAACTTCTTGGCAATGAAACAATTAAAACATATTGTAGTGGTTCTTGCATTGAGTCACAGTCGAAAAAGTACATTTTTATGTTTTTTCTCATTCATTGAATGCATCATTTTGAGAGTCACTATCCAGAAGGAAAGGTTCATTTCCTGGTAGCAAATTATTTATTTTTTAAATTTCACTCATTTCTTACTTGTTCTCTTTAAATCTAATTGTGGTGTTTTCGAGTCTTTCGGAATATTCCCAATGACTTAGAGTTGTGGGAAAGCCTTCTAGAATTTCCACAATATCACGCAATTTTAAAATACTGAATAAAGAGCAATTTTACCAGTCATCAAGAATTCCTTTTTACTTACTTCTCCTCTATAACTTGCAAGCAGTGATAAAAGCATAAGGAAACGTTAAATATAGATGGATGAAGGTACTGCCTTGAATCAAAAACACTCTTGTCCCCACAGGATAATTACTGCTACCTAATTTTGGTGTTTTACTGATGCTATTAATTTTTGAAAAGATCAGGTAAACATTTGCCAAATTACCTGGAAAACCTGGAAAAGTGAGGTAATTTAAAAATTCAGATTTTATGACAACCATGGCCTATGCACTGCACTAAACAGTCCTTGATGATTTCTTCATCCTCTGTGGTATCCACCGCCTCTACACTGCTACCGCTTGGTTTTCCGCAAATGAAGCGCAAGTAAGCAACATTTCCCAACATACTTCCTGAGACTTATCTATATTTATCTTTTCCTCTTCTCCAAGAAGTCTGTTTTTTACTAAAACTAATGTCAGTGTTTCCATGGTTTCTAATGTGATAATATTTTATGTGACTGAAGCATAGAGAATAATACGTATTTTTTTTCTTCTTCTGTGAAGTCAGTGTCAGCTTCTTTTAATTCTATGAAAATTTCTTCCATTTTCATGAAATTTTCATGAGTTGATACTTCTTTGTGAATTTCATTTCCAATCATTTTCATTGCAAGAATAACTTAGAACCTAGTCCTCTCTTCATGACATTTTGGTAATTGTGAGGGAGAGTGACTCATTGTATTTTTTCAGAATTTTTTCTGTCTTTGACTACGTGCTTTAAGTATAACAAATATCTTTTTTCGGCGATCTGATGAGAAATGCTCAGTCATTTTGTGATTTTTGAAAGGTGTAGAAAATGAAAATTTTTTTCCCCTTTTCAACGTGACCATTGTGAAAAACAAACATTGAAATATATTCCAATGGTGTTCAAAGTGATAACGTGAATGAGCAGAGAACAGCGGCAGCCTGCAAAAGGTGATGAAGACGCTCTCGGTGGTTCTGGTGGAGAAGTTTAAACTGCAGCACTTAAAGGTAACCAACGAAGTTTTGCGTGCACCAACGGAATTGTGGCACCTTGTTGTGCACTTCCCACCAGATGCATTGGATGGTGTTGGTGCTTGGATCCACTGAGTGGTTCACAGTAAGATGCTGGAGAGGCCCTCATCAGAGAGACAGTCTTCCAACAGTCACTTGTAACAGTCGTACCAGGTAGAATCCACTCCTTCATGATGGGCAAAACCGTCGCAACTCGCGTGATTTTGCATCAGTGGGCCGAAAAAAGATATTTGTTATACTTGTAGAACGTATTCAATGCCATCATAAAAATAATTTTAAAAAATATGATGAGTCACTCTCCCTCACAATTACAAGTTTTCTTCTTTTTATTAATTGCAAAGTCTGGTTCCTTCTTCAAATAGGGTGCAAGTACATACATTTCATGCTTTTGGAGCATTTTTTTTAAAATTTTTACTGATATTTGTCAGTGATTCTGTGTATGTGCCGTAGCAAAAACTGTACATGGAATTCTCTCTCTTCAAGGTTTGGATCTTATGGCTTGGCAGTCACACTGGTGGCTGCGGGGACAGAGATGCATAAGTTCAGTGATATGCTGCGGTCTGTGGAAGCCAGTGCTGCCATTGTGACCCCTGAAGAATTCCCTCAAAATCTATGGAACTGTGATTTGAGCGTGTGTGAATCTGTTGGAGCCCAACACAATCATGTCGGAAAAGTAATTGGTGACGTGTTTATCCCTCCAGAAACTCCAGGGGAGACCTCACGTACTTCTCTGAGTGAACATCACATTTCGAATAAGGTGAGAAAAGAACCTGTGGTAACCGGTGACTCGGAGAACGTGAGCAAACGGTCGTGCGATGTGAATACTCTATCCGAAGTGCTGATGCATGCGAGGTGTGGGCAAGGTGCAAAGGCTAAAAGCTTCCAGAGTCTGTTGGTGTGTTGCGAGTCTGGCACTCCCGTGTGGGGAAATGCCAGCGTGCCAAGGGAGTCGGCGGAGGAAGAGCTGTGGTGTGACGTTGGAGAGAGCTTGGAGCGAGTGCTGGGGCATGCTCACGCCGTGAGTGGTGGGCAGCTCGCTGAGAGACTGGAAGAATTGAAACTGGTCGACTTGAGAGTCGCTTTGAAAGAGTTAGCGGCTGGGGAAGTGTGGCCCTCTTTGACTCCAAGGGGCCCCATTGTTGCGAAACCACGCACGGAGCATGGGGACTGGGGTTCCACATCATGGAACATGAAGGACTGTGACGTGTCATTGTTTGGAAAGGCTTTCAGTAAGCATTCGGTTGGGAAGCGGAAATCTGGCGATGGTGGTTGTCTTAGGAGTTTGGGGTCGCACTTCACGGGCAATGTGGATGGGGCACTCAATGTTGCAGACTGTAGACACCACTCTTGGATATCAGGTGCCCAGGAAAGCAGTGTGAATAGCAATGAGAAGTATGACGCCCATCCTGGTGTCAACTACTCCTTGTGTCATCGCAGACAGAATGAACGTTCTTCCCATCATTTTAACCAATGGTACGAACAGATCATGTTTCAACGGTGTGTAATTGAATACAATGCATATTGGAATTATATGTTCAGAAAGTGAATTTCTCCAGCGTCCTTTATTGCAGTGAGTTGTCATAGCATCCCATTGCTCCAGGGCACTCGTTGCATTCACCCCAGTAGATACCGTTTGATTGGACCGCATCCGGGCCACGCAACGAACACAGGGTGCCTGATTCGAGACTCCATTTTGCATCGACTGGCAACACTGCTGCCTCGCATTCGTTAGAGGTGGCTGGAGCAATTTCTGTCCATGTGCACATTTTAAAATGTTTTCCACTCTGGTGAAGAAAAGCACATTAAATCACTTTTAACACTTTCGACCCGATGCCCGGAGAATTTACGGGCGTCATGAACTCCAAACCTATGTCGACGCCCGTAGATTCTCCGTGGGTAATTTTACACCGACATTATAGCAGTTCTCCATGGATTTCAAGGGCTTCGGTTGCTACTGTGTATTCCTTAGTTCTTGTAGTCCGTGAAAAAAATTAAGGAGTAGCACAATGTATGTTCCCAAAAATAAAATTCTGTTCTATGACGGTGCACTCAATTTTCGTAGTTCCTTCTTTCGTCACGTCTCACTACGACTTCAGAGGATGATGAATCATCAGGTATATATTGAATTTATATTATTCATTCATGGAACTACACATGTTGTTTTTGGCACATATTGAGTACTCCATTTACTTTTATCCGTGCCTTTTTCCTTTGTAATCATGCAAAGCTTGATGAGATTTTATTTCTTTGAGACCAGGTGATATCACAATGGAAGCTACTTCTACAGAAGTCCAACAAATTATGACCAGACCACGGCAGAGGGATAGACGCAGGCCGACTGTAGATTCAAATGAATGGACCGAGGATGACCAGCAACCTCAACTTTCAGTTTTCAAAGCGGACTGTAGGTATCGCTATCTGCTTTGACTCCAGATAGCGATGAGTTTGACTGATTTTCTGTTTTTATGGTTGAAGACATTATGAAACACACACAGATGGAAACTAATCAGTTTGCCAGGTCAGAAATTTCTAAGCTGAAAAGGAAGGGGAACTGAAAAAATCCTCTATGTGGAATTGTTGGAAAACTGTTGCCCTTTCAGATGTGATTAATTTTTTGCAATTATTTTGCATATGTGTGTGGTAAGCTTGTCCAAAATACGAGACTACTGGCGATCAAGCTCCTTCTATCATAGGGGTTTTTCTACATCTATTGGCATGTCACGAGACAGATTTTCCTCCATTTTTTCGGTGCTTCATCTAAATGACAACAGCCTTTAAATCCCAAGAAATGAAGCAGGTCATGACCCAATTTTCAAGTTGAGACGACCTTTCTACGACCGTGTTATTAGAACCTGCCAGAACTCTTCCTATCCTGGGGAAAAACTAACAGCTGATGAGAGCATGTGCCCTTTCCGTGGCCGGGTCCAACTTAGAGTCTATATAAAGAACAAACCAAACAGATATGGTCTTAAATTTTATGCTTTATGTGATGGTGCTACAGGGTACACACTGAATATTCAACAGGATCTGCGACCAACGCTGACAATATCATACAAGGTATTATTGACAGGCTTAGTTCGCCTTGTTTCAATAAAGGGCATGTGATATATATGGATAGATACTACACCAGCCCGTCCATACTCGATCATCTTTGGGAAAAAAATACTCTGGCTGTAGGAACAGTCACGAGTAACAGAAAAGGTCTTCCCAATGACCTCAAACATAAAAAATTGAAAAAAGGAGAAATGATTTTCTGTAGGAAAAGCCATTTGCTAGCAGTAAAGTGGCATGACAAGCGAGATGTGTTCGCATTGTCCACAAAACATAAAGCTTCATGCTCTTCTAGGGTCATAAGGTGTAAGGAAGGAACTAAGGAGGTGATAAAACCTGATCTTGTATTAGATTATAACATACACAAAACTGGAGTTGGTCACAGTGATCAGCTAATCAGCTACTATGCATTTAGTAGAAAAACTGTAAAGTGGTGGAAAAAAACCTTTTTTCACCTATTTATGCTGTGCGTTGTGAATAGCTTCATAATTTATAAAAATCTAAAGCCTAGCCAGAAAAATATTTCATTGGCTAATTTCATAGAGGCTGTTGCTGGTAAACTAGTGGAGAAAGCAGGACAAGAGAACCTCGCAGGACAGAAGCCTGAGGAACAAATGAATAGGCTAATTGGAAAGCACTTTTCTAAACCCATACCACCAACAGATGGAAAAAAGTACCCGGGCAGAGTGTGCAAAGTTTGCTCAGATAGGGGAAAGGCTACCACTGGGAAAAGGTTGAGGAGAGAAGCTAGAGATTATTGTGAAACCTGCAATGTCGGTTTATGTTACTCTGATTGTTTCATTCTATACCATACTGTAATATCTATTTATTTTTATTAGTTGTTACCGCCAGTTGTTGTTATGGAACTGGAACCTTTCAATTTATCAAAATTGTTTAATCCCCAGGTAGCAATTAAGTACACTTCAGATATTACACTTTTCAAAATACGTCACCTCCTTTCTGATGTCACTCACACAAAATAAATCTAAACACAGTAATACCCTTGTTAAAATACAACGACACAATCACTTTCTTCCTTCTTCAGGCTCTTTTTAAAAATAGGCAGGCCTTAGAACACTATATCACTTTCAGAGCCGCTTCACTGATCACTGACACTCAAATACAGATAAATAACTCTCTTAAAATTAATGCATACAGGTTTTTTTGTGAGGAGTGGACCACTTAATTCCGCGAAGGCTCTCTGATGATTCCTCGTCTGTCTCCTTGAAGTCGAAGTCACTGTCTCTGCCTGCAACCCCGAGATTTCTCCGCCCAGATGGTTGAAGACCAGCCTATTGGCCTGCTATACTGCAATCCTGTCCTTAGCAGATTTTCAACAACTCCGTGACGTGGATTTACCTTCGCATGGACACTTTGTTAGAATTTGGCCTCCCGAGTCGCTCTACTGTCCCCTTATATAGCGAACTCCGCCCATTGTTAAAGTTCAGCCAAAATTAATTTACTCGCGTTTCAAACCGCGACGAACAACAATCAAAATTGTTACAATCCATAGTTGAGTTTGGGAATTCGCTACTTTCTTGATCACCACACTAATTATCATTATCACCCATTGTAGACGCAGGTGCCATATTTTCCTGTGTGTCTGTAGAAAAGCAGTGATCAAAATCAAAGATGGTGGACACCTTGAAATTCAAGCATAAAGTTTACTAATGAGTTAAACATGGCTTGATATTCGACATGTTACAATACTAAAGGAAATTATTGCAAATAGACCTTATTTTAAAATATAACTGAAATTGAATGTACTATATTTTGTAAAATTACAAAAATAATACGTATTTGCAAAAATATATTTTTTGTAAATTTTTTCTCTCTCAAAACATCAGGAAACTCCTTTGGCTGTGTATTTTATCCATTGGCAACATACGTAAATATTATTACTTATAATCAATTATAATTAGTAATAGTAATTACTTATAATGACTTATAATCAATTCTTTAATTACATGTATAATAAATTGGGATTTGAAAGAACATATTAATTTAAAAAAATTGTGAAATACGTTAAAAATGGCCAGGACTGGGGGACGTTCCCATGCTTGAATAGCCAGGATCCAAAGTGTTAATCAGTTCTCTTGGAATATCTACTGTCTCTTTGTCGTCATGCGTAAAAAGATTTCTTTAAATCTCTAAAATGGCTACTATTACTGTCAATTATCCAATGAAAATGTTATTAAAAATGAAAATAGTCTACTTCAGCTTTTTCCAAGTATTTTTGAGTCTGAAGACGAATGATTTCAATTTATCTTATACCTATGAAATTTATGGAACATATGTGAATTTAAGATATTAATATGTGAACATAGTGCTAATTGTTTTGCCTTTCTATTTCAATATTATTTCACAAAATATTTTATTTTGTGCTTTGTCTACATGTAACAAAAATTTCTAAAATTAATCATGACCTGTCTATTATTAATCTCTGTACCTTTTGGCCCTTTTATTAATGCATATGCATGAGTAATCCTCTGTTTTTCATGCAAGAAATAGTCTCCTACACAATTCACCCTTTTTGTTAGCAAGTTTTTTTAATAATCAGGGTGTCCGCAAACTGGGGAAACTTGGAATACTCAGGGAAATTCGGTCTTCTGGAAAACTCAGGGAATTTAGCGAGTGTTATGGAAAAATCGGTTTTTGTTGCAAATTTGGAGATTACGTTTACTACCCGTTATTTAAAGCTGCATAATGCATAGAGTTAAGTAGTTGCAGTCCCTATAGTGATGGTGGCAGAAGGCAAGGCGTTCACTGAAGAAAAGTGAAGGCTTTCATGCCTGGTCTACAATGGACGTAAGACGCATACCTACCGTAAGCCATAAGGGCTTTCTTACGACAGCCTCTCTCCAATGGGAGACGAAAGCCATAAGACGGAATTCAAAATCAGAGAGCGGACGGGAAACATGAGTTCCGATATCATGCCCCATCATTGTGGCTTGTGCTTTCATAATGTTTATTTCACTTTATGGATTATTTTACCATGTTATTTTTTGAAATTTATTTTTTCTAAACACTCAACGACTTTTTGTAATGCTCTCTTCGTCTCTGCACCTTTTTTTTCAATTTTTTAAACAGATCGAGCGACCTGAGACAAACGTAAGGTCAGCAACTTGTTGGCCTTTACCTGATGTCTTTATCTGCTCCTTTCTTTTCTTGGCAACTTGTGGACCATGTTTCGCTCTGCATGTATCAGCACTGGGAATGTCTCCTGCTCCTGCAGTTGTTCAGAAAATTTCAACACTTATTATGCAATATGCACCCACAGAGCAAAGCAAGCTTGTCATTGCAAGATAGCAAGCTGCAATCTGACTACTGCACCTGCTGCAAGGTTGCACTACAAGTTTCATGCAAGCTTCACGCAAGTCCAGTGCAAGCTTCATGCAAGTCCTGTGCAAGTTTCAACCCTGGCAAAAATAGAGGGTACGCCGAGGGTAGGAAAGCATTCATGAACCACACACAAAAACATTGCCTATGGAATGCAATTGTGCAAAGGAGCTGTAACCATGCACCTAGCGAAACAAATTAGTTAGGTATCACAAAAATATCACTACTTGCATGAGTACACCTATAGTATCAAATTTTAAAAAGAAAATTATAATAACATTTTTACCTGCATTTATAAATGCGCAAGTTATAATTCTTAACCATCCATTGTACACATATATAATTGTCATACGTGTCTTATTATCTTAACCTAAACGACCTGAAAAAATACTTTTGACGATGGTTATCTAGTCGATGGTTATCACTTCTTCGCTAACAATTGACTGATGATTGACACTGCTGCTGGCTTGCATGAATTCGTTAGTGATACCTAATTAACTTTACAACATATGGACACGAGTATTTGCACCATTAAAACATTTCCCCAATTACCATTTTGTGGCTTTAAATAAGCATGACCGTTATTACTATGCATAACTGACATTCTTGCAACTCCAGGAGAGATAAATAAGAGTTTCCTCAGTAATATGGCAATCGCCATCTTCATCCTTGGCGATACAAGTAGGAACCCTGATGCCTATACCACTGTATTCTGTACTCAATCTGTATTCACGACTTTACAACCGTGTTCTTCTTTGTCAGTTAATTGAGCTTAATCGTGCTTGAGTTAATTTTGCGCTAATTTTTCCTATCACCCAACTCTTCTTCTTCAATTTAGCAGGAATTGTTTTTCTCCTACGGGAAATAAGCCGTGCGCATTCAAGCAAAGGTAACTCTACTCCTCCCTTAGTAGGAACCCTATAGTTGCAATTGCCTAAGGGCCTTGCACTATTGCTACCAATGTTGCCAGAGCCCTGCAGCAAAGTATAAGCCAAGGTTGGCACACTTCATGCAAGTCGAGTGTAATTTGCACGGAACGTGTCAATATTGGCAAACTTGCAGCAGGCTTGCATCTACATTGCCAATCTTGGCAAGCCGTGCACTAGCCTCAACCAAACTTGCTGCAATGTTGCATGCTGTGTGGGCAACGCCTATCAACGAAACGGGGGTGCTGGAGGATATTCCTTGGAAAATTCCTGTCCAGACTTTAATTTGTAGATACCTCCCCGCCACGTGGGCGACTCCGCGGCGTATTCAAAATCCCGGCGTTCCCGACTCTTCATTTTTCTAAAATTTCTTCATGACAAAGAATGCGCCGCATCCCTCTCTTCTCGCGTACTCTTCACCTCCCCGCCAATCCGGAGGCGACTGCAGCCGCCGCCGACCTAAGGGCGCCTGTATAATCACAGTTCGCTGCGGCGGCGTGAATGCCGTCCAGCCGGAGTCATGTAATAAAGTAGCCCACATATACTCAATATCTGTATGTGAATTCGATTGTTTATCCTTAAATAACCCATTGTGTCTACCCGAGGAGTAATTGCCACCCGTCAGTCACAGCTTAGCGCTCTTTGAATTCAATTATTAAGTTGACCAATTGACAACTGTACTTGTCTCTTCGTCCAACCGCTATGGCATTTAAGATACTCTTGTCTAGCGTAGTTATTAGTCCCATTAATGCTTTGCGCAGACTTACTGAAATCACCTTTCACAAGCGCAATTGCTTAAATGACGACTTTTCCGGAGAATCTTGCGGAATAAATACTACGCAAGTCATATTTCGGCGGCGCGACGAAAACGATACGCCCCGACCCTATTACTATGAATGCGATCTATCTAGGGACACAGATACGCATGGGTCATTCCATGTCAAATCAACCAAAAAAATGGTAAAATTTACCTCACCCTTTGCGATTTTGATGAAAATTGGTAAAGTTGTTGGCCTTACAGAGAAACTAAATAATACCAAGTATTACACCCCTGGACCAAATACTTTGTTAGAAAATTGGGTCTAAATATTGCCCAAAAATCAAATTTTAGGTCTGCGGTGCACTTTTTGAATTGTCGTAACTCCGATACCATTACACTTAGTGTTGTGTGTGGTGTCATTTTAAAGCTCTTAATAATGCCTTCCATTCGATAATTCACTTGCCGAGATTAAAAATAATTTTAGGTCAAAGGTCAAGGTCAACATAGTTTGACCTTGAATTATGAAAAATGGGATATTTTATTTTGCTCAATTTTTTTTCCTTAACAACATACACATTTCAATAATATATGTACCAACTTTCAAAGTGGGACTCCAAGTACAATAGGAGATACGAATTTTTTTGTACACCTACGACACTGGAAAGTTATCACTTCATCATATACTGTTTGGCCTATATACATGCAGGGATCATTTTAGACTCCAGCAGATATATCCTAAAAAATTTTAGTATTGGTATACAACAAATGCCAACAATAAAAAAATGTTACCTTTTCAATTATATCCGGAGTCAATGTATTGCATTAATCCCATACAATATCTCTGCCCCCTATTGTCACAATTATAATTTTCCTCTGCATTGCAACACTGTTGCATTTCTCACTCACGCATGTCATCTGAATGAATGTAATGTTGAGTGTTTGTACTTGTTGTGATATAACTCAAGCATCAATACGTTGTGCAGTTGTTTTTCTACTGCTACTATCCTTATTCTTTTGTTCGTGACTCGGCCCATGCCTGGTCAGCTGTCTCTGTCTTTTTGTCAGTCTCTCGATGTACACGTTCTGATGTGCACGTTCTTGTAATCCAAGTACGTACATTAAAGTACTGTTCATTATCTGAACCTGTGAATTACGTTTGTTCTACCTCGGCCTCTAACAGGTTATGGGCCCAGAGTGTCACGACTGCAATATTAATTAACGTATTCACTTTCCGCATTCTCGCAATATATTTGAACTTGCGTTTTGAGCGAAAATGTCGGATAACGAACAGGAACGTTCAAATGCTGCTGCAACTGTTCACCATTCGACACCCGTTGACTTCGCACAGTCGGTGTTCGTTGCACCGGCAGGCGTGCCGGGTATTGAGAAGTTGGAAGGCGAAAGGAACTACAACACGTGGAAATGGCAAATGAAGATGCTACTCATAGATTATGGCATGTGGGAAAGTGTTACTGGTCAGGACATAGATCCAGTCAAAGATCGACGCGCGCTAGCAAAGATCAGCTTGGCTGTAAAACCCGTATGTGCTTCTCACATTTACGCCTGTAGCACAGCCAAAGAAGCATGGAATAATCTACAAAAGGCTTTTGGCAGCTCAGGGCTGACTCGTGAACTAATGTTAGAGAGACAGTTAATGAGAATGCGTTACGAAGATTTTAGTTCCATGTCCGAATACATTAATGGGATCCTTTCCGTTGTGAATCAGCTGGCAGATATCGGCGTCGTTGTCCCTGATGACAAAGTTGGGAAAATTTTGTTAAGTGGTCTATCGGAGTCTTTTGAGACTTTGGTGCAAGGTTTTGCGTCCACTCACACTGAAGTTAGAAGTGAGGAAGTAAAAAAGCTTTTGATAGAGGAGGACTGTCGAAGAAGTGCCAATGCGTGCGAATCTTCACTAGCATCCGTCAAATTCAGGTCAAGTGCTTCTCATGCCCCTAATTCAAACAAGAAAACTGTTCCCAACAACATTATTTGTCATTACTGTAAGAAAGAAGGACATAAACGACCTCAGTGCACTAAGTGGAAGAGACTGAAAAACAAAAATTCCTCAAGTTTTCAAGATACATCAAAAAATTCCAAGAAATTTGATGGCAATGATGGCTTAGTTCTCATGACTGCTGCGACATATAGTAGAATTAAAATGCCAAAAAATCAGTGGTTCTTCGATAGTGGTGGAAGTCAACATCTAACATCTCGTGGTGATTGGATTGATGACCTCAAAACTTCTGTGAATGCTGATATCTTAACGGCTAATGGTTCTGTAATGTCATGCCAAGGTGTTGGAAATGTGCCCTTTATTTTTAGTAGTAATAGTTCTCTAGTTAATGGTACAATTACTGATGTGTTGCTTTGTAAACAGAGTGCTGCAAATTTATTGTCAGTTTCTAAAATTGCAGAAAAAGGTAAGGTACTTGTGTTTGACAGATATGGTGTTAATGTGTTTGATGAAAATGAAGTTAACATTACAGGTACAAGTCAGCTTACAGGTAGTGCTGTTGGTGGCATTTATAAATTAGACCAAAATGGAAAAACCACAGCAACCATTTGTGACAATGGAATGCCTAAGATATCTACTATGGCAAGTGCATCTCTTGTATGTCCATCTAAAGGTATTGTCTCTGATATTCCTAAACAAATTCCTCATGTTGTAGACGATGTGAACAAGGTTTTACCCTTTATGATGAATGTCTCCAATGTATCTAAGGAAATTTGGCATAAAAGGACAGGGCACCTTAATTACAAATATAAGTTAGATCCCAAATCAAAAGAAGTAATTATGTTGGGATATGGTCCCGGGAAGAAAGGATACAGATTAGGTGATATACATGATCCTAAAAAGGTTTACATGTCTAGGGAAGTCAAATTTATTGAGACCCTAATGGCTGGTGATATTCCTATTGCAAGTGAAAACAAAGATATGGATAGAAATAAGCTTGAAATTGACAATAATGTTATCATTTTTTTCAGATAGAAATGTTCAAAATGTGGATGCTATGAATGATGTTGGTACTTTGTCAGAAAACAATATTCAAAATGCACCTATTGTCAATGATATCCCTAATGTTGCGGGTTGTAATAGACCCTCACGCATGCGACAGCCACCTCGTTGGCATGCTGACTATGACATGTCCTTTCAGGCTTTGACTGATATGTCTGTCAATATTCCTAAATCGACTAAGGACGCTTTATTGGATCCCTTGTGGAAGTCAGCTATGCAATCCGAATATAATTCTTTAATGAATCATAGAGTATGGGAACTAGTGGACCGACCATCAGATTGTAACGTTGTAAAATCTAAATGGGTTTTTAAATTAAAAAATGGAAGTTCAGGTGAATTTGAAAAGCACAAAGCTCGCCTGGTAGCCCGAGGTTTTTCTCAAACTTATGGGATTGATTTTCATGAAACATTTTCTCCAGTTGTTAGTTACACCACACTGAGATTGTTATTTGCGTTTGCTAATGAAATGGATCTGGATATAAGTCACATGGATATAACCACAGCCTTTCTAAATGCAGATCTTAATGAGAAAATATACATGGAACAGCCAGAGGGTTTTTCAGTTCCAGGAAAAGTATGTTTATTGCGAAAGAGCATTTATGGATTAAAGCAATCCAGTAGGATGTGGAATAGAAAAATTTCTGACGTTATAATTAAAACAGGTTTCAAACAGTTAAAATCTGAATCATGTGTTTATGTGTGTCATAGAAATAAAAATCTTACCATAGTGGCTTTGTATGTAGATGATATTTATATATTCTCAAACTGTAAACAAGACAGTAAAATCTTGTGTGATTCACTGTACAAAAACTTTGATGTGAAGTTACTGGGTAATGTGAAAGATTGTTTGGGAATGCGTGTGATCAGAAAAAGAGAAAAGGGAATTATTTCTCTTGACCAGGCTCAATATGTTAAAAGGCTGTTAGAAAGATTTTGTATGACTGATCTTAAACCTGCTCCTACACCTATGGCTGCTGGATTGGTATTGACCAAAGCCACAGATCTCACTTTTATGTATAGTGGAACTGTACCATATCAGGAAATAATTGGTGGGCTTATGTATTTAGCGGTTAACACGAGGCCTGATATAGCATTTGCAATCAATAAATTAAGTCAGTATAGTACAGCCTATGATGAGTCTCATTGGTCAGCTATAAAGAGAGTAATGCGTTATCTAATAGGTACTCAGAATCATGGTTTGGTTTATGTTAAATCTGGAAATTTAAATATTAAAGGGTATGTTGATGCTTCTTATGGTGGTGTGCCTGGTGATAGATGTTCACAAACAGGTTATATCATGCAACTTGGTACCTCAACTTTTAGTTGGGAATCTGTAAAACAAAAAACTGTAGCATTATCCAGCACAGAGGCTGAATATTTAGCCATAACTAATGTAGTGAAAGAAGCATGTTTTATTAACAATTTAAGTCAAGAGTTGGAGCTGAAACTTGGTGTGATAGAAATATTGAATGACAATTTGTCTGCTCAATGTATGGCTGAGAACAAGCAAACTTTGAAACGCAGTAAACATATTGATATAAAACACCATTTTGTTAAAGATGTAATTGGGCGTCAGATTGTAAAAATGAAATACAATCCAACAGATGACTTGGTTGCTGATATTCTCACCAAACCTTTATGTAAAGAAAAGCATTTATATTTTTCTAGGATTATGAATGTTGTGAACATATATGATGCTTAATTTAAGGGGGTGTGTTGAGTGTTTGTACTTGTTGTGATATAACTCAAGCATCAATACGTTGTGCAGTTGTTTTTCTACTGCTACTATCCTTATTCTTTTGTTCGTGACTCGGCCCATGCCTGGTCAGCTGTCTCTGTCTTTTTGTCAGTCTCTCGATGTACACGTTCTGATGTGCACGTTCTTGTAATCCAAGTACGTACATTAAAGTACTGTTCATTATCTGAACCTGTGAATTACGTTTGTTCTACCTCGGCCTCTAACATGTAAAAACTGCCCTGGGCCTAGCAAAATTTGGAATTCAGTAGAAGAACACTTTGAAAAAAAATTAATTGATTGCATTACTTACCACCAATGAGTGCAAGTTGACCGTTGCTCACTAGAAATTTTTACAAAATCTACCGATAACTTTCTTGAAACTTTTATTGTTAAGTTACAGAAACTTCAGTCTCATGACTACATTGCTAAAAATCAATCTGAATTTCTTAGAAATACTAAGCATAACATCCAAGCAGGGTAGGTTCTCGTCATTGCAGATTTTTCAGAAAATTACGCTTTCATTTTACAGGACAGCGTGCAAGGTATGCACTAGAATAACGACCAAGCAACAGTTCTCCCCTTCGCTTGCTATTACCACCTTAAAGTCCAGGATAATGAATTCCCATTGAACTACGTTATCATATCAGACAGACTGAAGCATATAGCATCAACTGTACATTTTTTTCAAAAACTTCTTAAAATCTTGAAATTGAAAGTTCCAAAACTTAAAAAAGTGATATATTATTCAGATGGAGCAGCTGCTCATTATAAAAACAAGCATAACATTCAGAAATTATCTCTTCACAGGAAAGATTGAAATCTCTCTGCAGAATGGCATTTCTTTGTTACATTGCATGGTAAAAGGCCAAGTGACGAAGTGGGAGGAACTTTGAAAAGACTAGCAGCAAGAGCAAGTCTTCAGCTTCCATACGAAAAACAAATACGTACACCTATAGAACTCTTAAACTGGGCAAAAGATCATATTTTAGGAGTGAATTTTGGCTATGCAAACAAAGAAGAAATTGGAAAACATTACAATGTATTTGCAAAAAAGATTTCGCCAGGCAGTTAGAATGCCAGGCATTAGGGAGTTTCATTAAGCAATACCCGAACCAAATGAGGTGGTTTTAATGAAGAGACTCTCTTCATCCAAGCAAGGGACCAGGATTAAGCTGTAGCTGCAGGCAGGAGTAACAGGATCCTCAAATAAAATATTTCCGAGAGGACACCTTCCTACAAGGAAGGACACCATATGCTTACAGAAAGCATGCTAACTTAGCCATTTTACATTTGTTTTGAATACAAGGATTTTGCTTTCTCATTAGTTTTCAATAGATTGTGTCGGAGTAGTTAGCAAAATTTTTCACGCAGCGAAATTGGGGCTCAATGGTAAATTTCTCTGCAAATGTCCATTTAACAGAACAAATAACAATTGTTGTTAACATTTATAGTTTATAATATATTTTTATCTCATGTAGTCACAGCCTTGATCAATTAGGAAGTTTTTAGGCTTGCATCGCATCTGCTGCAAGTATTCCAAATGGGGGAGCCGAGCGCGAGAGAAAATTGTAAATGTTTAAATATTTATAAAAAACGCATTTATGAATTGCCACTAAATTTTATTACTGGAATAGTTAGCTGGGTATGTTTAGATTACGGAAAAAAAAGTTTCAGCCAATTCTGAGATAGAGTATTTGAGAAAAGTTTATTAACAATTTTTTAAACATTAGTATTTAACAACAAAAGGGTATAGAAGAAAATAATTTTTTCTTGATATATATTTGCATTCAATAAGAATTTAGCTTTAATAAGAGCTATTAATCATTGCTTTATGACAATTACAAACGGAGATATAAGTGATATTATGATTTCAGGCTCGGATTTTTGCTAAAAATGCGGAAAAATTAAAATGTTTACAATTCGCTCAAAACATTTTTTTTTCGCAAAACGGTTTGAGGTTGTTCAGTTTGAGTAGATTTTGTACCCATACACCAATTTTAATCATAATCTGAGATCCTAGAGGACAAACGTTTGTTGAATTGAGGTGGAATGACCAATTGAACAAGCTTAAACATTTTTTCCAGTGTCCTAGGTATACAAAAAAATTCGTATCTCCTATTGTACTTGGAGTCCCACTTTGAAAGTTGGTACATATATTATTGAAATGTGTATGTTGTTAAGGAAAAAAAATTGAGCAAAATAAAATATCCCATTTTTCATAATTCAAGGTCAAACTATGTTGACCTTGACCTTTGACCTAAAATTATTTTTAATCTCGGCATGTGAATTATCGAATGGAAGGCATTATTAAGAGCTTTAAAATGACACCACACACAACACTCTAAGTGTAATGGTATCGGAGTTACGACAATTCAAAAAGTGCACCGCAGACCTAAAATTTGATTTTTGGGCGATATTTAGACCCAATTTTCTAACAAAGTATTGGGTCCAGGAGTGTAATACTTGGTATTATTTAGTTTCTCTGTAAGACCAACAACTTTACCAATTTTCATCAAAATCGCAAAGGGTCAGGTAAATTCACTGGTTGATTTGACATGGAATGACCCGCATGCCTATCATGGTCACGCGCATCATCAGACTCCTGATAGCGGCGTGGTCACGTGAAAAATAATTATCTATGTATTTATTTCACACCATGAGTTTGCAAACATTTTTTCACCAAATGAGACGTCAACTTTTCATTACGCGTCTTTACATACATATCAAAATAAAACTTAAAGAATTTCTGTGTTTTCGTAAAATGTCGTACAATGTTGATATCAGACGATACGAATATGATACGATGTGGTTTAAAAAGTGTGAAATTTTGCGCAAAATATCGCAATAACAGCCAAATACTGTTCAATTTCGCGAATAGAAAGTTATTCGCGAAATTTTGGTGAATTTTGCTAGTGTTAAAATGGCAAATTTTAACTTATTACGGCGTTAAACATCGAAATAACAACTTTTATGCTCTTAAACAAATTGTGAAAAAACCCATTTGCGAAATTTCAGGTTCCCTACTTATGGCAAATGGCAGTATCTCAAGATGTTACGCACAGCATCACAATGACTCAACCAAATATTCCTGATTTCTGGAGTTAATAATTACTGCCCCATGAGCAATATTTAGCCAAAAATTCGTGTGGAGAGCAGCCTGGTAAACGAGTCAATTCCCCTGGAAAACCTGGAAAACTCTTGGAATTTCTAAATGGCTTTACAGTGGACACCCTGTATAATGTGAAGGTAAGAGCCTTTACGCCACAGCCTCCAACCGTCTCTGTATTCAGCAATTCTCTTCATTTCAGAGTACGCACTGCTTACCATTTCCATCGCCATTAAACTTTTCAACTTTTAAATACATAGTTCTAATTTTTGCCCTCTCAGTTCTTTCCCAAGAATTTTGCCTTCCAATTATTTAGTACGGAGGTGTCATGCCATAGAGATGTCTGATGAGGTTAACTTTTCTTGCCTTGATAGTTTTCAATACTTCACTTTCCGTACGAGTTTGATGTAGCACTTGCTCATTTGTTTTTCCATCGGTCCACCTCATTATATGTCAACATGGATTGACCTAGTCATAGCAGCTAAACAAGAAAAAGTTATTAGGTATGGACAGCTCCCGGCATCTCTTCTCATGATCTAATATACCTCGTGTATTCAGTCAGAACTCCAGAATTCAAGCAAAAATACATTCTTCGACAAAATATCAATGAAATAAATAATGAAGAATTACTCGACGTAGCTCATACAATTCCATGGCCCTCCATTGAATCCACAGAAACAGTAGATGATAAAGTGGATATCTTAAATTCACTAATGATTTATCTCTTAGACAAATTTGCTCCAGAAAAAATAATTCGGTTATCCAAACCAAGTGCACCATGGTTGAATACAAAAATTAAACAATCAATGGTGAAACGAGACTCGGCTTTTAGATCATTTAAGAAAACCCAGGCTGTCAAAGCATTTCACAAATATAAACATCTTAGAAATAAAACGAAACAGCTAATAAGAAATGCCAAACTTAAATTCTTTCACCCAGTAACAACACAAACTCACCAGTGACGCTATGGAACCAAGTCAAGTCCATTGGTATAGGTAACACTAAAGATAGTGTCCTGCCACCAGGCTTATGCCTTCGCTCACCTAACGAAAAATTTTCTCAGCCCCCCAATCGTATTATAAAGGAGGTGAAAGAGCAAGCCCTAAAAATGTACCGCTCAAAAAATTCTCGAATGCTCTCTTGCGAAAAAGTATTCAAATTCATCCCAGTCACCCAAATGCAAGTACTTTCTTCTTTCAAGAAACTAAAATCTAAGGCACAAGGCTCGGATGGTATACCACTTGAATTCATAAGAAAGCTGCTCCCTCTAATCCTCCCATACATCACCAACATCTTTAACTCCTCGCTGTTTAAAAACCATTTTCCAAGTGGTCTGCACTTTTCCACTGACTTGAAAACATCAGAACAATTCCTAAAAAGAGTAACTCTCCTGATGATAAAGATTTCCGCCCTTTTTCCTTTCTTCCGATCCTCTCCAAAGTTCTTGAAAACCTTTAATGTGAACAAATGATTAATTTTTTAATCTGCAATAACATACTTGGCCAGCTTCAATCTGGCTTTAGACATGGACACAGTCTCACTTCTGCACGAGTCAAAATATCAGACAACTTAAGAAGATCCATGGATAAGAAAGAAGTAACAATACTTATTTTGCTAGATTTCAGTAAGGCTTTCGATTCACTAGACAGTGAAATCCTTGCAGCGAAAATGAGTCGCATGGGTTTCTCCTCATCTACAATTCACTGGAATGCACTGGACTTGCACTGTGGAATTTGAGAAACACAGGTCCAGTTTGATTATTAAATAGTAACAAAATAAAGTGAAACTAATTTCTAGAGAATTTTAAGTGTGATATTTCTACTTACTTACCTTCATTGCAGAAGAGCAGTTGACTTTGCAATGCATCTCAAAGTATAGGAAATTAAATGAGTGGGACTCAAGTTTCTGAAATTTGTATTTATGTATATGAATTGAAATGTATAGTGTCTCTGTGAAAGAACATATAGTCCACTCATTAAAATACAGCCTGTATAGGATCACTTTATTTTATTTGTAGTAATGGCACCATTAGGTGTTTGAATGAAACAGTGAAAACTTCAGAATACAATTAAATCTAGAATGAAACAATTTAGTGGTAATAAGCCAAATTTAGGTCTGAACTGTATTGAGTGACAGTGTGAGAAGATCTTGAACCTTCACCTTCAACATCTATTTTGTACTTTGCATATATGATGGGAGAATGAAATACTTTGTATCATTTTACACTTCCATTAGCAAACTGCATTTTCTGTTTGTGCAGACAAGCATGGAAGGATAAATCTGGATAAACTTTCGCTGAAAGCGTTAACCCTTTCGCACCTCTCATGGAAATGTTCTCAGTGTACGGATCTCTTTGGGAGAGAGCGTGTGCAGAGCCCTATGCGAAGGGACCTAACCCTTCTGGGGAGGCGATGCCACCCTTCTGTCCTCCCTCTCAGGAACCCTTGTCCCTCTCCTGGGAAAAGGGTCTCGCCCTTCCCAGTCGTATACTGATCCTTTCACAGCACGTGGTTGCGGTAAATCAATTGTAGTCATTTTCAAACTGGAAAGCATTATGAGTAAGGAAATATCCGGCTACCTAGTGCATATATGCGGTATATACCAGAGGCTCGGTTCGAAAGGGTTAGTTCTTATCTATCCATTATCCTCAATATGGTTATCCCTTACCTTGTGGGTACCCTCATTTTAGCAAAAAATTCTGAATATGGTAGAAGCAACTACGAATCTGCCAAAAGTCTTCGATATTTTTGCTGAAAATGTAAAAATCGAACCATGAAATTATGGAGAACAGACATTCTAAGCAGAAAAACTTTATATGCTGGGATGTTATGCGCGAGATTTTTAACAAAGAAATTATTGAGATATTTTTGGAAAACTGGTGACCAGCCTTATATGCTGGGAAACGTTACATTGGGTGGACCTTATATCGGGGTTATACTGTATTGAAATATATAGTGCATAAATACATACACATAAACAAACCATATATTACGGCTCAGGAGTTAGTTAGGATCTTCTTTCAAATACTATAGTGAATGCCATAAAATTAAATGAACTGTATTCAGCCTTTAAATTTGAATACCCATGTATTAAGGTTGGGTTTTCAAAATTCTGTTGGTTGCAACCTAAATGGTGTGCAATGGCAGGCTCTTCAGGAACACATCGCCTGTGCCATTCATCAGAGTGTATCTCTTCTTGTTCATGCGTGTTCCATGGAGGAGACTTGACTACTGATTACTCGGTTTGTTCGAAGGATAACAGAGACAGTGTGTTAATGACACAGCACAGAATGTTCATCTAATAGAAACTTAAGAAACACCTATAAAACTAATTTGAAGGATGGGGCCCAGAAGGTGAAATAACATATGGGTAATACATACATGGGTAATAACTGATAGAACTTAACAGGTTAAATTAACAGTGACACTAGATGAATATATAAATACTCTATAGCACTCTCTTGAAAAACTCTTCCCACATTCTTTTATAACCAAATGTAACTCAAAATATCTCAAAGAACCGGCAAGTTACCTCCAGCCAAATGAAGTCATAGTTTTTCTAGATTTCATTGAAAACTATTCTTATGTGATACAAAATGAGGCACAAGGTTATCATTAGACTCAAGACAGCTCTTCCCTTCATCCAGTGGTTATTTACACTCGTTAAGAGCCAATAGAAGACCTTCTAGTATTAATAGGCCTATTCTGTAACTTGAGGGCGCTATATTACGCATCCGCTATTTCTCTTCGGAAATTACGCCTTTTCCGATTCTGTAAATACCGCCGCGCTATGTCACGCCCAATCCAAGGGCGCAATCAGGGATACTATATATAGGATTCCCGAGTCCCGCGAAGCCATTGATACCAGCCCAGTCGCGTAAAATAGGTTCCCCCAAAGTGGCGCTGGCATCGCGAAGCGCCCGACAAACGTGAGTTTAAGCCCGTCGCAAATACGTTGCGAGAGGAGCATTTTCGTTCGAAAACAAGTAATAAAGGACTGCAGAGTAGAATTAAAAATATTGAAAAAGCCCTGGGGCTATGTTCTTGTAAAATACAGGTGAAACACGCTAAATGATACGTAAAAAAAGACACAGCTCGAAAGCCTAACATTCCGGCATCGTACTAATACAAAAAACCTCTGTGTCATAACTCTAATAAAAATGCAACGAGAATATGCTACGCGGGCTACTTTAGATCGTAAGTTAAAGAAGTGTTAACCAAGGCACGGTCACGGAGACACGCACTCTCACAACTGCTATAGGAAATGAAAAACGGAAGTGACAATCGGGAGATAAGAGTAACTTAAACCTTAGTAAAACCTCATACACGCTAATATAAACTGGGAAACGCCAAAGACTTAAACAATTAACAATGAGAAAGAACGCATTTTGCAACCGATATATTATTCCAAAAAAACTGCAAAGAACAGTACAAAATGAGTAAATTAACAGTTAGATGTATTTATTGAAATATCAAAGAAAGTGTACACAATGACTTGAACAATTGACAATGAAAAAGAACGCATTTTGCCAACAGTATATTATTCATCTACAGTATTCATCTATCCCTAGATACTAACAACATCTATCTTACTTTCATCTCCACCACAAAGGTGTGTGGCAGCAGCTGAACTATCACCAAACGTGTACTAAACTTCTCCATGAATTTAGTCCTTACATGTAACTGAGAGGCACAATGCCACCGCCAAGGAAAATATCGGATCAACATTTTCCACACAAATTAAATGTTAGCTACAAATGACACTAAATTCATAGTACATGTAAAGCAATGAAATAGAACCTACTCGATTAGTCAGTCACTCCAGTACACAAGACATTATTACCTTTATATACACACAACACAAAAACATATCTTATGTCAAAAATGTATATTTCAAAAAATTTCTACCATCTTAATCTATTTTGCATCAACAACAATTTGTACAACATCTATTTTGATTTCCATATGTACCTTAACTATAATCAGTTACTGACCCTAAATATGTGCAAAAAAAACGAAAATTTGAAACTTTCTGTGATACATCTCATTACAAAACATCTTCATAATCCACCCTGCCAAAAGTATGATTGGACTTTCAATAATTTCGTCAAATATTCAGAGAACCTGTAAGTCTTACTCCTGCAGGAGTTTTAATCGGTATTTTAACCTATGGTCTGAAATAATTACAACCTAATCCTTCTATATTGATTTCAATACCCTCACACTATCTGGATCTGTAATCAAACCTAAGTCATTTTAAATAACCTAAATTATGCAGTGAATACCTATGTATTCACTGCATATTTTATGTCGGGCCTAGCAAGTGAAAAGTACCATCTTCCTTTGGATTTCTGTCCCTTTTCCTTATTCCCCTATTCTTAAATCCTTCATTATTGTTGGCAATTGGCCGGTCTTCCCCGCGATAATTTCTAAGCAACTGTAACATCTCTGTTATGTTTTACTGATGTTATATGGATTGCTATAGTGATCATTTTAGTTATTCCTCTTCCAAACATTTATTTCCACTCGCTATTAGGTTTATTTGAAACTAGCATTCATGTGAATGCTATTTTTATGCGATATCGCCTCAAACTTGAATTCCTACATTTCGAATGATTCACTATCTTTTACATTTGATATTTCCCGGTAAATTACCGCGTCGTCTACAATAAGTCTAAGCTTGCTACTACTATGGCACATATATCGTTAATGCATAAAAGAAATGGAAGGGGTTCATTACCATTCCCTGGGGAACTCTCCATGTAACTGTTAATGCATCGGACATGATACCACCCATAACGAACCTTTGTTGGCGTCCAGTAAACAATTAATTTACGTAACATCTGCTTTAATAACAAAACATTTCAACTTCCGGATTTCCCTCGCAATCGCGAACCTCCCATAGTAGCTTGTGCTATTACTATATTTTTAACACCATAAGAGAAGCGGTCCACCTCAAAATTTTAGGAGAATTATTCTCAGTATTACCTACTTTATTATTAATGCGATTGAATTATTAGAATTACGTCTATCCATTTCAGTCTTAGTGAAGTCACAGTCTAAACATGTTTAGACTGTGGTGACGTTACGGAGTTATACCTCAAACATGAACACGTACGCGACTACGTGCACATTACGTAATGAAAATACTCGGTATGATATAATTTATATTGGTCGGCTATATGAGATGAAAAACAAAGGCAAAAATGCATGCATGTTAGCTAGGCACTACATTTATCCGTCTAAGACTTAATTTCGAACATGGCGTCTCATGACGCAGCTAAGCCATCGGTACACAATGCGTTCAGCCACATTAGTTTTGAGCCCAATATCAACCGATCTTGAATTAAATCACTATAATAATCAATACTGGCTTAATACTAAGACGTTTATAATGCATTACATGATATCTCCCACACTTAAAGATATCACAAGCGCAGCCCGGCCATGCGGTACACGATGCGTTCAACCACATTATTTTGGAGTACAATCTAAACTGATCTACGATTAAAGCGCTAAAATATTCGATACAGACTTAACAATACGACGCCTGCAATGCATCACTGGATATATCCTATTGTTAAAGATGTCACACTAACCTTTGGCTTCAACAAACTTTAGTTCCTTATCCCCAACCTCTTATTTTCCTTAAGCGTGGCTTCATATCCTGAGGTGCAGCCAGGCTCAAAACAACCCCGTGACTTACTCATCGTTTCTTCAGGAAGTCTGCTGCACAGAATCACTGACAAATCTCCAAGAACAGCAGTATTAAGTCCTCCAAAACTGCAGCTAACACAGGCACTTTCAAATGCACTTTGCGAAGAAGCCGGACAATTGGCATAGGCAGCGCTACGACTGGCGAAATCTAGAGACTCGATTAAATGCGCGGGAATTTTCTTCAAAAAACCGTACGGCCTGCCACCTACTGGGGCCTCCTATTTACACACTCCCTGGGCGCAATATAGCGCTGTGGCGTAATCTCTCGAGAGTATGAGAAAAATAGTAGGGCAGATTCCAAGCGGCCAATAGGAGGCAGCAAGAACAAACAGTTTTAATTAAATCTATATTGTTAGGGTAGAATTTATTGAATTATGCCTCAAGAATTTCTTAAAACTTTAATGAAAACTTTATTCTTGATATAGACTCTCAAAAATGAAATATACGCAAAATATTGTTTGCGACCGGGACAAAGTAGAAACAGTTGAATATCGTGAAGCAAATGTTGACGAAGTTTTTGTTCTGCGGACGACAGAATTCGGGTTGATGTTAATGTTGTTCAATCGTGAGTTAGCGGTGTTGATGTGCTCAATTTTGAATTGTGAATTGTCTTTTATATTCATTTTGATAGTTTGAGAAATTTTTCTGATGATAAATACATTGAAACCCTTCATCATGAAAAGTTTAGTTGTTTACGACGTTAAAATAATGTGAAGTAGCCCATTGAAACGTTAGTAATTACTCATTGGACGGGGAATATTTTTTTTTACTGAACCGATGATTGAAATACGTGTTAAATTCCGTTAATATTTTCATGATAGTATGTGAAAAATTGTATGAAATCCTAGAATGACAGGATGTAGAGAAGGGATTTAAAAAGGGACCTCCTCTGACTTAAAGGATAGCAGCTGCAATGTTGCTGAACAGCAAGCAGCCAAAATATGTCCTATGAGAAATAGCCTATTTATTGACCTAAACAGCACGAAATGATTGTCAGCTGCACAGCTTATAACGTTATATCTTTAGAAGTTTGATTGTCACCATGTCATTTAATAGCCTTTTTTTTATATTTTCCTATTTTACATTTCGCACCAGCTAATTATGCAAAAATTAATATTGATTCGTTTAACATATGGATATAAATACAAAATTTAATTTTTTGTGCATTCTATCCAAATATATGCCACAATGTAAAAGGTTATAACCTATATTAGCAATCAACTCATCTCATATATGTGTTGATAGATGTTCATGATTGACGCATTTACGGCTTAGCTTTCGTATTATGTTTTGTAGGGTGAAATAAAGATAGTTCACATATGTTCGCATATGCGAGTGTATGAAATCGCTTAGATACATGAAAATTTCTTTGGATACCAGGTATACATCGAATAAGATACGTTTAACCAAATTAACGCCCTTTCTGAAGTAGAGGAATCAAATATGAACGCGAATACAACATTTTTAGGTTCATGGCTACAGTAAAATAAACTACAGCATGATTTCCAAGTTCAGTAAAGTCATTGAAGGGGTCTCTATCTGAGATAACGCGAGCTTTAGGCTGGCGTTATTTTTGGTGCTATATAGCGACCCCCCAGGGGCCGCTATTTAGCTTACAGAATCAGGAAAGCGTTATATTGCGCCGATCTCTCGAAAATTACGCCCTACGTCATAATAGCGCCGGCGTAATCTGTTACAGAATAGCCCTATAAGTATGTATGTGTTTTTTCACATGACTTGGAACATGATATAGCTTTTGTGTTTGGAACAGAAAATAAAATCAGTCACTTTTTAAAGGACCAATTTCCTCTGGTGAGTAAATATGGTAAGACCATATTTACACCACCTCTCCTTTTCAACGCTTAACGCACCTATATTCCATTCACGGGGCGCTTCGATCGCAAAGCCGATAAAGTTATGATATAAGATTGAGATAAAATATACGATCCGACCCTCCCTAGTATCGACTTTAGGCGATCGATTCTCGATACCGATGCTCGAGAATCGTCACATCCCTAACTTCTATTAAAATCATGTTGGTTATGCTTCGCGGTCAGTCGTGGGAAATGTCCATGTGATGGAATGGGTAGAGCAGAAAAGAGAAGCACCTTTAGAGAATGCCTCCAGCGTAAACCTGTTGACAAAATCAGTTCTATTGAAAAGGTTTTGTGAGTCCTGCAAATCCAGAGAGGAGAAAATACCCTTCTTTGTTGCAACAGAAAACATGGCAAATTCGACAACAGCAAAAAACCTGTTGGTCAGGAGCCGAGGCTGTTCGTCGTCTTCATCGTTTCATTGCGATATCTTTAAGTGTCATTGCTGCAAAGAGAATAAGCTTTGATACAGTTTTCAGTCCAGTTCACAGTTTCTCAGGAAAGACAATGTGTGAAGTTAATATGCCACAAATCAACACAAATTATTATGTGGCCTGTTTTTTATGACAATCGCTGGTCTTTTGGGTTGTCTTGTCTAAACGTGATGCATGTGGCAGGAAAGTAAAATGTAAGCATGCTTATGGACCAACATCATTTTACCGGCCTCAACAGAAAGAAGATACAGCAAAACCCCTTATTTATGCATGTTAAGGGACCGCTTGAAAAAGTGTAAATTGCGGGAAAAGGACAATTTAACTATATAAAGTAAATATATAAATAATAAAACTCCGATATACTGAATTAGAGCAATATTATTAATTATTTTTTGAAGTATGAAGCTGTCCTGATTTATTTTTTACGATATATTTCTACCAATGTTTCAACCAACCCAACCCACAAACATTGGAGGGTGTCAAATCCATAATTCCCAAACTTACGCATTATATGCCTTTTCTATTATGACGAAGCCATTCGCGGCGATATTAGGCGATCTAGAACTTAGAAACCAGTTTTTAAGTTGGTATTCCTCCATACCATTATTTCTTGACATTTTCTCTTTCGTGATAGGTGTCTGCAGCAGCTAGCATGTTTCTGAATCACATCGCGATTTTTCATAATTGCATCCTTTGTAGAGACCGGTAATCTTAGATGTTTCGCTTTTTAAGTGCGAGTTGTACCATGAGTAGAGCGCAGAAAAAAGTCTTCAATTTTGCAAAAAAAAAGTCGCCTAAAAAGTCACCATTATTTTTTAAAAAAGTCTCTCAAAAGTCTGAGTTATTTCCGTGAGAAAGTTGCTGAATTTAACTGAATTGTTGGAGGAAAGAGCCTAGAGATGCTAGTCCAGGCATTAGGGGATTTTATTTGGAAAAATTAGAGGTAGTTCTGGAAATTGATCTATCCTATGCTTTTTGGGTCGCTGAATACGAATTTCTAACTTCCCACCAAAAATTCCCCCCGCAACCCCCCCAAATTTTGAAAATAACACTCAAAACATAGCTTTTATAGTTTTTAAATCGTTTAGTATTGATTTTGGGAAAAATTAATCAGAATATCGGAAAGTAGACAATATAATCAACAAACAACCCCGCTTAACCACTCACGTCGTTCATGTTCGCTCTCCCGTCTCCCCATGGTTCATTTTCTTCGAAACTCACCCTCCCATCTCATTGTTCCTCTGTTTCAATATCTGGAAGTCCCCAGCACCCTACCTATTACTAAAAAGGCATTAGATGACAAAGAGAGTGGAAGTACACACCATTGTAAAACCTTGGAAACAGGGCGTTTTTTCAGTCAAATTTAAAGGGGAAAATTTTATAATATACAAACCGAAACAAGTTTTTACATAGGATCAATAATGTTATAAGTCAGTTGAAACATGATTTAATAGTTCAAAACTTAGTTTTCTGCTCAAGAAAAACCGAAAATGAGAAAAAAGTACTTATTTTTTGTCCATTGTACAGGCCAGGACCCCTATTTTCGGGGAAGCTGAGGACCTTTTTCCTCTTGTTTTTCGCGATAATTTTAAAATCTTCTTCTCCGCTTGATCGCAGCCGAGGATCCAGGTTCATCTACGTCATGCTTGCCTCGCTACAATGTAGGCTCATGATCATCTGCACACAATGTGACGCGTTCACCTCCTCGGAAATTCTAGACGATCTTTCATATAATTGTATCATTTATCCACTAATCTCCTAAACAAAAGCGGAGTGCTAGCATACAGTGTAGTGCTGTCGGCTTGTCAGCAGACCACCCGGGTTCAAATAAGCTGGTTCATAATTAGATCAATGCATTCTTTCAGATCAATCTATCCCTTTGTGAAGTCTTTGGACACCCTCAGCAAAAAAAACTCGAAGTGCGAGGTGGCCCAGGGAAAGGAACAATGTGTGAATTTGACATGCAAATGGATAAGTACGGGGTGAGCTCTACCCTCACCTATCCAACCCAACCTTCGGGTTGAACAGGGTGTCCAGCACTCTGGAAAACCGGGAAGACCGGGAAATCTCAGGGAATTTTATTTTCACTGGAAATATCAGGGAAATCTCAGGGAAATATGTAATCGACTCTGGAATTTTCGGTGGTGTCAATATGTAAAACAGCGACGGAAATAATGTGCCATTTTCGGCAAGTTGCATAGTGAAATTTCCCGTGTTGTCGCATTTAGCATATCTGCAATTACCGAGAGTGCAATGATTTCTCAATACACTCTGTGCGATACATAGTCCCGTCCCGTGAATATATAATCTTTGTTCTTAGTGGTCATGTCATTTCTCGCCCAAGCGCCCGAGTGCTTTCGGCCCGTCGCAACGGCTTTCATCAACAACAACAAAAACAAAGTAATTGTTTATGATCTCTATATTTCGAACGAAACCCTAAATGGAACATGTAGAGAGGTGCAAGCAATTTATTGTGGGTTTTGATGAAAGCCTCAATAAGATTGCTAATAAACAGCAAATGGATCTCAGTAAGTCGAAATTTACGTAAGCCGAAAATTAAGTCCGTTCTTCAAAACTAAATCCGTGTTCCGGAGATTTCGATCGGCGCGGAGAAATGCGGGGAAATTTTTCGGACAATTTGCTTCAGTTATTTCCTGCGAAATTCAATAATTCTTATTTTTATCTTTAATTTATTTGCATAAGTAAACGATAATGTCGCCTGGAAGTTGCACCCAAAATTGCGTAATATTGTTAGTCCGAATTGACCAATTGCACGGATTTGCGAAAGCACGGTATCTTAAGGTTAACTCACTATAATGACGACTTATATTAATTTTGTATGTTATTATGCCTTTGAAGGAGCCATTAAGTAATGTGTAATTTACTAGCCTTTGATAATTACTGTATCTTTTGCCTTTTAATTTGAGTTGACTGGTGGTTTCTTTGTCACAGTTTCTTCTCATAATAGGAAGGCAGAGGATTAGGTCACTGCGACATCCACATTAACGCTTTGCAATCACGCCAACATACACACTTCATCCTGCACGCACGTAGACATTTTATTTCTCTCACTGCGAAGTCGAACGCTGCACTGTGGCGTCGCCCTCTGCGTCAGCTGTTGATGAGGTTGATGGTGATGTGCCTTCAACTTTATCGTGAAGTAACTGTACCGATAGGTTTGTATGGGGGCCTTCTTTTCTTCATGATAAATTTCCTCATAGCAAGACATGGCACCTTGTCCCATGCCAAGTGCCCCGATGGCCTTAGCGAACCTGCTGATGTTACAATCCGTTTGCTCAAGTTTTTCCACCGCCGAATTAATATACTCGAACACCTCCTACAATCCTTGAGTTGTAAAGCATTTTTTTTTGTCCACACACGTCCTTTTGAGAACTCCATTCATCATCTCAATCCCCTACTTCTGCCTAGCGTTACTCCATCTCTATCATTTCTTCGTTTGTCAACTCCTTATGCGAATATGACCGTAGATCGTGGTTACTTCTTCCCAGGATGATGCTATGTTTTTTATTACATGGTGCATATTTGTAGCCGTTCCAAAACTCACTACGTGTCTTTCCACCATCCCCATCTGTGGCAGCAATAGCATCAGTAAATGTCTTGCGCAAGCTATAAGCTTTGAAGGACCCAAAGACTCCCTGATCATTGGGTTGTAGAAGTGCCGTTGTATTTGGAGGCCGAAGAATGCAGTCATTTAAATCCTCCCAATTGTGTGTTGGGTGACCGGGTGCATTATCAAGCAACGGCAAGATTTTAAATGGAATTTTTTCCTTAAGGCAGTACTACTTGAACTTTGGTATAAAATAGATGCAGTGCCAGTCCTCAAATAAGGCAAATGTAACCCGAGATTTTGCGTTCGATTTCCATATGACCGGAATAAAGGATTTATAAATATTTTTTAATGCTCGTGGATTTTCCGAATAGTAAATTAGATGAGGTCTCAATTTGCAATCTACGATCGCGTTACCTCCTAGCAAGAGAGTCGCGATCTTTTCTTGCCTAAAAACCGGTATGCATACGGTACTAACCGGTAATTAAGAGGTAAATACTTTTCTTCTTTATAAATATGCGTAAGGCGAGTCATTATTTTCCAGTAAAGCCCGCTTCTTCAACATTAAAAACCTGTTCTGCTAAATAACCACCCTCCTCAATTATTTTTTCTAGTATTCTTGGAAAATTCTTTGCTGCCTCACCATGCTTAATCAATTCTTTAGTGTGGTGGGGGACCGGGTTCATTATCAAACAACAGCAAGATTTTAAATCGAATATTTTTCTTAAGGCAGTACTCCTTGACCTCTGGTATAAAATAGTTGCAGTACCAGTCCTCAAATAAGGCATATGTAACTCAAGCTTTTGCGTTTGATTTCCAGAAGACCGGAAGAAAGGATTTATCAATATTTTAATGCTTGCTTTTTTGCTACTATGCATCATTTTTCATGCAATGCAAATACAAACGATTTTTAAATCGATTGAACTTGCTTCACCAATTTGTAGAAACTCGTTGAATTCTCAGAAGACTAAGCGGTTCTCATTGAAATGCAGTCTGAGTTCAGGACGATGTAGACGTGCGTGGTTGGAGAATGTACGAGTCCATTCCTTCTCAATAAGTCACATTCCAATATTCCGTGATACAACCGACTGCCGCTTTCATGGTTATTAATATTTAAGAGGTAAATTATTAAAGTGGATCGTTAATTTCACTTTCTTTACGTAGAACTGGCGTCCTTGGATTTCGCTAATCATAGCATCTCAATCCAGCGGTTTGCGGATTACAGCAGCTATCAGTCACAATTCATCAAGTCCTGAAATAAACATTTACGGTACTAACCAAGTGTTTTCTGCAACATAATCTCTGTTCCACCTTTTTTTTTCTTTTATATCAACATGGCTTTTGGCTGCAATTTAGAAACTGATGACAATCATGGCCAGTGTATTTACGTAGTAGCATCGTACTACGTAGTAAGCCGTATCGTAATGGAGTGAGCGCAATAATTTGATGCAGTCGTAGCGATATCGCTACGACTGTATGAACTGTTACGAAGATTGGTCAGTTGCGTAGAAGAAAAGATGTTTTTTACGCGACTTTGCGACAAAAATTAATTAATAGCAATGAAAATACTGTAGATGAATGATAAAAATGGACCAATTTCTTCCGTGTACCTACCTCTTTAAAACCTCGACAGCTATTCGATATTTTCTCCGCCTGCAAGTATAAAAACGAACATTTTACTTTTTGGTGCTCGCGTTCGTAAATCTACGGAATCCCTTGAGATAAATTTTTCACTTATGTTAGTACGAATTTTTAGGTAAGTCGAGACGTACGTAACTCGGGGACTGCCTGTAGTTAGGTGTTTAACAATGAAAATATTGCGCTCTCTGAGCCCACGATATTCTTCAACCCTTGCCAAATTATGTCAAGAGCTATCAGGTTGAAGAGAAAAGCGATCATAAGTGCAAGAAATGTGAGCCTGTGTGTCACAGTTTCAGATGAATAAAGTTCATCATCCAGGACAAAATGTTGGGTCCTAAACTGGCTTCCTTTGCCACAGCTGCAGCGGAGCTGGAACAATTTTTCTTGGAATTTCAATCCAGCAAGCCTATGGCTCGGTTTCTGTTTTCGGCAATTACTGAATTGTTTAAAACTGTGATGACTAGATTGGTAAAGCCGGAGGTTTTGGCATCTGAAATCGTGAAGCATATTGACTTGAGTAAAGCTGTAAATCTGATCCCCACCAAAGATCTTCATGTAGGATATGCAACCAAGATAGCCTAAAGAGCTTATAGTCACAAAGATATATTAGGATATTCTTCTCTTCAATAATGGATAGATTACTAACCTAAAGAAATTGGTGGAGAAACTCATTGAAAGATCGCCCTTGGCCTCCCATGTGAAGAAGGGAATTTCATGCCTAGATCCTGAAGGTGCAAGTTATTGATTATTTTGTATCAGTGATATTCATATTCAGCGAAGTCTGGTTGTATGTGACCTTGTTCCCGAGCGTCAGCACAATAATGTTTAACTCTAAGAAGGTGATGTAATTTCTTACGAACTAAATGAAAGTGTTGTAAGATGTTGGAATTTTTGTTTATTTTCCTCCAAATCGCAAGATTTGGTTTATTTTGCCCAAAATGCAAGATTAGCTATAATACTTACTTTTATTCACACAAAAAACATACCAAATGTTCTCTTATACTTATGAGAAAAAAAATCTATATTTCCTCTGGAAAAATAAAACTTATGTCTGGAAAACCTGGAAATCTCAGGGAATTATGAAATTCCCCGCTGCTGGACACCCTGTTGAAGCACTGAGTGAGTGTGATTATTTCATGAACGGTGGAGCAATAGAAAGAATTCATTGCAGTTTCCGGAGCTATTATTATAATTTCGCATTAACAATTGTTAGGAGCTTACATTTTACAGTACATCTCTGCTCCGTGTAGTACCGCATGAAAAACACAGATGCGTCCAACACACAGTTGAAGAAATGTGATCACAACAGGCAAATATTAACTTAGGCATGTGGTTTAGATAAAAAGGCCCATAAAAGTCTCTTTTAATCAGAAAAGTCCCGCCACGCCAAACAAGTCCCAAATTGTCTCTAAGAAAGTCATTAAAAACTGTTTCATTTGATGAGATTGGTGAAGATTTGTATTTAAAACCACAAAAGTCCCATTTTTACAAAAAGTCAAAATACTTCTTTTCCGCGCTCTAATCATGAGAATCCACAATGTTTATTTACGCCAAAATGGGAAATATTGTAGTTGCTGCGAAGGCTCCCGCGGTGATTAGAAGATGACCTGCTCGAGGGTTTCCGTTTTTTTCCCGCGTTGGTTCATTCATCTCACTGCACGACAGTTTCGCCGGCTTTCCAGACGGCATCTTCAGGTCCGAAGGATAGGAAATACTATATAGAATGGAGGTATAGGAAATTTGATAGGACGCGATCATCGGACCTGAAAGAAAGCCGACGAAACTGTCGTCCAGAGGGATGAACCCAAGGTGATAGAATTCCTTTTCACGCCTTGGGATGAACCAACGCGGAAGGAGCCCGAAAACACTCGAGTCATCTTGAGATATTGCAATTCGCATCCATTTCCAAGTGAAATAAAATTTACGTTCCGGAGTAATTAAGGATAACGTGGACAACACATGAGAAGATTGAGAGCTTATCTCGCTGGTCGGCCAGCGCAAGCAGTTATCCTACGGCAAAAGATTTCTCAACAAAATAGTTTTATTTATGCAATGCAATTTCCACGAGACAAAACTAGTTTCAATAAGTTTTGTTTCGTAGCAACGCGTAGTAAAACTGTTGAATTGATTCAGCGCTATGGTCTGACGAGAGGGGGGTCGTGGTGGGTAGAGCGCTGAGCTGCTGACCGGAGGGTCCTGGCTTCAAGCTCTCTGCACACCCCCACCGACAATTGGGAATGGCGTTTACTCGGAACCGAAATCGCAAAGTTGTACACGAAATCGTTAGATGGAAACGAAAAACGAATTTTAGTGAAAAAATTAATCTTCTAACCACAACCATTCACTCATAAATCAAAAATTAAAATAAGCAAAAGGTGACGCCCACCGAAAATGCTGCTGTGATAACATTGACGTCACTTTCCTCCCGTCCTTGACTGCTTTCAGGGGAAGGGAAGGGAGTGGATGGGGGTTCTCGGAAGGTCTGCTCGCACAGATGCTGTCGAAATCGCTCCCATTGGCCGAGTCAGCTGTGTCCCCCCCTTGCGATAAGGCGAAGTAGCTTCGCGGGCTCAGTTGTGATTGGATGAAGTAAGAAGACTTGCACTGTAGAATTTGAGAAACACAGGTCCAGTTTGATTATTAAATAGTAACAAAATAAAGTGAAACTAATTTCTAGAGAATTTTAAGTGTGATATTTCTACTTACTTACCTTCATTGCAGAAGAGCAGTTGACTTTGCAATGCATCTCAAAGTATAGGAAATCAAATGAGTGGGACTCAAGTTTCTGAAATTTGTATTTATGTATATGAATTGAAATGTATAGTGTCTCTGTGAAAGAACATATAGTCCACTCATTAAAATACGTCAGATATACGTCAGAGGTTGCACCACACCCACTTTTCCGAAAGGGTTAAAAACATCAGTTTTTCGTCGCTTATAACTCGGGAAATAATTGTCGGATCAGAAAACGGAAAAATACTGGTCCTTTTATTTTACAAACACTCTCAGATTCGGCAATAAAAAAATATGGTAAACGACCCCATCCTCGAAATTTTAATATCCTGCGTGTCAGAAAACGATCGCGAGTGATATTTCGTCTTTCCGTCACTAGTGGCGCTGTGCACTGCCCCGCCACGCCGCTGGGTTCAAATTCTTCCATGAAACGGAGCGCATTATTGCTCTCTCTCTCTTGTTTCTGAAGTGTATGTGCACGAAACAAGGTGAAACAGTGTTTTATATAGATCGGCATGTCTAGTTAAATGTCTTAGAAGGGGATTTTGTTTGTTAATATATCGCATTCTTACCCAACGCATTGCAGCGGGAAAACGGAATAGTCGTGGTGTAAACACAGGCTCCTGCATGCGATGGAGACATAGGAAATGGGATGGGATCCGATGAAAACGTTGTAAATTGCGGGATGACGTAAATTACGATAGCGTAAATACGAGGTTTTACTGTATTTGTTATGGTCCTCTGACTAATATTATTTGTAATGCGGAAGCTCCTACTAGAACAGGACCAGGAATTGTGTATAACTTCTCCGAAAAAGACTAAATGTATGAACCAACAAATATCAAATTTACAAGGAAGACTTGAAGTGAACGTAGAAACAAAAGAAAACAAGATCTCTCTAATCTAAAATCAAAGACTGCTTTAACTACTGTTGAACCAAACATCTATAGCCATGCGCAGTGAGTTTGAGAAGTGATCCTATACGGGCTGTATTTTAATGAGTGGACTATATGTTCTTTCACAGAGACACTATACATTTCAATTCATACACATAAATACAAATTTCAGAAACTTGAGTCCCACTCATTTGATTTCCTATACTTTGAGATGCATTGCAAAGTCAACTGCTCTTCTGCAATGAAGGTAAGTAAGTAGAAATATCACACTTAAAATTCTCTAGAAATTAGTTTCACTTTATTTTGTTACTATTTAATAATCAAACTGGACCTGTGTTTCTCAAATTCCACAGTGCAAGTCTTCTTACTAATTTATCACAAAAAACTGATAAAAATATTTAAGGCAACTATTGCTTTTTTCTTTTGACGAATTGTAGGTAGGCTTGACGCTGATTATGAGAAAATTGAAATGCACATTTTGTTTTATATTTAACATTTTTATCTCAGAAGGCACACAAAAAGCCACAAGTTTTCTTTTCAGAGGTTGTGGGAAATATCCTTAGCATTATGAGAAAAAACAGTTTTGCCTTGTAAACACACTGCCTTTGGCAGATATTTAATTCTTTATGCAACCACGTTTTGGGTGAGAAATTTTCTTGAATCTTATGAAGCTAAAGTGTTTTGATAATGTATGATACCTTTGAGAATATAACTCAATATTTTCTGGAATCCTCATTTTTCTTTGATAAAACTTCAAATTTTTATAACAATTTATTGGTCAATAAGAGGGATACAAGTTTTTTCCTCTGGAGGTACAAGTGCCCACGGAGTCCTCCAGAATGGAAAAAGTACAGTGTCACCTACACTTTAAATGGCTGTGAAAACAAAACGAGTTGAGATAGAGAAGAAAAACTTTGGATTCTTTCATAGTTACATGAGAAGATAAATCATGCCAAGTTTCATCAAAATCTGAGTGGGTGGCTGTCAAAACTTCATTTTTCTGGATAAAGTTGACATGGGATGTTTAACACATGGACTCTAGGCAGGCCACTTGAGAGCAATATATGTACCAAGGAGAGTAGAGAACTCTACTCTCCTTGATATGTACAATGGGAGCGCTTCCAAAGAAAATGGAGTTTGTCTTTTTGGAATTTAGTTAAAAAAATACACCATTTCTCATCACTTAACAAATACAAGTACAGTTGTTTTTTGAATCTGCCGCTAGGCGAAAGTCTAATTGCCCATGGTAATGTATTCCAGATGCGGGTTGCCTGTACCAATTACTGTAAGAAGTGGTTCAGTGTTGTGGTAGGTGCAGGTTGTCAAGTGTCAGGCGCTTGTGACTCTTCGTTTGATTTCTCCTGAGAACGTAAATTGCATGTATAGATATTCGGGTGTTTTCGTAATTAGTATTTTACGGGTCAAATTTGCAATGAAGTATGTTCTTCTTGTCTCTGCTTTGAGAAGTTTTGCTTTTTCGTAATGCATACTAATGTGTCATGCATGAAGATCAAATCGGATTCAGGAAAAGTAAGGGTACAAGAGAAGCAATATTGACCCTAAGATTGCTCATAGAGAAGAGAATGGAGAAGAACAAGCCGACATTCATTGCATTTGTGGATTTAGAGAAGGCCTTTGACAACGTGGATTGGGATTCGATGCTTGGGATTCTGAAGGGAATTGGAGTGTCCTACAATGACCAAAGAATTATCCACAGCCTGTATAAAAACCAGGTAGCTGTGATTAAATCTGGACCCATCTGTGAAGAGGCAAGAATAAGGAAAAGAGTGATACAAGGCTGTGCACTGTCTCCCGTAATATTCAATGTTTACATCGAGAGAGCCATCAATGAAATCAAAGAGAAATCTTCTGGAGTGACTATCCGCGGAGAAAAAATCAGTATGCTGCGATTCGCTGATGACATAGCACTCATAGCAGAGAGGGATCTGAATAAGATTCTAGTAACCATGGAAAGGACAATGGCCAGATATCAGCTGAAGATAAATAAGAAGAAGACTAAGATATTGGTGTGCAGCAAGAAAGAAGAGGCCAAAACCAACGTTAAACTAGGAAAACAGAAACTGGAAGAGGCGAAAAAGTTCTACTACCTGGGAAGCAGAATAACCAACGATGGACGAAGCAAGAAAGAAATAGTCAGTAGAATAGCTCAGGCAAAGAGGAAATTCTATCAAAGGAAGAAAATACTTACAGCTGGAAATACAAGCTTAGAAGTAAGGAATCAATTCATCAGAAGGTACATCTGGAGCATGTTTCTTTACAGCAGTGAGGCATGGACGATGACAGCAGCGGAGAAGAAAAGGGTAGAAGCATTCGAAATGTGGTGCTACAGAAGAATGTTGAAGATTAAATGGATCGACAGAGTAAGTTACGAGGAAGTCTTAAGAAGAGTGGGGGAAAAGAGAAGACTGATGACAACTCTAAAAAGAAGAAGGAACACCTTATCGACCATTTCTTGAGACACGATGGCCTGATGAAGACTATCGTCGAGGGAAAAGTGAACGGGAAGAATGGAAAAAGCAGGCCTCGTATGAGATACATGGAACAGGTAGTGAAGGATGTAAAAGAGAAGAATTACGTCACAATGAAACGGTTGGCCGATAGAAGAATCGAGTGGAAAGCTACGTCAAACCAATCCTAGGATTGTTGACCAATGGTGATGATACCAATGTGATTATATTTGGGGATGTTGTAGATAAACCTAACGCATGCATTCATGGTTCTCTGCAGCGTATGGTTTAAGCTAAGGTCATTGCATACTGCACAGCAGTAATCAAAATATGGGTGTATTAGTGTATCATTTTCTGACGAATTTCGATGGGCCGGCTGTTTGGTTGTCTTTTCAGTTGGTCCAGAGATTTGAATGTTTTGTTACAAATATCCATCATGTGTTCATTCGAAGAAAGAGTTTCATCAATTTTCACTCCCAAATTTAGTACAGATTTCGAGTAATCTATCTTCCAATGTTGCACTGTTATCTTAGCGACATTGTAACTTCCGTATTCAATAAGTTTGTTGCTCCCAATAATGATTGCTTTAGTTTTAGTTGGATTTATAAAGATTTTATTCTAGCTAGCCCAAGTGAAAATGCTATTGATATCTTCATTCGCCTTGCTGATTGTCTCATACAGTAAGAAAGGGGGGCAAGGGATATAAATTTGCAAATCATCAGCATAAAGTTGGTAGTCACAATGTCTAAGACACTTCGGTAATTCTCTTAGAAAAATTGGTAACAATAGTGGTGAAAGCACTTAACGTTGAGGTAATCCGGTGGAATTTGGTTTCCATGTTGATACTGAACCATCATCATCTTTAACAGCCTGCATGCGACCTGCCAGGCATGACTAGAACCAATTCAAGGGGCTCGCTGAGAACTTTAAATCTATAAGTTTCTGAAGCAAAATTTTGTGGTTGATGGGATCGAAAGCTTTGTTAAAATCCAATAAAATCAGTGTGGGCAATCTTCTGTTTTCTCTATTCAATGTAATGTACTCAGTAATGGACTCCCTGTCGAGGACTAGGACTATTGCTATAGATCGCTTCCTCGAGCAGCCGCAGATGGGAGGTCGCAACCGCCATGTGTCTGATTTGTGCGGCAGTCAACCAGGGACGCGCGCTATTTCAACTCAAGGGAGTGAAGAAGGAACTTAGTGACCTCGGGTGGTCAGGGACAAAGGTTAGTGCCGTCAATGTCAACGAGGCTTTGACCCACTTTTACAAGAGGCTCTGCGCCCAATCACGCGCCGTACGAAAGGAAAGAAAAATTAAGTATGTTTGGCTGAGGGCAGGAAATATTCTGTGTCGTAGAGAGGACAAGGAACAGGTTGTGATGATAACATCTATGGAGAACCTCCGAAAATTCCAATAGCAATTACCATCCTGTGGCCTCCTTCCAACTAGTTTCACTTCTCTTGGTGGAAATAATCAAATTTATTATGTTTTGTTTTTCTCTATGTACATACATTTTCTCGGTAATTGCTCGTATTCCATGAGGATTAACAATTATGTATTGGCATTCAGTTTACCATACTATGTGTACAGAGGGTGGAAGTCTTACTTTGTGAATATCATATGTATTGGTCTTCTTGGAAAATTTTCAATTCTATTATGTTTTACGATTGCCTATGCATATTTGACTGATTATTGCGCATATTTCACACATGGTTGAACATTCTTCGGAATGCAGTGTACAACTTGTGCAGAGAGAGCTAGTTTTACATTGTGAATGTGATATCTCATATGTGAGAGAGCTTCAGGGAAATAAGTCCACAGTGCACACACTTAAAAATGATAAAGGAATCAGAGTCACCAGCAGTGTAGAAAAAGCCAACACTTTAAACACCTTCTTCCAAAGTGTATTCAACTCATCGTCACGAAACGCAGTGGAACCACCGCCGAACACTTTCAGTGAGCAAATGCCCGAAATAAACATTTCATGTCGCGGAATAGAGCAGCCGTTAAAAAGTATTAGTAAAAACAAATCACCAGGTCCCGATCAAATTCCTTCCAGAGTATATAAAACATTAGCTTCTGAAATAGCCCCCTATCTAGAAATAATATTCAATAAAACACTAAAGAACCACACAGTACCCAAGGATTGGAAAGTAGCTAACATTACACCTATATTTAAAAGCGGTGATAGGGAAGAACCTAGTAACTATAGACCCATTTCACTCACATCAATCTCTTGTAAGATATTTGAGCACATAGTAGTCAGTTCGATCATGGGGCATTTGGATAGTCAGGGATTACTCATAAACAGTCAGCATGGGTTCCGGAAAGGTAGATCTTGCGAGACACAATTAGCTTTATTCGTACACGATATTTTAGTCCACGGCGAAAGCAGTACTGAAGTTGATGCGATATTTTTAGATTTTAAAAAGGCTTTCGATAAAGTTCCTCATGACAAATTAATCTTGAAGTTAGAGAGTTTTGGTATAAATAAAGACGATATATGTTGGGTAAAAGAAATCTTAAGTGGGCGAGAGCAGAGGGTTGTCATAGATGGTATCATGTCGGACACAATCGAAGTCACATCGGGAGTTCTCCAGGGTAGCGTAGTAGGTCCGCTTCTATTTCTTTTATACATAAACGATTTGGGTACCGTAGTTAGTAGTAACCTTAGACTTTTTGCTGACGATGCAGTGGTGTACAGGGGTATATCAAATGAAGAGGACACGAAATCACTTAGCAAGGATTTAGATGCAATTCAAGAGTGGTGCGACAAATGGCAGTTAGAACTCAACCTTAAAAAGTGTGTAGCTATCAATTTTTGGAGGAGGAATAATTCGATAGAGCGTAACTATAAAATTAGTAACACGAAGATCGAAAGCGTAGAAACCGTAAGATATTTAGGTGTAACAATCACTAAAGATTTATCGTGGGGTAGACACATCCGGGAAATATGCGGCCGAGCGAAGAGAAAGCTAGGATTTATAAAAAGAGTACTTGGGAAATGTGATGAGAAGACAAAAGAGCGATGCTACTTTTCACTAGTTAGGCCCCACCTTGAGTATGCAGCCAGTGTATGGGATCCTAATGAATTAGGTTTGATGAGAGAACTAGACAGTGTGCAGCGTAGAGCAGCTAGGTTCGTCAAAAGGTGTTACGATAGGTTGAGTAGTGTATCAGAATTAATACTAGAATTAGGGTGGGAATCATTATCAGAGCGTAGGTTAAAGTTCAGATTAAATCTATTAGAGAAATTTCAATCGGATAGCTTTACTGAAGATGTTAAGCACATATTAAAAACACCAGCGTATTATGCTAGATTCGACCAGATAAATAAGATTAGAGAGATAGATTGTCGTACAGATAGATTCAAAATGGCATTTTTCCCCCGTACTATAAGAGAACAGAATAGGCAGCATAGGAAAGGGATAGGTAGGGGAAATATTTTAGAGCATTCTGTAGTGCATGATGCATGCCTTACCCCTTAAATACTGTAGACACTAACAATCAAGTTGCATGAGACAATATAGTTGCTAGTTTGCATGTTAGTAGTGCATGCCTGGTGATCTTCACCCCCTGCCACACACCCTCGCGGTGGCTTGCACGGTATCGTATAGATGTAGATGTTGACAGTTAAGATCATACGGTCTTCCCGTCTCTGTGACAAAACCAAGCATATTGCAACTATCGTTTTAAATTATTTTGTACTTGGCCTACCTTTTGAGAAATATTATTATTTACCGCCGAGATGAATGAGTTGCAAATTTGCCACGTTAACGCGCAGTCGTTGAGAGCCCACTTACTTGAGAATTATTTTCAGGAGCACTCATTCCACGTCATAGCGATCTCCGAGACTTGGGGCCGTATTCACAACCTCCAATGGAGTGAAGCTTCCACTCCTTATGACGTAAATCAACACTACATGGTATTCAGAAGCTCTATGGAGTGGCGGTCTCACTGCGGTTGTAGTAACAGCTGGCCTAAAGTGGTAGGGTACCCATACCCACCCTAAAATCACCACTACATAGAATATCAACATGGCCGACGGCGTATAATGGTCGACGCTTCGTAAATATAAACGCTGTTTTCATGCGATATAAGGTTATTAAGCGTCATTGTTACGTTTTGTAATATCAAGCAACATAGCAAGAGTACACTGATATCAACTTGTGTGCGATCAATGAAACTGTTTGGCAGGAATATCTTGATTACGGATTCTGGGTTATGAGCCAAAATTTGTAGGTCACACATATGAAAAGCAGTTTGGGTTAGGGGTTGCTTTACAGTGTCGACGGCCCTGGTTCGTAACTCTCCTCCTCCAAGTTTTTTTCGTCGCAGTTTCGTTGTACGACTGTCCCTGGTTTTACATATTTTTAATCTGTTTACCCGGGATGCATTTTAACTATTTCACGTACTAATTACGTAATTTGCTAAAATTGCGTAATTATCACGTAAAATAGTTAATTACGTTATGTACTTAAATCACGTAAGTAATTAGCACGTGGCGGAAATACGTCCGCACGCCCTGTCGTTTTTTGTGTACGAAATTATCGGAAGAGCATGAAGTGTGATCGTGATTTTTAATTTCCGTATCTCTGGCCACGCAGTCCCGACGCACGTACATTTGTTCTAATTTACCTGGTGCCGTGATTTTCCAGCGCTGTGCTTTTTTGGCAAAACTAATTGTAAGATAAAAAAGAACTTAAGCTCTGCAATCATATAATTGTAAGTATCTACCGAAATGTTCGGGTGATCGGGCGAAATGTTCTGGTGGGAGAGAGTTTCGAACCAGGGACGTCGCTTGGAAACTGATAAAATACCAACGGTAACAAATAATTTTGAAGAATTAATGTTTTGCACATTTACAGGAGCATGTTAGAATGCATATGATTAAATATCATAGTAATGTGGAGTGTATGTACGTAAGAGTATGGATTGTTAATAAAAAGCAATGTTATTGAATATTATAACTGTGTGAAAAATGTGCCATCCTTATTTTTATTGCATATATTTTGTACTGAGAATAGCTATTTTACGAATAAGAGACTGATATTCTAATAATATTTAAATTATTGATCATGTATATCAGAATAATATTTATACAATCCCATGGAGACCATGGGGTTGATGTTCAAAACTCCCTCTATTTTACACCTTGTTCCGTAAATAACCGTAACCAGGATTACGTAAATGTCGCTGCTAACACTTGAGTCGAGTTGGCAACATAGCGACCATCAACACTCCAGAAGAAGGAGTGGAAGTAGTGGTGCTGAATGCCAATTTGCAGGAGAAGGAGCACTAATCTTCATGGAGTGAAGCTGCGACTAGGCGATGTAGTGGAGACATCTGAATGCGGCCCTTGGACCCACAATTTCCTCAGCGGGCGTATCCCTGCATGGTTACTCGCTGTCCCGGTGCGATAGAATGGAAAAAGTGGGGGATTGGGGGCTATTCAATCGAAGCGATTTCCAAGTGCGTCTGCTCTGGGAGTCGCCGAGACAACGTCGTGCCCTCGAATTCTTGGAAATCATTGTGTCGAGTAAGAAGATCCTCCTGATGGTTGCTTACCGTCCACCTAAATCGGGGTTCCCTGCTGAGTTAGAGGAAGCCTTGTTTGAAATGGTGCCCTTGTATCGAAATAAATTGTCGTTACGGTTGACTTTAATGTCAATTTTGAAACCGATAATCCGGATGGACGGTATTTATATCTACTCCCTTTCAACCTAGTTCCCTTTCAATCAACCTAGCCAAAAGCAGCTCTTGGCTGGACCTATTTGTCACGGATCAGGCAGATAAGTTCGCTAAACACGGCCAATATCCTGTTACTTTTCCATCCTTCCATGACTTGATATATACCTATCTCCTAATCACTATCAGTTGAAAAACAAGAAAAAGTCTGAGGCGGTCTTTTCAAAGGCTCTGGCACTCACGCCAACATACTCAGATGCTCCACGTTTGTCTAGGATAATGCATTCTACCATTCGAGAAATAACATTTTTTACATTGATGAGGACTGCTTAAAAAGAGACCTGGTACATTTAGTCATTGAATGCGGGAAAAATTGGAAAAATATAAAATGGCTGATGAATATGCTAAAGGAATCCATGGAAGCTCGATCAACAGTTGCGAATCCTGCTGAAATGATTTTGGTCAACGCAAGACAATGGGAGGAGGAAGAAATCAACTTTTAAGAAGGAAAACGTTTACTTACAGTAAAACTTCAGCACACTCTCCAGGAAATCGGGGAAACTATATCCATCAAAGTAAGAAAGTAGGAGAAGAAACGTTGCCGACAGACGATTTGCATTATATGATATCGAAGATTTAATTGTTCCACTAAATGTAGAATCCGTTGACACACCCTTCACGGGTCTACGACGGTCAATATTTGGCCATCTCAGGGTCAGGTCAGCAGTCAGGGAAAGTATGGAAATCGGGGAAAAGTCAGGAATAACGTATTGATAACTTAAATGAATTCACTTTGTAAAATTCCACAGACTTTTATTAAAGCCGACCTAGGTTTCGACTTATACAGTCATTATCAAGGTGACAATGGTACATCACGAGCCCCTTATATACAGAATGGAGTGATGGGGAGGGGGGGGGGGGGCCGGGGAGGGAGTCAACGTGCGGGAAGTGTAAGATAATTATTGGTCTAAGGTGGGAGTGGGGGCATTTGAGCGAGCATTGTTAGCAATTGTATTACGGGAGGGAGGGGGGGGGGGGAAGGTTAGGAGAGGAGATAGGGAAGGCAGCATAACATTCAGCACACAAACATTTGCCTTTTTTGGAATACAAAAAGGTCTCAAGGTTTTCCACATAGTCCAACTTGTGGCCCTTACACTTCGAATGAAGGACTTTTGGGATGAAGTCACTTTGGTGGTCTTCTTCCATTAAATGCTTGGCGAAGTGGGAACTTACATTACCATTCATTAAACAGCGCTGATGTCCTTTTACCCGCGTACGGATAGCACGTCCTGTTTGCCCAACATAGACCGCTTTACAGTTGGTACCTTTACAACTGAGTAGTTCTTTTTATCACTTTTATCACAACCACTTTTATCAAGCACATCGTAATTATCTCTAGAATTAAAAAGTAAGCTACTCAAGCAGTTAGGGTTGTAAAATGAAACCTTTAATTTGTGTCTCGGTATATAATTGGCTATTTGATATGACAATTTGCCAATACACGTCCAGATAGTCCAGCCACAAGCTGGACTATCTGGAAAACCTTGAGATTTTTTTGTATTCCAAAAAAGCTAATGTATGTGTGGTGAATGATATGCTCTCTTCCCAATCTCCTCTCCTAACCTTGCCTTCCCCCCCCTCCCCCTCCCTCCCGTAATACAATTCCTAACAATGCTCGCTCAAATGCCCCCACTCCCACTTTAGACCAATAATTATCTTACACTTCCCGCACGTTGACTCCCTCCCTGTCATCCCCTGCCCTCTTCCCCCCCCCCCTCACTCTATTCTGTATATAAGGGGCTCGCGATGAACCATTGTCACCTTGATAATGACTGCATAAGTCGAAACTTAGGTCGGTTTTAAGAAAAGTCTGTGGAATTTTACAAAGTGAATCCATTTACTAAAAACTACATCAAGTTATCAATATGTGGTTCCACGAAGTCAAGCCTAGCAATTTGTTATATGAAAGCGAGGGAATTTGGAAAAGAGTAAAAGTCAGGAAGAACTCAGGGTCTTTGGAATTCGAGCTGCTCAGCCAGAGTCCATCTCACCAACAGAGATTTAACGAAGATGTGAGAAGGAGGAGAGACAAAAGTATTCACAACTTTGGATCGAGACTCCTCGTGGGCTATGGTAGGCATTAAAATTTACTAAAATCAGCTGAGCATGGTTAATCAATCTCCAAAACCTCCGCAGATCATTCTTCCCTCTATAATATTCCATCGTTAAACTTCACGATGTTCGCAGCCAACCACCCTACCCCACATCTGACACCAATATGTCGCAGGGGTGGAGACATAGTGGGGTGTCGAATCAGGAGTGGAGTTATAAATGAGTAAGGCCGAGTCTAGAGAAGATCAATTTTAGAAATAACTCTTATAATTATGACATTACTTACAATGGGGGGGTTTACTCGGAACCGAAATCGCAATTTTGTACACGAAGTTGTTAGATTGAAACGGAAAAAGAATTTTAGTGAAAAAATTAATCTTCTAACCACAACCGTTCACTCATAAATCAAAAATTAAAATAAGCAAAAGGTGACGCCCACCGAAAATGCTGCTGTGATAACATTGACGTCATTTTCCTCCCGTCCTTGACTGCTTTTCGTGTAAGCGAAGGGAGTGGAGGGGGGTTCTCGGAAGGTCTGCTCGCACAGATGCTGTCGTAACTGTCCTATTGGTAGAGTCAGTTGCGTCCCCCTCATTGCGATAAGGCGAAGTAGCTTCGCGGGCTCAGTTGTGATTGAACGAAGTCGTTATACGTCAGAGGTTGCACCACGCCCACTTTTCCGAAAGGGTTAAAAACATCAGTTTAACGCCGCTTATAACTCGGGAAATAATTGACGGATCAAAAAACGGAAAAATACGGGTCTTTTTATTCTACAAACTCTATCAGATTCGGCAATAAAAAAAAACATGGTAACCGACCCCATTCTGGCCTGATTGAACCTTGGCTCAGGTAGAAATTTGTTTTCAAGCCTTTTCCCTGGGGTTTTCTTAAATTTGCGAATCCAGGAGTATTCTCCATCTCACAACCAGCATGGGGAGACTCCCCTTGACCCTTTGGATCTTAAACACCCATTTTGAGGTGGTGGGTTGAGGTGGGTTTGGAGATTAAGCATCTTTGGGGCAGTGGGTAGGGGAGAGATGTGAATGCCCTCTATCTTACAGAGCATTTGGCGCCCTTAATTTGGAAATGGACCTTCCTCGATTTGATAGGGCAACAGGCTCCAAGATATTGCGGTGTTCCGTGTGTGTAAATGGGCCCTCACTGCTCTGATACTGCGGCGACGAATGTGAGTCGCCAGCCAGCATCCCCTCTGCCACATTATATACCCTGTTGAGGCGGCAGACTGCTGCCCTTGCACTGGCTATGAGAGGTGGCGCGGCGTGGTTCGCGGTAGCTCCATCCTCGAGCTGTGTTGCCTCCCCCCGCACACCTGCATGCTGACGACAGCGCTTTGTTGCGCTTCCAGAACCCCGAGCCTCAAGCGGTGTTGCATCGCTGCTGCCGACATCATGAGACTCGCATGGTTCAAGACAGCAGCTCTTTGTAGCCCCTCTACCTCTAATAGTCCAGGGGGAAAAGTTACGTCTTCCGGGTCCTCCATCCCATGTGTTTCCGATTGTCCAAGTGTTCCATCGTTGTTCTTGAGTGCTCCCTCCAGTTCGACTGCTTCTGTTAATCATCCAGCAGTGCCCCGCCAGTCAGGAACAATACCTACCTTTCAAGAGTGACGACGCTGCGATTAAGACTTAAATACACTGGTTTTTGCACGTAGTTAAATTCTCACCAAAGTTTCTGTGTCGGTGGAATCGGTGAATGTTTCAAGAGCGTGTTTCCTGGCTGAAAATGCAAGTGGTATAAAATTAGTTGAACAAGAACTGCGTACCTGGTGGCATACGAGCTTGGGCCTCTGTTTTCTGCTGAGACTGGGAATGACTTGATGAATGCGGATCATTTTACTGCTTGTTTTGGTGAAAGTCTCAATCCTAATTTGAAAAAAGGGCAAATGGACATTGCTGTGAAGTTCTGGGATATCAACCGCAATTTAGTTAGCACTAGGTAGTGGTCGTCAGTATTTCTTGGCCACACAACGGCTGAGGATTTGCAAGTCAGATTCATAGGAGCTTTGGGGAAAAAAGAAGAACCAGAACTTTTTCCAAAGTGTGTTTAAGTTTCGACGGATGTCCCCTCAGTTAATTGAAGGTTTCTCAAAGAACTTGAAAGTGAAGCCTGGCGTGGTGAAGACAATCCATATCTTCTCGAGTGTGCTTAGAAAAATTCTAGGAGTGTTCGACAGAGAAAAAGACCGCTTAGATCACGTTTTGTGCTCAGCCATGGACCAAAAAAGACTACAAGGACACTGCCTTTTTAGTTGCAGATTCCTCTATATAATGTTGCACTTGGACGAGCACAATGGCTGTAGGTACTATCAGGAAAAGGCTGCAGTTTTTAAAATGCCTCAGGCCGATGTCATCTTTCCAGATGGTATCTGGACGCGAAACAGCTGGTGAGTGTTCAATTTAGAGCCCCACTGCACATACTCACGTTATTTAATATTTTGATCACCTCTTCCATATCCAAGACGTCAAGAATTTCTCAGTCGCCAATCAGAGCTGTAATGCCGACTACGTAATTTAGGATAAGGGTTTAGACAATGCCATACTTCCGAAAAGTTATGCTTTTTTTAACATAAGAATGTGGTTTTCCCTTCAGTCTTGGTAACAAAGGTATAATATCCGTTTCAATGCATCTGAGGATAGAAATCCGTGCCATCCAGACCGAATTGTTACGACGTCAGGATGGCTGAATACTATCTACAATGCAATATTTTGAAATAACCTGGCAAGCTCTGTAATTTAATATAGAAATGTACAGAAACAGCTACAGTAAAACGTACAAAATTCATCGGTTGGTAGAATATTTTCGCATGCATAAGGAAATGTATAATTTTTGCAGCACATAAAATAAATAAATATCAACTGAACTACAAACAATAAACAACTTTCTCGTATAGCATGTCGAGTTCACTCTGAACTTTATCGATTGATCACAACACTAAAATTACATCGCCTACATTTTCTTTCGTTACTTACCTTCGAGGCGGAGATTTTCTGGGGGGTGTCTTCGAATAAAGATACCAAGGGTAATTGGGGAAAAAAATTGCACTGGCTTAGTTGCTATAATATATGTACTACTCAACCAAGCTTAAGTTGCGTTACGCAACTTGTTTCCAAACAATTAAGGACTCAAGTAGAAACTCACTGTTGGCCTTAGAAGTGCGGAAAACCAAGAATGGGGAATAATTAAGAAAATTAAATAATGGCTTAATACGAGTTTAATCGACCCTGCCTACTATGTTCTCCTCTCTATTCCGTGACTCCTTGCCGCGTAGAATGTAGCACACGTGAAAATGTTTTTCACAAACAAAATGCTTCGGCGAAAGGACAAAATCTTAAAATCTCTCTTCATTTTTAGTCATAATACTTCATTTTTAGGCATGTCAAACATCGAAACTTATTCGACTCACGTATCGTATTCACTCTTGCACCCAGGAGAAATGCAATTGTTCGGTATTTTCATGGATTATTCACAACATGTAATTGTAAGTTACAATGATTTATTGCACCCGACGACAGTAGGAAAAAAATCCACAAGCAACTTGCTCAATTATCACAAAAACTAATGTTACCTGAACTGGCACAATGTAAATTTAAGCCTAAAGATGTAAGCGCACGTAGCGGAAAAGCGACGAACCAGAGCCTCACTAAGAGACCGCTCGCTCCAGAGGGAGTTAGCGCCAAGTGCGTTCAACCTGTGTTCTAAGATCGTGGTAGTAATGATACTTTTGCAGCAATATTCAAGCACCTCACAAATTGTAAATGTAGGTACCTACATATATGTGTTAGGTAGTCAGTTAGTATATACGTATAAATAGTCGGTATTTCGTGAAACATCAATATGGCGTGCTTCCGCGAGGAGGAGGGTGAATCTTGGCAAGACACGCGCTGAGCGAAAAGGAAGTCTGTGGCCTTGACCTCTCGCATCTTTGGGAGGCGTCTCCAACTGCCATTATAGTATTTATTGTGTTAACCTCCACACCCAATCTTACATCGCACCTTGTGAGCTACCACAAGGCGTGGTATGAAACATTTGCATGTGATCGGCAGAAGTAATTCTTTCTCTTATTTCAGTGAAAAATAAGGCCGATATGTGCATGGAAGTTGGCTTTCATGGCAGTGGCGATAATATTCCTATATGTACTGCCTACTGTGATGATTTGTGCGAAATGTCCTCAGTTCTCTGGGCAGCAAAAAAATAATTAGAACAGCGAGGCAGCCCTCGCTTTTATGTACCGGTAGTGCCAACCTACTGCAGCAAAAATACATTCCCTATTTTCGCAGGGAAAAAAACAGCCCCGGAAACATTGGGAGACATGAACGTCTTTTTACATTATTTTTATACAAGTTGCAGCAGGTTGGATTTACGTGATGGGCACATGTAAAAGAATTTGAAAGATGATGAAGTGCACTTGGTATTAATATACTTTTTTATTTAAATATTAAACGTTTTTTGTCGCTATAACACTAGAATGCCGAATAGCGGTCGATTGACCGTTTCGGTATTTTGTTCTGCGCTAACTGGAGAACTAATTTTTGTTCGAGTTTGATATTACTGACTTTTAATATTTTACGGTCTGAAACCACCCAGTAAAAAATTACGGAAAAAAACTGAATATGGCTAACAGGCGAGTCTACCTAAAATGTCGGCGAGCGGTCAATTGACTGTTATTGCGTATTCTGCCTTTTTCTAAAAGTTAGTGATATTAAGGATTTTTCGGCCTCTGTCGACAGTTTAATTGTATGTAACTAGTTTGCCTAATTCTCACTCATTCATTTACATTCATTTTTTAATTCGGTTACTGACGCACAATTTTGCAATGAATATGTTGAAAGGATCATAGGGACCCACCGGCGACGCTAAGTACCACTTTGAGGAAGATTTTTACACTAAAGCCTTGAAGCGTTTTTGTGACTAAACCAATGCTAAGCCATAGAGAACTATATACTTAAAGTGGAGGCTAGTAAAGTGCTGCCCGATGAGTCGTGGTCGCTGGAAGAACTAGACGCGTTCCCCTCCATCTTGTACGCACGTGGGGTTTCTCACGCAATCTGTGGCACAATCCAAATCATTTTTTCCTGGTGGCAATGAGTAGAGATCGGTTCTAAGAAATCTTGAGATTTTTACGTTTCCATGACAAAGGAAAACGTGCTCACCGCAAACAAACCTATAAATTTTTCTAGGTTTCAGAAGTTTCAGGAATAATGTTGTTGACAATGGGGTCTTTTACCTTTTTTTTGGCGGATCAGGGGGCCTATTCTGTAAAGTTGAGAGAATTTCGGCTCATATGGAGAGTCGTGGGTCATCGGGACGAACGATTCGCGAACATCATTCACCGCCGTAATGACGTATAACAGTTGACTGATGTCTACCCAGCGCGCCATTATTACAATGGAGGTAACAAGCTGAGGTAATTAACAATAATTAATCAACATGACATGCTATTGATGTTGGTAATCAATATTTTTCGCTTTAAAATGTAACAATATATGCTGGTATGGAATAAAGGCGGACTTATTAAGAAAGTGAAACTTTTGAAAATTGAAACTGATTACACCTTTGGAATAACATCACGTACTTTTTTGGTTTTATCAACTGATCGTGTCGACAGCTTCTGTAATGATATTGTTTTCTCGAGTGAATCATTACATCTTCATGCATATATTCCTTCGTCCGCCTGTTTCTATTTAGAGAGTATGTACATTGTTTTGGAATGAATGATATCACAGTAGCAGATAACAAAAATGCGACAACCGGTCAATATCCTGCGATAATGTACGCGTCCGAAGAACAAAGGACGTCTACAACTACATATACCCTGCAAGCCACCATAAAGGTGTGTGGCAGGGGGAGATTGCCACACAGGGGGGACGTCCATTCAATGTTAGAATTTGTCGGTAGAACACAACCACACAAAAAAGGTACTCCTGCAAAGCAATGCAGCGTAATGAGATTTGCTCAAAGAGATTTCCAACATGATAATATCTCCTCTTTATAATATTGATTGCCCCTGCAGTAGCATTATAAACTTACGTAGAAGTTTTACACGAACAAAAAACCTATATGTCTAGTCGACCTGACAATTTATTAATCAACATTGAACAAAAACATTGCATGGGAACATTTGAAAACAAAACAAATAGTTTTATAAACTTCCAACTGTACAAGCGGCAAGGAAACGGATACATGAAATATTTGATCATTAGCTATAATTAGATACATTCTCACCTTGTATCCCGCGCGATAAATATCAACAAGTCGTCTCCTACAATCAAAGCTTCTAAGAGTGCCCACCGCGATAGCAGCGCCTGCTCGCCAGAAAATATTTGGCGACGGATCATGAACGAAATGATCCGACTCCGTCGCCTTGAGCCGGGGCGACCGTGGCGCCATCAAGGGAGCACGGTTTGTACTACAAACTATGACGTTTTTTCCATATATGGGTATAGTTGTGACGTCCGAATCTCGAATTCGACTTTACAGAATTGGACACCTGATAGAATTTGTAAAATAAAAAGTTATATGCGGCGAAAAACATGTTTTCAACCCTTTCGGAAAAGTGGGCGTGGTGCAACCTTGACGCCATCGACTTCGTCCAATCACAACTGAGCCCGCGAAGCTACTTCGCCTCATCGCAAAGGGGGCGGGGGGCACACAGCTGACTCTGACAATAGAAGCGATTGCGACAAAATCTGTGCGAGTAGACCTTACGAGAACCCCCCTCCACTCCCTTCCCTTCCCCTAAAAGTAGTTAAGGGTGGGAGGAAAATGACGTCAATGTTATCACAGCAGCTCCTTCGGTGGGCGTCACCTTTTGCTTACTTTAATTTTTGGTCTATTAGTGAATGGTTGAGGTTAGAAGATTAATTTTTTCACTGAAATTCGTTTTTCGTGTCCATCTAATGCCAAAAACGTGTGTGTGGTCAATATATCGAGGTGTGAAATGTGGGCTTGCAAGAAATGTGAGGAAACCTAAGAGTAAAAATTTGACCAAAATCCAGAATTTTCACCATTTTCGTAAAACATATTACTTTACTATTTGTGTAATTTTAGCGCTTCAGTTTCTTCATGCCGTCAAATTTACACCATAACTATGCCTTTTAGGTCTGTTTTTTTGTTAAAAAAATATGTTAGCAAACCGTCAAAAGAAAGTTATCTCAGGTAAGGAGATGCTTCTTTTCTGCAAACGATTCTTTTTGTTTTCTCTCTGAAAAAACGTTTAGTACGAGAGTTCATTTTCATTATTTTATCGTGAATAAGAACAGCATATGATGATTAGTATGCGTTGATAACTTAACGCCGACCGTACAAGGCGATTTTTGCACTAAACCGCAAATTTGACTTGTTCTCCAGAGCAATCAATTTTTCACCTTGAAGTGTTTTGTCATCATATTATTCTTTCTCTGTACAATATGTTATTTTTCTTGTGAAGCACAGTGTTTTGAATTGTTTAATGTCATTGTGTTCAGTAAACTGGTTTCATATACCTTTACTGCAATAAATCTCTCTTAAGATTGACACGAAGGTGTTACTTATTACTTTCGTCCGTTACTGCCTTGAAAAACGGAAACTTCGTCACAAGTAAGACCATTACTATCACTTTGGAAAACCATCAAGGGTCACAAACTGAAGAGTAGAAATCGCTCCGTATGATGTTCAGAAATATTCGCAAGCGACCTTTTGAATGCATAGAGCCTGAAAAACCGCCATTTGACCTTTTCAATATGCAGCCAACTCTCAACCCTCTTATAGTGATAAATGTAGCTTCCTAAGTCCATTTTTTCACAAGTGTAACCTAAGATGACGCGAAGAAAGAATTAGAAAATTGGCCGCTTTTTCTCACCGAAACAGCTATTCGTACCTAGTGTATGAATATATGGAGAAATATGGAATGTGAGTATTCTTCACTGTGAATAGATCAATTGAATTTGAGAAATTTGGAAAAAATCTTTTCTCGGAGCTAAATAAGACCACGTGGGACAGGGTTTAGAAATTATCGAAGGAGTGAATTTGAAAAATCTTATTGCTGTTCTTTCGGGTGCAAACGGCATTGTTATGTGTTTTCTAGGGGTTCGTGGTGGGTGTAGAAAACAGTGCTCAATGCCCACAGGCAATGGGCCTCAACATACACGTGCATTCCAACAATACTGCACTTTAACCTTAATTTAACCTGGTATGAGGTTTTAAAGTGATAAAACCATTGATTTAGATAGCATTGATGTTGTTATATCAGGTGCAAAAAGGGGCGAAATTTTCCCTGCGAGAGTAGGGAACCGGCAGGTTGGCTCTGTCCACTGACCGAGTTTCGTTGAAATTCGTGATGGAGAAATTATTTGATTCAGAATGGGAAAATGACCTAAATACGAATGGTGAGGCGAATGCAGCAGTGGCTAGGGAGGCTCTTTGTCATGAGAACCCTTGTTGGAAAAATTCCCGAGCGCAATAATAACAAGAACAAGGGGTTGGTTCCCCCGCTGCAACGCGATCCCCGGCTCCTCCCGAGGGCGCTGTTGTGATGGGCTGGCTGGTCTCCATGGCGACGCCCCATTGCCCCACGCCTCTGCCCCCCCCGGGGGTGACGCAGGGGGGCCCTCGGAGTATCGAAGCCGGAGGCGGAGAGAGGAAGGTGCTTCTGTGATTGAAACGGGGACTCCTTCTCGACTTGCCACGCACCCTCGTCTTACTTACAGCAGGATGTTATTGCTATGGTCACTTTCCCTGCGTTAGCTCGTACCTCGGTTCAACTTCAGTAAAACTGCCGGATGGCGTAGTGGTCTGCGCAGCGGCTCGGAAAGCCAAAGTTCCGTGGTTCGATTCCCGGCCCAGGTGAATTTTTTTTGGCTGTCGGTGTGAATTTCACCGCCGTTTACGGGAGAGTTAAGAAACGTACCACATTAGTAGGTAGTATTCACATAAATGGCGAATGAAAGAAGTGTCGTATTTGTCCGCCGCCGTTTCATATGGCGTAATGGTAGGTATACGCAATGCGTTTCGGCGTCATTTGCCATTGTTTCAGAGCACACCTGGGAATGGGAGTCCCGGAACGCCTTGTGCATGTTATCACACCGAATGAAACGAACACCACAGCTTATTTCGTTCTCTGTTGTAAAATGTGTGCCACGAAATCTCGCCTAAAACTGTTAATTTACATTCTCCTATTATATGTTAGTATTCACATTGATATTTGAATTAAACTGGATATTATGGTCTATGGAAAGAATTCCTCGCCGGCGTCCTTATGTCTTGTATCAAGCGTCCTTTCGGGCTCTCATCCACCTCCCATATACCTCCTACCCTCCTCCCATTTACCTCCTACCCACCACCCATATACCTCTTACCCTCCTCCCATATACCTCCTACTCTCCTCCCATATACCTCCTACCCTCCTCCCATATACCTCCTACCCTCCTCCCATATACCTCCTACCCTCCTCCCATTTACCTCCTACCCTCCTCCCATTTACCTCCTACCCACCTCCCATATACCTCTTACCCTCCTCCCATATACCTCCTACTCTCCTCCCATATACCTCCTACCCTCCCCCCATATACCTCCTACCCTCCTCCCATATACATCCTACCCTCCTCCCATTTACCTCCTACCCACCTCCCATATACCTCCTACCCTCCTTCCATATACATCCTACCCTCCTCCCATATACCTCCTACCCTCCTTCCATATACATCCTACCCTCCTCCCATATACCTCCTACAATCCTCCCATATACCTCCTACCCAATTCCCATATACATCCTACCCTCCTCCCATATACCTCCTACCCTCCTCCCATATACATCCTACCCTCCTCCCATATACCTCCTACCCTCCTCCCATATACCTCCTACTCTCCTCCCATATACCTCCTACCCTCCTCCCATATACCTCCTACCCTCCTCCCATATACCTCCTACCCTCCTCCCATATACCTCCTACCCTCCTCCCATTTACCTCCTACCCTCCTCCCATTTACCTCCTACCCACCTCCCATATACCTCTTACCCTCCTCCCATATACCTCCTACTCTCCTCCCATATACCTCCTACCCTCCTCCCATATACCTCCTACCCTCCTCCCATATACCTCCTACCCAATTCTCATATACATCCTACCCTCCTCCGATATACCTCCTACCCTCCTTCCATATACCTCCTACCCTCCTTCCATATACATCCTACCCTCCTCCCATATACCTCCTACCCTCCTCCCATATACCTCCTACAATCCTCCCATATACCTCCTACCCAATTCCCATATACATCCTACCCTCCTCCCATATACCTCCTACCCTCCTCCCATATACATCCTACCCTCCTCCCATATACCTCCTACCCTCCTCCCATATACCTCCTACCCTCCTCCCATATACCTCCTACCCTCCTCCCATATACATCCTACCCTCCTCCCATTTACCTCCTACCCTCCTCCCATTTACCTCCTACCCACCTCCCATATACCTCTTACCCTCCTCCAATATACCTCCTACTCTCCTTCCATATACATCCTACCCTCCTCCCATATACCTCCTACCCTCCTCCCATATACCTCCTACAATCCTCCCATATACCTCCTACCCAATTCCCATATACATCCTACCCTCCTCCCATATACCTCCTACCCTCCTCCCATATACCTCCTACAATCCTCCCATATACCTCCTACCCAATTCCCATATACATCCTACCCTCCTCCCATATACCTCCTACCCTCCTCCCATATACATCCTACCCTCCTCCCATATACCTCCTACTCTCCTCCCATATACCTCCTACCCTCCTCCCATATACCTCCTACCCTCCTCCCATATACCTCCTACCCTCCTCCCATATACCTCCTACCCTCCTCCCATTTACCTCCTACCCTCCTTCCATTTACCTCCTACCCACCTCCCATATACCTCTTACCCTCCTCCCATATACCTCCTACTCTCCTCCCATATACCTCCTACCCTCCTCCCATATACCTCCTACCCTCCTCCCATATACCTCCTACCCAATTCTCATATACATCCTACCCTCCTCCGATATACCTCCTAGCATCCTCCCATATACCTCCTACCCTCCCCCCATATACCTCCTACCGTCCTCCCCTTTACCTCCTACCCTCCTCCCATTTACCTCCTACCCACCTCCCATATACCTCCTACCCTCCTTCCATATACCTCCTACCCTCCTTCCATATACATCCTACCCTCCTCCCATATACCTCCTACCCTCCTCCCATATACCTCCTACAATCCTCCCATATACCTCCTACCCAATTCCCATATACATCCTACCCTCCTCCCATATACCTCCTACCCTCCTCCCATATACATCCTACCCTCCTCCCATATACCTCCTACCCTCCTCCCATATACCTCCTACCCTCCTCCCATATACCTCCTACCCTCCTCCCATATACCTCCTACTCTCCTCCCATATACCTCCTACCCTCCTCCCATATACCTCCTACCCTCCTCCCATATACCTCCTACCCTCCTCCCATATACCTCCTACCCTCCTCCCATTTACCTCCTACCCACCTCCCATATACCTCTTACCCTCCTCCCATATACCTCCTACTCTCCTCCCATATACCTACTACCCTCCTCCCATATACCTCCTACCCTCCTTCCATATACATCCTACCCTCCTCCCATATACCTCCTACCCTCCTCCCATATACCTCCTACAATCCTCCCATATACCTCCTACCCAATTCCCATATACATCCTACCCTCCTCCGATATACCTCCTACCATCCTCCCATATACCTCCTACCCTCCCCCCATATACCTCCTACCGTCCTCCCCTTTACCTCCTACCCTCCTCCCATTTACCTCCTACCCACCTCCCATATACCTCCTACCCTCCTCCCATATACCTCCTACCCTCCTTTCATATACATCCTACCCTCCTCCCATATACCTCCTACCCTCCTCCCATATACCTCCTACAATCCTCCCATATACCTCCTACCCAATTCCCATATACATCCTACCCTCCTCCCATATACCTCCTACCCTCCTCCCATATACCTCCTACCCTCCTCCCATATACCTCCTACTCTCCTCCCATATACCTCCTACCCTCCTTCCATATACCTCCTACCCTCCTCCCATATACCTCCTACCCAATTCCCATATACATCCTACCCTCCTCCCATATACCTCCTACCCTCCTCCCATATACCTCCTACCCAATTCCCATATACATCCTACCCTCCTCCCATTTACCTCCTACCCACCTCCCATATACCTCTTACCCTCCTCCAATATACCTCCTACTCTCCTCCCATATACCTCCTACCCTCCTCCCATATACCTCCTACCCTCCTCCCATATACCTCCTACCCAATTCTCATATACATCCTACCCTCCTCCGATATACCTCCTACCATCCTCCCATATACCTCCTACCCTCCCCCCATATACCTCCTACCGTCCTCCCCTTTACCTCCTACCCTCCTCCCATTTACCTCCTACCCTACTCCCATATACCTCCTACCCTCACTCCATATACATCCTACCCTCCTCCCATATACCTCCTACCCTCCTCCCATATACCTCCTACCATCCTCCCATATACCTCCTACCCAATTCCCATATACATCCTACCCTCCTCCCATATACCTCCTACCCTCCTCCCATATACCTCCTACCCTCCTCCCATATACCACCTACTCTCCTCCCATATACCTCCTACCCTCCTCCCATATACCTCCTACCCTCCTCCCATATACCTCCTACCCAATTCCCATATACATCCTACCCTCCTCCCATATACCTCCTACCCTCCTCCCATATACCTCCTACCCAATTCCCATATACATCCTACCCTCCTCCCATACACCTCCTACCCTCCTCCCATATACCTCCTACCCTCCTCCCATATACCTCCTACCCTCCTCCCATATACCTCCTACCCTCCTCCCATATACCTCCTACCCTCCTCCCATATACCTCCTACCCAATTCCCATATACCTCCTACCCTCCTCCCATATACCTCCTACCCTCCTTCCATATACCTCCTACCCTCCTCTTATATACCTCCTACCCTCCTCCCATATACCTCATACCCAAATCCCATATACATCCTACCCTCCTCCCATATACCTCCTACCCTCCTCCCATATACCTCCTACCCTCCTCCCATATACCTCCTACCCTCCTCCCATATACCTCCTACCCTCCTCCCATATACCTCCTACCCTCCTTCCATATACATCCTACCCTCCACCCATATACCTCCTACCCAAATCCCATATGCATCCTACCCTCCACCCATATGCCTCCTACCCTACTCCCATATACATCCTACCCTCCTCCCATATACCTCCTACCCTCCTTCCATATACATCCTACCCTCCACCCATATACCTCCTACCCTCCTCCCATATACATCCTACCCTCCTCCCATATACCTCCTACCCTCCTTACATATACCACTTACCCTCCTCCCATATACCTCCTACCCTCCTCCCATATACCTCCTACCCTCCTCCCATATACCTCCTACCCTCCTTCCATATACCTCCTACCCTCCTCCCATATACCTCTTACCCTCCTCCCATATACCTCCTACCCTCCTCCCATATACCTCCTACCCTCCTCCCATATACCTCCTACCCTCCTCCCATATACCTCCTACCCTCCTTCCATATACATCCTACCCTCCACCCATATACCTCCTACCCTACTCCCATATACATCCTACCCTCCTCCCATATACTTCCTACCCTCCTCCCATATACCTCTTACCCTCCTCCCATATACCTCCTACCCTCCTCCCATATACCTCCTACCCTCCTCCCATATACCTCCTACCCTCCTCCCATATACCTCCTACCCTCCTTCCATATACCTCCTACCCAAATCCCATATGCATCCTACCCTCCACCCATATGCCTCCTACCCTACTCCCATATACATCCTACCGTCCTCCCATATACCTCCTACCCTCCTCCCATATACCTCTTACCCTCCTCCCATATACCTCCTACCCTCCTCCCATATACCTCCTACCCTCCTCCCATATACCTCCTACCCTCCTCCCATATACCTCCTACCCTCCTCCCATATACATCCTACCCTCCTCCCATATACCTCCTACCCTCCTTCCATATACCACTTACCCTCCTCCCATATACCTCCTACCCTCCTCCCATATACCCCCTACCCTCCTCCCATATACCTCCTACCCTCCTTCCATATACCTCCTACCCTCCTCCCATATACCTCTTACCCTCCTCCCATATACCTCCTACCCTCCTCCCATATACCTCCTACCCTCCTCCCATATACCTCCTACCCTCCTCCCATATACCTCCTACCCAATTCCCATATACCTCCTACCCTCCTCCCATATACCTCCTACCCTCCTTCCATATACATCCTACCCTCCACCCATATACCTCCTACCCTCCTCCCATATACCTCCTACCCTCCTCCCATATACCTCCTACCCTTCTCCCATATACCTCCTACCCTCCTCCCATATACCTCCTACCCTCCTCCCATATACCTCCTACCCTCCTTCCATATACCTCCTACCCAATTCCCATATACATCCTACCCTCCTCCCATATACCTCCTACCCTCCTCCCATATACCTCCTACCCTCCTTCCATATATCTCCTACCCAATTCCCATATACATCCTACCCTCCTCCCATATACCTCCTACCCTCCTCCCATATACCTCCTACCCTCCTCCCATATACCTCCTACCCTCCTCCCATATACCTCTTACCCTCCTCCCATATACCTCCTACCCTCCTCTTATATACCTCCTACCCTCCTCCCATATACCTCCTACCCTCCTCCCATATACCTCCTACCCAATTCCCATATACCTCCTACCCTCCTCCCATATACCTCCTACCCTCCTCCCATATACCTCCTACCCTCCTCCCATATACCTCCTACCCTCCTCCCATATACATCCTACCCTCCTCCCATATACCTCCTACCCTCCTTCCATATACCACTTACCCTCCTCCCATATACCTCCTACCCTCCTCCCATATACCTCCTACCCTCCTCCCATATACCTCCTACCCTCCTTCCATATACCTCCTACCCTCCTCCCATATACCTCTTACCCTCCTCCCATATACCTCCTACCCTCCTCCCATATACCTCCTACCCTCCTCCCATATACCTCCTACCCTCCTCCCATATACCTCCTACCCAATTCCCATATACCTCCTACCCTCCTCCCATATACCTCCTACCCTCCTTCCATATACATCCTACCCTCCACCCATATACCTCCTACCCTCCTCCCATATACCTCCTACCCTCCTCCCATATACCTCCTACCCTTCTCCCATATACCTCCTACCCTCCTCCCATATACCTCCTACCCTCCTTCCATATACCTCCTACCCAATTCCCATATACATCCTACCCTCCTCCCATATACCTCCTACCCTCCTCCCATATACCTCCTACCCTCCTTCCATATATCTCCTACCCAATTCCCATATACATCCTACCCTCCTCCCATATACCTCCTACCCTCCTCCCATATACCTCCTACCCTCCTCCCATATACCTCCTACCCTCCTCCCATATACCTCTTACCCTCCTCCCATATACCTCCTACCCTCCTCCCATATACCTCCTACCCTCCTCCCATATACCTCCTACCCTCCTCCCATATACCTCCTACCCAATTCCCATATACCTCCTACCCTCCTCCCATATACCTCCTACCCTCCTTCCATATACATCCTACCCTCCACCCATATACCTCCTACCCTCCTCCCATATACCTCCTACCCTCCTCCCATATACCTCCTACCCTCCTCCCATATACCTCCTACCCTCCTCCCATATACCTCCTACCCTCCTTCCATATACCTCCTACCCAATTCCCATATACATCCTACCCTCCTCCCATATACCTCCTACCCTCCTCCCATATATCTCCTACCCAATTCCCATATACCTCCTACCCTCCTTCCATATACCTCCTACCCAAATCCCATATACCTCCTACCCTCCTCCCATATACCTCCTACCCTCCTCCCATACCCTCTTTAAGGCTGCAGCAGCGCTGAGCAAACAGGACACAGATCCATCGCTGGGATGCTCGGTACTCTGCTCGCGATTCTTTCTGAATTTTTAACGCAGTCATTTATGAATTGCGCATTGATGTGATTTCAGTAAACTGTAGCGGACACACAGCCTTTCACCATAAAAAACTATCGAAATCGAAGGGGTTCAAATTGGGTTCAAATTTGTTCAAATTGTTTCAAAGTGTCAAATTGTTTTGTTCAAATTGGGTTTAAAATTTACACATTTTGAAAAATTTCAAAAACTTTTTATTGATTTTCATCTGCCCCTAAAATAGCATCGCCTACTTTCAACAAATAAAACAATGTTTTTTTGGAGATTTCTAGCTCAATTACATCAAGAGACATAAGGCTAAGGGCTTAATAGTAAAAATCAAAAAATAACACACAGCTATAAATCTCTCTTGATAAACTCGATATTTGAGAAAACGGTTTTGCACACGTACTAATACACGAACAGGAAGCATATGTACCAATTTTTGTGAACACTGGATATGGTCGAGGCATGGTCTCGTTTTCCCGTTTTTGACGTGAAATGACCCAAATGATAGTTTAAACTTGTATTTTTAGGACGAAAATGTTTAATAGTACAAGTCGAATAAAAGGATAGCCTTCTTTTACGTAAAATTTTATCTGGAAAAGTGGTGATTCTTTATTTGGTTAGTACATCTGTATTACTTCCATAACGTGAAGCCTATGTCGTGAACTCCGGTGACCTAATTCACCGTGAACTTCAATCCGCGAGATTTGAACTAGTAGCAAGTGATGCAGATTCATTTGTGCAATTCTGCTGACTTCATTCACCTTCATATTAATGAATGAATGCTTTCCTTGCTGTGAATACGTGAGTGCAAATATGAGAACTATGAAAAATTCGAATTGATTTTTCCTTTTCTTCTGGAGGCTTCGAGTCTGTTACAACCTCCTTCTGTCAATTGACTCGCTCTCGCTAAAATCTCCCCAACGGAAAATGCCTGGCAATAATTGATTGCTAGTATCCAGTGCTCACTTACCAGTTTCCGATAATTAGATACTCGTTTTCAGTAATTAATCACTATTAGGTTCGTAGTTGCATCGGTCACATAACTAGATTGAATCATTGCATGGTAACTGTTTTCCCCAGTTGATTATAGTGATTGATTACTTTTCTAATCCTGCCCGTAGACAGTTGTAGAAATGGGTGACTATATTGAGCATTCCATATTCTTGGAGCTAAAAGATATTTAATTATGTTTTATCATTTCTCGAAATAATCAGTGTTCTTGGTGAGTTCAAAAATATGTATTTTAAACCTCAAGAAAATCTCTACAAGTGCTTATTAAATGCTTTCATGATATAGTGAAAAGACACTTGGGAGATATTTGTAGACATTTAGTGAATTGTTTCTGTGCAGTTACTGTGCTCCAGTAGTGCAAGACGGAGGCCAGTCATTAATCTCTGTATTCAGTCATTAATTGTTGCATTGTTGTGAGTATTTGATGGAACTCAATAAAAAATTAATGGTGCACAATAACTATCCACTGTTTTTCACTAATCAATCATCGCTAGTCGTAATTAATTGCTGGGATGCTTAGTAATTCATCGCAAGGTTTCCTCAGGCATTAATTGCTAGATGTTTTCTGTTAGGGACTTGCTATTCTAACCTCTTCGAATGGTCGTATCTACTTCTAGTATCTGTGTACCTCTCGCGGTGAAGTTGGCGCCTTGACAACCGAGAGGTCTTTTCCGATCCGAACGTCTGACCGGTGTGGTTCGGCCCTCTACCGAATTTTAATTAAACCCGTTGACACTCTTAAACCAACAGTGTTGTTTGCCCAAGAGAGAGCCCGATTGAAAAGACGAGCGAACGTTGGAACCGCGGCCGATCAGACGGATTGGATGGCTCCTCCATGTGCCGCGCGGTTCCCTTGCCTGCGGCCGGCTTCAATGTGAACGATGGACCTGGAGGAGAGAGGTGCCAGGGGGCCTCCAATTTTCACAATGTTAGAGGGAGACTACTGAAAGCTTCTAAAATATTCTTAATATTTGCTCGTTTGATTTGACAAAAGTACAGTCTCTCATTTCCGTCCGTCTATAATGATATGCGTACGAATTTTCGCCGAATGTTGGTTCTTGTGTCCACCCATTTGTCCGTCCGTTTGTGAGTCAATCTCCATCTCGAAATGATTTGTCTCGATGAGATCACGTGAACTACACAATGCTTGTGGCACCTGAAAGGTCCGGGAAACTGTTGCCAATTCTCCGTGAAGGGAAGGGTTCGATTCCTAGCGTTAAATGTCAGTACATATACATTTGTGGAAAATAGGTTTTTCAGTTAATGCCAGGCTTTTTTATTCAATTAAAAAAATTCTTAAAAGTTTATCGATTCCTTGTATTTTTCCTTATTTTACGGAAGAAGCTTTTAATGTTTAGTATCGTTTCAATCGTTTTACGTTTTTCAGTCCAGCTTCTTTATTTTTTTATTTTAAAATAAGAAAACAACATACAGCAATGATGCCATTTTATAGTGGCCAATAAGAGTGCATAAATCTTATAACGTGTACAAGAATAAAATAAAAGTAACAAGATTAAAAAAGTAGGGAAAGGCTATTCTGGTGACAGATGCGAAATAGAAAGGCTGATGAACGACTTAATTGGGAGTGCAAAGGGATAAATGTGTTGTGGGATCAATAGAGAGGAGAGGTGGAATTGAGAATATTATAAATTAGTTTTCAGTCTGCTGTGAGTCTAAGGGTGCTAAGATTAGGGATGGAGAGGGAGGAGAGAATAGTATTGGTGGACATGTTACGAAAATGCGGTTATCTATTTTTAACTATTTTAGCAAAGAAATTACAGACACAGTCCAGAGAAGAGAGAAATTTATTTTGAGGAGAGATAGGCCAGATAAGGCAGGAATAGGTAAGAATTGGAAGAACGATAGAAGAAAAGAAGGTTCGAAGGGCTTGTGGGTCAGTGAAACGATAGAGCAGGCATAAGAGGGACATTGCTTCGGACTTGATTGTTTGTGTGGTGGGAAAAAATTAAATTTAATGTCTGTAAGAATACCTAAGTCTTTGGATGCAGAAATACGTTTTAGGGAGCAATTAAGAACAGTATAATTAAATTGATGTGTGAACTTTTTTAGGGAAATGGTCATCACGCTACATTTGTCTGGGTTAAATTTAAGCTTCCATCCGTAGCACCTATTTGATTCAAAAAATACTGGAAGAATCTGGAAGAGGTGAAAAGAGTTCTGTTACCTTGGAAGCCGAGTAACCAACGATGGACGAAGCAAGAAAGAAATAGTGAGTAGAATAGCCCAGGCAAAGAGGGAATTCTATCAAAAGAAGGATCTACTTACAGCTGGAAATGCAAGCGTGGAAGAAGGAAATCTTTTATTAGAATATAGAATTGGAGTGTGCCTATTGATTGCAGTGAGGCATGCGCGATGACAGCAGCCGAGAAGTCAAGACTGGACACACACATGAAATTTGGTGCTACCGACGAACGATGAGGATAAGATAGATGTACCTAGTGAAAAACGAAGAGATAAAGTTGGAGGGGTGGCTAAAAAGAGGTCTGCTGGGAAACATACAAGTAGGTACACCGACATTTACTGTCGTGGAAAAAAGTCATGACACTCGAGTTTACAAATCAATGACAGTTGTACGCGTAGTCCCACATAAAAACAAATTATATCAGAAATTAGCAAATTTAATTCTGCGTTCAACTGTGGAAAGTGAAAATTTTTATTTTAACTTGTTAAAATTTTATTGTCTGTGAAACAAAAAAAGTGCCGGTTTTTTCACCGTTTTAAACGGAATGCTCACTTTAAAAATGCATAACTTTTAAAGTATTCATTGGATCGTAACCAAACTTTAATACAACATAAAGAAACTTGTTGTTGAGGTATGTACAAAGTTTTAAGATAATCGAAGTTTAAATAAAATTGTTCTTGTAAATTTTGTGAAACAACTTTTTCTCAGTACTGCGTGGTCATATCGATACGAATCTTGTCCTGTCATGGAGCTTATGGTAATACAAGGCTAATCGGTTCTCGATATTTAGAATTTATTTAGTTGTTTATTTTATGTGCGCTTACATTTAATCCGATGTTTCCAACAGCAAGAGGTGTGAAGCGAACGAGAGGAAACTGACGCATGGCCTTCGAATTCCGTGCGACGTCAAATTGTGGTCAAATAGTGCGTAGTCGTAGTTGTGCGATTTCGAGAAACCCTCGTCTTAAACTCCGAGTAGGTTCGAAACCCGGCAGGAGGAGATGTTCGTCGGAATGGATAGCTGCCAATCCAATATTTCAAATTGACATCACTGCCTTCCTTTAGAACAAAGGCCCTCTGCAGAAGCCTTAAATCTCGAAGACCTGTTTCTCTCTCTCTCCCCCCCCCCCCCACATCCTCGCACCCCTCACTTTCACCTCCTTCCTAAAATCCACGAGGAGAATAATCCTGGCCTGCAATTCGCCCTCGGGACGAATTTCTGCTTCCGTACATCACTATACGTGCAGCCTCTTGTCCAGTCCCTACCCTCATACATCCCCGTGACATCCATCTCACTTCCCTCTAATCAACCCTTCACAATGGCCACCATACATGCCACGTCTATCTGCACCTCCACCCCACACCCAGAAGGCCTTTCCGCCATTACCTATCACAACGCCCTCTGACTCCCTACTCGGCCTATCCCACTGCATTCTCGCCCACTTCTCTTTCAGCGAACAGCGCCTTTCTCACTTCAACCCCATCTATGGTTGGGGTGGTATTTTCTACCCCCAGACATCGAATCCCTCAACACTTTGATTTTCCACTTGGCGCCACTGTTTCCTTCACTTCGACCGCTCAAGTTTCTTTCCTCGATGTTAACACTTCCCGACCAGAAATTAAGTTCCACCGTCCACATCGAATAAACCTCACTATTCGCACTGCAGCTATTGCCGACCATACAACACGTTCCCTTCCCTCTCTCTCCGTTCGCGGCCACCGCATTTGCAATAGCCTGGACTCCCGACATACATTCCTTCCCACGCTGCATAGCTCTCTTCTCAGCCGTGGCTACCCAGAATCCCTTTCGAAGTATGCGTCCTAATCGCCGTAACATGCTCCACACTCCCTGGCGCACATTCCCTCGAATTTCTGCTTCGAGAACTTTTCCCAGCGAGGAGCGGCACAGTAGGCCTTACAGTCTCGGAGAGTCATAGGCCAACCTCGTGCCGTTTTCGGAACGGTTATTACATGTACCCCCTTATAGGAGGTGGAAAGCATTTGAAGTTCTCTATTCTAGTGCCTCGCCATTTATTCATTTCAATTTGTAATTTAACGGACCTATGTATATACGTACGTACGTAAGCTTAAATTTTCACTCTAACCCCCGCTACTTCATATCGAACATTTGAAAATTTTAAGTTAAATTTGATTTTTAGGTTTAAAAACTGAAAGATTTTTTATTTTTATAGAGGGCGTTCATTCCGTTGGCAATCTTGCGCTCTCGGTCTAGGACTCGACACCATGGATGGAGTTCAGCAATGAATTATGATATCAAACGTATGGCTCAGGGAAACTCGTTGGGAGGAGGGACAACAGCGAGGCATTTATTCACTCAGTGTACCTTTTCCATACAAAACTGCCAATAACAGAGCCTCAACGATGACACACACAACAATAATATTCGTATACCAACCTTTCGAGTTCACCCCCGGGAGAGCTAATGCAGATATAGGCAAAATAAATTCCAGAAACTGCACACCATTTATCGCCCTGCAGTGTAGAAATTTCTATCGAGTTACAACGCGATTGTTATAATTTCCACGCTACTGTACTCTTGGTGCTGATCGTTCTTGACCTCTGCCATTCAAACAGAGGTCAGGGTGGAAATTATCCCTCCGAATGTCGTGCTACAACTCTCAGGTTAGTCCTTTAACCTGAAATTTTAATGCTGCAGGCATAAGTGCACATTCATCAAAATCCCATTTAACTAGACATTCATGCCTGGTTGCCAAGGAAATTTCGATTGTTGTGGAGGAAAAAAAATGATCAATGTGGAGATCAAAAAATTTTTGTTTACACTAAATCGTAAAAGGAAATTGGATAAAAGAATTAAATTCTGAATTATTTTTTCCGTTTAGTGATAATATTTCCATCCAATATCTTGAGTGAAACTAATTTAAAAAAGCAAATGAAGAAAGTCAGTGCTTTTCTTATGGGAGAAAAATTTAACAATAAAGTGGTAAAAAAAAACCTTGGAATGATTTTACGCAAAACTCCTTTGTTAGTGTGCCCATTATGGGAACACAATTTCTCGTTTCTATGACCAGTGGTTTTGGGCTGAGCGTTGGTGAGCGAATGAATCAGTGAGGACGTTCCGTTTCGTCTGATGGAAGTGCGTCATCGCTCCCGAATTCTCCCCCTGAAGTCGAATTAATTGCCTGCTCCGGAATGCGCCCGGGGCGGTGGCCCCCGTTGCCCCCCTCGACACAGCCCTCGTCGTCCACGGCTGCCAAACCATCTCGGGGGCATCCCTCCGCCATCTCCATGACTGCCCTTCAGCCAATCAATCCCCTTCACTTGCTGCTCCATATGCGATGCATTTGCTGCGCGGAAAAACATCCTTCTCTCACGATTTCGTCTTATAAACAACTGTTGAACTTCAAAAGGGGACGCATTGCCCCAAAGTCGTGGACAGTAAGAGAAGTCGCTTCGGCCAATGAGAGAGTCCACCCTTATGTCAACGAGGGCCATTGGGGGCCGTTCTGAAATTTCTGCTCGCCTTCCCCCTCGCGCTTGTCGGCGGAACTCCTTCATTCGTCTGCGTCCCGAATTCGTTTGCCAACATTGGCCGCGCGACTCTATGCATTCTATTTCTATGCCTGTTGCAGTAAAATGTAACAGGCTTAAAAAAGTGGAATCCTGTTATTTAATTTGCAACGGATGGGTACCGATAATGTTATTAAATACAAAGTTTTGGTTCTTATTCATAAAATTAAAAGCGGTTTTATGCGAAAATATTTCGATGCCATTCTGGTATCCAATACTGATGTTCATAATTAATAGTTATTTTAACCTGAAAAAAGGCGTCTTCCCAGCGCTCCTATCATTATGGCAGAATTTGACTGAACAACATTTTAATTCCAAATTTAAAAGCTACCAAAAACCTGGAAACTGTTCAATGGAAACAAAATAATTATTTAAGGCGAAACTCTAATCGCGAAAGGGTTTACGGCCAGGTTAAATCAATGTGGGGCCATTCTGTCTATTTCTCTTCTTATGCATGAAAATCCAAATCTTTAATTTCTTGCTTTTCACGGAAAAATGGAATAGTTGCAGCTATAAAAGGGTAATTATTTTAATGGCAATGTTGTAAAATCCCCCTCCGAGACCTAGGCAAGCTAGCTTCCAGTGTCGTCACTGGAGACTCGATAAGGGTCCGTTGGCAAAGGGTGGCTGCTTTCGGGAGATGAGATGGAGCGACCCTAGGTGAGATGCTGTAGGCGATCCCGCCTGTGCCACGCTGACAGCAATGCTGTCCCTTCTCAACTAGGGCATTGTCGGCCGGCGTTAGGGCATTCTCCAGGTCTCCACATCCGCTGTTCCTCTCTCACTCGCTCCTGCAAACCCCCGCCTCGAATATAAGGCGACGGCGGCACACGAGAGCTAATGTTTACGACGGCATCCTGGAATGCGAAACAGCTCAATCTCTGGTAGCTCATTCTCTGGTAGCTCATTCTCTGATAGCTCATTCTCTGATAGCTCATTCTCTGATAGCTCATTCTCTGATAGCTCATTCTCTGATAGCTCATTCTCTGATAGCTCATTCTCTGATAGCTCATTCTCTGATAGCTCATTCTCTGGTAGCTCATTCTCTGGTAGCTCATTCTCTTCCGTGCTTCAACGGGAGGCGTGCGAGCAAGGCCTTCATCCGGAGGACGGCTCCGTCCAAACAGGTTTTCTCCGCCGCCTCCGTTCCCGGCCGTACAGTCCGTCGTCCTCTGCTGCGCACAGCCATGTGGGTACACTGCCTATTGACATGAATGTTTGAAGGAGAGACACAAAATTATAATAGTTGCTCCCTGTTGCTAACTTTGTACTATAATAGCTTTGCATTGGACGAATGAACTTGTATCACAACTTAAAATGGTCGATAAGATTATGTTCAAGTTGCTGTTTTGACTCGTAAGAAGGAATTAGCACGAATGTATTTTCGCAAAAGAAGCCATCGCACATTAGTATAAAATGCATTGTCACCTTTTCACAATTCATTTTCTTAATGTAAACTCATGCAAATATTTAAATAATTCATTTAATGAAAAACTATTTCCTCCTGCAAACTTGGCATCGCTGCGTACCCTGGACTCGTTGAGGACTTCCGCTTTGGTTCAGCTGTTCTGCTTGGCACTTGTGTGCTCGCTTTTCACCGGTTTCTCGAGAGTTTTTAGTATTTCAGTAGGCTTTGCTTTATTGGATTAGATTTTAGCTTACAAGGGGAGACTACGTACCTTACTACGCCTTTTTGAATGTCATATGCTGTTATGATGCTCGGAATGCCAAATGCTGCTATGAATACATCGTGGTTCTTCAATAGGCTTTAGTTTAGTTGCAATAAATTAATTTAAATTCACCATTTTCAGCGCGCTTAGCATAATCTCATGAGAACGCTTCATTCTCATTCGGGCCACGTTGGCGCTGTGGTCGCGGTCCTCGGTTCCCGAATTGAGTCCTCATCACTGAAATTTTTTTCCATCTCGATCTCATTTTTTTCTACTATTTACTTCTGCAGCAGATCTCACCGTACGAAGGAACATGTTGTAACCGTTATCGTTATATTACATTGACGGCTTGAAGCGGGAGTCGAGGACCACTGCACCAACGGGGAACGCTGAGAATGAAGTTTACTTTCTTTGAATTACACAACAAATATGGAGATTAATATTTAAGGCCTAATACGAGCATTTGTGTAAAACTTTTCTAGTAAATGAATTATCACAAAGGTGTTACGTGCTAAACGCTGATTCTATTATTAGAGTTGTTTGCTCAATAGTCAATTGTCAGTAGAGTCATTCCATGTTAAATCGACAAATGGTCCGAGCTTCACCATCTCAGATTTCAACAAAAATTGGTGCATAGATACTGTCAACCTTCCTGAGCCATAAGCCGTTCCCTGTTTCCGCAGAAAAAATTTCGCCCCTGGATTATAGGCAGTCGTGCATAGCGTGACCGCCTGAAAAACGTCTTTTTACGCTGTTTTTCTACATGTTACAGCAGACTGGTTTTACGTGATGCACACATTCAAAAGGTGTCTATAGAAAGCTTATGAAGTGTTCTCGATAATAAAGTGCTTTTAAATGGCCTTTTCGCAAGAAGAAGTGCATTTAATTTGCTGTAAATGTAACTACCAAAACTCAATTTTTTCACAAGTTTAGTCTAAAATTACACAAAGAAATAATAAAAAAAACGGGCCTGTTTCTCTCACATAAACACTAATACGTGTCTACTGTGTGAATATATTAACAAGTTTAAAATATGAGCATTTATCACTCAGAAAAAATCATTTGAATTTGAGACATTTCGAAAAAAAATGTTTTTTTGAGGACAAAAAAGTCCATGTGGGACAGGGAGTAAAAATTATAAAAGCATTGCATTAAAAAGTACTAATGTTGTTCTTTAAGGTACTGAAAGAATTTTTCTGTGTTTTTTAGCGGTTACGGAGATATGGTTGGTGAAAAACAGCGCTCAATTTCCACTGTCAGTGGGCTTAAAGACACACGCATTCCAACACTACTATTTTAACCTTCATTTTACGATGTGGAACAGGGAGTAAAAAATATAAAAGCAATGCATTAAAAAGTACAAATGTTGTTCTTTTAGGGACTGAAAGAACTTTTCTGTGTTTTTTAGCGGTTACGGAGATATGGTTGGTGAAAAACAGTGGTTAATTTCCACTGGCAGTGGGCTTAAAGACACACGCATTCCAACAATACTGTTTTAACCTTCATTTTACGATGTGGAACAGGGAGTAAAAATTATAAAACCATTGCATTAAAAAGTACTAATGTTGTTCTTTTAGGGACTGAAAGAATTTGTCTGTGTTTTTTAGCGGTTACGGAGATATGGTTGGTGAAAAACAGCGCTCAATTTCCACTGGCAGTGGGGTTAAAGACACACGCATTCCAACAATACTGTTTTAACCTTCATTTTACGATGTGGAACAGGGAGTAAAAATTATAAAAGCAATGCATTAAAAAGTACTAATGTTGTTCTTTTAGGGACTGAAGGAATTTTTCTGTGTTTTTTAGCGGTTACGGAGATATGGTTGGTGAAAAACAGCGCTCAATTTCCACTGGCAGTGGGCTTAGAGACACACGCATTCCAACAATACTGTTTTAACCTTCATTTTACGATGTGGAACAGGGAGTAAAAATTATAAAAGCAATGCATTAAAATGTTCTAATGTTGTTCTTTTAGGGACTGAAAGAATTTTTCTGTGTTTTTTAGCGGTTACGGAGATATGGTTGGTGAAAAACAGCGCTCAATTTCCACTGGCAGTGGGCTTAAAGACACACGCATTCCAACAATACTATTTTAACCTTCATTTTACGATGTGGAACAGGGAGTAAAAATTATAAAAGCAATGCATTAAAAAGTACTAATGTTGTTCTTTTAGGGACTGAAAGAATTTTTCTGTGTTTTTTAGCGGTTACGGAGATATGATTGGTGAAAAACAGTGGTTAATTTCCACTGGCAGTGGGCTTAGAGACACACGCATTCCAACAATACTGTTTTAACCTTCATTTTACGATGTGGAACAGGGAGTAAAAATTATAAAAGCAATGCATTAAAAAGTTCTAATGTTGTTCTTTTAGGGACTGAAAGAATTTTTCTGTGTTTTTTAGCGGTTACGGAGATATGGTTGGTGAAAAACAGCGCTCAATTTCCACTGGCAGTGGGCTTAGAGACACACGCATTCCAACAATACTGTTTTAACCTTCATTTTACGATGTGGAACAGGGAGTAAAAATTATAAAAGCAATGCATTAAAAAGTACTAATGTTGTTCTTTTAGGGACTGAAAGAATTTGTCTGTGTTTTTTAGCGGTTACGGAGATATGGTTGGTGAAAAACAGCGCTCAATTTCCACTGGCAGTGGGCTTAGAGACACACGCATTCCAACAATACTGTTTTAACCTTCATTTTACGATGTGGACCAGGGAGTAAAAATTAGATAATCATATTACGGATATACGGGGTAAACCTATAACAGGTATCGGTTGATCGAGAAGAGCGGTCTTTACCCGAGCTTGCCAATCACACTAAGTATACATTGTTGTCAGTAGTATTGTCACATTAAATGATTACTTACAATTTAACTGATTTAATTATTGGACTGAATCGGTTTCGTGGTAACAATTTTTGGTGTACAATGCATCATCATGTGATTAGCCAATTGTAACCAGTAAAATCTGTTTTCTACGTACACATACATTTAAGAAGATAGAAATCAAAAGAAATCTTCATGAATAACGCATGTAAGTACATATAAATATCCTATTTTTTAAGTGAAAAGGAATTAATCTTATTTATTAATTTTATGTGAAAAGGAAAATTTCGCCATAAATTATTATTAAATTTTCAGGAGAGAGTTTTACTCATAGTGGGTAAAACACTATGTGACTAGGGGACAATTTTTCCAATACTAATTCCTTTACCCTTCCCCGTTCCTTCCTCCTAGCCTCCCCGGAAAATCGGTATTGCCTAAATTAAAACTGAATAACGAGGCTGAAGATAATATGTGCTGTATGTTTAGGCCTATTGCAAGGGGAAATTAACCACTGTTTTTCACCAACCATGTCTCCGTAACCGCTAAAAAACACAGAAAAATTATTTCAGTCCCTAAAAGAACAACATTAGTACTTTTTAATGCATTGCTTTTATAATTTTTAGTCCCTGTTCCACATGGACTTTTTTGTCCTCAAAAATACATTTTTTTCGAAATGTCTCAAATTCAAATGATTTTTTCTGAGTGATAAATGCTCATATTTTAAACTTGTTAATATATTCACACAGTAGACACGTATTAGTGTTTATGTGAGAGAAACAGGCCCGTTTTTTTTATTATTTCTTTGTGTAATTTTAGACTAAACTTGTGAAAAAATTGAGTTTTGGTAGTTACATTTACAGCAAATTAAATGCACTTCTTCTTGCGAAAAGGCCATTTAAAAGCACTTTATTATCGAGAACACTTCATAAGCTTTCTATAGACACCTTTTGAATGTGTGCATCACGTAAAACCAGTCTGCTGTAACATGTAGAAAAACAGCGTAAAAAGACGTTTTTCAGGCGGTCACGCTATGCACGACTGCCTATAATCCAGGGGCGAAATTTTTTCTGCGGAAACAGGGAACGGCTTATGGCTCAGGAAGGTTGACAGTATCTATGCACCAATTTTTGTTGAAATCTGAGATGGTGAAGCTCGGTATTTCTGAAAAATTTGTCGATTTAAAATGGGATGACTCAGTACCCATTACAAAGAGAAAAACTGCGATTGTTTTCGAGAAAACATTTACGTATCTACAACTATTGTTCGTTAAATAATATTAAATAAATAAATAATTGTGAACAATGCGTTGTTCTGCGTTTGTTTACTCCTTATTTTAAAATAATTTGTAATGCTTACGGACTTGAGATGAATTTTTTCGGTCGTTTATGAAGTGTGTGAATCATAATTTCTGAATCGTGAAAAGGTTTTAATGCAGTATATAATTATAATTTGTTCCTATTGTTCTTTGTGTACACGATTTCCTCAATTATATAGAAAATATCTATTGGAAGAGAGGCGAAGCAATGGCCAGGTGTAACTGATTAGCAGAAACTTATTGCAAAGACGAGAAGATAAAGGCAATTGCTTTCGACGGCCAGTAGAGGGAAGCAGCAGTGGCTCTCCGCTCGTCGCTTCACCAGTACGTTCACCTCCGTCCAGAGTCACTGCTTACCTCTCTCGGATAAAAGAAATTAGTAACGTAGCTGTCAAAACATCAGCGGAAGGGAAAGAAGAGTAGGTACCGAAGAGCGTTCGTCAAACATCCAGTAGCAGCATCGGAAGCCGAAGAAGACGGGTATTGTTGTCCGAGACCGATCGCTGTTAAGGCGTGGTGCCGCTCTTCTTAGTCACACCCACGGGAAGCAAGCAGCTGTGCACGGGCAATTAACAGTTGGCACACGGTGGAAATTGGTGATAAAGTTGCTGAGAGGCACCAGAATACTGTCGGCCGCTAGCAGGGTGCCGCGGCGACCATAGGGCGTTACGCCTACACTCAAGAATATTTTCCTTTCTTAAACGAAATATGACCTCTACCCAACTTTTTTAATTTGTTGAGGACGGTGGTATCTACAACACTGAAAAAAGTAGCAAAATTGAAGGCATAGGTACATCGTCAAAAATAGATTTGAAAAATGAAAAACTTTTTATGTGTCATTATATAATAAATAAATACATTTTTTCAGTTCAAGACCTTCAAAATAAACATTCTGCACATCTGTAGCTTTAAAACCTCGGAGATGTACCGTAGAGTGTGTAGTAACTTTTGCAAAATTCGAATTTCTCAACGTTGCAATTTCTCGTAAACTATTGCAAAACGGCATTAGGGTTTTCATTTTCTTATCAAATGATGCCGTTCTGCGAAATTGGGTCAAAATCGGTTACCCTAAGGGCAATCACCACCTAGGGGTCGACATTTGACATGTTTCACCGTATGTTGTTGGCCAAATAAAATGGCCGTCCTTGTTTCACGAATCAGCCGTGATGTTTTAAACTCCACCATTCTGGCTCATCTCAAGACTTATGGCTGGCTGGATAGTGAATTTCATTTGGGAACGCCAAGCAACTGTTTAATTTCATCAGGTGCAACAAGAATGGTGTCAGGAATTGTCGAGCTTTGCGCGAATTACAAGAGAATGCTGCTGCATGAAGCCTCCGAAAACATTTTCTTATTCTGGGCCTCCCTTTTGGACATTTTGAGGGCCTGCCAATCACCTAAGTATTTTGTGTTAACGGAAGGGGAAGAGTAACGCTCTGAAGTACATCAAGCCTGTGAGAACGGTCATTTCAACCGGGCAGCAGATTATGCGACCAGGTGAAGACCAATGGCGAGCGGTCCTCTTCCGAGCAGATCGTCGAACCACGGTCACCGACACCGAGGGCCCTTCAAAGGCCCAACGATTCCATTCATCCGTTGACTGCGTAGCAATGCCGAGAGCACGGTATGAAGTTCCTACAGTTATATTAAAGCCACGTAGGAACTCTATACCTCGCTCCAGGTACAAATGCCACATTCGTGGTTGTCATGCCCACCCAACCACCGCGACAACCACGCGTCCAGAGATGCCTTCTTCGCTCTGCTTGCAGGAGGAGGGACACTTAGGAGAGGCTCCCTTGCAGGCTGCTCTATCGGATCGGAGAAAATGACTTCTAATCACTGTCGACGTCCTTGAATCGCCTGGAAGAAATCGGAAATGCACAGCTTACACGAGAAACGATTTCCGCTGAAAAGGTTTTCCTTTGGTTCTTTCTGGGGAGGTTATATTGGGACTTGGCGCCACCTAAAAACTATATCGCTGGCTAAGAAATTGCAGAGTCAAACAGTTTGATTCGTATTATTTGAGTACGCCTCGACGATGCGAAGAAAACTTACCAGCATGAAATCAAGAGACTTCACACAATCGTCCGACACTGTCCGGCAAGACACTCTGCAGTCCTCTCTTTCTCGAAGCGTAGTTATGCACCGGAATCGCCGCAATTCGCTGCAGCACCTATAGAATACCCCGCGAGCAACCGAAATGGCGAGTAGCACGGGCGAACAGGAATGCATTTAATATCAAAAGAGAAGTAAATTTACTCTTACTATCATGCAGGCATACAGCAATACTCATTCCCTGCAAGCACTAGTTACATGCAAAGCAATTCGTTCCGACTTTCGCCGCAAATTTCACATCCGTCGTTCACGCCTCTCCAACAGCAGTGGCGGCAGACAACGCAAATCTACTGACAGTTCTGTTCGAACGACATCAAGGCCAAAAATTGGTGCCAAAATGGCTGCGTGGATCCCACGTACATTCTCACGTGACGCTCAACCTACGAAGACATTAATCTCTGCAAATTTGATCGTCAAGTCATTAAACAAACCAAAATGAAATCAACGTTCCTGGGCGTAACTTTGCGCAACTTGTCCTTTGCGATAAACAGTAAAACGTTTTGGAATTGGCAAGAACTTTACACGCGGTGCTACTGTTTTCACCCTTCAGGGTATCATCAGGTATGTACAACGTCACAAAAGCCCTGACAGGTGAAAGTGAATTGTTCGAAGTTTTACTTTTTATTGCAATCTCGATAAAATTGCTTGTTCCCGTTCCAGGCCAAACTATGTTTGTTTACTATATAAACCAACCTGTAGGGGTCCCAAGTCCCTTCTGATCATCACGCAATATACTTTGCAACATTTTTAAACTCGCCATTACTCCACAGCTAAGGCATAAACAAAAAACATTTCTAAAAAAGTACTCTTGCACCTTCTTTAATCCGCAGCAAGGAATAGATCCTATAGGAATTCATGGCCTCCACTTGGTTAATGCCAGCAGGGCTGCCTATTCTCCCTTCGAATAATGTATTATGATTTCTTCTCTTGGGGTTCTAACCTCTATAGTTCTAATATTCCTATTTGTCGTCCACATTACAGAATGAACATACTCGAGACAATCTTCAGTTCATCTGCAATGGATTTGTTTCCGTTCGCAAGTTAAATGACGGGAGTTGGCATAGTTTAGCACCATGCACATAGTAACATATCACGGGACTCATTATCTAGTAAGCTAGAACACATGCATTTTAACGCACGCGTGGCGATGAGTTCGCCTGCCCCCCCTCCCCTCCCCCGAGGCTAGGTGCCTTTGCAGCAATTACACCTTTGCATAACCATGAAAGGTGAGATGATAATTTCACACCCTTTTTCTGATGCAATCATTGTTTTACGCCAGATTCAGCTCGTTGAATGCTCACAACTATTCAGCGTACCGAAATGCTACTCAGCCACAGGTCAGCTCGGAAGTACCGGAGAGAATTAATGGCGGGAAAAGTGACTTTGGGGAATCTCACAAACAAGAAAGAATACAATCCGGCATTTGTTGTATTTGTGGAAAGTTCTTGATAACGTAAACTCCCCCCCCCCCCCCACCCTAGATTTGGAAGAAAGTCATGATAGCATTAAAATTAATGCACCCACTCCTAGCAATTGCTAAACCCTTCGAATACACCCTTGGACTGCTAACAAACCCTCTCCTGTGGGAGTGCCGAGAAAAACCACAACCCCATAATGAATGGTATTATCTAGTGCTCCTTCCGCGGGCCATGATTCCAAAAGGACGCCGAGGCATCAAGCTGAACGGCGCTGCAATGAACGTCCTTCGGCTCGACCGAAATAACTCGAAGGGTTTGAGATGACAGATTGGAGAATGGACCACTTCCTCCGAGGATCTCATGTTTGAGTCGGCCGTTCCGTAGTGAGACGTTTGGACAGACACGGATTACTCACAAACAACCAACAGGGATTCCGGAAGGGTAGATCTTGTGAGACACAATTAGCTGAATTTCTACGCTATATTTCAGACAAGGGCAAAAAAAGTGCTCAGATTGATGCGATATTCTTAGTTATTAGAAAGGCATTCGATAAGGTTCCTCAAAATAAATTAACCTGGAAGGCAGAGAGATTTGGCGCTAAAAAAGAATCGTTAAAGGAATTCTGAAGGAGTCGAGAGCAGAGAGGGACGTTCTATGATATGTCCGACACAGTCGCATCTGCAGTTCTCCAGAGCAACAGGCCTCCTCCTATTTCAACACGCTGTGGTTGGCCACTTTCTGCTTCTTCTGTGCATCGACGACATAGGTACCTACCGTGTTGAGAAGTAGGCTGGGATTTTTAGTAGTCAACGCGGTAGTGCACAAGGTTTTATCAAATTGAGGACAGAGGGAATCATGCAAATGCATTAAATTCCAGTTTGCTGCGATACATGGCGGCAAGAATCAAACCTAAAAAAGTGTGTAGCTATACATTTTTGGAAGAGGAAAAATTCCCTAGAGTGATCCTATAGCATCAGTTAAATCAAAATCGACAACGTTGATTCTATTAAGTACTTAGGTGTCACAATTACTACAGATTAGTAACTACGTATTTATCGTGGGGAAGACACATCCGGGAAATATGCGGCCGAGCATAAAGAGAAAGCTAGGATTTATAAAAAGAGTACTAGAAAAAGAAATGTGATGAGAAGACAAAAGAGAGATGTTACTTTTCACTAGTTAGGCCCCACCTTGAGTATGCAGCCAGATCCCAATCAATTCGGTTTGATCAGAGAACTAGAGAGTGTGCAGCGTAGAGCAGCTAGGTTCGTTAAAAGGTGTTACGATCGGTTGAGTAGTGTATCAGAAGTTATTAGAAGAATTACGTTGATAGTCATTATCATATCGTAGGTTAAAATACCTACCGATCAAATTCCCTTCAGAAATCGAGAAAGGGCAGGTTCTCTGAACATTAAAATAATTAAAAAATAGGAAATCTGATATTACTAGTAGATTTTAGGTTAATGACTTTTATGAGGAGTACATGTGTAGACATTACCAACTCGTGCATGTTCTAGTAAAATTTAAATTAACATGAAAATGAATGACCAATCAATAATAATTGTATCACTTCGTATAAGTTAACTATTTGGTGTCAAATAGAACAACCTTTCACGAGTCCCATAACTGCCCGTCCAATATTTCTCCCTTTGGGTGGCCTCTCAGTTGAATGCACTTCAAGTAGTGTATGCGCGGGCTGGTGTTTTTTTTGCACGCTAGTACCAGGCGTAAACTCATCCTCTCTGACCTATAATGCGCCCGTGGTACACCCCCTGCTATGCACCCCGACGTTGGCTTGTGGGCGTGGCTTGGTCCGGCAGCGGACGATAACGGGCGAAGAGAGCATTTGAAGGCGAAACGGCGGAGTTCAAATTCGCAGGCGGAGGTCCGTCGGAGGAGAGGCTGGCTCCGTTGAGGAGAATCATGGCGGAGGACGCAAGGCGAGTGAGTGGTCTTGGCAAGGCAAGGCGTCTCCGGGCACTGCCGTGAGGACTCAGTGTTCTGGAGGCCAATGGGAAGGCGCTGCTGCGTAAGGAAGTGTGTTGGCCGGAGGATCGCCTCGAGATGCCCAACAAGGGCGTGGCGTCCCGCGTCGACAGCGCCTCCGCGGCCAGGCCTCGAACCAGGCGATCGACGGCGCAGGACCGCCAACTGCTCGGCGACACTCCTCGCCCCGAGGACCGACACCGACTTCCTGGTTTGTACTATCTAATGACGACGTGCACCGGCGGGAGCCGACCACTTCGGCGGAGCGGAAGTTGCCTGTCCTTACATGTTGGTACGCTTGCGAAGCCGCAATTCACTCTCAAATATGAAATTCCACGAAGTCAGCGCGCGAATATATTTAGTGTCTGTCCCACGTGATAGAATTCTCTCGTGGTGTAGTGTTGTAGCCGTCAGTGCAAGAACGCCCGGCAACCACTCACACCAGAGTCCAGGCGGCTGGCAAGTTAGGCAATTAGGCGCCGGGCGAAGCGGGTCTCCTCATCGCATCTCGTTGGCTAAGCACCTCTGGTCGGCTGCCGCAACTGCGCGAGTGCTTACCGAGGCGCGTGGGAGCTGTGGAGGAGGAATCAGGGCGAAGACGACTCAGGGCCGTGTGCGCCAGTGCGTACCCGCATTGGTGCCACCGTTTGATGCCCTGTGGCCACGACATTTCGGCTCAAGACCGAGCGTCGCTTCTGGAGGCACTTTCAACGTCAACTTTTTGGATGCGTTCACACCCACGAGTGTGGTGACAGCGTACATAATATCATTAGGTTTTTGATACGATGGTCCATGCAAACAGATGGTCCCTTCACGGACTTGGTGATGCTCTGATCCCTGCCAGGGGCTCCAGGCGTTTGATTCCTGTGCCCTCTCCACTATTCCCTGCTGGGACACGGCGAATGCGAAAAAGCGACTGAGCCCAGCGGACCCCGCTGGCCGAGGGCCTGGGATCGACCCCCGGGCGACAACTGAAGGAACCTAACAGGCGGAGGCGGGCGTTTGTCTGGGGATCGCTTGATTTCGACTGCAGGCCCGAATGCACTCCAGGCCCTTTACAGTGCATTCGGGCGGCACCATCAACGTCAGTACAGACCACCTCACGAACATCACGTCTCCTCGTGCTAAGCGATAAGCTATGCAGCACACTCGCCTTCGTGTTCCTGATCAGCAGTGTGCTGTGCTGGCGAAATAAGGCGCACGCACCCTTATTTCGGCCTGCCGCTCCGCAGCCGGGCACAGATGCACCCCCCATTATGCCGCCCGGGGGAGGGCCGTGCTTGAAAGAGCACAGGAATGGAAGGGTTGCTGCTCATTTACTCGTCCCCCTCGTTTGCATGAGCCGGCTGCGGCCCGCAGGTGGGGCCCTCCTACCCTTGTCTCTCTCTCTCCGCCCTTGCGCGTCTGTTCCCAGGCGACGGAGGCCGCCGACAACTGTGCGCGACAGAAGAGAGCAAACAGTGTGTAATGCACAGCGAACCAATCCCGAGGAAAATGCGCGCGGAGCGAATTCATTTAGTGTAGCCCAGCAGCAGAAGGTTTGCGCAATTTAATTAATTTTCATTTTGTCCCTTCTTTGAGGAGCCAAAAATGTATCCAGCCATGTGCGCCTGTGATGGATATTGCATTTGTGGTTTGAAAAGTGGTGGCATCCAAAATGAATGCCAACAATGTTATACCATTAGCGCGGAAGGGCAATACTGCATCGAAATCCGCGTGTCTATTGTTTTAGTGGGGCGTCTCCATGGCAGCGGAATGCTGTTGTGCAAAGGCGAATCGAAGTTTGCGATTAGTTTCTCTCTCTCTCCATGAAATGGAACCGCCTGCACTTCTGCCAGGGTCACAGCGAAAAGAGAATAACTGGAGTAAGGTAAAGCGCACGATCTGCACGCTCTGCCCCTTCACGCCTCTTCCAGAGTGCCCCTAAAACAATGCCTGCCTTTTTAAATTGAAGCCGATGCTGCGTGGATACAATAACGATTGCGTCGTCTAGTCATGCTTTTGGATAAAATGTGACAATCGAGGAGGTTGCCAAGGACTACGTTGGCAATTAATGGGATATCCTGATAAGGCTTAGAACAGAGTATTTTATTGCATAACTGAATCACGCAGTAATCACGAGTTTAGAACTTATATTGGCCGGCTGCGGAAAATGACAGGTAATACTCATACATTAGAATAATCTATATATTATTTAATATAATATTAAAAGTCCACAAAGAATATTTCCACGTAGTTATTCATCAATAAGTGTGGCAATCGCTTCTGTAGTCTGGGTATAAATAGCAAATTTGGATTGGAGGTGACACTAATGGAAGTAGAAATGTCAGAACACTTTGAGGACAAGTGAATGTAGTGCCAATGTAATAGCACCCACGCATAGCTTGAAACAGTTGGAATGAATTATATTTGATGAGAGAAAACGTTGAAACCGTAAGATATTTAGGTGCAACAATCACTAAAGATTTATCGTGGGGAAGACACATAAGGGAAATATGCGGCCGAGCGAAGAGAAAGCTAGGATTTATAAAAAGAGTACTTGGGAAATGTGATGAGAAGACAAAAGAGCGATGCTACTTTTCACTATTTAGGCCCCACCTTGAGTATGCAGCCAGCGTATGGGATCCTAATGAATTAGGTTTGATGAGAGAACTACACAGTGTGCAGCGTAGAGCAGCTAGGTTCGTCAAAAGGTGTTACGATAGGTTGAGTAGCGTTTCAGAATTAATAAAAGAATTAGGGCGGGAATCTTTATCAGAGCGTAGGTTAAAGTACAGATTAAATCTATCAGAGAAATTTTAATCGGATAGATTTGCGGAAGATTTTAGGCACTTATTAAAAACACCAGCGAATTATGCTGGATTCGACCACATAAATAAGATTAGAGAGATAGATTGTCGTACCGATAGATTCAAAATGGCATTTTCCCCCCCGTACTATAAGAGAACAGAATAGGTAGCATAGCAAAGGGATAGGTAGGGGAATGAGTAGTCTGTAGTGCATGATGCATGTATTCACAACCAATGCCTTAATTACTGTGTAGATACTAACAATCTATATCTGCATAATACCCTGCAAGCCACCATAAAGGTGTGTGGCAGGGGGTGAATTCTCACCAAACAAGCACTACATATCATGCATAAAAAATGATTAGTATTTAGAGACTGTTCTAAACTTCGCTGTTTAATCTAGTTGCCTGAGACCCTAGAGCAGCAAGTTTGCATGTCTATAGCGCATACTGGTGTTCTTCACCCCCTGCCACACACCCTCGCGGTGGCTTGCAGGGTATCGGGTAGATGTAGCGCCCAAACACCATATTCCCTCACAGACGAAAGGAAAATATGTTACCGATATATTCTAAAAAGAGATTCTTATATTCTGTATGCAACAATATCTTATTCCTTAACTCCCGCGTTCAAAAAATTATTTCTGAATGAGAAAAAGCTTTATAGTATTTATACAAAATGCAAATACCGTTCGTTGACATTGTATTTCATGATGATCGGAATGAAACTCACGCGTGTGAATGAGGCGTCTTTAGAGCGGAAACCGATGATGCGGAAGTACATGAATGCGGAGGATGCCGAATGTTGGTTTTCACCATCCATGACATCATTCCACCAAGACAAGACTCCCGACTTGTGACGTGCTACTTATACACCACGTCTTGACTTATGCAGTTGACGGAACATGTGGTTGGGCAGGAGACGAAACTCTCTATCGATACTACGGAATATTCAACACGGCCATTGCAGTCACCTATGACAGTAATGCAAGAAGGCGCGCTTAAGTTCGCCATTACGGTCAGTAGACTGTCTCTCTAGAAACAATAGGTCTTTATTGAGGCGACATAGAATGAAAAGGTCCTTCCGCCAACTGCAAGCATATCCGTATCACGGTGACGTCGGAAATATTTCGAGAACTACATCGCGAAATACACTCGACTCCAAGAACAAGATAAGAGAGAGATGGATTTAAAATGCCTCTTCCTTCCCGCCACGATTAAGAGATAGGCAGCCTCCAATAGTAGCCGGCCAGGTAGGCCTCTGTGCCTGCGAGGAGTTCTCAACCAACTAACGCTAGCAGCAGCCGGCGGCGGTGGCTCAGAAAGGCGTCCCTCGGCGTCACAGAGGGAGGAGCACTGATCTCCCCACGAATCGATCCCGAGGTCGGCAACCGCAAGAAAGACAAACGTCTTGAATCCGCGCGAAGGCATTTCGTGTGTCTGGGATCGCCCGTTCGTCGCCGTTTTGGAAGAACTTTTGCCGAGGAGTGCAGTTTTGGCGAGAGTGGGCGGAAGCAGGTGCTGCCCTCCGGTGGCGGTGGTTCGCGCCTCCGCTTCGTCCTCGCCACTTGAGGAGGAGCAGCACTCTGTTAAGCGACAGCAATGGTGTGACCGGGAGACGAACGACTCCCGGCGATTCATATCAAACCATGCGGTGCAGTCGGGTTGCTGACCATCCATGCAGTTTTTACTGCAAGCAAGGAGAAGTATTATTTTCGCATAATAATAAGCGTTTAAATCGGGCTTCGCAGCAGGCTTCCGATTTTTTCAAAGATTTCCATCCATGGCGCAAATGGCGCTAATCTCTCGCCGGCATCGAATCTCGATTGATATGCATTCAGTGGGAGAGCAGAGAGCCGCTGGTTGTGGGGACGGCTGACACGGAGGAGGACATTCCCCAAGAGTATTCCTTCGTCGGGTTGGCAGCACTGCGAGGCGAGATGATGGCCCAGAGGGGGAATTTTCCAATCTGGGATGGTGTGACCTGTGTTGAGGGAATCGGATCCGCAGAAGGGAAGAGGGGGGGGAGGAGGATCATGTGACCTCCTAAGGGGATGTGTGGGAGAGAGAGAGAGAGAGAAGGAAGGTGCTCCGCCTTCGAAACCGGTCTCGTCAGCACTGTGCTATGCCAACGACCAAATCAGCCACGAATTAATTCTTGGCCTCACAATCGCCTATTTCTCCAAGATTGCTATCTTTCGTGTTTCTCTGTCAATATCTGTTCACTAAGTCTCCCAGATGAGGCAACTTATCTCCCATCCCAAGTCCTAGTGCTGTATGGTGCTTCTATCAGCAAATACACAAGCACAGCGGACTGACTAGACACTGGCTGACTGAAATTCTGAAACAGAAGGGTGTCAAACTCATCGAACGAAGATAAATTCATCTCTTTGCGCTGTGAACGCTCTCTCACCTGCCGCCATTATTCGAAGAAAATTCAGTGGTCTTTGAAAGATGTCTAGGGAATTTGTTTCTTGGCTATTATCTTAGATAGTGCCACTGGTAATTACTTCCTCTCGATTACATTATTCAAAATTGTCTCTCTCGCAATCCCAACTTACTTACGCTAAACTGCAGTACATTATTGGAATTAACTGCTCTCAGGTGAAATTTATAGTGGATTTATACACAGATGGCCGAGAGACAATAGTGGACTGTTACAATACCAACTGCCTGGTTTCCGATGATCCCTCGACTGTCAATTCGGATATTCTTGAGGAGACCAGCATTGTTCGGTCGGTAATCGATTGCACGGATGAACCTCCACACTTCGCAGGTGGATTGCGGTAATTTCATTGCAAATGCAAGTGCCCTTCATTGCGAGCGAAGGAAACACCGGGTTCTCGACGGTGGCACACCACCGTGAATGAGGACGCAACTCAGCAGAACGCAAACCTGGATTTCTGACGCATACCTCGAGTAAGTCGTACGCGAAGTCACATTGACTCTAGCTTCCTGAGATCAACTTAGAACTAACTCTACAGATTCCGCATGAAGTTTCATTTTGTAAGATCGTGTTTCGTAGCGGGGCTACATCAGGCCAGGAGATGATGTAGCCCTGCTGCTTGATAAAGAAGCACCCGATGATAATGTAGCCTTGCTACGAAACCATGGTCGTGCTGAATATAACTTCGTACGGAATCTGCAGAGTTAGTTCTAGGTTTCTCCCAGCATGATGGACTTCCACCAAGTTTCACCTGAGAAGGTGTCGCTTGACTTGAGCTTCAGTAATAATGACTCTCCCCGGTGTAAGATGCTTGTCTCGCCATTGTTGCCGAGGCGGAGATCGGCAGAAATCTAATGAATGCACCGGTAATCTAAGAAAAATGTGGACGAGATTGGATTCCCAGTTTAAAAGGCACAATCATTGAGATGGGCAAGAATATAAAGGCACGGCCTATATCAAACTGGTGGAACAACACCTTGATGAGGAGGAACAGTATCGCCAATTAGAAAGGGTTAAAGTTAAGGACGAAGCAGTAAGGGAATTACCCAGTCATGCCTGAATGAAGATAACAACAAAAATTCATCCACCGAAGAAACAGTCAACTAACTTCTAGATGCAAAAAAAGAACTTGGAAGTAAATGTACGAAGAGTGTGGCGCAGAATTAACACGGCGAAAAAAGAGACAAGTTAATTATGAGTGCATCCATTCTCCCCGTGGATTTCTAAAGGCGTATAAGGAATGATATGATAATTAATTTGAACTAAAATTTGTTTTTAATTGTGTTTAAACCTGAATTCGTGAGTTCATTACAGTGCACCCGTGGAGTATGATCGAACAGAGGCTCCCGATTGGAGAGTGTGTCGCCGGCGATGACATCCGCAGGAAATCAATACGGAATGCACCGTAGTGCTGATGAAGAATGCTGAAAACAAAATTCTCGAGATGAGCAAGTAATCTGCAGAACACCCGCCTCTCTAAGGTGCTGGGGGGTTAAGCACCAAGAGTCATGCACCACACCAATAACATCTACACGCATGCACCACACCAATATTATGGAACTTAATACTGAAAACGTGTGACTTATACGGGAAACATGCAACCAATTTAATAGAGTCTACGAGGTCACCCATTGCTTATTATTCGGTGGTTTCACTTTGAAATGCCATGCAATAATATCCATGGCATTTATGCTTTAATTTGTATGGGCAGGCAGTAAAAGGGTGAAAGAGCGAGGAGGCCACACGAGAGAAAGGAACGAAAAGAGACGGAACATGGCGTCTTGAAGGCAGTCGTGGAAGGAACGGGGAGCATTGCAAAAGAAGGATTCGCATGGAACGAAGGCTGTGAAAAGGAGAGAGGAGGCAAGGAGAGGAGGAAACGAAGGAAGAATCGAAGGGAGTCACACGATTCTCAACATTAATGGCAAATTACGATTATTGAGGAAAACATGCAACGAGGAGAACTCTCAACTTTTAACTGCGTATCGTCACCTGCAGTTGCCTGGGATGGCAAATTGACAACTCATTAGTGAGGGAGGAAAAAGAAAAAGGCATGGAGAAGAAATACACTTCATATGGCAAACTTTGACCGGAGGGAAGTGGTCCTCGCAGATCGCGAATATCGTAAAGCAATTTTACCATTAGAAGTAAACGCAGAAAAGGGAATGAGAAGTGTATTGAAAAGTAGGAGGATCCGCAAATAGCATACTTCAGGGAGGAGGCCTGGCCCTGATATTTGTGCTCTGTCCAATATAAATAATGGTGATGCGATGGACCGTTCCACTGATAAGAAGTGAATGCATTTCACAAGGGGAGATCCACTCGGGATGCGATTGCAGGGATGGGAATACCAGTGGAAAGGAAGTTGGGACATAACCGGGATGTATTCGCATGCTTTGTCGATTTGGAAACGGCGTTCGACAGAGCTTGAAAAGCTAATGGAAATATTTGCGAAGAGAGGAGCAGACCAGGAGAGACTGGTATTTCGTACGTGTACTGGTACTTCATACGTGGCACAGAAAGCGCAAGTGGGAGTGGCTGATGGAGAATCGGATAGGGTGAGAATAGGAGAGGGGGGGGGGGGAGTATGGCAGGGATGTCCTTTATCGCCGGTACCTTTAAACCATGTAAATGGAGGGAGAGGCTTGGGATGAGATCCAGGAAGGAAGGAGTCAAGGATTGGGGAAAAGTTGATAAAATCGGTGTGGTTCGCGGTTGACCAGGCGTTAATCAACCAGTCCAGGGCTTACAAAAAATGCTAGATAGAGTACAAAGACGGGGCGAAATATACATAGTGAAGATAAATTAGAAGAAAACGAAAGTAATGGTACTTCCAAGATAAAAAGGGCTAGTTAAAATATAAAATTAGGAGGAAGCTATAGTAGGCGGAGCAATTTAATTACCTAGGGAGGGAAAGCAGCATGGAAGTGAGAAGGATGATCGCAGAGGCAAAAGAAAGCTTTTACTCGTAGGCGTGAAGTGATTCCAGGAGCGTTGAGTAGGGAAGTCAAAACGAGGCAAGCGAGAAGTTGAATGCGCAGCGTTGTACTCACTGTGTGGTGCGGTGGAGATGGCCTTTAAGAAAGGGGAAGCAGTGCCAAGTAGATGTTTTTGAGATGTGGGTGTGGAGGTAGATGTAAGGACGTGAAGTGGGTCGAAAGGAGGACGAAGGATGCATGTGGAAGGGGAGAGAGGAATTCGATGGATGGAGTGAGAATAAGGTGTGGACGGTGAAGGCGCAATGAAGGGAGAGGTGTTTGGGGAGAAGTGGGAAGGATGTTTAGGGTAAGCGGGAGGAGGAGGAGAGATACGGGAAGTCAACGGTTATTCAGGGGAGACGACCGACAGCTGACAGGTCATTTGCGCCGTTCAGGATAATTGGGTAATGGTAGGAGTTTTCAGGGAACGGAGGGAGAGAAATCCGGCGTTGGCATTAGCCTACTCTTAACGAAGGGCGCCAAGGCTTAACGTCCCATCCGACGGACGGAGTCCTGAACTTGAAATGCCCTCCACTAGGCACTCATGTGGGGACTGGTTTTCCACTGAAAAATCCGCCACTGTCGGGAATCGAACCCGGGCCCTCGAGATGGGAGGCCAGTATTTAATGGATAGAATGATTTGAGGCATGAGGGGCTGAGAGGGACTTCGTGTGAATTGACGGAGGAATTAAATGTCCGTTTGGACGTACCTTCACACGGGTAGAGCACGAAACTATTAGCAATGAATTCGTGGGCAAAGAGGGAGAAAAGGAGCCATGGTCTCACCCAACTGGATGCGGCGGAGGACAGTCGGAGTGGAGGATGCGACGACGATCCGTCTTCAAACCCCCCACGCAATTCATTGCAGTCCCAGCGACGAGAGCCATCTCCATCGGCCGAATGCCGGAACCACATCGCACGACCTCATTTGAAGCAGAATGCCATGGCACGAACAAATCTTACGGACCTTATTCGGGGAAGCACAGTGACTGGACTAGCAGCGAATAAAGCATTCAAGTCATCATCGGAAATATTTCACCTTTTGAAAGTTATTGGAATTCAGAGTAAATTTCTGCAACTACATGTATAATTTCTCATGGCACTGCCTTCCTTGAGCCGATGACTGTTCCACACTGAGTGGCACTTTTGCATGAAGTACAAAATGGCCTGAGAGATCGCTCACGATAATTCCTATCGCGGTGAAGAAGAAAATGAAGGAGGGATAAAGTTAGCTGTGGAAGTCGAGGACGTAGTTCTGACAGGGTGACTGACAGGGAAGGAATCATACTTTGGGACGAATCAGCCTTTATGGTCGCGTCAGGCTGTCGGGAAGAAAGAAACTCGCTGATATGCTGTGCCCTTTTCATTGCAATCTCCTCAATCGGTGTGGAATGCCATAAAACGTGTGCCCAAGGTTATTTCGGTGATGTCACGTCCGGATTCCACAGCCTCGATTGCCGACGTTGAGAAAGGCGCGGCGCCTTCTGCACCCACTCGGCACTCCGGCCCTTCCCTCGAACGTCTCACCCACGAAACAAGTCCTTCCGCTCCTCCCCCAATGACGGCTCAGCGTGCTGAAGAACGCTATCCACTCCGAGGGCCCGGGTTCGAATCCTGGCAGCGGCAGCCGTTTTCAAAAGGCGGCACTTTGCTTTCAGTTTCCCTGGCGCCGAATTTCTCTTTGTCTCCGTTCCCGGGGAAACACTCGGCCCGCCATGCTTGTCGGCACGGAACTCCCCATCAGCGTCGCCACTTTCCACTGAACTCGTTTTTTGCATCAGTATGTTACATGTTTTATGTGTGCACTTAAATTGAAATATTCGAGTTTATGTCCTTTACGTTTTATCCAGAATTCAAGCAGTTGTTTCTTTTCTTAGTTCTTCTGTCAGTACTTTAAAATATCTTAGAGACTTAGCACATGCATTATAGCACAGTCACAACGATCATTCTAGGGGATTAAATTACAGTAACATCATTTGCCGTATAATATCACAGACTCGTTGCAGAATTAAATGGTCTCAAACTAAGGTATAAAATTACTTGACTCTGATATTATCAAAGTGAATTTCCATTTAAATGTTTCCTTGTACTTTGGATGAAACGAAATAGGAATAGGGTGTCCTGTCCATAATATTCATAGAAAGCCCTCATTAGGTAGAAGTATCCCTAATTGTTAATAAACAATGCATGAGCGTCATGTGCATGTTTACTCAACCGCTGCCACACACCCTCGAGGGGACTTGCAAGAAGTCAGAGATATATGCACTTTCTTCGAAAATCACTCATGTGAATATTAGTACAATATAAGTTTATCACAGGCGTGATGACACAGGAAATAGACAATACTAAAAAGACTCACGTAATATCACTAATCTTGAGAATTAACAGTAGTATATTTTGCAGAAAGTTTAAGGTAGAGTCATTGAGAGATTACAGTTGTAAATGGTAGCAAGTATGATCACCCGTTAGTTAGTGATTTGACTCGATAGGCAGTTGTCACTCTCTCTGAAATACGAAGAGGCGTGGAAACAATATCGCTCTCCATGCATTCCGAAGTGACTCGTGTGCTGGACTCGCCACAACGTCTTAAAGAGTTCTCGGTGGGAGCGATGTGCCAGCGCGCCAAGACGCTCGGGGAAGAAAACCGCGCGTCGGCAGGAGACGAGGGCGTCGGGATCGAACGCAGGATATGACGGCCGACTGCCGGGCTCTTCCGTCGCGGCAGGAATGGTGTCGGGACTCGGCAGCAAGAAAGTTATTTCGGCGAGACTTGGGGATATTCACTGGAGTGGGATTTGAAGCTTTGAGGTTATGCTGGGAGTAAAATGGTTATTGTGATCATGGGTGAGATAGCAGGACACGTGGGTTCTTAAGAGGAACTGGGCAGTGAGTTGCGGCACGCACGATTGTTGGCCAACATGGTAAGGACTGGGCTCGACTGATTGGAGCTCTTGATTGCGAGGAAGGGACAGGAGGAGTCCGCGTCTGGCGAGGAGTGCCTCAAGGGCCCGCCCGCTCTCGTTCCATCCGATTGCAGCGCTCTCTTCCTCAGCGAACCGAGACGCTTTCGCGGCGCATACGGGAGGCAAGCACGTGAATATTTGCACTGCTATCAATTATCCACCGGTAGGCAATGGGTTTCAAAGAACGGCATATTATTAACAGGCGATAATGAAATGCCTCCTTACGGTGCTTAAAAGTTGAATCTTTGCGTCTCATAAGAATGAGAGAAGTGATTTTTTCATTGCGAAACTGAAATGATCGCGAAAAGTAACTTTCCGATCGTGATGTTGTGTTCTTCGTACTTGTCCAACAGCTAGCGCATCTATTTTTCCTAAGTGCCCGTAAATGCTTTAACATCATCTTTTCGCACCGATAAAATGCCCAGAAGGCACAAGGTTTACCCTGGGTTGGCGTGAAGGGCAGGCGGATGGCATTGATGGATGTAGCATTGAATCGATGATCCACTTCCACTCACGAGGTGGGCAGTTGGAAGATATGTCGGCAGTGGGAAGTAATTCAGATGTTAAGGAAACAGGCTGAATCGGGCTTCATGCTTGAGGGTTTGACGGGGGTGAACTGCGGAAATGAGGCGAAATGTAGTTTGCGAGGGCAACTATAGTAACTGGCGATAATTGAAGGACGGCGCGAGTCTTTCCTAGCCAATCATTGGAGAGGGCTCCCATGCATCGGCGTCATTGTTCGAGGGACCAGCCTCTTTGAGGTCGTGCCATCACAGAGAATCATTCCGCACCCGAGAGTATGCACGTGTGGGGCAAGGACCGTTCACGCGCCAAAGAAACGACATGATGTGAAGGAAAGCGCAGTGAATGAGGAACTTTGGAAAGAGCCGTTTCCCGGGCCGAATGATCCAGTGAAAAGGCTGAATTGTTCCGCAATTCATTCGCGACAAAACCTTGAGATGCTCGTGTTGGTGCCCAGTCGAGTGCTAGCCTCGTATCCAGGGGGCACGGGTTCGAATCCCGGCAGAAATTGGAGCACCAAGGGTCCCCCCCGTGGCACCACGGCTGATCGCCCCCAAGAGCAGTCAAGAGATTGCTCAGCCGAGATCACGGCTCCATTCCCGAGGCCACTTTCTGCTCACAGCCGAATACAGTCGCCCTGCGCGTGTAGCCGTCGACTGAGAGGCTCATTAATTATTGCTCGATGGGAAGGATGTCAGCGATTGGAGAAGAGGGCGGAAGGCAGGTCTCCACCAAATGCCAAGTGTGCCCTCGAAGGCCTTGCTGCTGGGAGAGGCGCTTTGCCATGTCTACTCTGAATGCAGCAGCCATCGGGATAACATTCCGGAATCACAGAGAGTCTCGCGGTGGTTGCGACGGGGAGAAGACTTAAAAAAGATCCGAAGCTTTACAAAGACGGGACATGACTTCGATGCCAATGACTATCGGAATTTGTTGCAGGACGCGAGGAAAGAAAGCATCTACTATGAGATACTCGTGTACGCGGAATCACCGAAAGTCTTGGAGGGGAAGCAATCAAACGTCTTGCAAGTGCGCTCCTTAGTCTCACTACCGGAAACTTGTTCTCCCAAGAGATGAGCGTTCAGGCACATTCCTTTCAAGCGAACTTCATTTCTCAGCATTCTCTTCCAAGGAGGAGAAAATTAGATGAAGGATAGTCTTTCATTGTGACGAGGCGTGGTCCAGCTGAGACGACGGATGAGGAAGCATTTGGACGCTGCAAGAGACAAGGCGTGCTCCTAAACGGCACAATTCGCTTCCTTGCTTGCGTTTCTGGTGTTCCGTGCCCTCTCCCTCACAGGAGCGCTGCAATCTGCTTCGGGGATACATTTTTACAATCTTCCGTACCTTTGTGTGTGTTAAGTGTGAATTTACGATGCAGTTGGCATTTAGCTTACTTATAATAGCTAAGAACAGCTCGGTGCATGTTGCTTTAACGGGACAGAAAGCTCTCGGACACGGAAATGATGCCAATCAAAACACTATGTACGTATGATTAGATAAGCTGAAAATAGACATTATAAGGATTCATCAACTCTGGCGAGGGAAAACGTAAATATATTTTTCCTTAGCGTAAAGCGACGGGGGTTATCATGCTTTATATTTTAAAATATCCTCTTCGAAAATTTAGGCTCGATTGTGTGAAAATGTGTTGTTTTTTGCATGTAGAAAACAATTGACAAAATGAATGAAGAATGACAAAAGGTGTCGTTTTTCGTGATTTTAGTGCTTGACCGCTCAACAAGGAAGGCACACAAAAATTGCTTTCTCAGAGAAGAGTTAGGACAATGATCGCAGAACAAGAATTCACGACTACGAGGCGACGAACAAAGAGGCCTTTGCCAGGCGGAGCGGTTCCAATGTTTCTTGATGTTTCATGAATTTAAATCAAGGTAGACGCGGAGATTAGATCTCCAAGCAATGGCTGTCCTTCTTTTTAAAATAAACCGCGTCCCTTCAGTTTTTATGCTGTTGGAATGGCATTGGACCGATGCCTGGCGCACAAGGATCTGCCGTATGTAAATGAAGGGCAGACAAAGCATCAGCTTTCACTTCTCTGCCGGAGGGACACTCCGCAGCCCAAGAGCATCCCGGGAAACATGGCAAGACGCACGATATCTCCAAACATGAGAGCGTGGTCCAAACAGCACTCGATAAATCGTGATGTGGTGCAAGCACCCACTGTCTCGACGCGAATGCAATGGCTTCCTCCGTCTCACGGCCTCAAACGATGACATGAAGTGTCAAGCATCGATGCCGGAGGCGAACCAACCTCCCCGTGGGCACTCATCGGCGGAATGGCCATTGTAGCCAGCGACCATTGCACTCTGCGGATGTCTGTGCCGCCCGGCCTCCGCGATTCCCTTAGATTTGGCCTTGCACAAAGAACCAGCATACGGTCTCACGTGAGAAGTCATGCTGGTTTTCCTAAGCAAGTACGTAGCTTGTTTAAGAAGTCAGAAAATAATTTAAGGATTTCATTGTAATGCGGGCGGCATTGCGATAGAAATGGAAACATATGAAATAAACAACTGAAATCGACAAATAAAAAAACTGAATTGTGTAGACACGCGGTAGGGGATTGGATTGACGCCATATACCTAAATTGGATTTATAGTTTAACTAGACATATTTGAAGAGACGTTAATCGCGATACTCTTCCACGAAGTGATTGCCGATGCTATGGCCAGAAGGAACAAGTCCTCGAGTTGAGAAGAGAGGACGGAGGACACTCTGAAGAGCGAGGACGTCATCACTAACGGAGCTCAACCGACTTCGGTGGCCAAAAGAGGCGTTAAACCAGGGGTACGACCAAATCGACACTTTTATTTCGAAGTCGGCCTTCGAATCATCCGGGAATTCATGATCCTGAGAGGCTCATCTTGCGCCGATTATCCGGAAGCTAAGGCAATAATCGCGATGCATTCTCGTCGCTTGGAGCCGTCGATTCCGGCGTCGGCGGCGTCGCTTCCTCCGCCCGTCGGCGCCTGGTCGACGCCGCCTTCCCGGCATGCGCCACGTCGAGCACATTCGTCCGCCGCTCGATGCAGAACGACGGTTCACTAACGCTCGGCTGTAGTCAACTATTTCGGAAGCGAATTCCTTCACGCAAGAGTTCCCGAATCAGCCTCAACTCATAAATGTCGTTTCTTCCTCCAGCACCGAAGCTAACGGACTCGATCATCAGCAAACCATTTCGTTTGCCATCGTCGCCAACCTAAACAACATAAATGTCGTCGAAAAACAAAAGATCTCACGGCACGGTTTTGGCATTCCAATGGGTTGGGAATGGATTCGCGCTGTGATCCACCCTCTGGTCCACTACTCAATGCGAACGTTGGAGCTTGCAGGAAGCAAGTCTCGGCGCACGTATGCTAATCAAACATTAATTAATTCGGTCGCCATGCAACGACGAATGAGCCGAATCAGGAGACCGAGGAAGTGGAAAAGCGCCTCCTTCGGTAAAAGTTTTTTTTTAAGTAAACGAGTGAAATTAGTATTGTGAGCGTCATTATCATTTGGAAGTGGCGGTTTCAGTCGCAGTGAATTAAATTATATATCCGTTCGAAATTCTATCCTGCGTAGGGAGGGGCACCACGTGATGGAAATACCTCATCGCGGCTGTCAAATCAGTTTCCTCAATCCTTCAAATCAGTCGGTGGAGAGAAACCCGGCGTAGCGAATAGGCGCCACGGCTTTAACGTCCCATCCGCCGGACGGAGTACTGAACTAAAGATGCACTCCACAAATCACTGAAGACCGGCTCGCCATTGAAAAATATCCTCCACTGCCGGGATTCGAACGCGTGCCCTCCGGGTGGGAGAGGCCACCGAACCGCCTTCCCTGCAGCACTGTACGACGCCGCCACTCGGTTACCTGGGAGAGGAGGAACACAACACACTCTGCACACAACAGCAGACGACGACCCCCCACGTGGCGAGACGCAACGGGCCGCGCACCCCTTCCTGCGGTGCCAGCCGCGACTCCTCTGCCCCCACTGGTGCGGGGGGGGGGGGAGGGACGCTTAACCCCCACCCCCCTCTCCCTGGCCAAGGGGGAGGAAGCGAAGCGTCGCCGCTCTCAACAAGGCACCGCTCACAACTAGGAGGGGTGGGCTCGAACCAACGATCCCCCGGAGAGCGCGCCGTGGGCACAGCGCACACGCACCACAGCGACGGAAGGCACTCACGCACTGGACGCGGGCCGGCGTGGACACTCACTCGCTGTCGTCGACTCACTGCCGAGAGGGAGTGTGGGCAGAGAGAAAGAGGGCCTTTGGGGGGAGGGGCGGCGGCCAATGGGAGGGCGTGCGTGGATCATGCGCCCTCTGCCGCCAACGCCCTCCCCCCGGCGGGCCCCCTGCCATACGCCTCGACTCCGCCCCGCTCGGGGGAGGTCCTCCAATGGAGAGGGAGGGCCCCGTACGCTGGCGACGCGCTCGGACCAGCGCCCAACTATCGGCGGCGGTGCACCGAGTCCCCGAGAGATGGCAGGAGGGTCTTCGTCGGCCCGATGATGGCGTCATCGACTCACTTCCGCCTTTCGCTTGTTTTTCGGCGCCACATCAACTCCCCGGGACATTGTAACGAGGCGGTGGTTTTTTCAGCCGTCTGTTTCGTTTTTTCATTCGTCGCGGATGACGTCAACTGCGCATTGGAGACGCTGCGCGGGAGGGCGCGGTCGGCCGCGCGCGTCTCGTATCGGGGTCAGTGGGAAGCGAATGGGGTCAGCGCCGCGCATCGCCCGGGGAGCAAGGTTCCCGAAGGAGCGAGTGTGCCGTCGGATTCCGGGCCAGATCATCCCAGGACGGGGAGCTACCGACGACGGAAGCACAACAGTATCAATTGCCAGGAAATTCATCAACATGATGGGTCAACAACAATCCTAGGGTTGCTTAGAGGGGAAGATTCGGCCAACCTCTTCATATCGACGACGTAGCTCCTCTCTTTATCACCCTTCACAACTTGCTCCGTACGAGGGAAAGGACATGAACTTCGATGAATGCGCAGCAGCACGGGCCTTCACTCCGGAGGTCCAGCCGAGGAGTGCGAACGGAAACACGTTCGGATGCCTCTCTCTTATTTGGTGTCTCTCCCACACACGCCTTCGCGCTGCCTCGTCCAGACGCTACTTGGGCGTTAATACTGACGATAACATGTAAGGCGAGTGAAATGGAGGTCACGTGAAAAGACTGATGCTGGTCAAAATTCGCATTACATTAGAATACGGAGTCATATACGAAGACGAATGAGGGGACACTAACACGTAGAGGCAATGCTCTCGATATTTCGGCTGTCGCCGCCTGCGAGCGGCCTAGAACACGGCCTGAGAACACTCGAAAGTGAGCCGAAGCGTGTCTCGCGCTCCACTCGCCTCCCCGTCCGTCTCTGAGACGTGACTCTTTTCGTGCTCTCGCCCTTACGAATGGATGTTCACGTACACGCGGGCAAATCGGTTGCAGGCGAAATGTGAGACAAAATCCAAGTCATTCACTGAGCACTGGCGTTGATGGGAAGATTGGTTGGGCGGTGCAGGACTGATCGGGGAAACCCGTTTTCGAACTGCGGCAGTCCCTTCGGACGAACCTTTGCTCGCGACGAGGGAACACACGGCACTTCGCGAAGGGGACCGCACACGTGGAACCGCGCCCCGGAGAGGAGTGGCGGGCGGGGAATTCCATTCGCGGCCGACGGACGCCGCAGGAGGACTGATTGAGAGGGAGGGGGGGGGGGGGGTTGTCCGTCCGCAGGGTGTGTCCGTCCGCTGGCCTTCGTCAGCGCCGCGGCCACGAGATTCGGGGTCAGTGGCCGACGGCCGGCAGGTGGTGCCCTCGGCTGACCTTTGCGCCCTTGCCCCCAGCAGCCACCAAGACTGGGTGCCACCACAACACGACCATTCTCTCGGATGGTAACATCTTCAAACGTAAATGCTGAACGTGATGAGGTACCTACGTACTTATTACGGATAAGGGAAGTTGCTGGAAGGAACCTTCGAACGCTGCAAGATGGCTGCCTATTTTCGGAACGGTTACAGAACCAGCCTGGTCAGAAAGTAGATCCTTTTCATAATTTTTCCAATGATTCAGAATTAAATAGCTGCTCCACCCTTATTTTACGTGGCGAAAGCCATCGGGAAGCATTGGGTGCCGTGGCACAACAGCCGACAGGTCAGCAAACCCCGCTCCTCTGCTTCGGGAATAAAGCGCGGGACCGCATTGCATTTCGCGCGAGGCGTGTCGTTTGAAGTGAGGCCTCGCGCTTCATGTGTCAGCTGTTAGGCACGAGGCATCTACGCCGATTCACATCTGCAGTCATTCCTAACCTAAAACACAGAGCATGCGTAGATGGGATGCTGTGCTACTACCGCCTGGTTCCATTTTGGAGCGCGGAGACCAAGAATCGTGGACCGACAGGGCAGAGGCTGAAATCGAGTATGGAGTGGACGAGAGTGGAGCAAGAGCCAATGGGGGCAGTCCAGGGCAGCACTCATTTCCGGCTGCAGCGTGGCCGACAACACGGATGGAGGTCAATGAAAATGCCGCGCCCGTGACGTCATCGCCTCCGGAGGCGAAGCCGTCTATCCATTCGAGAGCATCCCTTTCGGGTTGTGGCGGGAAGCGCACGGGTGCTTGGCGTTAGTGGCGCCTCCTGCCAATGGGACCGCGAATCCCGCAGGGTGCCGACAAAAGGCGATTCCGTCTGACTGCCGCATCAGGAGCGACTGATAGATACATTGTGCTCCGATGGACTCCGTGGCCCACCTTGCGTCTACCTGAAAGGCTTCCTCAAGACGTTTGGCCCTGCGACGACACCCCTATGCTAAGAGCGCAGCACAGCCACGAGAGGCGGTCTTACCTCGAAGGGGATCCCGGGACGCAGGAGGCTTCGCTGCAGACGTCGTCTTCGTCTCGTGGAGGTCGCCGCGACTGACTCTCTCTCTCTCTGGCCTCTCTCTCCCTCACCCCCCCCGCCCCTCCCCCCCCTCCGCCGCCCCCCTCCCCTCCGCCGCACCTGTTCCCCCCCCCTCCCATTTGCATCTGCACAACTCACACGCACGCTGCCCACTTCCTCTCAGCAGCACCATTCGTGCGCCGCATACCCGAGAGAGGCACGCACCACCCGAGGGACCGCACCCTCCGGGCATCCATCTGCAGACCACCGCGGTCAATGCGACGTCCTCTGGCCCGGTCGAATTCTTCCGCCGTGAGGAGCGGTCAACAGGGATGACTTCCCTTCTCCCTCATCGCTCAAAGTGGGATTAGCCTATAAATGAACCGTTCTTATTCATTTTCACAAGAGGGAGTATTAATGGACGAAGAGGGCTTCCGGCCGCTCCTCCTCGTCTCTGCACGACTTGAAGAAACCTCTCAGCCGAAGACGCGACAGCAGGGGGGCTGGAGAAACTGCTGTCGTGCACAGAGTGACCAACAAAAGGGAGAACGCACATCGATCATAAACCCCGCGGAAACCTTTGATACCTCAGTGTCTTAATTTCTATGTTTCTCACTTTGGATACGTTATTCACTATATGTCACGCCATAACTGGAATTCACTTAGGTACACTATCAATGACTAGGTCTGTAAATGTTGCAATTGAACCGATGCGGCACCTACTTCTTCGGCCACGAATACTCAGATGCCACCATTAATACACATTGTCTGCACTATCTGTGATCCTGGCAATCGTTGCTGTAGCTGCGAGGGAGATAAACGTGAACATTTCGTGCACGAGGTGAACGTTCGAGTGGTCACGAGGGAATCCTCAAGTGTGATAGCCATGCTGTCTTCCTAAAAAAATGCCTAGGGAGCAGATGTCTTCAGAAATGTCATTTCGCGCTAACTTTGTGGCATAGGTCCGTCGTTGATGCCCGTTCGAGGGCGACTCCGTGAAATAATGCATGCGTGAAAGGCAAGTACATATCTTCATGAACCACCCCGGCTTTCATTCTCGAGACTGAAGAGGCGGCAAACATTTTTAAGTTTTAACCCATCCAAGGGTTTCATAAAATCGCTGGTTAAGTAAATAGAACTAAGCAATTATGGTCGGACACCATTATTCACCTCATTGATAATGCTGTGGTATAATAATTGCTGTTTTGGAATTACATCTCGATTTAAGATTCGCTGCCATTTTCGCGATGACATCAGACTACAGGAGATTGCAGCAAGTAATTTCCGCATTCTGGTATGCAATCTATTACGCAGCTAATCTAGTAGCCATGATATTTGCATATTTTCCTTATCCCCCTATTCTGAAGTTTTAAACCAACCAAGCGCCAAAAGCATATATCTGCATCTACGTTGCAAGCCACAGCGAGAGCGTGTGGCAGAGGGTGAAGAATACCAAACATGCAAATGAGGGCTTCAAAAATATCACTTCATAGAAACGTGTTAGATTTAAAGGTACCGTGCAACTGGATGTCAGGTATAAGAGGCGATTAATGGCTGTAAAGGCATTGCTCTATATGTATGTATCTGTATTCCCCTAGAGTGCATGGGTTAGCAATACTTAAACGTTTAATATAGTGGATACTAATCTAACAATCTTTTAGCAACCTGTCACTTTGCTATGCTGCCTATTGGTTGATCAAGGGGAACTCGGGATGTATGACATTTTAAATCCATCGGTACGACCAGATACTATCTCTCTAATCTTCTTCATCTGATCATCCGTAGCATAATAGCAGGGGTTCTTGATGTATATCTAACGTAACCTGTAACCTAATCAGCTTCCAATTTACTTAACAGGTTTGGCAGGTTAAATATTAACCTGCGTTCTGATAGTAATTCCCATCCTAGTTCTTCTAATAAACTCATAACACTTATACAATTATCGTAACAGCCTTTAGCAAATCTAGCGGATCTCCTTTGCACACGCTCTAATTCTTTTATCATACATGCCTCGTACGGATCCCATAAACTAGCGGCATATTCTAAATGAGGCCTGACAAGTGTAAAATAGCTTCTTTCTCGAACACTCTCATCGTATTTCCCTAGAAACCTTTTGACGAATCCTAATCTACGGTTATTTCCCTGATGTGTTTCCCCATGACATGTCTTCAGTGATGATGTCGCCTAAGTATTTAATAGATTCTACGCTAGATATTTTCTTTTCTTTGATTCAACAATTATTCCGGGGAAAGCTATTCTTTTTCCAAAAGTTCATTATCGCGCATTTCTTCAAATTTCATTCAACCTTCCAAGTAAACACTCCATACATCTTATCTACATCTACGTAATACCCTGCAAGCCAATATAAAGGTGTGTGGCAGGGGCCGAAATCTCACCAAACATGCACTACATATCATGCATAAAAAGGATTAGTATTAATATACTAGTCTAAACTTAGATATTTAAAAAACAATAAAAATAGCTAAGCAAGCAAGCAAATAAATGCTTTTAGTTGGATTAGCTTAAAGTCCTTATAGCAACATGCAACTACCTATGCTATACATTGATAAACTCTTATTATATATATTTACAGCTATTCATATCCCTAATTGTACGAGGAGAAAAGAACATTTTGAATCTGTCAGTTCGGCAACCAATTTCTCTAATTTTGTGATTATGGTCCAGTCTACCATAGTAAGTTGGGGTTCGCAAAATATTTTTAACATCATCACTGAAAGTATGGTCTCGGAATTTGTTTTAGAGATTAAGTCTAAATTTCAACCTGCGATCTGACAATGATTCCCAATTTAATTCATTTAATAGACTGGTTACGCTAATAAGGTTATCATACCGGCCCTTTACAAATCTTTCCGATCCTATCTGCACACGTTCAAGTTCGTTATTTAGACCGATTTCGTAGGGATCCCATACACTGGCAGCATATACCAAATGAGGTATTACAAGGGAAAAGTAGCTGATTTCTCGTACATGATCGTCACATTTATCCAATACTTTTTTTGATGTAGTGCGGTTTACGATTCGCTTGACCCATTATTTCACGTATGTGTTTACCCCAGGAAAGAAGCCAGTCTTATTCCAAGATATTTAATGGATTCCACGTTTGATAATTCATTATTACTAATTTTAAAATGCTAGGAGAAGAACAATTCTGTTTCCAAAAATTCATAGCTACACATTTTTTAAAATTTAACTCTAACTGCCATGTATCACACTATTTTTCCGTTGCTACTAGGTCATCACTTAAATATTCTTAATCGTTTGGACATCCCTGTATCTTACTGCGTCATCGGCAAATAGATGAAGCTTAATTTTTATCACCTTTTTTATATCATTTATGTACGGAAATAACGAGAGTGGACCTATCACACTACTTTGCGGCACTCCTGAAATGATTTCAATTGCCGGGGTAGTAACACCGTCCAAAACAAACCTTATCACCAGATCATGTAGAAAATCATTTATCTTGATATAATATTACTCTTCTCTATCCTCTAAGATTTGAATTTCAAAATTAGTTTGCTATGTCAAAGGCTTTCTTGAAATCGAGAAATATAGCATCCACTGGAATATAACTTTCGCCAGAAACTAAAATATCGTGGGTAAAGAGAGCAAGTTGAGCCTTCCGTAAACCATGCTGGACATTGGACAATGGATTCTGGATATCTAGGATTTAAACCATTTGCTAAAGACCGACTGTCATCTCCATTCTTAGTTTCACTATTCACTACTGCATTATTTGCAAAAGGACGGATATTACTATTCTTAGCTCTGTACTGTAAGAAGAATAAAACTGAGATATCACGCTTCCCTGAGGAACAGGTGCATCTTTACTTTGTTGCTTAATTTACCACCTCCTTTGAATGCGTTCATGTAAGAAGCCTCCCATCCAGTCTATCATGTCACCGTCTATCCCATATGATGCGAGTAATTTTGTGCAGTTTGGTTTAGGGGTAAAGTACTCGCTTCACAATGACGACGTCCCTGGTTCGAGACTCTCCGTGTCCAATTTTTTTGAACGATTCATGGAAGTCGTTCATTAATATCATGCGCTCTGGGATCAACAGATTTATCCCTAGTAAATTCAAAAACGAAAGCACTGAACCTAGGTGGTACAATGCCGAAGTGAGAAAATCCCTGAGACGGCAGCGAATATGTCATGCTAAAATGAAAAGAATTAGTAAACATATGCCCACTGATGAGCGTAATTTAATTATTGAAAATTATAAAATTTCAAAATCCACTGCAAAGACAGCCCTTAGTAATGCATTTGCAGAATTCAAAAGAAAAACACTTGGGGAACAATTGAAAGAAAATCCAAAAGTCTTCTGGTCGTACGTAAGGGAAGTGCAAGGCCATAAGTCTGCCGTCCATTCACTTAAAAATGATAGAGGTGAAATGACCACAAACACACTCGACAAAGTTAGCTTGCTAAATTCCTTCTTCCAAACCGTTTTTAACCCACCTTCCGGGGATTCAACTATCGTGTTACCTGACCTCTTTCAGCGGTTGATGAAACCAATTGACATTTCCTGTAATGGTATTGAAAAATTACTTAAAGATATAAGCCCCAACAAATCTCCTGGCCCTGATCAAATTCCCTCCCGCGTATATAGAGAGTTAGCATCCGAAATTTCCCCCTACCTTGAAATAGTATTTAATAAATCCCTGACCGAACACGTCGTACCGATGGACTGGAAAGCAGCCGATGTAACACCCATTTTTAAAAGTGGCGATAGGGAGCAGCCATCTAACTACAGACCTATATCCCTCACATCCATTTCATGCAAGGTCCTAGAACATATAATTGTCAGTTCAGTCATGGGACACCTAGATAGCCAGAATTTATTGTCCAATGTCCAGCATGGCTACCGAAAGAGCAGATCGTGTGAAACCCAACTTGCTCTCTTTTCCCACGATATTTTAGTTTCTGGCGAAAATAATATTCCAGTGGATGCTATATTTCTCGACTTCAAGAAGGCTTTTGACAAGGTTTCTCACAGCAAACTAATTTTGAAGTTAAAATCTTATGGGTTAGACAGTAACATTATATCATGGATTAATGATTTTCTGCATGATCGGGTTCAAAGGGTTGTTTTGGACGGTGTTTCCTCACCGGCAATTAAAGTCACTTCGGGTGTCCCACAAGGTAGTGTGATAGGTCCACTCCTATTCCTTTTGTATATTAATGATATCCAAAAGGTGGTAAAAAGTAAGCTTCGTCTATTTGCCGATGACGCAGTAGTGTACAGGGAAATTCTATGCCCGAATGATAAAGAATATTTAAATATTGACCTACAAGCAATTGAAACTTGGTGTGATACATGGCAGTTAGAATTAAACTTCAAGAAATGTCTTGTAATGAATTTTTGGAAAAAGGATAGCTCTCCCCCTAGCACTTACAAAATAAGTAATAATGAATTAACAAACGTGGAATCCATTAAATATCTTGGAATAAGACTGACAAATGATCTTTCCTGGGGTAAACACATTCGTGAAATAATGGGTCAAGCGAATCGCAAACTGGGTTTCATTAAAAGAGTATTGGGTAAATGTGACGATCATGTACGAGAAATCAGCTACTTTTCCCTTGTTAGACCTCATTTGGAATATGCTGCCAGTGTATGGGATCCCTACGAAATCGGTCTAAGTAATGAACTTGAACGTGTGCAGCGAAGATCGGCAAGATTTGTAAAGGGACGATACGATAATTATATTAGCGTAACAAGTCTATTAAATGAATTGAAATGGGAATCATTGTCAGATCGCAGGTTGAAATTTAGACTTAATCTCTTCCACAAATTCCAAGGCAATATTTTCAGTGATGATGTTAAAAATATTTTACGAACCCCAACTTACTATGGCAGACTGGACCATAATCATAAAGTTAGAGAAATTGATTGCCGAACTGACCGATTCAAAATGTCCTTTTTCCCTCGCACAATTAGAGATGCGAATAACGGTAAATATGTCCTATCGGAGAGTAGCAATGAATAGCATTCGTAGCTGCATGTTGGTATGAGTACTTAAAGCTAACCCTACTAACAGAATGTTTTTGCATGTTTGATTTGCAATTTCTATCTTTTTAAATAGTGTAGTTCTGACTACTATATTAATATTATTCCTTTTTTATGCATGATATGTAGTGCATGTTTGGTGAGCAATCACCCCCTGCCACACGCCCTTGTGGTGGCTTGCAGGGTATTATGTAGATGTAGATGTAGATGTAGATGTAATTTAAAGTGGGGCGCCCCACCAAACGCTCATCTGAAGTCAAGAAACGCTGCGTCTACCTGAACGTTATCTTCTCCCCATAATAAAATATCACGAACAAACGGATCTAGTTGAGTTTCGCAAGACCGTCCCTTTATGTACCCACGTTGGTTTGCTATCGATAAATCCATCATATCGAGGTATCCCATAATTGATGTAATCAGGACCTTGTAAATTTCATCAGGACCTGAGGACTTGTTTGGGCTAATGTTTTTTCATAAATATTCGATTCCGAAAAAAGGGATTGGTTGCTGAAATCAGACGAGTATGGTTTCGTCCGAACTACGCTTGGATTGATGAAAATCGCTCTGAAAAAAGAAAATTCAACAAATTAGCCTTATCTAAACTGGAAGTTGCTATTTCACCCCTATCGTTTTTCAAGGAATTAACCGTCGACTTTTTAGATCCCTGTAATTCCCTAACATATGACCAAAATGCATTCGAATTTCCCTCCAGTTGTTCTCCGAGTACTTTTCTCTCGAATTCACAAAGCACATTTTGACGGTTGTTTTCGCGGTTGCTTTACAAATTTTAAAATGTTCGATAGTATTCTTTAGATCGTTATTGGCTACATTTTTCATAGTTTCGAGTGGCTAACTCGTTGGCATTTCAAGCATTTTCTAACCTCCTCGTTGTTACATGGCAGAAGGTTTTGTCTCAATCTCGCCCCAATAGAGACCTTTTATTATTATTATTGTTATTATTATTCTTGGTTCCCTATTCTCACTCTCATACTTATTGAGTATATATTTGTTTACAAATGACCGCGTGATTTGGAAGAACCCTTTTCAAGTACTCTCGGTATCACTATTTTTGCTGAAGTTTTCAAAATTTTCAAAATAAATTTGTAAATCACGCTTAAATCCGTAAAAATCTGCTTTACTGAACAGGTAAATCTTTCTTTTTACTTGGATATTCTTTTCAGTATTCAGGGAAAGTTTAACGTAAATTACCTATTCCATCGATATTTTCAACTTAAAGAACTTTTCCAGGGATGGTGGTGGAAAGAAATCGAGAATGTTCTCCCCTCTTTTAGGCAAGGTTGCTATTTGATGCAGTGCGTACGATGCGTCCTGCAATGACTCACATATTTCTTTTTCCCTACTTGCAGGATTATGGCTACGTGTGTCTATCGAAGGTTTATTGAAATCTCCACTTACACTAATCTGACGTTCGTTGTTATGGGACTCAATGGACCTGATCTGTTTCTCTAATACTGAGTGTACATCGGAATGGAGTGGTCCTAAGTACTCACAAACGCATATTACTTTCGATTTAGCGTATTGAATCGAACACCCTGCATTTCCTATAACATAATCGAGAATCACCTCTTTTCTTCTGTTTATTATTTTGCGATCCGTTATGTCCGCAGCCGATGTGTGACCGGAAGGGACATTCTCCAGTAGCAATTGCCTCCTTGGAATGAGCGAGACCAAGATGGCGAAGACCAAGATGGACGGCGAAAACGGATTCTCCTGGCCATCCATGGAGGAGAATGAAGTTGTTTCCGGCCGTGACCGTTTTGTGTCGCTGTCATCCGCAGATCTGGCGGAAGGGCTCGTCGCTGCTTTCGGCCATCGGAGAGATGAACGTCGTTAAGACCGCTGCCTGTCGTCAATGTGCGTGGCGAGAGGTCATCGTCCTTGTCTCGTAAAGAGCTCCTCGCGAGAAATGCCCCGGCCGAAGACATTGGACGCAATAAGTGCGGTAAGGGTGCGCGGGATGTGATTGGTCGTAGAGTTGATGCCATGGTATAGAGCGGAGAGTCCTCCTCAACTCTGGGGCCATCAAGAATTACTCTCCCCAAAAGAAAGAAGCCATGGATGGACAACAACCTTCGTCCTTTCAGTACCGATCTGACAGATAATCTGCCTTGGGTGACACTTTTTATCGAAAGAAAAGTGCGGACAAATTGCGATGATAATTACTCATCGTGGTACCAAACTACAAAGTCCATGATGCGTGTAATGGCTCCACGGTGTAAGGCTGCCATACACCTTCGGGTGTTAGGGAGGCCAAATGATCTCTCCGAGAGGCAATGGGACGACCGCACCCTCACTGACGACATTGCGTCGTGGCACTGGAATATGCCAGAGCACATCAAATCACGATGTGATAGCAGTGGAGATGGAAATCTTGATGACGTAAAACCATTTATCAGCGCAGAGAAGCTGAAATTCAACCTAATGGTATTAATCAAAAATTGAATGTTTTGGTATATTTTGGTATAGGGCCTGAACTCAAGTTTTGAAGCTGAGATTCACGAAATTACAGTACCTACTTCAGCCCATTGACCTTTTAATTGTAAGAAATATTTTGCTTTCTCACGAGAAATCACTTCCCACAACCCTAGGAGTGTACTAGTCGTGATTTCCCTCACTGGTTTATTATTTGTGGCCCTTAGGTCAGGGGTACATCTACATCTACATAATACCCTGCAAGCCACCAGAAAGGTGTGTGGCAGGGGGGGGAACCAAACATGCACTACATATCATGCATAAAAAAGATTAGTATTTGTATAGGAACTGTTCAAAACTACGCTATTTAAAAAAAGATAAAAATGGCAAAGCATACATGCAAAAACATGCTGTTAGTTGGGTTAGCTTCAAGTCCATATACCAACATGCAGCTACCAATGTTATCCATTGCTACACTCGTACTGGATATATTTACCGTTATTCATATCCCTAATAGTACGAGGAAAAAAGGACATTTTGAATCTGTCAGTTCGGCAATCAATTTCTCTAATTTTGTGGTTATGGTCCAGTCCACCACAGTAAGTTGGGGTCCGCAAAATATTTTTAACATCATCACTGAAAATATGGTCTTGGAATTTATTTAAGAGATTAAGTCTAAATTTCAACCTGCGATCTGACAATGAAAATGGATACGCGAAACGTGAATTCTGGAAGACCCTTGTTTGCAGGGCCGGAGAAGGCCACTGGAATTAGTGTCTATGAAAGAATGCAGATTTTAATTGTTAGTTAGTTATGCGTTGCATTGGATGTCGAAAGCCCGATTTTCGAAATGGGCTCTGATGCAGTGATTGCTACGTTCAACCAATCACACCTCTTCTTCAAACTCCACTTCCCAGCTAGGGAAGAGTGGGCAGAGAAAGGGGGGGAAGGGGAGTACATCAAAATTGCAATGCATCGCACCGTTAAAGTGGGTTATTACGGCCAAGTGTTTGTTTTGGACTTCAATACGCGATACTCCACGGATGGAGGTGCTATTCTGCCCATTATTAGCATCCCTTATTTTTCGCGAGAAGATGGGCATTTTAAATCTGTTCGACATTCTATCTCATTGATTTCATGAAACCCAACGAGTCGAGTGTATCGCCTGCGTTGCCTTCAAACTTGCCAAGCATCGTCGCAGAACAGGTTGAGGAAAACATTGTGTTTTTGTGTGACACTCTGTTGACTCGGGAAAAGTCACCAGAGTAATCGCGACCAATTGAATCATCCTCACTGCGCTGACCGTCGATAGCGGGGCGAAGTGTGTCCCCCCCCCCCTGCCACACACCCTCGCGGTGGCTTGCAGGGTATCGTGTAGATGTAGAGAAGTGCCCCTTTCCTGGTGTCCTCTTACGGCAGGGCACGGCAACTACTCATTACTTCAAAGGTTCGGTCGGAATCTCAAGCTCAGGTCGGAAGGCGATTCCCGTTCGACTTCTCCTCCGGGGCCCTGCTTCTCTCGCCCAATCACGATCTGCGAATCCCGTGCACCGCTGTAATGAATACTGCACTCTCTCTCTGCTCAACTTCTTACGATTGGCTGAACCAATCATTTCCCGTGCCCTCAGCATCGCCAACATACCCGCGCTCAATGTTTCACTTCCTTGGATGAGGTGGAACTGTAACTCCGTGAGGCTACTCTTTCTCCATTCTACATCTAGACATCTACATCTACGCGATATCCTGCAAGTCACCGCGAGGGTGTGTGGCAGGGGGTGAAGATCACCAAGCATGCACTATGAACATGAAAACAAGCAACTATAGGGTCTCATGCAACTTGATTGTTAGTATCTATAGTATTTAAGGGATTAATACATGCATCATGCACTACAGACTACTCTAAAATATTTCCCCTGCCTATCCCTTTGGTATGCTGCCTATTCTGTTCTCTTATCTATCGCCGATCAATCAATGATTCGCATCGACTCATAGGCATCGATAATTCGCATCGCCTCATCGACATCGATGATTCTTATCGACTCATCACAGTCGATGGTCGATGACATTCATCGTCATCGATTTCATCATCGTCGATGACTTCGATTAATCGACTCAGATGAGTCGATTAATGCGATGTCGCACAAGCCTATTTTTAAGTGAATGGACGGCAGACTTATGGCCTTGGACTTCCCTTACTTTTGGATTTTCCTTCAATGGCTCCCCAAGTGTTTTTCTTTTGAACTCTGAAAATGCAATACGAAGAGCTGTCTTTGCAGTAGATTTTGAAATTTTATAGTACCCAATTATTATATTACGCTTATCAAGGGGCATAAATTTACTAATTAGACTATAAATATGACCTTTATGGAAATGAGATCTGTAGAGACTTCATCTTCATCTACATAATACCCTGGGATAGGTAGGGGAAATATTTTAGAGTAGTCTGTAGTGCATGATGCATGTATTAATCCCTTAAATACTATAGCTACTAACAATCAAGTTGCATGAGACATTATAGTTGCTTGTTTGCATGTCAGTAGTGCATGCTTGGTGATCTTCACCCCCTGCCACACACACTCGCGGTGGTTTCCAGGGTATCGTGTAGATGATGATGTCGATGAGTCGTGATGTGCTGCTGACACGGTACAGGGACAGGAAGGATGTGTATCCCCGCATTCAGAAGTACGCGAGAAAATACTCTGTATTCCTGCGACTTCAACGTCATCAGAGCCGTTCTTCAGCGATTCAGGAACGTTGTGTTGCACGACCGACATCGACTCAGCGATGAAAATGTGGACATGAGAATTGTATTGCACCACAACAAAGAGTTGTTGCTTAATTTGTCACTTGGTGCTTGTTTCGCTCTTTAATAAAGAGGCCATGTCCTTCTCAATTACGTTTGACCCAATTCAATCTGCACCTAATATCCGCACCAAACTGCCAACCGAGACATCCGCACCGATCATCGATAGTCTTCGATCATCGTGTACAATCTATTCGATGATCGATGACAGCCATCGTCATCGAAGAATTTCGATGAAATTTTTTCATCAAAAATCGATGACCAAAATCGGTAATCGCACAAGCCTACTTAAAAATGATAAGGGTGAAATGGCCGCAAACACTCTTGACAAAGTTAGCTTGCTGAATTCCTTCTTCCAAACCATTAGTTTATTCCTGGCATTGCTCTCCATTCCGATCAAGCCGTTTGCTTCGTCGTCGGAGCAAATGCCACACAAAACAATCATTTGCATGCAATCGGTTAAGAATCTTGGTAAAACCTTTGATGATGGTCTCTAAGCCCTTTGGTTTGAATTTGAAGAGTTACGCCGGCGACAAGTAGAACGCTCTTTGGAAACCAAAGACCGCTGTGCTAACGTGGTGGACGATATCTTCTCCATAAACTATCACGAACAAAAATTACGAGTTAGGTATCGTCTGATCTCCTACCTTTGAACTCTTTCTTATATTTGTTCACAAGTTTTGGCTATCGAACGTTCCCATGATTGAAGTAATTAAATATGCTTTATTAAAGTACACCTCATTTACGTGAGTAATGTGGGCCTATAATTACATAGCCTGCTCTCTATCGCCACTACGAAGGCATGGACTAATTCATTTCAGGCAGTGCATTCCCTTCGACGGATTATTGTAAGTTAAAGAATTATTTCCGAAGCTAATTCTTCCTATACGGAAGCTGGTATTTCTTTATCACTCGTGAATTTGCTCTGCTGTTTCCCAATAAGTTTTCTATTCCGCTACAAGAAATATCAATTGGGGCTCTGGTTATCGAAAACTGCGAATCGCGCACCTCTGATTGGTCCCGGAGAAAAGACTCGAGGCAATGAGTGAGCATGTTCCGAGATAATGGTTTCCATTTCACTCCCATTGTTTTTCAAAGAAGGAATTTTGGATTTTTTAGTTCCCTGCAGGCACTCCGTTCGAATACGAACCATGCTATGGATTTCAGCCTGCTTACTCTTAAAGTGATTTTTTTTAAACTTCTGCCTTCAATGAAGAGTGTGTTATTCCGTGTTTTGCCTTCACGCGATGGCGTACAGAATGATTGTCCATCGCCTTAATATCCCAGCAATAAGAGTCGCGTTGGAGTGGCCCTCAGCGTGCTCGGAGTGGACTGGTTGGCGCCACCGGGGCGCCACCCTGGTGAAGGCATGCAGCGAGCGTGGAATTACACGATGAAGAAGAGAGGAGAGGGAAGGGCTCGGTGGAATGATGGCACGGATTCATGTGCAGGAGCCGAGATGTGGACAGTCTTCAATAGCGCTTGTTCGTCACGCCATCTGCAGCCTCCCTTCACTCAATTCGATCTTCTTGAACTGCGTTGCGTATGCGTCTCAGCGGAGTTAGCCGTGAAAGTGTGGACCTAATTCTCCTAACTGCATAATTATCATTCGCTTGAGTCATTTCCGGTTCCAACTAATGTTGTAGGTTGTGAGCTTGGATTAAATGAATTAAGATTTAACACTTGAAGGAATACAATTGAAAACACTGAAAACTTCCTTTTGGTTAATTATCAGCAAACACGTGGCGGGTTTCAACAAATATGCATATTTATCATCTGACCACACTGTTTCGCATACCATGATGTCAGTGGTGCTACCGAAGAATGATGAAGAAGAAATGGATCAACCGAGTTACAAACGAAGACGTCTTAAGAAGGATGCGAGAAAAGACATGTCTACTGACAGCCCTGAAACGAAGACGGGACAACTTAAACGGTCATGTCTTAAGGCACGAACGGGAAGAACGGCAAAGGAAGGCCTCGTTTGAGATTATCGGGGAACAAGCTGTGCAGGATATAAAAGAAAAGAGTTAAGTTAATATGAAGAGCACTTGGGAAATGTGATGAGAAGACAAAAGAGCGATGTTACTTTTCACTAGTTAGGCCCCACCTTGAGTATGCAGCCAGTGTATGGGATCCGAATGAATTAGGTTTCACCAGAGAACTAGGCAAAGTGCAATGTAGAGAAGCTAGATTCGATAAAAGGTGTTAATATAGGTTGAGTAGCGTTTCAACCTTAATAAAAGCATTAGGGTAGGAATCATTATCAGAGCGTAGGTTAAAGTACAGATAAATCTATTCGAGAAATTTCAATCGGATAGCTTTACTGAAGATGTTAGGCACATATTAAAAAAACCAGCGTATTATGCTAGATTCGACCAGATAAATAAGATTAGAGAGATAGATTGTCGTACTGATAGATTCAAAATGGCATTTTTCCCCCGTAATATAAGAGAACAGAATAGGCAGCATAGCAAAGGGATAGGTAGGGGAAATATTTTAGAGTAGTCTGTAGTGCATAATGCATGTATTAATCCCTTAAATACTATAATATAGGCAGGGGAAATCTTATAGAGTTGGTATTCTGTAGTGCATGATGCATGTATTCACCCCTTAAATACTATAATATAGGCAGGGGAAATATTTTAGAGTATTCTGTAGTGCATGATGCATGTATTAACCCCTTAAATACTATAGATACTAACAATCTAGTTGCATGAGACCCTATAGTTGCTTGTTTGAATGTCAATAGTACATGTTTTGGTGATCTTCACCCACTGCCACGCACCCTCGCGGTGGCTTGCAGGGTATCGCGTAGATGAAGAGGTTGGCCGATAGAGGAATCGAGTGGAGGGCTGGGTCAAACCAATCCTAGGGATGTTGGCCCATGGTGATGGTAAGATTAGGCATGTCCACGAGACGTTATTCTTCAGTTCAAACTTTCCGACGTCAGCCGTCGTTCACTGAAATCTGGTTACCGCACCGGAGAGTCTTAGTTCAACTCACCCGCTTCTATGAGAATAATATTGCTGCAGTTGACTTTAATATATCTGATATAAAATAATAATAATAATAAGAATAATATTGCTGCATGTTTTCAGTGCTTCGGACACAGGATTGTCCCAACTTGCTTTTATCCGTGCCACAAGCAGTCGAATCCAATGTGCGTCAGCATATTCAGGCCACGTCATTCACAGAGGTCAGTCGACAGTTTAGCGTGCACCTGAGGATAGAAGTGAAGATATGGCGGGAAGGGACTTTGCCAGCCATTTCATCATTTCCCTACGTTTTTGTTCGTTTTCCAGGAGATCAGTGTTTGCCAGTTATTTTGCATATTATGGAACTAGATTTTGGGAATCCTCAGGTAGCAAAGGCAAAGGATAGACTCCCGAATGTTTAGTTTGAAGGCCTGAGGTTGGTATGTCTGCGTCTTCGTTATAAGTTGCGAGTCACCGCGAAGGTGTGTGGCAGGGGGTGAAAATCACCAAATAAGCACTATTGACATGCAACTAGGATATTTAGGAAACATGCTAGATAATAGGGTCACACGCAGCTAGGCGGTTAGTGTGTTTCTTGGGCGGTTTTTCCTCACCGGAAATTGAAGTCACATCGGGTGTCCCACAAGGTAGTGTGATAGGTCCACTCCTATTCCTTTTGTACATAAATGATGTCCATAAGGTGGTAAAAAGTAAGCTTCGTCTATTTGCCGATGACGCAGTAGTGTACAGGGAAATTCTATGCCCAAACGATAAAGAATATTTAAATATTGACCTACAAGCAATTGAAACTTGGTGTGATACATGGCAGCTAGAATTAAGCTTTAAAAAATGTCTTGTAATGAATTTTTGGAAAAAGAATTTCTCCCCTCCCAGCACTTACAAAATAAGTAATAATGTATTATCAAACGTGGAATCCATTAAATATCCTGGAATAAGACTGGCTTCTTTCCTGGGGTAAACACATACGTGAAATAATGGGTCAAGCGAATCGTAAACCGGACTACATCAAAAAAAGTATTGGATAAATGTGACGATCATGTACGAGAAATCAGCTACTTTTCCCTTGTAATACCTCCTTTAGAATATGCTGCCAGTGTATGGGATCCCTACGAAATCGGTCTAAATAACGAACTTGAACGTGTGCAGCGAAGATCGGCAAGATTTGTAAAGGGACGGTACGATGACCTCACTGTAAAAAGTTGATCTGATTTTCAGTGCGATCTGAATTTAAGCGCTGTCTGGTTTAAAGCAGGAACACGGATGCAAGGTGCGGAAGAGGCAGGAACATGGATGGTTGGTACAGGAGCAGTTAAGCAGGAAGCAGAGGAAGCAGGATTCTGGATGGTCTGATTTTCAGCCGTTCACCTGCCTGCCTTACAAGATATTACTGCTGAAATTCAACATACCCTGTCTTAAAATTGTTGCATCTGAAATTCAGATCGCTTTTGTACCTTAAAAGCAGATCTACTTTTTACAGTGCTTATTAGCGTAAACAGTCTATTACATGAATTAAATTGGGAATCATTGTCAGATCGCAGGTTGAAATTTAGACTTAATCTCTTAAACAAATTCCAAGACCCTATTTTCAGTGATGATGTAAAAAATATTTTGCGGACCCCAACTTACTATGGTAGACTGGACCATAATCACAAAATTAGAGAAATTGATTGCCGAACTGACAGATTCAAAATGTCCTTTTTTCCTCGTACTATTAGGGATATGAATAACGGCAAATATATCCAGTACGACTGTAGCAATGGATAACATTGGTAGCTGCATGTTGGTATAAGGACTTAAAGCTAACCCAACTAACAGCATGTTTTTGCATATATGCTTTGCTATTTTAATTTTTAATAACAAATATTATGCATGATATGTAGTGCATGTTTGGTGAGAGTTCACCCCCTGCCACACACCTATATGGTGGCTTGCAGGGTATTATGTAGATGTATGTATGTAATGAGAAAGGTATTATTGGTTGTTATTACATCCATCATGCAATACAGACTACTCTGACTATGCGTAGGAAATATCAAGCCTGCCGCGTGAACGGCGGTGAATTGTTTCGCATGGAAATTAATTACTCTGACTATATTTCACCCACTTATCCCTTTGACACGCTGCCTATCGTTCTCTCTTATGGTACGCGGCAAAAATTACATTTGAAATCTAACGATAGGACAATCTATCTCCTCTCTAAGTGGTTGAGCTGTAGGACCCAAGTTCATCCACCGCTTTGGGACGCCAAATCCAATGTGAGTGCGTGTCACGGGAGGCAGAGGCAGAAGGAGCGTCGTTGTGGGGTGCGGCCTTCCCACACCACGGCACCCGCCCAACGGTCCTCCTCGCGCGACGAAGGAAGACCCGGAAGATGCGTGGCGGCGGCGGCAGTTGTTTGGACGGGGGGGGGGGGGGCAGGAGTGGGGAGTAGGGAGGGCATCGCATTCCCGACTACTCTCAGGCGTGCCCTCAACCCTTCCTCCAAGGGCATGCGCTGTTGCCACGTCGCCCGCCTAGAAGGGCGCGCCGTCGCCTCGCTTCTTCGCGGCGCGTGACATGTAAACATCCCGCACCCACCAGAGTACGTACCATCAGGCAGTTTGATCGTCAGTGACCATTGCGTCTCACTACTGAGTAACGCACTCGCATTGCCTCAGCAAGCTCCCTTTGGGGTCGGGAGTGACGCGAGATGGTCCCTGCTCTGGCCAAAGGTCTGCGCTTTGATCTCTCTGCGCCTTCGCTTCGCGCTCGGAGCGTGGGAGAAGAATTCTTGTCGTGTGACTTGGATAAGGTGCTGGAATCAGCAGAATGGCATCCGAGAAACAGTTGGGCGAACAAATGAAAGTCGTCATTTCTGAATTTAGGTATCATTTTGATTGTTGCTTTCTTTTGAGAGCACCAACTCATCCTTATGGTCAGGACGGCGTAGGCACGGCGAGAGGCCGTCCGGAATATGCTGACACGTAAGAAGGAGGACTTTCCTTCGCAGCAGCAGCACGCTCAAATCCAAGAGACTCAATAGACACAATACCAATTCTCACCAAACATGCACTAAAAATCATGCATAAAATGGGATTAGTATTAATATAGTAGCCTAAACTTCACTATTTAAAAAAGATAAAAATAGATAAGCAAGCAAGGAAAAAAAATGCTTTTAGTTGGATTAGCGAAAAGTCCTTATAGAAACATGCAACTACCTATGCTATACATTGATACACTGTTATTAGATGTATTTACCGCTATTCATATCCCTAATTGTACGAGGAAAAAAGAACATTTTGAATACGTCAGTTCGGTAATCAATTTCTTCAATTTTGTAATTATGTCTACCATAGTAAGTTAGGGTTGCCAAATATTTTTAACTTAATCACTGAAAATATTATTTTGGAATTTATTTAGGAGATTAAGTCTAAATTTCAACCTGCGATTTGACAATGATTCCCATTTTAATTCAATTAATAGACTGGTTACGCTAAGAAGGTCATCGTACCGTCCCTTTACAAATCTTGCCGATCTTCGCTGCACACGTTCAAGTTCATTATTTAGACCGATTTCGTAGGGATTGACTGGCATGGTATTCCACATGAGGTCTAACAAGGGAAAAGTAGCTGATTTCTCGTCACATTTACCCAATGCTCTTTTGATGAATCCCAATTTACGATTATCTTGACTCATTATTTCACGCTTGTGTTTACCCCAGGAAAGATCATGTCTCAGTCTTATTCCAAGACATTTTATGGATTCCACATTTGATAATTCATTGTTACTTATTTTGTAGGTGCTAGGAGGAGAAGTATTCTTTTTCCAAAAATTCATTCCTACTTATTAAAAAAATTTAATTCTAACTGTCATGAATCACACCATTCCCAAATGCTTGTAGGTCATGATTTGAATATTCTTTATCGTTTAGGCATAGAATTTCCCAGTACCACACTGCGTCATCGACAAATTGACTATGCGAACTATTGACATGCGAACAATCCACTTTACGGTCTCATGCAACTAGTTTGTTAGTATCTATAGTATTTAAGGGATTGATACATGCATCATGCACTAACAGACTACTCTAAAATATTTCCCCTGCCTATCCCTTTGCTATGCTGCCTATTCTGTTCTCTTATAGTCCGGGGGGAAAATGCCATTTTGAATCTACCAGTACGACAATCTATCTCTCTAATCTTATTTATCTATTCTATTTTATCATAATACGCAAGGGTTTTTAAAATATATCCAACGTCTTCGGTGAAGCCCCATCCAAATGCCCCATGTGATAGATTTAATCTTTACTTTAACCTACACTCTGATAGTGATTCTCACCCTAATTCTTGTATTAATTCTGAAACACTACTAAACCTATCGCAACTTCGTCTATTTGCCGATGACGCAGTAGTGTACAGGGAAATTCTATGCCCGAACGATAAAGAATATTTAAATATTGACCTACAAGCAATTGAAACTTGGTGTGATACATGGCAGTTAGAATTAAACTTTAAGAAATGTCTTGTAATGAATTTTTGGAAAAAGAATAGCTCTCCTCCTACCACTTACAAAATAAGTAATAATGAATTAACAAACGTGGAATCCATTAAATATCTTGGAATAAGACTGACAAATGATCTTTCCTGGGGTAAACACATTCGTGAAATAATGGGTCAAGCGAATCGCAAACTGGGTTTCATTAAAAGAGTATTGGGTAAATGTGACGATCATGTACGAGAAATCAGCTATTTTTCCCTTGTAAGACCTCATTTGGAATATGCTGCCAGTGTATGGGATCCCTACGAAATCGGTCTAAGTAATGAACTTGAACGTGTGCAGCGAAGATCGGCAAGATTTGTAAAGGGACGATACGATAATTATATTAGCGTAACCAGTCTATTAAATGAATTGAAATGGGAATCATTGTCAGATCGCTGGTTGAAATTTAGACTTAATCTCTTCCACAAATTCCAAGGCAATATTTTCAGTGATGATGTTAAAAATATTTTACGAACCCCAACTTACTATGGCAGACTGGACCATAATCATAAAGTTAGAGAAATTGATTGCCGAACTGACCGATTCAAAATGTCCTTTTTCCCTCGCACAATAAGAGATACGAATAACGGTAAATATGTCCTATCGGAGAGTAGCAATGAATAGCATTGGTAGCTGCATGTTGGTATGAGTACTTAAAGCTAACCCTACTAACAGAATGTTTTTGCATGTTTTCTTTGCAATTTCTATCTTTTTAAATAGTGTAGTTCTGACTACTATATTAATACTATTCCTTTTTTATGCATGATATGTAGTGCATGTTTGGTGAGCAATCACCCCCTGCCACACACCCTTCTGGTGGCTTGCAGGGTATTATGTAGATGTAGATAGATGTAGATGTAACACCTTTTAATGCACCTAGCTGCTCTACGTTGCACACTGTCTAGTTCTCTGATCAAACCTAATTCATTCGGATCCCATACTCTGGCTACACACTCGGGTTGGGGCCAAACTAGTGAAAAGTATCATCGCTCTTTTGTCTTCTCATCACATTTCCCAAGTACTCTTTTTATAAATTCTAGCTTTCTCTTCGCTCGGCCGCGTATTATATTTAAAAAGTCTAAGATCACTACTAACTACGGTACCCAAATCGTTTATGTATAAAAGAAATAGAATCGGGCCTATTACGCTACCATGGGGAACTCCCGATGTGACTTTGATTGTGTCCGATATGATACAATCTATGACAACCCTATCGCCAGCTTAAGAATTCTTTTACCCAACACACAACGTCTTTATTTATGCCAAAACTCTCTAACTTCAACATTAATTTATCATGAGGAACTTTATTGATCTCCTTTTTAAAATCTAAAACTATCGCATCAACTTCAGTACTGCTTTCGCCGTGGACTAAAATATCGTGTACGAATAAAGCTAATTGTGTCTCACAAGATCTACCTTTCCGGAGCCCACGTTTGCTGTTTATGAGCAATCCCTGACTATCCAAATGCCCCATGATCGAACTGACTACTATGTGCTCAAATATCTTACAAGAGATTGACGTGAGTGAAATGGGTCTGTAGTTACTAGGCTTCACCGCTTTTGAAAATTGGTGTAATGTTAGCTACTTTCCAATCCTTGGGTACTGTGTTGTTCTATAGTGTTTTTTGAATATCATTTCTAGATAGGGGGCTATTTCAGAAGCTAATGTTTTATATACTCTGGACAGAATTTGATCGGGACCTGGGGGGTGTGCTTGAATCGATTGATTCCGGTACGGAATAATCCCGAACACAATGTAAAAACATACGAGTGAGTCCGGGTGATATGCTTTTTAACTGCTGCTCTGTTCTGCGACATGAAATTTTATTTCGGGCATTTGCTCACTGAATGTGTTCGGCGGTGGTTCCACTGCGTTGTGTGACGATGAGGTACATACGCTTTGGAAGAAGCTGTTTAAAGAATTGCTGTTTTTTACACTGCTGGTGACTCTAATTCCTTTATCGTTTTTTAGTGTGTGCACTGTGGACCTATTTCCCTGAAGCTCTCTCTCTCACATATGACCAAAACGCTTTAGGATTGCTATCTAAATATTCTCCTAACATCTTGCTCTTGATATTTGATAACGCTTGCCGACATTATTTCCTTGCTAATGCTCTCGATTTTTTATAGTTTTGAACTAACTCATTTCTTTCCTCTACCGATAGACCCCGTCCTGCATTTTTCATCCTAGCGTGGCATACCCTTTGTCGCTTTAGTGATTTCCTAACCTTCGCGCTGTACCACCTTTGCTCTGTATTATCACTTATCAATTTACTTGGTATGTATTTATTAACGGCTTTACGGGTGACCCCAAGAAATTCTCTCCACGAATCCTCTGTATCTAATCATTTGCTATGTTCGCTAAATACATTAAACGATTCCCTTAATTCCTCTTTCATACCGTCGCAATTAGCCTTACCAAATAAGTATACCCTCCTCCTTGGTTTATAATGTCTTTCAACGCCTACAATAAATTTCGCATGCACTATTTTATGATCACTAATTCATGGTTCTCTAACTGTATTTAGAACTCTTTCGAGTATATTTGTTGCTAATAAGTCTAAAATGTTGTTTCCCCTGGTCGGTATATATAACCACGGACAGTAGGATATGACCACGAATACGAAACCACGAGACATTACGATCTAACCACCGAATATAACCACGGACATTACGACCCCTGTTAGGTGAAAGGAAGAAAGACAATTATCGATTCTGCAAACCCAATCTACGATGAGCTTGGCAAAATACTTCCTGTTTATGTTTACGACAAGAAAGATCAGAGGTCTCATTTCAAGATGTTTAATGGGCTCCACGTTTTTAAATTAGTTTTATTCATAATATAGTATGTGTCATGAGGATAATTATTCTAGAAATTCATTACTATGAAGTTTCTTTACATATTTCCAACTGCAACGTATCGCAACAATTTTTAATTGCTTCAAGGTCATTATGTGAAGACTCTTTATTATTTAACCTTTGAATATCCGTGGACACCACTGCACCATGGGCAAATAGACCAAGCATACTCTAAACCACCTCAGTGATATCATTTATGCAGAATAGGAGAGGACCTGTGACACTACACACACACCCCAAGTGACTTCAATTGCCGGGGAGGTAACACCGTCCAAAACGACCCTTTGCACGCGTACATGCAGGAAATATCTAATCCATTGTGTAATATTAGTACTGTCTAACCCATATGAATCCGATTTCACTAGTAATTAGCTTGGGACACCTTATCAAAAGTTTTCATGAAAGCAAAAAATGTAGAATTCACTGGAAAATTATTTTTTTCCAGAAGCTAATATGTTGTGCGAAAAAAGTGGAATTTGTGTGTCACAAGATCTGATCTGCCATGCTGAGCATTGGTCAATAAATCCTAGGTTTCCCACGACTGAACTGACAATTATATGTTCCAGAACTTCGCATGAAATGGATGCGATGGATATAAGTCGGTAGTTAGATGGCTGCTCCCTATCGCCACTTTTGAAAATGGGTGCTACTTTGTCCAATCCATTGATGCTTCGTGTTCGATCAGGGATATCCTATATAGTGTTTCCACGTAGGGCGATATTTCAAAAGGTTATACTTTGTAAATGTGGTAACTCGGACTGCCCTTTCCCATATTCTCTTTTCATTCGTTATTTAAAGTTCTTTATTAGCATCGTGAAGTTTTCAGCCCTGCGACTCTGTGCCTCGTGAGTGACTTTTTAAATATGATTTCTAGGAGCGACAACTATTTTCGAGCCTAGCTTCTTCAGCTCTCTCTCGATGGCATCTCTCGTTTCTCTCGTCAGTGCAAGTAGTTGTAGCGAACCTGAGATCATTTCCACTAGTTGTTCACAGAGTGGTCGAATTCAAGCTGTTCATGTTCATGCAAGCCAGTGTTTCTTCCGGGAAGCCACTGTATGTCAGTTCTAATGGGACGTCGCTGTGGACGAGTTGGACTTCGGTCGAGGGTTTCAAAGAGAGCTCATGGGAACTCAAAAGCAAATCGCAAGCTGATTGATTTCCTGTTCACTCTTCCCGGATTCTGGGAAGTGCAGGCGTAGTTTTGTCTGCTACGGGCGTGAAATATACAAGATTTTGGGAATACATATATCTATCTACGACATACCCTGCAAGCCACCTCGAGGGTGTGCGGCAGGAGGTGCATCCACACCAGGAACAATGACACAACAAACAAAAATGAACAACACAAAACAAACACCACACCTTTAAAAGCAATTATGAAAAAAAAAGAAAAAACTACCTAATCCCAACCATACAGGACACACCCACGAATACCATGCATGACTTGAAATCCGACACCAATTTAATAGATACTCATGCATGCACACAAAAATTAAATCCAGGGAATACTAGGAGCAATGCATGCGAGTAACACATTGATATGAACATGCAGGAAATAAAAAATACTATCGACCTACTCTCAATATTACCTCTATAATTATTACCGATTTACGCAATGTCTAACGTTCTGATCTCGAATCGTACGTGGAAAAAATGACATTTTAAACCTGTCCGTCCTGCAATCTATCTCCTTAATTTTATTAGAATTATCGAGCCAACCATAATAAGTCGGAGCCAGCAATATATGCTTAACGTCATTAATGAAATGTCCCTCCTTAAATTTTCCTAGAAGATTAAGTCTATAATTCAGCCTGCGTTGTGACAGCGATTCCCATCCCAATTCGGCTAACATACCAGACACACTGTTTTTCCCTATTGTAACACCCTTTTACATATCTCGCCGCTCTTCGTTGTACTCGATCTAATTCGTAAATTAAGCCTGCTTCATAAGGGTCCCATATAATCGCAGCGTATTCTAAGAGTGGCCTAACAATTGAAAGTAGCAACGTTCCTTCACCCTCTCCTCACTTTTCCCTAATATTCTTTTAATAAACCCCATCTTTCTATTTGCTAGACTGCATATTTTCCTGATATGTTTCCCCCATGATAGATCCTGAGTAACTGTTACCCCTAAATACTTAACTGATTCCACGTTTACTAACTCCGTACCTTGAATCATATATGTAGTTTCTTTCTATTGAGTTTTTCCTTTTCCAAAAATTTACTGTCACGCACTTTTTTATGTTCAGTTCTAGTTTCCATTTATCGCACCACGTCTGAATTGCTACGTGGTCTTTTTCTAACGATTAACATATCTTTCGATGAGCTCTACTCACTCACCTAAAAGATTGATGATCACAACGAGTTCTGTAGCTTTTATAACAACAGTGCAAGAAGGGTTGTTTTGGACGGTGTTATCTTCAGGTGTCCCACAAGGTAGTGTGGTAGGTCCGCTGCTGTTCCATCTGTGCATAAATGGTATCAGTAAGGTGGTTAAAAGTAAGCTTCGTCTATTTGCCGATGACGCAGTACTGCACAGGGAAATTCTATGCCCAAATAATTATGAATATTTAAATAATGACCTATAAGCAATTGTAAAATGGTGTGATACAAGGCAGTTAGAAATAAATTTTAAAAAATGTGTGGTAATGAATTTTTGGAAAATAATCGTTCACCTCTTAGCACGTATAAAATAGGTAATGATGAATTAACGAACGTGGAATCTATTAAATATCTTGGAATAAGACTGATACATGACCTTTCCCGGGGTAAACACATACGTATAATAATGGGTCAAGCGAATGGTAAACTGGGATTCGTCAAAAGAGTATTGGGTAAATGTGACGATCATGTACGAGAAATCAGCTAATTTTTCCCTTGTTAGACCTCATTTGGAATATGCTGCCAGTATGTGGGATCCCTACGAAATCTGTCTAAATAATGAACTTGAATGTGTGCAGCGAAGATCGTGAAGATTTGCAAAGGGACGATACGATAACCATACTAGCGTAACCAGTCTATTAAATGTATTAAAATGGGAATCATTGTCAGATCGCAGGTTGAAATTTAGACCTAATCCTTTAAATAAATTCCAAGATAATATTTTCAGTGATGGCGTTAAAAATATTTTGCGAACCCCAACTTCATCTACATCTACATCTACATAATACCCTGCAAGCCACCACAAGGGTGTGTGGCAGGGGGTGATTTCTCACCAAACATGCACTACATATCATGCATAAAAAAGGAATAGTATTAATATAGTAGTCAGAACTACACTATTTAAAAATGATAGAAATTGCAAAGAAAACATGCAAAAACATTCTGTTAGTAGGGTTAGCTTTAAGTACTCATACCAACATGCAGCTACCAATGCTATTCATTGCTACTCTCCGATAGGACATATTTACCGTTATTCGTATCTCTTATTGTGCGAGGGAAAAAGGACATTTTGAATCGGTCAGTTCGGCAATCAATTTCTCTAACTTTATGATTATGGTCCAGTCTGCCATAGTAAGTTGGGGTTCGTAAAATATTTTTAACATCATCACTGAAAATATTGCCTTGGAATTTGTGGAAGAGATTAAGTCTAAATTTCAACCAGCGATCTGACAATGATTCCCATTTCAATTCATTTAATAGACTGGTTACGCTAATATAATTATCGTATCGTCCCTTTACAAATCTTGCCGATCTTCGCTGCACAGGTTCAAGTTCATTACTTAGACCGATTTCGTAGGGATCCCATACACTGGCAGCATATTCCAAATGAGGTCTAACAAGGGAAAAGTAGCTGATTTCTCGTACATGATCGTCACATTTACCCAATACTCTTTTAATGAAACCCAGTTTTCGATTCGCTTGACCAATTATTTCACGAATGTGTTTACCCCAGGAAAGATCATTTGTCAGTCTTATTCCAAGATATTTAATGGATTCCACGTTAGTTAATTCATTATTACTTATTTTGTAAGTGGTAGGAGGAGAGCTATTCTTTTTCCAAAAATTCATTACAAGACATTTCTTAAAGTTTAATTCTAACTGCCATGTATCACACCAAGTTTCAATTGCTTGTAGGTCAATATTTAAATATTCTTTATCGTTCGGGCATAGAATTTCCCTGTACACTACTGCGTCATCGGCAAATAGACGAAGCTTACTTTTTACCACCTTTTGGATATCATTAATATACAAAAGGAATAGGAGTGGACCTATCACACTACCTTGTGGGACACCCGAAGTGACTTTAATTGCCGGTGAGGAAACACCGTCCAAAACAACCCTTTGAACCCGATAAACTTACTCTGGTAGACTGGACCATGATTACAAAATTAGACAAATTGATTGCCGAACTGACAGATTCAAAATGTTCTTTTTTCCTCGTACAATTAGTGATATGTATAGCGGTAAATATGTCCAATACGAGTGAATCAATCCATAGCATAGGTAGTTGCATGTTGGTGTAAGGACTTGAAGGTAACCCAACTAACAGCATGTTTTTGCATGCATACTTTGCTATTTTTATCTTTTTAACTGGTGAAGTTTAGACTCATATATTAATATTAATCCTATTTTATGCATGATACGTAGTGCATGTTTCGTGAGAATTCCCCCCCCCCCTGCCCCCCTTTACGGTGGCTTGCAGGGTATTATGTAGATAGATGTAGATGCAATGCAAAATGTGATACCTATGTACCAGTATAATGCATGCGGTTAACGTTTACAGGGGAAATAAATGCCCGGATTTAAGTGCCTTTTGCACCCGGGCGTAGAAAGCGTTGCGTCGTGGCCGTGTTAGGGCGAGGGGACCTGACAGCTAGGGACAGGCTTACTGACGAGGGTGTTGTTTCAGCGGCGGACAGCAGCATTTTCATCTTCTTGATCGAATGTTGATAACCCATGGACCATGCATATGAAGCAGGATGATTTGAAAAAAGGATATAAACGTATTTTTTCCTGATTGAGCAGTGAAAATTTCCAGTGGGGCGAAAACGAGATGGCAAACTATTGCATGCCGGGTTTTTCCACGTGTTCTGTCAAAGGTTCATGCGCTCATTTCACTCCCTGCCGCCAGGCAGTGCTGCGAACGCCGCTTCAAACGAAAGTTAATGCTCTTTGAAAGCACGTGAGGAATATTTATTCTTTTAATTCATTATTAACTGTTCAGTTTATTCATTTGGCTTCAGTTATCCAGTTTGCTACGCAAAGTATGATATTCACCTCGAAAAACAGTTGGTCTTCGGGCTATTGCAACGGAGGACTCTTTGTGAGATGTAAGACTTTTCTTGGATGGTTATTAATATGTGCTTTCCAGAGCTCAGGGGCTCTGAAATACAATTGAAAGTCCAAGCGATGAATATTTCCCATGCCTCTCCATATGTCACGTAATCGACAAGACTGCTGCAATCTTGCCAGTTATCGGATTTCTCAAAAAACTTCAAATTAACTTTAAATTTAATAATATACCCCCTGCCACACACCTTTATGGTGGCTTGCAGGGTATTATGTAGATGTAGATTTTCTCGTAAACTGGGATTTCTCTATCCAAATGATTTTCGTGCATTGAATACGTTTACATATGATGGCACACGAATGGAAATTGATGGATTCCGATTTCTTGGATGAAGGAAGCCACCGTTTTGGGCCGTTGAGTCTTGCTGCGCTGCGTCAAAAGAGTGCCACGGCATCGCTGTGGAACGTGGCACGCGGCCAAGGCGCGAAGCGGAACTCTCGCATTGATTCCCAGGCAAGCGCAAGCGATTTGCCTGGCGACAGAAATTCAAGATAAGACATGTAGAGCCTCTTCTTCTTCATCTTTTGAGCATCTGTGGATCACTCCTGTGTCGCTCCTAGAAAGTTTCTTTTCCTCGGAGCCGAAAAGCTCAAGATTCAACTTTATCCTGAACGGGGCTCGAACACACGACCTTTGCATTCGAGTGAAGGGCTAGCCGGAAGGCGGTCGCATTGAGCATGCGGGCACCCGCATGCGTTTCCCTAAGAGGTCCTATAGCTGGGCTCGCGGCGGCGTCAACGGTCTACATCTACATCTACATAATACCCTGCAAGCCACCATAAAGGTGTGTGGCAGGGGGTGACTCTCACCAAACATGCACTACATATCATGCATAAAAAAAGGATCAGTACTTTTATAGGTGCTGTTCAAAACTACTCTATTTAAAAAAAGATAAAAATAGCAAAACATTCATGCAAAAACATGCCGTTAGTTGGGTTAGCTATAAGTCCTTATACCAACATGCAGCTACCAATGTTATCCATTGCTACACTCGTACTGGATATATTTATAACGGTCGCTTGTCGTTGTTGCAAGGCGGCGAAGCTTCTTGGAGGATGAAGGCATTTTGATAAAATTTGCAATCAAGACACGCCATTTCCAAGGATTTAATTTCACCAGTGACAGGGGAAAGTGAGAATTATATCCGGGGAAGAAATATTGGCAACCATAATTACTCGAAGATGATCTCGAAAATATTTTATGAAATCAAGGGTTATTCCCGAGCGAAATGCCTGGTTCACTACATCATTTTAAAGTTCCTTCCAACGGACATGATTTTAGGCACAAAAAACTGACAAATTATAGTTATCATTAATGATGAAGATTTCTTGAAGTCATTCCAGTGCATAGGAAAGTTACAGTGAAATAGAAACGGAGGAAGAGTTTTCATTTTCATCATGGATTCATTTTTCAAGACAGGAATGAGGTATTTTCCGAGAACAATATGCCTAGGAATTATTTGGTAATACGTTAAAGGTGGCCAGGAGAAAAGGATCCGCAAACGTATGTGCCGTAGACTAAAGGACACCCACTCCAATTCTTTACAGTAGCAAGAATCAGAGATAAGATATCTTTACATATCATGCCAGTGATCGGGGCGTGATTATCGGTCTACAATCTTCCATTTATACCATTGAATATCCGTTGTTGTTTAGCACTTTATTCATCTCCCGTGTGTATGTAACCGACAAACATTAATAACTTAAATCAAAGTTGAAGGCGACACTACGGAGTGACCAACCACAAATTGACCCAGTTAAACATAATTACTAATGACGGAATTGGTAATCGAAGATTATTGCATACTGAGTTTTCCGAAAGAACAAGCCAACATTCCAAGCCAAAGTGAAAACTTTACTTGACCGATGAAAGGCCAATGATCACGGCCTGAAACACGAGTCATGAGCTCCATTGAACAAATAGGTGCGATGAAATACGTGGAAGTAGTGAGGATTTATCGCAACCTCCTTCATCTCATCTACATCTACATCTATACGATACCCTGCAAGCCACCGCGAGGGTGTGTGGCAGGGGGTGAAGATCACCAGGCATGCACTACTAACATGCAAACTAGCAACTATATTGTCTCATGCATCTTGATTGTTAGTGTCTACAGTATTTAAGGGGTAAGACATGCATCATGCACTACATAATACTCTAGAATATTTCCCCTACCTATCCCTTTCCTATGCTGCCTATTCTGTTCTCTTATAGTACGGGGAAAAATGCCATTTTGAATCTATCTGTACGACAATCTATCTCTCTTATCTGGTCGAATCTAGCATAATACGCTGGTGTTTCTAATATGTGCCCAACATCCTCAGTAAACTCATCCTTCAAAAGTGAATTCATCCCTGGAGGTGTAGAAATGGACAGCATAATACGCAATAGTTTCCGTAAATCAGCATACTCTGATAAATACCCACGTTCTCCGCAACAATCACTGGACAACGCTATCACTGATGATAGCAATAATAAGTACCTATAGGGTTACGATTTGTAATGATAATATTTCTCGAAAAACTGCAAAATATTTAAACAAATGTAATATTGATTTAGTTACAAAGAAACCTCTTATCCCGTAAGCCCGTCATCTTCTCCAAAACTAAAAGTATAGTTGGACCAAAAATAGGGAAAGATATTTTATTCCATGTTAAGATTGTAATGAAATTAACATCACTGAAAAGGGTCATACCTTAAAAGCAGGATATCAAACCATATATGTGATATGTCAAATAATAAATTTACTTGCGCTCTCGCAAAAAATTTACATGACAACACATATTATTTTGATTTTGAGCAGAGGCTGTAGCCGTGGGATAAAAAATTGATGGGAGAAAAAACGAGAAATGTAAGAAATGATTTATGATTCCCGGAACACAAATGCCCGTGGCAAAAAAATGATGTGGCAAGAGTCAGTGGAATATATGTAGCAATGTAATAAACCAAACTGCTATGTCTTAATTTCCGCTGTCTCTTAATCTTTATGGTGGCCTGCAGGATGGAATACTGCACACCTTACGGATTTATAGAGTATTTTAACTGCTCAGAAACTTTTAAATTCTGTAATAGTAAGTCTGGACTAAATGAAAAGAAGCGGAGACACAGGGGCTGGGAACATGGTGTCGCATTAAAATGGGTTGGTGCTGGTGACAGAGTGGCGGCGCAGCGAAGGGAAAAGATGAAGAAGCTGGTCCTCAGGGGCATATCCTGGCCCCAAGGGATTCTCTGTCGGGGGGAAGGCGTTAGGGTCCGGGGCATCTTGTCCCTGCAGGCAGCCAGGCGTGAAATAAAGAGAGCCAAGGCCTTGCTCAGGACGCACATGGAGAAAGCCGTACACAGGGATACGGAAAGTCATGGTCTGTTAAAGAAACTGGTCTTCGTACGCTCCGCTAGTCTCAAGTCAGAAAGCTATGGTTTTGTCCAAGACGGTTTCGGAAACAGGAACACCAGATAACTGCCGCCATATTTTTGGAGCTGAATGGGTGGACCCGAAATTCAATTTCTTTCAACAGCCGCAGAAAGGTAAAAACAAGAATCTTTCGAGATGTTTTGCTGTAAAAGACTGACGAAGAATGGACTGACTCTAAATATGATGTTGTAGAAGGATGGATTGACAGAGTGGGAATAAAGTCCTGGATGATGATGAAATTGATATTGGTGTGATGAAAACTGTCGTCTTCTGGATTAATGAAAATTAATATGGAATTCAGACGTCCGCTAGATTAGATTTTGTCGCGGTTAGGGGGTAATTGTAACCACGTTGCTAAGGGCAATGGAATGGGAGATCCTTTCAACGCGAAGAAAGCGGTCCAGACGAAGGATTTTGCACAGATACAGGGCAGACGAGTTCATCACAGAGAGAATCAGAAAGACCACGCACTAAATTTGAAGACAAGGACTCTAGATAAAATTAGGGAAATAACATCTGCATAATACTCTGCAAGACACCATAAAGGTGTGTGGCAGGGGGTGAATTCTCTCCAAACATGCAATACATATCATGCATAAAAAAGGATTAGTATTAATGTACTAGTCTAAACTTCAGTATTTAAAAAAGATATCGCAATCAGCTACATCACAGATTCAAATACTCGCTCTTTTCTCAAACAATGCATGATCATAAGAGTATTTTTATTGCCATGTTTTTAACAAAGTTTTAATGTTTTTTTCCCATCACATTATCCCTTCATAGAATGCATCTCTCTTAGCATGCAACCGCACACATAATATTACTAAAGGTTAATGAAAGAGCTAGATTAGACCAAGATGGTTAATATACGAAGATCTTAGCGTGCCTGTATCAGCCGTTAACATATTTAATGCGTTTAGTAGTATTTCTCGAGTGTTTCCTTGAATGTTAGATGCAAATAGGAATTTTTGGTTTGTGTCCTCCATCTCATTAGGTAGACAGAATAATACGTAAGCATTAGTCGCATTACTGCGTCAAATCTTCGTGTCACCTGAATTCCACCATCCCAATGGCTACTCAGGACGTAGTTGGATTCGAGGCTAGCAAACGAAATCTTCCAGTGACAAAGTTCGCCATCTGGATGAAGCACGACTGGACGAACCACGTGAAATGTCTCTTCTGCCGTCGACGACATAGCCTTTTGCGTCGGCTCCGAATCCTAGACTTCTTTGCTCAGTAACGTCCAAATCCGAGCGTGGTCATGAATTAAGATTAAGGCGCATGGCCACAGGTAATCAGTGTTGCCGGACCTCGAGACTGCAATCTGACGACAGCGCCTCATCCGGTTCGTGACTGAAATGCAGATGAGTGACCTTGGTGTGAAGAGGCTGATTTTGAGCGGACATCATGGCAGGTACTGCTCGCGACGCGGATAACGCTTGTAGCTCCCTAGATGAACTTAATGTACGGAGACTGTATGGCCAACCAGCTTGTAAGTGAGGACGCTCACATTTCGGAATTCACTCTTCCTCATTCATTCAGCCTTCTTCAATGGTTGACATTTGTTATGTAGACGTTATAACATTCCATAGATTTATTAGGTTGCATACTTCATTTCTTCACAGTTTTCAAGTATTTTTGTGAAAGTATGCTTAAGTTAGGTGAAGGTGTTAGTTTAGTGGTTCTCCACTAATTCCTCGTAATTTGATGATTTATGAGAAGTTGTTACAGAATATGATTATTTTTAAGTCCCCTCTACCAGTGTGACTATTAACGTTGTAGCGCATTTAGTCGTATTACAATAGTTTTTTGACCAAATGATATCAGCCAGCCTAACGATCAACATCAAACAATTGCTCTTAGTAAATGAAAAAAAAACTCCAGTAAGAATGTCTCATTCCTGGTGATAATAGGCCTCAAGAAAGTGGCTTTCTCAAATCTCGCATGATGTGCTTGGCAGCTTGACTCATTATTTCCTTCTTTCTTCCAGGGTTCTTCAATGTGAGAATCCTCGTTTCTATTAATAAGTACTGTATACTGGTAGCAATGTTTAATGCACCATTATTTGTTGTCCTAAAATATGCAGCATTCATTTAGGTTATGGATATAGATATTTAACATTTTTATCAGTAAAGGTCATCAATTTCCATGCCTGGAATAATTTTTTTTATTATCTGTGATGCCCAAGTCCACTTCTAATGCAGATTGAAGCTGAATGTTGACCCTGCGTAGTTGGGGTGAGTTCTGTGCCTCTAAATTCAAACCAGAAAAACGATAGAAGAATAAGAAATATGGCAAAATATAGAATACGACGACACGTTGAATTCAAATTGAGCTACGCCACCAGCACCATCTACAAGTGTAGTAGGTAAACAGTAGCTCCGGTCAAAGAACAATCACGTTGAGTCGCCGCCTCCGCGCCACCTGTTGCGCAACACGTGCAAGGCAAGACCGGTGATGGCCACTTTGGTTCGGCACCAGAGGATCTGCATTACTCTCCGACACTGAGAGCTGTATTGGTGGCCACTGCCGCCGCAATGAAATCATGATTGAAATTGAATTTTACTTATTACCTAAGTTTGGAGGCTCTGGGATTGAATTTCCTCGCTGGCGCTTTACCCACGCGTTGGCCAACGTGGTAATTATCCTCTACCCCTGAGTTTCACTAATTAGTTAACAACATACTTACTAAACATGATACTTAATGCTTAGCAATTTTGTATGTACTCAGCTGTACTTTGAGCACGAAAATTCTATCTAAAATCAATGTAAAAATTAATTCAAAAAACTCTCTCGGAATAAATTTATTATTTATGCTTATTATACTGGGTTTTGGATCGCCAGGGAGATGTTCTTGGGTTATGCTAGGAGATGTTCTTGGGTTATGCTAGGAGATGTTCTTGGGTTATGCTAGGAGATGTTTCCCCGATGACCAACATGCACTGTTTTTTTATCTTCTTAAGCGGAGAGAACGGGTTTGGATGTCACACCCTAAAATCTTTTGACCGTGAGGTTTGGATGCACCATCAAGCACCATACGACGCCATTCTTTGAATGCGAGGACCAAAGGCGTCCAAACACGGCCGGTCGTTTTCACTTTTCGGGTGTGGGACCCAAAGTTTTTTTTGCCTCATTTCGATACTAATCCGGGCGTGGGTTCTAAAACTACAGTTGCGCTCCCTGGAAGCTACAGATCGTCGACGTGTGTGGACGCGTCCAAGCCGAATTTAACATTTCTACGATTCTGTTTTCCGTTTACTCCTCAGCAAGAAAAAGAGCGAAGAAAATCCTGACGAAGGCGTTCCACATGGAACCAGGCTATCGCTGTTTAATTGCACAACCCATGTTTGCTTTGATTCACCACAAGCCTTCACTGCCAGCAAAGGCACACCTTTTAGAATCCCGTCATATGAAAGCATTTACTGCACCCGCGCTTTGGTTGCACCCGTGTATCACGGCCTATTTTTTGTTTTCCAGGATCTTTGGTACAGAATATCTAGAACTTGTGAGGGTAAAACTTATCTTCCGACAGGAAAACTATTTGCTAGGAGTTTCGGACGCTTGGTTTAAGAGAGTGGAGGCGACGTGACGACGCAAATGCTGTTGCCTCCATGCTCCCTGACTAGAAGAGGTGTTTTGAATTGCAGTCTTTGTTAAGCTATAGTTCTCCGAGACCGACCGTTGTAAGGCCTGGCCTCGTGGATTCTAAGTCACACTCACGGAAGGCAAATGAAGGCGATATGCACGGGCAGATGGGATTTAAGAGTTAGTCTGTAGTTCAAATTGGTGGGAAGAAGATGAAAGTGAAAGTGCGCTCAGATCTGAAGGCACCAGAGTACAGAGTTATGATCGCCAGCCATACGCCACCGCCGCGGCGACCGGCTGGAATTGTGCCTACGTTTGAGAACATTTTTCTCTCTTGAATGAAATATTATCTGTACCAAGCGTTTTCAATTTGTAGAGGAGGATAGTATCTGCAACATTTAAAATGATGACCACAGCTGAAGACCCAGGTACATCGTCAATATTCGATTTTAAAGTTAAAAATTATTTTAAACATAATTTTGTTTATATTCTATCATATAATCCCTTTTTTAATTTTTTAAACTCATGGTCTTTTGCTCATCTGTAGCTTTACTAGTCTCGGAGATACAACGTCAAATGTGTAGTAACTTTTGTAAAATTCGATTTTGAAACTGCAATTTCTCGTGAACACTTGTATTTATCGCAAAATGGCATTTCGGGGTTTCTTTTTCTTATTAAATGGTGTCGTTCTGTCAAACTTGGTCAAAATCATCTTTCTTGCCGATTTTCTCGTGGAATTGACGCGCAAAGACCCAAAAGTATGGACAAATCCTCTCCGTGATTTCTGGTTTGTGCGGGACTTCCAAGCCAACGATTCTCAGATCCAAAGTGTTTCCCTCAGTGTATAACTCATGTTAATGACGCACGGCAGCTGGAATGATACGCGCAGTCAATGTGATTCTTTCGACACCAGTTGGGCCTTTGCTTCGTAACTGGCGAGAATCTTATTCCCAGCAAGCAGACCTATTTTTAACCGCTTTGGCTCATGGAATCCTTTTTGCTTCTTGGCATGTGTACGTGCAATTAGGCATTCCACTGCTATCCGCTTCCACCTTCATTGTCTCTTTGTTCCTGTAGAAAACCTCCTTCTTTCACTGGCTTCGACTTCACTTCCTGCTTTTGCTGTTACACGTAAATTATGCAATTTATATTTAAACTCTCATTTAAAGATAATTTCATTTTCGATTTTTGAAACCTCATGGACTTATTATTTTGCATGTAATCTTCCATCCACATCAACAGTTATTTCTTCATTTCATACGTGGGTCTCTGTCGTAGTGTGTCCATGTTAAAAGACCACTGGTGCAATTTCCACGCTCTTTAATCCCTTCCACACCCCCGACCATGGCTTCGGAAATTATGCCAGTAATCTGTTAATTTTTTAATTTAACATGGATATCAGTCGTAACCACAAAGTAAATGCCGATACGCTCTCATATAAGTATATAGTGGTGAGGTTAAAATTATTGACTATATAACTGCAGAACCTTCCACAGCCTATCGAATTCTTTATTTTCCCCTAAATATCAACGATACTGAGGAATGTGATAACTTAAGCCCATTTCTGCAATACTCACTTTTTTCGCTTTTATGCTACTGTATAAGTACTTTACATTTTTCGTTTTACTTTCCTGGGGCAAACACATACGTGAAGTAATGCGTCAAGCGAATCGTAAACCGGAATTCATCAAAAAGTATTGGGTAAATGTGACGATCATGTACGAGAAATCAGCTACTTTTCCCTTGCTAGACCTCATTTGGAATATGCTGCCAGTATATTATGGGATCCCTACGAAATCGGTCTAAATAACGACCTTGACGTGTGCAGCGAAGATCGGCAAGATTTGTAAAGGGACGGTACGATAACCATACTAGCGTAACCAGTCTATTAAATGAGTTCAATTGGGAATCAAAGTCAGATCGCAGGTTGAAATTTACTTAATCTCCTAAATAAGTTCCAAGATAATATTTTAAGTGATGACGCTAAAACTATTTTGCGAACCTCAACTTGCTATTGTAGTCCATAATCACAAAATTAGAGGAATTGATTGCCGAATTGACAGATTCAAAATGTCCTTTTTTCCTCGTACAATTAGGGATATGAATAACGGTAAATATATCCAATACGAGTGTAGCAATGGATAACATCGGTAACTGCATGTTGGTATAAGGACTTATAGCTAACCCAACTAACGGCATGTTTTTGCATGAATGTTTTTCTATTTTTAACTTTTTTAAATAGTGAAGTTTAGAACAGTATATAAATGCTAATCCTTTGATATGCATGATAGGTAGTGCATGTTTGGTGAGAACTCACCCCCTGCCACACATTTATGGTGGCTTGCAGGGTATTATGTAGATGTAGATAGATGGTATTTCAGTATCATTCAATGCATGCACGTGCAGTAGATACTTGATGGTAATTTCACTAGCGTCTGTACTGCCACTTGTTAACCACATTTCTGTTCCTATGATTGCATCAGATTTAGAAGATTAGGTCATCTCTCCATTAGGTGATCAAAATCGGGTTTGTCGCTGCTTCAACTAAGGTTAACTACTTCTACAAAATGCTCTTCTATTTATTGTGGATGCTCTCTGCACTTGTACGGTTTATGTTTTCTAAATTATTGTGACAAGGAGGGTCGTGGGTTTCATTTTGCGTAGTAGGTACGTTTTTCCTTTTTCTGTGATTTATTCCGTCCTGCCAAACCTACACTGTGTTGTCTGATCAATTCTTAGTTCTTTGCTCACCGACCCCCTACACTGACACATCTCTATCCGATGACGAGTCAGCAGATGGGCACGACGAAGTAGACGACGTGTGCTGGTTCGGAAAATGCCCTTCTTTCTACTCAGTTGGAGCCATTGCCTGAGACAAGGAAAAATGTTATCAGAGTGGAAGATGAATAAAAATGCAAACATACCTGAAGACTTCTTGAAAAGAAATACCTGACTCATTTTGTCTAACAAATGCAGGCATAATTAGAATGAGTGATAGTTGACGAAGTTCCCTTGGAGTCTGTGAACTTCGATTGCCAACAAAAATGGCGAGCCAAATCCCATTGAAATGATTTGATCCCAATGAAATCATTACGATGGGAGGAAGGATTCAACGAGTGATACCCACGGATGGGTCGCTTCTCCGGAGTGCTGCAACTGATGCCCCCAGACATCTTAACGCTCGCTCATAATATTAATATTTCAGAGGACTTCAATTGCATGTTATTCAGCTACAGGTACTTTCGGGGTTTGTTCGCGTGGTTGGTCATTCTGCCGGTGCATTTGTGCAGTGATTTCCTTACTTTCGTACTACTCTTAGCTTTATTCCTAGCGCCCCACTCTTAACCCGTGCGCATACAACTGCAACCGTAAGTAGAATTTCCGTGCCTACTGAAAATGATGCACATTGCTCTACGAATTTGCTGAAATGCTGGCTCCAGTAATCAATAACCTAATCGTATTTTCCCCATGAATTCTTATGGGAGTCAGCGATGCCATAGGTCGCCAACGTGAAAGTTTCTCAAAACCACAAAATATGACAGAATTTCGGTGTATTTGACTGTTGATTGTTTGATTCGGTGTATTTGATGTGTTATTTCATGATATAAAGCAGAAAAATGTACTTCATGCCGAGAAAATAAATTTTTATGGCATTTCCTTTCTTGTGGTTTAAATCGTTTGTCTCTAGGATAACAAATAAATAAATATATTAACGTCAATAACAAAATGGCGTTGCATGCTGAAAAATCCATTCTTTCGATTTTTCAGCGCGTAGTGTAGTTTTTCGAAAAAAGCTTTTTCACGTGTCTCCAGTTACGCACGCATGCGTGAAATGCAACGTTGAGCGGCAGTTGGGACATGAAAAAGGCCCCAAATGTCACTGGAAAAATTAACGACGCCGTGAGAGATCGCTAGACAAAGTATTCGAAGCAATTGACGTAGGAACCACGGCCCTTAAAGTACAAGTTGTGCTCTAAGGAGGAGTTAGCGTGCAAACCAGACCTCGCTCACTCGACGAGGGCGGTAAGACCCACTCATGCTCCCTCTCAAAGAGCACTAAAAATAAATGTTTTCTTGCTTCATATCCAGGAATAATATGTTTCCACAATCCACATTTTCTTCTTATCATTGGAAATTACATAAAAACATAAACGCATAAAATAAAATAGGTATATAAAATTACCCAAGGGTTTTTAAATGAGAACAAAAGTCAATTACACAGCCTGCATTCCTAGCTTACTCACAATTAACTTGATTATCTTGCATGGTAAAGTGATCATATCAAGCAAATTATGCCCGAAGGAGGCACATTTAAGGCCCACCTAACCTTCATCTACTTCGGAAATTACTATTCTTCCAATTCTTATAAAAATAATTCCTTTGGAGTTAAGTCGTATTTATAACACAAATATGCCGGAATCCCTCTTGGCTGAGTAGAATCATAACATTTTTTGAGACGATGGTGTCCATCCAGTCACCGTGATGGTTTTCATGGCTTTGAGAGATGTTTCGATGCTTCCGGGTTGACTTTCCATCCCAGCAGCCAACTTTTACGCGGGAATAGACGAGGTGGAATTCAGCTGCGTAAAATGTTGAATCGGCACGGCGGGAAATCAACCGTTTCGGAGCATGGAACAGGGAAGACGACCGTCCTTCAACCGACGAGCTGCCCACTTGACCTTTGGCCCGTCGGCCAGCCTTTCCTCTTGAGAGAGGCTTGTAAGTGGCCAACCCAAGCCAACTAACTTGGCGGAAGGATTTCATTCTTCTTCTTAATCCATGAGATATATTCAATAGTGGGATTTTCGTGATCTAGTACACACTAGACACCCGCGGTGATAATTGAAGCCTTGTGTTAAGGCTGTGTTCCGGCTTCTACGATATGCAGGGAAATGGGAAACGCAAACTGGAACAGAGTTCATTCGGAGAGCACTGCTCTCTCGACAGGGAAAGAGCCTAGATGGTGCACGAGTCATCTGCACTTCGGGAGAGGCGCCCTTTGTTTCATGTGTTGCTTCGCCTCCCTAGTCCATGCCGCCGCCGTTGTGAATCACGAATGACTCTGTTAAACTGTAGTGAGGAAGGATTGCTGTCAATTTTATATCAATCCATATATAGCCTTGAATGCCATCGAGAAAAGTATCTGGGAATTGTTGTTCTGTGATTTCCTGTGGGCTTCTTCGAATGCTGAATCGAATGATGACTGATTGAAAACGAGAGGCTGAAGAAAGATGGTGGAGCAAAATGATTTTCCGGGATTTTGTCGCGTGACTTCTGGCCACAACTCGGCATTCCGTGTTCGTCTCTTCTTCAAAGGGAATGGCCGCCGATGTTGCTCTGCATTTGTATTGAGCGGTGCTGTGGGGTGACTTTATGTGAGTCCCATCTGCTGCGGTTTTGAGGCCGCCATCCCTGTTGGAATTTCAGTTGTTCTTCCCAGTGGCCGAAACGGATTGGCCGGCGTTTGAAAAGTCGGAGGTAGGCATTCGCGCCCTTTGAAGGAGTGACCAGCACGGGTCACGAAGAAGCATTACCCGCACTTCTCTCACGAATGATAACGAGTTCTTATATCGCAGGAAAATCAATTTCCGGAAGAATTACCTTCTAGCACATGCACACTCGTTTGCCTGAATGCCTAAGTAACATTCGTTTCCGATGCGTTGTCAACGAATCGCGCTCAAGTTCGGAATTTCTCATCGAATGCTCCAAATGTCAGCCGGTTGGCCGTTGCCGGCACTGCCTTCCGGTCAGGAAGAGAAACCGGTTCTCGCGGGGGGTCAAACGTCCGTCCGCGGCGTCCCTCCCTCCACTCTCCCGCCTGTTCATTTCTCCTCCACGAAATCGAGCCGAATACTGCAGTCATGAGTGAGCTCCGTCCGTTCCCCGGTGATTCTGTGGTGTGCAAGAGGATTAGGAATGAAGATGCGGTCATTAGCAAAGCGAATTGGTGTATCACTTGGCAGCTTGAATTAAATTTAAAAAAATCCCATATCAGGGTACTTTTTTTTTTACCAACACTTATTTCAACAAGAAAAGCATAGGATTCGGTGCTGAGGTTTCTTAGTTAGCTGTTTTAATTACTTTCACTCATAAGAGCATAAGCTTGGATTTTTAATATCCAAGATGATTGAAAGGGCAAGTTTCAAATTAAGCTTGGAAATCTTCAATTTGTGCGCTAATTCGACGATAGAATTTTATGTTCACTTGGAATGAGAACTGTTGCCCTTACAGCACTTACACTATGGCACTTACACTAATACAAGAGGGATGTCGCTCCCATGACCGAAGTTAAGCGCGTGTCGTCATCCGTATGTGAATCCCAGCAGAAGACTCTCGTGAATTGCCGTGAAACTTACGGCTGATGATCAATTTAATTAGATATTGTCTTCAACAGGATGAAATAAATCATCCATTCGCGTGTTTTGCCTTACATTTCAACTGGATAGAAGATCTGTGAATGTGTAATTCGTGAACACTTAGTTGCAGATGGTAGGCAAACAGTTAAGTAAAGCGAAATCTGGCCAGAGATTGTGCTGAAGAGTAGGACTTATTTTAGTTGACAGCAAATTCAATATAGATCAATAAACATTGTATTTGAATTAATTACATCGGATCGATTATCCTATGGCATGCTGCTGACTTTGTGATGTTCTTATTCGCGGAACTCGGGTTTGTTCTCCGTCTAGAGCCATTCCTTTAATTTTTATATTTCGACTAGAGTATAGTTGCTAATTAATCCCCCGACAAAGCATAAATTTTGTAAAATATAAGGGGGCGAGTTAGCCACTCATTGTACCATATTTCAAAAGCGTGGCGTTTTGGGATTATTGGCACAATCTTAAAACTATATAGAAAATCCAAAAAGAAATGGCGGGAGCGCAAAAGATATTTTGCTTTTCTGCCATTATTCCCATTTCATTATTCCTCGACAATCTTACGCAAAATAAAGTATTGCTCTTAACCATGATGAAACTTAATTTTAGTGTGGACTAACTTCATTCAAAATTTCTCATCTTTTTATACAGCATTCAAGACTTCGATATGACCACATTCCTCTTTTAGACATGTTTCTCTCGCCTGTTTCTCTCCTCAGTTGATTGTTTCATTTTCCACATATCACTCTGCTCTCCTCCACGCTTCTTTTCTTGTATTGCCTGCCTCCTTTCTTCCATATTTTCAACATTTCTGCAGTTACCCAAGGTTTCTTAGCTCTTCTGCCTTCTTGGTATCCTCTTTCCTTTTCTCTCCGCTGTTGTTGTCGTGGCATTCTTTATTGTTTTCCATGTCTCTTCTGTATATATTTATATCGTAGCGTGTCGGTCAGTCATGTATCCGTTTTGTTTTGCTCTCTCCCAATTTTTCAGCTAAAAGCGTGAGGTTTGGTGCTTTGAGTGTGGATTCTCTGTCTCTATGATTTGGCAGTAGTTTTGGATTTTTAGCAGCTTGTGGTGCAGAGAAAAAAGCAAGAGAAAATTGTTTTTTCCCTATCTTTTAACATGGGAAACCTGTTGCTATGCATATTTGTTTACGGGGATCGGGTTGGTGTGGTGGCTAGAGTACTGGCCTCCCATCTCGAGGGCCCGGGTTCGATTCCCGGCAGTGACGGATTTTTCAGTGGAAAACCGATCCCCACTTGAGTGCCTAGTGGAGGGCATTTCAAGTTCAGTACTCCGTCCGTCGGATGGGACGTTAAGCCGGGGTCCATTAGCCTACTCTTAACGAAAGGTGGCGCCTTTCGTTAAAAGTAGGCTAATGCCGACGCCGGGTTTCTCTCCACCCTTCCTCCGTTCCCTGAAAACTCCTTCCATTATCCAATTATCCACCTATCCTATATGGCGCAAATGACCACAGCCGTTGGTCGCATCCCCTGAATAACTAACTCACTAACTAATATTTGTTTACGTTGCTAAGTAAATGTGTTTACGTTTTTGGTAAAGGGGGAAAAATTGGATTGGACAATTTGAAGAAAATGGAATTATTTTCATCAATAAATTTTGTAAGTATGAAAATATTAATTGACGTTTTCGATGCGCAGATAGTGAAATGAAACAATTTTTGCCTACCGATCCCCAGCTTGTGTATGAAATGTGAATTTCACTGGTAGGCGTTTTGAAGAACTTTACTAATAGTTGAAAGAAGGCTATAAAACGTTTATTATGTATTCATGTTCATTGCTAAAGTTCTAAAATACACCCACCATTTTAAAATTATCAATGACTGTCCTACACCCAAACTGTTCCGTTTTTTATTAGTTTAAATTAAAACGTTCACATCTCCACCTAATAGATAGTCATTTCGCACATTTAATAAACTAGATTAAAAACAAGTGTTAGAAAAACAATACTTGTTAAGCATGTAGGATACTTAGAAATAGCGTAAACTATGAGTGGACACGATAGGCTCAACACTGTATTGGTCACATGGAAAAAGAGTTGCATTTAGAGCTGTTGGGCACATTACAATGCGTCTTAATTTTTGGGTAGTAAATTCAATTCAACGAGAAATTTTAGAGCGCAATCCACACGTTTGAAATTCTCACCCAATGCCTTGCTCAGATCCCCAAATATTTTGTGGTGCTTGCGTTCATCCTATATTTTACACAGTCGACAAGCAGGTGTTTCACCTAAAATATTTCCAAAAGCTCAAAAACTCAATTCTAAAATAAATTTACCGAGACGACTCTAGAAATACATTACACCAACCTTTACATCGCTTTGGGTAGGTATATTATTTACCAAATATTGCATCAAAACCATTCGATCGACTATATTAAAACCTCCTTGAACATTCCATTTTTCATCAATTTAAAAAAAAAGACATTCACTTATCTACATACCCACCTAAAATATTTGAAAAGGCTAATAGGACCAATTCTATTTTTAAGCCACCCAGACGATCCCAGAATCACAGCCACCTTTGCATCGGTTTGGCTGTAATTTGGGTTTGCAATTTTGTAGCGTGTCAGTCATTCTGTATCCGTTTTGTTTTGCTCTCTCCCACGTTTTGAGCTAAAATGGTTTGAGCGAGATTTGGTGTGTTGAGCGTGGATTCTCTGTCTCTATGATTTGGTAGCAGTTTTGGATTTTTAGCAGTTTGTGGTGCAGAGAAAAATGCAAAAACCGTGGTTTTTGAGAGTGGGAGACAACATACAATGAAAATATTGTGTAGAAAAAAGTACAAAAACAATTAGGATAATTTGTGTGGTACACATTTCTGTATTTAGAAAGTAGCCATTTCCTCCTCTCTGCATACGAAATGCTTATGAAGAGTTGGTGCACAAAAGTGTAAAAATGTTTTTACACTTTTTGAGTGTACTACTTTGAGTAGTGAAGCAGTAAGTGCCTGCCTGAAGCACAAGCACTACTGCTATATTGGTAATGTGTAATCAGTAGTTTCCAAACACTTTGTGAAACATCATTTGACACTAGAACACAAAGTTCACCTGAAGAGCACACCAGACAGAGACTTCTTGGCAAAGCAGGCTGCTAGTCCATACATATTCATTTTCTTTCTTGCCTTCCGTAATTGCCTCGGTGGGGTAAATCACCCATTTTTTCTTTACCTGCATTCTCCAATCATTCCATATTCTATTTATGTAATTTCATTGTCTTTTGGATTCATCTACCTCTACATAATACCCTGCAAGCCACCATAAAGTTGTGAGGCAGGGGGTGAATTCTCACCAAACATGCTCTGTATATCATGCATAAAAAAGGATTAGTAATAAAATACTAGTCTAAACTTCACTATTTAAAAAATATAAAAATAGCAAAGCAAGCATGAAAAAACATTCTAATAGTTAGGTTACCTTCAAGTCATTATACCAACATGCAGCTGCCTTATTTCCTTGAACATTGTGAGCAAAGATGGAACAGGGATATTTGGGGAGAAAGACTTAAGGGAAAGGTGAAGATAGTATACGAAAGACCTGTAAAATATAAGAGAGGAGCTGAATTTAGTGGACAGAGAAATAGAGTCGGAGGCAGAAGAAGCGGAGAGAGGCGATAAAATTAAAATCTGAAGTGGGAGAGCGCATGCGCAATGAAAAGCGCGAAAAGTGGAAAGGCAATGGGAATAGAAGAACTCCCTATGGAATTGGTACTTAGTAGAGGAGAGCCAAAAAAATAGAAGATTTGTGGAACAGAATACATGATAAAGGAATATGGCCACATGACTTTGTGAAGACGATTATGATACCATTTCCAAAAAATTACGCTGCAAAAAGAGTGAGGAATTCAGAGCCATAAGTGTAACTTCACAGGCGGGTAAAATATTGCAGACAGTTCTGAACGTGAGAATCGAAGGATTAACGGAAAAATAATGTAGGCGAGGAGCTGTTTGGCTTCAGAAGAGGAAGGGGTAGAAGAGAAGTCATTGGGCCACTAAGGATAATTGGTGAAAGATATAAGGGAAGAGGGAAGCCTCTTGTTACATAAATCTGGGAAAAGCATTCGCCAGGGTAAAATGGAATAAGCTGATGGGAATTCTTAAAATAAGACTGGAGGGATAGGAGTCTGATAAGGGAATTGCACAAGACCCAGAAGGTTGCCATTAAAATGAATGGAAAAGTGACAGATTGGATAGATAGCTTGGTGGAGGAGGAAAGCTAGGCTGCTGTCTTTCCCCAGCATTGTTCAATATCTACATTTAGGAGATGGTGAGTACAACCCTAAAGAATCGGAAAGGGACTGGGGGACGGGGGATAAGATGCATCAGTTTCACTAATGATAAGGTGATCTTAGCCGATGGCAGCCAGGCACTTGAAGGAATTACAAAAAGTTTATGGGAAGGAATTAAACCCTATGGAATGAAAATGAATGCTGAAAAAACGAAATATATGAGAGTGAATGATGGAAGGCATGCGAATGCGTTTTGAGAAATGAGGGAAGAATAGAGAAGTTTAGAATGCATAGATATCAGGGGGGGCATACTGGCGGAACATTTGAAGAGTGATGCTGGGATTAAATCAAGAACAGCAATGGGAAAGGAACCATTGGATAAATAGAGAGATGTGTTATACGGACGTAGAAATGAGGAAGAGACTTGTGAAACGTTATGTGTGGAATATTATGTTGCATGGATGTGAAACGTGGACCTTGGAAAGAAGAGAGAAGGATAGTGCTTTGGAGGTGAGAGGGTGCGGAGCAGGCTAGGGAGAGTGGAACGGGAGGATAGAGTGGATAGGTGCTGGGGAGAGTCAGGGAGGAGAGAACACCGCTGAAAGGGATGCGGAAGAGAAAATGAAATCGGTGATTTTGAAGGAAGAAAGTGAAGTACAGCAGTGGAGGGAAGAGTGGAGGGAGAAGAAGAGGGCTGCTGACAGATGGAGTGATAATGATGAGGATGGTGCAAGGAAGCACCAAGGAAGAGGCCCGGGACAGGACGAATTGGATCTTTGGTGCTTGCGACCCGCCAATCGGCGGAATACTAGTCGCGGATGACTTTCAAGGAATCTATTTTTCATTCCACTGAACAGCGGCTGCAAAGATATTCTTGAATACTCTAGATAGACTTCTTGGGCAGAAAAAGGTTTGATCAAGTGGCACAGAAAGTCGACTGTTCAAACCGCAATTATTGAAGCATGTTAACCAACCCTCAAACTAAGGTGAATACTATGAAATAAAAACGGAAACCGCCAAGTACAATCGGGACAAAAATTTTTACACATTCAAAAACAAATATTTTCCTTACAAATTACCTGATATCTACACATGAAAAGCCCTGGGAGGGAAGGATGTGTGGCATGGGGTTAATATCAGCAAAGATCTCTACTATGTAACTAACAGCTACACTGCCACTACTTCATTCGAACATGTTACTCAAAGAGTCACGCGCAACTACAATGTGGTGGTTAGTCTCAACGCGTTCTTCTGTCTACAAGGTTTCTCTTGAATGTGAACGTCTTATCTTTCCCCATCGTATCTTCGTGCTACGCCAGCATTTCATTGTAATGTTGCTCGATTAACTAGAATGTTGCACTTGTTGTCGTGGGGCGCCTATTTCTCTCTAGTTTTATTTCTCCTTACTACTCTCTACGCAGATTTCACAGACATCCTCTTCTTGCGAATATTAGTGCTGTTTGGTAGTGTTGGAATCGAGCGATGCTGGAAATTCAGCGCTACCGTTGTCAGAACCTTCATTGTTTTACTCATGCTAACCACGAAATTTGCATTGTAGTGCCTTCATTGAGCTTCCCTTCGTGTTGAGCAGTGCATGCTTGGTGATCTTCATCCCCTGCCCACACCCTCGCGGTGGCTTGCAGGGTATCGTGTAGATGTAGATGAAAATTGTGGCCGCACCTTCTTCTGTTAACAAAATGCAAAGGTGGTTATTTTGATTGCCCAGAGTCATTATTTCCAGGCATGTTAGATTAATGACTTGATGATGCAAAAGGTTTGGTATCGAGCACAAATGAACACGGGAAGGCAAGTCTGAAAAGCGGCGGTGGGTCCGAGTCAGGGCGGTTGATTCAATGCTGTCGGTGCACGCCAGGGAAGCTGTGAATGAAGCACTTTTAGCACTCGATTGTTCTTAGGAGTGCCTCGATTCTCCGTCTTAGGAAATTCTCTCCGTTTGGCAAGAAGGCAAAGGATATTACGAGTGAGCACACATGCGCGATTGTAAAGCCCTTTGAAAGCCGCGAGGCTCGAGCCTTGGACATGCTAGCACTTCTTACGTACGCATCAGTTCTCCGCGCGTGTTTTTGTTTAATTCATTATAATTAAATGATGAAAAATTATACAGCAAGTATAAACAATAATTATCCGTAACTCAGAAACAAGTAATCGACTTGCATCAATGATAATAAAATGCATGCGTGATTTGCTCAAGAGAGTTTACGATTCGGCCGCAGGCGCCGCCGGCCAGTGACATCAACGCCCCGACGGCAGCCGTCGAAATCTCCTTTGTCGCCATCTTGCAGAGCCCGACCCGAAAGACTGGAGCCGGCTGCCATGCGCTATTCCCGATTCATTGCTAGTCATCTTCTGGCTCCCCCCCTTTGCTCCGCCGAGCACTCATCACCTGGTCTTGTTATCGGGCGTTTTCATTCCTTCCTTCCGCAGCGTTATTCTTGACGGATCGTTATGCCTGAGGTTGAGGCCGAGCCGCCTGATCCTCCTACTCTGCTCTGCATAGCGCTCCTTACGTAAATTTCTCAGCCTCAGCTTCTCCCTTTCTAACTCAGAGCACAGTTGTGGTATCTTCAACACGACTGATTTCTTGCCTCTGCTCCAAAGAGCATCTCCCGTGTGTCTCAGCTCCGGAGGAAGGCGCAGGAAAAGTCGCTTGCTCCGCCCTCGTACCTACTTCAACTCCTCCACTCTCCGTACCATGACTTAGGATTTCTTCCTATTCATCTTCATGTTGTATTCTTGAGCTAGTTGGGCCATCTTGTCGAAAGGGGCCAAGAGACCCTCTCGGCTTACAGGTAAGATCGCAATGATTTACAAAGCGGTGTTTACAGGTGGGTTAATTTGGATTCGTCGTCAGTGATGACGCTTTGAAAGACGTCATGCACTAGTCATGAATATTAAGAATGGTTTGACCACTCGATTTGACAATCAGTTGCCGTTTTCGCATTTTCATGGATCTTCCCTCTTGCGTCTCTTTCCCCAGTCTTTTCTCTCCGTGACCACTCGTCTCACCACCTCTTCCTTTGTCACTCCGCATTACAATTGCATGTACGTCACTTTTCTGTATCCCTACATTTCGAGTGGCTCCATCGCTGACTTTTCTGCGGCTGTAATCGTGCACTGTCACAAAGAAGCGTGCTCTACAGATGAGAGCCCTAAGTAGTGAAGTGATTCGCGGTGCTCAAGCTCGTATTTCCGACTTGAGAAAAGTTTTTCTTTCGGTCGATCCCTGGCCGGCTTTCCTATGCCGTCTCCCTCTGGTTGTTTGGCTCCTCTGACAGCAGTATACTCTGTCACCTCTTCTACCCTTGGATCCCCGAGTTCAGCAGTTCTCTTCTCCTCCGCCGCATGCTCCAACCTCGGCTTTTATTCTGTATCATATAATACCCTGCATGCCACCGCAAGGGTGTGTGGCAGGGGTTGATTACCATCACTTTGATGATTTTCTCTCTGTGGAATCCTGCTATGGTGCAATTTCAGCGGGTAACGCCGTTCTCGCAGCCAGTTTGCGATCCTTCAATGTGTCATACGGCAAGCACCTTAGTGTTTATAATTCGGCTCTAACCTCCAGGACGGTGGTGCCAGACGAACGACATCGACTGTTTTGTGGCATGGTATGGTCTATGGCAGTTGGAGCACATCTACGTTCCTTTAAGGCCTCCAATATTTCCGCAGGGAATGATGTCTCCTCGATTGGTTAAAGCACCCGGCCGGTAATCAAGGGATCAGGGCTCGAGTCCCGGTCAAGGCGAATGATTTTTTCTCTGTGGAACTCTAGTTCTGTGGTTATAATTTCTGACGTTGCACCAAACAGTTTCTATTTCAAAACCACTTAATATATGAGGATGTCTACTTTATTGAGAATAGAAAGCAATGGATACTCCACTGCCATGTTTTTGTGGTCTATCGCGTTTGTATATCTGCAAAATGATGATATAACCCAAATTACTATCAGAGGAAGAAAAGCCCATCACCTCAGATGTCAGATTTCTTATCTTTGACGCTATGATAGTTTAATGTAAGATTGTTTATGTGTGCTGCAATTTCCTGTTTTTTAATTAGTTTTTACCAATTCTTTCCTCAATGGCCTACTACTTGACGCTACTTTCCATTATAAAAAGGCCTACAATGCTCTAATATTCTATCCGTTACACGCCTGACCATCAAGGTCGTGTAATGAACATGAGGGCGATTTAAGGTATTCCCTAGCGAGGGACCTTAATAGTTACGAGGAACTATCAAGGCACGCTTAGTTCAAAATACTAGCAGAACCATTTACGCCCATCAAGCTCTGCAGATGTATCCTAAGAAAAGTGCAATAGTGGATTGAAGAGGGGAAACCGGGAAGGAACAATTGCTATGGATCCCTTGAGAGCTCCATTCCTGGCTTCTCTCTCGTGCACTCAAGAGATTCACTCGTTGCTCTTACCGTGTCCCTTTGATGTAAGGGAGTTACAATCGCATTGCTTCGAGTCTCTGGACATGTGGGAATAGCCGGGAATAAGTCGGCTGATGCAAGTGCAAAGGATGCCTTTAATAACATATTTGACGCTATCTAAGACCTGTGCTTGATGTCTTCGAAAATCACGCAGCGCTGTTCGTCTGGAGGTCACTCTACCCCCCTCTTGCCACTGGATTGCCACTGGACCTCCGTGTTGAGAATGCCAAGCCCTCCTCGGCATGCGACATATCTCAAAGGAGCGCGTCGAATGCAGAGAGAATCGATACGACGCACGCCTTCTGGCGAGGCCTCGAGACTTTCCGAGAGTCTCTTCGGCGATTGCCCACTTGCCACGCTGACGTCACTCCACGGCCAAAGGCTTTGCATCAATTGGTTTCTCTTCACCGTCGTTCAACATCTTGCCTCGCCGTGTGCAAGTCGGACATTGACGCAGTTTCAGAAAGATCTACTTTCGATGCATCAGGAAGCATATGGTTGCTCTTTCATCTACATTATTTTTTTATTTACTTATCTAATAGAGTTTGCCAAATAAAAATACCCCAATTTGTCCGTTCTTCGATCCGTCTTGTAGTTGTTCTCAAGTTATATAAGCGACCAAAGACTCTTCATGTTTTTAACCCTCTAGCTTTCTCGGTCTCGCGAAAGATTTGCACATCGTCCCCCCCCCCCCGGCCCCCCGCCCGATCCCACCTGCTTCTCGCCCAATGGGAGACACTCGCAGCCACTGACACTCTGCCAATGGGAGTGGTTGCTGGACCCCATGCGAAGTATTTGGAAGGCATTGCATGCATCGTAATTTGTGTAGAAGTATGTAAACTTCATTACATCTTTATTCACAACATAATGCACACGGAAAGTACGTAGTAAGCATGTATTACCTTCCAGCACCGAAATAAGTAGTAAACTAAGTAGTAATAAGTGTTGAAGCACAGAAGATACGCATTGCTTACTGGAAACCTGAAAAATGACGATGGAAAACTCTAAAAGGATATCTACATCTCATCTACATCTACATAATACCTTGAAAGCCACTATAAAGGTGTGTGGCAGGGGGTGAACTCTCACCAAACATGCACTACATATCATGCATAAAAAAAGGATTAGTACTTGTATAGGTACTGTTCAAAACTACGCTATTTCACAAAAGATAAAAATAGCAAAACATGCATGCAAAAACATGCCGTTAGTTGGGTTAGCTATAAGTCCTTATACCAACATGCAGCTACCAATGTTATCCATTGCTACACTCGTACTGGATATATTTACCGTCATTCATATCCCTAATAGTACGAGGAAAAAAGGACATTTTGAATCTGTCAGTTCGGCAATCAATTTCTCTAATTTTGTGATTATGGTCCAGTCTACCATTGTAAGTTGAGGTCCGCAAAATATATTTAACATCATCACTGAAAATATGGTCTTGGAATTTGTTTAAGAGATTAAGTCTTAATTTCAACCTGCGATCTGACAATGATTCCCAATTTAATTCATTTAGTAGACTGTTTACGCTAAACCGATATTGTCTCGAGTCTAAGCTGTATACTTTCGTGAAGAGCAGGCTAAGTCCGACTCCGAATTCCTTCTCTCCACGTGAAAACTCCTCTGCCCCTACGACTTCGGAACTTCGAAAAGCCTTCGGGGTGAGGGAAGCCTTCAGCCACGAGAGTCAATGTTAAAAGTACGTATGACTATTTTTGCGAAGGATAAAATCTACTACCTACCATATACCTTATGTAGTTGCTTGTAAGATCTTACGAGGTACAGAAAGCTTAATTTATACCCGATATTTTAGTTTCCGGTGAAAAAAGTACTGAGGTTGTTGCAATACTCTCATACTTTAAAAAGGCATTCCACAATCTTGAGGTTAGAGAGTTATGGACTAAATAAATGAATATTATGTGTTGAATTAAGGAATGGGAGCACATGGTCGTTAAAGATAGTATCATATCCAACACAATCATAGTCACATCGAGTGTTCTCCAAGGAAGCGAAATAGGTACCTATCCATTATTTTATATATCAAAGTGTATAGTTACTGTAGCGACTAGTAACTTGTACCTTTTGCTGATGACGCGGTGGGATACTAGAAAATTTGGTAGGATGAAAGAATATTATATATAAAACTAAGTTAATGAGTAGCTTGAAACTTTTAGTAGACAATTAAATCCATAGAGTGATGATAAAACGCCTATGAAACCAATATCATAAGCGAGGAGAAATCAGGATAGGTAAGGTGTATTCTATTTCGTTTGCATGCCTGCTTGATGGTACGTGTAAATGTAATTCTATTTTGATGGGGAATGCAGCAGTGACACGTGATGGCTGCTATGCAGGCGGCGAGAGTTAGTTGGGAAAGTGACTGCGAGAAGGGGGGGGGGCCTTACAGGGGGGGGGGGGTGCTTAAGATGGCTGTGGAAGTGACATTAGGAAGTGTCGTGGAGAGCGTCTTCTCCCTGTCCACGTGATTTGAATGGTGTAGTGCATGGAAGAACTGTTTCTTCAGAGCAGCGTGTGTTCGTACCGTATCGGTGTGATAGCAACCAAATTAATTGATAGTCTTCCATGGGCAAGGGTCCATTTTTTTACATCAATCCTAATACCAAATGCAGTCCAGGATTGAAAATAGTAGAATTGGGTACCATTTGACACGGGTGAGACCCAAAACTTTCTCACAATTTTAACCGATATTTAATTTCATTTCAAAGGTGTTTATTCCGAAAGGTAAATGAAGTACATAAGAAAACAAAAAAACTTAAGAAAGAAATAAGAACATCTACATCTACGCGATACCCTGCAAGCCACCGCGAGGGTGAGTGGCAGGGGATGAAGATCACCAAGCATCCACTAACGTCATCCAAACTAGCAACTATAGGGACTCATGCAACTAGATTGTTAGTATCTATAGTATTTAAGGGATTAATATATGCATCATGCACTACAGACTACTCTAAAATATTTACCCTACCTATCTCTTTGCTAAGCTGCCTATTCTGTTCTCTTAGAGTAGGGATGAAAAGTGACATTTGGAATCTATCAGTAGGACAACAATGGCCGATTAGAGGTCACGGGGCACGTGGTGGGCATTGAGAGGGGTCACACACAACATCTGTGTCACCGCGCAAGCTCACTTCTGATCGAATGGCTGTAGTTGACTATTCAATTTAATGGATACCTTCTGCTAAATCCTCAGAGAATAAGCTGCATCGTGGATCTTAGGTAGGTGAAAAATAATCACTGACGTACGTACAATTTTGTCAACAATACCACTTACTCAATTAGAGCTTATGTTACTATCGTACGGGACAGACTATACGTATTGAACATCTTGCAAGAAGGCCATAAGAAAAACGGCAAGCATGCACTGCACACTTGTAGGTGTTCACATAATGCAATCCACATCATCTGTCATAATAACCCTTGTAGGGACTTTCCGCTAGTTTCCTGTGCCGTCAAAGTCAGATTTCCATGTGGCTACTAATGTCGTTTTTTGTGTAGTAGTAATCTCAAAAATTTGAAATCATTGTGATGATAGACGGCGTATAACACTATTTTAAAGCCGCTCAAAGATAAAATCCGCGGCAGTGATGATAACGTATTTGGCATAATTTGAAACAGTGGCCAGAAACATGTAATTTCAATGCTTGAATAATTAGCATTAACAATTTCCTTTTCATACAATGTGCGAACATACTGTTCTCTACTCTCCTTGGCACGTGTGTTGACGACTAGTTTCGACAACGATGTCATCTTCAAGTCTGTGCATGCAAGACGCTCACAATCGCATGTAAGCAGTGAAGGGGTGGTGTTGGTTGGGAAAACCCTTTTCGGGATAATTGGGGAGGGTGGGGGCGGGTGTGACAGGTCTTACTTCCTCTTCGGAAGTCGGGCGGCAATTGTTTTTCTCCTCGCAGAAGAAATCTCTCTTGTGCTGGCGCGTGCTGGTCGCTGAAGAGTTTGGTCCTCGGGGTGGAGACTGTGATTTTTATTTTTTCTGCACTTTTTATTGCTCTTTGCCGACAACAGAGCAATGAAGCCATTTTCACAATTGAGTTGCTTGAACGACGGCAAGTTACGCGGATCTACATGTCATCAGTTGTCATAACTTCTCATGAATTCGAATTATTTCCTATTTACTCCGAAAACATTTTCTACTTAGAGGATCTGAGCACTGCATAGTCTCATAAATTAAGAATAATTTCCTATTCAGGAAAATGAATTGGTCTCTATGTGAAAATTAAGTGAGTTGGTCGAAGATAAAATATTCACAAAGTCTAAGAATCAATTGATCTTCAATTGGCTTTGACCCTGTTTTAAGATACACCCAACCTCTTACGTTATGTGGCTCGCAAGTGAAATCCCCGTGGATTCTGACGATCCTCGCACGAATACACTCCGCGCCCTGACGCCCAGAAGCATGTCTAAGCATTCAACATGCACCGCAAAGGTTAACCAGGTTTTCTTGGTGTGGATATCGCCAAATTGCGTTATAATTCTCACTAAAATGAGAGAAGGCAAGTCGTAAAATGTCTGTGGGTACTGTAATGCGTCTAGTGCGCAGCAGTCGCAGTGTGTTGTCCATCGGACGTTTTGTATGGAGTGGAAAAAGGCGGAGGAATAGGAGCGAGGAACAGGAGCGAGGAACAGGAGCTTTGAGCGTGAGATGGTGTTGGAGGGTGGTGACGACGAGGGTGGCAGCGACCTCAGGTGTAGAATGACGGGTGCATCTTTCGCGTCATCGCAATCTTTATCGTTAACGCTTACCCCGTAAAGAAGCGCAGGGTTAACAATAAACGTCTATAAAATTGACTCCACTGTTTGTGATAAGCGATTTGAAGTGCTGTGCAAAAAATAAAGAACGGAGATCTCGTTCTCTCAGACTTAAGTTAAATCAAAAAAATAACGATAACGCTAGCGCACGCCTTGTGAAGATCCATGATGGAGGAGGCCCTGATGCGGGAGGAGCAGTCATTTGTTCCCCCTCCCCCTGCGCCCTTGGAATTCCTGCCCGAGCGGGACAGGTATTTCAAGATATGCGGTGGATCACCTTGGTGACATGTGGAGCTATTTATTTGGACGCCGTCGGCCTTGGACGCAGCCAGCAACCATCCAAATATTTTTATGCGAAGACGGGGGAGGTGATTTTTCCGTTCCTCTCCCAACTGGCATCAATGAGGGCAGGTGGCACCTGTTCCATTTGCTGCTGGAAGTGTAGCGTGTTGTTGCCAAAGGACGAGAAGTTGAAATGTAAGGAAATTTCAATGAAGTTTACTGAGTTTAGCATAGAAGGGAAACAGTGCATTAGCTGTACCAAAAATACGGTTCTAGAAAGAGAAAAGTTCTAGAAGTTCACAACGTAGCGGATGACATGCTTTCTCGGCTCACTGACGCATATATATCAAGGGATAATACTCCGTGAAAACACGAGGGCCACGTCACAAAACGCCACCCTGTGCACAGGTGCAAGGAAAGATAAAGGGAAAGGCGCTGCTATCTAATCTCTCTAATACTATTGGTGTGGACAGTGGGATCCTGGTCTTACTACTACGAGGATTACTCCGCCATTCCGAATTTCTGATGCATTGCAAAAAAAATTTCGTTTGAAAGACTGTAGTGGGCACATCATGGAACTAAAGTGCTTGGACATTATCCAATTGAATTCCTGAGCTTAAACAGACGTGTAATGTGAGAGTCCTCCGAGATGCGGTCGACCTCGAGGTCATCTGCCGTATGAGCCACGCAGTCGCGTACAAAAATCGACCGCATTCCAAGATGGTGTTGGCCCATCTTCAGTCGTGCACTTGATACAAAATCCTGTGAAGATGCCGTGACTTGGCGACGAGAGGCCGTACACCACAATCTCATCACCCGGAGGAGGAGAAGGCAGCAGCTCTTCTTCACATGAGTGAAGGTGGAGACCGCAGTGGTCGGTACAGCGACACTCATTTCGCTGCAGGTGTGGTAACATCTAATTTAACGGCTGTAGTACTGCGATGTGGAAGGCAAGGGGAAACCACCACATTAATATCCCGAGGAGTCGCAGCCACAGCACTCTTTGCCTTTACTCAACAGTGATTGTATTGAGTGACCCTAATGGTGGATTATTTTTTTCGAAAGGGTAAAATGATCTTCCGTTGGTGGTCCATTCAAATGGCGTCTCCGGGCCCGATCTACACATGAGAGCACATAAGTCTAGCGTGAAAAACATTTGAGGGCAGGAACATGAAACGTGTGATCGCTTCGGAACTGCAGATGGTGGTAGACCTGAAGGTTGAAATGCGAAGAGCCGACCTCGACGTAATTCGAATGAGCGAAATGAAGTGGCACGAAGAAGGAGACTTTTGGAATGAAAGCTACAGGGTTATACACGACGGATCTTGAAGTGTAATGCTGGAGTATAGAGATAACACTCAGAAAGGGCACCGGAATGCGTGTGAAGAGCTTCCTGCAACACAATGAAAGGATTATAATGGATCGAGACCTGATCTGCAGATACCAAGGTGTTACAGCTTTAAATACGACGTACTACGAAGATGAAGAAGTGGAAGACGTCTATCATGATATCACGGAAGTAATGAAACAAGTAAGAGGAGAGGAGAAACCAATTATTTTAGGAGAGTGGAATCATTTGAAGATCAAGATGGAAGGATGAAAGGAAAACTTAGATTAGGAAATCTAAATGATGAGAATGATTGCTACGAGCAACACACTTTTTTTTGAATGAAAACCGAAGAAAATTCACGTAGAAAAGACCAGAAGACATTAGAAGATTTCTAATGGGCTACATTTTAGTGAAGCAGCTGGTTATGAACCAGGAGATGGACTGATAAAGATATTTTGGAGCTGATTTCGACAGTGATCATAATTTAGTGATGACGAGCGGCCGAGAAAAAAGAGAAAGCTAGAATTTATAAAAAGAGTACTTGGGAAATGTGACGAGAAGTCAAAAGAGCGATGTTACTATTCACCTTGAGTATCCAGCCAGTGTATGGGATCCGAATGAATTATGTTTGATTTGAGAACTAGACAGTGTGCAGCGTAGAGCAGCTAGGTTCGTTAAAAGGTGTTACGATAGGTTGAGTAGTGTTTCAGAATTAATAAAAGAATTAGGATGGGAATCATTATCAGAGCGTAGGTTAAAGTATATATTAATTATATTAGAGAAATTTCAATCGGATAGCTTTACTGAAGATGTTAGACATACATTAAAAACACCAGCGTATTATGCTAGATTCGACCAGATAAATAAGATTAGAGAGATAGATTGTCGTACCGATAGATTCCAAGTGGCATTTTTCCCCCGCACCATAAGAGAACAGAATAGGCAGCATAGCAAAGGGATAGGTAGGGGAAATATTTTAGAGTAGTCTGTAGTGCATGATGCATGTATCAATCCCTTAAATACTATAGATGCTAACAATCTAGTTGCATGAGACCAGATAGTTGCTTGTTTGCAGTTTCGGTAGTGCATGCTTGGTGATCTTCACCCCTTGCCACTCACCCTCGCGGTCGCTTGCAGGGTATCGTGTACATGTAGATGACGAAATGTCATCTAAAATACAACAAGCTGAGGAAGGTAAAATGATTTGAAAAATCAAGAATGGCAATTATTCCCAAAAAGGAAAAAGAATGAAATTAGCCGCAAAGCTAGGAAAGCTAGAGAAATGTGGATAAAGGGTAAATGCGAAGATGTTCAAAGCTACCTGGCCCTTGGATAGGTGGAAGACCCGAACGGGAAAGTGAGGAGCTACTTTAAGAAATGCCAAAGAAAAGATGCAATGACATAAGGGACAAGAATTGTGAACTTTTGATTAAAAATGAAGACAATGAAGAGGTGGAAAGAATGACTGGAAGAGTTATGTGACGAGAACAATCTCAGCAGTAAACGGAGAGGAAAGTAGAAAAGGATGATGTGAGAGGCTCAACCTTAATATTGAATATTGAGGCAGGAACCTTCGTATGAATAAGGCTGTAGGAATTGATGATATTCCGGCAGAACTAATTAAAAATTTATTAACAAGAAGACATTAACCCAATTTTTCAAAAACATATAGAAAATGTGCTCAACGGGAGAGATACTCGGAGACCTCGAGAGGAAAGACCTCATTCCTTTCCCCAAGAAGACGATGGGGGATATCTGTGAACAATTAACGAACAGATAACGATGGTATACCAACTGCGGAGTTGATGGTGAATGGTGTTTGAAGTTATCGACACGATGTGGTTTTCCAAATTACTGGGAGATATTGCGGCAGTAAATCAGTGAGGTACCCTCTTGATGTATCATAGTTTACCTGTAAATCGAAATATTTCAGTGGTTAGTTGAGATGTAAGGGACGATGCGCTGTCGCCGATGAAATGTGCCTTGATGTTCGTTTGAACATCCTGCTGGAACAAATAAACACAATTAACGAATGTAAGAAATCGTTTCAGGCGTGACTTTGTGGGAGTTTATGATAATGATAATGAAGCACAATGCTAATACTCCACACTTAATTTTAATGGCCAACCCGGGTTTCGGCAACTCAGTGCCATTTTCTAGGTATCGGCTGTTAAAATTAAGTGTGGAGTATTGTGATTCATTTTAAACACAATTAACGGATCGGCATTGGTGGGACACAATTGAAGTGTTCCGTTATAATTTTCTAGACGCTTAAAAAGTTCAGTTCGATTAGTTGTTTTAACTGGAGCTGAAATATTTTCATTTTCCTTACTACATCTACATAATACCCTGCAAGCCACCACAAGGGTGTCTTGTAATGTAAGGTTTGTCTTGTAATGAATTTTTGGAAAAAGAATAGCTCTCCTCCTACCACTTACAAAATAAGTAATAATGAATTAACAAACGTGGAATCCATTAAATATCTTGGAATAAGACTGACAAATGATATTTCCTGGGGTAAACACATTCGTGAAATAATGGGTCAAGCGAATCGCAAACTGGGTTTCATTAAAAGAGTATTGGGTAAATGTGACGATCATGTACGAGAAATCAGCTACTTTTCCCTTGTTAGACCTCATTTGGAATATGCTGCCAGTGTATGGGATCCCTACGAAATCGGTCTAAGTAATGAACTTGAACGTGTGCAGCGAAGATCGGCAAGATTTGTAAAGGGACGATACGATAATTATATTAGCGTAACCAGTCTATTAAATGAATTGAAATGGGAATCATTGTCAGATCGCAGGTTGAAATTTAGACTTAATTTGTTCCACAAATTCCAAGGCAATATTTTCAGTGATGATGTTAAAAATATTTTACGAACCCCAACTTACTATGGCAGACTGGACCATAATCATAAAGTTAGAGAAATTGATTGCCGAACTGACCGATTCAAAATGTCCTTTTTCCCTCGCACAATTAGAGATGCGAATAACGGTAAATATGTCCTATCGGAGAGTAGCAATGAATAGCATTGGTAGCTGCATGTTGGTATGAGTACTTAAGGCGCCGTGGTACATGATTATTTTTTCGCTTTCGAGTGCTGAGATGATGGAGATAGTTTTTCCGTCGACCGGTAGAGTTACCAGAGTCGGCGCCTACCCAACCAGCCATATTTTTTTTCAGTGTCTCTTCTACGCTTTAATTCTTTGCGCAGAGGTGATGAGGCAATAACGACCCTTCCCTCTCAGCCCCTCCGTCCGCGGAGTTTTCGTACCATAGCTGACCACTAGACGCAATGTTGCCATTTCAACACACGATTGGACCAAACTGTTTGGCAGACTCCACATTATACCATGTGGCAACGTGGAATTCGCGGAAATGCGTTCGCTACGATTTTCTAAGAACCGAGCCGGTCTGGCTAGATTGACCCTAGTGGGGTTCGTAGCTGCAGGAGAACGTGTCCGCGGTCCAAGTCATGAATGGACTTCATTTTTCGGGGTAGCCGCGTTGATTGGTTGTTGTGACAACAGTTTAGCCGTAAGAATTGCAACAAATAGGAGGTGGTCTCAGCTGGTAGCTTGGCTTGCACGTGTTTATGTCTAAATGTGGTAATTTGAAAGTAATATACGTTTGTGCCTACTACAGACCACCCCATTCCGATGTACACTCAGTATTAGAACTCGAGAAACAGATCAGGCACATTAATTCTCATACCAACGAACGACAGATTATTGAAAGGTGGAGATTTCAATACAACATCGATAGATTGGAAAACATGTAGTCATTAGTCTGGGGGGTAGGGACAAAGAAATCTGCTCGTCATTTTTTAACCTGTTCGCATAATACGCAGTATATCAAATAGTAAATTTGCATAATAGAAGGGAGAATGTTCTCGATTTACTTGTCTCAAACATCCATGAAAAAGTCATTAATGTTAAAAATGTCGATGGAATAAGTGACCACAAGGTAGTACACGTTAAATTATCCCTCAATACTGACAAAAATGTAAAATTAAAAAGAAAGATTTGCCTTTTAAGTAAAGCAGATTTTAACGGATTTAGGCGTGACTTACAGACTTCTTTTGAAAAATTCTAAACATCAGAAAAAATAGTGATACAGACATGGAAAGAGTTCCTCCAAATTACACGGTGAGTGAGTATAAGAGTGAGAATAGGGAACCAAGGTGGTCCAACGCGGAGGTTGTAAAAATGTTTAAAACGACAACGAGTTATCCACGCGAAACTAAGAAAAATGTAGCTAATAGCGATCTAAAAAATTATCGAACGTTACATATAAAGCAGCCGCAAAAACAGCCCTTAGAAAAGCGTAAAGTGATTTCAAGAGAAAAGTACTTGGAGAACAACTAGAGGGGAATCCGAAAGCATTTTGATCATATGTTAGGGAAGTACAGTGAACTAAAATTTCAACTGTTAATTCCTTGAAAGGGTATAGGGGCGAAATAATTAGATAAGGCTAATTTGTTGAATTATTTTTCCAGAGCGTTTTTAATCAATCTAAGCGTAGTTTGCTCGAAACCATACCAGACCGATTTCAGCAAATAATGCCCCCGATCGATAAATGTATCTTATAGCGGAATCGTATCCTTACTAAAATACGATAGCCCGAACAAGTCCTCAGGTCCTGATGAAATTCCTGCTCGTGTGTATAAAGAAATAGCTCTCGAAATGGCACCGTATCTTAAAGTAATATTTAACAAATCCCTCGAAGAACACGCGGTTCCCAAAGACTGGAAGATAGCAAACGTGATCCCAATTTTTAGAAGTGGCGATAGGGAACATCCATCGAATTATAAACCAATATCAATAACGTCACTGTCGTTCAAAATTATACAGCATATGATAAGGGGACACCTCGAGAGCCAGGATTTATTGATAACAAATAAGCATGGGTCCAGAAAGGGACGGTCCTGCGAAAATCAATTAGGTCTTTTTGTTCATGATATTTTAGTTTCGGAGAAGGTAACGTACAGGTAGACGCAGCGTTTTTAAATTTAGAAAAGGTTTGATAAGGTAATGTAATTTACTTGCGAAGTTAGCATCATACGGGAGACAGTAATATGGTAGGCTGGATAGGAGATTTCCTACATGAACGCGTTCAAAGGGTGGTATTAGATGGTGTCACCTCAGGCGAAGTAAAAGTTACATCGGGTGTTCCCCAGCGTGATAGGCCCAATTTCATTTCCTCTCTCCGTAAATGACTTGAATACAGTAGCTAAAAATAGCAAGCTCCGTCTTTTTGCCGATGATGCAGCAGTCATCATTGGTCATCATTCCTCAGATCGGTTTGACGCAGCTCTCCACTGAGTCCTGTCGGCTAATCTCTTCATATTTACGTATTTCTTCTGATGCAGTAGAGTATAAGGAAATAAGAAATTAAGAGGATAGTCATTCTTTAGCTAAGGATTTATATGCGATTGATGATTGGTGCGATAGTTGGCAGCTAGAATTAAATTTGAAGATATGCGCGATAAAGAACTTTGGGAAAAATAACTTTCCCCAGAAAAATTATTGCATCAAAGAAAAGAAAATATCTAACGTAGAATTTATTAAATACTTAGGCGTCACCAACATTGAAGACATTCTGTGGGGGAAACACATCAGGGAAATAACTAGTGTAGCAAACCATATATCAGGATTCGTAAAAAGAGTTCTAGGCAAATGCGATGAGAGAGTACTAGAAGCTATTTTACACTTGTCAGGCCTCATTTAGAATATGCCGCTAGTATATGGGATCCGTACGAGGAAGGTATGATAAAAGAATTAGAGCGTGTGCAAAGAAGATCCACTAGATTTGTTAAAGGCCGCTATGATAATTGTATAAGTGTTACGAGTTTAATAGAAGAACTAGGCTGGGAATTACTATCAAAACGCAGGTTGAAATTTAGGTTAAACCTTTTCAGTAAATTGGAAACCGATTTGTCGAATATTTTAAGTCGATAATTCTTCTTCCCGTTACTCCGCCGGATAGGTATGCCTTCGTTTTTCCCTTCTTCGGCAATTGCCATATCGTCAAATGAATCATGCAAAGTTTCGTCAGCTACTGAATCGTCAATATTGGACGGGATTTCTTCAATAGCGCAAGAAGTTCCTCCTACGTGCGACTCTGTTCCCATTATTTTGAGACGCCTGTTTCGGATAATAGAAATTTGCATACTTACACATGAATATATCACTACATTAAGATAGTGTTTTCACAAAAAATGACAATATTTACCTTTTTTCTTCCCTCCGCTTGGCCAAAAATTCACCCTTTCTTTTTTTCCTCGCCATCGAAAATGTCAAGCGACTGCCTACTTTAATTTTCCGATATCGGTACGCTTCCGATGACATTTTGAGACTTGACTATTAGTCAGTTTGACTATTACTAGACACCCCGAGAGCGACAACCAAACAGAGACTCAAGAAACAACCCGTCAGTAAACCAGACACTCCGTCTCACTCGCCTCTGCTTCCCGCCCGCCTGCACTTTCCCTTCCCCCAGCTCCAACACCTCAAGGACACCGTTTTAGGATATAGGGTAGAGGGACCGTGCCGCTTTTTGAGTAGCGCAGTAGGCGGAGAATGTGTGAACTGTTTAGTGATTTGCACGACGCTCGAGGCGTATCCCTGGGCTGGAGTTGGCGAAAAACATAAATTACTTTCAGAATATCTCAACAGCGTGTCTTTTAATAAAAATCAATAATTTTCAAGGATCCAACAGACTAAGCTTGAATCTTGTACTCTATAATAACGAAAGTTAAAAAAATAGCCCCTCTGTCTCCCAATATTTGCAACAAAAAGGTCTATTTTTACATCGATATATATTTTTAACAAGGGTTATTACGTAAAATCTAGGATTATAGAGTAATAGTTTGATACTTTCTCTTTTAATTACTGAAAACCGCATTCCGATATCTGGCTTCCTGTTGGAGCAATCTTCCTTGAAAAATAGGTCTGAAAAACAGCTATGTCCCAGGGCCCCTTAAAGCTAACCCTACTAACAGAATGTTTTTGCATGTTTTCTTTGCAATTTCTATCTTTTTTAAATAGTGTAGTTCTGACTACTATATTAATACTATTCCTTTTTTATGCATGATATGTAGTGCATGTTTGGTGAGCAATCACCCCCTGCCACACACCCTTGTGGTGGCTTGCAGGGTATTATGTAGATGTAGAAGGGTGTGTGTCAGTCTTATTCCAAGATATTTAATGGATTCCACGTTTGTTATTTCATTATTACTTATTTTGTATGTGCTAGGAGGAGAACTATTCTTTTTCCAAAAATTCATTATTACACATTTTTTAAAATTTAATTCTAACTGCCATGTATCACACCAATTTTCGTTTGCTTGTAAGTCATCATTTAAATATTGCTTATCGTTTGGGCTTAGAATTTCCCTGTACACAACTGCGTCATCGGCAAATAGACGAAGCTTACTTTTTACCACCTTACTGATATCATTAATGTACAGAAGGAACAGGAGTGGACCTATCACAGTACCTTGTGGGACACTCTAAGTGACTTCAATTTTCGGTGAGGTATCACCGTCAAAAACAACCCTTTGAACCCGATCATGTAGAAAATCACTTTTCCATGATATAATGTTACTGTCTAGCCCATAAATTTTTAATTTCAAAATTAGTTTGCTATGAGACACCTTGTCAAAAGCTTTCTTTAAGTCGAGAAATATAGCATCCACTGGAATATTATTTTCGCCAGAAACTAAAATATCGTGGGAAAAGAGAGCAAGTTGAGTTTCGCGTGATCTGCTCTTTCGGAAGCCATGCTGGACATTGGACAATAAATTCTGGCTATCTAGGTGCCCCATGACTGAACTGACTATTATATGTTCTAGGAACTTGCATGAAATGGGTGTGAGAGATATAGGTCTGTAGTAAGATGGCTGCTCCCTAACACCACTTTTAAAAATGGGTTTTACAATGGCTGCTTTCCAGTCCATCGGTACGACGTGTTCAGTGAGGGATTTATTAAAAACTATTTCAAGGTAGGTTGAAATTTCGGAGGCTAACTCTCTCTATACGCGGGAGAGAATTTGATCAGGGCCAGGAGATTTGTTGGGGCTTATATCTTTGAGTAACTTTTCAATGCCATTACAGGAAATGTCAATTGGTTGCTTCAGCCGCTGAAAGAGGTCAGGTAACACGACAGTTGGATCGCAGGAAGGTGGGTTAAAAACGGTTTGGAAGACGGAATTAAGCAAGTTAACTTTGTCAAGAGTGTTTGTGGCCATTTCCCCCTTATTGTTTTTTGGTGAATGGACGGTAGACTTATGTCCTTGCACCTCCCTGACGTAGGACCAGAAGACTTGGATTTTCCTTCAGTTGTTCCCCAAGTGTTTTTCTTTTGAATTCTGCGAATGCATTACTAAGGGCTGTCTTTGCAGCGGATTTTGAAATTTTATAATTTTCAATTATTACGTTACGCTCATTAGTGGGCATATATTTACTATTTCTTTTCATTTTGGCATGACATATTCGCTGCCGTCTCATGGTACTACACGTTACAGTACTTACACGTGCTGTATTCTACATTTTGAACTCTGTGATTCCCGAGACATGAAATGCGTGATCACTGCGGTAAACATACTAGAGGTTTCAGATCTACATCTACATAATACCCTGCAGGCCTTCATAAAGGTGTGTGGCAGGGGGTGAATTCTCACCAAACATGCACTACTAATCGTGTATTTCAAAGTATTAGTATCTATTAATATATTAGTGTAAACTGCACTATTTAATAAAGATAGCAATAGCAAACTGAGCATGCAAAAACATGCTGCTAGTTGGGTTACCTTCAAGTCCTTATATCATAATGAATCTACCTATGCTATGGATTGATTCACTCGTATTGGACTTATTTACCGCTATTCATATCCCCAGTTGTACGAGGAAAAAAGGACACTTTGAATCTGTCAATTTAACAATGAATTTCTCTAATTTTGTAATTACGGTACATTCTACCATAGTAAGTTAGGGTTCGCGAAATATTTTTAGAATCATCACTGAAAATATTATCTTGGAACTTACTTAGGAGATTAAGTCTAAATTTCAACTTCCAATCTGACCAAGATTCCCATTTTAATTAATTTAATAGACTGGTTACTCTAATAAGGTTATCATACCGTCCCTTTACAAATCTTGCCGATTTTCGCTGCACACGTTCAAGTTTATTATTTAGACCGATTTCGTAGGGATTGACTGGCATGGTATTCCACATGAGGTCTAACAAGGGAAAAGTAGCTGATTTCTCGTACATGATCGTCACGTTTACACAATACTCTTTTGATGATTCCCAGTTTACGATTAGCTTAACCCATCATTTAACGTATGTGTTTGCCCCAGGAAAAATATATTGGTAAATGGAGAAGATATTTATTCATTACTAGTTGATAAATTAAATAATTCACAAATTGATGAAGCTCATAGCAGAAAATTGTTCGTAAAATACGAATTGTCAAGATAATCTTAATTATGTAAGAATGTCGCACGTGAACATAATAGTTATTGATGTGAGGCAAACGACAGTTGAGGTCTGCTGCGCCATTTTAGTGATTGTGTAAGGGTAGGAGTTTTCAGGGAATAAGGGAGGAAGGGTGGAGGGAAGAAACCCGGCGTCGGCATTAGCCTACTCTTAACGAAAGGCGCCAAGGGGACCAAGGCTTAACGTCCCATCCGACGGACGGAGTACTGAACCTGACAAGCCCTTCACAAGTCGGGACCGGTTTGCCCCTGAGAAATCCGCCAATACCGGTAATGGAACCCAAGCCCTCGGGATGAGACTCCATTAAGAACCACTCCAATCCCATACCACTTAATCCAAGAGGCACATTTTGAGGAAAGCATTTACGGTTATTATCCCGTATTTTGCGATGGCCATTAACGTTGCCATAAAGGTAGTTCCATCAAATCCCATCCTTGTGTTGTGCAAGAAATCAACGCAATAAATTTGAGGAGCTCAACTTTGAATGCGGGTGCGATGGCCCGTTTTGAATGAATGACTATGATTCCGCACAACACATGATAGGAAGATGACAGTTTGTGCGCTGCGTGTCCACAGGAATGGAAAGGGATGAACTGAAGCAGGAGGAGCTGGACCATTCTGTGGCCACGGTCGCGTGAGTCGGCACTAGCAGATGCGATCGGATGCTAACAGGGCGAGAAGGGAGTAATCTTCAGCAATCGTCAATCCTTTTAACATATATTCTGGAGAAAGAAGGTGGAGGTGTTTGTGGAGGCGCTTGATCTAAGAACAGGTACTTCCAATATGAGGGCGCTCCATTTCCCTGGTTCACGCAAATAACGTGGCAGTCGATGTATATCGGCGCGAAATGAAACCAAATGAAATAGAATATATAGACCCTTCGAGCACTTACATTAGATCCGTGTAAGAAGTAGTACAGTAATGCCAGTAAAAAAATGACAAGTATGACATGAAATTAAATAACTCAGTTTAGCTAATCGTCGCAGCGCTGTAAAAAAAACCTCATGTTAAATTTTCGTCTGCTGTGATTTTAATTTCACATGAAAATATAGATTCAGGCAGATGTAAGCATTAGATGCTGACCGACAGTTGTCGGTACTAAACGTGTGCGTGCTAAGTTTCAGCTGAACTCGACTTTGCTAAGGGATGCTTTCTTCCTTTTTCAGGAACAGGAATGCATTTTTAAAAAAGTTAAAGTTATTTCCGGAATAGGACAGAGAAGGCGAGACTTGATATTAGAGCCGGTGGACATCGACTGGAAGGCCTCGTCATTGATGGGCATCGCCTTGGGAAGGTGGAATTGTCGCGTAGAATCATTAGGAAGGCGGTCGCAATGGTGGCACCTGATGACGTTTGGAGAAGAATGAGCAGACGTTTTCCAGCAGCAAATATTGTCTTCGGCGCTGTTGAATAACCGAGCAAAGGACTTTGAGCGTGTGAGGGAAAGGTTGAGCAGCTCTCGTTGCATTTTGGCGGAGTCTGAGAGGGTCTGAGAGAAGTGATGGGAGGATGGGATCGCCTTTGGGGTGTGAAGGAGAATGCTGAGAGTGCAGATGGAGAAGGAAGTGTGTAGGGAGGTGAACAATGCGAGGCTCTCATTGGAAGGCGTGGAGTGTACGAGGGACAGCAGAAGAAGGCCCCTGGGCGCAAGGGAAGGGCGGGAAGAGTCTCCCGGCCGCGAAGGTGAGGTCAATGAATCGAACTGAATTCATCAGGACTAAAATGTGAGTTTTGGAGGAAATGGGCGAAGAGAATCCTCATTCCCAGTTTTCACAAATTGCAGAGCACGAAATTCTTTTGCGAATATGTTATGTGGCACCCTAATTAAACACCAGGGGCGACATTTGAAAAGATAAGACTGGAACCAAAACACACATATTGAATTAATGTTGAAGACATTACTGCTCATAGTCATCGATTGGAATATGCGGCTCTCCTCTGCTGTATTCTCGCATCGACCAACATCTTCATGCAGTACGTGAAGAAAATCCAAAAGTCTTCTGGTTGTACGTAAGGGAAGTGCGAGGCCATAAGTCTGCCATCCATTCACTTAAAAATGATAAGGTTGAAATGGCCACAAACAGTCTTAACAAAGTTAACTTGCTAAATTCCTTCTTCCAAACCGTTTTTAACCCACCTTCCAGGGACTCAACTGTCGTGTTACCTGACCTCTTTCAGCGGCTATTGAAAGGTACTTAAAAATATAATCCCCCGGCAAATCTCCTGGCCCTGATCAAATTCCCTCCCGCGTATCTACATCTACATAGTGCCCTGAAAGCCACTGTAAAGGTGTGTGGGAGGTGGTGAATTCTCACCAAACATGCACAACATAACATGCATTTAAAAGGATTAGTATTAATAAATTAGTCTAAACGGTCTAAACTTTACTATTTAAAAAGATAAAAAGAGCAAACTATGCATGCAAAAACGTGCTGTTAATTAGGTTACCTACCTTGAAGTTCTTATGCCAACATTCAATTATCTATGCTATGCATAGATAGAAATTGGAAAAAAGAATTGTTCTCCTCCTAGCACGTACAAAATAAGTAATAATGAATTAACAAACGTGGAATCCATTAAATATCTTTGAATAATCTTGACACATGATCTTTCCTGGGGTAAACACATACGTGAAATGATGGGTCAAGTTAATCGTAGACTGGGATTCATTAAAAGAATATTGGGTGAATGTGACGAGAAATCAGCTACTTTTCCCTTGTAAGACCTCATTTGGAATATGCTGCCAGTGTATGGGATCCCTACGAAACCGGTCTAAATAATGAACTTGAACGTGTGCAGCGAGGATCGGCAAAATTTGTAAAGGTACTATAACTATATATTACCGTAACCAGTCTATTAAATGAATTGAAATGGGAATCATTGTCAGATCGCAGGTTGAAATTTAGACTTAATCTCTTCCACAAATTCCAAGGCAATATTTTCAGTGATGGCGTTAAAAATATTTTGCGGACCCCAACTTACTATGGCAGACTGGACCATAATCAGAAAATTAGACAAATTGATTGCCGAACTGACAGATTCAAAATGTCCTTTTTCCCTCGTACAATTAGTGATATGTATAGCGGTAAATATGTCCCATACGAGTGAATCAATGAATAGCATATCTAGCTGCATATTGGTTTAAGGACTTTAAGCTAACCCAACTAACAGCATGTTTTTGCATGCGTAGTTTGCTATTTTTATCTTTTTTTTTAAATATTGAAGTTTAGAACAGTATATAAATACTAATCCTTTTTATGCATTATATGTAGTGCATGTTTGGTGAGAATTCACCCCCTGCCACATACCTTTATGGTGGCTTGCATGGTCTTACGTAGATGTAGATGTGATTCTTCCCTTTCACATACTTCTTCTTCACTTCACTCAGCGATTCTCGTGCTAGACCACTACCCATCCCTCGACGATTGCTTTCCCGATTAAGTTGTAAAATCTCAGGAGACATATCTCTTCTCACATTTTTCTTAAAGCCCTTTGGCCCACTGTCCAATTTTCATCCACTCCTTTGGTTCAAATGTTTCACCCAAATACTTGAATGAAACAGAAAAGGAGTGTCCCGCGGAGCGCTGTGTTTTGTAGACGAACCAATGAAAGACAAGGAAGGAGGCAGTGGTAGTAGAAGAGGACTGCTGCCACAACGGAATGCGAATAAACCGCGACAACAGATATTTAATCAAATTGTGCATAACTTGATTATGTTCATACATATTTACAAATCGTGTATTAGGTATCGAATATAATTTCATCTTTTCCGTGCCTTCAATAAGTACAATACCTTCCCTAGCCTTCATTATTAGGTCAGTTCCATAATAATGTTCCGAGATCGCATCCAGGGATAGTATATTATTAGGATTCCGGAGTCCCGAGAAGCCATTGATCCATATTGGTCGCGTAAAATAGGTTCCTCAAGAGCGGCGCTAGTGTCGGGAGCTGTCTGTGAAACATAAATGTATGCGGTTCACAAGTTCCAAAAGGAATATATTAATAGAAATGCAATTAAAGGGAGGATTTCCATTGTGATTAATTATATTAACACATCTTTAACTCTATGGTAATGAAAAATATAGCTGAAACGCATTAAATGTTATGCGGAAGCACAATACTGCAGAACTTCGCACATCGTGTTTTCACAACAACAGTTTTCGATGCTGTAAAACTTATAGGGAGACAGTGGGAACACATAGAAACGTGGGTTACTTGAAATTTGGAAAGAAAAAATTAAACTTAGGAAAAGTTAACGAAGACACAATCACGAGGACAAAATTCCGAAGTGCCTTTCCTCACTGACTGCCACGGAGGACAACACCGAATGACCGCAACGCGCTCCACCTTTCCCCTGTTGCGGCCGGGTGACCTCTGTTGCGTGGGCACAAGGTTCGAAGGGGCGACCCGAAGGACGCTCTCGACGCTGCGCGCAGCAGTTACTCAGTTAATCTACAGTTAATCAGTTACCTCCCCCAAAACTAGAATAAATTTGACGCTGCTGAGCGGATAAAAGTAACGGGCTATTACATGTGATATGCAACCCGCGCAACGTGATAGCTGAAGTGATTTACATATTTTCATAAATAATAACATTGCGCTGCTAAACTGCAGCATATTTTTTCATCATTCGATAGCTAATATCTTTGGATACAAATTAATGGAACTTATTTGGTGATGAAATGCCTGGCAATACAACTTTTTGAATATTTTCTTCAAAAATTTCGCGAAAAAAGTTGAAAAATACTTACTGTAAAAAATGAAGATAACGTTCAAAAAAAAATCTTGATAAACTTTTCACTTATGTGCTTAATATCTACTTACTATGAGGAAGGTATTTATTTTTACTAAATTACAATCGATTGAGTTGGTGAATTACAATTCAACTCTAAAATAGACCTTCTAATTGCGGGTTTGCTTGCACACACAAGCGAGCTACGACCTAGTCACTTTAACAATGATTTTTGCGCAAATTTTCTTACTTATATACCTGTAAATTGCATTTCTTGGTGGCGCCATTATCATAGAAGACAACGCAGTGCATAGAAGACCTAGATTTGAAAGTTTATTTTAGGGACTTATGGCCATCTATCTGACTATCTTTGGTCCCACCGCGGCGGCGTCCACCGGACATGTCTCCATGATCCGCTTCAACTGAGTTCAGTTCTTCTTCTCTTTCCCACTTCCTTCCTATTTTCCCCACCTGTACTTCCCTATTTCATTCCCGGCCTTACTCTTCTCTACTACTGACCTGGAACTCTTGGACTACGATTTTGGAACTATTGGAACCCTTTTGCCTAAACTACATACTGAGCCTCTGCCTCCCGTGGAACATATTCCAGAACCTCTGCATGCCTTACTTCCCTCCGACCTCGACTGCCTCTATACTCTACTATAACTCTACTCTACTATACTACTCTACACGCTCTACTATAACTCTACACGCTGGTGATTAGCCTCGGTAGCTTAATTGGTTAGGCCGGAAATTAGGGAATCCAGGTTCGAGTCCCGGTCAAAGCCTATGATTTTTTTTCTCTGTGGAACTTGAAAAAGAAGTGCTAAGATGAAAAGTTCTTTTTCATCACTTCGAGGTAGGAAAAGTGAATTTTCTTGGGTGGCGTCATTCACTGCACTACTCCTGCTATTTCATTATTTGCAAGTTGCAATTTCGGCTGGTTACAAAAATCAAGCATCAATGATTAGATTACACTCTATTTTTGCATCTGTAATCAAAATATTCATCTTCAAAATCAAAATCTTCATCGCTCAAAGGTTTTGGTACATATAAGTCACGTTATTACTTACGTTATGAGTTATGTAATTTCGTTATTACTTTGCTGCTCATCGATTATTTTCCATGTTTCTTTAATTTTATTTTGAGCTTTAGCTGTGATTTTTTTAAATACCTTAACTACGCAGTATATTTCTTCTTTGACTAAAGGCAATCTGAGGATGATTCTTGATCCCGTGAGAGCTTATACCTATATGTCTTTTCTTTACAGCATGCGAAGGAGATAATATTTCCTCGTTGAGCCATGGTTTCCTCCTGGTTTTTCCGTACCATCGTCCATGGCCTGTTGGAACACAACACTCGATGCGATGAAGTAAAATGTCAGAAGGATTTAAAATTGTTCTCGAGAGTTTGAGGTAAGCCAACGTTCTTTCAGGTATCTGACATAAGAGCATTTTTTAAACCATTTATGTACTCCTGTGAAAATGGCGATAGAAAACATAGCCATAGGATCAATATTGGAACATGTTCCAATTTTGATCGCATGATTCCTTGAATGATGGGATGCTACGAGTGCATAACGTCCGTCCCTTGTCTCTTGGGAGGATGGAAGAGGATTCGAATGTAACAAGTCAAGGACGTAATCTAGTTAGCTGCACTGTTCGCACTTAACTAATTTATTGGCGGGTCTGTGGAGTATATATGTATCATCTTATATAATCCCGGGCAGGAGCCTTTCTGGACACCCCCGCCTAAAATCCTCTAGATTCCATTTTCTGCGTGTCAGACTTCGTAGGAAATCGCAGGTGGCCCAGGGAAAGTAAGTGGCCCTCCTACCCTGAATGTGTGAATTTCACACGCCATTGGCTTAGTGCGAGGTGAGCTCTACTCTCACCTATCAAAAAACCAACCTTCGGGTTGAATCACTGAGTGAGTGATAATTCTTACCAGTAATACAGGGCCTGTATCCATGGGCATGAACCTGGTAAAATTCTTCAATTAAAGACGTTTTGGGCGAAGCCAGAGTTTATCATAATATATTGTGTAGGTATTTGATTCTTTTGATTGTTCTTGTGGCAACTATGAAGCAATAAAATAATCAAGTAGAAGTTGAATACTGTAGGTATATGAAAAAATGCATTAAAATATTTCCAAAGGCACTTTTCCATTCATATGGCATGCATATTGATCTCATGCCATTCATATGGCATTAGATACAATGATTTATGCAGATTTATATCTTATCTACTAACTTGCCTGTGTACGATTATATTTAATTTGATTTAAACATTAACTACAGATTTCGCAGGTTTTTCACACCCCCTTCTCTTGTGGGCGTTTTCCTGTACTGGGTTTTTTCGTAAAGGATTTAAGTACATATAATAATCCTCTCGTTTCTCCCTCAGTTGTAAATACTTTCATGCACCATAGTATATTTGCTGTTTAATATAGTTGTGTATATATTTGCCATATGAAAGAAATCGATTAACATTTAGTTATTTAACTGAGCGAAAGACAAAACTCTTACCGGAAGACAAAACCCGGGCCCTGAGCCTTTTTTTATGTATCCCATAGAACCTTCCAGTGTAGGTATACGCTAGAATCCTACAAAATTCCAGCTCAATCGGTTCAGTAGTTTTGGAGGAGATGCGTAACGAACATAGAACCAGCAGACAGCACCACTTCATTTTTATATATTAGTATGATAGTATAATCAATGTATTAATAGGATAATGTATTATTGGGATCAGTGCGTGACTATTTCCTTCACCCTTTGTCAATTGCTGCTTACTCGGATTCCCAGAACCACAGCTTCTCAGCCTCAAGCGTTTGATTTTATTTACTTTTCGTTTTAAATTTAAAAAATGCGATTCAATTCTTTTTAAGAACAATTCCCAAGGTAGCGCAGCAGACGTAACGGTGCGCAATGCAAAGAATCTACTAATATTCTGCCGAAGGCGTTTTTCTCTTCTCGTTCGTCGCATTGTAGTCGGACAGTCACAATGCGTTTTCGAGTGAGCGTTTTCTTTGGCTATTTTCTTTTCCTTATTTCTTGAAAACTACATTAAATAAATGCATGGATATTTCTATGCTATTCACAGGATTTAAAGTAAAATTTCAAGGCGACGAGAAAAGTTGTCCAGACACGTATTCAATTTTGTTGAGCAGGCTGTATAAAACAACCACTTTCGTAATTGATATTCATAAACTATAAGCAACTTTTTCGTGAGAAGCTTGATTTTATTTACTTTTCTGAGGAGAAGGAATAATAGGCAACTAAATCAGTCAGTTTAAACATTTTTCGTTCGAAGTTAACTATTAGTGGGTGTGGTGGTGCCGGTTGGAAGCGCTTATTAGCGCTGAAATGGGTCTTCACGTGGGAGCGGTCATCGTGGATCAGTGGAAGTGCTCATGACCCACCACGTGGGAATTTGGAACTTGGGACTTTCATTCGGGATCCCAGCGATGCTTCGCCGCATCGAAATGCATTGATGACCCTAGCTGGCTTGTGCCCTTGCGAGATTGCTGTGGGCTCCACGCCGGCCCATCATCTTTATGTCGCCGAGGCTGGAGTATTCTTCGAAGGAGAGGACTTAGTGGGGGTCGCGCAGCTGATAATTCCACCCGCGGGAGGCAACCGGCTGCCTGCTCTCCCCCTCCCTCCCTCTCTCCAAGGGATGCCTTCGCTAGGGGGGGATGATTTCGAAGGCCCTCTCTTGGGTCGGAAGGGGAGAGTCTAGTCTAGACGGGGCCCGACCTTGGGGGTCGGGAAGGGCCCGGCATAAAAAACGGGCGCGTGGTTGGCTCGGGGAAGGGCCCCAATGCTCTCTCGACTACTCAATGCTAGTGAACATTTCAATCCCGGCATGCTCAAATTACGATGCGCAATGTACTGCAAGAAGCCGACGGTCGATGTCATATTCCCCGGCGGAGACTCTCCGGGCAGTAAGACTTGTCCTCGGCGATTATGAGGACGTGTGTGTTAATCGGAAGGGCGACAATATGGACGGGAGTGAGGCTATCGGAGGTACACTTTGAGATGTGGCACCTGCTAGGCGGAAATGGCGGTGGGAGAGGCTTGGGATGAGCTCGAGGCAGGAGTAAAGGTCGGGGGGAGAAAAATTAATAAAATCAGAGAGGATGGCCGAGCGCATTGCAGTCAAGCAGCTCACGAAAATACCTGATGCATTATGAAGACAGTGGGAAAGATACGGCGTGAAGGTAAATCAGAAGAAAACGAAGGTTATAAGATTTTCAAGGACAAAAATTTCCAGCTTAAGCATAATAGTGGAAGAGCAGAAGGCAGGGGAGGTGGCACACTACGTAGGCAGTGCAGCGGCATTGAAGTGAGGATCGAATGGAAGAGTGCAATGTGTAATACACTGCACTGTGTGGTGCGGAGGAGATGGCCTTTAAGGAAAGTGCCAAGTAAATGTTTTTGAGATGTGGGTGTGGAGATAGATGTAAGGATGGAGGAAGTGAAGCATGCATGTGGAAGAGGGGAGAGGAATTCGATGGATGGAGTGAGAATAAGGTGTGGACGGTGAAGGTGCAATGAAGGGAGAGGTGTTTGGGGAGAAGTGAGAAGGATGTTTAGGGTAAGCGGGAGGAGGAGAGCAGTGGGTAGTTGAGGGATATAGAATAATGGAGATGAGATTAGCGATGGGAGGTATGACGGGCTGGAGAGGAACAGCGTGTGAAATGTAATGCATAAACAAATAAATAATGACATAGGTAAATAAGCAAATAGCAAAAACAATAAATAATTAATTTCCTTATTAAATCTGCGAATTGCTCCAGCACTTGTTCCAGTTTATCACTGAGTGTCTGAAAATCACCATTGGGAGAATAGTATAATGCCACTCAAAGAAATTCATACATGTGTTTCAGGTAGATTTCAACAGAATGTAGGGGTGTGAGATGAATTCAATGTTCATTTAGACCTACCTTCACCGGGAGAAAACTAATAACAGTAGTATCCGGAGCTCAGGAACTCTGCAGAACAATCGCGAGTTTAGGCGAATGATATTCCTTATGCCTCGCAATATAAACTATGCACCAGTTACGCCAGTAAGAACTCTACCGCAATCCTGCCATATCTCACATCGATATCCTGCCATTCTAATTAACTTAAACATAAAATCGTGACCTGTGATTTCTCTATCTAAATTTTTGAGTATAATGCATGCAATTATTGTGGCCCTGAATCGCAATTAATGAATTCTTCGATGAGAAACCTCTACCCTATTGGCAACTGAAGACGTGCTTCTGCAGTCCGTCTTCAGGAACTTCGTGATCCCTCAATGCGGCCAAAGCACGAGACGGGGAATCAGTTTGTATTCCAGAACTGATTGACGTCTGTCTGTTCCATCCAACTGTCTGAGAAGAACGACGCAGTCCTCATGGAAAACATTGAAGAAAATGAATGTTAAGTCAGTGTGGTCCCCCACCAGGCTGACACAGCAACTAAACGGTGCTCACCAATCGAAGTCCACATTCTGCCGTGGTGCACTGCACATCATTGAGAGACAGCCGACTTGGGTTGAAACTCGTTATTTCCAACGTGATCTTTTGATCGAGAATGACGAAACGTGCTTGGTCGTCCCTCAATAAACTGTGGACTATGCCCAGTGAGTTTATTCAACCTTTGAATGCAAAGCAAGCCCGCAAATGACTCCTTCAGTGATAGCTTATGCACAAAACAAAAATTACCCTGTGGTTGATATCCAACTGACTCATAGTTATGTTCCCTCTGCGCGCATATTTGGGAAAGTTAACAAAAAAATTAACTGATTAAAGTTAACGTTAATCTCTGTAAAAAGTAACTAGTTTAAGTTAAAAAAAGTAACTTTTACGTTAAAAGTTACTTTTTCAGTTACTTTGGCAAATTGGATGCCGTGGTAACAGAGGCCTTGATGACTTTTTGTTTTGACAAACAACGCGGACACTGAAAATCATTACTGTGGTTTCTTTCATCCGTATCCATTTTTTAAAAATAAATTGGAAGAGGGCATTTTCGTTGTAATTCCATTTAGTGTCCAGAGTGTTGTTGGTCAGGTTTCCTAGTTTCTCCTTAAAGGTTTCGGCGACTTTCCTGAGGTGGAGCTCCGATTCCGGGATTTTTAAGTTGTCGTGAATGTAAGAATATGTGACGAACCACGGTGCGCTTGTCATTTGCCGCAAAATATTGTTCTGCGCTGTAGAGGGTACTTTAAGGTTAGTTTCTGATATCGATCTCCACATTGCGATGTGAAGTATCCCCTTCACAATCGTAAAATGTCAGTGGAAACGGCTTAGTTATTTAGAGTTACAGCAGATGCTGAGGTCGTGTCTGCGAACCTTTTCTCGCGATTCACTGGGGGCTGATGTATTGACGACGCAATGTCACCGAGTAAGGCTGTCGAGTAGACTGGCGCATTGCAACAGATCATACGTTGGTTAGAATGAACCCCTCCTTGTCGTTATCCATCACAGGCAGTTTTTAGGCGACCCTTCCAATTCTCGGCTCCAACCATGTAGTATTGACGACGTGATGTCGCCGAGTAAGGCTTAGGAGCCCCACTTCGCGTGGTTTCGTGTTTTCTCGTTCCTAAACTTTGGCGGTCACTCCCCTCAACCCCGCTTTTGTTTGGATGTCTTCGTCTAATGCCTATTCATTGCATTCTTGCACAAATACACAATCTGAAGAATTGAGCATGTTGGGTAGGGAAGCCTTGCACGTTGATCGGCTTTATCGATGGACTTGTGAAGGACAGGAAGAAGGGCTTCAAGGGACTGGGCTCCGAGGAAGCATATAGTGAATAAGGGAAGGCTCCAGGTATTTTCCGTGGGGGAGATTTGGTGGAGGGGGAGTGTTTAGTGATTGGCTCACGATGGAGGAGGTATCGATGAAAGTGGGTGACGAATTTGCGAAGGTGCTCTGTGTGATTGCAGATGCGAAGGATAGAGAGGGAATAGGGAAGGCAGCTGCTCTAGTGTGGAAGACTTAGTTGTAGAAATTATTGTTGGAAAGCGAGCAGTCATCATCTGGTAAGGGTTGGAAGGTGGTGATTCGAAAGTGAGAGCGGAAATGAAGATGTCTGGGGAGTCTTATGGGGAAGAAGATGTTGTCGGTCCAATGGAGGGGTTTTAAGCGGGTGAGAAAATAATATTCTACGTGGAGAGGGATTTATAGCAACAGAGCCCCTCTAACGACCAGGTATTGGCTGATGGAGAGTCGGACACTTTGGTAGCCTCGGGCATACAGAATTACTTCCCGTGGTATCCACATCACCGTGTGCCCTGCGGTATAACTCGAGCAGCATAGTTTCCCGTGGCGCGGTGAAAATGAACGATTTCGCATCTCTCCGAGGATTTCCCTCTCCCGATTCTCAGATATAATAGCAGTTCTCGCTTGAACGACTTGTTGACGATGCTAAGCCTTAGTCCTCCTGAAACGGCGATCTCGTCAGTGCAACATTACCCTTGTCATCTATGGCGATAGAAAGCGATGCACTTAAACCCTTGGCCTTCCTATAAAATTCGAAAATAGGTGTTTACCTATCTTAACTTTAAAAGGAAAACTTGTGGTTAACAACATTTTGATAACAATTGGTAGATTTCCTCCCAAGCCCCAGGTCATGTAGCGTCAATACAATATTCTGCGACCAAACCCTATCATATGCCTTCTCCAGTTGGAAGAAAAAGAAGAAGACAGATGAGACATTCTGGCGGGGAAGGAAGCCCTCCTGAATAAAATCGTCAGCCTAACCAGGAGGTCAATCCACATTAATTGCAATGTCCTGTCCAGGTGAATTTTTTCTCATTGCAATTAATGTGGATTTCACCGCCGTTCACCGGAATATCCTACAGGAGGTCGATCGGTCTCCAGCAAAGGAGAGTGGACAAAAGGTTTCGCCAAGGGATTTATCATTCCTTCCTCTTCTGCTTTTAGCGATTGTTCCGTGGGAATCTTGCTCATCCCCTCCATTTTAACTCGACCCATTTCTCAAACTGAGAATAGGAAAACTCATTTACAAATAATGTAAATATTTTTTTGTGCACCGAATAAATATCGAAACTACGTGTGCCACATAGAGCGCCAGACGACGTGATATAATAGGTCAAGTCTCCTATGATGGAAAATTTTTACTCGAACACATCTGAAAACAACGTAGGTTTGTTGCCAAAGAGACGCAAACAAGATGGAAGAATAACCGTGGAAAATAACGCTCCGCTAAGACTCGGCTCATTGACTGTCACTTGGATTGTGTTTTGTTTTTATTCTTGCCGCGGCCTGCTCGTTTGGAGTCACTCGTAGCGGGGTCAAAGTTCGCTGTTCTCGTCTCTTTGCTCCGTGTAGCACACATTGAGGGGCAAGGCGTGCTAGACGGAGCAAAGCGACGCGAGCGGCTGGGGCTAAACCCATCGAGTGTTGGCAACGCGGGCGGGCCCAGACTGCTCGAATCCGCGGAACCATATTCACGCGTGCAGCTGTAATGCCAACGTCTATGCTACGCACCCACGTTGAACAGAGTTTGCAAACCTTTAGGTATGTTCAGGTATGTACAATTCAAAGACGGACTGGAGCGATCGCTTTCTCTCCGTCTTAACACGTTCACTTCGGACCACGCCTCTAGACGATGTCCTCCTGCACCTCCGTCTGTGGCCGACCGACGTCACTCTTATGAGAAATGTTATCTGGTGAGATAATAATTAGCAGTACTCAGTTTTTTCCATTGATATACTTCTTCTGCACAACCTTCTCATTATATATACGGGTCCGTTGCAGAGAGCGTCTCTTCCCGCATATGTGTCAACAAACTTTGAACCACTAATATGATTTTCCTTTTTTTGAGATATAATGCGTTTACAATTTTAAACTGAGTTTTTAACTGTATCTTTTCTATGTGTAAACTGTGAGATATTTTTGAAATTAAAGTCTTAATTTACGGTACCAATTAATTTTTATAACACTCTCTTGCCTCTCGATGCGCGGGTACTCTGTAAACATTAACAGACGCCAAATATATTTCTTTCTTTTCACCAACTTGAGTATTTCTCCTTGTTCTAGCATTCTTAGCTGAGAAATGGGTCATTCAACCTCAATTCAACAAACGTTTGTCCCTTAGGGTCTCAGATTTTGATAAAAATTGGTAAATGGGAACAAAATCAACTCAAACTGAATACCCTCAAACAGTTTTGTGAAAAAAAATTTTTTGAGCGAATTATGCATGTTTTAATTTTTTCGCATTTTTAGCAAAAATCCGAGCCTTAAATCATATTATCACTTATATCTCCGCTTGTAATTGTCATACAGCAATGATTAATAGCTCTTTTTAAAGCTAAATCTTTATTGAATGCAAATATATAAATAAAAAATTATTTCATTCTAAACCCTATTGTTGTTTATCACTAATTTTTAAATAATTGTTAGTAAACTTTTCTCAAATACTCCATCTCAGAATCGGCCGAAAATATTTTTCCGTAATCTAAACATAGCCAGCTAAGTACTCCAAAAATAAAATTTAGTGGCAATTCATAAATGCGTTTTTTATAAATACAGTTGAGCATCTTTAATCCGGCACAGTCGGGACCGAAGGGATGCCGGATTAGGGATTTTGCCGGACTATGGGTCATGCATGGCAACTAGTCTATTTCTGACGTCCGGGATGTTTTCATTGAAAGGAGTCAATTATTTATAACAAAATATATTCGTTTGCCATTTACTGAACATTATTTTAAAAAGAGTCACTGAGAATAATCAGTAAGAAATGGTTTCTTAATTCACAAAGTTATTATTTAAAATTATCGACGTTGCGGAGTGAGTGAAAATAACGGAATCTAAGCATTGTGCATATTGCTGAACATGTAAAAGTTTCATATTGTTATTGGGAAAGGGTATAAAATTTGATATTTCTTATGCTGTGCTTTTCGTAACATAATTTCCTACCGTGCTTGATTTGTTATCAGCTGATTCAGCGCGATGTCAATGCAAGGGTGTCGTGTGTACGGCCGCCCATCACTACGTCGCCGTGGGCGACTGGACTGGATTATTCTTTAAAGACCATCATCATTAGTAATCTTCCTTCAACAATTTCAGGCTGATCATCTTCATCCCCACTCGGATTTTTTGTTATTAATTACCATTTCAATGATTTCATCATATATATTTCAAGATTTATACTTTCCCCTTCTTTCCTTCAAATATGTCCCGTGACCGCTTTCTAATTATTTTACGCGTTTTGTATTTTCCACTCATCGGCGAACCGCAATAACTACGTTTATCCGACTGTCTTCAGAAAATAAGGCCAATACATATTTTTTTGAGTATACGATGGATTAAGTATGCTATCCTTCGAGAGAATTCATTATCGACGAATCTATGGTTTTATGGAGCGAGCAATTGGCTTTTCGACAATATATAAAGGGAAAGACGCATGAGTTTGGCGCAAAGCTGTAGGTATATGTAAGCCAACCCATCCGGACTCATTGCAAACATTTAGGTTCCTACTGGAGCAGGAGGAATTTCCGAAGGAGGGCTAGGGCACGCAGGCAGCGTTGTTCATAAACTTTCGCAGACATTTGGAGGAGTGATCCACTGTGTGTTTATGGACAACTACTTCACAAGCGTTGACATAATCGCAAATTTAGCACTAACAAATTCTGTGAACTGGTACTCTGAGAACGAACAGAAAAGGAAAACCTGTGGAAGTAATACCAAAAAAATAAAAAAAAGGAGAGGTGATAGAAAAGTGATCCTACGACGGGATATGTGTACTAAAATGGAGGCCTTAGGAAGGCCTTTTACTCTCGAGGAAGACCTTACGTTGTGATAAAAAAAGTGGCCCTCCATTTGTTCAACTTCTGCTGCTGAACAGTTTCCAATTGCATTAAAATAATTAAAAGGGGGAGACATTTAATCTTCAAAGTTTTAGACTGAGTGTAATTGGCAAGCTCGTAGACTTTGGTCAGAAACGACAAAAAACGTCTTGGCTCCCAGAACAAATACGCTTTCCCTGGTTCTTCATTTCCCCAAGTTCAACCCCATGGCTTCCAAAGATGATATAATAACACAACAGGAAAGCTTTGTAAAGAAAACAAGAGGCCTTGTAAAAAAAATTGTAAGCGTAGGCAGATTACTGCCCTGATTGCCCGGAAAATCCTCCTCTGTACATAGACGAGTGCTTCAAGGAGTTTCATGGGAGGATAGACAGAAACATATCTATTTGGTTTAGAGTAAATTTTAAACTGGTGCCGTAGGGATAAATTTTATTAGGCTTTGAGGTTTTTTCACTGACTATTGAAAAATTATTGTGTGGAAATAAGATTCATATTGGCATTATTAGCAAAATGGATGTTTCATTCATTGACACATATGTCCTGGGATGTGTACAGATTTTAAATACAAAAAGTTTTCTTTGTAACCATTAATGTCGTCAACTATATACATTTCAGAAAATTGTATATTTTTCCGTTTCTTTGTGTATTTCCCGCAGATGAATGAACAACAATACCTCTATTTATTGTGAAAGTCATCACTAGATGTCGGGAGAATCGCACAACACCGCGGAGGAGTGAAGGTGACAAGGCATGCAAGCCAGGAGAGAAGGCCATCAAAGGCAAACTACTCAGCTTTTTCCACAGTTCAGGCCTCCCTTCCAAATATGCACGAGTGACAAAGAGCTAGCTATAAACCCTGACGCGCAAAGAGTGCAGCACCCGAGCTAAAAGGATAAGAAGTGGAGATTAGGCTTTCACTGAATGATACCCGGCATAATTTGGAAATCGTAGCAATTTTCAAAAGGTCAGAAATCCCTAATGTATGGTGTACAAAAACTTTTCGTAAATGGAATGGCGAAATCAGAAACGGCGTATTGCTGAGTTGCATAACTACGAGTCTTCTAATACTGCGGACCACGTCGATAAACATGGAAAATTATTTATTAATTTTCACGTAAAATAGTTAAAAATAAAAAATACGTGATACTTCCAGGATATTAGGCCAAATTTGAATGACGTTGGCGATGAAAAAAAAATCCGCATTTTGGGGTTATTCAGCGTTCAAAAAACCGCAGTCAAAGTGTTAATTATTTTGTGGCTAGCCCCTTTGTACTCCACTCTCTAAGTAGCTCCTTTTTGAGATATCTCGCCAGGAATATTCGATCCCAGAGTCCCTTGTGTGCCGATATGCAAGAGCCTCATGAGGCCATGCCTCAGTGTTGTAGCCACACGAAGCAGCGCTAGTGCTTAGAGCAGTGGAATTGGCCCTCGTATTCGAGCCGAGTCCAACCACTCGCCACTAGATCCCTCAAGAGATTCAGTCCTCGACAAGAAGGAGGGGCTGGCGTTGCAGGCCACCTCGTCTGGCTGCCCGAGACACTGGAAAGGGGGGGCTTCGTGTGTCTTGAGCCACTTGGAACACCCCCCCCCCTCTCTCGAGAGGCAGCTCCGGATCTTACACTCGCCTGAGAATTTGGGTTTCGCTTTGAGATTTCGGTTGAACTAAGATATACGCATGAAGCGCATCATCTCGCTATCGTATGCGGAGTTTCCTGTTTCTAACAGCTGCTTGCATTAAAAAAATGATAATTTGAAAAGGGAATATTTGTTTTATCTTAGCTCGGGTTGAGGAAAAGGCAATCGATTCTGTCAACGAGAATTCCGGAGTGAGAGTGACGGGGGAATATTTGGCAAAGAGTGGAATAGCCGAGGTGCTGTAGGCAGGAGGTGCCGGGTACAGAGCACATGAGTGAGCCCCACCAACGTACGCGCCGCGACCGGGACACATGGGGAGGGGCGAGACGTAAGATGAGGACAGGTGGAAGGATAGAGCGGGGAGGAATAAGGTGAGGAATATTCGGGGGTGGAGGTGGAAGAAGACACGGTCGTGGCAAGAAAGCGACTTCCTAGAATTCAGCTCCACTCTTCATTTCAGGCACTCGGGATGCGAAGATATCCGTAGTCAACAAATTGGTCGTTGTAAGTTAATGTTGTGGAAACGTCGCACAACCCAGCTTCCCAGATGCCGATGCATGTAGACTCTGTCAACGAGTCACTAGTCATAAAATGTAAGCGGAGTTTAAAGAGGTTGTAGGACTGTGAGTAGGAGGGTATCTGCAGCGGATAGGGGAAAGGAAGGGGAGAGGTGGTAAAAAGTAAGTTTCGTCTATTGGCCGATGACGCAGTAGTGTACGGGGAAATTCTATGCCCGAACGATAAAGAATATTTAAATATTGACCTACAAGCAATTGAAACTTGGTGTGATACATGGCAGTTAGAATTAAACTTTAAGAAATGTCTTGTAATGAATTTTTGGAAAAAGAATAGCTCTCCTCCGACCACTTACAAAATAGGTAATAATGAATTAACAAACGTGGAATCCATTAAATATCTTGGAATAAGACTGACAAATGATCTTTCCTGGGGTAAACACATTCGTGAAATAATGGGTCAAGCGAATCGCAAACTGGGTTTCATTAAAAGAGTATTGGGTAAATGTGACGATCATGTACGAGAAATCAGCTACTTTTCCCTTGTTAGACCTCATTTGGAATATGCTGCCAGTGTATGGGATCCCTACGAAATCGGTCTAAGTAATGAACTTGAACGTGTGCAGCGAAGATCGGCAAGATTTGTAAAGGGACGATACGATAATTATATTAGCGTAACCAGTCTATTAAATGAATTGAAATGGGAATCATTGTCAGATCGCAGGTTGAAATTTAGACTTAATTTGTTCCACAAATTCCAAGGCAATATTTTCAGTGATGATGTTAAAAATATTTTACGAACCCCAACTTACTATGGCAGACTGGACCATAATCATAAAGTTAGAGAAATTGATTGCCGAACTGACCGATTCAAAATGTCCTTTTTCCCTCGCACAATTAGAGATACGAATAACGGTAAATATGTCCTATCGGAGAGTAGCAATGAATAGCATTGGTAGCTGCATGTTGGTATGAGTACTTAAAGCTAACCCTACTAACAGAATGTTTTTGCATGTTTTCTTTGCAATTTCTATCTTTTTTAAATAGTGTAGTTCTGACTACTATATTAATACTATTCCTTTTTTATGCATGATATGTAGTTCATGTTTGGTGAGCAATCACCCCCTGCCACACACCCTTGTGGTGGCTTTCAGGGTATTATGTAGATGTAGATGTAGAAGATGAGAGGAAGGCAACAGTTGAAATGCTGCAGAGGAAGCGGAAAAATAGGGCGAACAGGGCGATAATAATATTTGATTAAAAATGTGAGGCGTAAGTGAGGTGGAGGGGCAGAAGAGGGAATGATGCGATCTCTTTCGAGGTCTCTCCCTCCTTACTGTGAGAATGCTATACCCGTTTGCAAGAAAAGTAAGGCACAGCGAAGGTGGAGCTACATCTTCGCGATACCCTGCAAGCCACCGCGAGGGTGTGGCAGGGGGTGAAGATCACCAAGCATGCACTTTTGACATGCAACTGTGGAACTACAAGCATTACCCTATTTGCAAGGTAGTGGGAGGGAGGAGGACTGCTACCCGGAAGAGTTTCGGTTCGGACGAGAGAGAAGCGGGTTGAGTCGAGGAGATAGAGGAGAGTGGCCAGGGGTTGTGATGAATTCCCAACGGAGGAATCTAGGAAGGAGTGGGAGACTGCTGTTGCTTAGTGTGTGTGTTCGGAAGAAGACTCGATGACAGATTCCGTACAAGTTACGCCGATACGTGAAGCAATCAAAGAGGCAAACTTGAGGGATATCATCTCACATGATTTCTTTTTCTCTTGGTTTACAATCATTTCGTTTCTTCTGCATCGGTTTCATGGAACAAATGACATCGTAGTTGTAGACTTGAGTTCAAAGGTGCCCGTCCCATGTCGCGCCATCTAAAAGCTTACCCCATCCACTTTGCAACGCAGCATTCCTTCTTTGAAATACATATAAGGTCATCCCAACGACACAATGGCCACTCATCTAGTCGTTCCCGAGGAACCCAATGCTCTCATGTTGGACCTCATTTCGAATTCGCTGCCAGTGTATGGGATCCTTACGAAATAGGCTCAAATAATTAACTGTAGTGTGTGCAGCGAAGATCGGCAAGATTTGTAAAGGGACGATGTGACAATTATATTAAGACTTAAAGCTAACCCAAGTAAAATCATCCTTGTACATGATTTTACTTGGGTTAGCTTCATGTCTTTTTTAAAACTTTTATACCTTTCTATGTTTCCACTGGAATATTGTTACAAATCCTTTTAAAGTATGGTATGTTATGCATGTTCGGTGTGAATTCCCCCCCTGCCACACGCCTTTGAGGTGGCTCGCGGGGTATTATGTGGATGCAGCATTTGGATCTCGTCCGAGTTAGTGTTTGCATTGCCTGCAGAAGATTCAAGGTTTTCTTAGCGAGAACACATTTGATCGTAGTAAAACACGACGAGCGGGCTCTTCCTTTTATCCCCTCCCGATTCACTCACTCACCGTGTTGCCGCCGTTCGCTCTCCTACGCGTGCGTCTCCACGCGGCGGACGTGGCAACACCGCCCCCCCCTCCCGAGGCACATCTGCATATCACACCACCACCCGACAACCGGCTGTGAGCCGCCGCCGCCGCTCCCTCTTCAACCCTTTCACAGAGACAAAGCAGCACCCCACCGCCCCAGTTCATTAACGGCTGTTCCGCGAGAGCGCAGCACTATCCACGCGAGGGCAAGCAGCCCTCCTCGTCCTGCCCACGGCAATTCCTTTTGTCTGAAGCTCTTGATCGCGAAATCTTAATGCATTCAAACGCACGGGCGGCCGGACGCAGCCTTTAGCACGCGTTCGTTGAACAGCGCAGCCGTTGTGTTGTTCCCGGCACACAAAGAAATGGCGAGAATAATAAGTAGGATTCGGAGTTGCCGCGATCACTACTTCGTGTTTCGCGCAATGCTTCATAATCGGCCGGCTAAACGAAAGGAATGATGGGAAATGGCTGCTTTCAAACAGAGCAGCCGTCTCGATGCACCCAAGTGACGGGTGCCACGTCACCCACGGCAGCGCAGAAGAGCTCTCATAGCTCTCTCTCTCTCCGTTCGGACATGAACGCCAAAGAGCGCGCGCGCCGTTTCCCAGGGCCCATCCCATAATTGGATTGGTGGTTGGAGCACTGACCGTTAACCCCCAAGGCCAAGGTTCCAATCTCGGAAGAGCTACATTTTATCAATCCTGCTCGAGTGTTTTGTGGAGAGCTTTCAAGTTCAGTGCTCCGTCCGTCGGATGGGACGTTAGGCCGTGGTCCCCTCGGCGCCTTTAAGAGCAGGCCGGGTTGCTCTCTCCTCCTCCACTCATTCGCATCCGCTCTCGTCTGACGAGCCCCCGACAAGTCTCGAGTGCGTTGCTTGCGTGAAAATGGAGGGCATTATCGATTGGAGGCAGTGAATATGCACGGGGACAAGCAAAGCATCGATTCGCGCACTCTCCGATGCACGCCTCCATTGCAGAGAAGACATGGTGCTCCCTACCGGCGACACTCCTCCGACCGCCGCCGCTGTGGTGCGCGAAGGCAAAGGCTCCGTGGGAACAATCGAAGCTCGGAATTCACTCAGCGTACTTGGCGAAAAACTGACGCAACGCCCCCCGAAGCGTTTATGAAAATACGCTTGGACTTGGATTTCGGAGTATTCTTTATTCTTACAGTATTTATAACATACTTGATATTATCTCTCTTCTTCGTATTCTTTAGTATTCACTGTCGGAAAGCTTCTGAAAATCATATCTCGTCTAACATGGAGGAAAGCTGCCATCTGGAAGTCAAGGAAGTCAACGTGCATTGCAGTTTTTTCCCATGCTGCACGGCAAATATTGCCAAAACAACGAAGAAAGGCGCTGAAACAAACGACTACCACACCGCACTCTCAAGATAATTTCTCGCTAATTCGAATTCGACCCAAACTTAACTTTACCGTAACTTATCGCAGATTTAGCGGCAATTTCTTCCATTGATTGCCGCCATTGGTCTCTAGTTGCCGTCAGTGTACTATAACTTCCACTTCAGGCTATTTATCTTTTAATCGGCCTAGAGGCTCAGGAGTTGTGTGCTATTGGTTGTCATTGGCGTCGGGATAAAAACGATTGCATTGAAGGCGACCATTTTGCCCCTGGAGAGTTCCACCGTGGGGAGAAAATATTGTGCCCTTATTCAGCAGACGAGTAATGACTTTTTTCGCTTGAAATTACCCTCTTTAGGATCGTAATTGAACGACATTCGGATGAATATATAACCCGGAATAATTAAATACCTGCCGAGCTGATTAAAACAGCAAGAAAAATCCTTATACTGTCCGTTAAGTCCCTGTTGTTATCCATTTTCATGGCTATCCTATGACTCTGGTAAAATGAAACTCAAGACAATTCACGTACTGATGCAATGATAATTCTATGCCCTTTTCATTCCTGCAGAAGAATTTTGGGAGAACTAAAATTATTGTAGCGCCCAATTCGAGTTCTTTCTTCGTGTTGCCTCTGCGAATACGGGCGATCGCCGTCCACAGTTGCTCTCGCACGCCACCACGGGGCATTTGCTCTTCCTCTCTGTCCTTTTCTATTTACAGGAATGACAATGAATCAAGAATACTTCAGCAAACGTTTTTTTGCTCGCTTATTCGGGCAAATAAATTAAATTCTCCAAAACATCATCACGAGCCTGTGAACCGCAGTGAGGAAACCCGAACACCCCTCACAACTCATCTCCTCTCCTCAATATTTGCTCCTTCAATGTATTTCTTTATTACGCCCAAATTATGTTTTCTCAATTACAGTTTTTTATCATCAATTTCACGCTGTTTCTTACTTCAAAATATTTTATCCTTTCGACAAAGTGTAGCTAAAGTTGTTAGCTATGTTCGTTATGCTGAAAAATACAGAAGTAGGAGCATATATTGAATTACACATTGGTAGTCATATGTCTTCAATATATCGGTGACTAATGTGAGATGTTCAATTACAATGACTAAATTGCTCCATCGAATTAAGTTCCTTATAACAACAGCTTTTTTTCCTCTTCATTTTGATGAACTAACCGAAACCACTTGTTCTTCTCACGGCATTTAATTAAAGATTATCCCCGACTGCTGTTGCGACAGAGAAAGGAACAAGAAATTAGCCCTTCATTCATGGGCCTCGATTCCATTTCATATTAATTTTTCTTCCGGTTTCAATAACTCTACAGCTTTGTATCATGGCCTGGTTTCGATCCCGGGTACATTATGTAGACTGCAGTGCGTCTCACATTTTCGTGATCACGGACTCCGTTTGATATTCTACAATTGTCGCGGTCTTCTATGGCGTCTAGGTTACTAGCTGTAATATTTGTTTTCATAACTTAATTTCGGTAATAGTATTAAAATATTTATCAAATGGTTTCCATGGATGTTTCGTTAGAAAATGAGGTTAGGATGGAGTACGGAGAATGATTCTGGGAAATTGGTGCTCTTCGGGACCAAAATCTCTGCGAGCGAAAATATGATGAGGCTGGTGTGAGGAATGCTATACTTACATATTAGATGGTTAAGGAACCAAAATAATCTAACAAGTTACGGCAAAAAGTATAAAGTAAAACATTTTACACAACAGTATTATGTATTATAATAAAGAGTTATTTATATTAACTTGATGAATAAATGTAGACTAAACATATATGGAGGACAAATGGCATTTTATTTCTTAAATCTTTTCAGAAAAGGACTCGATATAATAGAATTTGTAAGATCCAATTTCAAGCAACCACCAACACGTAGTTGATATTTTCTGCTCATATTAGATAATATAAAAAATAAAATAAAACTATAAACCGTATAAATAAAACTAAAACAATAATAGGAAACTGTTTCGCATACGAAGGCAAAGTGAATTTTGGCGACAGAGAGCATGAAAATCTCTCACGGCTGATGTCTTCTAAGAATAAAACCAAACAGAGACCTGCCGAAGGAAGAATTGGACCATTGTTTGAGAAAATCACTTACCTATTTCACCAGATTTAAATGTTTTGCATTTTTGGAAACGTGTAACTAACTTGCCAAACCTTCAAGAGCTGAAACATTTTCTTCTGCACCACCAGACACTGTTTTCAGAGAGTTTATTCGGTGAAGCAGGTGATAGTAACAGGCTCTGTTGGGACCCTATCGCGTAAAATGCATGTGTTCTCAAATAAAATCCTCCAATATTAGAAAATTTTACCAATATCAATTTTCTCACTGGTAGTAAGTAAATCCTCCTCAGAAAATTAAACGTTTGTTGTTTGCTGTCATTTTTACATGAAGTTACATATATTATATGCATATTTTCATTATGCTATTAATAGAGGAGTATTGAATGCATTGTTCATCAATATTTGAAAATGTACTAAAATATACAGGATATCCATTTTAGTTGTAAAACAATGAATATCATTAATAGTATCTAATTATGAATTCCCAGCCATCAAAGTATATTCTTAGATGTAATGAGGAGAGGACCGGACACTTCTCAAAAATTCAATTAAGGTATTCCATGTGAATTGATATATTCGAGTTCCATTATCGAATTTGAAGAAAAAGTATTCGATCCGTCACTAGTAAAAAGTAAGCAACTTTTCAAAGAATTTTCGATCAAATCATCTCTTAATACTAATTATAAAAGCTGCAAGTGATGTGAGTACTTTTTTGAGGACTTCCCTTGATTCGAGCTCCAGAAAGACTTCCTGTGATTGCTGTTGTCCCATTTGCGCAGCATAGCGTTTCTTCCATGATTTCTTCTTCCATATAATTCACGTAGAGATAATGTGTGAACCTCACATAACCAGCAAAATGGCTTGCCTTGTCATATCTACGAATTCTTCGATTTGAATAACAAACTATCGGGGTATGATAACATTGTCAACGAGTTGATCCGTAGCATCGTCAGATGATATCACCATTATTCTATTTAAATTATCATGGTGCTGGGGAATGTCTGTAATTCTGTGGGCATAAGAGTTTTCAATACGGGTCTCTGCAGACATATCTACGATGCAAAATGCAATTAAAGCTTCTGCAGGAGTTATCCTTTGCAGAGGGCTACTTGCAATGGTAGTTTCTCATGAGAATTACGCGTATACAATTCAGGTTGCAGTACAACTTAATGTTTTTTTAAAGGCCCGGAAGGTCTTAAAAAATAATTGACGGGCTTATTTATCGATCAGAGGACAGTGTTTTTTTTCGAGATGACGAGGGTTTCGCGCTGGTTGGATCGCTGAAATGTCATGGTTCCCGTCAAGCTGAATGCAATGAGACCCATTTTGAATGATCAAAGAATTGAATTTGTTTTTTTGGACTTTTGAGCAAGTTGTGGAAGGTTTACTGGAATAGACCATCTTTTCAATGGCTGCGATAGCTGAACTACATTGAATTTAATCTACTGTGTTTCTGCCAGTATCACCTAATTGGGACGATTTTGATAATTATAAGAATTTGGTCAAATCATACACCAGGACTTTCTTAACCTGTGATATTGAATGGAATAAGATTGTATTAAGTTTATTATTTCTGCATTTTCATTTTGAATTACACTACTTTTCATAAATATTATCCAAATAATTTTCTTAAGAATATGGCCGAAGTAAATAGTCTATAGGATAGCCCAGGCGAGGATGGCTTTCTGTTAAAAGAAGGATCTACTTACAGCTGTAAGTACAAGCTATTCTAATCCTAAACAAATTCCAAGATAATATTTTCACTGATGACGTTAAAAATATTTTGCGAACCAGAACTTTCTATGGTAGACTGGACCATAATCGCAAAACTAGAGAAATTGATTCCCGAACTGACAGATGAAAAAATGTCATTTTTTCCTTGTAAAATTAGGGATATGAATAGCGGTAAATATGTCCAATACGAGTGAATCATATTTGTATAGCTTTATATAATTATGTATAGCATAAATAGTAGCATGTTGGTATAAGGACTTGAAGGTAACCGAACTAACAGCATGTTTTTGCATGCGTAGTTTGCTATTTTTATCTTTTTAAATATTGCAGTTTAGACTAATATATTAATACGAATCCTCTTTTACGCATGACATGTAGTGCCTCTTTGGTGAGAATTCACCCCCTGCCACACACATTTATGGTGGCTTGCTGGGTATTATGTAGATGTAGATGATGTATATACAGTCTCTCTTCTACTGCTTACGTCATGAAATGTCTATTGCGAGTTGAAGATGGCTGATACAGAGTCTCTTCGATATGATTAGGCATACAGCGAGTCGCTAATAAGTGATACCAAATTTACAGAGAGAATCTGCACACACCAATTTGACTTGAAGTAGAGATTTTAGAACGCGAGAAGTAGAAACGAGAGACGGTAGTTAATTCTGAATATGGCCCTTAGTACTCCTTTTTGGCCGCGAAGTATTCTGTGCGAGCTTCTCTTACTGCAGGTAACGAACTCTGCTATTGTCGGCTTACCCAAGTTCGGAGAATTCAGGCTACCCACGCGACATTCTGCTTACTTTCTCGAAAACCCAGGCCAATTGTGAAAAAATCTGAGACACATATTTCTTTATTATGCTTAAATTTGCATGACAAAACACTCATCTCATTTCAAGATCCGAGTAGCACAACCTCTCTTGATTTGTATCTAACTCACAAATTTCCTTTGAAAGGTGGGATTATTAGAGATGGGTCGAATAGCTTTTTTCTCGAGTTCGAATATCGAGTATTTTTCGAATATCGCAATTGATTATTGAATACTACATAGGCGTTTTTCCATCAATTTTAAATTCAAACGACCATTCAAATAAAAAATAGCATAGAACTACTATTTCTGAGAACCTATTTACAAATGTTACAAAAAAAACTAAATTGTAAAATTAGCTGAACAGAAGTTATTAAAATTCTGAAGTATTGTAGGTTCTAAAAAGAAACAATGCTCTTGACATTATGTTCACACATATTTATAGTTGGTCACGAATCGGTTGGAGCACAGCCATCAAAATAATTCAATCAATGTAGAAATATCACCACTCCAATAAATAAAGTCAGTATTTATCCTGCTCTATAAGCATGAACAATATTTTATTGGCACTTCACAACTGCCTCTCACAACAATGAACACTTTGTCCACTAGACCCCAATTTTTCAATGATTTATGTATAAAATTACGAATGTTTCCTCCGGAATGGCTTTGTTCCAAAATTGGAGCCACTTCGAGACACACGTGCCTTTGCTGAAAATCTGATGGCGCGAAGTACGCTGTCAAGGTCGTCGTCAGCGTCAGATGTCCTTAAATCCATGGTGACAGAGACATATTCCGCATCAGCGAGTACATTTTTCACCTTGGAACGCAAAGCTTGGTACTTAGCAGGTATCACTACGGTGGAGATAGTGTGCTTTCTAGAGGGGATGACGTACCTTGGTTCCAAAATAAGAGGGCCTTAAACCCCGGATTTTCTGCTGTTTGAAATGGATGGCAGTCAGTGCATATCATTTCAGCTATTACCCTTGTTATGTTTTCTTGCCTCTTGTCCCCTGGCTTGAACTTCCCCTTCTTGTCCATGAAACTCGGCAAGGATAACTGTCTTGAAGGATGATGATGTTTTTTGATTTTCCCTGTCGGAGATGCTGCTTCACCAGCTTCACTTGCTGACGACGATGCCAAAGAGCACTGAGCAGATGACATAACTTCAGAATTGCTGTCATCATGGGTCTCAGGGTAGCCTTTGTCAATCAGCTGCATAATGTCATCTTTGTGCCTTTTCAAATGGTTTTTTATACCTGAAGTAGTACGCGACGCACCACGCGATATCCTTGCACTGAAAAATTGCAAACTGCGAATTTCTCGTTCAGTTCACAAATGTGAAAATGATGCAGCACTTCACTGGTCATTCTTTCTTAATAAGTTTAAATTATCATTGGTGGATTGAAAACGAACGTAAGTTTTACGATGGCTTATATACTTATTCTCCTCAATCCTTACGCAACTGACAAACAACGGCAAACTTGCGCACATGCAACACCGTGATTCTTTTGTTTTTTATTATAAGCATGAAAAAGCTTTCTTTATTAGTAGTATTTAGTATGTCAATCACAAACCTTAAATTAAATATAGAATGCACAATTATTTCAAAAATTGAATTTATAAAATGTAAGCTCGTAGTCATGCAACGAGGAGTCAAAAAAGGAACAACCAATCTCGCGAGCGTTTTATCATTTTCTTTTTCATGTATATTTCGTGAGGTTTTTATGGATTTATATTTTCATGCTTAACTTAAACATGACGTTTGGTGTGCAATATTAATGAATGATTTGGGACCATCCAAATCTGCTAGCACAAATGCTTTGTAACATGTAACCCAACTAATGCCCGCGAATTTAAAAAGCATAGTCGATTTGCGTAATGTATTCAAGATGGTGAAATTATTACTTTGTGTCTTCGAATATCGAATAGTGCAAATAGCTCACTATTCGAGGTATTCGAGGATTCGACTATTAGAATGTCCCATGCCTAGTTATTATTAATAAGAAAGAGCAAAGCATTTTCACTCACCAGTTTAATCTATTCTATAATAATTTCTTCATCTTAAAAATGGAATCCCCAGATATTCCATAAATGGAATCTCCTAACCGTATTAATATTCTTTTGCAATTATAAAGAAGAATTTGAAAGTATTCAAGGATTTAATTTCCGACAGCAACCCACGATGTTAATGTAAACCCATGCCGCACAGGATTAATTTTAGTTTTTGACTTTGTTTAGTATTTAATGTTCAATATTTTATTTTTCTTGGCATGTGATACACTTGGAAGTCTTTTTTTTATTTCTATAGTTGCATTGATAATTTCTGTATAGAGAGTGATACTTTTTGGCTTCAGTGGGATCCTATATTTTGGGAAATAATGCAAATACATATCAATGAAAATTAATGTAACTTATGTCCCTTTTAACTGCACTTTAAAGAATAGTAGTTCAGGATTAAAAAAATGTTTTGTTGGATGAGTATGTCATTGGGAAAGTTAACTTCAAATAAGAAGTAATAACATATAAAGCATCTGCAAATCGTGAGCTAGGAAAATATAATCCTCAGAGATGATACGAAGTTGATATTTTTCGGTAATAAATTTACTTTTTTTGTAGAAATCCTAGGATTAGAAAAGAAATTAAATTAAGAATCCATTTTTTTAAAAATTAAGGATCCGAAACCGAGGCAAGGATCCGGTTCATAGTCGGAAGAGAATCCTGTATCCGTCCATCGCTACATTTCAGGCGAACGCATTGAATTGAATTGAATCCATGAGTTGAAGCGGCTTGAGTTCTCCCTCGGGGCCGAAATTTGCAATAGAAGCTGATTGCACTTTGAATGCAATGGCAACAATTTCTATTCAGAAGATATTCTTCAACTTGAGACCCGTTCATTTCATCGGCCTCTGTGTCGCGCAAACAAATCTTTGCATATAGCCTCAACGGTTCCTCTGTCTTGAAAGATGTGTGGCAGGTGAAATAGCGCGCTTCAAGACGTGACTAACTCCCGTCCCTGCCGCCCGTAGCGCTGCCATCGGGAGGCGGCTAGACGTAGCGGCGTGGCAGCGACAGTAGCGGCATCTCTCCGAATTTCGAAGAAGCGTCCTGGCCCGCTCAAGCGCCGCCCTCGGCACGAGTGGCGCATCCGCGAACTAGCTCCTCTCCCTTCCAATTGCTCAGGGCGCTTGCTCGCGGAGTTTCTTTTCGTCGGAAGTATTCAGCCGTCCGGTCACACATTACTATGGGGAGAACTTTACAGCTGGAATTTGATGATTTTCAGTGCAATGCACTTAAGTATTTTGGAACAACAGGCAAAATATTCACGGGACGAAATTTCTAGATGTCACCTCGTACTCCTTTTTTTAATTTTTGGCATTTTTTCAATTTGTTGGGAAAACTCCATCTTCCAAGAACACTTGAATAAGTGGTATGAAGCTTTGGACGAAATACCCTGCAGATTTTCACAATTCACGCAGGAATTCATTCTTCATCATCAATATTTTGAACGGTTGTAGAGCGACCGATCTAGGGGCCTATTCTGTAAAGTCGAAAGAATTTCGGCTCATATGGACATTGGGCCCCAGGGGCCAAATTCTGTAAAGACGACTGTAAAGACTTCTGTAAAGCCCAGACGACTTGTTGGTATTTATCGCGCGGGATACAAGGTGAGAATGTATCTAATTCTAGCTAATTATTAAATCTTCTTGTCTCCGTTTCCTTGCCGCTTATACAGTTAGAAGTATATAAAACTAGGTATTTGTTTTGTTTTCAAATGTCGCCATGCAATGTTTTTCTTTAATGTTGATTAAAAATTGTCAGGTCAACTAGACATATAGGTTTTTTATTCGTATAAAACTTGTACGTTAGATTTTAATGCTACTGCAGGGGCAATCTATATTATAGAGAGGAGATATTATCATGTTGGAGATCACAATGTTGGAGCAAATCTCATTACGCTGCATTGATTTGTATGAGCACCTATCTTTGTGTGGGTTTGTTTTACCGGCAAATTCTGACATTGTATGGCAATCCCCCTGTGTGGCTATCTCCACCCTGCCACACACCTTTATGGTGGCTTGCAGGGTATATGTACTTGCAGACGTCCTTTGGTCTTCGGACGCGTTCATTATCGCAGAATATTGTACGGTTGTTACATTTTGTTTATCTGATACTGTGATATCATGCATTCCAAATCAATGTACTATTTAAATAGAAACATAGGCGGACGGAGGAATATATGCACAAAAATGTAATGGTTCACTCAAGAAAACAATATCATTACAGAAGCTGTCAACACAATCAATTGATAAAACCAAAACAATTCGTGATTTAATTCCAAAGGTGCAATGACTTTCAATATTCACAAGTTTCACTTTCTTAATAAGTCCGCCGTTATTCCATACCAGCATATATTGTACATTTTAAAGCGAATAGATTGATTACAAACACCAACCGTAAGTCATGTTGATTAACTATTGTTAATTACCTCTGCTGGTTCCCTACATTGTAATAATGGCGCGCTGGATAGACATAACGCTGGATAAACAGTCGTCAACTGTTATACGTCATTACGGCGGTGAACAATGTTCGCGAATCGTTCATCCCGGTGACCCACGACTCTCCATATGAGCCGGAATTCTATCGACTTTACAGAAGGTTGCAATAATACAGCCCAATTATGAAGACCGGTATGTTTGTATATTTCCACGTAAATTAGTACGGAAAGCGATTTTTAAATGTTTTCACTCAGGCTCAAGGCTGAACCAACAGAGCTTGACAAACATCCATCCAACTTAGCAATTACAGTTACCCTGGAGGTTAAAGAAAACACAAGGGTATCGTTTACCTTATTTTTTATTGCCGAATCTGAAAGAGTTTGTAAAAGTGGGTGTGGTGCAACCTCTGACGTATAGCGACTTAGTCCAATCACAACTGAGCCCGCTGAACCCTACTATGCCTCATCGCAAAGGGAGGGGGGCACAGCTGACTCTGCCAATAGGAGCAGTTGCGACAGCATGTGTGCGAGCAGACCTTCCGAGAACCACTCCCTTCCCTTCCCCTAAAAGCAGTCAAGGACGGAAGGAAAATGACGTCAATGTTATCACAGCAGCATTTTCGGTGGGCGTCACCTTTTGCTTATTTTAATTTTTGATTTATGAGTGAACTGTTGTGGTTAGAAGATTCATTTTTTCACTAAAATTCGTTTTTTGGTTTCCATCTAACGATTTCGTGTACAAAATTGCGATTTCGGTTCCGAGTAAACGCTGCCATTCTCTCAGCGATCAGATTGTGTGGTTGTTATGCTATTAATCTTCTTTGGTAATAAATAGCTTTTTCATGCGAATTCCTCGGGGCGTTAATAAGCAACATTTTTTATGCTTAATCAGTGATCTTCCACTGTCTCTGACAATAAAAAATAATAATTAAGTTTACGTTCCTTCTTAAGCGTTGCTTCTCATCACCGCCCGGAACAGAAGTAATTGCTACACCGCCGCACAGAGAGCTGAAATCGAACAAATCCATCCAAAAATACCGAAAATGATTTTTTTCACTCTGGAAGTAAAATTTTGCATGGTGCCTCTTCTTTTATTGGCGCATGTGATGCATGATTTAATTTTTCATAATTATTGGGAATTAACCATAAACGAGAACTGAAATCTGAACGAAATGTACAAAAAGCGTTGGAATTCAGTTTTCGCTGAAAATCTCCGAAATGATGAAGTTGCAGAACCTTTTTTGGCTGTTTTACAGAATAATATGAGACAGTGTGTCACAGAACTCACCTTAGTTTTTGATCTATCTGACCTGCAATTAATTTACAGGCATATGTGCTCTTTTAAGAGGACAAAATGGTGGACCCAAATTACACAGACTTGGGTAAAAGATAATTGATTCCTTCATCTACATCTACACGATACCCTGCAAGCCACGACGAGGGTGTGTGGCAGGGGGTGAAGGTCACCAAGCATTCACTACTAGCATGCAAGCAAGCAACTAAAGGGTCTCATGCAACTAGATTGTTAGTATCTATAGTATTTGAGGGGTTAATACATGCATCATGCACTACAGAATACTCTAAAATATTTCCCCTACCTATCCCTTTCCTATACTGCCTATTCTGTTCTCTTATAGTACGGGGGAAAAATGCCATTTTGAATCTATCTGTACGACAATCTATCTCTCTAATCTTATTTATCTGGTCGAATCTAGCATAATACGCTGGCGTTTTTAATATGTGCCTAACATCTTCAGTAAAGCTATCCGATTGAATTTTGTCTAATAGATTTAATCTGTACTTTAACCTACGCTCTGATAATGATTCCCACCTTAATTCTTGTATTAATTCTGATACACTACTCAACCTATCGTAACACCTTTTAACGAACCTAGCTGCTCTACGCTGCACACTGTCTAGTTCTCTGATCAAACCTAATTCATTAGGATCCCATACACTGGCTGCATACCCAAGGTGGGGTCTAACTAGTGAAAAGTAACATCGCTCTTTTGTCTTCTCATCACATTTCCCAAGTACTCTTTTTATAAATCCTATCTTTCTCTTCGCTCGGCCGCATATTTCCCTTATGTCTCCCCCACGATAAATTCCTTCACGCAAGTTTCGTAAGAAACTCATATCACAAGATTCACTGAACCTTCAGGAATGAAAATTCGTGGAAAAACGCACATCTCCCGTCTGCTACTCGATTCTTGGATTGCGCGGCGTAGTCGTAGCTTCGAGCGCCAGCCAATGGGAACAACGCGGTGGGAATACGCTATCGTACGCTGCGGACGCAAGGAGTAACTCATGGAGATTTTCGAACTCTATGTATTGAAAAAAGACTAAGGGACATAGGTGCTGCGATGGTGGTTTGATGAGCAGAGAATCCATTCTCTTTCCGATAGCCCTACACTGTCCGTCGTCGGATTCCGGACAAACGCTGGGATTTCGCGTCAACATTCAAATCTGTGGAAGGATATGTTTATCTTGTGTGAGCGAAGAGCGGAGTTCTGTTCCCACTTCCTCCAAGGAACCAGCCAGGTGCTCTGGTGTCGTGCATATGCATCCACTGTTCCACACCCATGTCAGCGAGAGAGAGCACGCAAAACGGTGCTCTTTTTTTTGGCAATTTCTGCTCCGGTCTTTAACGATTGTGGAGGCCGTTATTTCCTCGGGTTTCAAATACGGACTCTCGACGGAAGCTCTGGCCATTCCCGATTGGAGAATTGGGAGGAAAGAGAGGGGAGGGGGAGGGGATAAGGAGGAATGGTTGCGTGTATGTACATACATACATGTCTGCGACACCAGCATCACGCTGGCTGGCGTCCATTATCCATTCTACCCACTTGAGGAGACCTTCACATCCAACAATAACCTGAATCGAGTAAATGATCTTGGCAATCGGCATAGTTTTCGCACGAGGTTCTCAGGACAGGCTTGATATAACATTCTATGCGAATTAGAGCAGGAAGCGGGCAGTCTTTCAGTGGAAGGCTCCAATTCCCTTTTTAAGGGTTCAATCGAACAGCACGTCTCCACACTTCTCCAAGCACTCTGCCAACTCACAGAGTCATCTTGAGGCATTAAGAAGCGGCGGTACAGTCCACTTCTCAGCGCACTTCCAACCGCAAGAACTCGCAAGTTTATCCCACCGCGTCTCATGTGTTCACTTGAATACTCTCTCAGCAGTTTCACCAACGATGGTGAGCAAAGGAATCCGATTTGCAGTCGCTAAGGAATGGAGCAGAAGAACGCACAAGTGCTGAAGAGGTCGTGCGCTGGGAAATATACGCTGATGTATGTTTTTGCGAGCGAATTGTCAGTTTGGATGAAGGAAGAGGCTTCTTATTTGAGGGTGGATTCTCTCTCACCTTAAGTGCGCCCTCAGTGGCTGCCATCGGAGAGTGGCGCAGAGGGACAATTGGAGGAGTCGTGAAATGAGTCCTGCAACCTTGCAATTCAACATAAACGTTATTGACGACCTAGGTTTCGACTCTTGAAGTCGTAATCAGGTGCATACATAAGTAAGTTGCTGAAATATATGGTCACATGGCGGGCGGAAATCAGAGCAGGGGAGTGTTGGGGGGAGGGGGGGGGGGGGGGTTCGGCGGAGGGTGTTTACCTGCGAGGAATGGATTGTTTGACGGACGGTTGAGTGTACCTGTGGTGCAGATGATTGCGTTATGCAGCAGTAGCACTCCATCATCATATAGTTGCATGTCAATAGTGCATGCTTAGTGATCTTCACCCCCTGCCACACACCCTCGCGGTGACTGGCAGAGTAATACGTAGACGCAGACGATTATCCAACTGATTGAGCTGCCCTCTAATGGAAGGCATTGGTCATATGTGAGAGAGCTTCAGGGAAATAAGTCCACAGTGCACACACTTAAAAATGATAAAGGAATCAGAGTCACCAGCAGTGTAGAAAAAGCCAACACTTTAAACACCTTCTTCCAAAGTGTATTCAACTCATCGTCACAAAACGCAGTGGAACCACCGCCGAACACTTTCAGTGAGCAAATGCCCGAAATAAACATTTCATGTCGCGGAATAGAGCAGCAGTTAAAAAGCATAAGTAAAAACAAAGCACCAGGTCCCGATCAAATTCCTTCCAGAGTTTATAAAACATTAGCTTCTGAAATAGCCCCCTATCTAGAAATAATATTCAATAAAACACTAAAGAACCACACAGTACCCAAGGATTGGAAAGTAGCTAACATTACACCTATATTTAAAAGCGGTGATAGGGAAGAACTTAGTAACTACAGACCCATTTCACTCACGTCAATCTCTTGTAAGATATTTGAGCACATAGTAGTCAGTTCGATCATGGGGCATTTGGATAGTCAGGGATTACTCATAAACAGCCAGCATGGGTTCCGGAAAGGTAGATCTTGCGAGACACAATTAGCTTTATTCGTACACGATATTTTAGTCCACGGCGAAAGCAGTACTGAAGTTGATGCGATATTTTTAGATTTTAAAAAGGCTTTCGATAAAGTTCCTCATGACAAATTAATCTTGAAGTTAGAGAGTTTTGGTATAAATAAAGACGTTGTATGTTGGGTAAAAGAATTCTTAAGTGGGCGAGAGCAGAGGGTTGTCATAGATGGTATCATGTCGGACACAATCGAAGTCACATCGGGAGTTCCCCAGGGTAGCGTAGTAGGTCCGCTTCTATTTCTTTTATACATAAACGATTTGGGTACCGTAGTTAGTAGTAACCTTAGACTTTTTGCAGACGATGCGGTGGTGTACAGGGGTATATCAAACGAAGAGGACACGAAATCACTTAGCAAGGATTTAGATGCAATTCAAGAGTGGTGCGACAAATGGCAGTTAGAACTCAACCTTAAAAAGTGTGTAGCTATCAATTTTTGGAGGAGGAATAATTCGATAGAGCGATCCTATAGAATTAATAACACGAAGATCGAAAACGTTGAAACCGTAAGATATTTAGGTGTAACAATCACTAAAGATTTATCGTGGGGAAGACACATAAGGGAAATATGCGGCCGAGCGAAGAGAAAGATAGGATTTATAAAAAGAGTACTTGGGAAATGTGATGAGAAGACAAAAGAGCGATGCTACTTTTCACTAGTTAGGCCCCACCTTGAGTATGCAGCCAGTGTATGGGATCCTAATGAATTAGGTTTGATGAGAGAACTAGACAGTGTGCAGCGTAGAGCAGCTAGGTTCGTCAAAAGGTGTTACGATAGGTTGAGTAGTGTATCAGAATTAATACAAGAATTAGGGTGGGAATCATTATCAGAGCGTAGATTGAAGTTCAGATTTAATCTATTAGAGAAATTTCAATCGGATAGCTTTACTGAAGATGTTAGGCACATATTGAAAACACCAGCGTATTATGCTAGATTCGACCAGATAAATAAGATTAGAGAGATAGATTGTCGTACAGATAGATTCAAAATGGCATTTTTCCCCCGTACTATAAGAGAACAGAATAGGCAGTATAGGAAAGGGATAGGTAGGGGAAATATTTTAGAGTATTCTGTAGTGCATGATGCATGTATTAACCCCTCAAATACTATAGATACTAACAATCTAGTTGCATGAGACCCTTTAGTTGCTTGCTTGCATGCTAGTAGTGAATGCTTGGTGACCTTCACCCCCTGCCACACACCCTCGTCGTGGCTTGCAGGGTATCGTGTAGATGTAGATGTAGATGTAGATTGGCAGTGGAAGAGCGGAAGGTCCGGAAATGGCTTCACTCTTCGCAAAAAACGTATTTTGGAACATGGAAGAGTGAATTCGACCCGGAGTTCCTTCGCGTGGCAAACAAATGATTGGTTGGAACAGTTGGAAATTTCGAAAAGTGTTCGTTGTAGAACGGATAACACTTTAAATGAATTTCTGTACTCCTCCCACTCACCAGTCCCACATACGCGTGTAGTATTTCTTGTGAGCCATGATCCCTATCCCTGGCGCTAGATCATCCACAAACCTAATTTTAGCTTGCCCTACGCCTTCCTCTCTATTTTCTCCGAGTAAAGGTTAGCAAGCATTGTAGGTCACCGACAGCCCTATCTGACCTTGACCTATCACCACCCGATCCGATTCTCCTTCACTAATTACGATTCGGATGTTTGCAATCTCCAATGAATCGTATCATTCCTGGCATGCAATTCTTCCACGTTTCTCCTTCCGCTGAATATTTATCAGCAATTACTTTTTGTCTCACAACAGCACGCAAGGAGGACATTGATGCTTCAATTTTTATTTTTCTGTTTCCAAAATGGGTTCTGTCTGTGCACAATGAAAGTCCTTCAAGCTTTCATTTTTGCCGGATTATTTCACTTTTTAGGAGCACCATGTGTTAGGATGATACTTTGGCTGGTGTTGTTGACAATTATTTTCAACGTCATAGAAATTTCACAGGCTGGCATTTAAGCTAGTAGAAGATATTGCATGTGATTTTCCACAGATAAAATGCGTGTTTTCTCTCGACCAATTGTGCGCTCGTGTGTGCCTGCCTCTTGTCCTCTCAGCCACTTGCCTTGCTTCTGCTCCCGAACACCAGGCAGATGAATGATCCGGCATGGACGCCGCTCTGACGACCGACCGCAGTTCTCGAGAGAGAGGCTCGGGACCTGTTGCTGCGGCTGTTGTTGGGGAAGGTCGGTGTTGCCCCGGGCAACCCTCCGCCGCCATTGGCCTCTAATCAAGAAACACTTGCGCCCATCACTAGCGATGCAAGATTTGTTCCTAAATGCTCTCACACATTAAATCGATCGCTTTCCAACGATTTGGAACAGAAATCGCCCAAAGCGAGGTAGCCGAGCTTTCAAAATTTGGCGTAGCTTTTGAGGTACGAACCTTTGGAGGCTGCTTTCGTGGAAGCACGAAGCATTTCAGGCCATTGAGAAAAATATTGATGCTGGCTGATATGGTGTGTGATCGCGAAAATATTCTTTTAAATATACTCGCTGTCATCTGAAATCTAATGGGTCGTAGTCTAATTAGAAGGAAATATAAATCCGGTGTCCCTCAGTAAGATTTTCATCAAATTCATTTACAGAAATCGGAATACAACTGAATCTGCGTGGAATTGTATCAGAATGGATTTGAATGGAAAAGAGGAATGTTTACACGGTACCTTACGCATATACACTTAGTTCAATTTATACTCTGTTTCGTAGGTGAAATTACAGTAGAGAACACACATTCTTACTTATAACTCTTCGAATGTGAAGATCGTTAGCCAAATTGTGCTTGGCGAATATTTTGCAGAAGAATTTAATTGTGTTACAAACATAATACTCTTTTAAAATTTTACACTTCCGGCAGCTTAAAAACTAAACGTCATCGCATGACGTCATGGCACGGTATCTCTACGGGCGTTGTTTACATCTACATCTACGTAATACCCTGCAAGCCACCATAAAGGTGTGTGGCAGGGGGTGATTTCTCACCGAACAGACATATGCTAACATGCATATTCAAACAAATATATAATCATGCATAAAAATTAGTAATATGTACTAATATCACTTTAATTAAAAAAATATAAAAATAGGAAAGCAAGCATGCAATACAATGTGGTTAGTTGGGTTAGCTTAGAGTCCTTATAGCAACACGCAACTATCTAGGCTATCTATTGCTACACTCGTATTGGATATGTTTACCGTTATTCATATCTGTAATTGAACGACGAAAAAAGGACATTTGGAATCTGTCAGTTCGGCAATACATTTCTCAACTTTTATGACTATGGCCCAGTCTACCATAGGAGGTTGGGGTTCGCAAAATATTTTAAAAGTCATAACTGAAAATATTATTTTGGAATTTATTTAAGAGATTAAGTCTAAATTTCAACCTGCGATCTGGCAATGATTCCCATTTTAATTCATTTAATAGACTGGTTACGCTAATATATTATCTTGCCGACGTAGCTGCACACGTTCGAGTTCATTATTTAGGTCTATTTCAAATGGATCCCATATGCTGGCAGCGTATTCTAAATAAGGTCTAAAAAAAGTTTATCTGTTGTGCGTGGAGTTAAGTTATTTAATGAATACTTTGCGAAAACGTATGTGTTTATCTCATTTGTTTAATGCAAGAAACACATGCATTTCAATTTTTTTAAGTACTTGGTATGGATTGCAACGATTAAATCATTATAAATTATGTAATACCAGTATAGTGCACAAGATTACGATAGAGCAGTCGCAATTATTTTTAAGAAGGATGTCACCAGAAGTTAGTCAGCCAAAGGCAGATATTGTCGGATTGAGCTTTTTTAAATCCTTTTTCAGTCATCACTTCGATCAAGGAACGGCTGAAAATCTCAAAATAATGGACTAGCTTCCTTTAGTGGAGCCAAATGAACAAACGTGGAATCCATTAAATATCATGAAATAAGACTGACACATGATCTTTTCTGGGGTAAACACATGCGTGAAACAATGGATCAAGGTCATCGTGAACTGGGATTCACCAAAAGAGTGATGGGCAAATGTGACAATTATGCACGAGAAATCAGCTCTATTCATCGGTTGTTAGACCTAATTTGGATACGCTGCCAATATATGGGATCCATACGAAATAGGCTAAAATAACGAACTGGAGGGCGTGCAGGGAATATCGGCAAGATTTGTGAAGGTATGTCAATTATATTAACGTAACTAGTCTATTAGATGGAGTAAAACCTGAATCATTATCGGACCGAATTTACACTTAATCTCTGAACTGAATTCCAAGACAATATTTTCAGTGATGATGCTAAAAATATTTTGCGAACTCCAAATAACTATGGTAGTGTGGACCATGATCATAAAACAAGAGATATTGATTGCCGAACCGACAGATTCAACATTCCCTTTTTTCCTCGTACGATTTAAGTTGTCTATATGAATAGCGGTAAATATATCCAACACGAGTGTATCAATAGATAACAGTTGAATGTTGATATAAGGACCTTAAGCTAACCCAACTAGCAGCATTATATTGATGGCTTGCTGTGCTTCATCTTTTATTAAATTGTGAACCTTAGACTAGAATATAATTACTAATCCTTATCATGCATGATATATAATGCATTTTTGGTGTGGATGCACCCCCGCCATACACCCCCCCCGACATACACGTATGCATGCGAGTTTTAAAGCGTAAGTCTGTAACAAGTGGTGAAAAATATCCCCAAAGCCGTACTCTTAATGGGGCAGAGGAATAAGAAAGCGGGGGAGGGGAGAAAGGAAGGAGAGTAGATACGAAGCAAGGGAGCTCTCAATCACACGTACGAAATCAAGCGTACGGAGAAATTTAAGTGGCAGTGAATGACACATTCGCACACACATGTTACAAACAATGGTCACACTCAAAATTAAGGGAATCAAGGTAAAAATAAAAATGAACAGTGACTCACACAATCACTGACTCAGGTTTGAACACTAAACACAGTCACCTTCGTGAGTTCAATCACACACACGCAAGCAGGGTTTACGAGGATTTCTCCAACGCCAGTGACCCGTTAGAAACGCAAGATGAAAATAAAAATAAAAGTGGGGGATTGGGATAAAATTGAATAGAATGGAAAGGAAAACTCGTAGAAAATTTCAATTGTTTATTTATTTGTTTACAGGGCCAGTCCCCAAAAAACTTGCTTTCAAAACTAAAGTAAATAAAATAAAATCGATAATAACTTTGAAGCAGTCATTCTCGAGGGTTTGCACAGTCACCCTCGTGACACACGTGCATCCAGGGTTCAGGGACATTTCCTCAATCATGCACTCGGGTTTGTACATTCACTAAGTACAGTCACCCTCGCGAATCACATTCACACAAACACAATCAGGGTTTACGAGGAATCTCCTTGGCCAGTGACCCGTCACACACTCACAGGGAAAGGAGTAAGGATGCCCAACGTCAAAAAAACTGACAACGGGAGTTTCGCCCGCCAAGCAGGCCTCGTCAGAGGAGAATCCGCCCTCTCCCCCTTTTTATTCCTCGGCTCCCCTAAGAGTACGGCTTTGGGGATGATTTTCTTCATTTGTTATTGCTTACAGCCGTAGAGCCGTAAGTCTGTTGAATAAAATGACCGATCTTGAAGTCGAGTGCGCTGTCGCTTTCTTCTGACCAAACATTTTATCGGCACTGGCAACTCTTCCCTCAACATCCGAACAGATAACACTCTCCGTCCTGCGAAATGTTTTATTTTAAATGCCACGGACGCGAGTACAGCTCATAGGATCATTTTAAATCGAGCTCGATAGCAAATAACAGATATGCAACGCACACAGCCATGCCTAGGGTGGTGAAATCCGACCCAGGCGGGACTCGAACCCTCGACCTCCGGAATAGAAGGCTCCTCTCTTTGTTCGGAGACGTGCTTCTTCACGATTGCTTCACGGCGTCTACTCTCTCCCACCCAAGGTTCAACTTCCAACTTCAGACCATGGAATTCACATGCATGGGGATCTAACTTGCTTTCAAATCTCCAGGCTGAAATGTAACACGCCAAGATGTAGACCCTTAACCCTGATGAAAATAAAAACGATGTAGAGAGGGGTATAGGCGTAATATGCACCGCGTTAGAAACCTAGAACACTACCTAATAAAATTAAAACAAGATTAAAATCGAAGTCGAAGTGTTCATGTCCTGGATTAGATGACATAAATGTATTTTCGTTAAATGTCGAACATATTGGGGCTTTCAGGAAATACAACCAGCAATAGTAACAGAAATCTCACATATAAACGAAGAAAACCTTTAACGTCCAACATCAGATTTAACCTTCTATTGAGAGACACGTGTAGAAAAATTGTGGTCAACCCATATGAAAGTTACTTACTATTAAGTCTGATTATACTAATTATTAATAAATTACCTTATTTTCTGATTGCGCCTCAGTTAAATGCTGTTAAAATTAGGAACAAAAATCTAGCTGCCTGATGCTCTTTCAAGAACCATATATTCTCACTTTGTAAATTAAACGTGGCAACAACACGTCAGTAATTTTCCGAAGTCAAAATGAGTTAAAAGAGCTTATAAAAAATAGAATTCAACCTGTTATATACACTTACCACCCTCATCCCAATTTGAATAAAAGAACCTAAATATGATTACAATTTTGGCTTTTAAGGTACAAAACTTACGTTTCTTAACCTTTTGCCTTATATTGCATAACTGTCATTTTTACGGTAATTATTCAAAGTAACGTTGTTCAATGTCCCAGTATTTTTTTTATCAGCATTGTAAGTGGCACTCAAGTACAAGCCACTCCGACACACGCAAGCAAACGGCTCACAGCTTTTCCTCCTCATCTGAAATATGCCAACTTTTACATTTTACGCACATTCTTTTAAAAGCACGCAATAGACTTAATACATAGTTTTATTTTTCGTCCAGCGAAAGTGAAACTTACACATAATGCATAATGTTACACAATATCATTTCTACCCATACTTGGGGACACACCTCTTTCGCAAGGGCCGCTTTCGCCGACCCTTCTGGCGGCTTCGTCATCTAAAAATTTAGCGCTTATTTACATTTTTTTGAGTGTTACCGAAAAGCAGACCAAGCGTAAGACGTGAAAATTTTCGTCAGTAAAATTATGCACGACTAAGTCGGGAACTTGATTATGTTCTACGAGAGTAACGCAGCGCAGTAATAACAGCGCTAATAGGGTTTTCTGAATTAAAAACGTTCTAGGCAGCCATTGAACCACGAATACAAAGTGAATGAAATGGCTATAAGAAACTAAAAGCAATTTAAAGCAAGCTTACCCCGAGGGGAACAGTACTGATGAAATACAAATGTGAACACCAAGAAAACAAAGTTATACTAAACGGCAACGCTTATGAGGAAACTGAAAGATATTTACGTGCAGCATAGTGCACCAAGAAATAGGTTGTTGTTATTTCACTGTCTAATTTGGCTTTACCGCCGTACACCTCAACGACATAGGATTTATAAACCACTAAGAAACATTTAGGTAGTAATATTGCACAAAAATGAAAATGAACCGTACAACATACGATTAAAACAGCATGTTTCTTACTTACAACCATGAACATACAAATATCAACAACATAAGTCCCTCAAACAACCCGGAAAACAATGGAGCAACGCCTTTCGTTCGGACTTCTTTCATGACGCCAAAGAGATACCTTTGTCCCATTTTGCAGGCCTGTGTATCGAGACGGCCTTGTCTAAATGCCTTCAAATTTAATTTCTAGTGGTTCAACCCAAAACTGCGTAAGGTACCTCCCACACGCTTGCGGCAGATTAAGGAATTATCTGAATTATGAGACATGATAACCCAAAATAAAACATGACAACATATATTTTTAGCGATTTACCAAATTGTCACTCGACAAAAAGGCTTCATGGTCAGTAGATTCACTGTCCGGCAAATGAACGACAATGGTACAACACCGCATCTACCCGAGGAGTCCCGATTATGTTAACTGACGCCATGACCCTGGGTGTAGTCACTCCCTCAAATAGTTTTCACTTAGGTGTGTGGCAGGCGACCGACAACTAGGGTCATTTCAGGGTGCGCGGGTAGAGGTAGCAATGGCGTCGGCCTTTCCTACCTCTACCCGCGAAAGGCAAGTGCTAGAAAGTGCTATCCGCGAAAGGCAAGTGCTCTCCACGAAGCACTCAGGTAGGGACCGGTAGATACCACTGAAAAATCCGTTAGTGCCGGGATTCAAACCCGGGCTCTCGGGATGCGAGGCCGATACTCTATTCTTCGGACGCCACACATTCCATATACCCCTATATTTCGTGGAAAAACTGAATATTCATATTGAAAATAAACAATCATACTTTTCTAAGGATAAATTGTGGCTACGACGGTTTTCACCCCTTTATGGCATCTTTAGGAACACATAAGATACATGTGCATAGGTGTAAGGAGAAAAGGTGAAGGGGGAATAGGTGAGGGTACCATTTGCCAATCACCGACAGGTGGGGTGGTTGGTTGGAAGGTACAAGGGTCGCCGGGAACCCTGAATTTGCCTCGTGGCAAATTTAGGGTTCTCCGGCGAAAGGGTGTCGCCGTGCGTCGGTCGTCAGGTCAATCGACTGACGCGCGAGCCATCTCCCGGGCTCGGGGGAAAAGCGAGTCTTGCCTCCTGGAAAAGAGTGAAATCGCAGTGTGTACGAATTTCAGAAGCAACGTCAATTTTTAAACTCAAGTTAAGATAAATGTCAGATGGTTTTGAGATGCAAATGAAGGCGATAGCTATGATGAATGTAAAATAATAGCAAAAAACTTAAACTCAATTGAAAATAACACAAAGTAAGTACTAACTTCCGAGGTGGTGGGCGTGAGTTTGTTCTGTTCATGTCAAGAATGCTCTCATCCATGGATCTGCTCCGCGATGCGACCCAGCCCACGAATATTACGCAAAACAAATATTTTATTGCATCGATCGTATTGTAAGTTTTTAATGAAGCCTCTTTGGTGGCAATGGCGTCACTAGTGATACTCGTGATGCCTTCGTGACTTCCCAAGTCACTGCGCGTGATAATCGACTTCATCCGTGCGAGTGGCAAGTCCGTTTTATCCGTGCCTACTAATATGTCCGCTGGCTTCTCAAATAAGCTGCAATACCAGCATATTTTAACCTCCTTGATGTCAACAACTCCAAACCATCGAGGCTAGATCTGTATCGCGCTGCCATACACCCTTTCGGTACCTCATGGGGATGAATGCCATGGTACATTTCTTCCTTTGCTTCCACAAGAAGTCACCACTCCTTCCCGAGGGCAAGAGACATATAAGATTGTAAGACATGAGAGAAGGAATGGGGGCTACAGTGAATTGGCTCTTATTTCTTTGAACACTGCGTTGCAGATCGAGCGGGAAACTTCGGCGGCGACTAAATCTTCTCCGGTTCCGAACAGGAGTTTGACTCTCGACAGCATTCTTGATTTTTATGCAAGTCAGATCATTCCAAAGCTCTCGAGTAAAACTATCGCATTTCCTATCGAAAAAACTGCAAGAAATAATTCGTGGTACGTGAAATGCTCTTCCAAGTTACTCTATGTTTGAGTGCTTTGCAAATAGTTTTTTTTTTAGATTTTGCGTTTCTTCTTTTAGCTTTGTGTAGATTTTGACCTAGCGTACGCCGTAGGGCATAGTTTCAAGTTGAGCGACGAAGGAAGGGGTCGCTGTGTGCTGGCGTGAGGAATCGCCCCGAGAGATGAGATCGGCAGCGATTGGACCGAAGGGGGAGGGAGGGAGGCAATCCGGAGCTCTCAGGCGATTTGCCGATTGCCAAGGGATCGCAGTTTCACTTGGGGAGGCTTTACGAGCGAGCGGAATCGATATGGAGTCGTCGCACTCTCGACATTGACTCAGCCCTAATGAATTGCCTCGCTCGGAATCGATTGGCATTGCAGCCACTCTCTCTCCTTCCGCCCATCTTCACTTCTCAAATGGCGAGACATCCTCGGCTGCCCCCACCCCACTCTCTCTCTCAATCCCTTGATCTTCCGGCCGATCATCCTCAAATCCAACTCTCCCCTTTCGCCTCAGAGTTCAACTTTCTTCGCCACTTTCGAGCCATCAAAGTTGAATTGATGCTCTAATGCGCAGAGCGTTCCTTGTTTTTCAGGATATATTGTCTTGCCACGCGGATTATAACTGCCACTCACTGCCGTAATATGTGCCACTCGCGTTTTCCACAACTTCAGGACTGCACACACGGCTTCGCTCAGTTCCCAGCTTTTCTACTCCACGAGATGCTTGCTTGAAACAAGAGAGGATGGAGCTCGCGATAGCATAATGAGAGTGTCGCAGTGCTGCTGAAGTCGCCTCTCACGGCAGGGGATCAACCTGCAGGGCATCAACTCCTTCGGGAGGAGGGCGAACCCTTTTCACAGGAGGAGTTGCGCTTTCGATTTCGCATTGCCGTCCGCATTTGCATTTCCCATCACCTCACTCTGTCCGCTCTTGCCCGTCCAAGGACTAATGACGATGCCCTAAACCAAAACCGAGATTTCCCCGGGCCTAAAGTACAAATGCGTGCGACGTGGGAGGACTTACTCCTTGAGGGTATTTCAAGGGTACGGCGGGAAGAGATGACTTTTTCGAGTTGCCTCACTGCCGCGTCCTCAGGTCCATTCGACGAGCAGCACATCGCATGAATGCCACGGACTGAGACGAAGAAGAATAATTCGCATAAACGGACGGATCTGAAGCCAGGTCGGTGATTAGAACGTTGATTCGATGGATTCGTGGCGATTAAGTCCATTTAAACTAAATGGAGACGGAATGAAAACTGAAACCGAAAGAAACTGTGGGACATAATAAAAAATTCATGTCAGGTAGAGAGGGAAATGGAAGGGAGACAGTCGACATCCGCTGACCTTGCAGAAGGCATCGTTGAGCAATTTGTGTGAATGGCGCGCAAAAAGAAACTTAGTGAAGCCGAGATGGCAAATTATTGAAAGAAGGATGGGCGTAAGGAAGTGGTGAACGAAGATCTTGAGTGAAATAAAGTTCACATGAAGAAAAGCCTTGGATCACAGAAGAGACCATTAAACTGGTTGAAAAGAAAAGAAAAAAACAAATGGCGCAAACAGAAAATTGTAGACTCTGCTACCAAAGAAAAAGAAACAAAATAATTCTTAAAGCAGCAAGGAAAGAAGTAATAATCTACATCTACGTAATACCCTGCGAGCCACCGTGACGGTGTGTGGCAGGAGGTGAAAATCACCATGCATGCACCACTGACGTAGAAATAAGAGCCAAAATGACACTACTACATGAAAACAAGTTAGGTATAAGGAGTCACGTGCAACTTAGATGGTTACTCTCTACTTAGTGACGAAGTGATTACTGATTAGAGAGATTTTCTTTCAAGATATTTCTCTGTATTTCCCCATCACGTATGGATTAGTAATATTAAAACATGCTTCATGCTCTAAAGACTACTCCAACACCTTTTGCCTGTCTATCCCTTTGCTATGCTGCCTAGTGTACTCCCGTAAGGTACGCGGGAAATACGACATTTTAAATCTAACATTAAGGCAATATATCTCTCTACTCGTGTGTATCCGTGTGTGTAAACCTAGCATAATACGCAGGGGATTTAATATTTATCTAACCTCATTTGTGAACATATCAGCTTCGAATTAACTGAAAAGGTTAGCTTTGTTCCGATGTTGTCCTAACTGTTAACCTGCGTTACGATAGTAACTACCATCCTAGGTCTGCTATTGAACAATGATACTAATATCATAACTTTAACAAAACACATTCAGCTAACGCGGCTTTTAGCAAGTGTAGATGATCTCCTTTGCACACGCTCTTATTCCTTTGACATGCTTCCCTCTAGTTGTTCTCCGAGTATTTTTCTCTTCGATTCTTTTAATGCATCTATCCGGTGCATTTTGTGAAATGATGAGTGAAGAGAAACATTTGCCACCATGAGGCTGACATCTACTCACTCGTACATGCCCTAGGAAATATGAGATCATAATTAAATTTGTTTATAAGAATAACTGATAAATCGAAATCTGTTATCAGCAAACCTGAATCCGTTGCATTTTCGTATCTGGAAAATCTTCCCACACCGAATATTGGATTTTAATGCTTAACAATCTGAGGGTGATTCCATGCAGTGACGGAAGAGTAAACCGAAACAGCATTCGACAAAACAAGGGGTGATCGGGTTGGTCTGGTGACTAAGCAGGGTTCCCATCGCGAAGGCCCGGGTTCGAAAATGGGCAGTGGCAGAGATTTTCCCTAAGCACCCTGCAGTGAGTGCACCCTGAGTCCTATGGCCCTTAGGGCCTGCCTTTAAAAGTAGGCTAATGCCGGCGCCGGGTTTCGCCCCACACTTTTGCCGACCCCTGCAGAAACAACCCCTTCGAATCAACCCCCTCATCTAAAACGGGCGTCGCGTGCCTCCCTCGAATATGGAGAGAAAGCGCTGTCTTCTGGATCGAAAGTGTGCGATTCTGTTATGCACACGAGGAAGATTAGGAACATACACATCTGCATAATACCCTGCAAGCCTCAGCAAGGCGTGAACCATCACCAGGACTGCATTATGACCCTATAGTTTCTTGTTTGCATGTCGGTAGTGCATGCTTGGTGATCTTCACCCTCTGCCACACACCCTCGCGGTGGCTTGCAGGGTATCGTGTGGATGTAGATATATCAGAGAGAACGGAATTAACACTCATTTAGACAGGCCAAAGTACAATCCGTGTATGCACCACTTCATGCAACTGAGTCGTATTATTTGTTGAAACATTAGATATGCATTCACCAGTTATGTGTAGCTAAATATTTTGGTAAACATAAAGTTATCTGGTAATAATATATTAGTCAGGAATTTATTAAACTAAATTGAATAATTTTATATTTATATTTTCCAAATTAGGCATGAATCATTAACGCTAACATCAACTGTTTCAAACAAATAATTACAGGCTACTCTTCTGCATGAAATTCTTCAAGACCTATTCTAAATCTAATTTAATCATTGCCTGTTTAATTTCCGCAACAATCTATTACTGTTCCCAATTCTTCTCTCGGAAAAAAACGAATTTTGAACCCTTCTGTGTATCACTCTGATTTTATCTCCAATATCTTACCGGACGTAGTATGTAGGTGTTTCTGTTCCTCCTTATACACTGTATACCCTAGGTGGATATGTTTAGGTAGGTTTTTTAAAGGTCTGAAAACTATCTATCTCTGGAAAATATCTTCTAAATGATCATTTAAGTCGGAGTTGCGTTGCCGAGGAAATGCTGAGCGACCCACTCAATGTTAAGTGCTCTTTTGAGCGAAATACATCTATATCTGCACAATACCCTGCAAACCACCGTAAAGGTGTTTGGCAGGGGGTGACACCACTCTAAATAATCATGCATAAAAAGGAAAAATACATTCGAGCGAAATGAAATACATTTAAAACCTCATTTTATTAATCCAATAAATTGTCTTAAAGACCTTGTATGTATCAGCTTTTGAATATTATGGCCATAGCGTTTAGTTTTGCATATATAATGAAATTTTGTGTGTTGGCTTATTTTTCCTCAGTCTCAAATAAGCTGTATGATCTGTAACACGAAAGTGCGGATGAACTAAACGGTGTGGTTTGCTTCCTGATTGTACTGAAAGTGTATCCTATTGTGAATTTTGTTAAAATGACTCATAAGATGAATTGCTGGGAGGTTCAGCCAACGGAGGCTGTGGATTCATCATTGGCATGGGAAGCTTCTAAGGAAAACAAGGCTGGAGGTGATCGCATGTTGACGACTCATGACTTTGGATGGAATGTCGTTGCATTAGTTAGAAGACGCGGTGAGATTGAATAGAGTATCGGAGGTGACCCAGTAGTCGTTGCTCACGAGATAGGCACAAATTGGAGGGGTGGGCTTTGTGGGACCTCACGCTTGGATCCCCTTGGGCCACATTAAACAAGAGCAACGCGGTGCAGGGATGGATCACTTCGGCAGGGCCCAATGTCGCCTATCTTTGGTGATCTGGCGGGAATCAGTGTTTCAACGTACCTAGGCCCTGCCCCAGTGTTTGGTGTACCTACTTCATCATCATCAAGGGTCAACAATCCTAGGATTGGTTTGACGCAGCCCTCCACTCGATTCTTCTATCGGCCAACCTCTTCATATCAAAGTAATTCCTCTCCTTCGGAACTTGTTCCATATACCTCATACGAGGATGGAGCACGGGAGCACTATCTCTGTCCTTTCTGGCCATCGACTTCTTTGTGTGCCCCGTGATTCCAGTGCATTTTCCACTCGAGAGGTCCTTATCATCGCTGCATCAATACACGAAGGGACATTCTCGATCCATGAGTGAGATATGACATGCAATTGACGGCGTCACGTAATTCAAGCACAATTTTTCATGATAATGCATTTGCTTTATCGCTGCTGTTCATGTGATAGAAAATGCATCGATTTTGGTTGTTCATCAGGATTCATTACCCTCCAATTCCACGCGTTACTAGATAAACGATTCTTAATACTGTTAATATTTTGCCGTTCCTGATTTTCTCCGCGGTGAGAAATGGCGAATCTGTGGAGATGCCCACCCCTGCTTCGGTGTCTCGTCCTGTCGTTCGTTCCGCGAGTCGAGTCGGCCGTGAGTGCGGCGTGGCGAGCATCTCTCTCTCTCCTTCCTCGAGGGGGCGACTAACTCAATTTTCCGCCGAGGGAGTGAGGGGTGGCAGCAGCGGCGTATTTGTCTCCGCCGGGGGAGGGGGCGGTCGAGGGGAGGCTGCGAAGATGACAGAGGAAGAAACGGTTTGGCAATAAAAGGGGGCAGCGCAAATCCCCGGGAAGGACCCTCCCTCCCAAAGGTATCGATCGAGGCGGGGCTGGGAGGCTCCAGTTCACTACTGCGGACGTCGAATGGGACGCCTCTTGGCGCCCCAGTGGAAGCGCAATGCCGTGTCCCCCAATGGCCAATGCTAAAGGGACGTCCAACTGTTGGAGATGCGCCATAAATGATGAGTTACATGCCTGCGTCGTAGGACTACAATGGTGAACAAGTGGGAGGCATTTATGAGGACATCAAAGAAGTGGAAAAATGAGCTGAGAGAAGAATAAAACTTAATTACTTTAAGAGATTGGAAAGCTATGGCCGAGCGAAAGTCTATGAGGAAGAAAAACTGGAAAATATGGATTGGAAAATCGAAATGAGAGAGAAGAAAGCCTTGCATAATTCAGCATGCGACACAAAATAGTGATTGCGAACACATTGCGAGCAAACACTTGGAAAGACTCAGGAGACAAAAGGAGATTTCCAACTGGCCAAATTGTAGTGAAGCAGTTTCAGGAATTAGGTGAAGGACGGAAAAAGCGATGCAGGTGCAGATAGGTCGAGAGTCACCACGGTGTACTGATGATGAAATTCCACTTAAGATTCGAGAAAATGGAGAAAAGAACGAAGAGATTATCGCAAGTAGAAAGATAGAAGGAGACTGCTGGTCTTTCAGAGGGAAATCGTAAACCATTTGGAAGCGACGCGAAGGCGAAAAGGATAAAACGGGCCGACGCAGAAAAGAAGTTCTTAGGAAAACAAAAGCTACCAGGAAGAAGATTCGCGTGGATGGAGTCGTACGATTGATTGAATAAAAGAGAAAATACAAAAATGAAGAAAGATAACTGAGGAAGGCCGACACAAGAACGAGGAATGAGATAATCCGTAAGGCGAGAAAAGCGAGAGGAATGAGGATCCACGCGGAGATGTTTTAAGCAACATCAAAAAATGGATATGCACATGAAGGTGAGGAGCCCCTTCGAGGAAAATGTAAGATGTAATGCTATTGGGAGCAGGAGAGAGGCATTTTAAATGATCGTAGAGATAAAGTGAAGATGTGGAAGAAATACTTGGAACAGTTGTACAACGACAGTAATCTGAGTACAGGCCGCAGTTTTGAATTCGCCAACTGGTCTTCCTCCTCTCTCTCATTTCGATTTCGCCATTTATATTTTCCAGTTATTATCCCTTCATGAATTTCGTCGATGGCTACATTCCACAAAATACCTATATTTTCTCCTCCTCTTGCCTGGTTTATTACTTCAGTCATCATAGACGCCTTTCGCATTTTCATCTTCGTAGCTGTTTACAGGTTTGGTCTCTGTATCCATACACATTTGCTATTCTTTTGCTATACTGCAGGAAGCTCTTCGCTCCTTCTGAGCACAATCCCTACTACAGTACGACAATTAGGGGCTCCTTTATAAATGATCCTGTAACTTCGTCTCCAAAAGTTCCGTCTTCGGGTGACATCATTTCACTGATTCCTAACACGTCGAGGTCCATTCTTCGCATTTTCACCTTCAGGTTCTCCAGTCTTCCGCAGGTCCTGAGAAAGGAAAGTTGACGATCGTCAAATATTTCTGTAGGGTCCCATCCTGATGTGGAGGAATAAACCAATTTTTTCGAGCAAATTTAATCTAAGTATGCCTACCAACAAACAATCGCAGTCTTTTTTCGACCAACAGTTCGGTTCCAACTATTTGAAAAAGAAGTGTGCTGTGAAACTATTTCTTCAACCGTTCTCAGATATGACCGTCACACTTTGCTATCAAAATATTGATTGCCCCTGGAAATATTTAACGCCTCCCGTCATGTTTCCCTTGCTAATGCTCTCGATTTTGTACTTAGTCCTGAACTAACTCATTTCTCTCCTCTACCGACAGGCGTTGTCCTGCACGCGTTACCCTAGCGTGGCATCACCTTTGTCACTTTAATCAATCCCTGGCCTCCGCGTTGTACCACATTGGATCTGAATTATCCCTTGGAAATTCAATTAGTGTATATTTGTTAGCTACTTTGCAGGTAACCTCAAGAAATGCTTTCCACGAATCTTCTGCATCAAATCTTTGCGTTCTTTTCTAACTACAGGTATGTACATTAAATGCATCCCTTAATCCCTCTTCGTTATTATCATTCAAATCCCTGTTTTAATGTTGAATATTTTATACTTTTGGTATTAATGTGACAAATCATGATCATTAATTCCTCATGACATCTCGTTCGTATGTCTTTGTCGCTGATTAGTCCAGAACGCTGTTTCCTCTCTGTTCGGTTATGCTTCCAATCATACCAATGTGTTCATAAATGTAAACTATATCATATAAATGTGTTCAACAGTGATTCAAAGAGTTTTTATCCTTATCTTTCGTGAAAATACCTACACGTCTTCCGACCTATTGAAGGAGGATTGAAGTCCCCACTTACTATTATAATCCTTTCGTTGTCCTAAGAGCGCAGTTGTCATTTGACATCCCAAGTAAAATAACAAGGAAGTACACTATTATATTCATTTAGCGTGCTGTTGCAAACAGATTTTTGTCGCCAAACAAGTAGCGTGATTTACAGAAGAGTAATTAGTTAGAGAAGGGTAAACAAGATTCAAATATTCTGTAAACAAAATTCAGGCAGAGATCAATTTTACATGAAACATTTGGAATGATACATGAACGAAAACTTAAAATATCCTCGTAGAGGTAGCAGAGTAAGTAAGACAACGCATTGAATGGAGATGCAAGAGAGCGGGAAATTGGTGGTAGCGGTGGCCGACGGAACTGCAGCGAAAATGGACATGGACTGAGAGGTCACGGTGAGCAAGTCGCTACTGGAGTCGAACCCGTGGTCTCCAAAGGATGCACCGAGGGAATATGCCGAAGAAGTAAAAGAAAAATTATGATAAGGAATGTATGGTATATATAGAGGTTCAGATGCAGATCAATTAATTTCCGTTTATGAACAGAATAGTTCCATTCGGATTGGCCGACGCAGGTGGCACTTCTAAGCAGAGTCTGATGCTATTGCGACTACTTCTAGGAAACGCCCGCAAATCCATTGCTTCGATTAGAGAGCGTCTCCGACAGGCAGGGGCTGGCTGGAGGAGAGGCTGCCTGCCAATCCGTGAAAATTCCATCCCTTGCAGCCGGAGAAGTGGGTTCTCTCCGCGGGCGGTGAATAATGCACGCTTGTCAAAAACAGCCATGTAAATTTCTCGAAACCTCTATAAAGGCATTGTTCGCTTCGATGCTCGGATTCCAAACCACTTCTCCCGTATTTCCACTCTTCGCCTCGAAGGGTTATCATCATCGCACCCCCCGCCCCCCCCCCCCCCCCCCCCCGGGGCCATTAGCCCTCTTCCGCCCCTCCGCAGAGCCGTTTCCGTGGCAACCGGGGAGGGGAGGCGTCGTCGGCAGCGCCGGCGCTTGCAGTGACAGCAGGCGCCGGGTGCGCCACGGGGGCGCGTGCAAGCGCCACTCACACTTCCTCCAGGAACGCCTTACCCTTCGGCGGCAGGATTCGCCGAGGGACCGTGTCGCCTGCTCTTCGTCTCTTGAATTTGAGACGCGGTCTCTTCCGTGCGTCACCCTCCAGCGTGACTCTGCACGACTCTGTCCCTCCGAATTCGAAGGCGGTTTACGATGCTTCGCAGACCGAGAGGAAGTCGTGATTCGCCTCCCTGCCAAACGTCTCCTTCTGTGTCAAATATTCCTAACATGCTTCGTCTTCGCCCTGCTGACTTCCTTACTTTCCACGCTGGTCTGCTTTCTTCAGTCGCCGCTTCGTCCTATTCTTAACCATTCACTCTTGCGTTCGAGCCGAGCTTCCGTTGGGGTATTCTCAGCGGTTGTGTCGTGAGCGCGATTCGTGATCGCCTCGGCCGCCGTCATCTGCTTGATTCACGGTCAGCCGTCGCCTCTTCACGGAATATGCGACGTCTTCCATGATACCCATCTCTGTACTCAACCATGCTTTTTGTTGATTCCATTTCACCAACAACAACCAGCAATGATCAGGAGTCAAATCTCCCGGTAGGTTGATCGCTGATTTTGGGCGATCAAATCGAGAATCAACTGATATGGTTGAATGCGAGGTGTCTGCAGACGAATAAGTGGAAATAATTATTGATTACGTCCACTTAAGGATCCACAACAGGCCTATCAGAAAATGACATGTTCGTAAGCAGAGGGAGATGATTTAGGATTTTGGTTTAGATTATCTAGGGTGATATTGGAATTTATTTGGCTTAAAATTGAAAATGACATTCGAAACCGAACAAAAAAACGCAATGATAGTTCCAATAGATTTATTAGTGATAACTTGTCGATATTTTGCAACAGGAGGTGTTCAGGAGTATTCCAAGATATACACGCATGATGTATCAAGGTAATTTCCCGGGTCTGTGAATGAAATGATTAACGGACATAGTGTGGTCGTGGATTGTACGCCTTAGGAAGCCTTTTATAGCGTTCGGTAATGACTTGTTGAGGTTTCTGTCAATTCTATTACGAATAGTAACGTTTAATTATACCTTATATGGTATTTATTAGTTTAATACATGTTTGGTTTTACATTCGGTAGATAAAATTACAGATTCGGTTAATCAATTTTAGCTCATCCAATTGACTGGCTACCCTAATGATATTCTTAATACTATTTGCTAATAATGCTAATAAAGTTCTTTTAGCAGTCGGCGCGCTTACCATATTTATTTTATTACCGAATCTGTTTAGAGTTTTTCAAATAAAAAGACCCTAGATTTATTCGTTTTTCGATCCGGCAATTAGTTCTCAAGTTACAAGAGACGAAAACAATTTGTGTTTTACCCTTTCGCGGGAGTTTAAAGGACTCGTACGTCATCCACTTCGTCCAATCACAACTGAGACAGCGCTGCTCCATCGCCCAATCACAATGGAACGAATGTCTCTCTCTGCCAATGCAAGTGTTTGTTGGACTCCATTTCGGATTATTTCGAGAGGCATCGTTACACATTCGACCCCATCGTAATTTGTGAGTAAGAAAAAAAAACATCATCACACTTTTAGTCACTGCCAAAATGTAAGCGAACATATTTCGCTCTTCAGTTGTTTTGGGTTATTTGCAGGATCGGTTTCAAGCCCATCTCCCTCCCCTGCCACCCTCCACACCTCCCCTCTCCTCCTTCCTCTAAAAACAGTCGAGTACGGGAGGGTGGATGACGTATTAATCCTCAACGCAGCTCGTTCCGTGGGCGTCAACTTCTGCTTATTTCAATTTTTGTTTTTCAGCGAAAGGCTCTGGTTAGAACATTAATATTTTTCCACCAAAATTCACGTTTCGTTTCCATCTCACGATTTCGTGCACAAAATAAAGTCCATTCTGCGTGATTCCATTTCCCTTGGGATTCTCCGTCACTTCCCCCAGGATCCGTCTTAAGTTTGGGTCGCCTGTTGACAGCCCTTTAGGGATTTTAGTTCTTTGGCTAGCTCTTTCGAGGGTTGGTCCGTCAGGACAATCAGTTCCATCGAAACCACAACTGCTCAACACACTCGCCGCCACGATGTTCCCCTTGCAATATTTTATTTCAAAATTATACTCCAGTATACATCCAGCGTGCTCATCTTGGATTTAATTACCGGTATTTGAATGTAATGGGGCGATGTATGATCGATAAGGACTGTTATTTTTATTCCAGACTGAAGTTCTTGTATTTTTCCAATGCATGCAATTAGTTCGGACCAGAGCAGTTCAGCATATATCCCTCGCCAGCGTTCTCTTTCGCTTTGGATGTCCATTCTTTCCGGTTCTACCCTTCAGGTCTTCGAGCACCGCGTGCCGTTGATGAATACATATTTGCATAATAATTAATTAATCCCAAAAAGGACTTCACCTGCTTCCTGTTTCGCGCACGGTGCCAAACTGTCTCTTTTGCCCCTTGGGTCGACATTTCGTGCTCGGGAAATGGAATTTCCAGTCTGCGGAGAACTGACTATTTCAATTTTATCGTTATACCCGAAGCTCCCAATTTAAGCACTACTTATTCTATGTATTCATGCAAGCAATGTCAGCAGATTGTCGCAATGTTAAGGCAATATTCCCCTCTCTCACTCGGTCACCTGACGCGTACTCGTCTTTACGAAAGCCCTGTCACTTGTGCAGCATGCACACGACTCGCGGGTGAATGGGGTCCTTTACCTTATTTTTTTAATTGCCGAATCTGGTAGAGTTCGTAAAATAAAAATACCCGTATTTTTCTATTGATTATCGTTAATTAGTTATCATTTTACAAGCGGCCAAAAATTGATGTTTTCAACCCTTTCGGAAAAGTGGGCGTGGTGCAACGTCTGACGTATATCGACGTCGTCCAATCACAACTAAGCCCACGAAGCTACTTCGCCTTATCGCAATAGGGGGACACAGCTGACTCTGCCAATGGGAGTGATTGCGACAGCATCTGTGCGAGCAGACCTTCCGAGAACCCCCCTCCCCACCCTTCCCTTCCCGTAAGAGCAGTCAAGGACGGGAGGAAAATGACGTCAATGTTATCACAGCAGCATTTTCGGTGGGCGTCACCTTTTGCTTGTTTTAATTTTTGAATTCTGAGTGAATGGTTGTGGTTAGAAGATTATTTTTTTTACTAAAATTCAGTTTTCGTTTCCATCCAACGATTTCGTGTACCAAAATTGCGATTTCGGTTCCGAGTAAACGCCCCCATTGAAAGATTTCAACTCAAAGAAAAACGCGTAGTATTGAGTTGAATGAATCTGGTAAACACTCCGTGTTCAGTCCAAAGAAGACATTAATCATCAAGGTATTCCTCGGTCTTTTAAATGTTTTAAGTCTCCCCTCTTTATTAGACAAATCTTTGCATTCCTTCACCATTTCGTAAATCTCTATCGCTTACGAGATTTAACTCTTAAGAAATACTTAACGATAGTCAAAAAGAAAAAAAAACTGAAATACCAGTTCCATGATGCTAATTTACAAGAAATCCAGCAAAAATTTCAAACTACATCGTCCTATTCAAAAAGAAAAACGGACGCTACCTAGGTATTATTGAAAAAAATCTTACATTCAGAATAGGAAAGTGCACTGCCTGTTTTTATGCACGATAATAAAATACCAAGACGTTGCCACCAAGATATAATAACAACATTAAGATAAAAAAGTATACCACGTAACAACCAAACAAATAGTTTACAGGGAAACGATAACAGTTGAATACACTCATAAGATAATGCGCAAGAGCAGATCGAAGTTCCGCTAAGCCTAACGCAAATGTGAAAATAAAACAGGCACTTTGCGACACTGAGATTCGGAGCTTATGTTTCTCGGACTTCCAAGGAGACGAGCAGTAGTGGATTTGAAAAGCAGCAGGAAAGACGCCAAGACGCCCAAAGGGAAAGGCGCCAAGGGAATTAAAGATCAATTGCGTCGTCGGCCTCCTTCTCCAGTGAGAATGGACCAGGCGTTCCTGTGTTTGCAAGTGACAGAACGACAGTCCTTCCGAGACAAAAATCTGCAACTGTTTAGAAAAAATTTAAACATTTTTAAGCGTAGAAATATTCGAATAAGTTTCTACTCATATTACGGTATATAACCTAGAATATTACAGTTACAGATGTGAAAAAGGACTTTTTTTTTAATGTCTTGCATTGAATTAATATAATAAGGGATTATATCATGACATTTTAACCATTTCATATAGTTTATAACCATTTTAAATTTTCAAATAAATATTTGACGATGCCTTTTATGCCTTCAATGTTTCTAATTTTTTCATCTGCAAGATATAATCCTCCTCTATAGATTAAAAGGTTTGGTGGCGGTGATATTTCATTTAAGAAAGGAAAATATTTTCAGTGTGGGCTTAACGACCGCCGGTTGCCGCGGTTTCCGGCTAGCGCTCTGTTGTCTTCAGCTCCAAGCACACTTCCTCTTTCATCTTCTTCTTTTTTTAACTTCATATGAACCCGCCCTTTGCCTTTCGCTATTTGCTTCCCGAGAGGGTGGATGCACCGCCCTAGGGTACACGCGAGGAACGGCCCTTACAACGGTCGCCCTTTGGACACAGGCGAACAAACCTCGTCTCGTCTTCAAGTACCTACTACTCTGGCTGTTTTCAGTTTTTTTTAAACTGATCTTTACTTGACCTAAGGAACTTTTTTTCACAGCAATGGCAGGTGTTTGATCCAACGATTTCAAAGTCTCGTTCAATTTCTTAATGATTTTTTTTCGTGGGCGTACCACCTCCTAGTTATCTTCTCTAGATTCCATCAAGTCCCGCTTTCTTTCGTGGTACTACCCTGACCATGGGCGCAACAACACCCCCAATCGTAAGGGGGAGGGGGCTAACTCCTTGAAATATCTGTAAAAGCGGGGTGAGTGGATAACTTCCAGGGGAACACCATACTCTCCCTCAAGTTAGTTCATTCCGTGGATCGCTATGGTTTACTGTGACACTGTACATTTATTCTAATAAAGTTTCATTTGCAATTGCTTTGCATCTCTCAAGAAAATACGTATGATACCTTAAGATGGTGTGCACTCAGTAATTAATTACGGCGATAATGACCATAAATGCATATGCATATGCAGCCATGCGAGAAATGACTCAACTTGAAGTTTCTCAAAAATGTAAGAAGTGATATTCTTACAGAGCATGTCAGCGTGTAGATAATTCAGTCTTTAGTTTAATGCAGGTCTCATTTTAAATAATTACTTTTGTGGCATTTGTTTGCAGTGAAAAATGATGAAGGATGGAAAGGATGAACAATTGCTCATTTTTTTTCGAGTGGCAGAGGGAAGCGTCACTTTGGCGGTTGTCATAACAACATGAAATGCACAAATAAAAGGGAATTTCGATAGAATATGAATTTTACTTTTTTCATGATGTCCTTTGAGTTTCAAATGATTTACTTATTTTCGTTTAATTTATTATAGCAAATTTATTACGAAACCGGGTTTTCTCTATAAGCATGAAACATTAGAAGCACGCGAACACATTCGTCTTCAATATAAAATTTTTAATGAGAATCTATTAACGTTATAACACCTGACCATGCTGCAATACTTTATTTGATTTTATATTTTTTGAAAACGAGTTCGGAGAGAAGGCGGAATAGCCGAACAAAGTATGCGTTGAGTAGAATGATCCCGAGTTCAGTATTGACGGCAGAACTTCAATTTTTGCCGCTATTTCAACACGCTTCATGCGTGGATGTTTTTCTGCTTTTCAAAGGAGGTTGAGCTTTTCAATTAATAATTTCCTTTTCACCTCAGACCTTCCAAAGGCTAATTCTTAGAAGTTGTCTCACATTTAAAGTCGGGGAAGTATCGGTACTCGCGCAGTTTTGATATCTAGCGAGGCAGTTTCGTTATACATGCATGCTATATGGGACGAAAATCTCTGTTACGTCACAAAAAAATCTGAACGAAAGGTGTTCCTCAATTGTTTACCGGCTTATTTTACTAGGAATTTTACTGTTGACATTTGTATGTTCATGTTTGGGAGTGGGAAACGTGCTGTTTTTATCGTATGTGATAATGTTTGGTAGTATTAGTTAGCGTTAGTACTTTCCTTTTTATTGCAATATTACTATTTCATATGGATCTTTGTGGTTTTGGAATCCTAAAATGGCGAAGTTAACGGCGGTAAAACTAAATTAGACAGGTAATTAATATACCTATTTCATTCTTTACCTTGGCGTACTAGGTTGCAAGTTAAATCCCTTTCACTTTCCTCGTAACTGTTGTCATTTAGTATAGCTTAATCTGTTTTCTTAATGTTCGCAGTAGTATTCCCTCAGTATTCTTCACCTTGAGGTTAGCTTGACAGCTGTATTTCTTTTAGTTTCTTATCACCGTTGTCATCCACTTTGTATTCGTGGTTTAATGGCTGCCGAGAACATTTGAATTAAGAAAACCTCAGCAGCGCTATTATTTTGCATTTCTACTCGCTTAGAACTAAATGAAGTTTCCAACTTAATTGAATATATAAATTCTACTGACAACAATTTTCATGTTTTGCGCTTGTTCTACTTTTCGATAACACTGATAAAATTTAATGAAGCGCTAGAGTTTTATACGAAAAAGCCAGCATAAGGATCGGTGAAAGTTATCTATCCGAGCATGAGTATGAATAAGTTATATTGTATAAAATTACGCATTTTAGCAGAACAAGCTTGAAATGAAAAATTTAACAGCAAAATTTAGGCAAATTAAATACAATTTTTATGGTGTACTTAAGCAAATTGTTAGTTTCGCATGCCGAAAATTAAAATTATTTACTCAATTCCGTGCTTTTAAAATAATAATAGGCGAGTAACAAGTATTCCTAAGTTTCCCAGATGGGTTGAAAATCGCCGTGTGCCTTATGTTTTTGAGTCGTAGAGGTTTGTACTCGAGTGTCACTTCTTCACACGAATTCTCGTCGGATCACTCTCGTGACGTCATAGGAGTGAGTGCCAGGCCTGTGTGTTGAGACGGCCTTGCATCGAGTCGGCACTTGTCAAACAAACGAACATCGCGATGAAATGCGGGGCTTTTGGGCGCCCTTTTGACTCTTCACAAACATGTTTTTCACCATATTCTCCTTATTTAAATATTTTGCAAGCATTAACAATCATTTTAATTTAAGATTTAAACCTTTTGCGAGATATCGATCGTCAAATCAACTTACGTGTGTGGCGATTATTTTCCTTGGACGTATTCGGTTTGGTCCTCCTTTGAAAGTGCTAAAGAGGTAACTGCAACGTGCCAACCAGTGTTATTTAAATGCACCGTGACGCGGAAACGGACGTGCTAACAAGGAAAACGTATGTGCTATCGAGGAATGTCTTCCTAGCGAGAGTTCACTGTTAGACAGCACCAAATTTGCGCAGCGTTCAAAATCAGAGCGGAGTCGCGGGTAATAACTTTACAGATCGGGCAAGTGTCCATTAAAAAGTGAGCCACAACCCCTGATTTCTGGGGGGGTTGGTGCTTGGGGGACAATGTCCTCCCTGTTGCCCCCCGTTGTTGCACCCCTGTCTCTGACTGAGACCCTTTAAGATGTGTTTCCTGGTGTAGCAGGTGAAGGTCCAGCCGTACCATAAACACCATCTCTGGTATTCATCCTCGGAGGCATGCACTCATTATAATAAATTAATCCACTATTATGACCTATCACTTCAGCCATGGTTTTCGACTTGGTGAATATTTCCACACACTTTTTACACGCTGAAATATGTTTCAAACAATGGACTCAGGAAAATTGCTGCAATTAAAAAACTCAGATTAAAGAACTCAGACTCAGGAATACAACGGCATGAATACGGCATGGCTCGTATGCAAACTGCATGTTACGTGGAAGCAGGAGACAACCTGAAATCATGTGAAGACATCGTTGTGTGCGATTTCTCCGAGACATTTTCTTTTCTGCATCAAGATTCAGTGAAATGTGTGCACTGGAGTAACCGCCAGGATGAGGTACGTTCGTTTGCACGTTGCCATGGAATGTGAACGATCGAGCCAATGTGGTTATAATTTCGGACTGTTTGAAGCACAGCGTCACTGCGTTTCACAATCCTTTCAAAGGAAGCTACTTTATAGCGTAACAAGAGTACTAGACATACAAAATTAGTTTTCTTTTTCGACAGTACGGCGACTCCATGCAAGAACCGCTACAATATGTTGATATTGTTGCATCGCCAAGATTTCGGAGTCGATGCTGCATGTCGTCTGTACCATTTGTAAGGGAAAGGGTGCAAGAGTTGGACTCGAAGGGACGTGGAAGAGATTAGCCACACGTGCCGGTCTGAAGCACAATGATAAGGAACGAATTTAGACTCTTTAGAGGAACTTTAAGAAAGGGCCAAATTGAACGAGAAAGGGATGAACTTCGAGTTAGTTCCCGTTCAGCGAGTGAAGAAGGAAAAGGAAGAGGCTGTCGGGAAGAGTCCGAGAGGCACCTGAGTCTATCCCACCGAGCGACTATTCCAAAATCGAAGGAAGACTTGCTGTTGAAGAACCTTTCCCAGCAATCCGAAGAACCAAAATGTCACTTTTGTGGCTCAGATTGGAGCGTGTGGAGGCACAGAGAAGGTCAAGTAAGAATGTGAGCATATTACCGATGTGAAATTATAAATGGAAACATTGTTTTACACGACTACATTCTACTTTCATCTTCTTTGAGTTCTGCGGCGAGGAGGCAACCTACCTCGGCAATCCAATACGCAAGCACAACGGCCGGGTCAGAGTAAGCGGAGACGACATGATTGATTTTTAAATTTTCCCTTCGATTTTTGCTGCAATAATTACTCTTGTAATTAATGAATACTTTCATAATATGAAGGGACGAATAAGCTGTAACATAAGTTGCGCATGAAGGGGCTGCAAAAATTCTGTCAAACATTTCTAATGCAAAATTTCTGATACTGTTCAAGAGGACTGTAAATAAAGCTAAAATAGGAACTTCGAGACTTTAGAATGCGAGTGGTATTTTTAGATGTGACTAATTTCATTTTAATAAAAATATAAAATGCATAAATAATATTTTCAACTCATCTAAGTATTAAATGCGAAACTAATTCCATTGCTTCGCATGAAATAATTTATTTTTTGACTGATTCCGAAGACTTACCTCATTCATGTGTATGAAGTCATGTTGGGAAAATATTTGAAACAAGTTAAAAAGAGTCATCGATTGGAATAACAAGTACGAGAGGAGAAGTATGTGATGTCAGGGTTTTGCCGTGGCGTGGGAGGGTGTCGCATGCGAAGGGAAACAAAATATCCGTGAAGATGATGCGAGTGGTACTCTGCCTTCCTCGTTGTTTTCCCTGAGAGTAAAATTCGAATGGGAGATGGTGGGCGACGGATGAGTGCACCCTTTTCCTTGAAATAAGAACTGTAAAAGAGTACCGATGTGAGTAGAGTATCACTGGAGATGGGGTGAGGCTTGTCAATTGCTCTCCTTGAGAGAGACCTCTCTCTGTGAGGCCTGACGTGAATTCCGTGGCTGTGGCCACACCTGTGGTGGGAAGCGGATAGCGATACTTACTGTCATAAGATCTATAATCTTCCAAATATTTATGCGTTCGTGGGCTAAGCTTATACTACCCGGGGATCGAGCCTCGCTCGGTGAAAAATGTATTTCTAATAAGTTTAGGGAATTAAATTAAAAATGCAGTTTTTTACAACAAAAGTAAATTTTGCAGCGAAAAAGTTGATAAAAATATCATAAAATTAAAATTACGCTATGCACTCGAAAGTGATATTGTAATCTAAAGTTATGAGAGAGTGAGAAAGGAATGTCTACGTCACATTCCATTTGTATTGAAATACGATATTCGTCTATTTTATTCCAAATACCATTTCATACCTCATTATGTGTGAGCCGTGGATTTTCAAGCGGTACAAGCACCTTTGAACTGTATTTTCATATCACTTGCGAATAAGCAACGTGTTATTGTCGTATTCTTTGAATCTCCATCCCCTCTCGAATTACGCGAGTTCGGAACTGTTTGTCTCTGGGTAAGACCTTCACGCCGCCGGCGATATCTCAAGTGTGCCCAACGTGTTCGGCGACTGCTGTGAGTTGAAAGTTTCAGGAGTCTAATGGCAGCGAGATGCTCTTAACACCTGCTTTTGATGGTCTCACCAATATACACTTTATGGCTTGTTTGGCAAAAACAAACACAATTTTAACAGGGACCAAGGGCAGGGGTAAGCTATTCATGGCTTCCTGTTTTCAAAATCCAGATTGTTCGAGAGAAATGGCTGCCACCCTTCACCCCACCCACGTAAACATCCGCGAAAGTTGTAGAGACACAACTCTATCGTGAAGAGGCCTCTTCAGCGGCGAGGGGGAAACGAAGGTGGCCAACCACGACATCGCAGAGAAATCCCCAATAAGCAAACCATATTGCCACGACCTATCAGTCAACCTATTATCAGCATCAATCCTCAGACTGGTTTGACGCAGCTCTCCACTGAGTTATTCTATCGGCTAATCTCTTCATATTTACGTATTTCTTCTCTTTCACAACCTTCATCACTTGTTCCATATATCTCACTCGAGGCCTTCCTTTGCCTTTCTTCCCGTCCACTTGTCCTCCAAGTATTGTCTTCACCAGGCCATCGTGTCTCGAGATGTGGCCGATTAACGTATCCCGTCTTCTTAGAGTTTTCAGCAGGCTTCTCTTTTCTCCCACTCTTCTTAATACTTCTTCGCTTGTCACTCGGTCGATCCATTTTATCTTCATCATTCTTCTGTAGCACCACATTTCGAATGCTTCCACCCTTTTCTTCTCCGCTGCTGTCATCGTCCATGCCTCACTGCCGTAAAGAAACATGCTCCAGATATACGTCCTGATGAATTGTTTCCTTACTTCTACGCTTGTATTTTCAGATGTAAGTAGGTTCTCCTTTTGGTAGAATGCCTTCTTTGCCTGCACAATGATGGTTTTATTTCATTTATTCAAGTTCATTCGGTGGTAACCTGGCTATTTCGATGGCAATAAGAAAAAGGAGATCATTAAAGAAATATTTGGTATCTCCGTTCGGGTATTTAATAATGTCTACATTAATTTTATGTCCTTGTTTGAGGCTGCTAGTATAGCTCTGTATTTCTTACCCTTGGATAATGGATTATTAGCAATATAACTTACCAATTCTTTTTAACGATGTCGTGTCAGGATCGGTGTGGTTGATCTTAAACATCACGAAAAAAAATCCTTTTAATTTTTTTATAACTTGATTGAACGACTGGTTCCGACACTTGACATATATCATCGTGACGTGCGAACCTTTTCCTTCGGCAATGAAATAACCAATAGAAAGATGCGACAGCTCAAATACATCATGCATGTCATTGGCTGCTAATCTCTCTTACTAATTATTGAAATATACAGAAAAATACCCTTTTTCTGGATGCAAATATTTACGTATTTTTAAATGTTCTCGTAATTTAAAATCGGAAACAATAATCCATGGTCAGAATAAGAATCTTATTTATTTTCTAGAGATCTTACTCTCTTTTCCTCTAGAGTACTCAATGTGCTGACAATATTACAGGAAGACATGAAGTAACCATAATATTTAAGCAGGCAAATATTGCGCGATTTATTGAATAAGGCATGATACAGGTGACAGAGCTTAACCCATTGGTATTTATAATAATTTGAGGGAATAAAAAAATGAAAAAAAAACATTTTTAATAAAAGCAAAAATATTTTTGAAAAAGAAAAAAACAATTACAGTATTTTACCAAATAAATAAAAATATCTTTGTTGTGCAAAGTAACATTCAAATCATTGTGTCGTTGGGAATAAAATGCCATAAAAATGTTATAGTTCATCTGTATTAATTGCGATTGTCGCTCATTTCATTAAAAATCCCTTTCATTCCAGCATTGTGCATGCAGTCATTTTCACGGAAATGAAAACTCCTTCAAACGTTTTCATTTTTCGAGAAAAAGGAATGCATGACATTCCAAGTACACCAGTCGTGTTCGTAAGCCAACGCCGATGCATCAAATGTTCGACCTCTGGCGTTACGCACCGTGATAGCAAAAGCTGGAATCACGGGGAACGAAGATCGTCACATGGAACAGCCAATGGGGGACCAAAGGGAGACCACAGAGAGAATAAAGGGCGGACCATCGAAACGTTGTCGGTGCGAAACTACACCTCGACTCTGCTCTGTCGTTGTGAGAACCCTTCCTTCTTGAGACGCCCTTCACTGTCGACAGGTCTCCTGGGAGATAGAACCATTCTGGGCAAGAAAAGAAAGATTAGTCCGAAGTATAAGCTTGCTTTCCACTGCACCAAGTCGTTTCCAGCAGAATGGCAGCTATTTATGAGCAGAAAAATCAAAATCGCCAATAGAATCCACAATTTCAAGTACTCATTTGTTTGAATTCGTGGCTCAGGAGAAATTCAAACCACGCCCTTCCCAAAGATATTTGAGTCTTTCGATTGTAAGAGTATTTCTAATAAGGGCCTACAAGTTATTTTTATTTTCAGGCACACGCATGAAATCACAAAGTTTAACCACTTTATGCTGGTGTTTCTTGTCAGTGACAACCGGCACCCCGTTTTCTTCCCGGGTGAAATAAGGCGTGCATTATATTACTTCTTTCCGGTTTCACCCGGTTCTTGTAGCTACTTGAATGGCAATACATAAATGAATGACGCTCATTTTTCAATCTTCAATATTAAAAGCGAGGTGAGACTGAAACCGATTGATATTTTTTAAGAATGAGACGAGCCCCTCTGGATAACCAAAACAGCAATTGCAGAAAGGTGAAATTACTATCAGCATCATAAGCAAATTTATCACAGAAATCGATTTGCACTAAAAAAGAAATATCAGTGCATTGATAATTATAAAATAAAGAAAAGTGCAATTAGTGAACTGGCCAGTGAAGACTGTGTGATAGTATATATATATATATATATATGGGACAGACATCACAATTTTTCACATTAGAGCAAAGGAATATTTTTGTGCCTTTAGAAATGATATGAAGACAAGAGCAACCACCCAATGCAACCTTAAATATTGAGAAGAAGTCCCTGAATGACGCCCCTTCACTCTCTCGGCCGTTGCTAAGTACTCCCACACCCTTTGATACCATTTCTCCCCCCCCCACCATTCATTTTTTGTCTTGGAGTACATGGAAGGAGCTGTTGTATCGCGTGAAGGTGAAGCTCCGGTCGTGGAAGTTTGAAATTTTCCCGCGGTTTGTCACTGTTTCCTCTTGGAAGTAAAATTAGTGACGAAGGGGTGACGTGTTTAACGTTTGCTCATATTTTGGGAACCAATGCACGTATGCAGAGCATGGCTAGCAGACGGGTAGGATTCGGACAAGAGGGAGGGTTAGCCCCAGTGCCCATCAATGAGTGGAAATGTGGGGTTAAATATACCTCTACATTATACCCTGCAAGCCACCACAAAGGTGTGTGGCAGGGGGTTAATTCACACCAAACATACATTGCATTTCATACTTTAAAAGGGTTAGTAATATAAACATACTACTCGAAACATAGCAGTTTAATAAAATGTTAAAATACCAAGGCAAGCGTGCGAAAGCATGCTGTTAATTGGGTTAGCTTAAAGTCCTTATGCCAACATGCAACTACCTAATTATTTACAATTATTCATATCCCTAGCTGTACATGCCAAGATAGACCTTTTAAATCATTCGGTTCTGCAATCAGTTTCTCCAATTTTATCATCATCAATCACATCAAGTGTACCATATTGGGCCGGAGTTCGTAAAATATTTGTAACGCCATCATTAGAAATATTGTCTTGGAATTTAGTTGAGAGACTAATCCTATATAATTCAACCTGACATATATTAAGTACCCCGCATCTACTTGTATTGAACTATGTAAGGCGGAAGCACCATATATCAGAGCGGACCACTTCTTCATGTATGCAGTGCTCACCAATGCATGTGGGAGGCAAAGGGTTGTGGAGGCCGGGTAAGAACTTGGTGTCGGCGTGACAATGAAATCGACCGGCTCTTCCGATGACCAAATCAGCCGGACTGCCGTCGAAATGAGATGAACGGAGAGTAAGGTCTCGCCAAGCAAAAGAAAATCAAAAGTTTCCCTCATCCATGATAATTTTTTCAATATACGCCGGAAAAGGTAAACGTATCTATGATTGGTTCTCTGTTAATTATTTTACGTGGCAATGCGTTGTAGCCAAAGATTTGTCCCCGAACATAATGCTGAGTGCTTTAGTCTGTATCATGCAATGATTTCACGGATGGACCAATAATGCCTTCGACTGACATGAAAGCAGACGCAAAATAATCTGCTTGGTATTGCAGCATCTCACCGACGAAGAAAAAAGTACTCTAAGTCGTAAATTAGCCGGAGAAATGAGTATACATGCATAATCGCTTATGTGAACGAACATTTTCAGAGGGATATTAATAAAATATTTTGAATAATAGTGATCGAAGTGAATTGTGACACGGCAAACCCGAATTTCTGCTCGAGAGATCTTCTATTGCGGAAGAGCCAGCCGCTCAAGCCTCCACAAGAATCTCACTGCCAGTGTTAACGTTACATATGATGTTCTGTAACATCTTATGACCATAACGTAAATATTTATCGACTTTCTCAGTATATTTTCAAATTTACATAAGAAAAAAACATGGGATAATCAAGGCATATAAAATTTCCCGATTTCAACAATTTTGCACATGCCTAACAGTAGGAAGGTGCAAAATAGTTGATGAAAGTTCAACTCTTACTATCTGAAAATCTGAAAAAATACCCGAAACAGCAAATATGTCGTGAATGATCATTGACGTCCATTTCGTTTTAGATGGGTGTGTTCAAGTTTGTCTCCGCACTAATATCGCACTAATATCGGAGGAATGGTAATAAGGATGAGGATGGATGGAATAAAAGGGTTTCGTTTCGTTATTCGACGGAAATGCAGACGCACTAAGACGCAGACCCTTACATGCCACCCTGGCATGCAATCCTGGCCCCTTCGGTTCGAGAGACACCAAGGATTCCTAGCAATGGAAAAGCCAAGAACACAGCATGAAGGACATTGCTCTTGATGCGCATTCGATCGTCTTTTGCTTATATTACAGTCGCAGGTTAATAGGGTTCCTGATCTTGCCGACAGGCAGCATTAGTGTTCTCGTTGAGTCATGGTGAGGCACATTTGTGCTCATGCTCATAGTACGGGCATTTTCGAATTGCTTTGCGAATTGCAATTGGACTGCGCTCGTAATTAATTTTGGCGAGACTTAGATTAAAAATGGGTTTGCGGAGTTATTTTTTGCCGGAGTGTTCTACAAAGAATTCTGGTGCAGTAAGGAAATACGGGATCCTGGTGCAAAGAACAAAAGCTTGTTTAAGGCTACGGTAAGGAAACTCGAGGGTGACGCTCGTTCACCCGAACAAGCGTTGTTTATTACATATCAAAACCGAAAGCGTGATATTTTTTGTATTCGAAATCATTTGACAGTCTCAGTCCCGGCTTCAATTCCCAGTGCATGACATTCATTGTCTATCCGCGCGGAGAGAGACTGCATTCAGTGCAATACTGACATGTTCGTTGCGAGATTTGTCGTTCCCAGTGTATGACATTCATTGTTTAACTGCAGGGAGAGATGAACTGCACTCGTTATAATAGGGACTTGTGCGCGTCCCATATGTAGTTATTCCCAGCGTATGGCATTCATTGTTTATCTGCAGGGAGAGATGTACTGCAAATAGTGTAATATTGACTTGTACCTCCCAAGTTTTATCATTTGAGAGTATGGTATTCATTGTTTATCTGCAGAGAGAGAGAGTGAGACTCTGTCTTTAGTGCAATTTTGGCTTTTGACTCCCAAGTGGACTCAAGGAATTCGGAATTTGATTACGTCAATCACCTCGCGGATTTCCGCTGACAACTGGTATTAATGATTTCTCTTTCGCGACGCCCTGGAAGGATCTCTCGTTGATGGAGCTTTACCTAAAGTATATAAAACTATTATCTAATGCCTAAAAGCATTATTTGGAGTATCACTCGTCATGATTCTGCACAGGTGGAGGAAGTAATCGTGGTAATGCACGTAGTTTAGGGCCATAAGCGTCTGCTACGTGCCTCGACCTAGAATTCAGCGTCGCCTGTTGGCGATAGATACAACTTCAATTCTTGGCTCGCCCAGTGATAGAGATAGGGAACCAACGTCCTTCAAGCAGTGCTCTTAGGAATAGCAATTGTTGAGAGGGGAAAAGGCGATGCGAAATTGTCGGAAGCCAAACTTCCGGCAGAGGGCGCCCAGTTAACTCCAGCATTGGTGTAGCTCCCCGGCGCCTTCTGGCGGCAGTCTCTTGAAGCTCAGCGTCCACATTCACTCACCCATCGCGAAGAGGATCCACTTGTCGGCGGATGCCATGAACACTGCGGAAGCAAAAAATAGCCAATGAGAGAGGGGGATCCATAATCATTCCATCATGCAACTAGCAAAGCACAAAAGGACACAGAACAAAGTTAGAAATGGTATGAAGTCCAACAAAGTCTTGTTGAATGAGTTCCCAGTATCTATTTAAAGTACGTTTGCGTTTACCCCTGAGCGTATTTTCTCGCTTGATCACATCTGTCGGAGCTCACACAGCAGCAAAGGTGGGGTGCGCTGAGGGGGTGATGTCGGGGCAGGTCGCTAGGGACGGAGGGGTCATTTCGCTCAGGGAATTAGGGACAGCAACGTGGGAGGGCTATACTACCACTCCACCACTCACCCTCGGAACGCCTCTCGCCCTCTGCCCATCACCATATTTCTAGATGCCCCCCTTTCCCACCTCCCATTGACAAAGCCACCCTCATTGACGTCACCTCACCCCAACCCCTCATTCCGTCTCGTCCCGTCCGCCATCTCCATGACTACGATGCGCTCTCATCCACACATTCCTATAGTGCTGCTGCATTCCGCACCCTCCCAAAATTTCTTCACCATTGGCGACAGTTTCAGCCTATCTCCCCATCCAATCATACATTCATCGCCTCTTTCTGTATGAACCCACCTATGAACGACTGTACCTCCATTACAATAGCTGCCATTCCTACCACACTAAAAAACCCCTCTTCACAATCTTTCTATCCGAGGCCAAAGCATTTGCAACAACTCAGGCTCCCTTAATTGATTCCTGTTCGACAACAGTTCCACCGCTGAACAGGATACCTAGAGCCCCCTTCTTAGCATAAACCCTACTCCTCAAAGTCCTCATTAGATAAAATCACCTCTGTCTTCTCACGGCGTACTTCCCTCAAGCACACCCTTCAAGACCCCATTCCTCCCTGGTAGCATCGCGAACACTCTCCCTAAATGCCCACCCTTCAAGCGACCTCTCTCTCTCAGCTCCTTCCTAATCCAAGTCTTCCAAAGACGCCGTTATTCCCTCAGCCACATACCAACGAAAAAGTCACATTTTGTTATCAACGTGGATAAACGAATAACTTGAAACGAATGACGTTATCATAACGACAAATTTCATTCGTTATAGCGTAACGAAAGATTGAAGACTTTGTGCCCATGGACACGTTCTCTACTTTGCGGACGATGAATGCCGGAGAATTGGCATACTACCGGAACATATATATGCGGGACGAACGCATGCTATGTCATGTTTTAGTTACTAGTAATAAAGTACTCCTTGCACTAATTTCTCTGTTAATGAATTCAGTGAAATAATGAGTTTTTAATGTAATAACTATTAGAAAATTGTTATTTTTATTGGAAATTAACTTAACTAATATTATATATTGTGTTAATACTTATGTGGAAAATAGCTGTACAAGTAGCGTAATTGAAGAGAAGAACTATAAGTTATGGTTAATGGTATTCCATAATAGTATTTTAAGTAAAAACATCACACATTTTTAGCACAAGAGAAATTTTCATAAATGCACATTGCATTATGGATTACTTCTTTTTTGTACCCAGTAGTTAAAATTGAGAAACTATAGTTACGCCTTATTTTATTTATTTAGCATTAGATTCTCGGACGTCGAATACGTCTTGGTGAATTTTCACACATTTAATTGAATTGTGGGATTGCACTACTGGTTTTAGTGTCATAACTTCATATTATGTGATCTGATTTATAAAATAAAAATTTTTTGCAATACCCCAGTAAGCAATAAATTGGGTCGAAATTCACTGAAACATGTTCACTCAACTACTTATATAACATTCCTCATAAAGAGATCTGTGATATTTGATAACATAAATTTTAGTGAAAATGTTCAGAATATGTGAGAATGTTTAGTAATGTAAGAGAAATATAACACCACAAAACTACCACATGAAATTAGAAATTCACCACAGTCAATTATCTTGTATCATGTTTAAATAAAAAGTACCTATATAAAAATGATTTGAGTATTTACACAAGAAGCTTTATCAAAGAAGTTCCATGGAAAAAAATGAAGGATACGTTTCGTGTTGATTTCCAAGGGTAAAACAGCCTTATAAAGTCGTCATATACAAATAATAATCAGACAAACATTAGGCATAACCATATTTCATTGTCCATTCTTTTTCGATGTCTCATTTTCACACGGAAATTTTAGGTTGAAGCATGCTAGTAAATTGATCATATATATCTCTTAAATTTAAACAATTAGAAAAGTTAGCTTTTGTTAATAAAAATGGAATGAGATGAAATTTTCTCGAAGGCTACGCCATCATTAAATGCTTCAGTCTGATAGAGCCGTAAAAAAATCACACCAACAAATTTCATTCGTTCAGCCCATTCACCTGGAAGTAAAATGAATGTTCTCGTTGTGACACCAGTGGCTGGATTGTCCAAATGCATTTAAGTGCATTTATTCCATTTTATAATTCTTTTTCGAGAAAGCAGTTACACTTTCCGAACAAGACGTGCATGTCGTACAAAGAAACATATATAAAAGATTTCTCTTCTATTTTGCGTACATCCTTTAGCAGTCTAATATCCTTCCATTGTGCAACAAAGAGATTCACGAAAGCTCTGATTGCATTATTACTGATGAGCGGCCACAATCCTGCGGTAAAAAACACTTTTGTCGATAAATCGGGACTAAGTTCGAAATAGTGTTCTCGAGAAGAAAATCTTTGAAATATGTGATGGGCCTGGAATGCCTTGTGCGTGTATTTCATCGAGTGCAATTGATATGTCACTCCCGTCACTTAAGTGACATTATAGGGTGGGCAGAGAATGGCGTCATTCTGCGGTGGTCATTACTCTCTACATATTATAGTATATTATGCTATCCACTTTTTCCTATTTGTGGCTACATTTTATTCTTCTCAGCCCATGTCCCCCAAGGCTATCCTGAATGCTGCACAGAGTCTCTTGATTACCCTTCTCGTTTCAGCAGTGCTCCATCGCAAAGGTTTTATCGTTTCCGCCATGCCCTTAGTCCCCTTTTGCTGGTACAACACGTTTCTAGCGTCCACCACGTGCAATATTTCAGTTTGTTCTATTCCCCCTATCTCATGAGTACCTATCCTATGGTGGCATATTCAACATTAAGTCTCTTATGCAAGGCATTTATTTTGCAGCCCTGTTGCTTTGACGGATTCGTCCTTCCTTCCTTGTTCACGGATGCCATCGTGACATCTCCACTCTCTGCACATCACGGTTCCCTCCCGTGACTCTTCGAGGCAGCTGAGTTACCCAAAAATAAGGTAATTAGCAACAACACTTTTATTTTTACTTTTAAATTTAGGTTTCTAATGTTGCGCGTAATCGTGAACTACTGTTTTGGCGTTATTTAGATGATGAAATAGACCACATAGTTTCATTTCCAAGTTCACAAATAAACCAAAAACATTTCAATTGGCTTTCGAAAAGTACTCCGTACGGCTGTTCTCGCGACATTTTATGATGTGGATCTCGCATAGGCTCTGTTGGGTAACGTAGTCACCACAGTATAAACATTTTGTTTATTACATCACCAAATCTTTTATCATTACAATGCTAATTTCACTTCCCAGGTACTAAAATGGATTCCGTTCCCGTCTTCAATTATTTCCAAATAAGTTGCTCCGTAAAGTCAAGTCGATTTCCGTTGTGAAAATTACTTATATGGGGTGTATGAATTTGGCAGTATAAATGGAAACTTACTCCACAACATTAATGCTATTTCACGAAATCATTTCACTGTTAATAGTTTATAGAATGGTACAAATGCTTTTGTCGTTCGTTGGTTGAAATGCAAAATTTGGGATTGTGAAGCCTGAAATTGGGGTAATAATTTGACTTTCACATCAAAATTACTAGAGATAATGCTTTTTTGAGATAAAATAACATGGGAAGGGATGACATTGTGCACAATGAGATAAATTAACACTCATCCCTAATGCGTGTACAATGCAAACATATTGGGAACTATTCTAAATGAAACCTATGCATGCATGTACGTTAACTATTTGAACATCGAATTTCATTGAGAACGTGTATAAAACATCTGATAATTTGCGGCTCCAAAATACATCTCTCTGAATTCAGTAACGACTTGTCTTTTACAATGAAAACAAGTGACTGCGAAGAGAATTCAGTCCATGACATTTTTAGGAAGAAGTGAGGAGTTCTCAGTGAGTGGATACAAATCGATTGCTGAGGAATTAGAAAATAGGATGCAGAATGACTGGCTGCTCTCTCTCTCCCGGCCGTGTCTCTGCTGACTGAAGTCTTCTCCTCTGCGTCCATTTCCGCCGACACGTTTCGATTCCCGACTCGGTCTTCAGGGCCTCTGAATTCAGAGGACTTCACTCAAGATAGTTTGAGCTTCATTGAGAAGACTTCACCGCTGCTGACGACACAAAGCTTGTGGTGTAGACCACCACCAATAATCCTCCAGAAACAAAGGGTGAAGGGCGCTCCTGGCTGCAATGCCCGCGTTGTCGGGGGCAGAGGCGGGGAAGCCTAACTCCACGGCGAAGCCATTGCCCCGGATTAGCGAACTCCCTCCTATCCATTCCACCTGCCTTTCTTTCGACGGTGTGCGAATGGTCTAAAGCAGTGTCCAAATCGTGCCATTCCACTCCAACTTGCCCCAAAATCCCCCACAATGCACCTCTCCGAACCAGAGCCTCGGGGTTTCCACAATCCTCAACCGTCCCGTTCCCATTGGCGGAAATACTGACCCTCCCTAGTCTGACGATGTAGGAAACCTATTTTCCACCAAATTGAAGAGTCGTGAACTGCGTTTCTGCTTTTATGCTATTTTCCACCTTTTTGCACCCCCTGTAACTCTCCATTTCAAACCAAGGCTTCTCCTACACCCAATATGCCGCCATCGTCAACGAGTATTTTCCGCCACCCAAGGTGTTTGGCTGCTGTCAACCCTTACCACCACTCTTACAACCCAAAACGCTTCCCAAGAACACTCCTCCTCCTCCTCCTCCAATCGCCAACTTGAGATTTTCGTCTTCTCTCCGAAATCTCCAGCCCTACCTTATCCAATCCACCCAACCAAAAGAAAATACTTCAAAAAGGAAAACAAATGCTGTGCTTGGCCCGGTGGAGAACTCGAATTGCCTTCACCAATAGTGTACCCTGGGAAAGCAGCCAATCTTTCGTCTGGGGAACGGTCGGGGAAAATTAAGGTTTCTCTCTTAACAGATACATCCGGGCTTGTACCATCACAAACAATTTATTCGCCGAATTTACAACTAGTGTGGCCTTTATCGAAACGTATGAATCGAGAGCCCATTGCACCAAAGGGTGATGCACATTTCGAGTTAAGATAAGGACGGATGTGATTAGATTCGCTAATTGTATTATCTTGGCTCTGGCTCCTACCGTACCGCTTAAAAACGTTTGTAGATAGTAGGATTACTAACTAACATCAATCGACTTGTTCCCAGCTGCTCTGGAACCATAATGAGTCCTGTCAGAACGCAGAGTGTTATATAAAGCGTGGTCTGCTACCAATACAGCTTTTGAATATCACCTTGTCTCGGGCGTGATTTCGTGGGATTTACTTGTCATTACAAATGATGAGAATACTTAATTATTCCGCATAGATTTATTACAATAAGACGTCCTAGATTTCGACGATGCTCGTCATCATCAGGCACGCTGGTAATAGAGGAGACATAGTGTAAATGGTGACCCTTATAGGGGGAGGGAGGAGTCGGAAAGTTGGGGAGGGGTGGGTGACGATGGGTGTGCAATTGGGAGGGAAGGTCTTGGAGACGAGGTTAAGGAGGATAGAGGGTGGGGAGGGGAGGGTTAGAATGCGGCCGGAACTCCGGAGACAAATCCGTGGCCACACTCGACTCCTGCGTGTCTGGGACAGATAAGGTCCCTTCCATTAGGAGGCCTACGCGTGAAGGAAGGGCTAGGAGGGGGGAGTAGGAGGTGTACCGGAATTCGCTAACGATCACTTCATTGCACTTTTCAAAATCTCCATTCGCTCCAGGCTCGGCCCTTTCTCTTCTAGGCGCAGAATCAAAATCGCATTTTCTCCAAATAAATGCGTGGCGAAGAGAGACGGTGGGTCCTCATTTCGAGCACACGCTTCGTTGATGTCTTCTCTAAACTTACGTCCTGTCTGGCCAATATACGTTACGGCACATTCACTTTTCAATTTACAAGCTCCACTTTTTTCTGTGTAGGAATTCGGTCATTGCTGTGTGATACCAACTTCCAGAGGCACTGTTTATTATAAAAGGCAACTTTGATTCGGTCTTTTGAATGTTTTTCCTGGAGATTTGAACAGATAGAGGGCCCAGGTAGACAGAGTGTCTCCATTTAGCACTGGAATATTCATTTCCATGAGGCAGATGGAAAGAATTTATTTTTTTAGAGTTTATTGATTAACCTTTCGGAGTAACGGTCACTAGTTGCTATTATTTTAATTACATTCAATTCCTTTTGAACATTGGATTCAGATATTGAGATGGAAACCCTCTATGAGTTATAACACGGAATTCAGAAAGTGTTAGGGGAAAGCAGTGTCTGGAATGGGCATGAATTACATTGCATGAATTTTGACCATAGGTAAAGCAGCCAAAAACGGCTGACGACGATGAAATGGAGAGGAGTTGCTGCTAAGATGCGCTTGAATTTCAATTTAAGTGTTCTTAGGTTGAACTAAGTTGGAATAAAGCAAGCTCTGATGCTATCAGAACAAAATTCAAAATACAAGCATACACTCCACTATCCACATTCCTCAACGAAACATCCAATCGTGTGCAAACGTTGATCTCCCTTCGCAGTCCTTCCCCGGTAAACGGCCCAGTGGCTCTCTAAATACAGGCCAATGCCCAGCAGCTGCTCAAGATGAACAAGAATCCTCGTCCCAGCATACCTCTAGGAAAATGTCATCTTCCTCCTCCTGGCTTCGGGTGAGGCCTTCAAAATAAGATCGCTGAGTTCCCTCACCTAATTCAAAGCACTGATGCAGATGTTATTATAAAAACAGAAAGTTGGCTGACGAGTGACATTTCTGACATAGAAATATTTAGAAAATATTTTAAAATATGTAGAAAACTCAGGCAAAACCGTCCAGGCGGCGTTATTTTCATTGCAGTAAAAAACACAATCATTAGTAGAACAGAAATATTTCCCGACAAAGGCTTGGTATGTGTTTAGAGTTCATTAACATGCCCTAAATCCAAATCAATATTTGTTTGTGCATTATATAGGTCTCACAACACTGATGTTGACTCACTATTAGAACTGGGAAGGCAGATAAATGCTATCACGTCCTGTAACTGCGATTGTAATATAGTAATATTTTAATATTCCAATGCTCCCTCAATTGACTGGAAAACTCATTGCTTTAAAACTGGAGGAAGGGGCAAGGACATCTGTGAGACTATTAGATGTGTTCTCAGATAACTCCCGTCAACAAATAGCTACAGAACCTAATAGAGGAGATAAAATTCTCGACTTGCTGGCAACCAACATCCCACAAAATGTGACTAAGATTGACACCGCCGAAGGAATCAGTGACCATAGGGTTATTTCAGCGAAGGAAGAAATATAAGTAGACGGAAAGAGCCGTACGTCTCGAAGAGGAAGGCGTTTGAACGTCGGCCACGGAAAGACAAGAGGACAGCCACCCCGAAGACGCCCGCAGGAACACCCGTTAAGAACACCTCGCACTTGCATGGGTGTGACGTGTGCCCTTCCGCGGAAGCATTCGGCAAGAACAGTCCCCTCACTCCAGCGGTCGTGACTTCGAGCCCATGGATCCATTTTCCCACAAAGCACAGTTCCTCACTCGCGAGGGTGTTCTTTTTTCCCTCTTTGAATATTTCACATGAATGGTATGTTATAACAACAGTGTCGCATGCTCCTCTGAGAGAATGCCTACTTCGTGAGATGCCCTCTGCTAAAGTAAGGAAGCGTTGAACAATAGGCCGTGGATTTACATTTGTCAAATACTACCGCATTTCTTTATATGCTTCTATTATTAAAGCATGTATCATTATTTACTGATTGGAGTCATAAATTAAGTTAACGGAGGGGAGGGGTTGGCTGCCTTTTTGCCAGCTGTTAAATATTCTTGGCTTTGGCAAATCTGCTTCGAGGCATCTCTAGGAATTAGGTGGGTTGCGTCGGCGGAGTGAGATGACTTGAAACCGATGGCTCCCTGATTCTGAGAACTCTCTCTGAGGTGCATATCATGTTAATCCTCACTCATTGCTCCAAGTTCTTCTCTTTGGTCTACATTGAGCTGCTTGGGATTCCCACCAGCCCTTAATGCATCACCAAATTCTAAACTCACTGTTCAAAGATGTAAAGGCTCTTCATAATTGATACCCTATTAATTGAACAATGTTTCTCTTTTACTCAGGAACAGCACTTTTCTCCATAACATTCTGCACGGGGGATTTTGTCTCTCGAGTGCAACAATTCAAACCTCCCCCTCAAAATCTAAGCGACAGTCTTCGAAAATCTCACACAGCCTTCTTCAGGGTCACACCAAGTTGCTAAGGAGCCGAAAGGGTGAAGGAAAATGGTTGATTGTTTCACAGCATCCCGAAGGTAATATTTTTGCCGATTTATTTGATGGAATCAGTGGTTGCAGTGGAACGATTGTCATCTTATAGGCAACTGTGGATGCTTGATCTAAACTGGAATGGAAATAATAGGTAATCAAAATTTGTTGAGAGTAACTTCGCTAAGTTTGAGCACGTCATCAAAGAATTTTGCCCTGCCCCTGTTGCTGATAATGAAAAAAAGAAAGAATGGAAATCATTACCGAGCATTCTTGGCAATGGAAAAACAAATTTCCAAAGAAAACCGAGGTAGCAATGTTAGCCAATGAGAATATTAACAGACAGTTAAAATGTACTTTAATGCGAGCGTGGATACTATTATTGACGTCGGGTGAAAAGGGTGTGCCCTTTTACAGAATGATGATGGGGGGGGGGAGGGGTGAAGAAAATAAGGGTTTTTGGGGGAAGGCGTTGTATCAGGGAACAGAAGGGAGCGAGGGAGCCGGAGTGAATGCCCTGATGCCCCTCGCTGGTGCAACAACGACTCCAGACGAGCACTGAAGAAACAAAATTACTTAACTTGTATGAAATGCGTTTTTATTTCGGAGATAGAAAACAAGAAACAAATCCAAGGGAGAAGTACATTAACCGACGCTAAAAGAAAGGGGATTTACGGTCTGCTTTACGGAATTTCAAGGAATAAGTACTCGGTGAATTACTGAAGGAAAACCCGGAAGCGTTCTGGTTTTGGAGAGAGAACTGTAGGGAGAATATTCACCTGTCATGGCTCTAAACGGAGAGGTAATGCTACAGTTAAACATACACTTTCAACTGTTTCTGTAAAAGAGTATTAACGACTGTGAAACCGAACCTTGTATGGTATTCCTGATACTAACGCATCAACGGATGACGATGTAATGACTACATGCAACACCTTTTGCTGAAGATTTGCATGGCAATGTTACAATGGTCGTCTTAATATAAATATAAGGATGAAAATCACTGTTTCTGCCGCATATTTCATTTTAACGATGAAAATTTTTATAACCGTTAAGCCAGAGCCTGTTAGCACTACCATATAGTCATCAAATAATTTAACTGAAAAAATATTTCGCTTCGCTAAACTTACCCCGATGAAAATATAACGTCGACAGAAACCGGACCAACGGACATGAAGACTGTGAGATTGACCCACAGCCTGCTCTGTGCAATGGCTGACCGAAATATAACCAACGCAGTTTCTTCTTCCTTCGATTAGCTTTTGGACTCGGGTTCCCTCCCGAATCTATCAAATTGATATAAATACATATTTAGTTGCCGGTATCATTGGTATTCATTCCGTTCCTGTACATTCTAGAGCCCCATAAGGAATGCACTTGTACTGGCAGTGATGCAATTCAATAATGAGATAATAGAAATTTCTACAGTAAATTTCGACACGGTTTCCGAAACAGGGGCTCTTTACGAAATTAAAAATTCTTTAAAATTTCAAGGCATTAAACAAGTGAAATGAACCAGCCAGTGCATGTGGTTTTTTTGGATATAAGAAAGGGATTTGAAAGTGACGTGATATTTTATTATCCGGCCAATTAAAGGTTCCTCTGGACACGTTAATATCCAAACTCAGGGAATGTGGAATTTACAAAAAGGTATCTACATTGACAAAGCGACTTCTTCAATGATCGCGAGCAAAAATTAATCGTAGTTGTACTTACCCTTGGTGTCAGATTGGGGGCAGGAATTGAATTTAAAAAAATGTATCGTAATACATTTTAGGAAAACGTGAAAAGCACTTCGAAACTATAATGCAGGCAAGTATGCATAAGTGTTGCAAGTGAAGATATTTGCACAAGAAAATATGTGGGAATCACTCGAATATTTGTAACTGGGATTTATTAAACTAATTATGGGGGAAAATTCAAGCGGAGAAGCAAAATAGAGATATTATTCGTATTTGCATGAAGTCCGCGTGAGTCCTACAAGGAGGACGAGAACAAAGTCCCAGGGAAAGCCATTGCATTAAATTCGTGTGAATGCACAGAGAGTGTGTCTCGGATCGGAAGAATCCTCGGGCCTTGTGACAATTCAATTGAAGCAGCATGGCTCAGCGTATCACATCCCGGCGACGAGTGGCGTTGCCAAGCGCTCTGCTTCGAGATGTGAGGGCGCCCTCTCGCGTGGTGCCGAAATGAAAATTCCTGCCGCAGCCACTCGAGCTCCCCCAGCGGAAACCTCTCTTCATCCCCCTCCCCCCTTCCCGGCATCCCCCTCGGCGGGGGGCGCCCTATTCCCCCTCCACGGGAAAGCCTCGACGTTGCCAGTTTGCCGGCAGAAATATCTGGAGCCACTGCCGGCCCAAACAAGATCCGATATATTAATTCTCGAGTGATGATTGAATCCGCCGGCTTGAGGGAAAATGCTGTCCATGTGACGAGAAACACATGTGAATGCTCGTGGATTGGTCAATGCAGAAGCATGGCACTACTCTATTGGCTGGATTCCCAGTCAACATATTTACGATGGAGTTGGCGATTTCAATATAAGCGTGTTCGGCGGATGGCATATTTTAGTCGTAGTTCAGCATAAAATATTCGGGTTCTGATCTTGAACACTTTGAAATGCGTTTCTTTGAATAGAAAATGTCGTAAGGGTGTGGGTTTCACTCAAAAGGCGTCTAGGCGCGGACACTGCGGTAGCCGCTACTTGGGCGCTGGGTTTCCGTCCCAGTGCCACCCGAAGGCAACTTCGCCGACGCTCATTGTTTTTCGCTTTCTGCAGCGCGTCATTTCCTTGCGTTGACTGCTAGGAAGTTAGACGCACAGATCGTTGGAGATCCCTTTGAGTTGTGTGGTCCATTTCCCGGAACCTGCTCTCCAAAGAATCGCATTTTCGGCTCTGAATTTCTTTCGGGATTGCTCCGCGTGTGTTGACTTCACTTGACAACAGTTTCGCCGGCATTGCAGCTGGCTCCTTCAGGTCGAATGACGCGCCTTCAGGTCGCAGTCGACCTGAAGGCGCCATCTGGGATTCCACGCCGCTGAAACCTTCGAATGAACAATCGCATTTTCGCTCACTCACCAGTGAAGCTTCTAACTTCTCGGAGATGTGTCGACATTAGTTTTTCAGTCAGTCTGGCATCTGAACACGTCCCCGATTTTATAATGAAGGTAGATAAGATATGTAAATGTATGCGCATATGAAATCTTGTATTTTTTGATTATTAATGTTCATCAATGGAGTATTAATAGAAGTAAACCATTCCAGTGAGCGGAGCAAATCAAGGGCATACCTATGGACGTGCCTCACTTGCCATTTGTCATCTGTTCACAATGCTCGGGCATTCCGCTGTCTCTATTCTCGATGAGAATGTAATGCAGACGTTGGAAGTTTCGCTCCAGGCGAATGTCCGTTCAGGAAACCACCAACCTGAATAGCTTTTATTTTCGTTGCCATGGAGGCGTCCACATTGCAAACATGCGCATTGTTCAGTATACGATTGGCCTAAAAGACTGTTTCTCGATGCGCAGAAGTCACCATTACACTGAGCACGAAAGGTGACACAGATCGCAACGAGTCCAAGTAATTCCGATGGAATACCGACGATCTGATTTCAAGCGGTAAGCTTCACTCAGCAAATGCATCCAAAAGTCACGCCATTGTGCATGAGGTCACTGGGACTTCATGGGACAAGACTGGGACTGGGAAGGCGGGACTTGTCCTGGAAATGCTACTGCATGATTGGGAGTAACAACGTTTTTAATCGATATATTGGACTGCGTGATCATTTGGGATGCCCACGTTATTCATCGCAGCAACCATTAGTGAATGAGTGCAGTCCCACATGCCTTTCACCTAGTAGCCTACCAGGATTAGGATTGTAATGAGGCCTACATCACATTTTCAATCAGACTTACTTTCTGGCATTGTCGGCATTTTCATACATATATTTGTGGTACACCACTGGCAATTTCTGTGCAGTGTTCGCCTGATGAAAGACTGAAAATATAATTTTATTGATCGCAGTACCGTCACGACATCACTCACTCTTAACACGTGATGTGGATATCGTGATAGTCGAAACAGTTGACTGCGCAGTGCGGCCTCTAGTTGCAGTTCGAGTCAAACGCAATGTAAGTGACGCCAAATATCTTTTCTGTTGTCCTGGGATCGGCTATAACTTGGAATTAAAAGTCTCCCTTTGTACTCAACGCGTTAAGACCTCATGTTTCGGGCGCATCGTTTGCTGCCCTCGAGGCCATGGCGTGCAGGGGTCATTGGGCAAAAGCGGTTGGTCGGAGTGCCCCGGCGAATAATGTTCGAGGCCCCCTCTCCCCCTGGGGCCGGCCAAAATGGTCGCTGGGGCGGGGCCGTCGAGAGACCTCATGGAGGGGGCAGCAGGTTTTGGAGCGGAATTAGCGGAGGGCAGGCAGATGTTGGGCAGTCTTCGGCTCTCTCACAGACCAACCACCGTCTTCCAGTGACGTTACACAGGTCATTTGCGACGCCAGGGGGGGTATTTTGTAATCTCGCCTTTTTAATGACTCTTTGCGGGAGATCCGTTTCTCTCTCTTAATGATCGGCTCACGAACGGTTCGTGAATTGTCGAGGCTTCTATCGGTTGCGCTATCTGTTGCCGATCTCGTCTACTTTGAATAAACAAACGAGTGCCTGGCAGCGGCGACCGCATTCAAGTTGAAAGTTCTGAAGTTCTTCACGTTGTGCAAATTCCAAAAATACAATTTAAAATCGTTCGTATCATTCTCGCTCTTGCTATTTTTCCAACTCAAGCTTCAAGTGGAAACGACGGTGGCTCCATTTCACGTTCTTTATGAAGTTGAGATGGGAACTAATGGCAGGCGGAGATAATGAAACGGATCAAGAGTCGAAAGATACGGATCAAAACGGATGAATCGTCTAAAAGACCAGCACATGACCGGCAGTTCACCACTTGAGATCCGAAGATGGTCACGCCGCCTGGGTGGCGGAGATTAACTACGAGAAAGTGACATTTTATGACGTGTTCTCACTAAAGTGAGATTACAAAATGATGAGATAGCATTATTGTTGACTCCCGCTGGCCTCCGGCCCAAGCACAGTGGTGCAGGATCCCTAATACCTACTTGGTATTTATGAATCTAGAGAAATTTTCTATTCCGGGGTTTTGGGTATATTTGTTGGATACACCGATAATTGACTAATTCAAAACCATCTCAGGCAAGTACTTATAGCTGTAATTACTCCTCTGGTAGATAAAATAAGAAAATGTTGCACAATTAGCAAGTGCATCATTTGAAAAGGAGCAGGCACAGCATCACCTTCAATTCTCTCTAATATAACTTGTATTTCCCCGATTCTTGTTCTGCAAATTTTGTAACTGAAGGTGAGTGATATTGAAATATTTATAAATACATGGCAAATATAATTTGCAAAAGTATTTTTTTTGCATAATTTCTTGTTAAAAAATAAAGAAAGTTGTGATTGAAAATTCACGTTCAAAGTTACAAAAGTATATATATTTTGTAATATTTTGTAAAAAAATATATTGTACGCCATTAAATATAGAATTGCGCATATACCAGATCCAAAAAAAGTTTCCCCAAACCTCTCCAAAAATATAATCAACATTATATTTTTCATATAAACTAAATTCAAAATACTTTGCTTCTGAAATGAACAAAAGTACAACTTGTTTTCAATATTAATGAACTAAACCTTTTTTTAAATCTTTTCTTGAATTCTTTACGTACAAGTACTAAATATGCAAAAGTTGTCAAAATGTGCTCCCAAAATAGTGTAATGATCAAAAGTTGGGGAATTTTCCATTTTATATATATATATATATATATATATATATATATATATATATATATATATATATATTGTAACCTGACTACCGCGGTGAGCACTCTGCTCGGGCGATAGGCAGCAATGGGAAAAAAATTCCATTTAAATAGGGTCCCCGATGTCGCTGGGGTGTGCACGCGCGAGGGAAAAGCAAAGATCACTCCAGATTACACTAAAGAATTTTATTTTACATGGAACGCTGGAATGTGCATATATTTGCAAAGAAAAAACATCGCCCATCGAACACACACACAATGACAAAGTTGAACAAAAAAAAAACTGGTCTGGACGTTCGGCTCGGGCCGCTGGCGAAAAACACAGCGTAATAAAAAATATTATCCCTCTTGAGACACACAAAAGTACTCACTCATGTCGTAGTCGTCCTGGGACTTTGCACCACACACGAAAAGAAAAGAACAAAACTGTGATGGTAACATGATCGGTCCCAGTCTGGGACCAGCAAGGCCAGCGCAAAAGGGAGAGAGCTCGAGTCTCCTGTGCGCGACCTTATATAAACTCTGCTCACCGGCTCGGCTGGTGGCGCCGCGATTATCAGCAGTCGACTATCGATAATCGCCTCGGCGCCTGTCAGCGGGAATTTAAATATTCCTCGAAGGAGGGACAATTGGGTTACATAGCCCCCCACTGAAAAAAAAACAAAATCGAGTATCACCGGAGATTTTTTTTTTCAAAATTTGGTGTATTCTCCCCGTGAGAGAACAACAAAAAAAAAGAAAGGGGACAGGCAGCTGGTCTTCATCTTCAACGGCAGTGGCTCCTGAGTTGTCGGTCCATCGGGATGACGCCTCCTCTCAGCAGGCAAAAATGAGGGGGGGACTCTGCTCCGAAGAATAGGATAAATGGAGGGGAGGGCGTCGCTTCGCAGTTGTCGGGGCCACTGTTGTGAAGACGCTCGCTGCTCCGGGGAATAGGGGAAATGGAGGGGAGGTCGTCGTTTCGCCGTTGTCGGGGTCTCCGTTTTGAAGACGCTCGCTGCTCCGGGGAATAGGGGAAATGGAGGGGAGGGCGTCGCTTCGCCGGTGTCGGGGTCTCCGTTTTGAAGACGCTCGCTGCTCCGGGGAATAGGGGAAATGGAGGGGAGGGCGTCGCTTCGCCGGTGTCGGGGTCTCCGTTGTGAAGACGCTCGCTGCTCCGGGGAATAGGGGAAATGGAGGGGAGGGCGTCGCTTCGCCGGTGTCGGGGTCTCCGTTGTGAAGACGCTCGCTGCTCCGGGGAATAGGGGAAATGGAGGGGAGCACTGGGTTTTGTTTCATCCCGGCGGTACAGCCCCCAATGTTCACTTCAAGGGTACCCATTCACTCCACAAAAGGCTTAAGATTAAAAAAATTGAACTTTCCTATTTCCACATCCTTATCGTCTGCCAAGACACATACATTGGGTTCTAGAACTCTCGCAACGGTGTAGGGACCGGTGTACAAATAAAAAAAACTTAGCAAATTCTCCCGAAGTGGCATCGGACACACCTGGTGTCCTTAACAACACCTTGTCCCCCAACTTAAAACTATACCCTTGCGATGGTTTCGCCTTCTTTCTCTTAATAGCGGCGCGTTCTAAATTGCGTGCCACCAATCGCCGAATATTTTTATCCCTTAACGGGGGTACTCTGGGCAGCGGAATCAATTGTTCGAAGTCTCTTTTGGGCTTTACCCCAAAGTGAGCCTCCATAGCTTGCTTATGAGCAAAAGGAATTGGATAAGATCTTTGTTTGAAGGGGGTATAGTCAGTCAACCGGATACGGTGCACATAGTGCTTCACAAGTCCGGGACGATCCGAAAACACAGACTTAAATTCTTCTAACACCGCATGTAGTCTACGTAATTGTTCCTCGGTCAGTTCCGTAGCAGTCTCTACCATTTTCTCTATGTCCACCGTCTGATCGTCAAACGAGAGCTCGATTTCACTGGCTCCATTGCTCAAACCCTTCACATAATTACAACCAGGTGCTTCATCACAAGAATCAGAATCAAATTTTTTCACTCTTACTTTACCCTTATCAATAAATAACATAATACAATTATTAGCAAAATCAAGAATTGCATGATTCTCAAACATAAAATCTTGACCCAAAATCAGGGGTCTCACCAAATTTTTAATTACCAAACACACAACATCCACAGTTATCTCATCAATATTTAAAGTTAATAACACTTGTTTAGTGATCCTTGCTGATCTCCTACCGTCAGCACAAACGACATGAGATTTATTTATCGGGAGCACGGGGAGGGTAGGATCGGCTCTCCTTAATTCATCAAAAAAATCGGAAGACACAGCAGATATCTGACTCCCGGAATCTAACAAAGCGCGACATTCTACATTTTTACAATTTAATTTTATCTCTGGGCACATACGACGTTTTACGGGAACTTCCGGACTTTCACTAATTAAATCTTCGTAAGGATTTCCTTCTAAGTGGACGATTCCGATGATTTTTAGGTTCACTCGTTCGGTATTCAACATTGGGCAAGGGAACCTAGTCAAACCCAAGGTCGATCGTTTCCCGTTGGAGAATCTCTAGTGGCGCTAGGACCTTCGGGGAGGTTGAAAGAAACTTCGGGGGGATGAGGCACAGGCACTGTCGAAATTTCACTGGCGTGAGTGGCCTGCGTCATTGGGGGTGGAAAATGAAATGGTGAGTTTCGGGAATTCGACTCTCGCACGTCCCTTCGCCTTTGACGGGGATTCTCCGGGTAGGTCGGCCCAGAATTTTGCACGTGCGTCATTGAATTACTATTCGTCGCAACGGCATTTCTCCCTTGTTCCTGCCGAGACATGGGAATACTAAATTGACCCAATAGACGAGACATTTCTGCAACTTCGGTGGGCTTTGCGCTGTAAAGGAGGTTTTGGATATTGGGCGGGAAGTGCCTGATAAGAGAGTAGATAATCTCTTGATCGGGCATAGGGGGCTCAGCCAAACGAGCGATCCCTACCATCTCGAGGAAATATCTATTCATGGTCCCATGCTTAAACGATATGTAAGACCCCGATGTAATGCGCCATCGGTGTTGGAACCTCTTTTCAATTCCCCAAAAGGCATTTAGAAATGAGTCGCGGAACTCATCGAAATTATTGGGAACTGGTAGCAAAGTTTGTCCCCATAATCCCGGCTCCCCTTCCAACATCTGCATCGCCACCATTACTTGTAGGGGCGGCGGTATTGCATAAACTTGGAAATAGATCTCCACTTGCTTAAGAAATTGCACCGGATGTTCAAAGTCACGTCCACCATACTTTGGTTTAACGACGCAATTGTTGGGAACTGTTAAATGACAAGCGGAAGGTGCCGGATCCTTCAGGTCCCTCAGGGCCTTATTCACTTCCTGAACGGATCGATCAACATCCCGTTTTAACTCTCTTAATTTTAAAACGTTCTCATCGAATTTGCAAGAATCATTTTCGACACGTTGATCCAACAAAGCCACGTGTCTTTCGGTGGATTGACAACGCGTCTCTAGGTTCTGATTTGCATCGTCAATACGGCGTAATGCCTCGTTAACTTCCTTACGAGTACCCATAAGTCTCGAACTGATCTCGTGTTTGACAGTCTGCTCAACACCGAGAAACTGTTCCTGCACTTCGCGGAAGCGAGTGTTTGTCGACTGCTCCAACTCGCTTACACGTCGGTCTAAACTATCCTGTAGCTGAGTAATTTTTTAACCCATCTCCCTCCTAAAATTATTTTGGGACTGTAATAAATCTTCCCTCATCGTTATCATAAACCGCATCAAGTCGGTATTTTCAGAAGCGATACCTCTCTCATCCAATTTTTTGTCCCCGCCTTGCTCCTGACTTGGGCCTATCGTGACCGCAGAGTGAAATAAACCGCTAAGGTCGCCCTCCTCGTCCGAATCTAATTTTTCGCGGTAAGCAGTAAAATCCGCCCCCTCCGCCATCGTCACAACCGTCTGACACAATCTGCCAAAAACCTAAAACTAAAGATCGATCCAAACAAATCCCACCAAAATCAATTGGAAATGGCTGTGAAGACGGAACGCGTGCTCCTCCAACGAACATCGGCTCAGCACGTTGGGCGCCACTGTAACCTGACTACCGCGGTGAGCACTCTGCTCGGGCGATAGGCAGCAATGGGAAAAAAATTCCATTTAAATAGGGTCCCCGATGTCGCTGGGGTGTGCACGCGCGAGGGAAAAGCAAAGATCACTCCAGATTACACTAAAGAATTTTATTTTACATGGAACGCTGGAATGTGCATATATTTGCAAAGAAAAAACATCGCCCATCGAACACACACACAATGACAAAGTTGAACAAAAAAAAAACTGGTCTGGACGTTCGGCTCGGGCCGCTGGCGAAAAACACAGCGTAATAAAAAATATTATCCCTCTTGAGACACACAAAAGTACTCACTCATGTCGTAGTCGTCCTGGGACTTTGCACCACACACGAAAAGAAAAGAACAAAACTGTGATGGTAACATGATCGGTCCCAGTCTGGGACCAGCAAGGCCAGCGCAAAAGGGAGAGAGCTCGAGTCTCCTGTGCGCGACCTTATATAAACTCTGCTCACCGGCTCGGCTGGTGGCGCCGCGATTATCAGCAGTCGACTATCGATAATCGCCTCGGCGCCTGTCAGCGGGAATTTAAATATTCCTCGAAGGAGGGACAATTGGGTTACAATATATATATATATATATATATATATATATATATATATATATATATGAAATTTTAACCTTTGAAAAAAAGCAAAAGTGCACTTTATTTTCAATATTAAGGTACAAAACCTTTTCTATCCTTTTCTTGAATGCTTTAACTACAAGTAAATATTCAAAAGTTGTCAAAATATTCTCCCAAAAAAGAGTTTTGACATACCGAAAACGGAAAATTCCCCATGTTTGTTGATAACTTTCTAGTGGGACCGTATTTAAACAATTGGCGCATATCTATTTGTTGTTGTATGCACGAAAATTTTATTAAATGTAAATATTCTTAATATATGAATACGAGATACCTTATAAAAATAAATTGCTCGAGTTTGTGTTGCATGCATGTAGGTATGTACGCAGGGATTGGGCACTAATAAGTAATATTGTGTGCATACAGAAGTTGGAAAGGGTAAACCTGAGTTATTATCAATGTAATATTTGTTTGCAGTATCTGTTTCTATATTTCTTTAACTATGTCAAGAGTTTAAAACGTATTTCAATGTTTGTTTATCCATTTAATAATAATAATAATAATAATAAAAGGTCTTTATTGGGGCGAGATTGAGACAAAACTGTCCCTTCTGCCATCTAACCCCTGATTTAATTGGTAAGATTCATTATATAGTACACAAATTTTGATGTTACATGGGCAATCAACTAATACAAATAGATTGCAACATTTTTGCGAAAAATGTAATGCAACAAAATGTTGGCCTCGAATTTGCATTCAGTGTCCAAGAAAATGATTTATATATAATTGCAAATAAATGACGATCCCCTAAGTATGTGTAAATTCAAGTAATATCAAAATTGCTTATTTTGCAAAATAATTAATTTGTAAACATGTTAACATCTAATTCTTATTCATAGATCGCGAACACCTTTGTGCTAAAATTTTTAATGAATAGATAACTTTTGAGTTCATGTAAATCCAACTAATAAAAATATTGCAAATATTTTTTGAAAAAAGTGATTTGCAAAAATATGAACATCAAATTAGCATTCGGTGACTGAGAAAACCTATGTTTTTCACGTTAATCGGGATGTTTTAAATATGAGTTAGTATAAGTAAAAAATTGCAAACATTTCGCGAAAAAATTAGTTTGCAAAAGTTATGAATCCAAATTCATATTCAGCGACCTCGAAAACTTACATATGCCAAATTTCATCTAAATTGAACATTTTAAATCCAAAATATCAATTATTAGGGACCCTGCATCACTGTGCGACGCTTAGATGCAGGGGAGTTTGTGGAAAGCGTGTAGCCAGGCAAGCCATCGAGACATCCAGCACAGCAACCTCGAAAGCGACAGCATTTTTACGCTTAATGAAAAGAAGATATCTTTCTAAATGAACAGAAAACTATCAGGAAAAATAAACTCGCAGAAAACTTTGAAATTCCATGCCCCTTTGGAATCCTTAAACGGTCTTTTCATGGCCACGAAATCCTAAAGAGTTGACGCATAGTGATCAAGAATCATTTCATGATGTCCATTCAGGTCAATACATTTGATTTGACTCAGCGGAGAGAAGTGAGAAAATATTTCTCAAGGGTTAAATAAAATGGTGGAAAATGTGACAGGGTCCCTGAATTTAGGGGTAGCGGGAATGCCACCCGAGGTACAGAAGAACAGCTGCGTTATTCTAATGCCTGCTTCATGATTGTGTCCGTAATATTGGATTGAGTATTGTGTCAGGAAGTTGTTTGCCATCAGGCGTATCTATTTCTCTGTTTTTAGGTATTGGAAAATTACCAGGCGAGGAGAATTGATATTTTTTTGCGCAAAATATTTAATGCTATGTTTAATGTTCATATCGGAAAATCCGAGGTAAGCAGCCATTTGTGATGGTTTCATATATTTATGAGGATTGAAGGGTATGGAGGAATTTCCTCCTAGCCTTCTGTCATTGCTGTGAGGAATTCAATCTTACGCCGCGAGAGGCCCTCGTTGAGTGTTGAATTTGGGACAGCATGTGATGGCAGATCATTGACCGACACGGTGTCCATTAATACCGAAGCAATCATGGAAGCTACCCTAGGAATAAACGAGATTGACAAGAAGTTCATGCTCACATGTAAAACTGACATGTTTGTCTAAGTTCACAGAGAACTAGCCGTGCGAATCTTTGAAACGCTATGACAATGATGATTCCGAGTCTCGGGATGGCAGTCCGAGGGCGATAGCACACCTCGCATTTCGAGTGAACTCACTCGAAGCATTTCCAGAAATTTACTTGGAACGTAACATACCAGATAAAGACACCAGACAATGCTTTAGGCTTCCAAAAAATGCTGGACTAATAGAACGACATTGGTCTTACTCTGGAGATAACTTCAAAACAATTCGCCTTAACGAGTGTAAAATATTATGTGGAACTCGCACTTAGAGTTATCATCTACATCTACATAATACCCTGCAAGCCACCACAAGGGTGTGTGGCAGGGGGAAAGGGGGGACAAGGGGGGGCAAGGGGGGGCAGGGGGAGTTATATGTTAAATGCATTCTTAAAATGCTTACGAAACACTAATACTGGATCTGTGTTAGAGTATTAGGCATTGCGGCAGTGGAACGCTTTACTGAACGATGTTACAGTGGTAATGTTCGCACGTGAGTGACACTCTTGCGCACAGCAAGTTGAAAGTGGTTCGGCTGCAAACTGCAAAGGCTGCGCTACAAAGGAAGATCACATTCATCACGTGGCGAAGAAAACGATAAGGACACATCATCCGAGTGTGCATCATGGCCACAGAAAGTAAAACCACATCTTGGCCGATTGATTGAAACGGAGCCCAATTTCCATGGAACGTGAGGCGAAGAGCGGATGACGGCGAGACCGCAGGAAACTCAACGGACGACTGATGGCATCCAGCAAGACGCGATTCCCAACCGATATCTCTTCAACCGGTTCTCTTCCATGCCATGCCCTTAGACAAGTATCCTATATTATAACTTGCGTAATATTTGTAGCTTTATTTAGGTATTGCTATTGACCACTTTTATTTATTTAGGGATAGAACTGTTTTTAATGAGTTTTTTCGTCGTATTTTTGATTAACACCAATTTCAGCCGACGTTTCGCCTCTTTTATTCAGGCTTCCTCGGGGTTATCAAAGTACATGAAATACCTGCAGTGTATCTAAGAAGGTGAACATTGTTGTTGTTGTTTTTTAAAATTTTGTCACCAGAGGTAAGTGAAAGGAAATGAATATTTATGTGTGTTATTGTAATTGAAACTGTCAAACTTACATTATATTAGTACTTCCTGGAGAGCAAGTGTCTCGGAGGAACGGGGAATCGTTGGAAGGCCAGAGGGGAATGTGTCGGGCGAGCGGTGTCTCGCGTTGAGGGGACACGATCGATAAGTACACAGCGCTATATCGGAGGAGCAGCGGATGCAAACGCCCGCCATGCAGATGCTTGGAATCCCGTGAAGAAGAACTGCAGATAGCGGTCGTGTGTGTTCCACCCGGTGGGCTCAGGGGAAAGGGCTTTGAGAGTGGTGGGCCCTCCGAGGGGGCCCTGCAGGGTCTGCGAGCGATGCACCGAGGGAACGCCGAGGGACCGAGTGCTACTCCTTGCGGGACGTTGAAACCGCAACATGTACTCGACGGCTCGAGCAGCCCTACCGCGGGGCATTAAAATCTCCACTCCACACAGTGGCCATTAAATCCCGCATCAAATGCAAAGAGAGGAGGGAAGACAAGGAGGAAGTGATTAGCTTCTGGAACTCAAGGAATCTCAGAGGAGAGGGGAAAGATGAGGGGACAATTATTTTCCCAAAGATTCATTTTTTTTAGGCTGAGCCCTATCTTGTGCCAGTAGCCAAGACCCATATTCAAATCCGGATGACATGTTGGATTGGTAGAGATTTAAGACCAGTAGTCACCTACCGGATGAAATGGAGATTACATAATCATGAACACTTCTCACGGACTCAATTTTTCTTCTCATCAGCATATGCCTCCTCCTCCCGTCTTAACCCTCGCCACGCCTATCAGAACAAAGTGTCCCGGTGATCACCGACACCCTTAGAAAAGCATATCAACCCCGTTTAAACATACGGTTCAGCTGATACGAATCCTCTAATCCCGTCTCTGGTGTGGGAAAACGTAAAATGTGCCGAACAAAAACATTGCACTCCTAATGAATGAAACTCTTGGAACTTTGCGGTACTCCAAAAGCAAATAATTTATTCATAAAGCAAACTTCTTCAAAATACCACTTGGAAAAGCACGCATTACCGTCATAATCATCCGGTGCCATAATAAATCATATATAAAGGTCATAATTTCGTGGAAAAGTTAACATTAAGCTGGTGTTTTATTTACTTTCTACATTACACGTAACAGAAATATCGCACTGCCTCAATATGGCGTTCAAGGGCCACAATCATTTAATGCCACTGATTCTCATGATAGCTTGAAGTTTATGCAACCCGAATAAATACATCGCCTTCGCCCAGGATGTGGTTTTTTCAGAGCCACTTTGCTTTGGAATATGCGTGTAGAGGAATGCTATCTGCTGGGTGGACTAGTTTCTATGAGGTTTATCGTTTTTAAAATGTTTGAAATTTTTAGTCCACTGATCATTTGGTGCCAACATACAATGGAAAATCTCCAATTATCTACTAGCGAATGAACACATGACATAAATTGAGTAATTGTAGTTGAATATGAAGCATATTAGCACAGTTTCTGTGCAGTCGTCATTATTTCCAGGATATGACATTTTATGGAAACAACCGTTCTTTGGTTGAATGTCAACTTAGCAATTCAATAATGGAGCAGGAAAATGATCGGCTCATAATGAATACAAAGACTGCAATTAGCCGCAGAAAGCATTAAGAGAGTTATCCCGTGGAATGGCCGAGGAAAAGAAGGCAGCTGGAGCACCTGGCGCATATTAAGGGAACCCCGGTTCCCTTGCCGATCAAGTTGAATGATTTTTTTCTCCCTGGCAATCTTACTACTGTTTTGGAGATAGGCAAGATTCATAAAGGGCCGTAGTGATAACTGTCGCCATGTTGTGAGCTTCATCTAAACTCTTCTGCATCTGCATAATACCCTGCAAGCCACCATTAAGGTGTGTGGCAGGGGGTGAATTCTCACCAAACATCACTACATTCCTCTTGCGACGGAAGAAGAACTCGGATACGTATACAATGAGATAAGCCGCTATCAGAGAGCAGGATTAGGAGTTGGGGTGCCCCGGGAGTGGGTGGGAGATGTCCTTTTCCCCACGAATAACAATCAATCGCTTTGGCCAACATCCTGATCGGTCAGTGATGCGGAGGGAAGATGATTTTAACACTATAGTAGGTACTAACTCATGTTAGATGCACCCTCTAGTGCCCGATTATAAATTACGGAAGTTTAACAAATGCCTAATTCATTAATGAACATTACTTTCCTCTGCAAATACTTGTTGCACGCACGTTGTGTCTGATTACGTACCACGTTTCACTAATTTATTGGTATTTTACCGATCTGCGTGCAAGCGACGCGTGATCGGGCTCCTCTATGTGACTGGCGGTGGCACTGCCCTCGGGAAGGAAGTATAGGGACTACCGAGGAGGGGCTTCGATCGGAAATGGCTCCCTTGCTCGTTGCTTGTCAATCGAGATGGGTTCTCGAGGTTCCGACAAATGCTGCCACGGAAAATATGTCGACATTTCCGAGAGTCTTCCCACAGGTAGAGCTTCACCAGACGGCAATGTTGTTCACAAATATTCGAATCATGTCCGTTCTCGCCTCGCGACTTCAGCAAACGTCGAACTTTCAAACATCCGTCTCCGCGGCAACGGGCCGGCCCTGGCCAGATGAGGAGACCATCGGCCACCCACGGGGGTCCCCGAGTTGACTGAAAAATGTGATGAATTTTCATCCGGGAATATTCGAGAGCTCGCGAAATGTCTTCTCCGGTGTTTCCTATTACCTCTCAATTGCTTGATTCACAGAGCAGGGACATTCTCTTCCATTCCTCTGGCAGGAGCACTTGAACTCGGGAGCATTGAAGAGGGAGTGACGACGGTAGAGCACCGAACGAGCCACCTGTGGCAATGAAACCTCATTGCGCTGAGCACAGGCAGAGTCAGCAATGCCTTGGCCCGGGAAATTCAAAAGCGTTCGCTGCGACGCGATGTGAAGAGAGCACACATTCGCTCTCGGCCCTTCTTATCGATCGGGCCCACGCCCTGGGACATATTCAATGGGGAGGGGAGGGGGGGGAGGAGGGGGGGGGGGGCGCTGCTTGCCTCCGCCATCTTAGCGCGGCCCACCAAAATGGTTATCTCTGCGAGACACAGCATCCGACACAGGGACCAGACCCAGCACCAAGGCGTGCAGCACTCTCCTCGCTTCATTCAGTGGATTCATGCGATTTCCCGCCACCCTGTTTCACAGGGGATGGGGGACGCCAAGGGCCCGGCCTTGTCTTGGGCACTGTCTTCGCCGCTGCTTTCCCAATAAATATCCTGGACATTCGTTTCATATGGAGTATTTGGCGAAACATAGAAATGTTCATTTGACGGGATGGGGTTACCGGAACGTTAAACATCACCGGAAATCAGTGCCGCATCTTAGGATGTTAGGGATCAGAGTATAATAACTGAATCGGCGTAATTGGAGGTAGATCTTAGAAATTTCAGAATTATCGAATTGTCGAAATATCAACAAGTATTGAGATAAGCCAAAAGTGATCACTAACAATTACAATAGTCAGGTAAATGTATGTCGAACCATAAACAAATATCGCAGTTATGAGAAGTTAACGGTAAATTTTACTATCAATTATTGTCAAACAAATCGGCGAGATCTCAGTTATTGACACTGGCACATTAACTCTAGAATTTACCAACTCAAGTAGGTGCGTAAATGAATTCGTATACGTTACACGCATTAAAGCCCACTGAAAAGGATAGCGCTTAAAATCTGGATATCACTCTAGAAATATTATTGTGATAATTTCAATGAATTACTATGCAAATATCCTCAATTATATACTGTCCAGATCGCATTGAAATGGATGTCAGCGAAAGAACCTTCATCACCGCTATAAAATATGTGTCTGAACAAATCAATGGGATTTTAGTCCCGTCAACCATTCATCATCCTGCAGGGCAACAGCAAGTCTGTGAGTCAAGGTGACCAGTTTTTGACAGCTCTTACGAGACAAGTGAAAGCCTCCACCGGCTAATGCTTCATCCGTTAGATGTAAGTGAAATAAGGGAGCAGTCTTATGTCGTCAGCGACCGGTTTAATCGTTGGACACGGCCGCCTATATGTCGCCATAATGTGGGGGAAATTGAACAAATTCATGCGCCAGGTTAGAACATATTCTTGTTTTGACGCGAGCGACAACACATCTACACAATTTCTCCTCGCTAGTTGTCGCTTTATACGGCGGAATTTCCTTTCTCTTCGAGTGTATAACAACAGCGTAAATGATCGAGCAAAACGGCTCGGAGGAAAGCAGGACTTGTGTCAATCTAACGACAGATGTCAAGAAAATGTCCGTGACCAAATGCGTGTTGTGCTAAGGGACAAGAGAATGGCAGGGGTTGTTCGCTGTCAATGGCTGGGATGAGGTGGATCACGATCCGGGTGTTTGGACTCCGGTTTCGCACACTCCGGTCGGTTGCACTCTGGGTTGTCTCCGGAGGATGGCAGGATTGAAGTCGGAACTGGGAAGCCGCTTGTGGCGAAGGAGAATGATTTCGTGGAGTGTTAACACAGTAATGAATGGTGGGGGAGTAGCAAGGAATTCGTCGAGGGAATCGGAATAGGTATTTGCAGAACTGATGACTACGGACGGAATGCGTGTGGGTGAAATCTGACCAGAATGGAACAATATGTGAGGCCTTTGCATGCAACATACATGTACCTACTAGCAAAAACTGTTGAGGAGAACTGGTGCTCGGATTCCAATCGCCCACCGATCTCCGTCGACAGGTATATCTATATAAACGCTTTAAGACATAATGAAATCTTTTGGGTTGTCCGTGACTTCCCTCTTTTCTGCTCGCATTAATTTGATCTCCCTGACTCGTGTATCGTGATTGGCGGTGAAGAGAACTTGGTCACAGTGAATATAAAACAAGGACGATATCTCAGCAGTTTGACGATTTACTCCGAGGATTCTTTGTTACACTTAGATTTCGAACTGAACCTTTTAAGTTTTATGCACCTATCTTTCGAGTGATTCTGGCATTATAAATTGGAGGTAAAAATAATGAGATTTCTATTACATATTGTTATGAACAAGGCAACTTTAGTCTTGCATCGGATTATGGCTTGAATTCATGACTTCAGAAAATAGTATTTCTTCCAAAAATATGTAACCATCGACAGCTGCTATGCATTCCGATCAAGAACTTCTACAAATGAATTCTTTTGTTGCTAACCTCTCGGAAATTATTCCTCCAATCCTGATATTTTCCGCTGCGATGCAAGTTAAAGTAACTGGTAGTGGTTTTCGCTTTTAATCAAATGCTATTTTTTGTTGATACATCTAAAAAAAATATTAATATAGATTTTTTTACCCTGGAATTGTCACCCATCGTCTAACATTTTCCAATTTCGTCGTAAACGTGTAATGTCTAGCTTTGTTCACTTCCAAGATAAAACTAGGTAACATTAGGCTTCAAGGTGGTCCAACCGCTAAGGCTCTATCACGTCACGTAACTTCACCCACATCCGCGACGCCGTCTTCGGACTCCTCGTAAGAAAAGTCCATGCCTGAGTCGGGATTTGAACTCAGTGCCTGTGAGGCGGGAAGAACGGCCCCCGGATAGCCCCCGGATCTAAACTAACAAATAGCATTGATTCAAACAGGCAAGAAAACTAAATAGAGTAAACAGAGTATCTGAGTATTTGACTCGTAAAAAGGTACACTCTCGAAATATTGAAAAACTGTCTTAAAATTAACGAATTACGCACAAAATCGTGTGAGGGAGCAACACGCACACATGGAATTCGCAAAATAGTTCCTTAAAGTCATGTACGAAATTAAATGAAGGAGCAAACGTACCGAAAAGGATGTGAAGAATTGTAAAAAACAGAGACGATTTCACTCCCAAGGAATGTCCACGGTGGTGTCCTCGTAGCATCTTCCTTAGACCACCTATGGGGATCTTTTGCAATTGGCAGATTTTGAAAATCAGCACAGTTAAGTCTATCCATTCCTAGTCACTTACACAGAATTTTACTTCCCAATCGACCGGTTTCGGCAGTTACGCCATCTTCAAGTAACAATAGTAGAAGCTAACCCAACTAACAGCATGTTTTTGCATGCTTGATTTGCTATTTTTATCTTTTTTAAATAGTGAGGTTTAGATCAGTATATAAATTCTAATACTTTTTATGCATGATATGCAGTGCATGTTTGGTGAGAATTCATCCCCTGCCACACACCTTTATGGTGACTTTCAGGGTGTTATGTAGATGTATATGTATTACATGCAAATTTATATACTCCACTTATTAAAATTGGTTCAATACAATCCTTAGAATTATTTAACAAATGGCCCAAGGTATGAGTGTTGTAAAAACATGGGTTGAAAGTGTCCCGAGGGATAGCCTTTAATTTCGCATATGATAAGGGACCTATGAAAGGTATTTAAAAACATTTAGTTTTATTTTTAGTTTCTGCGGGTGACAGGGAACTGGAATTCAATGAAGCTAGGCATTTCAACTTTTTATTTAAGATTCTAGTAATTAAATAATCTTCATACCCATTATTGTGGGCAATTTGTCTGATGATATTAAGTTCTAGATTAAAATTTGAAGTTGATAGTGGGACATGTAGAAGGCGGTGGATCATGGAATGAAATGCTGAATGCTTATGGCACGAATCACTGGGTATGACCGCGTCTGTGTGAGTGGGTTTCCAATAAATTGAAAAATTATGCCCGTTATTTTGAATGAAGATGGTTAAGCCTAGAAAATTCAATGATGATCCACCCATTTCCATTGTTAACTTTATCTTAGGATGAAAGTTATTTAAAAGAGATAAAAAACCTTCTAACTGTCGCCTGCTGTCCATAAACATAAAATGTCATCAACGTAACGTTACCAGTATAAAACATTGTTGAGTAAACTATTGTCAGAATTATCATCCATAAATGCATATCGGCAAGGAGGGGTGAAAGAGTGCAGCCCATGGCTAGCCCACCTTTCTGGCTGTATATTTGGTGCTCAAATGAAAAGTAATTTTGGCTGGTTCATAGTCGCAATAGGTTTAAAAGTTCGATGGCAGCGTCGGAAGTGTCTAAGAAATGTTCTGCTACATTAATAGCTTCGTCAACTGGCACAGAAGTAAAAACATTAGACACATCAAAGGATACCAATTTTAAATTAGGAGGAAGTATGATGGCTCCAGCGTCCGTGAACGCTCGATGTAATTTTTAATTCCAAATCTAGAAGGGTAAGTTGAAGAGTTGCGATAGAGCGTATTTAACTTGTAGGCTAGGTAATGTGTCGGTGCCGTAATATGGGATACAACAGGCCTAATTGGATTACCTTACATTCCAGTTACATTTCATTCCATTCATTACACGCAAGCTCCCTGTCACCCGCTGAAACTAAAAATAAAACTAAATGGTTTAAAACACCTTTCATAGGTCGCTTATCATATGCAGCATTAAAGGCTATCCCTCGGGACACTTTCAACCCATGTTTTTACAACACTCATACCTTGGGCCGTTTGTTAAATAATTCTAAGGATTTTATTGAACTAATTTTAATAAGTGGAGTATTTGAACTTGCATGTAATAAGTGTAACGGATTTTATCGTGGCCAACCGGACGTAATTTTGAAATTAGGGCTAAAGAACACAGAACGTGCGTCATAAACAAAAAGGATTCGTCGGCATTCGCCCGGCACCTTCTAGAATTGGGCCACCAAAGTGAATTCCACCCGGATGTCATTCAATACGCAGAAAAAGGACGAAAATCGGACCGGCGAGGAACTGCCTCGTCAACCACGTCACTTTGTACCAACAGCAGTCTCCGGTTGCTGCTCGTCACCTTACCCACCCCCTCTCCCCACCCTCCCTCCACCATGACTACACATATATACTAGGATTGATCTGACTATTTCTACCTGAAGATGGCGTAAATGCCGAAACCGGTCGATTGTGAAGAAAAATTCTGCGGAGGTGACTAAGAGTACTATTCATCGATAGACATCATGACAATCTTCCACCATGCCAATGCTTCGAATTTTACAGCAGTGTGAAATTTATGTCATCATACGAGACACTTGGTTGTAATGTTTCTCATCAAATTCTAATTCCAACGGATATTTTGAAGAGAGTTGAGTTACACCGAGACATTTGTCATCACTCTCAACCGCTATTCAGCAAATTCGCAAACATTTAAGCATATATAGGGACAGGCATTTCATTATGCATCTAGAGTAGTTGTGACGTCAATCTCAAATATAAATATTTCCTTTGAAAGGCTTCCATGTAAGTTCGGGGAATCTGAAGAAGGTCGCATTTTCCCAAAATTGTTCGTTTTTGATGTGATTTGTTTACGTGGGAAAACTAAAGTAAATGGCACGTATGCCCGAGTGCTACTAATGAATGGCCGGTGAAAATTTCAAAGTTCGAGCAGGAGAAAATTCGAATTTGGTTTTTTATTCTGTCGGACTGCTGTGGGACACGTCGCCAGGCAAGAAGGAGTATCTCTCCTCACGTGGGCAAGGAGCAGAGCAGGGACGCGGCTAGTTGCCGGCGCCGCCGCCAGGGATCGCCGCCGTCGGCCCCTCGGGAGGGCCGCCTAGCCCTCCTCCGCCCCAGCTGGGGCGGCGAGAGTAATTAACGGCGCGCCAGCGAAAAGCGGGTCACTGGGCTAGTCTGCCCCTCGGCCGCCGCCGCCGCGGATATCCAGTGACTGGCGGACGAACTCACTCCTTGCACTCACGCAGTGCAGTAGCCCGGCGTCGGGCGGGCCCGGGAAATATATGGGCTTGCATAAATATGCATTTTCAGGAAACCGGGGAGGGGAGGCCGCGAAGGGGTTCGTGGGTTTAAGGGGCTCGGCACAAAAAGGATAAGCTTCGTAAATTTCGGAGAATGAAGTATGCAAAGGATGGGGGAGAGGGAAAGTGATATATATGCCCTCTCTGTTCAGGGAGGCGGACCCTCTCCTCCCTCCATTACATCTCGATAATGCGGAGGCAAAAAGGGTTAGGGCCCTCTTTGGGGCCCTGGCAGGGGGAGGAATGGGTAAAGAGAACCCTTTCACATATCTGCGCTTTGAGCGGCAAACGGGGTCATCGGGGGTCGGGGCCCTGCGCGGGCCCCTGCGCTGGGCCCCTGCGCTGGGCCCTGCGCATAAATTAGCCGACCACGTGCTCACCCCGAAGCGTCGACGACGGTTGCATCCCCTGCCAAGAATTTCGGTTAATCCTTCAAACATTTGCGTGCAGTTCGGCAGAATGCGATCACTTCGCCAGGAAAATAACCGTCCGGAGCGAAGCGAAGACGAGACACGATCCCGGAAGACGAATGCTCTCTTGGAGAATCGAGGCTATGAGGAAATGGAGCGCTAAATGCCACCGAATGTCTCGAAGCCGTTTTGTTTTGTCCCGACACTCAAACCCGTGTGCTCTAAACGCCTCCACGAGCAACAGTCGACCCGATCCAGCAACACTTGGGTTTCGAACCCTTTTCGTCTCGTCAACAGAAGGTGGAGGGGAATCGTGTTTGGATGTGCGACTCAGACGGACGGACATTTGAGCAAGAGTCCTTTCGTTTGGGTCGCTGCAAGTTTGAAGTAGATCCCACCATTCCACTCCAGCTTTAAGTACATCAGTCAGCTTCATCCACTGTACAACAGCCTCCCGAACAAATAGCACGCTGATCTCCCTTATTTTCTAGCACCTTCGAACAACATTCTCAATGGCAAATATATCGTCCCCCAATTACTGTCCTCCGACCCTCTGCTTGCAATGCATTATACAATTCTGTCGCTTGCAAAACTAGGGCAAGCGCACTCTAGTGATATTATGAGGAAACAGATGCTTTTACTGGGCCCAGTTTCCAACATGGACATCAGACGAATTATCGCAAAAATATCTGCCTCACAGTTTTTATCAGAATCCGACCATCCTTCCGGGATTTAACCTGTTCCTTTTCGCAATGCCAAGAAGTTCACGGAATTTCTTAGTAATTTCTTTTAGGTGAGAATTAAATTTCCAATTTTACGGTTATAAAAACGTCAACTATGCCCCGAAATACCTCTCAAACCATAAAACTGTGAAATGAAAAGTTATTTCCAGGTAAATGTGATCATTTAATTTTGTGCTGGTGATTTCCGATCCACCCCAAAAAATATTAAATTTGCGGAGGAGAGTATTTCTGTGATGCGGCACGAAGGAAAGTGGGAGGTGGCTCTGAGAGGCGCCTGACAGTCCCCGGATGGCGCCACAGGCGCCGAAGGCACGATGCTGAGGACCGACGCGCTCTCACCGCGACCCGCAAACGCATTTCCCGCCTAAGTCTGCACGCGCGGGTCTTCTTTGGGATTTTTCAAAAAACACAGAAGTTGTCTATCACATAGTGACATATTTATCTATATTATGAGCTGAATGATCTTTCGATAAAAGAGCTGCTTTTTAATTAATAGAGAGATCCTGTTTTTTTGTTTTCAAACAATGATATGCTTTAAGGAAACTAAAATTTTGACACTATCATTTGTTTTGCTAACCATCCGATATTTCTCAGACTAAATGCCTGACATGTAAAACAATATGCGGCCAAAACTACATAATATTTATTTATTACCTATATTCAATCAAGTATTAGGCTTTGTATTTTTTAAATGTAGCTAGTTTCAGTAGAAGGGCATAAAACCCTTCACCTTACGAATGTTCATACGAGGACCAAGCTATGCTATTCAGAGTGGCGCTAATGCTAGTGGCGCCAATCGGGCAATGGCATGAGCAACTGGCTTACTCCACATTTCTCAACAGACAGGTGATCAAAAGTCGTCCACCACAATGGAAGTGAACATTTGGTGTTCTTACACTAATGTGTGAAGTGGAGGTGTCCAGTCCGCTTTGGTGTTTGAAATTCGAATGAAAGGTTTCCGACACAGAATTCCGGGCTCCGGACTTAAATGGCAAGCGATCCGCCCAGGGAAGCTTCCTTCTCGGAGTATTTTCTCCTTCACGGATGCGAGGCCGGAAACGGAAGTCGACACCTGACTCTGATAATTGCATCGTCACCACCGGGCTAACTTTATCGCGAAAAGAACGATGTAGCTGGTGGGAGTGGTGGCAATATCTCGATGCTGCAGTGCGGTGAAAAGAAGGAGTTTCACCACTGCGGCCTTTTCAGACGAGAAACAAAAGAACGAGCCTATAATACTCGGAGCCGAGAGAGATTCAATGGAGTGAATCCACATCTCCCCAGGAAGATTGCAGGATAATCATCGGAAACAAATGGAACCAATTTCGAACGATACGTCATCTCGAAAATCGGGAATGTGAGTGTGATCGACTGATTTGGATGCCCTGCGCAGAAAGGATCGCCAGCCAAGCGCGGACGGAAGCATTTGAGGCTTCGCTCGGGCCAAGGACATTGCGTTCCATCGGATGGCCCCCTGTGCTTCGTGATGGTCTGAACTGCCAGGGAGGGGGGATGATTCCTCCCTCGCGAGTCTCATTGCGGTCCAAGGGCGCCCCGAACTCTGCACGTTGACACCAGGGGCTCTCTGACGAGCATCAAATTGGTGCTACCGTGCACCGGGCGGAAATACTCGCGCAATCTGCCTAACCGACGCAGCCCCACGCATCCTCACTTCCCCTAATCTTTCCCGCGTGCGGTAGTATCGCTGTAAATTACACCAATCAGAGCTCTCAACGGAAGTGCGGGAAGGGTGGCGGGATTTGCTGTCCCGAGCTGCGCTGTGGCTGGAGATGACGCTCGAAGTCCGAATCGCTGCTCTGTTAGCCTGTTCCTCCGGCGTGGCGGCACGCACACAAGAGGAGGATTCCACTCGTTTCCGCTGTGACACGGCGAGTATCGCGGCCCTCGACTCTCTTTTCGATTTGCTCGCCTTCGAACGAGCCCCCTGACGACTAAGTTTACGATTCTCCGGTGGCAATTATTTCTATATCGATGTGTTCAAATAATAAATTCTTGGGGATCGGGTTTGTGTGGTGGCTAGAGTAGGTACTTGCCTCCCATCCCGAGGGCCCGGGTTCGATTCCCGGAAGGGGCGGATTTTTTCAGTGGAAAACCGGTCCCTACTTGAGTGCCTAGTGGAGGGCATTTCAAGTGCAGTACTCCGTCCGTCGGATGGGAGGTTAAGCTGTGGTACCCTTGGCACCTTTAGTTATGCTAAAGGCGCTAGGCTAATAGTTAGGCTAATGCCGACGCCGGGTTTCTCTCCACCCTTCCTCCGTTCCCTGACAATGCCCCAATAAACTCCTTGCGGCGAGCGTTTCTCGAGCATCTCCACGGACGCAGTCATAAGGGCGAATCGAGATAAGAGATAAGCGTTGGGGCGACATTGAGACTAAAAGTGTTGCCATCTTTCTCTGCTTAAAAAATGCCGTAAGGAGCGAACTATGAAACGAGCAGCCGCAACAGCTTCCTTCCCGACAAATATCCCCGTCCATGTATTCTTTCCGTTCTCTCTTTAGACAGAATCGCAATCATCTCGCTACACTTGACGGTGGTTTGAAGCACTCTCTCGCAACGGACTCTCGTGTGTACACGGCCGTGGGGTCTCACGCTGCGTGGAGATATTCCCGGAAACTGGACACTCTTATAACACGAGCGCGTGGAGGTCTAGTGAGGATTACTGTTGGGGGATTGGCACTGTCACAAGGCTCCTTTCCCTGACTTATTTTCCTGACGTGGAAGTCACAACGGAAGTAAAAGAACAACAAAGTAATCTCCCCACGCTGTACACCTTCCTGCATTGGCAGCTCACCGCCACGAGTGATCGGTGTGCTCTCGAAGCAACTTCACGAGCGAGTTCGATCCCTCGCAATGATATTGTGGGAATGCGACACTCTCGGTGATGGCGTCCAACTCACAGTGGGAACCTCTTCTCGAACGGCGGCGTCCTTAGGCCGGGAGGTGCGGCTCCGAGGTGCGGTCCTCTCTCCGTTGAGTCTTGCAGCGCTGCCGGATGCATTCTGCGGCCGTCGAGGCGAGGAGCGGTGATGGGGCCTCCGTGGGCCCCAGGGGGAGGGGGGGAGGAGGGAGGGAGAGGGGGGGAAAGGGTTAGGAAGGGCCCGGAGCCCTCGACTCGATGCACACGCAGGCATGCATGCATGCATAAAAAATGTACGTATATATTGTGCAGGCGGAAGGGGGCCCGCTGAAATAGAAGCCTTTCCGAGGCCCTCCCCTCCCCCCCGAAGGAAAAAAGGCCGTCCCGGGCCGCACGTAAAAAAACGCATATGCATACGGCGGCGATGCGTTACCCCTTTGGACCCTTCCGACCCTGGGATGCACGTGCGTCCGGCGCCCCCTCTCGTCCCAGGGGCGCCGGCAGCCAAGAAGGCCCGGGCGGGCCCTTTTGTTGGCACACAATGGAAATACATTTTTCTTCCTCACTAGAGCATGGTTTATATCCGAAGAGGAGAGGCCCGGAAAAGGGTTGAGGCGTTTTTTGTGTTTATTTTTTTTCCCGGGACCCAGCGGCGGGCCGGGGAGAAAAGGGTGGATCCCCGTGGATGTTTTTTTGTTGTCGGCCGTGGGAAGGGCGACATGCAGATGAGCTGGGGCCCTCACACCTGCAGGGCCCCCTCCCGGAAGTGGGGCCGGAAGGCCTCATCGGGGGCGGCATTTGTTGATTGGGAGCAGATGGCGCGGTAAGACTGGGCCGCGTCTCCTTCCGAGTATGAAGCTCGTTAGCGGGTTACATCCCGCCAAGCACGTCTTTGCCATCCTCGGGGAGGACATCTTCGGTCAGTAACATCGTCGGGTGGGAGCGTGAAGTTCTCGACACAAGGAGAACTTCCACTTGATGTGTTCCGAGATGATTCCTCTCCGGTTGGTTCTGCTCGCGCCTTGGTTTCATCTCGGGGAGGTGAAACTTCATGGGAGCCTCATCAATAGCGCTCGGCCAACCAAAGTTGTCTAGCGAGTCCAGGAGGGATTACTGCGCCAAACTTTACGTAGGAAAGGGAAATGAAGCTCGCAATACAAATACCTAGTCTCTGATGAGGACACTCTGCCTTATGCATACTTTTATTTGGCATGCATCTTCAATTTATCCTCAGTTGTCCCATCAAACTTTGACCAACCCTGTCAAATGAATGTCAATTGGTCCAAAATAATGAAATCAACCTCTTTCTCCTTAGACAAAATAATGGCCGCTTCGGATACACCTAATATCTTTCTAAACACTTTTGCTGACTTTTGTGCCGTCTTCTTAGTTAAAGGGCGAAAGTAATATAACCTTACATTCTCTATTGTTTCATGGTACAGTGGTACGTCGAGATACGAGTGCCCTGACACACGAGTTTTTTGAGATACGAGCCGTCACTAGGGTCTAAGTTTTTGCCTGAGATACGCGTCAAAATTTGAGATACGAGCCAGCCTCAGTGACGTCACAGCCAGTTGGCATAGCGAGCCTGTTTGCCTGCGAGTCTGCTTTGCCAACATGTTTATTTCTTTAAATTATTTTATATTGGTTTCATTTTGTTTGTATACAATGTTTGTTCATTAAAAATATATTTTTTTGTGTTGAAAACATTTTAAAAAACATTGGGATACTTTTTTGGGGTCTGAATCGAATTAATCACATTTAAATTAATTTTCATGGCGAAATGTAATTTGAGATACGAGTACTTTGGACTTAAGAGCTCGGTCATGGATCGAATTAAACTCGTATCTCAAGGTACCACTATCTCGATCTCCGACAAAATAGTTTACCTTCTTGTTTGACAAAAGAAGCCTCTGATATTATAACCGAAACTCACCTCTCTCGCAAGAGAAGTTAGCTTGTTCCTAACTACTTTGCCTGACGTTTTCATTGACCCAACCCTAAAACATTGAAAATTCCATCAAGAAGGTGAAACAATCCTCATTAAACACCCACTGCAAATTATCGAACTGCCAATCAAAACTTCCGAAATACATTAAGAAGGAATATCCGTCCCAACGGCACTAGGCAAAGTAAATATCTTCGGCAGCCCCTCTAAACTCGAAACAAATGGCAGCTACGTCAATCACCTTCTTTTTCCTTTTCCTCTCATAAAATAATTGTTGGAGACTTAATCCTTAAACATTTGGATATGCCGGGTCTTCCACTCAAACTCACTGCATCAATACACAGAAAACAATAATTTACGCACGTGCTCGAATTCACAAACATCAGTTCCAAAAGAGGAATTGACCCATTCGTGCGTAGCAGCAATTCCCTCTGACTGCCCAAATGACACCCCATCAAAAGCTACATGCCTCTGCTCGCCTCTCAATTGTATTCTCCCAAGAAATATCCCTCACCACCTAGCTGCCGTTTAAGTTGGGAAATAAAGAAAGTATTTTATAAGAAAGAGGTCCGGATTTCCATCCTCTATCATGGAACCCCTCATCACTCAGGATTAATTCATCACTCCTAAAACACATCCTACTGCCAAATAAAGACACATGCACCAAAATACACGCAACACTAAAAGCAATCATAGATTGAATACTGAGTGATGTGGTTTTTTGGGGATTTCAGAGTAATCCAGAAGAGACCTCCAGCAGTGGAGGGGAAACGTTGGTTGACAACCACGTTTATCCGCGGAGAATTCCCCACAAATTTCAGAAGACATGGACGGCGAAAGTTTTAACCAATAGACTAAGTGCCCTATCCCAATTATCAAAAAGGAAATTTAGTCTTGGGATAAGAATATATCATCACTCTGAACCAATTACAGGCCCTCTTACACGCCCGCTAAGAAACACAACGTCCGTGTTCGTTGAGGGACCCACGAACATTGACTGACATTGACGAACATTGGCTTCCGCCGATAAGTGAAGCTTCAGGAGTTAGTGTAATGGCGTGACCAAGCGCCAAGTCAATTGCTCATCATCATCATTGGTTATCGGATTTGACGCAGGTTGACGCAGCTCTCCACTGAGTCCTTCTATCGGCTAATCTCTTCATATATACCTAATTCTTCTCTTTCACATCCTTTATCACTTGTGCCATGTATATCATACGAGGCCTTCCTTTGCCATTCTTCCCGTTCACTTGTCCCTCGACGATTGTCTTCATTAGGCCATCATGTCTCATTATGTGGCCGATCAAGTTGTCCCGTCTTCTTATTAGGGTATTCAGAAGACTTCTCTTTTCTCCCACTCTTCTTAACACTTCTTCGTTTGTCACTCGGTCGATCCATTTAATCTTCATCATTCTTCTGCACCTGTATGTTTCTTTACTTCTACGCTTGTATTTCCAAGTCAATTGCTATGATTCTTGAAATGTTGAAGTCACAAGTTTGAAGGACGGAAAACCTGCGTGTCAAGCCAATCTCAGGATCGTTGAGTGATGACGAGGAATTTTTCAGGGAACGGAGCAAGGGTGCAGGGGAAGCCGTCGCAGGTATTAGCTGGCTGTCACCTGAATTTGGTGGGACCTAGTGACTTTCGGAGAGACCATAGAAGCAGCTAGCGCATTCAGAGCCAAAATGCAAGTAGGGCTATGCCTAAGGAGTTCATCTTCCGCCCCGCAACCAAAGTTTCATTCCCGACAATTCGCCCGCTAGCGCCCAACATCAGCTGTCTTGAAACAACTTATGGATCAATAAACTGAGCCGCCGCATCCTTACATTGGGCTTTTACCGAATTCCCTGCGTTTCTCCAAGTCACCCGAACCATTCCAAGACTTGGTGTCTTCATACGAGAAGCTGCGTGAGGTTTTCCAGCTCTCCTTTAAAGTCATGTCTGTTGACAGTAACCCAGCATTCGATTAGTCGTCCCCCTCTCCCTTCGAGATCTCGCCGGAGTGCCCACGAAACCTCCGGCGGTCACCAGCTGTATCGCCTCTGGCCATGAAAACGTGACGGAATATGCTCATATCACTGGAAATGGTTAGTAAAATAGATATTAATGAGAGTTTAATCCAGGAGTGCATCCGAAGATGCTAGTCTTAATTCCACCGGAAGTACAAAATATCGTGTCCTGTTATGCCCCATTGATGCTCTATTCTTAACATGGAACTAAAGTACGCACCAAAAGCTCACCGCTCATTTTGAAAACGCAACTCACCTATTAGGCCCGAGGAACGCCCATCCCGAGTCCATTCTCCTTTGCTCGAAGAAAAAGAAAACGATAACTCGAGCTCTTTCCCCCGCCTCGAGACAACTGACCAGGAAGGAACTTGATAGCAGCTGGCATTATTTCAACCAGGGGATAAACCAGACTCATGGATTCGTTCGCTTCGACTCTCATTGAAAGGCAGGCTGACACCGAGAGCCTCTAATGGCAGCTGAGATTGGTCCACGCGGCTGCAATGCTTGGCTGCTCATTCACGAGTGAGACCAGGGGTCGCCCTCAAGTCATTAGTTCGTTAAGTTAAGGAGAGGTTTAAGCGTTAGTTCGGCTGAAAGTAGAATGTGCCTTTTTTATTCGTCTCGGAGGGAGGGAAGTGAACAAAAACAGATAAAAGTCAGGGAAGATCTTCCGCATTTGAAAACACTTATTATGATAAGATTATGCTTCGTTACCAGAGACCCTTCAAGTGTGAATAAAGCGAGCCTTTAGACTCCGAAGACTAAGGCTTCCATCCGCAGAGGTGCAGGTCATTCCATATTCCCCCAACAAGGATCAAACTATAAAGGTACCACAATACATTGGCAGACAGGAAACACAGACAATATTATAGTAATAAGCTGCATCATAGATATAAAGTCATTAGAGATTCAACCATCGTTCTTTCCTCGAAAAATTATCATAGCATCATCAAGGCATGCTGCAGCTAGATGCCTTCGTGAAAATAACTTCCCTGAAATGTGGGAATAAAAGCAAAACTGGAATTGTGTGTCCACCATGATATTCAATCTCCAATTTTGTAGCATTGGTAAGCATTAGTGTAAGTGCTTGGTGGAACTCGCCGACTGCCACACACCCTCTAGAGGTGCAGTGCAGGGCAGTCAGTGGATGAGGGCGGAGAAATCGGGAAACATGCTCTCGAGAAGCAATCCACAGATGAGCGAGCACTTTCACGGCCCGAATGCCTCCTCCTCAGTCTCAGTGTGCTTATCACAAATCATAATTATCCCCTCACATGTTTCTTCCTTCCAAAAAAACAAATACCTTCCAAGACCAAGGTTTAATTTTCTGTGCCGGGTTATCACTAAGAGACGTTCTTCCCTCCTGGGCGCTCGGATAGTTCTCCATGGAAATGTTTGCATTGCATTGAGTTCCGTGCCAATTAACGTGCATCCCGATGGCTTATCCCAACTCAACTGCAGTCGACGTTGTTCTTTGAGTGAGAGTTCTCTTCGCCCTCTCTTCGCCCTCTCTTCCCTCCTACCCAGCATTCCACCACGGCACGCACCTTCCTTCTGCTCCTTCGTCAAACCCATTGCATGTTGTGGCGACCGGTCGGGGACGAGGCGCCCGAGGACGAATGGCCTCAGCAAGTTGGCCGAAAGTCAAGCAGAGGCATTCCGCACGATTCACCGGCCCAGAATTTCTTATGCGAAATGAATAACACCAGGAATTCTCCAAATTTAGCTTTCTCAGCCCAACAATCGACTGCTTCACTAGACGAGAACGTCAAAGAAGTCCGTATATGCAAGAGGAATTTGTTTGAATTCAAAACCTAGTTTCTAATTCTATGCTTAACCGTAGCACAATGTGATCGATACATTCCCAGCATTCCCCGCGTGTGCTGGGGTGGCTGCTGTATTCAGGCCACGTGTCTACGCTTTCCTCTCAAATACATCGATGCAAATGTATCACCGACGAGTTCATCTCACTCGGAGAATCGTGTTCCCACCTCTTTAACCAGTCGATGCTTCTCCACGCTGCATTTCTGTCATTTCCTCCCTCCCCATCAACTCTGCTCTCAACAACATCCGAATTCATTTCTTCACATGGATAATGCTATTGCAACCGCTGTCGTGAATGTAGCTATTATAACACGCGGCATGAATTTCATGAAAAGGTGAACATTCACGTAAACAACATGATTTTATAAATCTGGAGGTAAATCTTTTCAACGTGTTGTGGCGGGATATTCCGTTATAAAAATTTGTCGGGATAGTTTCCTTCGAAGGGAAATATGCGGCAGAGCGAAGAGAAAGCTAGGATTTATAAAAAGAGTACCTACTTGGGAAATGTGATGAGAAGACAAAAGAGCGATGCTATTTTTCACTAGTTAGGCCCCATCTTGAGTATGTAGCCAGTGCATGGGATCCGAATGAAATAGGTTTGATCAGAGAAATAGATAGTGTGCAGCGAAGAGCAGCTAGGTTCGTCAAAAGGTGTTACGATAGGTTGAGTAGTGTATCCGAATTAATAAAAGAATTAGGGTGGGAATCATTATCAGAGCGTAGGTTAAAGTATAGATTAAATCTATTAGAGAAATTTCAATCGGATATGAACGTATTTGCGTATTTGCTGAAGATGTTGGGCATACATTAAAAACACCAGCGTATTATGCTACATTCTACCAGACAATTAAGTTTAGAGAGATAGATTGTCGTACCGATAGATTCAAAATGGTATTTTCCCCCGTACAATAAGAGAACCGAATAGGCAGCATAGCAAAGGGATAGGTAAGGGAAATATTTTAGAGCAGTCTGTAGTACATGATGCATGTATCAATCCCTTAAATACTATTGATACCAACAATCTAGTTGCATGAGACCAGATAGTTGCTTGTTTGCAGTTTCGGTAGTGCATGCTTGGTGATCTTCACCCCTTGCCACTCACCCTCGCGGTAACTTGCAGGGTATCGTGTAGATGTAGATGAAAATGTTTAATTTCCTAATATTTTTATACTTTTTGTATTCTTTCCATGCTACCGATATGAAGCTATTACGATTTCAGTGCCTTTGAAAGGGAGGGTCGAGGCTTGATTTCAAGGTTCGAAGAGCGAGATTCCAGCCTGGAGCGTGACTCGAAAATGCTGCTTCCTTTGGATTCGTGAGTGTCACGGTGCGTTACCCGAGAGGGCACTCGAAGCGGCGACAGAGAAGCGGCCGGCTTCCATTAGGCGGCGCCCTAGAGAAGGCGCCAGGCGCCCCCGAACTGGGAAGTGGTTGAGGAAGGCGCGCAAATGAGTATCGATCCGTCGAGGGAGGGGGGGGTGGCGCCTAATTAGCAACACAAAGCGCCGCGGCCGAGACGGCGCCGCCCGCCCTCACTGGGTCACCGGGGAACCCCTAATGATGAGGGCCCCGATGACGTCACGGGCGCGCCGACCCGCAGCGACCTCCACGGCAGCCCTCGAACTAATGAGAGCACCCGACCCGGATGAGCCGTGATTCACTGGACGGCCATCTCACGAACGAACGTGCACTCGCGCGGACAGATCGAGCGCTCCATCGAGTGCAGGACGCTCGCGAGGCATGGGATCGAGGCGGTGCACGACGGGCAGCCTTGGTGCACAACCCGGCAAGATGGCGGAGGGGGCCGTGAGAGGGTGCGCGAGGATCGATGGCCTTCCTTGCGACGCCCGGGCGGACGCCCTCTCCGTCGCGTCTAGCACGGCGAGAGCATTCGAAGGCCTCCCTCAAAGGCAGGGTTAAGGGCGCATGTGAGAGTGGAGGAGGAAGCACTTTTGGGCCGCAGTCACCTCGGCGAACACAGCGATAGATATGGTGTTGGTGGTGATCGACCGGGCACCCATTCTACTCACCGTGGCCGGCGGCCGACGCTGCCCGCGGCGGCGGTGTCCACACGAGGCGGGTGGGGGGGGGCGGGGTGTCCGGCGTCGGCCAATCGCGAGAGCGGGGGCGGCCGCCCCTCCACACGAGGCGTTGATGAGGAGGGGGAACAAAGGCTGGGGCCCCCGCCTTACAGCGGCGCTGACGGACACTTGAGTGACGAGCGAACGGCTGTGTGTGGATGCGGCCCCCCGCGCCCTGGGGAAGGGGGGGGGGCGGCCCCCTCCCCTCCCTCCCCTCCCGCGCCCTCTCATTTTCCGCCAAATGTATTTATTCCAATTCGTTTCCATCGCATTTGCGTGTGTCGTCGGACTCTCGCACTCTTCCCGCCGGCCTGCCTTCCCACCTGCCACTCGGAGCACATCACTTTCGCGAATCAGTGCTGCCAAATTGACGGCGTGTGGGCCGGGGGGGGAGACTGCAGTTCAGGGGACCCGACTTCGACGCCGGGAGTCGCCTGCCCCACAGGTGCACTACGCCGCCGTCGACGCCCGTGGCGGCGCTGCCCTCGCCCCCACTGCGCCTGCGCCGCCGCCGACATGGCCTTCCCCCTCCGCATCATAGAGGCGTCGCGGCGATCAATGCGCAGCGTCGCCTTCCACTGTTGTCTCTCCTCTTGTTCCACCAAAGGGAGCCCCTCCACTCACAGGTGGTTCCAAGCAGGTGCTTGGATTCGAACGGAGGACCTCCAGTCATGGGCCTCGCCTCCGCACGCTTGCCTTAATTCACGTTTTGGAAGAATTTGTGCATCGGTTGTGATTCCCGGTTTTTCTCAACTTTGAACACTTTCATTGGATTAGCACCATCATCGAACTCGCCATTGACCTCTTCCGTCAGCTAACCCCTCCGTTACTCCGTCTTCGCAACCTGTCCCTTCCTCAACTGCTCTCGAGACCACTCTCCCTCCCCCACTCCCGTCTTCACAACACTCTTCACCAATGCACGGCCTGAGAGTCCTGTTCTCTAGTTCAAGACTCGGGCAGACTTCACTCTCCTCCTTTGTACCCCTGGTTGATTCGTGTGTTCCTCGGGTGATCCATTCATCACTCTCCTGAACAGCCACGTTTTCGTTCTTTGGCTGTTCAGGTCTAGGCCATACATTACCAGGTGCTTCTTCACTCTCCACACCTGTGCCTAGGATCTTCTTTTCGCTGAATGCTCTACTTCTGTGCGCGCCCTGTCCCTCCAATAGCATCATTTCCTGATTGATCCATCGCTAATAGCTCTGTTTTATACTCAGCTTTTCACACCTTTCACACTCTTGTTTACCAATGTGAAAGTTGAGCTTGTCCTCTCTTTTTCCTTTACATATGCTATTTATGTTTTTCGTTTTATTCAAGCCCCTTAATTGAAGTGTTCAATGGTCTCGACAATCGATTTCCATTGCCAAGAAACATCTTTGGTGAGTTTGAGGTCAGCTTCGCCCGTGAAGAAGCCTCTCTGACGTGGAGGGGAGGTGTAAGTGGGATGGAGGGAGGGGGGAGGGAGGGTAACCTGGCTGCTCTTGGCGAAAGGCGCCATGGGGACCACGGCTTAACGTCTCATCCGACGGACGGAGTGCAGAAATTGAAGATCTCTCCAGGCAGCGATAATTAAGTCAACCAGTGAAGGCCATCGGTTCCGGGATGTGATCTGACTCGAGGCGAGGGAGGCACTGAATACACTGACCCGAGGAGGAAAGGGAATCTCTCTTCGCCGTCGGGATTCATTCTCACGGCTCCAATTCCGTCGAACGCCAGTCGTCCCAAGTCTTCATCTCACTTAACATCCTCTCCTCAACATCCTTCACCGCTGTTTTATCCGTTTCCAGACCCTCCTTCACCATTCTTAGCATTCACTTCACAATTTCCTAAAATGTAACATGTAGAATGTAAATTGGAGGCTCTGGACTTTGAGGGAGGATATTTACCAAGAATCCACTAGAAATGAACTGACAATTTCGACGGAATATTTTTCCAACGCTATTATACGAGGCCAATTTCACAATTTCTTCATAATGGTAAACTAAATTCGTGCATTCCATGGAGTGATATCAATTGGTATTAAGCCTGTCAACTATCATCAGATCATTTGGATGCAGTTTCCAATTTTACTATTCTACTACAGTTCACTGGTCCCGCGAAGATTGTATTCGCCATGCAATCACATGAGGATGATGGAGACAATGACAATAGCATATGGCCGATTTAGTTGTCCCGTCTTATCCTACGACTCTTTTCTCCCAATCCTCTTAGGACTTCCTCTTTGCTCTTTTCGGTCTATCCACCTGATCTTCTTCATTCTTCTCGCCGCATTTCAAATGTTTCGAGCCTTGTCTTCTCTGCTGCTGTTATCGCATATGCTTCACTCCCATATAGAAGTACGTATCCAGATGTAAGTGATAATTTTTTCATTTCCTCTACTCGTGTATTACGTTAATATGAAGAGGTTGGCCGATAGGAGACTAATGGAGTGGAGGGCTGCGTCAAACCAATCCTAGGATTGTTGACCCCTGATGATGATGATACTCATGAATTTCCAAACATATAAGGATCTTCTTTGCGTAGAATATCCTTCCCTAATTAGGGACTATCGCGAATGGTGGACTTGCCCCTCTTCCCGTGGAATATTCTACTTCTCTTTTTTTTTCTAACTATAGTCCAAAGCGAATCACTCGCCTTCACAGATAACAATGCTCTTTCGCCTCCTCTTTCTTCCTAGTTAAAGGTTGGTCTCTTCTCCCCTACTAGATACCACAGCCATTGTGACTGTATTATTCATCTTCAGGTAGCATCTGGTCATTTCTTTTCATAATTGCTTGCTTCGAAGAATCTTTTCTGTGTCCGCCATGACTAGGCACATCATCAACATGATATCATAGGCAAATCACAGCATGCTGACTTTGACCACGTAGATCATCACTCCCGAAGTTTTTTCTTTGACGGCTTAACCGATGTAGACGATGGCTATAGCGGGAAGCGATCCACAGCCTCATTCCTTTCGTTCTATTTGGTTCTCTGGTGTCGGCTCCTGGTGTTGTAATAGGCACTTGGCGTTTATATTCATGTTTCATCGGTCACTACTTATCACTCCAAATTTCTTTAGATTCTAAAAGCTGAATTCCAATCCTTGTTGCCGAAATACTTCTCAAAACCCTCAAACACAAGGAGCGTCAATTTATTTTCCATTCTCTTCTTAATAAGTCGAGGGCGAACAATGCTTCTCATGGAGCCTTCTTCTTCTCAGCCGCAATTGGTCCTCGTCCAGTAACTCCTTGACTTTTCATTATATTCTTCCGTAAATGCCCCTTGTCACTATCTTTGAAGCATGTTTCGTCTGGCGTATGGCTCTAAATTTTACAGTTCTCAGACTTCTTCCAAATGGGAATAGTCATATTCTTATCATCAAAGTCCTTGGATTTTTCTCCTGTTGAGTACTTGTCGCAAAATGAATTTTACAATGACGTAAATGTCTTATCGTATGCATTTTTAATTCGCTCGGCAGGAACGTTATCTATTTCAGATGCCATACTCATCCGAAGTTTCGTTATTTCTACATTAAATATTATTTTCTTATGAAGTTTCCATTTATACCGGAGCTGATTCCTCTGTCAAACTTCTTATGAACTGCGGCAGCTACGGAGTGATGTGTCAGTCCTGCTGATTCTTCCTACAGCACATAAGGCTTCGTCATTGGTTCAGTTAATTGCCCACACAGTTCATGCGCTTCCCGTAGGGTGGTGCTACTCTTGTCGTTCTCATAATTCCAGGAAGATGCGAATCACAAAGTTTCAGTTGGATAATTCACGTCTTTTTGTGCAAATCCATCGTGCAATATCTTCATTATCTTACAGAGGGCGAAAGAGTGCTCTGCAAAAGGATCGGCTTTCTCTAGCTACGTTATTGGGAACAAGGGTCCTCTTCGCGTCACTCTGGAAATTGCCTTCTCGTTCCCAACAATGAACGCCATATTTGGAGTGGAAGAAATGGATTCCAAGGAGTATTTCTTTTATTCGTCACCCGCAAGTGGTTTGCAGGAAGCACTTTTCAAGTTTCGGAGGAAACAATTCTCGTGGGCAACAACTGAAGGATCATTGACTGGGGAATGCAACTCACATTGGATGCATTTTGTGTTCGCTTTTTGCTCACAGTTTTCGTTTTGCCTCATTTCCTATTTCATTCCTCATCGTGAAACCTTAGGTTGAATACATTTAACTTTATTTGAGTGCGGAGCCCATGACTCCTAGTAATCCTTGTGTTTTACACCATAGCAAAATCTTCGAACTGCTGTTTCAACTCTATGTCGAAAAGATTGTGTCAGACATTTCGGGTAAATTGCGTGGATCGGGGAGGTTCCGATATTTCCCCCAAGACATTGTAAGTTCTTAAGCAAACAAAGTCAAGGACTACGAAGCATCCGCAGAGAACCTTAGAGAAATAATTACCTGATATTCCACTCCAGCAGAATAGCAGAGATAAGTCATTAACCTTGACCGGGATTAGGACCCGGCAGATGCTCACCTTATAATGTTCCGAAGTCCGCACAGGTGGAGGAGACGAGTCCAGAGTAGTAGTTTAAATGGTTTAGGCGTCGGGCGGAAATTCAGTGGTCCCACGTTCGAGCCCCGAACAAGGGGAAAGAGTTGTGCCTTATGCAAATTCTGCTTTTTGTAAGTAAGTACCTTCTCCGACATAAGAAAACTGTCAAAAAATGAAAACCCACTCCGTCCAAAGACCGTGAATTATGACACGTGGTCTGGTAGCATTCTTATCGCTGAAGTCACTGATGGCTCAGATGGTATCTAAGAAAGCAAAATTTCGTCCAAAGAAAAATATTAGATAATTGCCCCCCTGCTCTGCAACCACTTTATCGGCTGTTTTACCGATACCGGCTCTTTTATCGCCGTTTATAACCCAATCCTAGGACAACCAAAGCATCTATTCGCCGTTGGCGGGATTCAAACACGCGGCCGTTTGGGTTGCCAGAGCAGCGCGATAGCAACCCTGCTGCAGCGGTCTCCGTCAGGAAGGACACGGAGAGCAGGAACAGGCTGCAATCACTGGAAGTTGCTGAGACAGTTGTCGGGAGGAACTGCAAACTGGGCACCGGCCGATGGGAGCTAGATTCCGTGACGCACGTGCGCTCACCTGTTTAGTGCGTAGGTTCATTGGTGAAAGCCACTTTCTGTGCATAGGGTGGCGGCTATTAGAAGGCAAATGATATTATTTGAGGGGTATGGCCTTTAAATGTGTCTCCAGCGAACGTCTGATTAACCATTGGATTTTTTCATTGACATTACATCGAATTTAGCACTTTCTTTTATAGGCATTCGTTTCTGATAAGTGCGGTGGGATGTGAATTTGATCCGTGATTCTTAAGCTGATGGCAACTCACCGAAGTGGTAAATCAGGATGTGAACGCCACGCCTTTCTCTGGATCTAAGGAACGTACTTGAAAGTAAAGCCATTGATTGCCAAGGCCTTAATTATGATGGGCTAATCGAGGTAAACGTAATTAGGAGGGGAAAATATTTGGTGAGAAAGAAAATTAAGAATATTAGTATTTTTGTTTCGACCAATGGCTGATACTTAGGCATTTGGTGTACTCAAGCGGTGGTTGTTTCCGCAACCTACGAAGGGGACTTCTGCCTCTCAGCTGATCATCAATGATATCTTGTTGGAAAAAGTAGGGGCTGTTATATATTCACCCAGATAATACCCTTCAATGCACCGTTAATGTGTGTGACAAGGGGTGAATCTTTACCATACATAGCCTACCTATCATGATGAATCGAACGAATCAAATGAGTGTAGTTAGGCGTCACTTTGTGGAAGCTGCGACAACTGAACATGATGAAAACACTTGGAGAGTACGATACCACAATGACATTCTGATGCATTCCGACGCTCACAGCAGTGGCGTCATTTACAAGGCACAGAAAACCGCCAACCTCACCCCCCCTCCACCTCCCTCCCGCTTGCACTCTCATTCCAGTCACAAACTGACCTTCCCTCATCTCCCAAACTCATTCTCACCCCCCCCCCCCCCCTACTCCCGCAAAGAGAATGATGATTACATATAAACGGTATTTGGAGTTGTGTGTGGCGCATTCAAAATGACGCCACCGCCGCCGTAAGCGTCGAAATCGATCGGAAATTAAATACGATTGTGCAGATGTACCAAGTGTATTCATCTGGGCAATAAGTGTCATCAGGTAGGTATTGTTGTGGACTGCCTTGCATCAAATGTCAGACTTCCTCCCTGCGATTTATTTATGCCTGTCGATGGATTTTTGAAGGAAATGCAGGTTCTTTCCGTCGTTGGCGTTTTAACTTGCCGCGGAATTCATTCGATTTTTCCTCGCTCTCTGTGATCACCGACTGAGTGCTTACTTTCATATGCACTTACGTGAGTGCATGCTTTCGTTATTGTGAATAATTATTTCGTGATGAAGAGCAGACTCGGAAGAGGTCTATTGGCGGCTGGTCGCTCAACGCCGACGCCAGCAGAATAGACGAGAATGACATCTTCTTTTCCTTGTAACTATGATATCTAGAAGTGCTTTGTTCAGCTTAAATTCCGACTCACTCTTATTTACCGGCACTAGTAATGCTTTTTCTACATTCTTATTGATGAGTCTGTCAATATCTGTCGTCTTTCTGTCCTCGTCGCTGAGAAGTCGATCGCGTTCCGGAGCGTTCTGTGGAAGATATACAGAATTTCCAGAATCGAAATCTCGCAGTTATTGGTCGACATGAAAGACCAATGTGATGTAACCGAGAGTTGAGTTCATTTTAATACTTTTAAATTCTCGATATTAAAATTGATATAACTTCACTGCTTTGGCTCAATGATAGTAGACTTTACTCTGGTTTTTAAAGAGGTGATGCATCTTTTGCGTTGTCATCGTATCGTCCAAGGAAGGCACGCTGAGCATCTGTTGATGGCGGGGAAGGAGCGACACCGAACGCGCGTGCGATTAAGAAGTACAACACTTCGTCGTTAAGGAACGCGAGGGTCGTTCAGGGTCCAGGCGCGCGAACTGATGTTTGCACTTGACTGCAACGATTCTCAAACAAATTAAAATCTATCTACGGGGAACTTACCTAATTGGTGTTGCATGATGATGAAGAAGAAAATCAATTCCCCGTCTTTCCTTTCGGAGCATCCTCTTGAGAGTGACTGATGCGTTGTAAGTGGTAGAGATTGCAGGAAATAGTGTGTGGAAGACTGGAGCAAATTTATTTTATCTATTAGAAAGTAGTACTTTCTCTCTAGCAAGAAAAAAATCGTATTTCCTGTCAGGTCATTAATATTCTTTTTGGTTCTTTATTGCATAGGACGCATTGAATACACTTCTTCATAAACCACATAATGAAGTAATAAACTTGCAATTTTCTGCAAACTAAAATTTTACTTCGACCAGGGTTTCCATGTCGATATATCTTCAGGCAACCTTGATTTCCGACCACTCGACTTCGCGAGAATCCTCGGACGTTATGTCTACATCTACAAATATACCCTGCAAGCCGCCATAAAGGTGTGTGGCAGGGGGTGATTTCTCACTAAATATCCATAAGCATGAAGGTGGACAGTGAGTTTCGAAGCGGAGGCCGCGTCCCAAATGGTGTGGGAGGAAGAAACGAGGGAGGGGGGAGCGGGCGTTGCAGTTTGGGGGGGGGGGCATCGCGGCGAGAAATTGATTTCGGGTTCGATCCTTGCGGAAGCCACGTCGTTTTCGGGAATCCCCCGCCAGGTGGCGGCAGCATCGCCCGCCGCTCCTTCTCGAAAAAATCGATTGGTCGTGCGCGCGAGTCGGCAGACGCCACCCTCGCAATGTCGGCACACTCGAGGCGACTTCATCTTTGCCTGGATGCGATTTTGTGAACTGCTTGCCGGGATCCGATTGAAGTAGTGGCCAGAGCACTGGCCTCCCCAGGTTCGAATCCCGGCACTGGCGGATTCTTTTATTTGGAACACCGGTCCCTTCTTGAGTGCCTAGTGGAGGGCACTTCAAGCGCAGTACTCCGTCCATCGGATGGGACGTTAAGCCGTGTTCCCCTTGGCAACTTTCGTTGAGAATAGACATTTACCTTCAGACATTCCCTTGTAAGACCTCATTTGGAATATGCTGCCAGTGCATGGGGTCCCTACGAAATTGGTGTAAATAACGAACTTGAACGTGGGCAGCGAAGATCGGCAAGATTTTTAAAGGGACGGCACGATAACTTTATTAGCGTAACCAGTCCATTAAATGAATTAAGTTGGGAATCATTGTCGGATCGCAGGTCTAAATGTAGACTTAATCTCTTACACAAATTCCAAGACCATATTTTCAGTGATGATGTTAAAAATATTTTGCGGACCCCAACTTACTATGGTAGACTGGACCATAATCACAAAATTAGAGAAATTGATTGCCGAACTGATAGATTCAAAATGTCCTTTTCTCCTCGTACTATTAGGGAGATGAAAGGCGGTAAGTATGTCCTATACGAGTGCTTGAATCCATAGCATAGGTAGTGGCATGTTGGTGTAAGGACTTGAAGGTAACCCAACTAGCAGCACGTTTTTGCATTCTTAGTTTGCTGTTTTTATCTTTTTATAATTGCAGTTTAGACCAATATATTAATACGAATCCTTTCAAATGCATGATATGTAGTGCATTTCTGGTGAGAATTCACCCCCTGTCACACACCTTTGAGGTGGCTTGCTGGGTATTATGTAGTTGTAGAATACCGACGCCGAGTTTCCCTGCGCATCCTTGTTTCCCTCCCAATCTGAAACGACTCTTGATGAGGGGGGACTTAAACCGATGTCGTATTCTGCAATGATAACGAAATCTTCTCACCGCAGAGTGATGCATCGGTGAGAGAGATGCAGCACAGCATCTTCGATGGATGCCGGAGGAAGCGCGGACAGTTCGTTTCCGTGTCAGCAATCCCATCTCGAAGGATGGCATGTCCCTGGGGCACATGTCTTGCCTCTGGGGTCTCAACACTGATGGAAGTGAGGACACTTTGGCAAGGGCGGCGAGTGGTTCAATTGCCGCCGTGGGTGGGAGCGGACTGCTGCACTCTTCGGCGGGTGTGGGCGCCGACGACGACTCCTTTCACTGCCGCACCCTTCGCGTGAGAGCCCGTCCAGGGAACAGAAATGGGGGGGGAGCGAGGAGGGAAGTCCAAGCTGCCTTCCTTCGAACTCTGTGACCGCCGAACGGGCGGCCCGTGGGGTTTGTGTGCACTGGGTGTCTCTAGAATAGTGAGTGGGTGAAGTTAGGGGGTTGTTAACTCAGAAACAAATCAGCGATTTTAGTTTAAGGAAAAATGACAGCAATTGTAAAAGAGATTTAACTTTTGAATGAATCCTTCCTCCGAACTTTGACGCAATTCCAGTGAAGACATGGCATAAAGCACTACATACAATAAAAACGCTTTGTATCAAATTAGTAACAGTACACTGTCGTATCATTATGAACAAATGAGGTGAGTTATAGAGCACATATTTCAGAATACCGAAGCGACGTGTACATGGAAAGTCAACGATTAGAAAACTTTGCTAACTATGAGGAACAAGGGTATAGCGCAGTTTCCCCTCCGGAATATTCAATATGGAGACAGGATAGATCATGAAGGGATGGAAGTGGAGAGTTCGTTGCAGTGAGAATTCAATTAAACTGCAAATATATTTATTTATTTGATAAAGTCCCCAAAATCGGCACTAAGGCTACTTACAACGGTGGATACATAACATATTATAACGGTGGATACATGGCATAAAACATTTCATGGCAACGTAACATATTTCATGGCAACGTAACATATTTCATGGCAACGTAACATATTTCATGGCAACGTAACATATTTCATGGCAACGTAACATATTTCATGGCAACGTAACATATTTCATGGCAACGTAACATATTTCATGGCAACGTAACATAAAAAGTTAAAGGAATTAACTTCTGAAATATCACTTCTGTTCATTTTATCGCCCACCGATTCCTAACCCTTAAACAGTACACAAACTACACAATCAAATATTAATATTTCATTCAAAGAACGGGACTATGATTACCAATGGGGGAGACAATCATTCATCTTCATCTGGAGTAGTTACACTATTGACAGAGAACAACTTGAATACCATTGCTAATGCCAAGAACTACCAAAGCGGAAATTCCATTTAATTTGGAAGAGTAATTTTGCCGGTTTTCATCCACGTGATAGTAATCCACCGTAAGGGTGAGTGGCGGGGGGTGTAGCTTCTCCAACCATTTCGAATCTGAGGCGAACAGAAAGGACTTTACCCTGTGCATTAGCCAACTAATTCGAAAGAAATGCACGGGAGGGACGTGGGAATCATTTTAAAGTATACCACACAATAGAATAACAAACCAAATCCCCACATGCAGACGAGGAAGCAATTAGGCTCGATGGTGCAAGGACGAGACACAGCCGCCAGAGAAACAAAGGGAAGGAGAAAACGTTCTCAAAGATTGCCACTTCTGTGCGCTACAAGGCAATGGAATAGAGACAAAAGAAAGGAGCACCGACCAGCGCTCAAAGCAATAAAGATACTGCCAAGTGAAATAGAACAAGGTGACCAGGGGAGTGACTGTGGGAATGGCAGAGATCAAGCGAATATTTGGAATGGCTTCAATTAGTGTGCATTTGAGGACGACGTAACTGAACCAGACAGGAACTCCCCTTTTTTAATGAACCATTGGGCTTACTTGTAATCAACTGCTATGGACTGAGAAAGCAAATAAATTCAAATTCAGGTCTTCCAGAAATCCACATTAAATAAGAACGCAACGATAGGGTTTCTCGAAAGGGTAGGTGAAATATTGTACAATAGTCTGTAGTGCATGATGCATCTATTAACAACCAATCCCTTTATTATTTACCATGTAGCTGGTTTCGATCCTATTATGTAGCATGTTTCCAGGCAGGAGCCTACTATAGTTGCATGTCAATGGTGCATGTTTACTGATCTTCACCCCCTGCCACACACCCTCTCGGTGGCTTGCAGGGTATCACGAAGATGTAGATGATAGCTTAACCAGTCAACGTTTCTGGCTGGAAATCAGGAGGTTCCAGGTTCGATTTCCTGTCAAAGGGAATAATAGTTGATCAGCGGCAGTATTACTACCGTGTGAGTTATAAACAATCAATCTCCAGAGCCGTAATATTTAACAAATGTTCTTAAACTGTACTTAAACTGTGTATCGATACACATGATACTGCGTTTGTAATGCCTTTTCTTTAAAATGGGAACAAAGTGAAATTTTGCAGATCGGTATCATTAGTATCTTCTTCTGGTAAAATTCTTGAATATATGTGAGGAAGTAACGGAATGACAATGCAAATTAATGCGGTTTCCGCAAAAGTAGATTTTGTGGAACAGAGCTAGGGTTATTTCTTCGAAATATATATAGATTAGGTGAAATGGAGAACCATACGTCTCTTTGGATTCAAGTAAAGCATTAGTCTATGGTCCTAAGAACAAGCGTCAACATGCAAGCTAACATAACAAATGGGAATGTTACTGTCGCTCCAGACGAAATGCACTCGTGCATGATTTTAAAACTTACTTAAAGTATTTTAGCGAGTAATGCTATGTTTTAATGTTTAAAACCCTATTGAAAATAACATGCAATGAAACTGTTGAATCTGCGGAGTAAAAATGTTTCTGCTTGTGGCCACTGGCATTGAAATTCATTTTTTATGCTAATCAATTTATATCTACATCTACGTAATACCCCGCAAGTCACCACAAAGGTGCTGGGCAGGGGGTGAATTTACATCAAGCATGCACTACATATCATGCATTTAATGGAATTACTAGCTACTATTTAAAAAGATAAAAATAGCAAAGTAAGCGTGTAATATAATGCTGTTAGTTGGATTACCTTCAAGTCCTAAAAACAACATGCAACTATCTTTCCTATACATTGATACACTCGTATTGGACATATTTGCCGTTATTCATATCCCTAATTGTACGAGGAAAAAAGAACATTTTGAATCCGTCAGCTCGGTAATCAATTTCTTCAATTTTGTAATTATGTCTACCATAGTAAGTTGGGGTTGGCAAAATACTTTTAACTTATTCACTGAAAATATGGTCTTGGAATTTATTTAGGAGATTAAGTCTAAATAGCAACCTGCGATCTGACAATGATTCCCATTTAAATTCATTTAATAGACTGGTTACGCTAATATAGTTATCGTACTGTCCCTTTACAAATCTTGCCAATCTTCGCTGCGCACGTTCAAGTTCATTATTTAGACCGATTTCGTAGTGATCCCATACATTGGCAGCATGTTCCAAATGAGGTCTAACAAGGGAAACGTAGCTGATTTCTCGTACATGATCGTCACATTTACCCAATACTCTTTTGACGAATCCCAGTTTACGATTCACTTGACCCATCATTTCACGTATATGTTTACCCCAGGAAAGGTCATGTATCAGTTTTATTCCAAGATATTTAATGGATTCCACGTTTGTTATTTCATTATTACTTATTTTGTACGTGCTAGAAGGGGAACAATTCTTTTTCCAAAAATTCATTACTACACTTTTATTTTAATATTTAATTCTAACTGCCATGTACGACACCATTTTTCAATTGCTTGTAGGTCATCACGTTTGTATTCTTTATCATTTGGGCAGAGAATTTCCCTCTGTACACCTTCCCTGTTTTGGGAGGAGGGTGCCTGTCCCGAAGGAATCGAGATGACGTCGCATTGAGGTCTCCCAACCAGGTGTGGGGGGGAGGGGGGAGACGTTGTTGCGAAGGGAGAGAAGACGAAGAACTGTGCTTACTCCCGTCGGAATCCCGCCGTTTCTCAAGGGACTTCAAGGCACAAATGGCTTCAAATGAATGAAATGGGATTCGCGTCACGTCCACAGTCTTTCGCTTCGTGGTGCCGCTGTTCGCCTTGCGCTTGGCTCCGTTCCTCTGTCTTGGTTCACGCCGTCGACCCCACGTAACGATTCCTGCGTCTCCTTGGTTCCAGTTGAGAGGCAACCTGCAGTCGGATGGGCTTTTCCCGCCCAGAACCTGCTCATGAATTTCACGGAACCTACTTTGCGTCCGCTCGAGATTAGCGTACGCGTCGCTCTTGAAGCTTCGCATTTCGCGTCCTTGGAATCGCCTTTAAGCAACTCTTGATTTTCAAGGCACTCAAAAACTGGAGTTATGGTCGCTGATGGGGTGCTCTCGAGGGAGTGAGAAGGCACTGAGGTCTCCCGCCACTATCCCCTCAGTCCGCCATAGCCTTTTATTTGACGAAGCATCGGAGAAACCCTCTCAGGCCGAACAGGGAGAAGACAAGGCTCTCTGTTCTCTTCTCTCTGTTCTGACGCCCGATGGAATCTCCCGACCGAAGTGTATCGGGGAGGGGGAAGGGGCTCGGGGAAAATAGAAAGTGTGGTACTGCTATGTCCTAGGGTGGATTATATCGGGCTGGAGCACGGAAGGAAGCATCTCCTGCATTTGATAAGCATTTCTCAACACGTGACTTTATCATGAAAAGGAAATTTGGAACAGCAGAGTATTGCACGCCACAGCTAAGTACGGCGGCAAAATGAAGAAGAAAGTAAAAGAGCAATCAACACAACATGGCCCGGAAACAATGGATTACCTGAAACAGGCGACAGAAAGCTGAACCTTCAACTGGAGCAATTAGCTAGCATTGGTATCGAATGTCACTCGTAATTCTAATTGCTTATCTCGCAGCTGACGACTGAAGGTGGCGATGTACACGTTCTCGTAACACTAATAGGGAGAATAGTGTCCGCTCACGTGGAACACCATCAACATCAACAATCCTCGGATGACGCAACTACTCCACCAATTTCTCCTGCAAGCCAACCTCTTCATATTTACGCAATGTCACATCCTTCGTCCGGTCATTATCCATCATGGTGTGTCCGATGAAATTGTCCCCTCTTCTTTTTAAGGTTTTCAGAGGAGATATCTCCTCTCCCACTCTTCTTAAGACTTCTTCGTTTGTCACTCGATCGATCCATTTATCTTCATCATTCTTCGGTAGCACCACATTTCAAAGTCTTTCAGTCTAGACTTCTCTGCTGCTGTTATCGTCCATGCTACGCTGCCATATCGTAGCATGCTCCAGATGTGTGTTCTGATGAAATGTTTCCCCGTTTCCACCCTTGTATTTCCAGCTGGAAGTAGATTATGTTTTTTGATAGAATGCCCTCTTCGCCTCTGGGCTATTCTACGAGCTATGTCTTTCTTGCTTCGTCCATCGTTGGTCACTCGGCTTCCTAGGTAACACTACTCTTTCACAACATCAAGTTTTTGTTTGACTAGTTTGACATTGGTTTTGACCAACTCTCTCCTGCTACTTACAGATTTCATAGTTTTCGTCCTATTGATCTTCAGGTGATATTGTCCTTTCCGTGGTTAAGATCCCTCTCTGTTTGCTATGACTGCTGTGTCATCGGCGAATCGAAGCATTTGAAGAACTTTTTTTGAAAATATTCTCCCTATGCCTTCTCCTGGATTACTTTAAGGAGGTTCCACCGTGACTACGCGATTCAAAATCCCGTAAAAGAGCTATTAATGAATAAATATCGATCCAGAAAAACGCCTATGTGGAAAATCATCTATAGGATGATAACGCATGCACAATAATTGTATGAGTGTAGCGTGTTGTAGTTGCATTCTATTTTTTACAAGTTCTTTTAACTCATTTTGATTTCAAAACATGACTGGCGTGTTGTTGCCACGTTTAATTTCCAAAGTCAGAATACATGCTCAATCCAGCTAATACGTATTCTAAAATAGGTTAAATATTTTCTGACTTAGTTTTAAACTATTTCCTTGCAAATACAACTCTTTGTTCAGAATTATATCAATATTAATATTTTTGAAAATTGTTTGGCAACAATGAGGCTGCTACCATTTGGAAGCATTGGTATTAATTGCACCATGCCACTAACCAATGAAATATTTACATAACATAAAAAAATATAAGAAGTACCTTGGTAACGTATATTCCTAAATTAAGTTAGTAAATGAGCTCGTAAGCATGTTCCGTCACAAGTTCCGTTGCCAATGATAACAACATACTCTAGCGCCAATTTCATGTAACTAAGGCTTTTCTGCTTTTTTTTCGAGCAAAAATTTATTGATATCAATTAAAAAAGTGTGGTAAGGCCAGAACTTTTTACAATGCTAAATTCTACATAAAATTGCGCATCTTATGTTAGTTTTTTGTCAAAACGACATTTCTCTTCACATTATTAATCTGAAAATTTTACTGCAAGAGCCATGCTCTGTCGTATAACCACGTATAAATTATCTAAATTTAAACTTTTTTTTTCTTCAAATATATGATGGAAAGGTTTCATTATTTTATTTACAATCGTTAGAAGGGCCAAAAAATTGTGTGTCCTGAAATTCACGAAACTGTCCTGAAAACTACGTCTTAATTCGGTGGAGCCTCCGGTAAGGCTTTCTCTAAGTAAATAAAAAAAACATTGGGAGAACATAAAAACGAGGCATGGAAAAATGAATGGAAAAGGAAGGCCTTATATGAGGTATATGGAGCAAGTTGTGAAGGATGTAAAAGAGAGGAGCTACGTCAATATGAAGAGATTGGCCGATAGAAGAATGGAGTGGAGGGCTGCGTCAAACAATTGCTAGTGTTGTTGACAGATGATGAAGATAACGATATGGCAACCAGTGTTCTCTCTGATTGATTTAATCACGGTGCATCAATTGAAGGCGGAATTGAGATTCACAGGATCGTGCTGGTTGGGCAGTGGCTTCCTTGGAAATAAAATCCCGCCGCTACCCCATGTGACCATTCGCACGATCACAAGAATGTTGTGCGATTGAAACAGCTTTCCTTTGAATTTTGTTCACTTCCAAAGTGAAACTTCTTTACTCATTGGATACCAAATGCTCGAGGGAGGCTTTTCAAGCGAGATCATTATTTTACTTCATCGATCTAAAACTGTCCCTCGATTCCCTTGAGATGAATCCTAATCTCTTCAACAACAAACACTTTCGAATTTGAGTCCCCTGAAATAGATTGATGTGTTCTACATCCAAGACCACTGTGTATCAAGCCACGTAATTGTAATGTTGAAATGGATGTGTTCTACAGATCCAAGAGCAATTGTTTTTAAGACTGGAATCCTGAGTATCGTGGTAGCCTGCGAGATGACCCGGGGAGCCAACAGTCCTTGGTTCGATCCCCGGTCCAGGAAGCCTATGCCCGCTGGAATTCTCACCGCGCCTGCTGTGCATGAGGGCGACGTGAATGACTGGTGCATGCTTTGCTGGACGAGGGTCTTAAAGACAGGCTGGTTGGGGGGGGGCCCATTCCACGCAGGGAGCGAAGGAACACTCTCTCCCGGAACACGTGCCCGGAGCACTCTTTGAACTCGGGTGAGCCAGGCGCGACGGCAGAGACTCCGACGGCGGCGGATGGAACCGCTTGGTGGCACTCCGCTCGCGAGCGGATGCAGGTGGTGTCCTCGGCCGCCGCCAGGAGGCGGGGCGGGCGCCCAGGGAGGCGGCCAAGGAGGGAAAGCGTTCCAGGAGCAGCGAGCGAAGCATGGGAGAGTGCGTAGGCGTATTGAATTGAATTAAACTAACTCTCTTTTGAAATAAACTGCATGCCGGGCGAGGGTTGCCTGCCGCACACAACTACGGTGGCTTGCAGAGTATTACTGAGATTAAATATTGCTAGCGGAGCGAGGGGTCTGTTTAACAGTGAGAGCAGCATGGTCCAGATTTCCTCAGGAATTGCCTCACGAGGGAGAACGCCTCTCTATACTTGCCATGGAATGAGGATGAGAACATTCTGCCACGCCTCAACCTGATGTTAACACTGAATGAAAATAAATGTATTGATCGCTGTAGAATAGGATAAAGGGATCAGAATGGAATGCATTGGAATGAAATGAAGTGCATTTTAACGTTCTGTCACCTCTACGTGTCATAGTTTTCTGCGGCCCCTGTCGCTTATGGGGAACAGCATCCTCCATAGTCGGAATTAAAAACCGAATCAACATTTTTAAATAAAAGCATTTTCCGATTAGAGGCACTTCGCTGGTTTTTCCGTCAAAAATGGTTTGTCATTAATGCAGATAAACCCATAGTAAATTAAAATAAAAAAAATAAAAGCCGGCTTTTCCAGGCGGTTCAAACTTCAGATCCAAAACTCTCATACAACCCTTCATACAACTATTACTTTCTTCCTTGGCCTTCCATCTACATGTACACGATAACCCTGCAAGCCACCGCGAGGGTGTGTGGCCTTTCATGGTGAATATCCAAGGGTACACGCGCAACCCCGTCTGCGTCCTCTAATTACATTTCCCAATACTTAAAGAGCACCAATTTCTTGGAATTAAAAAATAAACTACTTCAAATAAGCCATTTGGGAAGTTTCCGTAGGCTCTGCTTGTTCGCTTTACACTGGCCTTTCCTCCTGCAATTGAAGCACTGCGTAAACGTGTCTGAGATGGCGGACAGCACAGAAAAGATGATCCTCTGCTTCACCTGGACACATGGACTCATCGTGCGCTTATATTTAATCACTTAAGAAAAACTTTTACTAATTTTAATTTGGCAAAAATAGTTTCCGGGATTTAAACTCCTGTGACGCTAATTGCGTGATTGTTATTCTGTCAGCTGTCGTAATATCAAATTAAATTTTCAATCAAATATATATAATGATATTTCAAAGAATTTGAAAGAGAAAAGATACGATCAGTATTCAGCCCCCCATCCCTTCCATTCCTATCCTTATACCTTTCCTCCCGGTCTGAAGCGCCTATTAGTGCGGAAACAGACTTGAAAACACCCATGAAAGAGAAAAGGATGCTTTTGCTAAAAGATTATGATGAATTTTGTAAAACGCTACTAGCTTCAAAACTGGTGACTCGACTGCTTGGGAGGATTGCGGCCGCGAGATCGTCTGCATTAAGAGTGTGCGTAAGTGCGGAAATAATAATTACCAGAGTTACCTAATTGAATTAAAATTGGTGTACTGCTTTTGAAGAGAGAGCTTCTTACCTTAAAAGAGTGAGATAAGAGAAAAGTGTGCTGCAAACTCTAAAAAGGTGACGGGACAATCTAATCGTCCATATCTTGCGGCATTATGGCCTGATCAGGACAATCGTTGGAAGACAAAGGAACGGGAAGAACAGAAGAGGATGGCCTCGTATATGTGGTATACGGAACAGATTGTGAAGGATGTGAAAGAGAGGAATTATGTCGATGTGAAGAGGCTGGGCGATAGAAGAGTCGAGTGGAGGACTGCGTCAAACCAACCCAAGGATTGTTGGCCCATGATGATGATGAGCTTCTTAAAATAAGTAGTGTCAACATATCTAAAGACTGTTGATCCTTACCGAATTGTTCGTCAGTAACGAGCAAACTTTTTGCCTCGTATGTGAGATATTATTTCATTCTTTGAAAAATCTGGATTATACGGCCGAAATTAATCTTTTCCGTAAATTACAAATTTATTTCCTTGTACAGGTAACGCACAAAAGGACGAACACAAAACAGGCGGTGAAGATGGAATCAAGGCAGATCGCATCAGTGTGACTCAGCCGGGACTCGAACCACGCGCCTCCAAATATCCGCTTCCGCGAGCCAACCTTATCTATTTGCGCGCGTTTGGCCGCCTTTTCATACCTTGGCTCAGCGGGCCGTGTTATTCTTGCATTTCAATGCTCGTAGTTCCCTTTCTTCTTAGTCTTTGTGGTGGCTGCCAATTCTTCCTGAGGGGGGCGACAAGTGTGACGCTCTCTTGGTCAGGCTCTCTTGGGCAAAGTGTAACAGAAGGCTGACTCAGCAGGAAAACTGCATTGATTTGGATGTGCGATGGGATCGGAGGACCTTCAAACACGAGCACAGACTGTGGCAGACTAAGTATGTGGCAGGCGAGCTCATCTCCGAGTTAATAAGGGCCCCATCGCTCGAGACGACAACGAGGATAAGATGAGCAGGTGCTCGTCACCGCTGATAGATTACTTCTCAAACACTTCTTGGCGCGTCGGAGGAAAAGTATAATTATGTCCCGCAACATTACCGGCCCTCTGGCGGCGTGGTTAAAGTCCTCGCCTGCTAACCTTAAGGTCGCGGTTTCGAGCCCAGCCTGAGTGATTTTTTCACCACTCAGTACATGGCTGTGTGTTCGTCTGTTGTTAATTGTTAAATACCCCAATGTAAAGGTCATAAGTGCTGTTTTCGGTGGCAATGGAACAAATTAACCACATGAAAATCTCCCCTTAGGGACGTACTATAAGTAAACTTGAATTATTCCAAGTGCATGCAGTATTGCATGTTTGGTGGAAACTCACCCCCCCTGCCACACACCATCGAGGTTGATTGCAGGGCAGTCAGTGCATAAGCTGTAGATAGCAATCTAGACAGCATACCAGCAGATCTAACTCACATCGCCTCCTCAATTTCCAGCAACTCCATTCTGGTGACCACTCTACCTAGTTAATTCGTTAAAACTTTCGCGGTTCATGATATCCGGTGTCGCTGTTTTTTGGGTAAACCCGCGTCACAGTGTGAAAAGCGCATAGACGCCGGTTTACCCAAAAAACAACGACGCCACTCTATCTAGTGTTGTCGCGAGACTTGGGCCTGTCTCGTCTCTGTCTCGTTTTCAGGGTACTCGGCTGTCGTCTCGAGTCTCGCCTCGTCTCGTTTCTCCGAAAATAAATTAGGTACGAAATAAAAACCGTTACCTTTACGTGTGTAATCGTTGAATAGGTACACTCGAAATGTTAATGACATTTATAAAAATTTTAAATATATATATTAAATTCGACGTCGAGCACATCACACTGCATTCAAAATCAATGATTTTAATGATACTCAATGAATAAACTAGCAATATGAAATATAAAATTGGTGAAAAATGAGTATGTGGTCACAATGCTTGCACAGTGAAATCCACAGGATGTTTAACCCTTTCGCTGCTGCTCTCTCTCTCTCTCTCTCTCTCTCTCTCTCTCTCTCTCTCTCTCTCTCTCTCTCTCTCTCTCCGGAAACCCACTCGTCACATGCGGTGGAAAAGTGAAGGGTATCATGTCCCGTAACCTTTATCTATTCCGATCTCATATACATAATAATAAATGAATCCAGATTCACTAATTTAATTAACAGAAACTATTTACCTAATTTTATATGAACATAATTTAATAATAATAACAAAATAAAAAAGAGAAAGTTACGCTACGGGTAGACCGTAAAGGTACATACGTTCACAGTAGCCGTGCGATCGTACTAGGTACGTTCTCAACAGCAAAAGGGTTAAAATATATATAACTGTAAAAATAATGCAATCAATTTAAGATAGGATGAACTATTTTGCTTCAAAAAATAATTACAAACAATTTTCAGGTCTGAAACAGTCAAATAAAGATAAGTTTTTTGTTTGAATGGACATCACCCACGAGTTCACACGTGTCTTCCAGAGTAAACTTATTGCAGATCCGTGGCCCAAGCGGTTTCTATGCTTCCTCATTATTGAATTACACTTCTGTGTATGTACTGTGTATGTACTATGCTACGTAGCATACCGTAGCATACCGTACGGTGAGAACAATCTTTTCGCTGGGACGGATGTAGCGGGAATGCTAAGGAATTATCTCGCCATTTTCGCAAGCACTGGAAAAGTTGACTCATTTGCCTTCCACCAAGTCAATATGTTCCCTATTCTAGGGGATCTCGACTGTTGAAGATAGTCTTCAAGTTCTTTCCTCCAGGCTTCATACAAGGATGACTGACTAGGGGTAAATTTACTAAAACTATTCGCTGATACCCGGATAAGTTCGCTGATAAAGGGGAAAGCTAAGTCGAAATAACATACCTCTCAATACTGGGTCATGCCTGCTTTTACAGGGAATACACATCTTAGCAGGTCGTCCTCGTCACTATAAACCAAAGCAACCCCTCAAGATTCTCTTGATCTATTGACTGAGCGGACTGCGTATGAGTAGAATACTTATCATAATAGACTTTGAGCATTTCTTCAAATTTCAAAAGGGACTTATCCTGCATCTCTTTCCCCCAAGGCGCCACGGAGAAAGTTTCACATTTCACTCACCGGATCTAATAATAATACCGCGCAATTAATCCAGTTCGTCAGGCGGTAGTGCTTTAACATCTTGTCCCGGGCAGCTTGATAGGCAAGCAGCAGTTTTTCATCGCCTTCATTTCCTCCAGGCTTGTTGTCCAGTATGTCCACCTATTTTTTCTAGCTTATCCAACAACAAGTAGAATGGTAACGAGTGGCAGGGTTACTTAATCTTCTCTACTGATTTATTCGTCAGAACTTTAAAAATTTTTTAAACTTTGAGCACATTTTCGGCGTTTTTGGTAACTGGTGCTATCGCATAGGTTTCAAATTCTTCTCTTCATGTTAAGCGCTAATCCAATCATATCGTTGAATTCCATCTGGATGGGACATCTATTAAAGGGTCCAGTAATGGTTCCCATGCAGCTTCTCAGCGCTGCGGAATTTATTTCTTAACTTTTATTAATTTTTTCAAGATGCAGATCTGATTTTGGCAATTGAAGTTATATTCTCTTCTTCATATTCGAAATCTTCATCATCACTGTCAACTAGTAGAAGCTGGTCCTCTGAAACCCCGTCCTCCAGAGGCAACGTTCTTGAAATATCCTGTACTGCAAGGTTAAGCATATGGGCCATGCATCTAAAATGCTGATCAGTGCCATCAAAACTTGCAAGTATCTTTCTGAGTTCCTCCATGAATTTAACATTTGCGGAGGCGTTAACTACGGTAACTCCTTGCAGCCTGTGCTCAAGTTCAAAGGATTTTAGGGTATTCATAAAAACTGCAGCAATGTCCCTTCCTCTGTGGCTACCATTGGTTGGAACGAGGTCAAGAGAAACTCCCACATCTCGTCTGTGAAATGATTCCGTGGTACGATATTCCAGCTACGGATGTCCAGCCATCGATGGTGAAAGGCGGGTCGCATTTATCTTGTTTCAGCGCCATCTTCTGCATCCTATTATAGCGGTCCAAGTGCCATCTGCCGCAACTTTGTCCTTTTACACAGTTTCTTCAATTTTTACACGATTGGTTCAATTGCACCGAAAATATTCTTCTTAGAAACACGTGACTCAAAAGAAAGAATGTAATAGACATTTTTGGCCCCAAAAGTCAATCTCATGGCAGAGTTATACACCGGCAAAAATGGTTGATTTAGATTTAATAAACGCGTTTATCACTTCAATAAGATAGGAGTCACGCACAAAAGAGATAGCTGCATCTTTACCGCGATTCGTTGAAACGTTATTTTTTCATCTGCCACCAATCCATCGTAGCAGTACTTAAGTCAAGAGTTTGGAAATAGAGTTTTTCGCGAGTTGCCCAACCCCTTAAAGGTTGGACCGAGTGCAGCTGAAAAGGAGTGCCTGCTAGGTGTTTGTGGGCAAAGTAGGATGAATGGAGTAGGAGGATGAATAAATGGCGGTCAGACGCTCCAGCGGTGAACGTTTTCACTGGGTGGAATTTTGGTTAGCAAAATAATAGCAAATGAGAAGTAATGAAGGCAAAGGAAAGCCCAATGTAGTATTATTATTTTATTCTCGCATCATCCTCGACGCAACTGAATGCTAAACTGATCATAAGAGAGGCTATGTCATGCAGGAAGAGGTACAACATAGTGATTTCAACTGTCATCCATCCTTTTGTCGTGGTGATGTGCGATGCACAATCCGAAATTTCGGCATCATTTTTCTTAAGAGGCAAGCAATAAGCATTATTGCCAGTGTCGCTGAGCGATACTTCACACCTTGCACGAGTATAATCTATGATATATTTATCGTGGCAGTGAGCATTGAAAATTACTGCTTTAGAAATTACTAAATTTTTTAAGGTATCCATGATAGGTAATAAGGAAAAGTAGTAAGCCAATAACACCACCTTACTTGGCTCCATAAGTCACGCTCAAACCTCCAGAAATAATAGTATCGGAAAAAAATAATTTTTAATTTTTAGCTAATTTATCGCAAAGTTATCATTGAATTGCAAATTTAATACTTTAGGAAATCGTGGAATTTATTTCGTGTTAACAGAAGGGCGTAGTTTATGGTCAATTTTACACCAAATACGAATTAATCACATATATCTGCATTTCGGAACTTTCGAGAGTCTCATGGTGGATGTCGTATCGTCAAAAAGCGGTCTCGTCTCACGGCGACACCAACGCCATCATTTCCACTTGTCAAACTGTCTCCTTCCCTCCCTGATCCGGAATAGAAAACGCTCGAAACAAAATACCTAATTATATCATCCTCTTCAAATTATATCATCATCTTCTTCCTCGCGGTACTATTCACATACAATTTTCTGAAGAAATCAATCAATTTTCGTGGGTGATTTTCTGAAGAAAATGAATATATTCTCCTATTAGATGTCATTAAATTAATATTTGCTTCTGATTCTTCGTATTCATCTGCAGCGCTAAAAGTTCCATGCTAGCAAAATATTAACAAAATAATTAGCTTCAGAACGTTTCCTGAAATGGCCTCTTTATATGCCTTATATTCATTTATTATAAATCAACAAATACTAAAGTTTTTACTCAGTATTTTTCACAGATCCCAAACGAGTTTCTACACCTCAGGTCATCTTAAAGTGTCTGAAGGTAAACTAAGGTGTCGAAAACGGTTGTGTCAGGTGATAATAATGTTGCGGGAAAACTAAATGGGAAAACCAAGTGTTCCCTGATGGGTTCTTTAAAATCAGTTAATTAAAAAAATGCCTAAACTGTGAACTAATGGGTCCCATGGAGGAAACAACTCAACAAATTCAAAAGAAATATATAAGACCTTGCATACTTAGGGCAGGACACGTAAATTACGTAAACGGTGTGTATTTAACGGGCACCATGAGGACATTTATGCAGTAGAGAGCCTGAATTAGATGAAATAACTCGTTTCTGATTCCACGCAAGATCTGTGTTATTTTCTGCTGTGGCTGATGCCTCCATCCGATTCTATCCACCCGCCACTGAGCCGCAAGGAGGCAGTCAACGTGTTGGTGACCCCTCGGCGCAAAGTCTAATTTACAGAGGGAGTGAATATTGCAAACCGTCGTCGGCGCCTTCCTTCCCGAGGCCTTTTTCGCGCGGGCAGTTCCGGTGACACCAATGCCCTCCAGCGGCAGCTTCTGTTACTGCGTCTCCCGCGCGCGGCAGGGCTCCCCAGGCAGACGACTTAGTTCTATGAAGCGCTGCTTGGCTGCGCCACTGGCGTCGATATCCTGTGGGCGCGCGTATTTAGAAAGTGAGCGAACTGCATTTGGCGAGACGACGATCACTTCATGGTTGAAACGAATGAAGACGGCTTCTGCAGCATCTTACATTACGCTCCTGAGATTGGTTTGAAGCAGATTCGAGCCTCATATGATCTCGCCTCTCCTTATGTTGCTCTACAATTCTTCGGATATCCTCCATTTTGCTCGCTCCGCGTATCTCAAGCAATTTCTTCCACCGCCATTCCCTCCTGCCTTCATCATCATCACATATTTCGCCGATTAGGTCTTCCCGTCATCTTCTCAAATTTCCATCGGACTGCTCTTTTCTCGCGCTATTCTCGCCACTTCTTTGTTTGTCACTCGGCCAATACACTTTATATTCATCATTTTCTTATAGTACTACACTTCAAATACTTGGAGATGAATGTTTGACAACTTTCCGTTTGGAAATCAATAACAGAGAAAGCAATAAATGCAGCAATATTATTGTGAATCGGGATCTGATGTGGAGCTCGGAGAAGAGAAGACTGTTTGCACTGACATGAGGGAGAATCACGAAAGACGTGGATCGAAAGAAATTGTATGAGGAAGTTGTATTTGAGGGGAAGGTTGAGTGAAGGAGTGGAGGCGGTGTCCTCTTGAGGGTCTTATGCGTTTGCGATGGTGGACTGTTAGCATTCGGCGAGGAAAATTCCTGGCAATCCCTACTAAAAACAATGATTTGCTGTTCGTTTGGATAAAATCGGAGCAGCAAATATGCAGAAGATAGCCAAAATAAATCAAGAAAGATGGATTTGTAATAGAGGTGAATGGCAAGACAGATAACGATAAGAAACAGTGGAAGAGGGAGGAGATCTCGACGGCTGTCCTCGCCTCAACTTCCACGAAGTGAGGAATTGTTTCCCAACTTCAAAAGAAACATGTACATAAAAAATTTATTTGCTAGAATCTGCTATTTATACAGGCAGTTAGAAAATCTCAGGCATTAGTACAGTACAAGTTTACTTGCATCTTGCAATTATTAAACGTTGCAAATAAATATATTACGTCTTGAAGATGCCAGTCTCTCGGAATTTCTTGTCCAAAAAACGTGAATCTAGGAGGCAGAAATCACGGAAGACTGGCGTCTTCAACAATGACGCACCTCCCTATACAAGGAAAATATAATGCATCAACATCTACGCAATGCCCTGCAAACCAAAGCGAGGGTGTGTGGCAGGGGGTGAAGATCACCAAACATGCACTATTGACATGAAACTAGGCCACTACATGGAGAGATGCTAGATAATAGGGTAGCTTGCATCTAGATGGTTTGTATCTACATAGTAATAAAGAGACTGGTTGTTAATACATGCATCATGCACTACAGAGTAACCTAAAATATTTCCCCTACCTATCCCTTTGCTATGCTGCATATTATGTTCTCTTATAGTACGGGGAAAAAATGCCATTTTGAATCTATCGGTAGGACAATCTATCTCTCTAATCTTATTTATCTGGTCGAATCTAGCATATTACGTAGGTGCTTTTAATACATATGTAACATCTTCAGTAAAGCTATCCGTTTTAAATACCTGCAATAGATTACGTGGATGCAAAGTTATTAAAAATTTTGAACAAATAATAATTTACGCGCCCATTTATTACAGGTCAGTGCGCTGAAGCTCAAGGTTTCTTACGTGTATTCTGATGTCAAAATACATGCTAAATGCTAGGGTTAAAAAAAATCGCTTTGGTTGTCAACGTACAGAAGGCTTAAATCACATAACTTAAACAAAATATTATAGTATTATACCAATATGAATTTTGTATAAAAGCATCAACTCTGTGGCAGAGATATTATTAAAATATTATTGCAATTAGGATTGTTTAGTATTCAACCTTTAAATTTGGATAATTCCAAATACTGTCACTGTTTCAAAATCACTGTGTCATAGACGTCACTTTTCTTGCACAGGATTTTATTCTGCAGAGGTTTTCAAATAATGTGACACTTCAATTACTACGTCACCAGATAACTATGTTTATTTAGCTACATCAATTGATTAATGACAGTTTTGCGCCTATTTGACGGCAAAAGCATCTAGTTTAGGAAGAGTAAGAAAACATTTTCATATTATTATCCACAAAGCTTACAGTTATTTCAGAGTAAAATCAGGATGTATGGGCGTTTATTGTTCATTTCGAATAAGTGTTATGCGTAGTCGGAAAAAGTAGTGCAAATATTGCGGAAGAGGCCGAAATGTATTAATGGCAAAGAAAACGCATGTGAGAGTAGCTGATAGAGATTGGGCGGAGGATAGGGTTAGAGAGGGCTGTACGTTGTGTTCTTCTTAGCATATCCCCTCGAGGTAAATTGCAACTGGGACGATTTTCAGGCAGGATTAAAGGTTGGGGCAAAAGGGATGAATCGGCGAGGTTCGCGGAAGACCAAGCATTCCGACTAAATTCCAATCTGGATACAAAGGAAAGGTCTTCCGAGTGTGGCGTCATTAAGAAACGTGACTGATTTGACAGTAAATTACGATGGAGACTCATTTAAATTGATTTGGGAAACATTGACAATGGTGAGATTTCAGAAGCCATTGTACCTGCTATTCTCCCCACAAATATTGTGTGCATTCAAGTGCATTGTTGCCAGGATTTTGAATACGAATTCAATTTTGCCTTTGACCCGGAATCATCATGTAATATTGGCGTACGTCAACATCTACGTAATAACCTACGTGCCACTGCTAGGATGTGTGGCAGGGGGGCGTACATTGTAAAGTGAGCAGAAATGTAGGAATGAAGGTCCTAAGACGATGTGAGTGGAATTTCAGAACCAATTGTTCGGGATTTCGTGGGTTGAGTCGGTAAGGTAACCTTTAGTTGCTTGCTTGCATGTTAGTAGTGCATGCTTGGTGATATTCACCCCCTGCCACACACCCTCGCGGTGGCTTGCAGGGTATCGTGTAGATGTAGATGTAAGGAATTAGAAGTGTTTGAAAGAAATGATAGGAGCAGCTTAAGATGCTTTCTTTTTTCTTCTGGCGCTTTTACCCAATACTTCGTCAACAAACCTAAGCAAAAAGGATGTGTTGCTGTTAACATTAGTGGAATGAAAACAACGGCTGAACAACTAAAAAATAGGGAATCTTTTTTCGAGCCACTGAGCTGCGGCCACAAGGATTTCATGAATACCTTAGATAAAACTTTCAAGAGCACAGAAAATTTGATCTATTGGTCCAAGACGTCAAATGTGGTAAGCACAATGCCTGCAACATTTAAAAGAAATTAACCTCAAACTAGGATGGTCAATTGACCAGCGTAACTTCATATTCGCGGCAGATTCACTGAAGTTTGACTAATTTCTTTTGCTCCCATAATACCATATGCTGGATCGCATATTTATCCTGATTCCATTACGACTACTACGGTAGCTCATATTCACAAGGAAACACAAATATTTGGTACAGGATCTAGAAAAAGGTGTTTGGCAGTTGTGCGACAGGTTGATTTTCTCATAAATTCATTCTGAATAATGCAGGAGGCATTCGCGGAGCTCTCAACTCTTTCTTTACAAATGTAGTAATGATACATAATCCCAGGGCCATTAACAGTGCATGACTTCAGGTTCGGATCGACTTCGAAAAAGTTGGAAGTCGTGGAAATCTGTACCACCCTTTCTCAAGGAACACCCTGCAACCTTTTTCTATTGCCTAGCACCTCTGTTAACGGCGAGAAATGCAAGGTTCTATGATAATAATTTTTGCCTGTGTTTTTCGAACATTTCTTAGCTTTCCTTGATTGGAAGAACTCTGATTTCGAGTCTTCAACATTGCCAAATTGCAAGTAAAAGAACTAATAAAAAAACCGCTATTTATGTAACTATCATCCGATTCGAAAGAAAACTCATGTTGAAATAATATATTTCTGAAGTGGGCGCGAGAAGACAGATCGTCGTAAATGGTATCATGTCCGATCAAGTCAGAGTCTACTCAGGTGATCCCCGAGTTACGTAACACGTCCACTTCTATCTCGTTTGTATACAAATAGATTTTAATATATAAATAGATAGCACCGAGAGTAAGCGTAGAGATTTTGATATTTGACGCGGTAGAGTATGAGAGGAATTTCCGATAAAGAACATAGGGAAACACTTAGTAATGTAATTCAGATGCATTTCAAACTTCATTATATCAATTACATAGTAATAATAATGTAATCTAAAAATCTGTAGACATAAAATTTTGTAAAAGTAATTAAAAACGAGAGCTAAACTATAGCGTCACCAGAGCTAAAAGCCATACTGTTGAGTTGGTGAAATACTTAGATACCTATTACAATTACTAGAGATATAATGTGGGGAAAACATGCAGGAGATATGTGGTCAATCCAAAATGCATCTAGATTTATTAAAAGTAAACTACAGTGAGCTGATAGGTTGGGTTAAATATAAGCTCTAATTATGAAAATCTTCACAGTAGAGATTTTTCAGTTATGAAACTGAGCTGTAGCTGAACTGTAACTGACAAGATCTTCCTGACTTGATATTTTAAATTGTCCGTGTCAAACCCAATCTGTTGAAAGATGCACGAAAGTTGTCACAGACAGTGTGACAGAAGAAAAAGGTTGAGGACAAGAAATATGCGGCCGAGCGAAGAGAATGCTAGGATTTATGAAAAGAGTACTTGGAAAGTGTGATGAGAAGACAAAAGAGCGATGTTACTTTTCACTAGTTAGGCCCCACCTTGAGTATGCAGCCAGTGTATGGGATCCTAATGAATTCGATGAGAGAACTAGACAGTGTGCAGCGTAGAGCAGCTAGGTTCGTTAAAATGTGTTACGATAGGTTGAGTAGCGTTTCAGAATTAATAAAAGAATTAAGGTGGGAATCATTAACAGGGCGTAGGCTAAAGTACAAATGAAATCTATTAGAGAAATTTCAATCGGATAGCTTTACTGAAAATTTAGGTATTTAATAAAAACACCAGCGTATTATTCTAGATTCGATCAGATAAATATGATTGGAGAGAAGGATTGTCGAACCGATAGATTCAAAATGGCATTTTTCCCCAGTGCTATAAGAGAACAGAATAGGCAGCATAGCAAAGGGATAGGTAGGGGAAATATTTTAGAGTAGACTGTAGTGCATGATGCATGTATCAATCCCTTAAATACTATAGATACTAACAATCTGTCGGCCCCGGTGGCGGCGTGGTTAAGTCCTCGCCTGCTAACCAGAGGGTCGCGGGTTCGAGTCCAGTCTGAGTGGGTTTTTTCACCACTCAGGACATGGCTGTATGTGTTTGTCTGTTGTTACATTGTTAAATACCCCGATGCAAAGGCCACATGCCACAAGGCCACTGGCCACATGTGCTATTTTCGGCGGTAGTGGATAATAAATAAAAATAAAATAAATCTAGCTGCATGAGACCCTATAGTTGCTTGTTTGCATGTCGGTAGTGCATCCTTGGTGATCTTCACCCCCTGCCACACACCCTCGCACTGGCTTGCAGGGTATCGTGTAGATGTAGACAGTCGCGACGCGAGTGACTGGAGCCTAGCGGAGGTGCAGAATATTGAGGACCGAAGAGAATGAAATGCCTTGCTAATGGCTGGCGGCCAGGCCTGCCGATCTGAGGGCCGCGTGTTCGAGTCCGGTCGTCGGGCCCCCGTGCTATGCACAAGTGTTCACGCAGCGGGAAAACATATTTGCCCCTGCCCTCCATTGTAAAGGAAGACAGTTTCAAGTTCACTCCTTAATACTTCCTTCCCCTTCGTCTTTTACACGCCTCTGCAATACATAAATCAAGCCTACCGGAACTTCTCGGAAAAAGACGCAAAACTGTCGATGAAGAGCCTGCGGGATGCAAATTTGCCTTTAACTCGGGGACAAAATTTTGTCTGGGAAATAACGAACGGCTCTCTGAATCTGTCTATAAGTCTGTCACCTGTTATTTGATGATCTGTCGAGGCCACGGTGTCCGGGACATCAGCCGATTTAAAATGGAGTTATCCTATTACGATACGTACCTTATTGTTAATTTCTTCCGGAGGAATACTTGAGGAGAAAAATAGGATTCTTATATTTCTTATTTTAATTGACATATAAGTATATAATAGGTTGATCAAGTATTAGCAAATAAAGCGTCATGAAATCATCGAAAGATTTAAAAAAGACAATTCAACGACATTTGGAATTTCTAACTTAAGGATACCTACTTTATATTTATATAAAGACTTTCCATGAGGAATTCTGACATCTGATGAACAGCCATGGATTCTTTCCATTTCTTTCCGCTAATCAAATGGAATATTTAGAACGTTGTACGCAAATAGGAATGTAATATTTTCAGAACAATTAGATTGTCTCTTCCTGAAATATGACATGAATTGCAATAAGGTTTCAAACTGAAAGAAGACATTTTAAAAACTATATTCTACGAAGGGAAAATCTTTTTTAATATGCTAAATGCTTAAAGATCAGTAATAAATTAGCCTTTGAGATGAAATTTTTTAAACGTAAGTAGTCCGTTCGTCCCGTACGAATCTCGGACGAAGGCTGGAATCCGTTCCAAACTCATGCAGGCCTGAAAGACTCACTAAGAGAACCACCTTCCCTAAGTTCTCCACTCGTACATTTCGGCACATTCCCATTGTTGAAACGAGTGCTACGAGGGCACGAACTTTACTTCGCGTGTAATGTCTTGAGACCTCACTCGCAGCCTCTGCGTTGAACAGGATCATTGCTTCGTTAGGAGAGCATGAATTACGTCATAAACTGCCTCCAAGACCTTTGAATCAAAATAATGATGAGTCGGAAGTGATAAAATTATAATTCCTTGGCAACATATACATGTATATTGCGAGATACTTTAATGGTGTTAGTTTCAGTAGATGTAGGTACTCTTTTCACAGGTAGCATCACGAAACTCAAAAGATCCCACTTACACCCTTCGTGCCTGTGGAATGCCAGGCAATAAACATTAACAGGCATTAACATTTCTATGAAACCTTTAATAGACTTAGATGTGGAAAAAGTTGTTGAAACCTATCTCGGCTGTCTCTCAATAAACGGCGTGGATTGTGAGTTTATTCAACTATGGATGTGAAACAATTCCTCAAAGTGACGCGTGCAGTGTTAGTTCACGTGGAAGCCCAGCCTCAGAGAGCGGTAACTGAAGACCACAGACACTTTTTCCTACTTTTGGAAAGGAAGACAGACACGCAACTAATCGCGTGATGAGGCTCGTTGGAAGGCAATAGTTTTGATTTTATTGTCATATTGGAAGCAGCGCTCGGCGGTGGAGAATTTGCGGTGGATGCACTCGCGTGAGGCCTCACGGAAGGCCGGGCAGGCCGAAGGCTCGGAAGACGGCGACCTCCGCTTGTCGCTCCGCCGCTGTTCGCCTTTCACTCCGAGGTGAAGCACAGGACCAATTCAACTCCACGTCGTCAACTAACTAATGTAAACTAGCATTAGGTATTCAAAGGGAAATTAATCAGTTGATTATATCCCATTTCAGTTGGATCTTCATTTTGCAGTGAGCACGACCGAATTTCATGCGCATAAATTGCCATGGAATGAGACACTCCACTTAGTATTTCTTTACGCTTATTATTACGCTCTTTGACCTCCATCATTCTGCATCAAACAGGACCAAAGTTTCGGTGCATTTGTAAGGTTCTTTGAGACCCTCTGTCTGTTCACTGTGAAAAAGTGAATGCGACACGGAGTCACAGGCCGTGGTGACGGAGAGCCGTGTCTGAAGAGCGAGTGAGGAACGCAAGGGAAACTCCTCGTTGGACCAAATGCTCGCAGCGATGCACTTTGGATGTGCAGCATCCTCGGATAAGAGTTCTCCATGAAGTCAGTTCTCCTCCTCCCTTAAAGAAATGAAGACTAAGGCCAGATGGAATACCAATGGACTACGTTAAATACTTACTCTCTCTCTCTCTCCTCCGACACTAAACTACCAATATTTTCAAATCTTTGATTTCCCAACAAAAATTTCCAAGTCAGTGGAAAGGTGCTCTGATCAAAACAATCCCTACAATGACCTCTTGCTCCAAAGGAAAAGAATTTTGTACCTACTATACATGTATACTACTACTTTCGTACCATGTAGAGTACTTACTGGACACAGCTATCTCACGGATGTACTGGGAAATATAAGTTCATTAGTTAATTTATTAATAGAAATGGCTAACTAATCAAAACCTATTACGGATTCATTCGTAGCTAACATTTTACGTGTTACAAGTACCATGTAAAAATAAATCTTGTTTACTTTAGATGCTCAATGAGTAAGAAAATGTTACCAGTGTTATTACTAATCCTTGGATGACAGAGGCTCGCACTAAATATGGGCTCTGGGATTATTTGGGCCATTCTTTTGAGTCCAGCTCCAGACGTCTTCCATCGATGACGAGATGGACTCGCCGTCGACGCCGGATGTCCAGTCCGAATCCGTCTTTTGCCCTCCTCCAACGCCTCTTCTCCAGCCCTCCCCGTCATCTCTTTCATGCTTGTTCACTTGACATCCAGGAGCATGGGAGGAAGACGGGGTTCGCCCTGCGCTGCTGCCGGTCGATCACGACGACAGTGACACCGGGTGCTCCCCCACCCCCTCCCCCCTTCCTCTCCCCCCCACCCTCCAAGCCCTCCACCCCCCCCCCCTTAACCCTTCCGGCCCAGAACCGGTCCTCACTTCCCGAAACAAATGGTTAACGGATCCAACAATTAATGGGCAACCCCTTCCGATTTCTATCGCGTTAATTCCCCGAGGGCCAGCTGTTGTGGTGGCCAGTGGCCGCCCTGAGCGCAACATCAAGCACCAGATCTCGGCGAGCCTTGCTCTGCACCTCGTGGGAACCAAATTCAACGAGCAGCTCGGGTCGCGCTAGATTTCATAGTCACATCCACGTGACCTAATGAGTGCAGAGTCACTTTGGGTCAGTCCCAGTGAAGTCTGCTCGAGAGCACCATCCGCGAAAGGTATGAGGTGTGAGCCATGGTGCTGGAGAGAGAGAAATAATGGTGCCACCGCCCAAAGGGAAGCATGCGAACGCGAAACCGAGCGACTGCCAAGAGGAACTGAAGCCAAGGAATGGAAAAAAATATGCATGCCCGGTATGGCCGACATGTAGTCTACTTCTACATCTGCGTCATACGCTGCGAGCCACGGCGAGGGTGTGTGGCAGGGGGGGGGACAATATATATGCAATACGGAGAGTAAATTAAGAGCTAAAGTGATAGGTACAACCACATGAGAACAAGTTAGGTCTAGAAGCAACGTACAACTAAATGATGATCAACTCTGATGCTGACGTTGGACGTCGAAACACAGTTTCTTTTTTATGCAGAACGACATAGTTAAGTTTTTACTCACTGAATATATTCCTGTATATATACTGTATTTCCCCATCATGCATATATTAGTAATATTAAATCATGCTTCATGCACTACAGGCTTCTCCAACAATTTTTTACCTGCATAACCCTTTGCTGCGCTGCCTATTGTTCTCTCTTATGGCACGCAAGGCATGCATGGTATTCATGGGTGTGTCCTGCATGATTGGGATTTGGTAGTTTTTCTTCTTTTTTCCCCAATTACTTTTAAAGGTGTAGTGTTTGTTTTGTAGTGTTAATTTTTGTTTGTTTTATCATTGTTCCTGGTGTAGATGCACCCCCTGCCACACACCCTCGAGGTGGCTTGCAGGGTATGTCGTAGATATAGATATAGATATACGCGGGAAAATTGACATTTTAAATCTATCGGTACGGCAATCTATCTCTCTAATCTTGTTTATCTGATTAAAATAGCATAATAAGCAGGGGTTCTTAAGATACAGGATATAACAAGATACCTGTATATCTAACGTTATCTGTGGAGAAATCAGATTCGAAAGGTTTAGCCTAAATTTTAACCTGCGTTCTGATTCCCGATCCTAGTTCTTCTATTAAACTCGTGACACTTATACAATTATCATAACGGCCTTTAACAAATCTAGCGGATCTCCTTTGCGCACGCTCTAATTCTCTTATCATACATTCCTCGAACGGAATCCATATACTAGCAGCGTATTCTAAATCAGGCCTGACAACAGTAGAATAGCTTATTTCTCGTACTCTCTCATCGCATTTGCCTAGAATCCTTTCTACGAATATTAATCTACGGTCCACTACACTAGGTACATGTACATAATACACAATCAGTTTTTGAAGGAGGAATAATTAGATAGAGCGATAGAATAAAATTACACGAAGATCGAAAGCGTTGAAAGCATTAGGTATTTAGTTGTAACAATCACCAAAGATTTATCGTGGTGGAGACACTTCCGGGAAATACGCGGCCGAGCGAAGAGAAAGCTAGGATTTATAAAAAGAGTACTTGGGAAATGTAATGAGAAGACAAAATAGAGGCGTTATTTAGTCAGTCCCCACTTTGAGTATGTAGCCAGTGTATGGGATCCGAATGAATTAGGTTTGATCAGAGAAATAGACAGTGTGCAGCGTAGAGCAGCTAGGTTCGTTAAAAGGTGTTACGAAAGGTTGAGTAGCGTTTCAGAATTAATAAAAGAGTTAGGGTGGGAATCATTATCAGAGCATAGGTTAAAGTACAGATTGAATCTATTAGAGAAATTTCTATTGGATAGCTTTACTGAAGATGTTAGGCACATATTAAAAAATAACAGCGTATTATGCTAGATTCGACCACATAAATAAGATTAGAGAGATGGATTGTCATACTGATAGATTCCAAATGGCATTTTTCCCCCGTACTATAAGAGAACAGAATAGGCAGCATAGCAAAGGGATAGGTAGGTGAAATATTTTAGAGTACACCGTAGTGCATGATACATGTTACAATCCCTTAAATACCAATGATATTAACAATCTAGTTTAATGAGACCCTATAGTTGTTTGTTTGTATGTCAATAGTGCATGCTTGGTGATCATCACCCCCTGTCACACACCCTCGTCGTGGCTTGCAGGGTATCGTGTAGATGTAGATGTATATGAATGCATGCAAGGCACCTTGCAAGCCACAATGAAGGTGTGTGGCAGAGGGTGAATTCTCACCAAACATACATTACATATCATGCATAAAAAAGGATTTTTAATAATATACTAGTCTAAAATTCACATTTTTAAAAAGATAAATGTAGCAAACAAGCATTCAAAAACATGCTGTTAGTTTGGTTACCTTCAAATCCTTACGCCAAAATGCAACTACATATCTATACCGTCCATTGATACACTAGTATTTATACTAGTGTATCTATACAAGTACAAATACTATATCAGATATATTTACACCTGTTCATTTTCCTAATGGTTTCGTTTACTATATTTTGTTATTGCCGAATCTGATAGAGTTTGAAAAGACACGTATTTTTCCGTTTTTGATCCGTCAATTATTTTTCGAGTCATAAGCGTTATTTTCGAAAGTGTTAAAATCATCCGATTTTAACCCCTTCGGAAAAGTGGGTGTGGGTCAACCTCTGACGTCATCGACTTCGTCCAATCACAACTGATCCCGCGGAGCTACTTCGCCTCATCGCAATGGGGGGGACACAGGTGACTCTGCCAACGGGAGCGGTTGCGACAGGATCTGTGCGAGCAAACCTTTCGAGGAACCCCCTCCACTCCCTTCCCTTCCCCTTATAGCAGTCAAGGATGGGTGGTAAATGACGTCAATGATATCAAAGCAGCTTATACGTGGGGCGTCACCTTTTGCTTATTTTGATTTATGAGTGAATGGCAATGGTTAGAATATTAATGTTTTCACTAAAATTCATTTTTTCTACCATCTAACGATTTTGTGTACAAAATTGCAATTTCGGTTCCGAGTCAACGCCCCTATTGTGCGAGGGAAAGAAAGACATTTTGAACCTGTCAGTTCGGCAATCAATTTCTCTTAAGGCCGCTTTACACGATACAATTTTTTGTACTATTTCTTGTACAAAATCTTGCATAGACTGAACGAAATTGTGTTTGTCTGAATGGAATTAGAACACGTTCCATTTCCCGTTCAGTCATTCAGACAATCGCACAAGTTTTCGTACAATTTGCCGCTTTACACGGTACAATTTCCTCATGCAAGAGTTTGTACAAGAAATTGTACAAAAAATTGTATCGTGTAAAGCTGACTTTATTTTGTAATCATGGTCCAGCCTACCATAGTAAGTTGGAGCTTGAAAAATATATTCAGCGTAATCAGTGAAAATGTTGTCTTGGTATTTATTTAAGACATTAACCCTAAATCGCAACCTACGATCTGTCATTAATTCCCATTTTAGTTAATTTAATAGACTGGTTACGTCAATATTATTGTGATACCTTCATACCTTTACAAATCTTGCCGATATTCCCTGCACACGTTGTAGATCATTATTTCGGCCTATTTCGCATGGATCCCGTACACATGGCAGCGTATTCCAATAGAGGTCTAACAAGGGAAAAGTAGCTGATTTCTCTTACAGGATCGTCACATTTTCCCAGTAGGATCTGTTCTATTCATTTCCCTGATGTGTTTCCCCATGATATGTCTTCTGATATGGTAACGCCTAGGTTTGACTAAGAGATTCTACGTTTGATATTTTTTTAATGCAAAAATTATTCCGGGAAAAACTATTTTTTTGCCCGGTTGCTGCCGCCCATTTCTTCAAATTTAATTCTAGACTACAATTAACACACCATGAAGCACTTAGGGATGAAATTAATTTCTCCGTTGCTGACTCTTCGCTTGTCATCCTGTGCAGAAGAAAAGTTCCTGTGGCCCTCGAAGGTGAGAAGGTGTGTTTCGCGTTATCGCTACCTTTTGGAATCGTTTGGCTTGTAGTGACTATCCTAATTCCATTCTATTTATCTATTTCTGTTTGCCAGTTTTTCAAGTCTGTATCCGAAATTAAAAATGCAGTAGACCGGAAGGAAGTGTGGAAACTTTCCTTCCAGGAAAGGTAAAGGAGGAATGGTGGAGAGAAACCCGGCGTCAACATTAAATTGTTGCTAGAAACTCTAAGCTCTACGGTATAGAATCTTAGATTGGTGACGTAGAACCAATGGGAAACTGGTATGATACAGAGCAATTGGAACGAAATTTGAAGTGTGTATCTAGTAATGAATTATTGGAAAAAGAATAGTTATCCTCCTAGCACATATCACATAAGGAATAAAAAAAATATATAATCCAATAAGTATCTTGTAGAAAGACGGTCACAGGACCTTTCCTGGGACAAACACATGCGTGAATTATTAGTCAGGCTAATTTTTATTTCAGAAAAGGAATGTGATGATAAGAAACAGTAGGAAAACGATGCGTGTTCCACAAATATGTAACTGTTATAGGGCTGTAACTGTAATGTTATTAATTTACTGTATTAATTGTAATTGTAATATTGGTGCTCTTAGGGGTATTGTACCTAGAGCTAATAAATATTTATTATTTATTATTATATTATTATTATGGCTGAAGCTGAAATGCCGCGAAGTGCATTCTCGCGTGGGGAAAAGCATTTGCATCTGCTGCAGGCCACTGCGTGTGGCAGGGGCTGCGGACGCAGAGGGCATCATCTCTTGAGGCCCCAAGTGGCCTTCGTTGGAGGCTGGCTGCGCACCCAGGCCTCTCACCACGGATTGCGCCCTCAATGTCCAACCGGAGGACTCGCCAAACAGCAGGGAATTCCCCCTGCGCACATCCAGGTCTGCAAATTGGCGCAGATTTCTATTTCCCTGCAGCCTCTGATGCATCTCCCTGATATGCTGCCACCCTTCCCTGTGCCCGTCCACTTGGAAGATTCGATCGCCGCCGAAAGGTGATCTTCTTGTGGCGGGACTTGCAGTGCGAAGGGGTCCGTTGCAAGCCCCGCCCCCCATCGGCGATCAATACCTCCCCCCCCCCCCTAACGCCGCGCTCCCATTGGTCGGATGCAACCACCGGCCAGCCACGCCCCTCAACGGGGGCGTTTGGCGAGGATTTTTGACCCCCGGCTGCGAGCCTGAAAAAATCAACCCAGCGCCCAATTCACCTTTTCCCGGAAACTGAACGCGACTATGTCACAATGAATTGACGCCAGTCGAAGATCACCGAGAGCTCTTGGCAACACAAAGCACTGCATCACTGCTATCGAGTGCTAACGATGACCTGAACTTCTCCGTCAAACATTAAGTCCTGCACTTCACCAACCAAGTGCTCCTCATTATGATCCTGCGGAATGAAAGGCATTCGAATTCCGCATTTCTTTTGTTTCTTCACTCAAATTAATCGCATTGCGCGAATTTTCTCAGAATACACATCTGACATCCTCGGAATACAGACCGAATTAAAAAAATACTTAAAGTGTCTACACTTTCAATCTTGGTTCTGGCATTGATTTCAGTTCCAGATCTATCTAGGTAATCTACACAATACTAGCAAGCCACCATAAAGGTGTGTATGGCAGGGGGTGAATTCTCACCATGCATGCACTACCTACATATCATACATAAAAAAGGATTAGTAATAAAATACTAGTATAAAATGGTCGTAAGAGAGGACTTTGAGTCCTGAAATTCGCAGATAACAGTAAGACAAAAACAAATAATAAATTTATAAATAAACTTCATTTTAAAAAAATGATTAAAATGTCAAAGTAAGCATGCAAAAACGTGCTGTTATTACGGTTAGCTTCAAGTCATTATGCCAACATGCAGCTACCTATGATACACTCGTTTTTAGCATATATATACCGCTATTTATATCCCCAATAGTGCGAGAAAAAAAGGACATTTTAACCCGCGGTAGCACGCGCTTTTCTTGTAACGCGGTAGCACGCGGGGCGGGGAAAAGACCGACGGGTTGTACATGGCTAATTAAACACTAATAAGTACTACAAAGAAGATTTATTTGGCAATTTCGGTTGAAAAAATATTCAACAAAGGAATGATATTCATTTTTAAGCCATGAACATGGAGAACATAAGAGAATATTTTCTGATTATAGACAAACATTACTATTTACAGCTCACAATCAATCATCATCTCCGCAGGCATTTTGGTAACATGATGTGCAGTTGAATATACAGTGTTCACGGCAAATGGGCTTTTTACAGGTATTGCATGCTGTCCTTGTTTTTCTATTGTTTTTAGAAGGAATTTTTTTTAGGCATTGCGGCTCATGTTATCGTCTCTCTCAGGTATACCCAATATTTCCCGCAACCGGAGTCGCAGAGATAATTGGATATTTTGCTGTTTCTCCCTTTTCAGCATGTTATCTCTGGTCAAAAGTTTAACAAGATTATTCAAATACTCCTTACGACTAACAGATTTACCTGAGTTTTCCCTGTAAATAACAATGCTATTGATCGCGCCAATGTTCAACAAGGTAAAAAAAAGTGTTAGCGGCCATCGGCATGATATGCGAGAGACACTATAAATGGACTGTAAACGATCTGAAACGTCCCCACCACCTTTTGTCGAGTTGTAATACATTACAATTTCAGGTTTATTCGTTTGAGGATCCACAATGTCATCTCGATGCATTGTTGATAAGAGCAATACAACTTTGTTAGCTTTAGGTTTGTATGACACTAGCGTCACTTCTTTTTGAAAACCTAAAATAGTGTTTCCGACTACTCTATCATTCGACCTAGCGATAAAACTGGGTGGAATCTCACCCTTATTTTTTCTTATCGTTCCTACTGTTCTTAGACCATTTTTTAGAAGATCAAGTGCTAACGGGTAGGACATGAACCAGTTATCAAGGGTGACATTTCTTCCAGTGTTATAAATGTACTGAACCAGTCTTTTCACCACTGAGTCTGGCTTGTAATCAATTTTATCTGGGCCCTGATTTTGTCTTCCAACGTACACTGCCATATTTCCGGTGTAAAATGTTTTTGCATCACAACAGGCAAATATTTTGATCCCATACTTAGACGGCTTGTTCGGCATGTAACCACGGAAACTGCATCTAACCCGGAATTGTGGAAGCATCTCATCAACTGTAACTGCTTCACTCATACTGTAATTATTCCGGCAATTACTGACAAAAGTTTCGAAAATGTCCCTGATTGGGGAAAATTTGTCTTTTTTCTTCAATTCATTTCTTTCGTGGATGTTGTCAAATCTCATCATTCTTAGAAAAAATTTGAACATATTTACACCCATTACAAGTCTAAAATATTCAGTTCCTGTTCCATCTGCTCTCCACAGGTCAAAAATATTTTTATGGTTCGACTTTTGCACCCCAGCTAAATACAGATTCCAAAAGGGCCTTCAGTTCAATGAGGTCCGTTTCCCTTGCATCTCTTTGACGCAGAAAACTACCCTGCACCCTTCGAATGTTTGTGTTTGTGAAGGATAGAATATCTGATAATATATCATTTGGGAAAAAATTTTGCCAAGAATCCAAAACATCCGATACATTTCGGGCGTTACCCAGAGGTCCAGGTAGACGTTGCAGCAAATTGCATCTCTCAATTCTGGATCTTTTAGCTGGCTTCACAGCAGACCACTCTGTCACTCCTTTTTTCCCACGAAGGAAGAAGCTCTTGTTCCGGGCAATTGCTCATCTTCACTTTCCTCAGAAAATGATTCGTGGTCCGAACGGTAAATAGTGTTGTCACATTCCTCATCGTCACTCTCACTCAAATCTGCATATTCCCCTTCACTCTCACTGTCAAGCATTCTCAGTATGTTATAAGTCATTCAGGCTCACTCATGGTCGGGAAGTGTATGCTCGGCTTTTTGATTCCTTATTGAAAAAAAGAGAGCTACTTACGGCAAATTTATGAACACATTTCAATAGAAATGAAACTACAGTTGTGACATTCTCTACGAATATAAATTTACAATAACTTACAGTTATAATTTATTTCGCAAGGTGCACTGGTACAGGGAATACACGGTATCGATCACCAAATGGAACTAGCGTATGCTTCCCTCACGAGTTCTTTTCAAACTGAATTGGAGAGAAATATGTACGTCGTAGCGTCGAAACCAATTGTTCTACTCACCCATACCTAAGTCGTTCTCTCCTAGGACAATGTAACGGGCAAAAAAATGTACCGAAATAGGAAGATAAACTGCGACATTGATCGAGTCAAGTCTCAAAAACTCCGCAAGCAGATTTTGTAACGCGATAGCACGCGCCGGCGGGGATTCGACCATTACGAAATAAAATGTGATACAAAGATTCTTATTCGTATTTACGGATTTTAACTTGAAAAGTGCTCAGAAATAGTAGATTAGAAGAAGTGTTGAACAGAAGAGGCCGCAGTGTTCTGAGTAGGAATTTTTTTTTCGATCGGGCGGGGAATCCCCGCCCACGCGTGCCATCGCGGGTTAAATATGTCATTTCGGCAATCAATTTCTCTCCTTTCGTAATTATGGTCCAGTCTACCGTAGTAAGTTGGGGTTCGCAAAATATTTTTAGCGTCATCATTGAAAATATTATCTTGGAATTTATTTTATTGATTAAGTCTACATTTCAACCTGAATTCTGACAATGATTCCAAATTTAATTCATTTAATAGGCTGCTTACGCCAATATAGTAACCGTACCGTCCTTTTAAAAATATTGCCGATCTTCGCTGCACACGTTCAAGTTCATTATTTAGACCGATTCCGTAGGGATCCCATACACTGGCAGCATATTCCAAATGAGGTCTAACAAGGGAAAAGTAGCTGATTTCTCGTACATGATCGTCACGTTTACCCAATACTCTTTTGATGAATCGAATTTCAGTTTACGATTCGATTGCCCCATCGTTTCACGTATGTGAAATAATGGGGAAATCTAATCGTAAGGAAAGATCATGTGTCAATCTTATTCCAAAATATTTAATGTATTCCACGTTTCGCAATTCATTATTACTTATTTTGTACGTGCTAGGAGGGGAACAATTCTTTTTTCAAAAATTCATTTCCAAACATTTTTTAAAATTTAATTCTAACTGCCATGTATCACACCATTTTTCGATTGCTTGAAGGTCATCATTTAAATATTTTTTATCATGAAGAATTTCCCTGTACATTACTGCGATATCGGCAAATAGACGAAGATTACTTTTTACCATCTTATAGTTATCATTTATGCATAGAAGGAACGGGAGTGGACCTATCACACTACCTTGTGGGACACCTAAAGTAAATTCAATAGTCGGAGAGATAACACCGTCCAATTTGCACCCGATCATGTAGGAAGTCATTTATCCAAGATATAATATTACTGTCTAACCCGTAAGATTTTAATTTCAAAATTAGTTTGCTATGAGACACCTTGTCAAAAGCTTTCTTGAAATCGAGAGATATTGCATCCACGTGAATATTATTTTCGCCAGAAACTAAAATATCGTTGGAAAATAGAGCAAGCTGAGTTTCACATGATCTTATCTACTCTTCCGGAAGCCATGCTGAACATTGGACAATAAATTCTGGCTATCTTGGTGTCCCATGACTGAACTGACAATTATATGTTCTAGCACATTGTATGGAATGGATGTGACGGGTATAGGTTTGTAGTTAGATGGTTGCTCCCTATCGCCACTTTTAAAAATGGTCGTTCCATCGGCTGCTTTCCAATTCATCGGTACGACGTGTTCAAATAAAATCATTCGTTCATCTATCAAATCTAATATCATCTATCAAATCACATAAAATCAGGATATCGTTCAAGACAACATTGAATTAGCTGTCAGTGAAACACACTCAGTGATTCAACACAAAGGTTGGTCTTTGATAGGTGAGAGTAGAGCTCACCCCGTACTAAGCCATTGGCGTGTGAAATTCACACATTCAGGGCATAAGGGGGGCCATTTCCTTTCCCTGGGCCACCCGCGATTTCCTACGAAGTCCTGACACGCAGAAAATTGAATCGCGAGGATTTCAGATGGGGGTGTCCGGAAAGGCTCTTGCCCGGGATTTGAACCCGGGACCCTCCAGTCAGTAGCTCAGTGCTCTACCCACTAGGCCACCACGACCGGTCAGGGATTTATTAAATACTACTTCAAGGTAGGGGTAAATTTCGGAAGCTAACTCTCTATATAGAATCATCGAAGAACATACTATATCATAAAAAGTACAAAGAGAGTCACAGGTCACTAGGTGTTTCTGTAGTATTGATGAATCGCGTAACTTAAAAGTAAACAGCTGGATTTTATCACGCAATTCAGAGTACATATGCATGTTGGTATAACTATAGGCACAGTAAACTGGTTATCGAAGGGCAAATCAGGTAATCAATTATTCCTAAAGCTGTTAATAATTTAAGGAAAGGATAGAGTCAAAAGAAATGGAAGGCTTTAATAGCGGTGAAGTAGGTACCGGTGTGCCAGTAGAAGATAACTTATTTCCGAGGGATGTATAAAAAGTACATGAGGCTCCGTTAAAAGTAACAAAGCAAAAACGATATACGCACGTGCACACCATAGATCACCGGCCGACGGTACCAGTTCGTTGGCACACCAGGTAGGAACATTGTATTCTGGGAAGAATGATAGGGGAATAACAATAGGTGGGGACTTCACCTCAACAGACTGAAATATGTGTCGTTGCATAATGTGCAGTAAGGAACTCTACCAATCACTGTTGAGCACATTGATGCCATAATCATTACCCCAGTACAGCAAGTACCCGACCAGAGGGAAATAACATTCTAGACTTATCAGCAGCGAACACACCCGAACAAGCCGATACAGATATTGGGATGAAATATTGCATGCTGTATTCATTCTAAAAGTGGAAATCATCCTGAACAAAAAAAAGGGTTCACGTATTTCATGAAGCAATTTACGATAGTAGTAAAGAGGAATTAAGGGATTTATTTGGTTTATTTTGAAAACTAAGAATAGGATAGAGTCATAAGAAAGGGAGGAGGGGTTTTTATAGCTGTGAAGGACTCACTAAGCTTTTATACGTAGAAAGTGTTTCCTGAGGTCACTATCGAAGTGGCCAAAAATACATTCCAAGTGAATTGGCAGGAGGTAATGAAGAGTGAAGGAGGTACAAGTTAGGAAATCAGTAAAGCGACGGAAAATATGCTACGCTAAGTTCCGGGCGCAAACAAAAACCTTACAATACGGGGTGTATTATTTTAAGGATACGATTAATTTTTACGAAATTCAAAATTATAAAATATCTAGAGCATTAGGGAAGAAAGCATGTCGGTAAGTGTTAAAAAATTTCAAAAGCGAAATACTGGACGAATATTTAGCGTTTTTGTCATGTGTGAGAGAAATTAAAGTGGATGGGTCCCCGCAGTGCATGAACTTTTAAGGCGATATGGGAGTAAGGATCACTGACGGTTTGAAAAAGCCAAATTTTTTAATACATTCCACTAAAGCATTTTCAAAGTATGCTCATGCAATGAACTAAAACCACTGCCGATCTATCACAAAGATCTTTAAAATCTCTGGGCACTATGATTGAACCTATATTTAAAAGCTGTGACAGGGAATAACGTTGTTTAGAAAATAAGTTAACTGTTAAGAGCACGGACAAGGTAGGAAGGGGTTGCTAATTGACAGCCTGCTGATATTCACTGATAACTGCGTCAGTGTCGAGTGTCAGCATTGCTCCGGCCTTCGGGTGGCTACGCTGTGTCTCGATCTCGGCTCACTTTTACTTTCAAAGGGCTAAGCACCCACGGGGCAATAGTCTGTTCTGGCCACGATGATGAAGGTGACAGCCTTAAGCAAATAGTTTAGTGGCGATTGATTGATAGTTGGCAGCTAGAATTGAGTTTGAAGAAATTCGCGGCAAGGACTGGGGAAAAGAATAGCCTTCCCGGAATTATTACATCAAAGAAAAGAAAATCCCCCCTGCCACACACCTTTGTGGTGGCTTGCAGGGTATTATGTAGATGGAAATATCTCACGTAGAATCTCTTACATACTTAAACATCATCATCACTGATGATATGTCATGGGGACACACATCAGGGAAATAACTAGAGTAGCAAACCGTAGATTAGGATTCGTAAGAAGGATTCTAGGTAAATGCGATGAGAGAGTACGAGAAAGAAGCTATTCTATTTTTGCCAGGCATCATCTAGGATATGCCGCTAGTATATGGAGTCCGCACGAGGAATGTATGATAAGAGAATTAGAGCGTGCGCAAAGGAGATGTGCTAGATTTTCTAAAGGCCGTTATGATAATTGTTTAAGTGTGAAGACTTCAATAGAAGAACTAGAATCTATAATATCGAGAATATTACTATCAGAACGCAGGTTAAACTTTAGGCTAAACCTTTGAAGTCAATTCAAAGCTGATTTTTCCACAGAAAAGAGAAGAGTCGTCATGTGAATATGTATGGGAAATTATCTCTTCACAAAATAAGGTGATGTGAGGCTTGGGAGTGGGAAATAACAACCCTCCTTCTCAGGTTACATTTTCTTTAAACTCTACTGGCTTCTTCTTGGAGGACTTATTGACTTTTTCAAAAATTATTTTGGTTATTTTTCGTCATGGAGGAGGACACTAGTAGGAAACTCTTGAAGAACGCCATTTCGTTACATAGTGGTTGATGATCAGTTGGGGATTTTCTCATTTTTGAAACTATTTTCGGTCCAGTAGGTCCCCACCGATGCAAGCACCACCTAGGGACGACATTGTACTTTAACATCCGTGCTTCTATTTGAACTCGTTCACCTATAAACATGTTTCCAGTTCTAGAAGAAACCTAAAATTATCTATTTGATGTGTGGTTTTAAAATGTATTATTCCCCGGTATTTAAATTAGATCTGTTAATAAACACTTGTATTTCATTGAAATTTCTGTGGCAATGCTTACCATAGGGTGTTGAGTTTATGCTTTCTTCAATACATGTGAGCCGGTTTCTTGTGCAGACTGTGGGATGTTGAAGTCAAATTCCATCCAGGTGTGTTGGTCCATATTGTTAAGTAACAGCTTCTCCAATACTGCGGCTGATCTTCAGGTCATAAGCAGCAACGACAGCAATAAACAGCGACATCAGATTATTTGTGAAGGATACAGTAATATACAGAGAAATAAAAAAGAAGAGGCTTCATCTACATCCACACGAAACCCTGCAAGCCACCGCGAGGGTGTGTGGCAGGGGGTGAAGATCACCAAGCATGCACTACTAACATGCAAACAAGCAACTATAGGCTTAAATGTTGTGACTCAATCAAGACCTCGCCCTTGTGCCGGAATTGGGGACGATCTCTGAATTTGAAAAAGTGTTCAGTAACGAAATTATGGGGCGAAAAGATGGAAAAAGTATGACACTAAATATGAAACAGACAGGATTGAACTAAGTACTTCAAAAACAAGGCAACCACCAGGTAGTCAGTCTTTGCACGTCAATGGTACATGTTTTGGTGATCTTCACCCACTGCCACAAACCCTCGCGGTGGATTTCAGGGTATCGCGTAGATGTAGTCGTACTACACAACAAAATCACCTTTAGAACACATAGAAAACATATTGTGGGGCCGATTTAAAGAAACTTGGATTCTTCAGACGGAAGTGCCTCGCAAAAGTTAAGGCGTTACGTTAGTTTGGCCGAAAGTGGAATAAACCTCCTCCAGTATTTGGGACTCGAGGGAAAAGGAATTTATGAAAGTATAACTTGTTGTGGAGATCAGCTAGATTTTGGATGTTAAGTAGAACTGGTATTGTTTGTCCCGCATGCTATCCATAGAAATCTATCCTTAGGTTTATCATTAGTAGTGCCCTGTAGTACCTAAGTGCCCGCAATGCATTTTTGGTGACAACTCCCTCCCTGCCACGCACCCTCGCCACCATGGCAAATGTTCACAAATTTTACTTATCTCTTCTGCATTTTATTTAATTTTTTAACTAATCCCTTTTCACACGACGCCAAATACCGGAGTTATAGTCTACTTTCGCACTAACTGACATGAAATAACACCTCTTCTTAACTTTTGTGAGGCGATTTCTCACTACCCGTATAATGCATCTCAGTTTCTTTAAGATTGCAAATTGTTTTTATATGCGTTTCTCAGGTAAGGTTGGTGATTAAGGTTACTCAGAGGTTTTATCAGGTTCTAAAGTACCTTATAATTTTTGATTATATGTGACTTAACGTTTTATCCTATTCGATGTTTATAAAGCCCTACTATTTGACAAATCATTTAATCTGTTTGTTTTGGATGTACTTCTTTTCATGTAATTTACTCTGTCCTCCGATGCACACACTGTGTAGTCTGACTAGTTGTGCATTGTTTATCGTGAGCATGGAACATGAGCTGCTCTCGTAAGCTAAGTGTACCTATGCTCCAGTATCCGTCGTGTTTCCCTGGACGACTCCTGATCCGCGTCGTGGAGGCGCGTGTGGCAGTGGGCGATCGCCGTAAGTAGGCCTACGCTCGTTGATCGAGCGAGCGCAATATCGCCATATCGAGGCGAGGAGGGGCCTCGGGGGGCCTCGTCGGTGCCGACAGCAGGCCAATGGATGGGCCATCGAGGGAGGCCCTTTTCCGAATTCAAAGGCTGCGTCCAAGCGTCCGTTCGTCCCAAAACTGGTTCCCTTCTCGAAGGGCAGGTGTCCCGAGTGGCCGGTTGCTCTAATGCAGAGGCCGCGGGTTCGACTCTCCCCGCGGCCCCACTACCGTGGACTCCAGTCGATCTGCACCCTCTGCAGGCGCGAGCGATCTTATCAAGTGAACTAGCAATTTAATGGCTGCCCTCCTCGCACGCGTCGTGCCTCTCGTGACTTAACATGACCCTAACACTTTTAGACCTCATTTGGAAAATGCTGCCAGTGTATGGGATCCCTACGAAATCGGTCTAAATAATGAACTTGAACGTGTGCAGCGAAGATCGCAAGATTTGTAAAGGGACGATACGATAATTATATTAGCGTAACCAGTCTATTAAATGAATTGAAATGGGAATCATTGTCAGATTGCAGGTTGCAATTTAGACTTAATCTCCTAAATAAATTGCAAGATAATATTTTCAGTGATGACGCTAAAAATATTTAGCAAGCCCCAACTTACTATGGTTGACTGGACCATGTGTACAAAATTAGAGAAATTGATTGGCGAACTGATAGATTCAAAATGTCCTTTTTTCCTTGTACACGCAATTAGGGATATGAATAGCAGTAAACATGTCCAATACGAGTGAATCAATGTATAGCATATATCATTGTATAGCATTGGTAGTTGCATGTTGGTGTAAGGACTTGAAGGTAACTCAACTAACAGTACGTTTTTGCATGCTTACTTTCATATTTTTATCTTTTTTAAATGGTGAAGTTTAGACTAATATATTATTACTAATACTTTTTTATGCATGATTATAGTGCATGGTCGGTGAGAATTCACCCTCTGCCACACACCTTTATGGTGGCTTGCAGGGTATTATGTAGATGTAGATGTAAACATCTGGATGCCGATAAATGAGTCCCGCATTCACCACTGAAACTTCAAATTATCTGTCAGTAACAAAAGTATCCATTAAGAGTTCAAAAGTAGGTATCCATGAAGAAAATTTCCTTAAATATCGGCGAAGCCTTAAATATATGTGCGCTCATGTTTATCTACGTCTACATCTACATCTACATAATACCCTGCAAGCCACCATAAAGGTGTGTGGCAGGGGGTGAATTCTCACCAAACATGCACTACACATCAAACATATACACATTACCCTACCCATGCCACCGCGAGGGTGTGTGGCAGGGAGTGAAGATCACCAAACATGCACTAATTACATGTACCCATGCATGTTTATAGCAAACAGGTTTATAGCATTGTTTATAGCAAACGGGTTTATAGCATACTCCCGTTGAACATCTACAAGAGGCAATAAATAATTGAACATTTTAAAAAGCTTGATGCAGACCTCCTGTGGGCAGTGATATTAAAAATATTTAGAGATACATTAAGGTCTGGTGTTTCCCCGGCGTTTTGGGAGCACAAAGTTGGACCGGGTGCAGAAGGCTGTGCATATCGAGATGAACTTCAAATCTAATTCAATTATGTTAAAAACTTGAGGACGGAGAAGCAATGCGAAGTTCTCAGAATAGGCATCGGAGATATTGAGGAAAGGCATAGAAGGCATATTTTATTTGAAACAATCCTTAATTCCAAATGGTGATGGGTAACTTCCCTATCGCATGGCACCTGGGAATTCGAGAGCGAATTCATTCAAAATCACTGTTCAAAATTTATTTTTTTCCTGTATCTATTTCAATATTTGAATGCATCAAGTATTTCTTGCGTTTTTTGCGTTATATTCTTATAATGCTTTGCAATAATTCTCCCGCGACACAGAACCCACCACTGTCCTATTGGCTACTCAGTTCAAGCGGTTGTTCAGAGAGCGTATGTCTTTTCATCATGCTTCTGATCCACTTTCCTTCACCAGTGCCCTTGTCACCAGAACAGCGTTTTTGCCGCAAAGGTATACCGCAGGCTAGGGCGGTATTTTATTATTGCATCAGTATTTGAGAACTGATTATCACTGTCGCTTGCGTGCTATAATATGTACCATGTTCTCTATCTGACAACGCATTGAACTTCGCTGTTCATTCGTCATTTTCTAACGATTCCTCGCGCAACCAGCGCTCGCCAAGCCAGAGTTGGGCGGCCTTCGCTTGGTTCCCCTCCGAGATCCAATGGCTAAAGAGCCCTCCCACACCCCTCAGGGGCCTCTGCTCTTTTTTGCGAGCGAGGGAGTGGGGGGGGGCGAGGATTGGCGACGCAGGGTCATTGTGTGCCAGGGCCCGTCCGACGCCGAGCCATTGGTCCAATTTCAACAAAGGGACTCACCCCCTGCTACAACTGCCTCGCCGCGTCGAAACCTATTGTTCCGCCAGCCGGCCATGAGACAAAGCCCGTCTTCTGGGTCCTCCAATCCCGACGTCCTCCGTGCGGCCGCCGCCATGACACGAACCCCTCGGCACGGTCAGGGGACCTGGGACCCTGGCAGCTGGGGGACAGTCCCTTCGGTCATTCGGTGAGGGCCTTCGTCCTCAGCAATGCCTCCCAAGCAATCGAGCTCTTTGGACAACAATTGAAACATGGCCATAAGCAATTTGCAATGTAGTAAATTACATTATCATCCTGCAATTCAATTAAAGTTGATGTAAATTCCTGCTGGAACTGGTTTAGGGAATCCGATAAAAGCTCTTCCTACCTTGAAAAGCCTCTTGCGTTGGTCTCGTACACGGCTTTCAAACTGAAATCCAACCCGTTTATTTCGTTACCTAAAGTTCATGATGCCCACCATGTTCTTCAACGACCGTCTCCTAAAATCTCATGCGATGTACGCGTTCGCTCACCTTCAAGCGAAGATGCTTGGGTTCCTCGTCGACAATGCTTCCCATCTCACCTACTCTCATCGCCGGAGTATCATGTCAGCACAGGTTTTCCTCCACATCACTTTTTTACACCTTTTTTAATAATGTGAGATAAGCCCCCTCCCGCCCGTCTGTCCAAGTGGCGACTAGGAGCCCTCGGAACACTACACAATTATACCGTTTCCTCACATGCATTGCTCAATCGTAGATAATGTTTTTGTCTGTGGATCGTCATGAGTAATTAAGCTCAAGCCAACGCGAGATCATGAAGTGTAGACTACGCGAAAATCAATGGGCCTCTCAGATCAGATATAACTCTCAATAAATATCAGTGGGCCTCTCAGATCAGTGATTTTCTACATGATCGGGTTCAAAGGGTTGTTTTGGACGGTGTTACCTCTCCGAAAATTGAAGTCACTTCGGGTGTCCCACAAGATAGTGTGATAGGTCCACTCCTGTTCCTTCTGTACAAAAATGATAACAATAAGGTGGTAAAAAGTAAGCTTCGTCTATTTGCCGATGACGCATTAGTATACAGGGAAATTCTATGCCCAAACCGTAAGCAATATTTAAATGATGACCAACAAGCAATCGAAAATTGGTGTGATACATGGCAGTTAGAATTAAATTTTAAAACATTTGTAGTAATGAATTTTTGGAAAAAGAATAGTTTTCCTCCTAGCACATACAAAATAAGTAATAATGAAATAACAAACGTGGAATCCATTAAATATCTTGGAATAAGACTGACACATGATCTTTCCTGGGGTAAACATATACGTGAAATAATGGGTCAAGCTAATCGTAAACTGGGTTTCATCAAAAGAGTATTGGGTAAATGTGACGATCATGTACGAGAAATCAGCTACTTTTCCCTTGCTAGACCTCATTTGGAATATGCTGCCAGTGTATGGGATCCCTACGAAATCGGTCTAAGTAATGAAATTGAACGTGTGCAGCGAAGATCGGCAAGATTTGTAAAGGGACGATACGATATTTATATTAGCGTAACCAGTCTATTAAATGAATTAAAATGGGAATCATTGCCAGATCGCAGGTTGAAATTTAGACTTAATCTCTTAAACAAATTCCAAGGCTATATTTTCAGTGATGATGTTAAAAATATTTTGCGGACCCCAACTTACTCTGGTAGACTGGACCATAATCACAAAATTAGAGAAATTGATTGCCGAACTGACAGATTCAAAATGTCCTTTTTTCCTCGTACTATTAGGGATATGAATAACGGTAAATATATCCAGTACGAGTGTAGCAATGGATAACATTGGTAGCTGCATGTTGGTATAAGGACTTATAGCTAACCCAACTAACGGCATGTTTTTGCATGTATGCTTTGCTAATTTTATCTTTTGTGAAATAGCGTAGTTTTGAACAGTACCTATACAAGTACTAATCCTTTTTTATGCATGATATGTAGTGCATGTTTGGTGAGAGTTCACCCCCTGCCACACACCTTTATGGTGGCTTTCAGGGTATTATGTAGATGTAGATGTAGTATATGAAATCATTAACTTTGTATTATGCCGGCGCTATCAATTTATTGATCATGTTTTTAGCGATCGAATGACACAAGGCATTTATACATTCCAAATAAATCAGATTGCAACAGTTTTGCACAAATTCTGCGGAGATAATAAATTGTAGTCTCCTCTTAGATAGTAATATTAGTATCCCTCCCCTCCTAATTTCCCCTCCAACCTTTCCGGCTTCCCCCTTCGTCTATGCCCTTCCTCAGATTGGCTGAACACACCTCTCCGCTAAATTCTTTTATCACCCAATCTCCTCATATTTACTCTTCTATTTCACAGCTAATTTGTTTTTATACAAGCTGTGAATAATTTTCGGTAATTTTAAGACAATCTAATTACTCTTAGTATTCCAAGCATAGAATTCCAATCCACGTTCTCTGAAGCCTTCCATAAACCACAAATGCAATGAACGTCGATTTGTTCTCCATTCTCTTCTCTGTGAGCAACCTTAGGGCCAATATTGTTTCTCTTGCACCCTTTCTTTACCTGAGTCCATTTTCATCCAGGAACTTCTCAGCTTTTCGTTCTATTCGTCTGTAGATGATCCTTGTCAATGTCTTCAATGCGTGTGTCGTCAGGCTTATAGTCCTGAAAGTTTCACATTTCTCCGCTCTCTTCTTTTTGAGAATAGGAATGATCATGTTTTTCTTGAAGTCTTTCGGTATTTCTCCCGTTGAGAACATGTCGCAGAAGGTATTGTAAATATGAGTTAATGTCTACTCTCCTGCATTTTTAATTAGTTCTGTACATTTATAATCAAATCCAGAAGCCTTATCCATCCGAAGGTCCCTTATTGTCAAAAGTAAGCTTCGTCTATTTGCCAATGACGCAGTAGTGTACAGGGAAATTCTAAGCCCAAATAATAAAGGATATTTAAATGATGACCTAAAAGCAATTGAAAATTGTTGTGATACATGAAAGATAGAATTAAATTTAAAAAAAAGTGTAGCAATGAATTTTTGGAAAAAGAATTTTTCTCCTCCTGGCACGTACAAAATAAGGAATATAGTATCTAAATAAGAAGGAATCAAGAAGTGTGGAATCCATTAAATATATTATAAAGTTTAAAAAAGTCTTGTAATGAATTTTTGGAAAAATAAAAGTTCTCCTGCTAGCACTTACAAGATAATTAACATACAATAATGAATTAACAACCGTGGAATCCATTAAATATCTTGGAATAAGACTGACACATGATCTTTCCTGCGGTAAACACATACGAGAAATAATGGGTCAAGCGAATCGTAGACTGGGATTCGTCAAAAGAGTACTGGGTAAATGTGACGAACATGTACGAGAATATAGCTACTTTTCCCTTGTTAGACCTCATTTGGAATACGCAGCCAGTGTATGGAATCCCTACGAAATCAGTTTAAATAACGAACTGGAACGTGTGCAGCGAAGATCGGCAAGATTTGTAAAGGGACGATACGATAATTATGTTAGCGTAACCAGTCTATTAAATGAATTGAAATGGGTTTCATTGTCAGATCGCAGGTTGAAATTTAGACTTAATCTCTTAAATAAATTCCAAGACAATATTTTCAGTGACGATGCAAAAATATATTGCGAACCCCAACTTACTATGGTAGACTGGACCATAATCTCAAAATTAGAGAAATTGATTACCGAACTGATAGATTCAACATACCTCGTTTTTTCCTCGTACCTACATACAATTAGGGATATGAATAGCGGTAAATATGTCCTTTGGGAGAGTAACAATGGATAGAATTGGTAGCTGCATGTTGGAGTAAGGACTTGAAGGTAACTCAACTAACAGCATGTTTTTGCATGCTTATTTTGCTATGTTTACCTTTTTAAATGGTGAGGTTTAGGCTAATATATTAATACTAATCCTATTTTATGCATCATATGTATTGCATATTTGGTGAGAATTACCCTCTCTGCCACACACCTTTATTGTGGTTTGCAGGGTATTATGGAGATGTCTGGGAATACACCACCGTATGGTGTCTGTCTGTCATCATGCAGATATAGATGAAGTCTGAGGGATTGGTTCCAACAGTAATCAAAACTGCTGATCCCGACGTGAACGACGAATCACAGTTCTACATCTACATAATACCCTGCAAGCCACCACAAAGGTGTGTGGCAGGGGGTGAATTCTCACCAATTACAGTTGAGGAGAGATGTGGCGATTCTCTCCCTTGGATGCCGGAGTGCCTACTCTCTCCGTCGCCACCGCCGTTCCTTCCAGGGCTCTTCCTTGAATCCAGGGCCGGCCATTTTGCCTTAGCGCTCGCTCCCCTTCCGCCCCTGCTGAGAGGGATTACGTCACCGCCTCGACAGCTATTCCAGGGGCCCCACCCGCTCGAGTGCCGGCCCTGGCGAGAGGGTGCCTGTGCGCGTGCCATTCAGGGGCGCAACGCTTCCAATGTTATGTCCCTCGACTCACATCCGCTTTCTTATCTCGATTGCTTCGACGAAAGAAAGTTGCATCTCGTCCACCTCCAGCATGCTATTGCTATTTTCCCGGGGGTGTTGTACCTCCAAATGCTAGTTGCATATACTCAAATAGGGTATGACCGGAGTAGTATTTTTCCCATGCATGCATGGTAATGCAATGTAGTTAGTAAAAGTAGTAACGCAAAAAGGATATATGTAGGTGTATATTACTGGCCACCGGATTCAGACTTCAGTTCTATGGTGGAACTATTGTCTGAGATGGGTACATTGCTTTCCTTCGATAGACTGGAATACGTGTAGTTTCATTACAGGAGGTAAGGATAACGGACTATGCGAATCACTGTTCAACACATTTACGTCATATTCTTTACAACAGCTAGTAACAGAACCGACCAGGGGAAACAACATTCTAGACTTATTACCGACAAATATTCCCAGAAATAACTCTAAATATAGGTACAGACACCAGAAATTGTGATCATCTAATAGTGCATGCGAAATTTATTTTATGTGTAGAAAGACATTACAAACCAAGGAGGAGGGCTTGGGGCTAATTACGACGGTATTAAAGGAGTAAGGGAATCGTTTAATGTATTTAGCGAACAAAGCAAAGGATTGGATACAAAAGATTCGTAGAGAGCGTTTCTTGAAGTCCCCCGTAAAGCAGATAAAAATGCACACCAATTAAATTGATAAGTGATAATGGAGAGTCAAGGTGGTATAACGCAAAGGTTAGGAAATCACTAAAGTGACAAAGGGTATGCCACGCTAGGATGAAGAATGCAGGATAGGGTCTATCGGTAGAGGATAAAAATGAGTTAGTTCAAAACTAAAAAATGAAGAGCATTAGCAAGGAAATCATGCTGGCAAGCGTTACCGCATTTCAAAAGCCAGATGTTAGGAGATTACTTAGATAGAAATCCAAAAGCGTTTTCGTCATATGTGAGAAAGTTTTAGGGAAATAGATCCACAGTGCACACACTTAAAAATGATAAAGGAATCAGAGTCACCAGCAGTTTAGAAAAAGCCAATTCTTTAAACACCTTCTTCAAAAGTGTATTCAACTCATCAACTACAGCACATTGTAGTCAGTTCATGGGGCATTTGGATAGTCGGGGATTGCTAATAACCAGCCAACATGGGTTCCGGAGAGGTAGATCTTGTGAGACGCAATTAGCATTATTCGTTATTGATTATATACTGTACGGCGAAAATAGCACTGAAGTTGATGCGATATTTTTAGATATCAAAAAGGCATTCGATAAAATTCATATTGACAAATTAATCTTGAAGTTAGAGAGTTATGGTATAAAGTTGCATGTTGATCAGAAGAATTAAGTTAGCGAGAGCAGAGGGTTGTTATCTACATCTACATCTACACGATACCCTGCAAGCCACCGCGAGGGTGTGTGGCAGGGGGTGAAGGTCACCAAGCATGCACTACTAGCATGCAAGCAAGCAACTAAAGGGTCTCATGCAACTAGATTGTTAGTATCTATAGTATTTGAGGGGTTAAAACATGCATCATGCATTACAGAATACTCTAAAATATTTCCCCTACCTATCCCTTCCCTATGCTGCCTATTCTGTTCTCTTATAGTACGGGGGAAAAATGCCATTTTGAATCTATCTGTACGACAATCTATCTCTCTAATCTTATTTATCTGGTCGAATCTAGCATAATACGCTGGTGTTTTTAATATGTGCCTAACATCTTCAGTAAAGCTATCCGATTGAAATTTCTGCAATAGATTTAATCTGAACTTTAATCTACGCTCTGATAATGATTCCCACCCTAATTCTTGTATTAATTCTGATACACTACTCAACCTATCGTAACACCTTTTGACGAACCTAGCTGCTCTACGCTGCACACTGTCTAGTTCTCTCATCAAACCTAATTCATTAGGATCCCATACACTGGCTGCATACTCAAGGTGGGGCCTAACTAGTGAGAAGTAGCATCGCTCTTTTGTCTTCTCATCACATTTCCCAAGTACTCTTTTTATAAATCCTAGCTTTCCTTTCGCTCGGCCGCATATTTCCCTTATGTGTCTTCCCCACGATAAATCTTTAGTGATTGTTACACCTAAATATCTTACGGTTTCAACGTTTTCGATCTTCGTGTTATTAATTCTATAGGATCGCTCTATCGAATTATTCCTCCTCCAAAAATTGATAGCTACACACTTTTTAAGGTTGAGTTCTAACTGCCATTTGTCGCACCACTCTTGAATTGCATCTAAATCCTTGCTAAGTGATTTCGTGTCCTTTTCGTTTGATATACCCCTGTACACCACCGCATCGTCTGCAAAAAGTCTAAGGTTACTACTAACTACGGTACCCAAATCGTTTATGTATAAAAGAAATAGAAGCGGACCTACTACGCTACCCTGGGGAACTCCCGATGTGACTTCGATTGTGTCCGACATGATACCATCTATGACAACCCTCTGCTCTCGCCCACTTAAGAATTCTTTTACCCAACATACAACGTCTTTATTTATACCAAAACTCTCTAACTTCAAGATTAATTTGTCATGAGGAACTTTATCGAAAGCCTTTTTAAAATCTAAAAATATCGCATCAACTTCAGTACTGCTTTCGCCGTGGACTAAAATATCGTGTACGAATAAAGCTAATTGTGTCTCGCAAGATCTACCTTTCCGGAACCCATGCTGGCTGTTTATGAGTAATCCCTGACTATCCAAATGCCCCATGATCGAACTGACTACTATGTGCTCAAATATCTTACAAGAGATTGACGTGAGTGAAATGGGTCTGTAGTTACTAGGTTCTTCCCTATCACCGCTTTTAAATATAGGTGTAATGTTAGCTACTTTCCAATCCTTGGGTACTGTGTGGTTCTTTAGTGTTTTATTGAATATTATTTCTAGATAGGGGGCTATTTCAGAAGCTAATGTTTTATAAACTCTGGAAGGAATTTGATCGGGACCTGGTGATTTGTTTTTGCTTATGCTTTTTAACTGCTGCTCTATTCCGCGACATGAAATGTTTATTTCGGGCATTTGCTCACTGAAAGTGTTCGGCGGTGGTTCCACTGCGTTTTGTGACGATGAGTTGAATACACTTTGGAAGAAGGTGTTTAAAGTGTTGGCTTTTTCTACACTGCTGGTGACTCTGATTCCTTTATCATTTTTAAGTGTGTGCACTGTGGACTTATTTCCCTGAAGCTCTCTCACATATGACCAAAACGCTTTAGGATTGCTATCTAAATATTCTCCTAACATCTTGCTCTTGAAATGTGATAACGCTTGCCGACATGATTTCCTTGCTAATGCTCTCGATTTTTTATAGTTTTGAACTAGCTCATTTTTTTCCTCTACCGATAGACCCCGTCTGGCATTTTTCATCTTAGCGTGGCATACCCTTTGTCGCTTTAGTGATTTCCTAACCTCCGCGTTATACCACCTTGTTATAGATGGTATCATATCGGACACAATCAAAGTCACATCGGGAGTTCCCCATGGTAGCGTAATAGGTCTGATTATATTTCTTTTATACATAACGATTTGGGTACCGTAGTTAATAGTAAGCTTAGAGTTTTTGCAGACGATGTAAAGGGGATATCAAAAGAAGAATATAGGAAATCGCTTAGCAAGGATTTAATTGCAATTTAAGAGCAGTGCTATAAATGGCAATGGGGTCGTTTACCATATTTTTTTATTGCCGAATCTGATAGAGTTTGTAAAATAAAAAGACCCGTATTTTTCCGTTTTTTGATCCGACAATTATTTCTCGAGTTATAAGCGGCGAAAAACTGATGTTTTTAACCCTTTCGGAAAAGTGGGCGTGGTGCAACCTCTGACGTGTATTGACTTCGTCGAATCAGAACTGAGCCCGCGAAGCTACTTTGCCTTATCGCACACAGCTGACTCGGCCAATGGAAATAATTGCGACAGTATCTGTGCGAGCAGACCTTCCGAGAACCCCCCTCCACTCCCTTCCTCTCCCCTGAAAACAGTCAAGAACGGGAGGAAAATGACGTCAATGTTATCACAGCTGCATTTTCGGTGGGCGTCACCTTTTGCTTATTTTAATTTTTGATTTATGAGTGAATGGTTGTAGCTAGAAGATTAATTTTTTCACTAAAATTCTTTTTTCGTTTCCATCTAATGATTTCGTGTACAAAATTGAGATTTCGGTTCCGAGTAAACGCCCCATTAGAACATAACATTCAAAGTGTGTAAATATTAACTTTTTAAAGAGTCATAATTCGAGAGAGCAATCCTATGGCATTAGCAACATCAAAATTGAAAACGTTGAAACCATAAGTACTTGGCGTAACAGTCACTAAAGATTTATTGCGTGGAAACACACCCGTGGGTAATATGTGGCCGAGCCAAGAGAAAGCTAGGTTTTACTGTTTTACTACTAAGAGTACTGGGAAATGTGATGAGAAGACAAAAGAGAGATTTAATTTAGTCAGTCCCCACATTGAGTGTGTAGCCAGTGTATGGGATCCGAATGAATTAGGTTTGATCAGAGAACTAGACAGTGTGTAGCGTAGAGCAGCTAGGTTCGTTAAAATGGAGTTACGATAGGTTAAGTAGTGTATCAGAATTAATACAAGAATTAGGTTGGGAATAATTATCAGAGCTTAGATTAAAGTACAGATTAAATCTATCACAGAAATTAAAATCGGATAGCTTTACTGAAGATTTAGGCATTTAATAAAAACACCAGCGTATTATTCTAGATTCGATCAGATAAATATGATTGGAGAGAAGGATTGTCGAACCGATAGATTCAAAATGTCATTTTTCCCTGCACTTTAAGAGAAGAGAATAGGCAGCATAGCAAAGAGATAGGCAGGGGAAATATTTTAGAGTAGTCTGCAGTGCATGATGCATGCATTAACTACCAATCCCTTTATTACTATGTAGATGCTAAAAATCTAGTTGCATAAGATTCTATTATGTAGCATGTAACATGTAATACACTAGTTGGAAGACAGTATTGCATGTTTGGTGATGATCACCCCATGCTACACACCCTTGTGGCGGCGCGCAGTGTATCGCGTGATTGTAAATGTAGTTTTCCTCTTATTTAAAATGCATGTTTTGAGATGAATCAACCCCTGCCACACACTCTCATGCTGGCTTGCAGGATATTATTTAGATTTAGAGTAAAGGGGTTTTTTCATATTGTTTTAATTGCCGAATCGGATATAGTTTGTAAAATAAAAAGACCTGTATTTTTCTGTTTTTCGTTTTTAAATTAGTTCTCGACTTATGGCGAACACGGAAAACTGATGTTTTTTAACCCTTTCGATAAAGTAACGCACAAAGGACTCGTACGTCATCCACTTCGTCCAATCACAACTGAGGCCGCTCTGCTCCTTCGCCCAATCACATCGCAGTGGGAGATACACAGCTGACTCTGCCAATGGAAGTGGTTGCGACAGGATCTCTGTGAGCAGAGCTTCCACCCCCACCTCTCTTTCCCTCAATAAAGTCGAGGACGGATGGTGTATGGCGTAGTAATCCTTAACGCCGCTCCTTCGGTGGGCGCCACCTTTTGCTCATTTTCATTTTTGGCTTATGAGTCAATGGCTATGGTTAGAAGATTAAGTTTTCCACTAAAATACACATTTTTCCTTTCCATCTAACGATTTCGAGGGAGTAAACCACTATTCTGGATATGAATAGCTGTAAATATGTTCAATTGTAGATGCACGCCAGTGAATGAATGGATAGAATATTGGTTATAGACTTTGACCGATTTGGAAGACGAAGAATTATCTGGGACGGAACGGTATGAAAATTTTGGTGCGGAGAAAAGTAGTTGGACGAAACGAGACTAAGTGTTCAGGTCGAAAACAATGCTCGGACGAGACTGAACGGACATTTTGGGGCGAGGAATTACGCAGGATCAATAGAAAGGACTAGCACAAAGTCCCTTTAAGTGTTTGTGCCATAGTTTTAATTTAATGAAAACCAGATCACTAGTCCCGACATTATACACAAATATTTGTTGGACCGTGTTTCTACAGTGAAAAGCAAATGTCTGCAGATCAAGAGTCCCATCTGAAAAATGATATTAGGAAGCCGATAGTGGTCAGTTTATGCATTATCGTATGCTTGAAGATAGGCCTGTAGTAAATTTTAATATTATTTAGAAATTAAGATGTAAATTCGGGGATACATTATTTATTTATAAGTCATAAAGTTATCTAGACACTTTAAGCTAAGAGGTGAAAACTGACTTTTAGATTTGAGAAATTATCGTCGAATACATTATAAACAGTGAATGATGAAGCATTATCCTATTCCATGGTGTAATTAAATTATATTTCTTTTACTTGGGGGAAAAACATCTAATTTGATATGTCAACTGAAATCAATACATTGTGATAAATAATTTTAAGGAGCATGAGAAGAGGAAATAACTTATAAAGGGAAGGAAGGCGAGTGGAAACTTGACTTTAAACGACAGGAGCCATCAAATATTGGTAGGCATTACATGAGCTATTTATGCATAAAGCACATTGTACAATTGATTACAAATAGATATAGGTATCACTGAAATGCAGTCATCGAAATTACGAAGAACATATTGTTCTAAAACCGATTTTAGCTGCAATAATAGATTAAGGACAAGAAAATCTATTTAGGTACCAAACCCATTAACTCTGAGGAGATATTTTCATTCCGGTAATAGCATAGGTATGAAACATTGAAACTTCCTCACTATTTACATTTTTGAGATATCTTGCCCATACACTTCCACCCACATGGATACCTACCGACTGCTTGTGGTTACTGTGCTGAGTTCTATTGTCTCGTATGCATTGCAAAGGCTAACCTAACTGGAAATTGCACTATTTGTGTTCAACATAAAGGAATACACGAAGAAATTCCCAGCTATTTTAATAGCTTTGATTTACATTTTCCATTACGTTATTTTATTTTTTAAGTAAAAGTATCGCGCTTCCTGTCATTTTATCATGGACAAATAAAACCTCAGATGCATTAAAAACGTTTTGCTCAATTTCACGGCTACTGAACATCCTCAAAAGAATGCCCTTGCAGAACCCGTCTGTCTACAAGTCGTGAGCAAACGACACTTGCTGCATCATACATTGAAAGGCGTCCTTCAAGTTGCAGTAAATATAGCCGGGGACACGGCAAGCAGGCAACCTATAAACGAATTGGTGGCCAACAGAATATACTAAGCTATGTTGAACAAAGCTGGAACTGAAAAGTTAACGAGAAATCATGACGTAATATCTGCGTTGAACTGTGGGAAGTTAAATGGCCGACCCTTAACAATAATTAATGACTCGGGATTGAGAAAAATCTGGACCCTATTTGTAAGCAACTTCAGGGAAAACCAGTCGCAGTCAAATATAACTGTCTTAATGCCTTCAGCGACAGCGAAGGAAAAAAACACAATAAAATATGAAAACGAACGATTTGAGAAGAATAACGTGAAATGGTTCAAAAGTAGATTAGTTCATAAAGCTTGATTGTGTCAGTCACCTTGATCGGCCATTTTTAGGGATTAGTGCCACAAATACCAGCAGAACATATTTACTCTTACGGGTGCTGGAATTTCTCACACAGGTGAGAACCTGGTTTTAAATTAGTAACAATTTTGTGTGAATTTCAAATAAAGCTGGAGCAAATTATCAGCATCACAGTTGTTTGTGCAGATAACATGATTTGTGCTGGTGGGGTTTTGAATATTGAACTCCCGGAGAAAATTGATGGTGATTGCGCTGATGACGTTGATGACGCATCACCTGATTTAGGAGGAACTTCTTTGAAATTGACTTTGTAAGCAAGTGCTCACCTGGAGAAAGGTGTGACAGAGCGCATAAAAGGAGAAGGTATTGTTAATTAAATTTTGCAGGTGCATCATTCATTCCCTATCTACACATTGACGCGAGGGTGTGTGGCAGGGGGGGGGGGTTGAAGATCTCTCCAAGCAAACCTCTTGCCGCGTGCACTTGTCCGGAGGGGCGCGTCATGGCGTCCCTTCGTGGGCTATCGACCCGGAGGACGACGAGGCGAGAGCGGCGGCCATGTTCCTTTTTCCTTTTCCGGGGGCGACCGATTGGTTTCGCCCCCACCCGCCATTGATTGATCGCGGGGATCACGTGACGTCGCACACCGCCGCCCCCCCCGGGGACCGCGGTTCTCCGCCCCCACCCACCAAAAGCCCCCTCCCCCCTCCCCCCGACCCTGAAAAATGCGATCCCAGCGCTCGGTTGCACCGGCGAGAATTCATCGCCCCCTGCCACACACCATTGCCCGTGCCTCGCACGCTGTTCCGTGTTTCTAGGTGGGACTCCATCCTCGGATTCGCAGAGGGAGACGTTCTTTAGCCCTCCATTTCTTCCAATAAAGCATTCGACGTTTGGAATTGACCACTGGGCCGGGCAAAAAGGGCTCACCTATGAAATATGGCGATTACAGGCTCGCTGCTTGTTGCTGATGGGGCGGCATGTCGAAGGCGTCGCTAACTGCCGACTCGCCAAAGAATGTGGGCGCGAGGCTCCATGGCAACGAGGAAGGTAAATTGTCGCCACTAGTGTTTCACATGTAGAATGGCGAGAATGGGAATGGCGTTTACTCGGAACCGAAATGCAATTTTGTACACGAAATTGTTAGATGAAAACGAAAAAAGAAATTTAGTGAAAAAATTAAACTTCTAACCACAACCATTCACTCATAAATCAAAAATTAAAATAAGCAAAAGGTGACGCCCACCGAAAAAGCTGCTGTGATAACATTGACGTCACTTTCCTCCCGTCCTTGGCTTCTTTTAAGGGAAGGGGAGGTAGTGGAGGGGGATTCTCGGAAGGTCTGCTCGCACAGATGATGTCGTAACTGCTCCGATTGGCAGAGTCACTTGTGTCCCCCCCCCCTATCAGATAAGGCGGAGTAGCTTCGCGGGCTCAGTTGTGATTGGACGAAGTCGTTATACGTCAGAGGTTGCAACACACCCACTTTTCCGAAAGGGTTAAAAACATTAGTGTTTCGACGCCTATAACTCGAAAAATAATTGACGGATCAAAAAACGGAAAAATATGGGTCTTTTTATTTTACAAACTCTATCAGATTCAGCAATAAAAAAAATATGGTAAACGACCCCATTGAACTGTGCGTGCGTGATACCAACTTTAATATGCAAAAGTGATTTGAAGGTACTTAGATGCACTTCGTGATGCGGCATGCTAGCAAGAGCATTCCGTGTGGACAAAGCATTGCGATGGCAATCCTCGATCGGCCGTTTCACTATAGTGAACGGACGCCGCACGCCAAGGCAAGGACGCAGCCTCATGGCGGATAGCGTACCTACCCACATTGGATAATTACCACAAAGATGAATTACGCGTATTAGTATGTCGTGCATACCGTCTTAAATAAATAAAGTCACCGCCTTGATTTTGCCTCTCTTTGTTTCATTGATCCGCTTTAATCCAATGAATCTGATTTAATTTTCATGTTAAGCTAAATTTTATTTAATGTAAAAAGACGTGATTCAGTGGGATCTCCTCGAGGTGCTTACTCACGAGAGCGAAAATGCTCGTCGATAAAAAGGGCGGAATACATTTGAGAGGTGTGCAGTACTATTTTCTAATGCGACATTTGCGAAGGAATTTTAGGCGCAGACTAAACTGGTGGAGCATTTTCACGACAACATGGAAGAGGGAGTCGTTTCTCAAAAATTTCAAGTTGCCTGATTGTTTAACATTCGAGTATGCGCAATAGTTCTTATCACACTCTTGCCCAAGGTGGAATAAAGCTTAAAATCTTGATAGCATGACAAGACGAACGATGAACCACTGAGAAATTCACTTCAGAGTTGACTTTCTTGTGTTGAACCCAGCTAGCTAATCTCATTCTTGGCCCCATCAATCCACCTGCATCTCACGTAACTCTAATTCCATCTGCAGAATAAGGGCCGTCGTTTGAAATTGCAGCTGTGACTGTGATGACTATAAACTCTTCTATAACTGTATATGACATTCTTTGCCACATAGGCACGCAAAACTGTTTGAAATATACTGGTAACTTCCAAATTGTATGTTGTTTCTTTTTTTGCTTTCTACGTATTTCTTAGAGGAGGTGGTCCAAATACGGGCTATGGTCTAAGTATGAATATGGTTGATGAATGATGTACTAGCAGGTGCCGCTAATAATTGTTTGGTGTATAAAGTAAGAGCTTATTGATAAGAAAGAAGAAATGGAGTAGTAGAGCCAGCGCTGTCCTCCATGTAGGGAGTTGTAGTGTTTTTGTCCATAATCCTCATTACTGACGACTAGAAAACTCTTTCAAGCGGATGGGTTGCAATTTTTAAAAATTTTATCGAATAACTTAAGGTGCTTGGGTTAATATTGCATCAAAGCTGACATTTCAAAGTATAATTTGGAGAGGTTGCGCAATAGATAAGGCTTATCCGTAATATCTGCCGTTCAGTGTAACTCAAACATGCAGTTGGTCTAAATATGGGCTAGCTAAAATGGTCTAAAAATAGGCAAGCCCATATTTGGACCGTTTTTCAACCTTACTTCAATTTTTTTGTTATTCGTGCCGTCATTGTTAAAATTTATTTTGGTCATTCTAATTTATTTATAATTTTTTTCATCCGTGCGTGAAAGTTTTTGATGAACTCTTATTTTTAGTCATTTCAATAATAGGTTTCCTAATGAGTGCTAATGAGGACAATTAAAAGTATCAAAACTTTTCTAATTTTTTTACCCCACCTTATAATTCGATGACAAATGATTAGAAAACTCAACTTAAAATATTAGATAAAAACGTTCACAAGTCGTATTTACGAGAGCCCTTTGCGGTTTTATTTTTTGCGAGAAAGACCTTCAAGAGAGTAGCCTACACAAAGTCTGTTTCCTTTTCGTAAGATGCCGAGAACGAAACCTAAGTATTCTCCCAAAAATATAAGGAAGACGTGGGACCCAGATGGCATGGAAGAGGGTTGTCGGAAGGGAAAAGAAACTGGGAGCTCTGAAGGTTTCCAAGGAGTTCAGTGTGCGCCGCACAACTCTTCAAACTCTCAGCAATAAGAGTGATTAAACACCTACTGCAATCAGCTTGGACGAAAGCCGTACTTGGGACATGATCTTGAGGAATCACTTGTTCCCTACCTACTCACAATGGAGCCGGACTTTGGGAGGGTGCACCATCAAGGGTGTGAAACGAATGGCGTACCAACTTACGCTGAGGGACGATCGGCCCGTTCCATTTAAAAATGAAGCCGGAGGAAGGGTGTGGGTGGACCTGAACTGTCATAAGGGTTGTCCCTCACTCCGGAAACCAGGAGGAACCTCCTGGGCTTTGGGATTCACTAAAGAGAATGTGGACGCCTTCTTCTTCACCATTTTAGATGAAGTCTATGATTAGCATAAACTTCCAGCCTCAAGGACGCACAACGTAGACGAGACATTTGTCCATTGTCCAAAGTAAAGTTCCGTTGATGAATGGTGCTCCAGCTGGTGCAGTAAGCTGGGTGCATCCATCTGGCTGGGTTCAAAGTAACTTATTCTCTGAGCGGTTCATGAAATTCATTCAAGAGGTCAAACCAAGTGAAGAAGAGAGGAAGAGAGGAAATCGCTTAGCAAGGATTTAGATGCAATTCAAGAGTGGTGCGACAACTGTGGACGCCTTCCTTAGAACTTGACCTTAAAAAGTGTGTAGCTATCAATTTTTGGAGGAGGAACAATTCGATAGAGCGTACCTATAAAATTAGTAACACGAAGATCGAAAACGTTGAAACCATAAGATATTTAGGTGTAACTATCACTAAAGATTTATCGTGGGGAAGACACATCCGGGAAATATGCGGCCGAGCGAAGAGAAAGCTAGGATTTATAAAAAGAGTACTTGGGAAATGTGATGAGAAGACAAAAGAGCGATGCTACTTTTCACTAGTTAGGCCCCACCTTGAGTATGCAGCCAGTGTATGGGATCCGAATGAATTAGGTTTGATCAGAGAACTAGACAGTGTGCAGAGTAGAGCAGCTAGGTTCGTTAGAAGGTTTTACGATAGGTTGAGTAGTGTATCAGAACTAATAAAAGAATTAGGGTGGGAATCATTATCAGAGCGTAGGTTAAAGTACAGATTAAATCTATTAGAGAAATTTCAATCGGATAGCATTACTGAAGATGTTAGGCACATATTAAAAACACCAGCGTATTATGTTAGCATCCCATCGAACATGAACAAGGAAGAATGAGACCAATATGTGAGGGACCCACCTTAAAGGAACTCAGCATTTAAAGACGGGTTGAGGGAAAAAGTCTATTTCAGGAGAGGCCTTGTTTTTCTCATTTGTTGGGCCAAAAACTGAATGCAGTCTATTATTTATGACTCTTTAGAATCATCATCAGGGGTCAACAATCCTAGGATTGGTTTGACGCAGCCCTCCACTCGACTCAATATGTTAACATGATTCGTCTCTTCTGCATCCTTCACATCTTATTTCATGTATCTCCCTGTGGAAAAAGGATTGATTTTGGGGATTTATATTTGAGAATCCATGCATCATTTCTGAATGATTGTTACGAGAAGGGTAACCGCGTAGCTGGAGACACTGCGATGGGACGCGGTCCAAGAGTGTACGGGGCTGCTGGCTCCACTACGGCCCTCGCAACACCAGAACACGGATAAGTGGAGGAGGGAAAACAGCTTCGTGGGCACACTCACTGCTCGTGTTTGAAGTACCTACCAGGATGATATGTGCCGGACATATGCCATCATGGGAAATTATTCCCTTCATATGGCTACAGAATTGCACACACTGCACTTAAACAGATAATAACATATGTATGTTAATCTATATTAATGTAGCATAATAAGTACATATGTAGATAAATGGAGTACGTGATGTTAAAGTTTTTTTGGTGTTTGAATATGTTTGCATGTGTCATCAAGTGCACGATGCATGTTCCGTGAATATTTCCCTGCATGTTGTGTAAACTGTGAAATATATGGTTCCAGCTCCGTATGACACACACACACGTACTAATAGCATAATCTCTCCTTGATCACTTGCCTCTCAGGCCATGTTCTCGCTATCCGTTCTCGACGTGACTCCGTGGGTGAGGCCGCTCCGTGATTCTTCCGCCAGGAGGAGCTGCCGGCGGTATCCAGCCGCGTTCGAATGTAGCGCCCCACCGGCGGACTGACTGCGGGCCGCGACAGCTTGGAGAGAGAAAAGGGAGTGCTGCTTTTTAGTATTCTGCATTTTTATATCACAGCAGCGTAAATTACGGGGAAATCATTTGCTTCCCATAACGCATGGATAGTGCAGGCTAATTTTTACTTGTAAATACTTGCGTATATTACAGATTAAAGGTGTTGGACATCGGAACGCGTGGATAAGAAATCACTGCTTGGAAATCATACGTTAGTCGCCGGCACTCAGCGGTTTCCGTTCGGAGCGTTCTTTGGTGCCCTTCGGCGGGAGACATCGACGCCCGTCTCTCTCTTGGCCAGCGATCCCACTACAAGCACTCGCAGCCGTCGGAACTCGCAAAGCCGTGCATAAGGGTGTCGCGTGGCCTGATGCCGAGGCGAAAACAACTGCATTTCATCTCGGCCACGAAGAACCAAGCTCTGTCCGTGTGGGATAGCTGGTCCCCTTCTTCTTTCATATTTCTCAATCACTAATTACTGAATGGGTAAAGTGTTTTAGGATGCACACCGAATCTTTGAGCAATGATGAGCTATCATATATATTGGACATAATTTCGAGACCCCAGCAATCCACTTCTAATACGCCGAAAGCTAGGCTGCCTACATGCATGGCACACACCTATTGCGTTTCACCACTTGGGAGTGCCATTCGAAGCCCACCCGTCAACCACACGTCAAACCAAAGAGCTTGAATCAAATCGTCCCTCAATACGCCTCCATCTGCACGATGCTTCGACTTTCCTCCAGCACCCTCCACACCTGTGTTTAGGTCTATGACTGTGTTTAGGTCTATGGCCTAATCAGTGGACGCCCTCGAAACATTATAGCATCGCCGTAAAAACAAATCACCTTCGAATACATTTTAAACTGAATTCAACGATTTCCATCCGAATCATTCTTGGACATTGGTGACATGATTATCGCAATAGCACTGCATAAGTCTCGCCGATCTCACACTAGACGTTCTAAGTTGTCAATCATTTAGCAAATTCCCGTATATTGAGCTCCGTATACTCAGTTGGGGAGAAGCGGTTTCTCCGTCATTAAATAAATATTTCCTCAGACCTTCCAGATCGGTTTCAAGGAGTGGGCCGTACAAACATTAACATTAAAATTATTGAATATAGGGATTAAGATGACTCATAGGATAGGGAATATTATTGCCCGGAATCCACAATGTACCAATGTTTTACCCATTCCATATGACATGATACCAGAAAAAATCATTGCAAAATACATGCCAAGCGTTCACCTTCCTCATTGAAATGGTCAGTCTCGCAACGCGGGGAAAAGGCTTGAATTCTCGTGTACCGATGATTTACTCGATGAAAAAAAGCTCTCACGAATATAAATATGCAAGCGAAGATTTTCTATCTGCCAATCACAAATATATGTTATTTAATGCCAAAAAAATGTGCCCGAAAATTGATGGAAGGCACGTGACCAGAAACACCTTCTGACGTCACTGCACGGTATTAGGTTCCATATTGCTACGGAAACAGGCGTTCGTCTTTTGAGAAGAATAAGCGGCGGATACGTCGCTACTGAGGATATTAGCCGTTAGCCATGGCGGAAAAGGAATTTAAAAAAATCGCGATTTGATAATTAGCCTTTGGTTGACTTCCTCATGGTGGAATCCTTTTTAAAAATATAGTGGTTTCTTTGTCGTGCCAGAGATTCGCGGAGTGAGAGCAAGCATGTTCTCATCATAAAGCATGATAAAAAAGCATAGTGTAGTTCTGACTACTATATTAATACTATTCCTTTTTTATGCATGATATGTAGTGCATGTTTGGTGAGCAATCACCCCCTGCCACACACCCTTGTGGTGGCTTGCAGGGTATTATGTAGATGTAGATGTAGATGTTAGTATACAGGCATTATGTCAGTAAGTATATTCAATGGACGATTTGCTCATTAAGATCCACATAGCTCAAATAAAATATGAAAATGCATTAGGTTATGCATTAAACAAATGAGATAAACACATTTTCGTCGAGCATTATGTAAACAACTCACCGCACAACAGAAAACTAATGATACCGTGACATGGTGCGATTACGTCGTGCATTTGAGGTGCTAAAAGCGTGGAAGTTTCAAAGAGAGTAATATCTTTGTGGCACAACTTAATTCTTCCGCAAAATTTTCGCCGAGGACATTTTGGCCAATACACTTCTGATTCAAAGAGTTGTTTTTAACATAGTGCATATGTTCCCAAATGCAGGGGAGGGCACCCTTAAAACAAATTCAATGCGTCTCTGTCGATTCCGCGCGATCTTTCATTTGTTCGCTCAATTGAGGCAATCGAAAGCGATAAGTTACGATTTGTTTTTAGTCCAGGAGTATCGATGTATTTATGATAAGGGTCATCATGTAACAAGTCGAATGGATCGACCGAAGTCACGCAATGATGTCACTTCTGCAACGCACGCGGTTGATCTCGTCAATCACGCCTTGCTATGATGCGCTGCCCTTATTAAACATTTGCCATGGGTGGTGATGATGTGAACGTGATTGAGGGATCGTGGATTTAAAGGTGAATGAGAGATGGTGGAGCGGGAATAAAATCATGCTGTCATCTTTGAAGTTAAATTCGTTCGACGGGTAGTGCAACAGAGATGGAGATGTCTATTTCATGGCAGCAGGGGAACGAGGGGGAGGGAGGGTAGGGGGGGGGGGAGGTGGATGGAGGAAGTGACGTGGGCAGCGGCCGCTCTACGCACTACCTATGTCCAAATCTATGCACTTGAGCTGAATATGGCTTTCAGTTGAAACCGTCTGCCATCAAGCGCCATCTAGCGTACGTTATATGACACCTATCGTAATTATTTCCTTGCGTGATTCTTCTTAGTTAAGACTTGCTGAATTCCTGAGTTCCTATTCTCTTCTATTGTCTAAAAAGAACTAATGATTACGAATCGAGGAATTTGGCGAGGCCATCGAATTCCTTATACTCCCATAATCATTAACTTCCTTAACACGGAAGTTAATAAAAACAATTGAAATAGAAGCGTAAAATTATGCCGAGAGACTTATTTTGTCAGAACACGTTGGATCGCCAAATATGAAATAGTCCCACTCTCTGCGTTCTCGGAGGAACGCCCGCCCTGTGCACTCTGGCTCATGCGATTCCTCGCTGGGAGGAGTGACTCTCACCGGTGAAAGGAGAAGGAGAAGCGTGCACCTACCGGTTCGTGTCCCGAAGGCGTCGGCCGCGCTCCGCGTCCCCGGAGTGCCGCGAGAGAGGGAAGGCTTCCTTGCTTCTCGTCGCTGTGCCGCTCGTAGGCAAATGAGGAGGGACAGAGGCGGAGGCCGCCTCGTCTGTCGGAGGTACGCGCCCGTGGGGCGAGTTTTTTCTGAGGAAGCCATTCTCTTCCCGGAGAATGAACCATAGTCTCACTCTTGTTTTTTGTCCGTCCTTGTGTTGTGTGCTCACGCAGGCCGTTGAGCGCGCAAGCACCGGGCTCGCATTGTTCTCTCGTCGGCAGCGGCCCGACCCTCGGCCCCTCCCACCGAGACGACGAATATAACAAATATATGGATAAAGGAGCGGAGATGCAAATGCGCCTTGCCTCGTGGGAGTCCCGGCTGCCGCGGGAAAAAAAGGCCCGGCCCGGGCGTTGTTCTTGGGCCGCGAAGGACCCTTTGCGACCCTCCTCGCGATATTTATGCAGATGCACTCGGAACCAGTCTTGCCTCTTTGAAGACTGCTCCTTGGGCCCACGGCCGGAAGTGGGCCCCCCCCCCTTCCTCACCCCTCCACTCCATCTCCTCGGCGCTGCTCTCTCGGAGCGACGTGATGGTGCTCTCCCCATCCAACTCGATCGGATGGATTTCCACGTTATTCCATGTCTGTGTGATTCTATCGACAACAGCAAGGAGCGGGTGCCAATTGGCATGAGGTCGCGTCGGTGTGAGAGCTCATTTCCAAGGGTCCAGGTTCGAATCCGGAGCAGGGGCTGTCAACGCGAGCGAGGCGGGCGGAGAAGTGCTCGGTTGACGCGATTTGACACCCGCTGCGACTGCTTCGCGCGCGTCATGCACTTTCCCATGACGTGGGCTAGAATTACCCTTCTGCTCTCCTCCACAAAAGATCTCTCCTACATCCAACATCTCTCCATGAAATATATCCTTATATGAAAGATAGCCTTACTATAGCTCTTATTTGCAAGCAAGTAGCCTATGTTTGATGACCCTGCCACGCGGTGACCCTCGCAGGGTAGTAAGTAGATTACGCACTTCTACTCGACTACCCGCTACCATTTGGGCGAATGGCTTTGGCCTACGATCTCCCTGCAGGGAAAACAGGACACCACGTCGACTAGATCGCTATTGAACTCTCATCACAACGTCTCCTTTGAATTTAACCCTGGCACCCCTCCCCGAAAATTGTTATAATCCTACGATTCTCAAATGCCCTCTTCAAAATTGAATAAAGCAAAGGGAATGCCGACCGTTGGTCAACGACTGACCCCAGCGTGCCTTGGCAGTTGTGGACCCTGCGTCGGCGATGGCACTTGCTCTGGGGCGTGGGCGGACAATGCCGTCGCTTCCCTCAGGCCCCTTGGGCCCTTGTCGCTTGGAGGGCCCTCTCGGTCGTGACACGGCCCCGGGGAGGCGAGGACCGCACCCCGGGCCCGCTTGGCCTTTTTTTTGGCCCTGGGAACCGGCTCGGGAACAAACCGTCGGCGGGGGGCCTTTATTTAAACGCGGGCGTGGGGGAGCATAGTTTCAGGGCCCCAACCGCCGAAGAGGCCCCGCCGTAATTAGTATTCAACTTCCGGGATGATCGGCGGTGCATCTGCGCGCACCGCACATGGTGCTCAGGATTAGAGTGTGGGCGATGCGGACCGGGTTTCGAACCCGAGGGCCTAAGGTAGAATGCCGTTGAAGAAGAGAAGACGTGTTGGATTCAGTCCTGTCCGCCATTTGGAGCAATGATGATCTACAAGACCGGAGTATGCTATAACATCTACATCTACATTATACCCTACAAGCCACCATAAAGGTGTGTGGCAGGGGGTGAATTCTCGCCAAATATGCGCTAAAATCATGCATAAAAAGGATTAGTAATAATAATACTAGTCTAAACTTCACTATTTAAAAGAGATAAAAATAGCAAAGCAAGAATGCAAAAACATGCCGTTAGCTGGGTTAGCTTAAAGTCCTTACACTAACATGCAACTACCAATGTTATCCATTGCTACACTCGTACTGGATATATTTACCGCTATTCATATCCCTAATTGTGTGTACGAGGAAAAAAGGACATTTTGAATCTGTCAGTTCGGCAATCAATTTCTCTAATTTTGTGATTATGGTCCAGTCTATCATACCAGTTGGGGTTCACTAAATATTGTTAGCGTAAATAATAATGAATTAACAACGTTTGTTAATTCATTATTATTTATTTTGTAAGTGCTAGGAGGACATCTATTCTTTTTCCAAAAATTCATTACAAGACATTTTTTAAAGCTTAGTTCTAACTGCCATGTATTACACCAAGTTTCAATTGCTTGTAGGTCAATATTTAAATATTGTTTATCATTTGGGCATAGAATATCCCAATACACTACTGCGTCATCGGCAAATAGACGAAGCTTACTTTTTAGCAACTTATTAATATCATTTATGTACAGAATGAGCAGGAGCGGACCTATCACACTACCTTGTAGGACCCCCGAAGTGACTTCAATTGCCGCGGAGGAAATTACCACCGTCCAAAGCAACCCTTTGCACCCGGTCATGTTAAAACTCATTTATCCACGAATAGAATTAATGTCTAACGCATACGATTTTAATTTCAAAATTAGTTTGCTATGAGACACCTTGCGGAAAGCTTTCTTGAAATCGAGAACTATAGCATCCACTGGAATAAAAGTGGATTTAAGAGTGTGTCTACGGTTATAATATGTGAGAAGAAATGAAAGAGAGAGTGTGCTGAGATCTGGAGACACACCAGAGTGTACCGTCCGTGAGCCTGACGCCGCGGCGGCGCGGCCACTGACGGGCGTCACGCCTACACTCCAAATTAATTTTCTTACTTTAGTGAAATATTACCTCCGGCAACCTTTTTTAATTTGTCATGGAGGGTTGTAACTACAACATTTAAAAGAATGAGCAAAATCGATAGTAGACGTATAAGTTAAAAATCGAATTGAAAATTAATAATTGTTATAAACATTATTAAATTGTTTAAAGTATATAAAAAAATAATTTATTTTATATGTAAATTCAAGGTCTTGAATATAAGTCCTTTTGTGCGTCTGTAACTTTAATATTGTCGAAGATATACCGTAAAAAGTGTTGTCACTTTTGCAAAACTCGAATTAGGCAGCGTTTCAAATTCTCGTAAATAGTTGAGTGTCTTGCAAAACGGCTTTGGGGTTTTCATTTTCCTATCTAATGATGAAGTTTTGCCAAGTTCGGTGAAAATCGGTTACCCTAAGGGTAATGGCCTGGTCGAACTCACGTGGAACAACCCAGTTGTCATTTCGTCCCTTTACTAATTTAGGATTCCCTTCTACATCTACATAATACCCTGCAAGCCACCACAAGGGTGTGTGGCAGGGGGTGATTGCTCACCAAACATGCACTACATATCATGCATAAAAAGGAATAGTATTAATATAGTAGTCAGAACTACACTATTTAAAAAAGATAGAAATTGCAAAGCAAACATGCAAAAACATTCTGTTAGTAGGGTTAGCTTTAAGTACTCATACCAACATGCAGCTACCAATGCTATTCATTGCTACTCTCCGATAGGACATATTTACCGTTATTCGTATCTCTTATTGTGCGAGGGAAAAAGGACATTTTGAATCGGTCAGTTCGGCAATCAATTTCTCTAACTTTATGATTATGGTCCAGTCTGCCATAGTAAGTTGGGGTCCGCAAAATATTTTTAACATCATCACTGAAAATATGGTCTTGGAATTTATTTTGGAGATTAAGTCTACATTTCGACCTGCGATCCGACAATGATTCCCAATTTAATTCATTTAATAGACTGGTTACGCTAATATAGTTATCGTACCGTCCCTTTACAAATCTTGCCGATCTTCGCTGCCCACGTTCAAGTACGTTATTTACACCAATTTCGTAGGGACCCCATACACTGGCAGCATATTCCAAATGAGGTCTAACAAGGGAATGTCTGAAGGTAAATGTCTATTGTCAACGAAAGTTGCCAAGGGGAACACGGCTTAACGTCCCATCCGATGGACGGAGTACTGCGCTTGAAGTGCCCTCCACTAGGCCCTCAAGTAGGCCCTCCACTAGGCCCTGAAAATATTGCCTTGGAATTTGTGGAAGAGATTAAGTCTAAATTTCAACCTGCGATCTGACAATGATTCCCATTTCAATTCATTTAATAGACTGGTTACGCTAATATAATTATCGTATCGTCCCTTTACAAATCTTGCGATCTTCGCTGCACACGTTCAAGTTCATTACTTAGACCGATTTCGTAGGGATCCCATACACTGGCAGCAAAGCAAATTCCCTTGCTCCACGTGAGGCAATAGTTTTAAAGGGTATAAACTTCCAGAATTCCTGTTTGTAATTTTGGTGTGATTGTCAACTAAATCTAATAAAAGAGGAGAATACGTCAAAATTAATCCGCAGTTAAAAGTTGCAGGCTTAACTTTACGAAAATGCTTCACAGGAAAATAATTTATTTGTAAATTTTGGACTGAAAGGAGTTGTAATACTATGCCTATCAAATTTCTGTACGAATCGGATCTGTTGGGAAAATTTTCACATTGAGACCTCTACTGTGAGATCTCTTTAAGGACGAATTGAGAACTCCGACGTTCCCCTGGCTGGATCTTCCTCCGAGTACGCTAGGAGGTAAAATGTTATAGAGTGTAATGGCGTTGATGGAAAACTGATGATCTATATCTCTATATACGACATACCTTGCAAGCCACCTCGAGGGTGTGTGGCAGGGGGTGCATACACACCATGAACAATGACACAACAAACAGAAATAAACACTACAAAACAAACACAACACCTTCAAAAGTAATTGGGAAAAAAAGAAGGAAAACTACCAAATCCCAATCATGCAGTACACACCCATGAATACCATGCATGCAAAAAAAGCAATGCATGTGAGTCACACGTTGATTTGAACATGTAGGTAATTAAAAAAATACTATCGACCTACTCTGAATATTACCTCTATATTTATTACCGATTTACGCGATGTTTATCGTTTTGATCTCGAATCGTACGCGGAAAAGATGACATTTTAAACCTGTCCATCCTACAATCTATCTCCTTAATTTTATTAGAATTATCGAGCCTACCATAATAAGTTGGAGCCAGCAATATATGATTAACGTCATTAATGAAATGTCCCTCCTTAAATTTTCCTAGAAGATTAAGTCTATAATTCAGCCTGCTTTGTGACAGCGATTCCCATCCCAATTCGGCTAACATACCAGACACACTGCTTTCCCTATCGTAACACCCTTTTACATATCTCGCCGCTCTTCTTTGTACTCGATCTAATTCGTAAATTAAGCCTGCTTCATAAGGGTCCCATATGCTCGCAGCATATTCTAAGTGTGGTCTAACAATTGAAAAATAGCAACGTTCCTTCACCCTCTCCTCACTTTTCCCTAATATTCTTTTAATAAACCCCAACTTTCTATTTGCTTGACTGCATATTTCCCTGATATGTTTCCCCCATGATAGATCCTGAGTAAGTGTTACACCTAAGTACTTAACTGATTCCACGTTTACTAATTCCGTTCCTTGAATCATATAGTTTCTTTCTATCGAGTTTTTCCTTTTCCAAAAATTTACTGTCACGCACTTTTTTATGTTCAGTTCCAGTTTCCATTTATCGCACCACGCCTGAATTGCTAAGAGGTCCTTTTCTAACGATGCCTTGTCTCCCGGACTACTAATTTCTCTATACACTACTGCATCATCTGCGAAAAGCCGAATTCTACTATTTACTACAACACTGCCGAGGTCATTGATATATAAAAGAAATAAAAGTGGGCCTATCACACTTCCCTGGGGAACACCTGATGTGACACTAACTATATTGGACATGATGCCGTCTATAGTAACTCTCTGTTCGCGGCCAACTAAGAATTGATTAATCCAGCATACTACGTGTTTATCTATACAGTAACTTTCTAGCTTTAAGAGCAATTTGTCATGAGGTACTCTATCAAAGGCTTTTTTAAAATCGAGGAATATCGCATCAACCTGAGCATTATTTCCTCCCGAAATTAATAAGTCGTGTACAAAGAGTGCCAATTGCATTTCGCATGACTTAGATTTTCGGAAACCGTGTTGGTTATTAAATAACAAATTTTCCCTATCCAAGCTTCCCATAATCGAACTAACTATTATATGTTCCATTATCTTACACGATATCGATGTTAATGAGATAGGTCTGTAGTTGCTAGGATCTTCTCTATCGCCGGATTTGAATAAAGGTGTAATATTAGCCATTTTCCAGTCCTTGGGAACCATTTGCTCAGATAACGATTTACGAAATATTATTTCTAAGTAAGGTGATATTTCTGATGCTAGTGTCTTATAAACGCGTGCCGGGATTCGGTCAGGGCCGGGGGATTTATTGGTGTTTATTGTTTTTAAGTTGATTCTCTATACCGCGGGACTCAATAGCGATTTCAGGCATCGGATGTTTGAAATGTTTATTTAGTGGTTCAATTGGATCTAAATTGCTGGTAGTGAAAACGCTTTGGAAATATGTGTTTAACTCATCAGCTTTTTCCAGGCTATGATTTATTTTTTCTCCATTATCATCCCTAAAAGAGTTCCTATAGTAGATTTATTTCCTTGAATTTCTCTTACATAAGACCAAAATGCTTTTGGATTTTCATTCAAATACTTCCCTAGAATTTTACTTTTAAAGTCAGCTAAGGCTCTTCGACATTCTTTTTTCGCTAAGTGTTTGGAAGTTTTATAATTTATAATTATTTTGTTAAGCTCATGAGGGGGTGTTTTTTCCGCGCATTTTTCATTCTAGCATGGTATATTCTCTGTTGTTTTAAAGATTTCCGTAACGCCGCGTTATACCACCGTGGCTCTGCATTCATCTTTTTTAATTTACTCGGTATATACATATTAACTGCTGAGTGAATAACTTCTAGGAATATATGCCACAAGGTCTCAGTATCTTTCCTTAAACTTGCTTCTTGAAATTCGCTGAACGAATTCTGCAACTCTGTTTTCATTCCATCGTAGTCCGCCCTATCGAACAAATATATTTTTCTCTTGGATTTGTTATTTTTGTTAGTTCTATAAGAAAATGTTGCTTTTATAATTTTATGATCACTGATTCCCTCATCGGTACTTATATTTACAATTTGTTGGGGTATATTTGTTGCGAGGAGATCGAGAATTTTTTTTCTCTGGTTGGGGCTGTTACTAATTGATGAAGTGCATGAGAGGAAAAGGTGTGTGCAGAAGTGTCTCACAGAGCTGTTTGTCCTTCCCCCCGGTGATGAAGCTACACGTGTCCCAGTCTATGGATGGAAGATTGAAATCCCCCCCGATGATGAAGCGACGGTCATTTTTGTGTTGAATTGATTTCCTTATTTTATTTTCTAGTTCTAGTATTGAATTTATGCCAGAAACCGGTGGTCTATAATATGCGCATAGGTAAACCTTTTTTGCTCGAGGACCTTGTATGGAACACCAAACGCTTTCTATTTGACAATCAAGTAAAGTCTCCCTTCTACTAGTAAGACAATCCTTCACGGCGATAAAAACTCCTCCTCCTGGTCTTCTGTCTCTATCTTTCCTGTAAATTTTGAATGATTTCGGGAATATTTCATTATCTCCGATATCCTCTGCTCTCAGTTCCTATAATTACATCTGCGTCGGTGGATTCGATGAGGTGATGAAAATCTACAACGTTGTTTTTCAAACTACGACAATTTACGACGACCACAGTTATAACGCCATTTTTTAGAATTACAGTCGACTTGTTAAAGCTGTTTTTACACGTTTTTTCGAGCTTATGACTAACTGATTCACTTAATTTTTCTATGACTGGTTCCTCGAAAAACTCGCATAGCTTATGGCTTTTTTCAATTCTTTTACTTTCATAACATTTTCGGGATTTTTTATTTAACACCCCACTAGCTGACTTACTCTCTGCCCTATGATAAAACGCGCGGAGACAGCAAGACATACGAAACTTCTGGACAGCTTCAGATGTTCTCCGAAAGGATTAACCAGGGGCCGCATTTTATCGGAAGCATGATCAGAATACGTTTACAAGGAAATGATTCACCTACATCTACATCTACGCGATACCCTGCGAGCCACCGCGAGGGTGTATTGTGTGCACCATTGACATACAACTAGGGTACTACATGGAAACACGCTAATAGTATATATCACATGCAACTACATGGTTAGTATCTACATAGTAATAAAGGGATTGTTTGTTAATATGTGCATCATGCGCTACAGACTACTCTAAAATACTTCCCCTACCTATGCCTTTGCTATGCTGCCTATTGTGTTCTCTAATAGTAGGGGGGTAAAATGACATTTGAAATCCATCGGTACGACAATCTATCTCTCTAATTTAATGTATCTGATGGAATCTAGCATAATACGCTGGTGTTTTTAAAATGGTGACTTGAGAAACAGAGTTAATTACTGATAATTCAATAATTTTGTGTACCAGGGATTTCCGGAGTGCATTACACTCCGGGCGCCGCCAGACTGCGCGGCGGATACCATGTTAGATCATTTTTGGGGTAAATGCAAGGATGGTTAATAAATCTTGAATTGGTATGTATAACATTTTGTTGACTGTCGTTTTCCAGCCTAATCTAATCTCGGAACTAAACATGAAAATAGTTTAGGCCCAGAAAAAATGTAGACATGACCGAAGGTCTCCCTTATAGCTTCAATATTAGTCGAAATGAATATATTTCCTTTGCAGTAGTAAATTGTTTAAATCTAAAAAATGAGATACATCTACATCTACGTATTACCCAGCGAGCCACCACGAGGGTGTGTGGAAGGGGGCGAAGATCACCCAACAAGCACTTTTGACATGTAACTAGGATATTTCATTGAGACATGCTAGATGATAGGGTCACATGCAGCTAGTGTGTACATAATAAGAAAGGGATTATTGACATGCATCATGCACTACAGACTACTCTGACTATGTTTCACCCGCCTCTCCCTTTGCTACGCTGACTATTGTGCCCTCTTGTGGTACGCGGGAAAAATGACATTTTAATTCTATCGGTACGACAATCTATCCCTCTAATCTTGTTAACCTGATGACACCTAGCACAATACGCAGGGGTTCTTAATATGCTTATATATAAATATTTTTTGCGGACCCCAACTTACTATGGTAGACTGGACCATAATCACAAAATTAGAGAAATTGATTGCCAAACTGACAGATTCAAAATATCCTTTTTTCCTCGTACTATTAGGGATATGAATAACGGTAAATATATCCAGCACGAGTGTAGCAATGGATAACATTGGTAGCTGCATGTTGGTATAAGGACTTATAGCTAAACCAACTAACGGCATGTACCTATGTTTTGCTATTTTTATCTTTTTTTAAATAGCGTAGTTTTGAACAGTACCTATACAAGTAGTAATCCTTTTTTATGCATGATATGTAGTGCATGTTTGGTGAGAGTTCACCCCCTGCCACACACCTTTATGGTGGCTTGCAGGGTATTATGCAGATGTAGATGTAGATATGTAACGTCATCAGTGAACAAATCGGTTTCGAATTTACTTAAAAGGTTCAACCTAAATTTTAACCTGCGTTCTGATAGTAATTCCCATCCTAGCTCTTCCATTACACTCGTTGCACTTATGCAATTATCGTAGCGGCCTTTAATTAACAAATCTTTCGGATATCCTTCGCACGCATTCTAATTCATTTATCATACCTTCCTCGTACGGACTCCATATGCTATCGGCATATTCTAAATGAGACCTGACAAGTGTAAAATAGCTTCTTTCTCGTACTCTCTCATCGCATTTGCCTAGAATTCTTTTTACGAATCCTACTCTACGCTTTGTTACACTAGTTATTTCCCTGTTGTGTTTCCCCCATGACATGTCTTCAGTGAAGGTGACGCCTAAGTATTTCATAGATTCTACGTTACATATTTTCTTTTTTTTGATGCAATTCTGGGGAAAGCTATTCTTTTTCCAAAAGTTCATCATCGCGCATTTCTTCAAATTTAATCTTAGCTGCCAGCTACCATACCGTTCATCAATCGCATCTAAATCCTTAGCTTAAGACTGACTGCCCTCATCATTTCTAATTTCCTTATACACTACTACATCATCTGCAAAAAGACGGAGCTTGCTATTTTTAACTACTGTATTCAAGTCATTTACGTAGAGAAGAAATCAAATTGGGCCTATTACACTTCCCCGGGGAACACCACATGTAAATTTTACTTCGCCCTAGTTAACACCATCTAATATGGTGCTAGTAATTGAATAGTATAATTAATAGCATTCATGTAAGATGTCTCCTATCCAGCCTACTTTATTACTGTCTATCCCGTGTGTTGCTAACTTCGCGAGTAAATTACAGTGGGGAAACTTGTCAAACGCTTTTCTTAAGTCAAGAAACGCTGCACTTACCCGATACCCGAGATCCTTCGCCTTAATCACAGCACTGATGCAGGTTTTATACTAGGCAAAGACGGTGGGATGACGGATAACATCACTGATTCAGATGTATTTCCCAAGTCTTTTAAAATACATGCATAGAAAAGCTCGCGGCTGACCTTAGGGCCACCGAGTTCGTCTACCGGGTTGTTGATGGTGGGTCGACCTCTAGATACAGAGGTTAGCTGCGAGATAAGCGGTCGTGCTTGTCGTACAAGTCTTGGACAAAAAACGGCGGCACTCCGAGGTGGTATTGGTCTATCATTGGGTAAGATAGGCCTCTAAATGATACAGAAATCTGTGAAGATGCCGTGACTTGGCGACGGAGGCCGCCAAAAATTACGCTTCCTATCACACGGAGGAGAGGGCAGCAGCTCTTCTTTATATGATCGAAAGTGGAGACATCAATGGTCGGTACAGTGACTCTCATTTCACTACTGGCGTGATAAAATTTACTCTAACAGGGTTACTGCTGCGATGTGGAAGGCAAGGAGAAATCAACACATTATTATCCCGAGGATTCGCAGCTACTTGACTCATTTTTTTATCAAGACGTGATAGAATCTTCTGGAGTAAAATATTTCAAATGGCCCAATAGTCCCCCATTCGGATCTCCGGGCGGGGACTACTCGAGAGAGTACATCAGTCAAGTGTGATAGTCATTTTAGGGTAGGAACGTGGAACGTGCGATCACTTCGGACCTGCGGAAGATTGGGGAACCTGAAGATGGAAATGCGGAGAACGGACCTCAACGTAATGAAGTGGCCCGAAGAAGGAGATTTTTGGAGAGGAGGCTACAGGATTATACCTCTACATCTACACGATACAATGCAAGCCACCGCGAGGGTGTGTGGCAGGGGTGCAGATCACCCAGCATGCACTACCGACATGCAAACAAGCAACTAAAGTCTCTCATGCAACTAGATTGTTAGTATCTATAGTATTTAAGGGATTAATACTTGCATCATGTACAGACTACTCTAAAATATTTCCCCAATATTTCCCCTTTGCTATGCTGCCTTTTCTGTTCTCTTATAGCACGGGGGAAAATGCCATTTTGAATCTATCAGTACGACAATCTATCTCTATAACCTTGTTTATGTGTTCGAATCTAGCATAATACGCTTGTGTTTTTGAATTCTGCCTCATCTTCATTAAAGCTATCCGATTGAAATTTTTCTAACAGATATAATCTTTTAACCTAGGCTCTGATAATGACTCCCACCCTATTTCTCGGATCAATTCTGAAACACTACTCAACCTATCACCTTTTCTCGAACCTAGCTGCTCTACGCTGCACACTGACTAGTTCTCTGATCAAACCATACGGGATCATTAAATGGTAATGCTGGAGTAGGCATAATGCTCAGGAAGAGCGCCGAAATGCATTTGAAGAGCTTCCTGCAGTACAATGAAAGGATAATAATGGTGAAGATCGAGACCAAACCTGCAGACATGGTAGTGGTGCAGGTGTACATGCCTACGACGGACTATGAAGATGAAGAAGTGGACGACGTCTACGAAGATATCACGGAAGTTATAAAACAGGTAAAAGGAGATGAAATCTATATCCTAATTATTTTAGTAGATTGGAACGCGGTCGTTGGCGAAGGTCAAGACGGAAGAGTAACTGGAAAATACGGATTGGTAAACGGACACGAAAGAGGGGAAAACTACTGGAGTTCTGCACACAGTATAAGTGAATGTTAACAGTGAAGAAACTTTGGCAAATAGAAAAAATGGAGGAGACTCAACATCAGCAGGCATTTCAAAAAGCAACGGGAAACAACATAGGGGAAGACCTGAATGAGAAATCAGTGGAAGAGCACTGGGAAAACATTAAATGTGGACTACAGGAAGCCGCAAAAGAAGTTCTTGGAAGAAGAAGATGTCAAGAAGGAGCCATGGACCACGGAGGAAGTCTTAGACTTGATTAAAAAAAGAAGAAAGTACAAGAATGCAAAAACTGAAGAAGGGCAGCTTTGCTACAAAAGAATAAGGAATGAAATAAGTGCAAAGCAAGGAAAGCTGGAGACATCAGTTTTTCGCCGCTTATAACTCGGGAAATAATTGTCGGATCAGAAAACGGAAAAATACGGGTCCTTTTATTTTACAAACTCTATCAGATTCGGCAATTAAAAAAATATGGTAAACGACCTCATTCATCAGAACGTATATCTGGAGTATGTTTCTTTTAGGTAGCGAGGTATGAAGGATTACAGCAGCGGAAAAGAAAAGGGTAGAAGCATTCGAAATGTGGTGCTACAGAAGAATGATGACGATTAAATGGATTGACCGAGTAAGTAACGAAGTCTTAAGACCTTAATAGGCCTTACATCATCGATGTTGACTCACCGTTAGAACTTGGATGGCAGATTGATGCCATCACGTCCCTTAACTGCGATTGTAAAATAATAATGGGTGGAGATTTCAATGCTCCCTCAGAAGATAGAAGAACGTAAGCGTTCTAAAACTGGAGGAAGAGAGAAGAACGTTTGTGAGATATAATCTCAGCCTTACGACAATTAGTTACAAGAGGCGATAGGCGTGGTCAAATTCTTGACTTACTGGCAATTCCACGACAAGTAACTAAGATTCAATCAGGGGATTCAGTGACCACAAAGGAATAACTAAATATAAAATATTCTCTCTATACTCTTCTCTCTAACTTTAGACAATAATTATAAGCAAAAAAGAAAGATGTACATTTTTAAAAAGAAATCTTCGTTAACTTAAACCTTTATTTAAGAGATTCCTTTCAGCATCATCATTGGTCAACAATCCTAGGATTGTTTGACGCAACTCTCCACTCGATTCTTCTATCGGCCAACCTTTTCGTTGTGATTTAATTCTTCTCTTTTACATCCTTCACAACCTGTTCCATGTATCTCATACGAGGCCTGCCTTTTCCATTCTTCCCGTTCACTTTTCCCTCGACGATTGTCTTCATCAGGCCATCGTTTCTCAAGATATGGCCGATTAAGTTGTCCCTTCTTCTTTTTACAGTTTTCAGCAGACTTCTCTTTTCTCCCACTCTTCTTAAGACTTCCTGGTTACTTACTCGGTTGATCCATTTAATCTTCAACATTCTTCGATAGCACCACATTTCGAATGCTTCCACCCTTTTCTTCTCCGCTACTCTCATCGTCCATGCCTCACTGCCGTAAGGAAACATGCTCCAGATGTATGTTCTGATGAACTGTTTCCTTACCTTTACGCTTGGATTTCCAGCTGTAAGGAAATTTTTCTTTTGTAAGAATGCCTTCCGTAGGTTTTCCCCTATGTTGTTTCCCACTGCTTTTTGGAATGCCGCCTGGTGTTGAGCCTCCTTTAGTTTTTCTGCTTGCCATATATTCTTCTTTGTTTTCTTCAATTTCCGGCGCTCTTCCTTAGCATTAAGACTACTCCAGCATTACCATTAAATGATCCCGTATGTATAATCCTGTAGCTTCCTCTTTAAAAATCACCTTCTTCTGGCCACTTCATTTCGCTGATTTCTAATACATCGAGATCCATTCATCGCATTTCCACCTTCAGGCTCTCCAGTCTTCCACAGGTCCGAAGTGATCTCACGTTCCATGTTGCTTCTCCAAAATGTTTATCACGCTTGACTGAGGTACTCTCTCGGGTAGTTCCCGCCCGGAGATCTTAATGGGGGACTATTGTACCACCGGAATATTTTACTCAAGAGGGTGCCATCACGTCTTGATAAGAGAGAAAACAGTGGAGTAGCTGCGATTCCTCGGGATATTAATGTGGTGGTTTCCCCTTGCCTTCCACATCGCAGTTGTGCAGCCGCTAAAGTAGATGTTACCGCACCTGCAGTGAAATGAGTGTCGCTGTACCGACCACTGTGGTCTCCACCTTCACTCATATGAAGGAGAGCTGCTGCCCTCTCCTCCTCCGGGTGATGAGAAGCGTAATTGTTGGCGGCCTTCCGTCGCCAAGTCATGGCATAAACTCGCTTATCTCGCAGCTAACCTCTATATCTTGAGGTCGACCCACCATCCGCAACCCGGTGGACGCACTCGGTGGCTTTAAGCTCAGCCGCGAGGAGATTCCTTTGAGGATTTTAAAAATTCTACCAAACACACATACGGAGGGTTCATGGAAGTCACATACTTTAATTTCACGCGATCCGGAAGCAATAATATTTTATCCCTCTTAATTTTGAAAAAAAGGACAATAAACTAAGGTGATAAAACGACAATGATGGCGTGATTGCATTAGCGTAACCAGTCTATTATTAGATGAACTAAAATGAGAATAATTTTCGGATAATATGTTGAAATTTAGACTTAAATCTCTTTACTAAATTCCAAGAGGGTATTTTCACTGATGACGCTAAAAATAATTTCCTACCTGCAACTTGCTATGATACGCTGGACAATGATCATAAAATAGTTTTCGACTTATGTCGGAGGCGAAAAACTGACGTTTTTTAAACCATATCGGATAAGTAACGTGCAAGGACTCGTACGTCATCCACTTCGTCCAATCACAACTGAGGCCGCTCTGCTCCTTCGCCCAATCACATCGCAGTGGGAGATACACAGCTGACTCTGCCAATGGAAGTGGTTGCGACAGGATCTCTGTGAGCAGAGCTTCCACCCCCACCTCTCTTTCCCTCAATAAAGTCGAGGACGGATGGTGTATGGCGTAGTAATCCTTAACGCCGCTCCTTCGGTGGGCGCCACCTTTTGCTCATTTTCGTTTTTGGCTTATGAGTCAATGGCTATGGTTAGAAGATTAAGTTTTCCACTAAAATACACATTTTTCCTTTCCATCTAACGATTTCGAGGGAGTAAACCCATATTATGGATATGAATGGCTGTAAATACGGTCAATAGTAGATGCATATGTATCAACGGATAGCGTAGTTAGTTGGATGTTGGTTGGACTTTCAGCTATACCAACTAACAGCATGTTTGTGCATACTTGCTTAAATATTTTAAATTTTTTTTAAGTTGTCAAATTATTTCTAAACTATAGTTTCCAATCCTTTTTAAGCATGGTGTATGTCCGGTTCGAAATCACTCAATTCACCGCAGCTTAATGGCGGCTAGCAGAGTACTGTGTAAACATGGATTAACAGATATTTATGGAACCGAAGTTACTAAGAATGTGATTAGGTTAGAGAAAGTTTAATTTGTAGCTATTCTGCATTTATTGATACGGCATATTGGGTGTGGGTTAAATTTATTAAATATTTCCTAATATGTCTTGTAAAAGTGTAAATGGGGTCGTTTACCATATTTTTTTTATTGCCGAATCTGATAGAGTTTGTAAAATAAAAGGACCTGTATTTTTCCGTTTTCTGATCCGACAGTTATTTCCCGAGTTATAAGCGGCGAAAAACTGATGTTTTTAACCCTTTCGGAAAAGTGGGTGTGGTGCAACCTCTGACGTATATCGACTTTGTCGAATCAGAACGGAGCCCGCGAAGCTACTTTGCCTTATCGCAAAGGGGGGGACACAGCTGACTCGGCCAATGGGAGAGATTTCGACAGCATCTGTGCGAGCAGACCTTCCGAGAACCCCCCTCCACTCCCTTCCCCCTCCCCTGAAAACAGTCAAGGACGGGAGAAAAATGACGTCAATATTATCACAGCAGCATTTTCGGTGGGCGTCACCTTTTGCTTATTTTAATTTTTGATTTATGAGTAAATGGTTGTGGTTAGAAGATTAATTTTTTCACTAAAGTTCGTTTTTCGTTTCCATCTAACGATTTCGTGTACAAAATTGCGATTTCGGTTCCGAGTAAACGCCCCCATTATAGTATGTATTCGCGAAGGTACTCCTAATAACCTCTCACTCAGGGATAATTCAAAAGTAAGCGTATGTACGAAGTAGTACTTGTTGTGCGATAATTCACTAAACATGTCACTTACCCCCATCTGATGTGGTTGATCTGCTCTGTGGATATAGAGACGCTTAGAGACTCTGAATGTCCGCCCTAAATTGCATTGTCATGTGAAGAAAATGGCTTGTTATGGTGACATGACACATCTATGATGCTTGTGACTGCCTCAAGTTGAGCAATGGGGAAGGAATGTTTGAGTGTGCCCGCGAAGCTGTGTTCCCTCCTCCTCTTTCCAGTGTTCTGGTGTTGCGAGGGCCGTGGTGGAGGCAGTCGTGGATGAACTCATAGACCGCGTCCCATCGCAGTGTCTCCAGCTACGCGGTTAACCCTTCTCGTGACAAACATTCAGAAATGATGCATATATTCTCTGAAATTTACCTAATCCCTAAATTCTCAATAAGTCACCAAAAAAATGATATTGTTCGTTTACTTTCACACGGTTGATACAAATATGGATGCAAAAAACAAGCGGGACCTTTGTGTTATCTCCAAGTTCCGGAGAGCCTCACTGAGCTACTGATCGATCACAAAACATGAATGTCGTTATTTAATGATAGTCGTAACTCTTGCCTTTTTTAGGATTCATGAAAAATCATAAGATAAATTGTCTACATTTTCTTGAGAGAAAATCCAGTCACTATCTACTTTAATTTTTTGTATTTTTTATTCACATTTTCAAATTAAAGCAGTTAGTATATTAAATAACTTTGGCCCATGTACAAAAAATAACGTGTATTAGTAAGTGTTTCTGCTAAAATGTTTGACGAGTTCCGTAAGTTTCATGTACATTTGTTGGATACATTCGGTAAATTGCCACTTGAGGCATAAACATGTTGATTTCCTCAAAAAATATACACAGGAAATAAAAATTCAGCAACACAGGAACTCAAAGCCTGAACTTCCAGATTTCCGGCGAGATGTTTTAACTAATTAGGCAACCAAGTCTTAAACATCAATGATTTATAAAGACATATTGCGTTCAATAAATAGAAATGCTTGGGTGATAACAACCTGTATGCCGCAAATGTTGGAAAGTTGTATTTGCAAGATATTTTTGCGCCATAACACTCGTTATTTCTGCAAAACTAGTGCACACTTTACTACGTTTATGTATGCACTGCCACAGCTGATTGTGCCAAACAAAAGATTATAATGAAAAGAACACGATGGTTTATGACCGAAAGTGGACCTTTTTTACGTAAGAAGGAAAATTTGAATAAGGAACTTCGTAGGCATTTATGTAGAGTGAAAATTTGTTTATCCCAATGTAGATTATAGCTTCAAATTCAAAACAAATATATCAGTTCATTCACTCGATGACTAGGCAGTTGCAGGCGCCATTAGAGCAAGTCAGTAAAATATACAAACTTGCAATTAAAATTACTTGCATTACAGGTCTCATAAGACAGGAACTTGATCATACGCTTTGACTCCAACGCAATGAAATTGAAGCATTAGCATGACACACATTGATCTTTCTTTAATAAATGCTTCAAATGAATTCCAACAAGATTCTGTGAGCTACTTGATCAGCGTATACTATAAGTTTAAATTCGAATTTATTTTCACATATCATTAAATTATCAAAAGAATAGGTCCTAAACAGAGCCCCGAAACTACAACAGATGTGTACTCAATGTTTGACCCAACAAGTCAAGTGCAACAGCTAAACAAAGGCAAGCCCTCTCGTTAAATTTGATATTACTCTTCCCACGAGGGTTCTAATGAAGGCAAGTTCAATTTAGTTGGAACCACATGTGTGTTCCCCCTTGCGTATATATTGCGGTTAGTATGACTCCCAAGCATTCCGATTCGTTGTAGTAATCCTGTAGACGCTGTACCGGCCGCGAGGCCTTGCCAGCCGAGGTAGGAAGGGAAATGAAAGAAAGATGATCGGGAATGCAGGAATTTGGGATAATGGGAAAGGAAATTTGATTGATGGTAGGATTTTAGGAATAAGGGTCTTCGTGCTGACGGGAATATCCGCTCCTGACGAAGTTCAAAGTGGTAGGAATTTAGGAAAATATTTGGATAGGAGTTTAGGAATAAGGGTCTTCGCGCTGACGGGAATATCCGCTCCTGACAAAGTTCAAAGTGGTAGGAAATGACATGGATAAGGAAGGAATGTTGGATTAGGTATGTGAAATAAGGTAGGAAAATGGCAAAAAGGAAGTCGGATCAGAGGCCACGAAACGTGCAGGCAGGCAGCATGATGGCAGGCGCAGGCAGAAGATCGGTGGTGTGTGGCAGGCGATGACGATGGGATGACAAGATGAGATGAGACGAAGGCCGTCAGGAAGCACACCAGCTCAAAGCAGTTCCTCCATTACGGGATGTCCATGAATGCCGGGTCGAGATCGATGTGATGAGTCCGAGGCTGGTAAAGTTAGGTAATCAGGGAAGGATGTTAGGATAATACATGGTAATAAGGTAGGGATAGGATCAAGAAATCGTCTCCTTAACGGGTTAATCGACTCCCAAGCATGTTCCTGGAAAAGGATTTAATTGTTATCCCGTTTGTATTTGGCGTGTTCAAATATTTATCCCAAAAGTGTGACGTCGAGTACTATTTTTCGGTTTCGTCTCATCCTCATTTCTTTATCCAGTCAAGAATCTTAGTCGGGTAAATGAATATCCGTCCTCTCGATTAAAAAGCTCAGAGGTAACTTGCGGTGTATAAGGATATCCATTGCACAGTTCGTGGAAAAAGACCTTCCGCCATCCAACCAATCAGGGAGCAGCTACGAGACGAGACGTCCTATACGTATATAGGAGGCGAATACTGCAGCAAACAGCAGTCGACCTGAAGACGCCAGCTGGAATGGCGGCGAAACTGTCGTCAAGCGAATCCAACATATGCGGAGCAATCCCGAAAGAAATGCAGAGCCAATATATGTACAAGTGTGTAAATGGAAAGCGTAGGTAGTTGCATGTTGGTATAGGGACTCTAAGCTAATCTAGCTATATATATAGGTGACTTGCGGTGCATTACGTGTAATGCAGGTGCAGGTGATGTTGAGGGGCCATACCACAGCTGGCCGCGGTATGGCCCACTACGGCCACCGCGGATCTTGCGTGAAACGGTTGGTTTTATCCTTAGCTGTGGGAATATCTCTAACCCAATTACTATCCCTAAACGAATGGTGTAAATAACAAGTGACTTTGCTTAAGATAGCCACGGAGGGGAACGTTAAGGTATTTTTCAACAATTGAACTCGAGGAACACACACTGCGACCAGTTTCACATTAATAATGCATCGTTTGAAAGAATCATTGAAGAAGTTTCAATGCAGGAGAATACGGTTCCAAGGAGGAGAAGTGGTTAGTGAAGGAGGCCAGAGGATGAGGGCTTTGCACGTGTTGCCAGCACGGAGTAGAGGGGTAGGCGGGGGGTCCAAGGATCGTGGGCCAGGGGACCCAAGGGGAAGGTGACGGGCGACCCGATCCAGGTATACGACCGAAAAGGGTTGGGGGCTTTCACACCGAGGCATTGCATGGGAATGGCTGCATGGGGATGGGGGCTTCTTTGGGGTATTATTATGTGTCACTCCAATGTTTGTTTGGGTGAAAATGTTACTCTAGGCGGTGCATCGCACCCTCAGCTCGTTATACCACCCCACTTCGTGAGGATCCAATGTACTATGGGAATTACTATGAGAACGCAGCTTAAAATTTAGGCTAAAACTTTTAAATAAATTCGAAGTTTGCAGATGATTTTTTTTAAAGGTGTGTAATGAAGTAATGAATGAATGTTTATTATTAATTGTCCCAGGGCTGTGCCCCTTAAGGACAAAAGACAATGTACATAGTTAAACGAGCAACAAAAAAGAAATAAATCAGACAATCCATACAATATACAAGCTGTGACAAATTAAGTATAAATTACAACAATTGGCATGTAAAAAGGACAAATGCGACATCGTTAGGACATCGTGTAACAAATTACATATACATACATTTCTTGATTTTCAGGATATGAATATGACATTTAGTGATCAGAGAGTAACATTTCATAATATTTCATCTTAAAGCTAGCAACGGAAGAACAGTTTTTTATGCTTTTGGGCAAGGTGTTCCAGAGATGACACGCAGTAACTATAAATGAATTTTGGAACTTCGCTGAGCGATGACCAGGAAAATATAAAAACTCAGGATCACATCTGGTACACATCTCTCTAGTGGAAGGTTTGGCAGCAAACATGTCGAAAAGATATTTAGGAGATTTTTCTTTGAACAGGGAGTACAAGAAGCACCCGAGGAAGTATTTCCTTCGGGTCTTAACATTAAGCCATCGAAGTTCATTGTAATAGGGGGTCAAGTGGACATCTCTACGAAGATTAAAAATAAACCTGATGCATGAATTTAGAGCCCGGTGTAGTGTGGTGTTATCTTCTTCATTCAGGTCATTGTAAACAAGGCAACAGTAATCAATAGTGGGGAAAACTAACGATGAAATAAGCATTTTCCTAGTGTGTTGGGGAAGAAATTTTGAATGCACTTTGAGCTGGTGTAAGATTGTGTTGATTTTGCGAGAAATATTGTTAACATGAATATTCCAAGACAGACTTGAGCTCATGGTGATACCTAGATTTCGAACAGAGTTTGAATAGGGAATAAGGGTGCCGTCGACACAGATTTGAGATACATTTTCATAGGGCAAGCGATTTGTCATCTTAGGACTACCGATAATTATTGCTTTGGTCTTACTTGAGTTTAGAACAAAGTTGTTTTGCTGGGACCATACAGAAATAACTTTAATATCGTCGTTCATTTTTTTGATTGAGTCGTCAATTTCGTTGGGGAAACAATGACGATACATTTGCAGGTCGTCTGCGTAAAGCATGTACTTCGTGTGCTTTAGGTCGCGTGGAAGGTCATTAATGAAGATGGAAAAGAGCAGGGGACCAAGTACGGAACCTTGCGGCACTCCACAGGGGACTGTAGTCCAGCTGGAAATGTTCCCGTAAGTGTCCTTTACGGCCTGTCGACGGTCAGACAGATAAGAATGAAACCAGTTGAGGACCGAAGAAGAGAAATTCAACTTCCTCATTTTCTCAAGTAAAATAGCATGGTCTACCCGATCGAAGGCCTTGCTGAAGTCAAATAATACGAGTATCGTCACCATTCTCTTGTCAAACGAACTTCTAATGTCATCGGTGATTTTCAGAAGCGCAGACTGGGTGGAAAAACCGCGACGAAATCCAGATTGAAATTGGTCAAATTTATTGTTTCGAGCGAGAAAATACTCAACTTGGGAATGAACAATGCGTTCTAGCGCTTTAGAAATGTTGCATAAGATGGATATTGGTCTGTAGTCTGACGGATTCACTGGATTTTTTATCTTTTTTATAGGTGTTATAAGAGACGATTTCCAAAGGGTAGGAAATTTGGAGGATAGTAGTGAAAAATTAAACAAATCAAGGATTATAGGCATTGTGATACAATAGGAGATTCTCAACATTCTGTGAGATATTTTGTCTACCCCGGTGGAATTCGATCTTGAGCGGAAAATGAATTTATTGAGGGTATCAGTGTTGATAATTTCAAAATAGAAATTTGAGTCGCTGAAAGGGACGAGAGTATTAGATGTAGGGGGTAGGGTAGGAAGAAGAGAGGAGCTGCTAAGGCCTGTGTGGGCAATAGTAGAGAAGTAGAGATTGATTTGATTGACAGTAATATTTTGTGCAAGAGAGTTTTGTCGGTGACGTACAAGACCTAGATTCCTTAGTTCTTTCCATACTCGCTTGGAATCTTTAATGCCAGAGAGAGCGTTGGCATAGTATTTGCGTTTGGAATCGTTGATCAAATGTTTCGTCTGGTTCCTTAACTTTGTAAATTGAGCGTATAAAATTGGGTTGTTGGAACGAATGAATGCACGGCGTATACGATTTCGTTCCCTCATTTTCGCAGAGATTTCCTTGGTCAGCCAGGGAGTGGTAGGGACCTTACGTTGAGATGTTCTCACAGGAGCGTGAAGGTTAAAGCAATTCAGAAGATTTTCATTGAATATTTTTAGTTTGGAGTCGATGTTATTGGCCTGATACACTTTGATCCAGTCAGCGGTCGAGAGGTCATCAAGGAATCTTTCTTCGTTGAATTTTTTAAAGTCACGAAAAGTAAAGGGTGGACGTTTTGGTGATGGGAATACGAATTGGTAGGAAATGGATATCTGGTCATGGGTAGATAGGAATGGAACAGGAGTTTGTGAAAAGGAGGATGCTTTGTCCAAATCATCCACAATGCAAAGGTCGAGGCAGGTATGGCTGTTAATAGTGTGGTGAGTGGCTTGGTCGGAGACCAAATGTAGGTTATTACAATACAAGAAGTCTTTTAGTTGATTGCTGTAAGAACTCACAGAGAGCATATCAGCATTAAAGTCACCAACGATTATTGTATTTTTATAGGTAGGATAATAACTTAAGAATGAGTTCACAAATTCATTAATGTAACCAATTTTAGGTGGGCGATACACAATGGCAAGCAAAAGTTTCGCAGTATTCATCCCAAAGACTTCTAGAATAATGAATTCGGGCTTTGAACAATAGTCAGATGGGGAGGAGGCCAATACACTGTAGTTAAGTTTCTGGTGAATAAAGGCCCCGACACCACCACCTTTTTTCCCAATCCTGTCATGACGCACTAGGTTGTAATCGGCCAAGTACACCATATCATCGGAGATTGTAGGTTTCAGCCACGTTTCAGTCATGCATATTATGTCAAATATCTCTCCAAGGAAATGGATACGAAATTCATCAATGTGATAAGTAAGGGACTGACAGTTTACAAGACATAGTTTTACATGATCGTAACATCCTTTGTTAGCAAGATTTGTTGGACAGGATTTTAAGTTATAACACTGAGAAACACTTTGCGGTAAGACACCATTTGCATCACTTGAGACAATCGAAGCATTATTTACGTGTCCCGAGTCGGTTGAACTATTTGACATGTGCTATTGAAGGTTGATGAGATCTTCTTCCGTACGCAGGACAAGTCGTTCACTTCCTTCTCCCTTCCTACCAAATATTTTACCGCCCCTGACCCATAAATATTTTAATCTGCCAGCTTTCTTTAACTCTCTAGCTTTAGAATACAATTTACGGTTGTGAGCACTAAGAGATTCGTTGACATATATAAAGTGATTAGGGAGGTCACTCCAGCCAATATCGGCAATTGAAAAGTTTCTTTTGACTCTACGGGCCTCAAGGATCTCTTGAGCCAGGTTGGACCTCGTAAAGCGCACTCTAATAGCAGGAGGTTTGTTGCTGTTGTTGTTGGACCGCCCCATTACTCTGTATGCGTAGTCAACGTCCGTAATGTCAAATTTTACGCCGAGGGAAATCCCCACTTGACACATTAAGGCCCCCAACACTTCACCAGTTTTGAGTGGTATACCGTGTATCTCCAATACATTCCTGAGGGATTCCTGCTCGACGAAATTCAATTGCACTTCAAGATTTTGAATTCGCTTAAGTAGATTTTTATTTTCGTCGACAAGATTGTCAAATCTAGCAAGGATGCTTGTAATAGAGTCATTAATTAGGGACGTGTGCAGGAAATGCATTGACGCACACTTGGGCTAGATTAGGCTAGTGCCCCTGGGCCCACTGCACTGTGCACTAAAAGCAGCACACCGCACCAACCCGTGACCCCGAAGACTGAGTTGTTCGACGGCGTACTTTCCTGCTGCCGATGTTTGGGCGCCGGTTTCCCATCCTTAGAACATGTTCTTCTGCTTTATCCGACTCCTTTCTTCTCCTTCGCCGTGGTCTTTGCGTTCCATCCTGTCCAATTCACGTGGCTTGCCTTTTAGAACTCTGTTGGTGGTGATTGATGTTAGTGCTCCTCTGGTGACTCCCAGGCTCAGCAGATCTACAGCCAATTTCTTGCTCCAGACGCCCCTCCTCCAGATGGTGCACGCGATAATGCCTTCTTTGTTTCTACATCTATATAATACCCTGAAAGCCACCATAAAGGTGTGTGGCAGGGGGTGAATTCTCACCAAACATGCACTACATATCATGCATAAAAAAGGATTAGTATAAATATATTAGACAAAACTTCACCATTTAAAAAGATAAACATAGCAAAGTAAGCATGCAAAAGTATGCGGTCAGTTGGGTTACCGTCAAGTCCTTATACCAACATGCTACTACCTATGCTATACATTGATTCACTAGTCTTGGAAATGTTTACCGCTATTCATATCCCTAATTGTACGAGGAAAAAAGGACATTTTGAAACTGTCAGTTCGGCAATCAATTTCTCTAATTTTGTGATTATGGTCCAGTCTACCGTAGTGTATCGGATCCCATACACCGTTTGAGTGTATGGGATCCCTACGAAATCGGTCTGAATAACGAACTTGAACGTGTGCAGCGAAGATCGGCAGGATTTGTAAAGGTATGATATTTGTATGATAACCTTATTAGCGTAACCAGTCTATTAAATGAATTAAATTGGGAATAATTGTCAGATCGCAGGTTGAAATCAAGACTTAATTTCTTAAAAAAATTCCAAGACCATATTTTCAGTGATGATGTTAAAAATATTTTACGGACCCCAACTCACTATGGTAGACTGGACCATAATCACAAGATTAGAGAAATTGATTACCGAACTGATAGATTCAATGTCCTTTTTTCCTCGTACTATTAGGGATATGAATAGTGGTAAATATATCCAGTACGAGTGTAGCAATGGATAACATTGGTAGCTGCATGTTGGTATAAGGACTTATAGCTAATCCAACTAACGGCATGTTTTTGCATGATTGCTTTGCTATTTTTATCTTTTTTTAAATAGCGTAGTTTTGAACAGTACCTATAAAAGTAGTAATCGTTTTTTTATGCATGATATGTAGTGCACGTTTGGTGAGAGTTCACCCCCTGCCACACACCTTTATGGTGGCTTGCAGGGTATTATGTAGATGTGGATGTAAGTTGGGGTTCGCAAAATATTTATAGCGTCATCATTGATAATATTATCTCGGTATTAATTATCGTATCGTCCCTTTACAAATCTTGCCGATCTTCGCTGCACACGTTCAAGTTCGTTATTTAGACCGATTTCGTAGGGATCCCATACACTGGCAGCATATTCCAAATGAGGTATAACAAGGGAAAAGGGTTATTCAGGGGAGACGACCGACAGCTGAGGTCATTTGCGCTATTTAGGGCAGGTGGATAATTTGGTAATGAGAGGAGTTTTCAGGTAACAGAGTAATGGTGGAGAGGAACCCGGCGTCGGCATTAGCCTACTCTTAACGAAAAGCGTCAAGGGGACCACGGCTTAACGTCCCATCCGACGGACGGAGTACTGAACCTGAAATGCTAGACACTCTAGTAGGAACCGGATTAGGGACCAGTTTGCCACTGAAAAATTTACCACCGCCGGGAACCGAACCCGGGCCCTTGGGATGGGAGGCGAGTACTCTGGCCACCATACCAACACCAAGCCGCTTTTGTTTTATACGTAGAGGTTCATTCTTCGCATTTCACTTTTCAGCTTCTCCAATCTTCCGCATGTTCTAAGGACTCTCACGTTCCTATCCTAAACTGTGTATTACGCTTTACTCAAAACCTGGGAATTCCTCCCTCCCTTCCTCCCCCCCTCCGGAGATTCTAATAATTTTATCTCAGAAATACGTTACTCAGGAGTGTTCCATCACGTCTTGATAAAAAAATACGATCGAAATTTTTGCGACTCCTCGGGATAGGAATGTGTTGCATTCCCTGGCTCCATTCCATAACAATCATTCCATTGCCTGGAATGCATGGATCTTTGCCTGGTTCGTGGATTAAAATGTTTCGGCCGATTTTCCCCTTCTAAGGGAATTAGGTCATGGCATGTGATTGGTTGAATAAATCGGGCAGGGTGAGATGGAACTTCGTGCTTGATGTGATTCGGGATGCAATGTGAACCGGGAGCACAATGCGTGGCCAACGAAGCGAGAGGCGATGAGATCGGCACAGCAGAATCTGGAACAGTCTGGACACGTTTGTCCGCGGTACAATGAGGTGGACCGCGAGCCCTGGTTGCTGACGTTAAATTAGATCACGGAGCATATTTGGGAATATTCCTCTCCTGGACTTATTGTGTTGTATTTCGCTCTAAGCAAGCATGTATCGATAATCGACTGTTAACAACTATTGAAGTTCGGAAAGTCTGCTAAGTTGAACACGGTACTAATAATAGTCGTAATATTATGGGCTCCGCTACGCTTCCTGATCTCGTGGACTCCTCAGCTACCGTGAAGCACGGCGTAAAGTTCGCGCGACCATGGGATCAACTTCACAGCACGCTTAGTCAAATGAGTACTACCTGTAATTAAATGAATCACTGAATAAATAATTTTAAATAAGAATAAGTTTGCTGGTATTTTATACACATACCCTGTACCTCAGATCCTTGGTAATAAGCTTTCACGAAATGTACGGACTGCTTGGAATAGAGGCACTGTACCTACTGGTCAATGAGTTAGCCACGCGAAACTAAGACAAACGAAGGAAAATGGGCCTAGTAGCGATCAAAAAAATATTATCGAACATTATAAAATTTGTAAAGCAGCCGCAAAACAGCCCTCAGAAAAGCGTTGATTGAATTCAAGAGAAAAGTACTCGGAGAACAACTAGAGGGGAATCCGAAAGCATTTTGGTCATATTTTAGGGAAGTAGAGGGAACTAAAAAGTCAACGGTTAGTGCCTTGAAAAACGATAGGGGCAAAATAGCAACAGCCAGTTTAGATAAGGCTAATTTGTTGAAAACGTTTTTTCAGAGCGTTTTTAATCAATCTAAGCTTAGTTTGCCAGACTAGATCGATTCCAGCAACCAATGCCCTCGATCGATAAATTTTGTAGCGGAATCGTATCCTTACTAAATACCTAACATTATCCCGAACAAGTCCTCAGGTCCTGATGAAATTCCAGCTCGTGTGTATAAAGAATTAGCTCTCGAAATGGCTCTGTATCTTAAATAATATTTAACAAATCACTCAAAGAACACACGGTTCCCAAAGACTGGAAGATAGCAAACGTGACCTCAATTTTTAAAAGCGGCGATAGGGAAAAGTCATAAAGTTATAGACCCATAACACTAACTTACTATCATGTAAATTTATAGAGCATATATAATAGTTACATCAATAATGGGATACCTCGATAGCAGGGGTTTATTGATACCAAACATGCATGGCTTCAGAAAAGGACGGTCTTGCGAAACTCATTTAGGTTTTCTTGTTTATGATATTTTAGTTTCTGGAGAAGGTGACGTACAGGTCGACGCAGTGTTTCTTGACTTAAGAAAAGCGTTCGACAAGGTTCCCCACTGTAAACTACTCGCGAAGTTAGCGTCATACGGGATAAACAGTGGTATAAGTAGGCTGGATAAGAGACTTCTTAATGGACGCGTTCAAAGGGTGGTGTTAGATGGTGTCAGCTCGGGCGAAGTGAAATTTACATCGGGTTTTCCCCAGGGAAGCGTGATAGGCCCAATTTTTTTTCTTTTCTACGTAGATGACATGAATGCAGTAGTTGAAAATAGCAAGCACCGTCTTTTTGCCGATGATACAGTAGCGTATAAAGATATTAGAAATGAAGAGGACAGTCAGTCTTTAGTTAAGGATTTAGATGCGATCGATGATTGGTGTGATAGTTGGCAGCTAGAATTAAATTGGGAGAAATGCGCGATAAATAACTTTTGGAAAAAAATAGCTCTTTCCAACATAAGTATTGCATTAAAGAAAAGAAAATACCTAACGTAGAATCTATTAAATACTTCGGCGTCGCCGTCACTGAAGACATTTCATGCGGGAGACGCATCAGGGAAATAACTAGTGTAGCAAACCGTAGATTAGGATTCGTAAAAAGATTTCTAGACAAATGCGATTAGAGAGTACGAGAAAGAAGCTATTTTACACCTGTTCATTGAAGCTTTCGTGGCTCATGATGTTATTCGGGTGTGCCGCGTGATGTTCAGGTGTTGCCCCGACGTTTCGTGACCTCTGCTGGTCACTTCCTCAGAGGGATATGAGGTCCTCGTTGCCGGTGAATGGGTATTATAGTACATCTATCAGGTGGGTGGGGGGAAGAGGGATGGAAGGAGAGATGTCACTGAAGAAAAGTGTCTGTGAAGTGTGGGCCTCCACGTGTGTGGCTTATTTGGAGGCCACCATCTCTATTCAAATGTTCTCTTGTTCTTCATTGCAATTTATTACTGTTATTAAAAGTACTTTTATCATATGGACACATGGCCGCAAGGAACTTTACGAATTTTATCATTACTTAAACGGCATTTACGACAATATTAAATGGACCATGGAAGTAGAGAAGGTAGGAAAACTACCTTTCCTCGGTGTGTTAATCGAGAAAAAAGAAGACGGAACCCTCGGACACAGGAAACCGTCGTCAACAAATCATTGCCTCCATGCCACATCACACCACCATCCGGCCCAGATAAATGCACAGTCTAATACAACGATCCACACGGATAAGCGACAAGAGAAATTTTCCACGTGAGATAAGAAATTTAGAAGCCGTTTTACTCCTCAATGGATATGACGAAGGAGCCATCTCACGAACTTTCCGAAAAATCAAGGCCAACCGGAACTCTGCCGAATCGTTATCGACGAGAAAAGATGACGACACCACCACCCCGAGGACAGCCTGCTGCCTTCCCCACATAAAGGGTGTGACGGATAGATTAGGGAATGTTCTCGGAAGATATGACATCAACCAACACACCATATACACTTTCCGGCCGCACAGACAGATGAAATATTTTTTTGAGAAATGTGAAAGGTCCGCTGCAAATTGAGGGAGTCTATGAAATTCCCTGCGGAACATGTGGGGGGAAGAGATGCGGCGAGAGAGGACGCAGCGTCAAAAGCCGGCTGGAAGAACACCGACGAACACGAAAGTGATACAGACATCGAAGTGGCAGGACATGCACCCATGTGAGATTGACTTCGAAAGAACTGAAGTCATCGCGAAGGTCAACAGATTCAAACCCAGGCTATGCCGTGAAGCAATTGAAATAATAAAGAACATTTGAATAGAGATGGTGGCCTCCAAATAAGCCACACACGTGGAGGCCCACACTTCACAGACACTTTTCTTCAGTGACATCTCTCCTTCCATCCCTCATCCCCCCACCTGATAGATATACTATAATACCCATTCACCGGCAACGAGGACCTCACATCCCTCTGAAGAAGTGACCAGCAGAGGTCACGAAACGTCGGGGCAACACCTGAACATCACGCGGCACACCCGAATAACATACGTATCATCATGAGCCGCGAAAGTATCAACGAACAATTAAGTAATAGTACGTTAACAAACGTGGAAGCCATTAAATATCTTGGCATAAGACTGACGCATGACTTTTATTGGGGTAAACCCTTACGTGTAGTAATGTGTCAGGCTAATTTTAAACTAGAATATTCCAGAGAGTACTGGGCAAATGTGACGATCGAGTAGGAGAAATAAGCTATTTTTCCCTTTTTGGACCTCATTTGGAATATGCTGCCAGTATGTGGGATTCCTACGAAATAGGCCTAGATACTATAGATACTAACAATCTAGTTGCATGAGACCCTTTAGTTGCTTGCTTGCATGTTAGTAGTGCATGCTTGGTGACCTTCACCCCCTGCCACACACCCTAGCGGTGGCTTGCAGGGTATCGTGTAGATGTAGATGTAGATAATGAATTTAAACGTGTGCTGCGAAGATCGGCAAGATTTGTAGAGGGACGGTATGATATCCTTTTTAGTTGTTGAATTTAGACTAAATTATAATTACTAATCATTTTCATATATGATATGTAAGAGTGTTTGCTGTGAATTCACGCCCTGATACACATTTTGTGGTGTCTTGCTGATGTGCAGATGTGAAAGTTCCAATTTTAGTGAGGAGCGAGTAAATGATTCAAAGATGATCATTCAATCAAATCATAACCGGTCGTGTTGTTATAATGTGTATACACTGTAAATTTCTTTCGTGATGCTGAAGATAATGAACCTTACAGGAAAACAAATCATGGCTGCCAGATTTATAGCATTAGTTTGTCGTTAAAAGCTTGCACTGCTAAGGACTTCCTATTAAAACTGATATAATTAATGAACATTCTGCTCTTATAGTCAATTATATTTATGGGAAAACTTGTAGTCTATTTAGTGTGGATAAGTATGTAACATTTTATGGCCATTGAAAGTAACGTCACATAATTCCTCTAACTTAAATTTTCAAATTTATTCGCTAAACTTTCATCTGACTTGGTCATATTTGCGAGTTTACATCTTCATTTATAGTTGTAACATACCAGAAGACAGTCTGTATCCTGATACACACAAAGATACTACGTTTTCTACGCAACGTTATTTGTGTTTGTAACAGTGAATTTCAAGTGATTAAAACTTTCGCGGTCCATGTGTATGTTTATATGGTTTGCGTTTTGGGGGTTTCTGCGCGTTGTAGCTGTTGTCCACCTACGACTCCCAGCCTCCCCAGGGTACAATGAAGACCACCGCTCTACCCAGAAGAGGCCTCCACAGCAGCGGAGGGGAATCGTTGGTGGACAACCGCGAGAACGCGGGGCAACCCCCAAAAAGCAAACCAAATATAATCAGTGAATTTCGAAATCACAGGGCAACATATGCTGAAAAGGAAGCATATTAAAAAACATGGGTGTTTATCTGGTGGGCTGCAGATGAAGCTGCCAATGGAGGACTGATCGCCCAATGTTCATGGACGAACATTTCCTCAAATTTAGGAAACAAATCGATGTGAATGTGAGCTCGGTGCTACTATGATTTTGGTATGGCATCCACTGTGTCAGGATAAATCTACGAGTTTTTCGTAGAGAGTCCTCATATCCACCGAAATTAACGCAATTCTCAATTACTGAACAGTGCCATTGTGGTTTAATTGAGAGGTGGTCATTATGGTTTAATTAAAACAGCTAAATCTGGTTCAAGGTACGTCAAAAATGATACGCGGTATAAAATATCGGAATACATCATTGTAGAACTGTCATCAGTATCATGTCTTCCCTACGCACTCCATTAATTACGATGGCTTGATATTAGAAAAGGAAATTATTAGTGTATTTTAGTCATTACTAGCGGATCTGAAACATTGCTAAGGATTCACCCTTTTGTAAAAAGGTTTACTAAAAACAAATTACAACAGAAATTGACAAATTAATTTGCACAGCGATTAGAGCCACTTAATTCGGGAATAATGTGAGTGTGTAATCAGTTTATGAATAAATGAGTTGGCCGTCTTTTTGGCTCAAATCTATTTCGCTGGCGGCCGACGGAAGCGAAGGAGGCTCAAGAGGAATTGTGCCTCGGTTTGCAGGCCAACATTTGCCATCGAATACCATTTGTGGAACAGCCTGATGCGTCACTCTTTTACCACGGTCCACAGCCGACCGGATGATTACATCGTAGACATTTGGTCCCTGAAGGAGTACTAACGTATGGAGCATCGCTCAGCAACGATGCCAGGAAAAGAGTGTTGAAGAGTCTAATTGGGTAGGAGGATGGCAGCGAGACGTGGATGTGAGGAAAGATTAGGAATGAAAGAGATGAAAAGAGAGTAGAATATATGGACAAAGAAGAGAGGGATGAGAACGCAAGTGGGGGAGAAAGAGAGAGCAATGAGGAAGATCAGGGAAAGCGGTGCGGAGAAAAAGGAAGGTAAGGAAAGAATTTAGGAGACAAGGAGTAGATGGAAAGAATTATAATTCTTTTTTGTGGATGCATCATTGTGAAAGTGTTGCATAATTACTGTAATTTCCCGTTAAACGTATTGATATGAATGGAATGGCTTTGGCATGAGGTCTCCATTGTGTATCTTTAAAATAATTACTGACATTTAACACTTTTCACTCGTTAGGCATATGCTACGTGTTACGTGATATAATAAGTTGGGATAAGACGAAATATTTGCAAATATAATGCAAAATATTTGTTCGCACGAAGTGGAATTTGGTAAGGACCTGAGAGATTTATGGCGAACTTGCGTGTGAGTTGAGTGTATAGCAGCATTCCGATTTTCTCCCCTGAATATTCACTCCAGTACCCTTATCTGCGATTCCATTGGTATTTGTCGTATTATCTGACATATAAACATTAAAAGTTACGGAAGACAGCGTACGAACTTGTCTCACTTCTTTCTTGATTCTTGCTTCCATATTGTCGGGCCTGATTTGCTAACAGTCTCCTGGTTCGGTCGATATATGACCCTCCTATTTTCTCTGAAGTCCTCAGCATTAAATTCCAATCCCGAAGGCCCTTTCCAAATCCACTAAGACAATAAGTGTTGGTTTGTCGTTCTCTTCTCCATTGGTCCGGCCCAATGTAAGTTCTTATCTGGTAGTCTACGGGCAAACACCGTCTCTCCTGCGCCCTTTCTACCCCAATGTATCAGAACATTCTTTATCCAGCAATTCCTCTGCTTTCCTTTCTTATTTTGGTTGATGATCTTTGTCAATGTCTTTGAGGCATGTGTCTTAAGGCTTATGGGTCTAAATTTATCAGTTCTCCGCTAAGAGAGAGTAATAGGAATGATGACGCCCTTCTCAGAATACGAGGAAATCTCTCTTGTTAAGTAATTGTCGCAGATGGTTTGGTACAGCTGGGAGGTGTCCTTTCTCCCGCATTTTTTATTAGTTCGGAAGGAATACCATCTATTCCAAAACCCTAATTCACCCGCAGGTCCCTTGCAGCCGCGTCAAATCTTAAGATTGAGGCTCCCACATCATCCTTCTCGACTTCACCTCCGTCTTCCATTGCTTTCGCACTGAGATTACTTTTGGTGTCTTATGGCTCCAAATATTCTTAGCACCTCTCCACTTCATTTTCTGTTGACAGGTCCCCACTCTTGCTCTTTGGGGCACTACACTATGTTCCTTGAAGTGATTTCCCACCCTTCCACAAGCAACTTCCACGGCCGATTGTCCCTCTTTCTACATCTTTGCCAAGGTCCACATAATATCTCGCTCTTCTCGCTTTCCGACATGTTTCATTCCTTTATGTTCTGAAGTGTTCCTTCAGTTTTGGCTTTCTCCTATTTTTCCTCTGTTCAAATGTCTCTTGCTTATACTCTTGACTACTTTCACTTAGATTTCTATTGCGGATTCTTATTTGTAATTATTTCGGTTATCTCTCCCTTAGGTTTCGCAGTCAGCTCCTCTCCTGTCTAGTTTTCTATCGATTTCCGTTATCCTAGCCGATTTTGAACCTCCTTATATTTTTAAACTTCCTATGCATTCTTCATTAATTCCTAAGTTCCTTAAATTTCATGTGGCATTTCATTTTTTATTGCTTTTATTGCTAATAATGAGTGATCCCATGATAGCTTTTGCGGTGCTCCATATCTGAATCCCTGCTTCACCCAAAGGTGGTGAATTAAAAATCTTTTACTGTTTTTTGTCAACACTGTTTCAAATTTCATTCCCTATTGCTTTAAATTCCTCAAAGAATGCCCAGAGACTTTCCGTATTGAAACTAAAATTCATTGCATTATATGGAGAAAATTTAAATTTGGAAACTTATTTGGGTATTATTATAAAGCTGCAGCAGGAAGAGCCTTAGACCCTTAGAGTGTTTCAGTTACACATATCAAGCGAAAGAAGGTTTTCAGAGCTTACAGAATAGTGGCAACCATAACATTTAATCTTTACTTTTTCCGTTCGAAGAGCTAATTTAAATTTGGAAACTTATTTGGGTATTATTATAAAGCTGCAGCAGGAAGAGCCTTAGACCCTTAGAGTGTTTCAGTTACACATATCAAGCGAAAGAAGGTTTTCAGAGCTTACAGAATAGTGGCAACCATAACATTTAATCTTTACTTTTTCCGTTCGAAGAGCTAATTTAAATTTGGAAACTTATTTGGGTATTATTATAAAGCTGCAGCAGGAAGAGCCTTAGACCCTTAGAGTGTTTCAGTTACACATATCAAGCGAAAGAAGGTTTTCAGAGCTTACAGAATAGTGGCAACCATAACATTTAATCTTTACTTTTTCCGTTCGAAGAGCTGTCATCTCCACCATTGTTTTTATATTGATAATTTTATTCCTATATAAAAAGTGGCAATTTCTCCTCCCAGTTAAGTGAACATTTTCAGTATTGGCAACAATAATAATAGCAAGTTTATAGTATAATAGCATTGACAGTTAATATCGAAAATTTCTTCTATTTTTTCTTCCTCAACTGCTGCCTTCAGCCGTATATTCCTACCGTTGTAGGCATTTAAACTTTCACCAATCTCATGCACCCAATTAGATGAAGTTGCATGGATATTGTCAGCATAATAATTTTCTGGAAACCATAAAATTTATTTCCACCAACAATTATGGAGGAATTATCAGATTCCGATCAATAATTTGAACCCAAAAATAATATGGCATCATTTTCTTTTAGGAAATGTTTTGATACACCCGGAACATCATCTCTTCCACCCACAATGTCGGCGTTGCCTCACTTCTAAATCTACATCTACATAATAGCCTGCAAACCACCATAAAGGTGTGTGGCAGGGGGTGAACTCTCACCAAACATGCACTACATATCATGCATAAAATTAGTAGTATTCGTTTGTATGTCCGGGCGCAAGGTCACCCTTGAAAATGACCCACTTTCACTTTTCGCGAGACTCCTAACCCACTTTCACTTTTTGCAAGACGTCTGACCTACTTCCGTGTCGAGGAGACCCCACCCCACAGCTGCCCCCCACCCCTCACATCATCTCAGATAGTATAAAAGCGTGTTAAATCGAAGCGATATATAATCACTGACAAATATTCATCACGTAAGGATGTCTCCCTTACTCTCCGTGAAAGCTGAGCTTGGTGGGAAGCATCAACTCGTCGTTCGCAAATTCAAGGATAAAGTGAGCAGCATATATGAAGTGCTTCTCCCATTACCACTGCTGGATAACAACGAAGAGAATGATCTTAATCTCAGCATGGAATTTGAGGACAGATGCTACACGGTGTTCAAACATATGAACAAATCCATAAATATGGTGGGAAGAAGTATATCATTCTCAGGGTTTGTGAATCCTGAAACAGATGAAGTGGAACGTTTCAACGTGTCCACGATCAAGCAGCTGAAACTCGAGGGAGATAAGCTGGAGAAGGCCAAGAGACAAGATCCATCCATCACGTGTCACGTCTACGATATAAAGGAGAAGAGCATCGTCTATTCACCGGGTATATTCATAAAGGGGGGAGGATCCGAGCTCATCTCAAAAGGCGGGAGAACGTCAACGGATGGTGTCCAATTTGATTTCGCTCCACCTGTGACATTCACAACTGGAGAAAAGTCTAGAATCAACTACCATAAATCTCGCGAAGCAAGAGGGAAGCATTTGGAAACGTATACTTTTATACTGAATGTTGTACCAACTGAATATACTTTGTTCTAAATAAAAAAAATCAAACCTTCTCGCCTATTTATCATTTCTCAATACCTTTTCCTTAAAATTAAGAGGAAGGGTTGTTTAGTAAATAAAACACATAGCATATAGGTTTGACAGATTTATTTCATTTTTTAACATATTTTATTTTGTGTACACCAATCTGCTAGCTTATAACAATTTTTTCTTGCACATTGCAGATTATTTTGAGAATGTGACTTAATTAAACAGTCTTCGTTTGTTGCCAATTTCTTAAGTGAAGGACAACCGTACATTTCCAAGTTACCCACACATATTCCTTTGGGAAGGAGACTGGTCAAGAAGGATGCCTTTTGAGCACCTTTTGCGAATAAAAACTGATATCCCTTTGTATATTCAAATAATATACTCTCCAGTTCCGAATAATCTACATCCCCAGAGTATTCATTCAATCCATGATAGTTGTTCCTCAACCAAGACGAGTCTCTCGCGTACAGTAATCTTGCAGGTGATTTGAAAAGCCACGTATTGCAACATCTCGTATGTATATTAATGATGGCCAATTCCTTGACTATATATTCACCGTGAGTTGCGGTGAATCCTTGAAATTCGATAATGACACTCATGGTGTAATCTCTCAAACTTACAAGGTTTTTACACCCAATGCCAGAGGTTCAAGAAATTACAAGAGCTTCTGACTTGCAGAATTTTACCTCGTGCCAGAGGTCAGAAACCCTTTGCAAACACACGTAATCAAAGTACAACCAAGTTATACCTTTTGATTACCAGACAAATCATTCAACATGAGTATCAAATCAAATTCCAGCCTTTCCAGATCATATTCAGTGATATCGTTAGATATCCTGCTAGAGAGAAATTGAATAACCTTATCGCGATTGTCCGAAAGTCTCCGGAGGAATAGATTTATCAGAATGGAGATTTTTAACAGAGCTTCCCATTCACCAACATTAAGGTTAAATGAGCTCTTTGGTAAAATATTTTTAATAGACAAATGTCGCTTCCCAAAGTAATTTGCATAGGATAAGCAATTTGAAGAGAGCTGATCTTTAAAACCAGCATATAAATAATTACTCACTGATTTTTCCAAATTTATGACATTAGTCCATTCACTATGTGAAACAATAACACTTTTCTTAGTTGTCTGATTAAATTGTACTACTGGTTCAAAGTCTCTGCTGGGGTCGTAACCCACACAAACACTTTTTGATTTCACACCATTGAGATAATACACAGTCTGAAGCAGTAAGTTATAGCTGTTAGAAAATGATGGTGGGACGGGAGGATGTTCAACGGGTCTCTTCCTTTTCACTGGCGGAGACACCTTCATCGATGATGCCTGCATAACAACTGATGAGCGACAGGATATTATCTTGCTTAAGAGGGGGAGGGTGGAGGAGGGGTGGGGGAACAGTCGCTGGAGCAAGGCTCAACTTCTGCTTTGAGGCGATTATATTGCATCCATTGAGCGAGGGAATGTGCATCTCGGAGTGCACACGTACTGCTACGTAACTTATGACATGGGTTTAGACAGGAAAAGGTGGGGAAGGAACATTTTTCAGGTGCCGGACAATGGAGTTCTTTCTTCAGGGAAATGAAGGTACGGTCTGTGAGGTCGGAGAGGAACTCACACTCGGCTTCACTATATGCATACAAAGAGGTTGCTCCTTCAATGATGGCTTCCAGCGCGGGTAGGAGCTCCACATGTGAGATGAATCCATGATCGAAGGTGGTCTCCTCACAGTTTAGCGGGTCATGTAACCGCAGTTTCTTCCCACCAGCGATAAGCTTCCCATGCTTCTGAAAACTCCCCCAGAACAGGCGATTTGAGTCGACATCCACAGCTGCCAGCTCAATGACGCCACCCTTGGCGAAGCACACTGACGCAACGATCTGCATTTCGGAAAGTCTCTCTCGTCAATGACGTTTCCTCACTCAAAGCATCATATTTATTCTCGAGCAGCACCGTTGAGCTTTGGGATGACACTTGCTTTTACTCCTCAACTCGTTGAAGGTCAGGTGGAACCGCTCCAAAGCGTGACAGTCGTTGAGATGAGGGATGGTGTGATGGAATTGTGTTAGGAATTTGTGTAATGTGTACCCTAACGACTTACTAGCTGCGTAAAGACAGCAGTATTCTCCGCAAATATCAGAATGGAAACTTTGAATCTGAACGCTATTGTGAGTGTAAGCGAAAGGTTTCAAAAAATTTATTATACCCGGAACGAAAGGGGCCAATCCGTAAGAGTCAAAATACTCTCCTATTCCATTGAAAATATATACCGCGACCCAATGAGACCCGGGTAAGTATGAAGGATCTAAATTCACTACGTATACACCATTTATAGGATATTGAGGTAATTTATCAGAAGCGAAGACTCCGCGGAATATTTTAAACGGATTCAATAACCTATCAATCCGTACACTATCCATTGCAAGACTAATAATTTGTGATGATGTTCCTGTTTTTATCGATTTCTAGAGAGGCATCGTATTCTGAGAATACCAAGCACGTCACGGTGTTTGCCAATTCTTTCTCGAATTTCGCCTCTATTCGCACCACACCTCGATCTCCGAGACTTACATAGTCTTCGTTTCCTGAATCGTCCGGGGTGAGATCGAACACCAACATGAAATATCCATGTCCAAACATGTCATACGTAATTTGATTTCCTCTATCATAATGCTTTATTCCACTGCCTGAGAATATGGTATCATACGCTCGTGCCCAATACTTTTTACTGTAGAAATTACACTCCAACCCCTCGGAAGGAAACTGAACACCGTTCACAAAGAGTGAAAAATTTTCCAGGGAATAGTGAGAGAGAGCAAATGGATTCTTGTCAACCTTACCAGCGTACGAGTCATTATCAACCATAGCAAATATTATGGTGTTGGGTATTCGACCAACGATCGCATTATCAATGCTAAGAGTTCGCCCACCGGCAGGAACCGTGAAAGATTTCATTTCGGTACGTTTGTAGTGATATCTAGCATTACTTTTTTCCAGCATCTTATTGTGTGCCAATAATATGGAAGGGTTGATGTCGAAATGTTGAACGTAAAGAGTTGCATCTAGTATTTTCATTATTCCCCCCTCCACTCCCATCAAATTAAACGCAGGGTTTGAAAGCATCAACCTGATTCCTATATCGACCCGATCTAACAGCAATTGTGCCTGATTAAACACATCCACATGTAATTTACCATATAGCTCAACCTCGGCACTATTCTCGAACCAAGTCTTTCGCTTCACGTAACCCGCATTACTCACGTCGGTTTTATTAATATCCTCCCCCGTATCTGCTTCCCACCCGACATTCCTCAAATGTGTTCTACTCGCATCCCCACCATAATTTAACACATTTTCAATATAGCTCCTATAATGATAATTATCTTCTGATGGGGTCACTAATGTCCCATTGAAATAAACGTTACATTGTTCGAAGAGGGAGTGGAGAATATTGTTCACAACACCTGGTTGATTTCCATCGCTAGACGTATAATCTACCAAGCTCGTCTTACAAACCTTCACTCTCAGCTTGAGAAATATGCTATTCAAATCCTTGTAAGCATCCCCAGAATCTTTGATCAGGAATTCAATAACTGATCTATTATCCAGCGATGATATAGGTTTGTAGGAGACTAGTCGCTTTGATAAAATGTTAGTCTGAATGGGTGGATTGGGTTGGAATAAGTCCAGCGAGCTCAGCATATGCTCACCCATGACTTAGCTGGAAAAAATATCTCTGTGCACGACCTTCTTCCCTCTTCGCCTTCTCTGCGAATGCCCTTTCTTTTTCCCAACACTAGTTTTTATTTTATTCAATCGTGGACGCTTAACCAGTCTCACCCCACCCCCACTCATATTTTTTATCTTCTCCTCCGCTTTCCGTTTCAAGTTCTGCCCCACCTCGTTTAATCTACTACGCAATATATCCTTAACCGGTTTAGTCCCCAGATCACTCAAGGCTGCTGCCCCAGCACTAACTGCCTCCTTACCAACCGTCTTCAACCCGCTGTAAAAAAGAGGTCTGGCAAAACGCCACAAACCAGCAAGAAAACTTCCTATACCCCGACCCTTTTGCACACGATACGATGCTCGATATATTGGTCCAATCTCCCCACCTGACTGCTTTAGGTAGTAAGATAAATAACGATCCGTCACCGGAGCCATCTCGACGCTCAATGATCAACCAACTCATATCACATCTTTTTTATAAAATGCAATACGATGATGGAAGATTGTCCCCCACTGCGAAATGGTATGGACTCACCGATTTTGTCAGTCAACAAAATTTCTATGCTCTCGATGTTGTTTTTTTCGACGTGGTAATAAAAGATGGGATTGAATGTCCAGTGTAAGACTTGAGTGTTTAATATACGCAAGCATCGACTGAGCGAATCACCTACCAGTTGGGGTTTAATTATATCCGTGTAAACGTAAACGTTTTTGGAAGGAGACAAAATTTCTCTTTTCGTTCTACCACTTCGCATGTTGCGGTATTCAGCTTTAATTCTCTCGAAATTCTTTACGAAATCCTCCGCAAGTGTTGATGAAGATGAATCCGAGTCATAGAAACGGAGAAGAATACTTGATAATATCTGAATATCATGTTTTATTTCAGCCTGCTTTTCACCGTTGAAATCTTTAATCGATTTATCGAATAATTCCTTGAACGAATTATATGTTCCTGGCTTCAACGTATACTTAACAGCATCCGTAATAATCTGCACTGAGTTTGGTGATAATCTCTCATTAATACCACTCTTTTTAACATTCACTGTCATTCCGTCTGTGTATATCATGACATCATTCGCTATGTCAAACCTTTTCTCCCCGCTAATCTCAAAAAATGATGGTTCGAAGGCAAAAGCTATGCTCTCATACCTACCATTTGGAACAACGAAAAACGAACCATCCTTCAACTTTACTCTAACAATATCTTTATCCTCAGGTCCACCAATTTCACCCCGGACCAAACCCTCCTCGTTCCGAGTCCTGTTGTCCTTGGTTGAAGAATTAGTTATGATTTCTCTCAGAACGCTCTGTTTAGCGTTATCCTTTACTCCCTCGATTGGAGGAATAGAAATCTCAGCTAAACCCACCATCCATTCATCATTTTCCAAATCAACACGGTGTGATAATTTCGTACGGAAATGTGATATTGTGTTGTGGGGAAAATATGTTTTGGAACTATCACTAGGTAACGTAATGTAAAACTCGTTCATATTTTACGCACCGACGAGGCGCGGATCCAAGAATTAAATGATTTTGGGTAACCTTCCCACTTTACAAAATATTCTAAATCGTCAGCCCGCCCCCTACGCTTCAAAATTTTCTCTATCTTATATTCCGTGTCGGGGGAAAGGTTAACCTTCACTAACTCCTGCTCATAGAAACTACCCTTTATATCCTCATCGTTCAGATCTTTTAACTCGTACGTGGGTATCTCTCTCGATTGATTCACACCCTTGACTTGGAATATTTCGCTGGTGTAATTAGGTGTATATCCCTTTGTAAATGGAACTCGTTCCTTACTGATTCTAACGTAATCACCCCCTTTAAATTTAACCTTTGTGCTAACAACAGGTTTCCTTGAGCGACTAGCGATTGAGAATACATTTTTCTCATTCACTTCGACAGGTTTAACACCTAAGCTGGAGTGCACGCTATTATTATAACTATTCATCAATTTGGGTAATATATCCACGTAATTGTACGTTGAATATCTCGTGAAATACTTATACATTTTAGATTTTAGAGTACGATTGAAACGTTCAACGAGACTAGCCTTTATATCTGGATTGTTTGTTGTGTAAAACCTTACACCACGATTCGAGAGAAAAGTTTTAAATTTACTATTTACAAATTCACCACCCTTATCACTTTGTATTTTCAACGGTTTTCTCTCACGAAAAATATCATTAAACGCCTCGACTACCTCCACTGGACTTTTTTTCCGCAAAGCTCTCGCCCACGCATACCTCGAAAATAAATCGATCACCGTCAAAATATAGCAATATCCTCTGTTGAATTTTCTCAAACTTCGCATATCGTTCAGATCACATTGCCAGCATTCATCAATGTATGATACGCTGTAACGATTTCGAGGGAATTTCCTCCTCATCGGTCTGTGACGTGTGTACGCATCTTGAGAATTTAACCACTCACGTATTGTCTTTCTTGAAATCCCAGTCGCTCGGTGTAATTTATCAACGGACGAAAAACCTGCAGAATTTTCCGGATCATTGTACACTCTCTCGATTACATCGTAATCCACTCGTCTCCGAATTTTTTCGGTTTCCTCGGTCGACTGCTTCGCCTCGGTATTGCCCTTGTCGGCTTTTCGCTTTGTTCTAACCTCTTTCTTTTTTTCCCCTTTAACTGCTTCGATAGATTTCCCACCGCGTCTAGTCTTCCCTCTATACGTTCCCATGTCTTATCTAAATCGGCATTCGCTCGTTTCACATCGGCAAGCGATTTCCTCAGTGCACGAGTCTCGTCCTCCTCCTCACCGCCCTGTGGTCTTCTATATGACTGGTCCAAGGATTTCACTATCGGAATATGAATGGGTGATTTAATGTTGGAAACTGTGTTCAGATATTTATCCAATACGCGCTTGTACATGTGCCATTTATCTACATCCTTCACACCTCTTCTGATCAAAACAGCTTTCATTTCCAAATCTAACGCATTCAATCTCCTCTTCATTTGACCTCGCTCAAAAGCCTCAGGGTCGACTACGAGCATTTTACGCAAACTCATTTTCCACCAATGAGTCTACCGATGACACCACTCAATATGGATCCGAGTAGCATTGGTAGGAAGCCTCCTTTTTGCGCGAGAAGCGTACGTTTTTTTTTAATGCTTGTACCACGCGAAGCCAAGTCTCTCAAGGTATATCGATGCTTGAATAGTTTTCGCTTTAAGCAGTTATTTATCTTGTGTCTCTGTTTAAGCGTATTCAGACAACATTCAGAGATGGTTTTAATCAACTCTGCATCCGATTCTTTCACAATAGCTGAACGCAACTTTGGTTTGGCGGATTTTAGCACATGGAGCAAATGATTATTGCTCTCCAATCTTTTCATCATGCACGGGCATGTAGATTACAGTGGTCTCGTTTTCGGGGAAGATTTTAGTACGAAATCTATACCTTTCGTCCGTGTCCTGCCCGAGGTCTAGGACTAAATAACCGAACGGTTCTTGCGTCACCTCTTTATATACCCTTTCCAATTCCTGCGATTTTTCAGGATAGACCTGTCGAGCCAAGTGTCCAAATTGTAACCGATCTCTAGGATTTTTAAATGTTACTATATACTTGGAATTGAGAGATATATTTCTCGCTTGAGAGTTCTGATAGAATATATTTTGCGTGATTAAGAAAACGGATATGTTAAAATGATGGCTTCCTCTTGTGAACAATTTGCATATGTCTTTACTGTACGCCCCCTCACTCATTAGGTCATCTAGCACATACAGCGTTGCGGTGCCTACGGATTCTTCGAAAGGGGGTATTTCGGTTCGAAATTGAATTGGTGTATTCGAACGTATTCTTGGCTCACTTCCTCGACTGCAACACCATACAATTTCGCGTATTGAACTATCGATTATGTGCGGTAAATTCTCCAAGAATTTCACCACGAAAGTGGTTTTTCCACACCCCGATGGGCCTGCGCAGATACAAGTGAAAGGATGTTTCCAAACCAATGTCATGATTGGTACTGATCCAATTATAGCCTCTAATGACTATTAATAAGCATCAATCATCCTCATCACCAAACGCCTCTTGGTGTGTTCTCTTCTGTGGAATTCTGTAATGACCCCATGCCAAGGTGTTGATACCATCCTCGCAAATATACCGTTTGTCATCGCTTGCGTTTAACGTGACTTTATTCATTTGCACAGTGTATAATTCGTGTTTTCTACTACGAATGATCGTCATCTTTCTAAATTCAGTGGAATTCTCGTGCAGGCAACGGATATAGTCATCAAATTTTAGACATTTCTCCTTGACCGATTTGGTTACACCCTTTGCTTTCTTTTTTTCCTTTCCTCCCTCCACCTTGAAAGAATATAGTTTGCTCCTCAGACCTACAAAATGAGTCACGATTTGAGCATCGCACTCATCTTTAAATTTGCCTATTACCTTCTTGTTTTTCTCGGAGTAGCAAGGGTGATTTTTTGGAAAGTTCGATGTATCAAACGCATCTAGATTTTTTAATACATCCTCATTAATGTCGTTAGTGGTAATTTGATAAATTAACGAATCTGTATCGCTGTACGCAAGGGAGATGTTCTTACCATATTTCGGTAACATTGTCCGATAGTGAAAGTCGTACATTAAGGTCTTGCTGAGCTCTAACACGCAGAAACCTATGTATATCGGTTTGTTCATTTTGATAGTCGCCTTTCGCATGTGAACGGCCACTAGAGACTCGCTGAAAATCGTCCTGTCCTTAAATGTTGATTTATTAATTAACTTTTGCAATTTATTTTCACTCGTCACTAATTGCATGCTAATTCTTTTACGCACATTCTCCATTGTCTTCCCAAATACGGCATTATTCATTAGCTTGTAGAAGTCTTTTTCGAAGTCGTTAGTAGCTAATTGCCTTCGAGTAGTGTTCAGATCGATATATGTTTTTAACCAAGGTGATTGGTTAAATTCAATAATTCTATGTATCCTTTTTAATAGTAGCCCGAGAGAAAGAGATTGCTTTAGGTTGACGTAATGAATGATGTATTTAGTCCGACCCTCGAGCGTTGTAATTAGCTTTTTATGTTTCCCACCGGGGGGGACTCGGTTTTCTGGACATAGCGGGAAATCGGAATGTTTATCGTGGAGAGACTGTGGATACTCAAGATCAACCTCTAGAATGTACCCCTTTTCACCCCCATCTGAAATTTCTGTGACCTCAAAATTTGAAATTTCATCATCAGAGAGCCATTTAAAATTTCCATATGGGAGAGGTCTTGATAGAGCCCACCCATAGAGGTTATTCGCATCAAGATAGGTAATATAGTTAGACTCAGCGTTGGTATTATGATGCTCCATATGTTTGTTGTTAGCCTCACAATACCTTTTGCAACATTGTGAAATACCACCACGAATGCCCTGTTCGATCATAAGGATCATATCGTAGTCTGTCAAAAGCTCTAGCTCGATCCCAGTCTGTTTTAGCATGGCATCAAAGGTTAAACCTGGAGCAGTATAATACCACGCAGGGTCTAGCCCGTATGCTTCAGAACAAACATCTCGAAAATTTTCGAAAACATCGGTTAAAAGCGTGACGTCACTTTTCAAGTACACATCACTATACTCTCCTAATGTCTCACATTTGAATGATGTCCAGACGTGTCTAGCGTGAGCGTAATCCTCGTCCGAAATATCCGTGCCTGTGAGCTTATTGTAAAAGTTATCCTTAGCCGGAAGTGAGGTTTCATCCAATCGCGTTAGTGAATCGGTGTAGTCATAAGGATATACCCCCTTCCGTGTAACTAAGTGTGTATTTTCATTGAATATTTGTTGTGTGTATTTAAAAGTCTTCAGATTTGAGACCAGGGAGGAGAGAGAAGCGGGCATGAAGCGACAAGTGTCAATAAACCGAATAGTGAAATTATTTTCTATCCACTTGGCGAAAGAAATATACTTTTCCTCAGAATTTGGAATGACGAATATTCTCCTCTCGTCATAATCCAACTCACGCACGATGAAATGACCATCGTAGGACGAAAGGTTGTGGATAAAAACTGGTAGAAAATTCGGCATTTTGTACCGGAGATTACAAAGCTGATGTGCAGCACCTCTGAATACCCCGGTCAAGTGATCGTGGTCCCTAACTCTATCCATATTCAATTCTTTGCCGCAAATGTGACAAGTATTCACATTTTCAAAATGAGTCTCTTCCTCCGAGGTGAGCGGGTTCATGGGGATGTTCTCCTTATACAATGCATATACCTTATCCGCTTCCTCTTTCATTCGCTCAATGAACACTCGTGCTGCATTCGGACCTCGGTATAGGTATGGTGCTTGGAACCCATCCGGTGTCATTAAAATGTAACAAAAGCTAAATGGTGTATGTTTCTGTATGACATTCGTGTAGGATGTATGTGAAGAGGGTTCGCAAGTGCTCACATTCTCGAGAAGGCATTCAAAGTCTGTATATATCACATACTGTATTCTGAATGAATAGTTTTCATGTGCGAATTTTAAAATGTTGTCACTCTCATCAGGCATTATGATTTTACTCGGTGCCCCGATTCCTCTACATAACTCCCGATGTGCTTCTAGCCTTATTTCATCGTTGTAGTGCGTGAGACAACGTTTGCAAATGAAAATCTTACTACAATGACTAGTAATCTGTGAGTGAATCAATTTATTCAAGTTTTTAATCCAACAATAATGCGCCTTTGCTTTCTTTGTGATATAAAGAAGATCGCGGTGGTCTGATAGTTCAGTGTTCACAATTTTCATCGGGTACACCTCGTTTTTATCCGTGAGACCAAAAACATTTATGGAAATGTTGTTTACCCGCTCAAATTTGGGGATATCTTTTAAATCTACGGGGTATGATATGCAGTTCCATACATATCCCGTACAAAATTCCTGAGTATAATACTTGGAAACTCTTTGAGGATCTCTACATATATTCTTCGCCCATATAGCGTACCTGAAGCAGTACTGATCTTTATTTTTTACATTAATTATAGCTTCGGTTCGTTTTATGTTAGTCGGTAGCGCGATGTACGTTGATCCTAGGAAAGGTGTATATTTATTTATACGCAGTTCCAATCCAATCACATCAGCCAATCTCCATCCAGACCCCTTTGCCTGAAATTCAGACTTCTCCTTCAACAATTTTGAAAAATCCTCTTTCAATACTTCCACGATATTATCCTCAGATAAGAGTCGTCTATTGCTCGTCTTGAAAGATGCATCCAATTCCTCTCCCTCCCCTTTATGAAATTTACATATTAAAATTAGGTTAAATTTAATCGAATTTTTAACGATCACCTGCTGTAATAATTTTTCAACTACCCGTTCTTTGATGCTATCGAGGAAAGAAATTACATCACCCCCTTTATCCCCCTCTGGAGTGATCCAGAACGTTTGAAGTCTGGATCGGATTGCTGATTCTACCTCCCGAAAACCTTTACCAAGTTGATTAACGATGTTGAGTCTGTGTGTGTTTGTGTTTTCGTGAGGCATGGCCTCATCTACATTATAATAAACTTCACAGTAAGGGCAGAATCGTCTACCCTTAGCTGTGTCTAGAGCATCTTTCATGCGCGTATATGTTTCCACGTCATTAATCACATCATCCTCGAAAACAATTCGCATGTATATGTTGCTTAACGCTTCCTCTAATGCTGTTGTTGTGTTGAATTGGTTGTTTTTGAATTGAGTAAGTAATTCCGAAACGGTGGCCATTGTTGAGTGGGGAACTGTAACAGATAATATTATTTTTAGAGGGAGGGCCACAAACAACCATGTAAAATAGCAGATACTTTAGGAGGGTTATCTCACCTGTAAAGCTGCAAAGATGTCGGAGACTGCTGCGGTGTTTCTTTTCCCCAAGTCTGCTCCTCAGCGAGAAGTTCACTCTTCAACTCTCGAGGAATGTTTGAGGCTCCTCCGTCGAGACTCTCCTTTTATGGTGGAGTTTGGGGCATGGAAAAAGCCAGCTCGTGCCAGTTTCACCAGCAATCAACTCTATAGAGAAACGAGGGTGGGAGACTGGTCAGCGACCGGTAAGGAAGTCTCTAGGGGTGTGGTCCACCGAGACTCTCCTTTTATGTCGGAGTTTGGGGCATGGAAAAAACCGGCTCGTGCCAGTTTGGCCAACAATCAACTGTATAGAGAAACGGAGGTGGGTTGACGAACTCTTGAATGATGTCACCGGTAAAAAAGTCTGCGGGTGTGGTGAAAAGGTTGAGGGAAAAAAACAAGTCGTCTTTCCCTTTAAAGGTTTTAGCAGGAGGGGGTATATATACACCTCACCAAATGTGTTATGTTCATCCTTTCTCAAGGAAGCATTTACAATGTCAATCATTCTGAATCGCAGGCAATTTAGCGAAATACGGGGTCAGGAGGATAGATATACTCAGCAGTCAATTACTGGCTTTCCCACTCTCTATAGCCTCTGTTTAAACATCGTTGCATCATGTTTATTTCGAAAAACTGATGTCTACACATTACCTATACCTACCACTATCAGCACAAGTATTGTTCACTTCATTGAGAAATCGAGAAGTATACTATGGATGACGTTTTTGAAATCTTTGACTAGCGAGCAAAGTAGAAAGTGGAGGCTGGTGGTTCGTTCCATTATTGCCAACAATTTCGGTGTGCGATTTCCACCAATAGCATATCAGCTGTTTCTAGATGAAGCTCTCTATTTTGCCCGCGATCTGGAAAACTGTATAGGTCATTTCCATGTTAAAATATATAGGTTTACCTTCGATCACAGCGATTCTCTGTTTTTCTGCGATAAGTGCGCATTTAATATTCGGCCATATAAATCGTGGGATGTTTATTTAGAACATCGTAACTGTAAATTATATCTTGATAATTTGCTTGAGGTAATAGGAAATAAAAAGTTTTGGTGTTCTAACTGTATTTGCACCCCACTTTTTGAGATGGATAACAACCTCCCAGCCCACCCTTTATCTTCATTTCAAAACGCGAGACGTCCTAACTATAGAACAGTAAATATTACTTATACCTCTTTTTCGCACGCCTTTAATACACACCGAAGAAAAAACTTACAACCTAGGGAGCTTCGCAAACGTGTGTTAGCACAAGTGCTTGATAGCATACGTTTCCAGTACACGGACTGATTCTCGGCATTAGCTCTGGAGGATTATTTTCTTCCTCCCTCCCCTCCTTTTCTCTCATGAGGTGAGCTTTCACTTTGCTGTGGAGGTATGACTCGCTGCGGGTATATAAAGGGGGTTTCTCGCTAAGGTGGTTACTCACTTCAGCGACTCCTGCACCACAGTCAATTTCGACTCCTGCACCACATCATCACCTCCGACTCCTGCACCATCGACGCTGATTCCTGCACCATCGACTTCTACACTGATTCCTGCACCATCGACTTCTGCACTGATTCCTGCACCATCGACTTCTGCACTGATTCCTGCACCATCGACTTCTGCACTGATTCCTGCACCATCGACTTCGGCAACCTGCACTGATTCCTGCACCATCTACATCACCATCAACTTCGATTCCTGCACCATCCACCCCGTGATTTATCTAAGTCTCCGACTCCTGCACTGATTCCTACACCATCGACTCCAGTATCTTCTTCTTAGACACCAGCCTACCTTTTACGTAAGTATCAAGTCGTTCTAAAAATCCATCCATTTTCCACCTTTTTTTATGACTATCGTTAACGATTATGACTCCTCTCTCTTTCTCATTTTATGAAACTGCTTACTGCAGAATGATTGTTCCAATGAAGAAGTTGCACCCTTCCGCTATCGTACCCGTGAGATGTTATGATCATTCAGCCGGGTACGATATGCATGCTCTCCAACGGGATATGGTACCTAAGCGAGGACGTCGTCTCGTAAGAACCGGGATTTCTATGGAAATCCCAAATGGTTATTACGGGAGGCTTGCTTCTCGTTCAGGCCATTCCCTCAAGTTTGGAATCGAGACGGGCGCGGGCGTAATCGATAGCGATTTTACAGGGGAAATTAGAGTTCTCCTTTATAATCATAGCGATTATGATTTCCCTGTGATGAAGGGGGATAGGATATGCCAAATAATTTTTGAGCAGATCGCTATAGATGTCAAATTTTTAGTGACTGACGCGGTTGGTCCCGTTACTGACCGTGGTCTAAAAGGGTTTGGTAGTTCCAATCCCCCTTCGGCCCCTCTCGTAAATTGGTATGAGATGGAACAATCATTTGGACCTGGTTAGTACACTGCTTTTTCCCCCATACATCTAATTCATCTTACTTATGTGAGTATTTATTAAGTTCTTTTTTCTCTTTTAGGATGACTTCAGCAACGAAGAACATTGGAGACACCCCCATCAACACCCCCTCTACCTCCTCCGTTACCCCCTCCACCTCCTCCCCCTCCGTTCGCGAGAAGTTGATGCGAATGCAGAGGGAGTCCTCCTTTTTGAAAAAGGAGGACTTGGAGGAGGGTGTAAAATATAGGGTCGAAAAAATGGAGCTGACCACCACTAGGTACGGGGAGGTTATTGTCGCCTCCATAAAATTTGGGGGGGAAATAAGAAATATCTATCTCCCCCGAGTGTTTAAACTCTCTGTGGGGGAGATAGAAGAATATAATGGGGGGAATTCGAAATGTACATTAATAAAAATAAAAAACTATCTGGAGTTAATGTAAATATCTGTTTTTCTTTTCTATACCTACCCCATCCTCTAAGTAAGAACGTTTACATTAGATTTCTGCTCACAGTTGCACACTGTTATATACCGTACATTTTAAAATTCAAACGAGCTTTGTATCTTTTCAAATAACAAAGTTATTGAGGGTTTCACATATCATAAGAAATTCTATGATTTTTACAACATCAACTAGCAGTTCTGTATCGGATTTCTCCTATTAAGTAGTTGCGTACGATTGTATCATACATTTTAAAATTTGAACGGGCTTCGTATCTCTTCAAATAACGAAGTTATTGAGAATTTTACATATCATAGGAAAATGTTATGATTTTTATAGCATAAACTAACAGTTCTGTATTGAGTTTCTCCTATTGGGTAGTTGCGTACGGTTGTACCACACATTTTAGAATTTGAACGGGCTTCGTATCTCTTCAAATAACGAAGTTATTGAGAATTTTCATTATTACATGGGAAAAAATTTTTCAAAAAATAAAAAAAAAAAATAAAAAATAAAAAAAAAATAAAAATAAAAAAAAAAATAAAAAAAAATAAAAAAAAACCTGTTTTTTATATTATTCCATTTCCGGTGTTATCTATGATTGATAGGTTTTGCCTATTTCTAGGCACAGCACACGTTTCATACAATTATTTTCTTATAGTATACCCTTATGGTTATCAATTAGTCAACTTTATATTAGAAATATTCTGATATAATTGTTTTTTACTTGACTCATTATAGTGATGTTCAGACGATCAACCTGTGTTATTTCCTGCTATAGGCTTTGATTAGATCATTCACCGTTTATCCACTCATCAACTGACGGCTTCAAGCAATATTACCTAGTAAGTTCAATTGGATCTCAAGGAGCATGCTTTTAATTAGACATTGATTGATTCCAGGAGTAATGCTCGGACATAATATTCCCAAAGAGTTCAATTGAATCTCAACTGAAGAGTCTCGTGCTGGAGAGCTTATGCTATGATTAGCTTATTCACTGTTTATCCTCTCATCAGCTGATGGCTTCTGGGATCCAGCGACTATGCTTTTAATTAGACATTGATTGCTTTCAAGAGTGATGCTTAGAGGAATTAGACATTGATTGCTTTCAAGAGTGATGCACGGCTTCAAGGAGCCAGTTGTAAGGCTCAATCTTGTATTTATTTAATGGAATCGGATCTCAGCCACAATGCTTTTAATTAGACATTGATTGCTTTCAAGAGTGATGCACGGCTTCAAGGAGCCAGTTGTAAGGCTCAATCTTGTATTTATTTAATGGAATCAGATCTCAACCACAATGCTTTTAATTAGACATTGATTGCTTTCAAGAGTGATGCACGGCTTCAAGGAGCCAGTTGTAAGGCTCAATCTTGTATTTATTTAATGGAATCGGATCTCAGCCACAATGCTTTTAATTAGACATTGTTTGCTTTCAAGAGTGATGTTCTGAGGAATTATTTGATACTAATACAATCCACGGAGAGGTCAATTGGATCTCAACGGGTATACTTACTTCATCAGCATTCTGCATTTCCCTCTGAGGTCTATTACAGTCGAGTCGGCTTCTGTTGTGTGATGCATATTCCACAGAAATTCAATGTTCTTATATACCGAGCGAGGCGGCTCCCCACCATAGGTTTCGGTTGGCACTCTCCCTTTCCAAACTGAGTTCAATACACCTGAATGTTTCCTGGTTGGAGCGGGGGCCTCGGCGCGAGGAGGTCACGCGTGACCCGCTTTCTTCTGAGTCAACGAACGGGTGCCAGACATGGTGGGGGTAGGCGAAGGTTGCCAAAGGCGAGGCCTCTGTATTCGGAGTCAAGTAACGGACTGAGGAGACGTGGACGGGTTGCCAAACTGCTTTCCCTTTCGATTCCCTCTCGGCGTAAAGCCACGCGCTGAGCGTTCTTTCGAAACACTCGCGGGGTTGATTACTATTTGCTAGTTAGCTATTGCTCACATCTAACTCTGGTGATGATTTTTATGGTAATGATTTGTTTACCTTTCATCTCCGGCTAAGTGATTTGCTCTCACGTTGATTTTGTGTCAAGGACAGATGTCAGTTCGTTAATTAGGTAATTAATTACAGTGATATATTGATATATTTTCAAGGGTGACCTTGCGCCCGGACATACAAACGAATACTACTAAAATTTGTAATTAAAAATTAAAATAGCAAAGCATACATGCAAAAACATGCTGTTAGTTGGGTTAGCTTTAAGTACTTATACCAACATGCAGCTACCAATGTTTTCCATTGCTACACTCGTACTGGATACATTTACCACTATTCATATCCCTAATAGTATGAGGAAAAGAGGACATTTTGAATCTGTCAGTTCGGCAATCAATTTCTCTAATTTTGTGATTATGGTCCAGTCTACCATAGTAAGTTGGGGTCCGCAAAATATTTTTTACATCATTACTGAAAATATGGTATTGGAATTTATTTAAGAGATTAAGTCTAAACTTCAACCTGCGATGTGACAATGAATCTCAATTTAATTCATTTAATAGACTGGTTACGCTTATATAATTATCGTATCGTCCCTTTAGAAATCTTGCCGATCTTCGCTGCACACGTTCATGTCCATTGTTTAGACCGATTTCATAATGATCCCATACACTGGTAGCATATTCCAAATGAGGTCTAACAAGGGAAAAGTAGCTGATTTCTCGTACATGATCGTCACATTTACCCAATACTCTTTTAATGAAACCCAGTTTACGATTAGCTTGACCCATTATTTCACGAATGTGTTTACCCCAGGAAAGATAATTTGTCAGTCGTATTCCAAGATATTTAATGGATTCTACGTTTGTTGATTCATTATTACTTATTTTGTATTTGCTAGGAGGAGATCTATTTTTTTCCAAAAATTCATTACAAGTCATTTTTTAAAGTTTAATTCTAGCTGCCATGTATCACACCAAGTTTCAATTGCTTGTAGGTCAATATTTAAATATTGTTTATCATTTGGGCATAGAATTTCCCTGTACACTACTGCGTCATCGGCAAATAGACGAAGCTTACTTTTTACCACTTTATTGATGTCATGTTTGTACAGCATGAACAGCAGCAGGAGTGGACTTATCACACTACCCTGTGGGACACCCGAAGTGACTTTAAGTGCCGGTGAGGTAACACCGTCCAAAATAACCCTTTGGACCCGATTATGCAGAAAGTCATTAATCCATTATATAATGTTACTGTCTAACCCATAAGATTTTAATTTCAAAATTAGTTTCATCTACATCTACATAATACCCTGCAAGCCACCACAAGGGTGTGTGGCAGGGGGTGATTGCTCACCAAACATGCACTACATATCATGCATAAAAAAGGAATAGTATTAATATAGTAGTCAGAACTACACTATTTAAAAAAGATAGAAATTGCAAAGCAAACATGCAAAAACATTCTGTTAGTAGGGTTACCTTTAAGTACTCATACCAACATGCAGCTACCAATGCTATTCATTGCTACTCTCCGATAGGACATATTTACCGTTATTCGTATCTCTTATTGTGCGAGGGAAAAAGGACATTTTGAATCGGTCAGTTCGGCAATCAATTTCTCTAACTTTATGATTATGGTCCAGTCTGCCATAGTAAGTTGGGGTTCGTAAAATATTTTTAACATCATCACTGAAAATATTGCCTTGGAATTTGTGGAAGAGATTAAGTCTAAATTTCAACCTGCGATCTGACAATGATTCCCATTTCAATTCATTTAATAGACTGGTTACGCTAATATAATTATCGTATCGTCCCTTTACAAATCTTGCCGATCTTCGCTGCACACGTTCAAGTTCATTACTTAGACCGATTTCGTAGGGATCCCATACACTGGCAGCATATTCCAAATGAGGTCTAACAAGGGAAAAGTAGCTGATTTCTCGTACATGATCGTCACATTTACCCAATACTCTTTTAATGAAGCCCAGTTTGCGATTCGCTTGACCCATTATTTCACGAATGTGTTTACCCCAGGAAAGATCATTTGTCAGTCTTATTCCAAGATATTTAATGGATAGTTTGCTATGAGACACCTTGTCAAAAGCTTTCTTGAAGTCGAGAAATATAGCATCCACTGGAATATTATTTTCGCCAGAAATTAAAATATTGTGGTAATAGAGAACAAGTTGAGTTTCACACGATCTACTCTTTTGGAAGCCATGCTGAACATTGGACAATAAATTCTGGCTATCTAGGTGCCCCATGACTGAACTGACAATTATATGTTCTAGGACCTTGCATGAAATGGATGTGAGGGATATGTCTGTAGTTAGATGGCTTTTCCCTATCACCACTTTTAAAAATGGGTGCTACATCGGCTGCTTTCCAGTCCATCGATACGACGTGTTCGGTCAGGGATTTATTGAATACTATTTCAAGGTAGGGGGAAATTTCGGAGGCTAACTCTCTATATACGCGGGAGGGAATTTGATCAGGGCCATGAGATTTGTTGGGGCTTATATCTTTAAGTAACTTAAAAAATTGCTGTCTGTTATGCATAGACAAATAAATACATATTGTGTAGGTATTTCAAAGCCTGCTTCGTGAACGGCGGTGAAATTCACATTAATCTCCACGCGACAAAATTCACCTGGACTGGGAATCGAACCACTGACCTTTGGTTTTCCGGGCCACTGCACAGACCACTACGCTACCCAGGATCCCTCAAACGATGCAAACGACGACTATGATACCCACGATCCCTCACTTACGCGAAGTTCTCCAATATTTCGCTGCATCCTCAAGCCACGTGGAAGCGACCTGCCCTTCGTGGATGGATTCCGTATCCATGTCGGGTGTTGTAGCAAACATTAGAAGCATTCGGGAGCAAGAGCGCGGGCAATTTGGCAAAGGAAGAAATCTTCCCTACCCGCTGCTTGATATTGAAACATGATCAACATTTGTCATTACACTGTAAAAAGTAGATCTGATTATAAGGTACAAAAGCGATCTGAATTTCAGATGCAACAATTTTAAGACAGGGTATGTTGAAATTCAGCAGTAATATCTTGTCTAAAAATAAGGCAGGTGAACGACTGAAAATCAGACCATCCTGAATACTGCTCCCTCTGCTTCCTGCTTAACTGCTCCTGTACCAACCATCCATGTTCCTGCCTCTTCCGCACCTTAAATCCGTGTTCCTGCCTTACAACCAGACAGCGCTTAAATTCAGATCGCACTGAAAATCAGATCAACTTTTTACAGTGTAGAGTTATATTGGATGGAGGATCAGTATTGTAAGGGAGAGGGCTATAAGTCTTCGCCTCTCTTTAATCTACAAATGCGTAATGCAAGCCTCCGCGAGGGTAAGTGGCAGGGGTGGAGGTCACCAAGTATCCGCTAGTTACATCCAACTAATAGCCACAATTCAAATCCTTTATCACGTGCGAATACCGTAGGTACTCCAGCAGCATATTTCAATTGAGGCCTGACCATCGACAAGTAGCCCCTTCCTCGTACTCTCTCATCGCGTGTTTCCAAGAAACCCTTTTACGAATCCTAATCTACGGTTCATCTACATCTACACGATACCCTGCAAGCCACCGCGAGGTTGTGTGGCAAAGGGTGAAGATCACCAAGCATTCACTACTAACATGCAAACAAGAAATTATAATGTCTCATGCAACTTGATTGTTAGTATCTATAGTATTTAAGGGGTTAATGCATGCATCATGCACTACAGAATACTTTAAAATATTTCCCCTACCTATCCCTTTGCTATGCTGCCTATTCTGTTCTCTTATAGTATGGGGGAAAAATGCCATCTTGAATCTATCGGTATCGGTTTGCTATACCTATTATTTCGTTGATGTGTTTCCTCCATGTATCATGTTACATTTATTTTCCCCACGATAAATTAGTAGCAGTTGTCTAGGGGCTTAGCTTAAAGCCACCGAGTTCGTCCACCGGGTTGCGGATGGTGGGTCGACCTCTAGATATAGAGGTTAGCTGCGAGATAGCTGCGAGTTTACTCGTCGAACAAGCAGTCGTGGACAAAAAGCGACGGCATTCCGAGGGAGTATTGGTCTATCCATATGTAATGTTGGTCTTGAAATGATACAGAAACCTGTGGAGATGCGGCGACGGGAGGCCGCCAACAATTATGCTTCCTATCAGCCGGAGGAGAGGGCAGCAGCTCTTCTTTACATGTTTGAAAGTGGAGGCATCTGAGGTCGGTACAGTGACTCTCATTTCATTTACTTTAACGGCTGTAGTACTGCGTTGTTGAAGGCAAGGGGAAACCACCACGTTATTATCCCGAGGATTCGCAGCTACTTCACTCATTTATTTTTATCAAGACGCGATGGAACCCTCTCGAGTACAATATTTCCGGAGGTAAAATAGTCCCCCATTCGGATCTCCGGGCGGGGATTAGGTGGGTAGGTAGGTTAAAGGAGAATCTGCTTACAGCTGCAAATACAAGCGTGGAAGTGAGGAAACACTTCATTAGAACATACATCTGGAGAATTTTTCTGCATGGCATCAAAGCATAGACGATGAGCAGAGAAGTCAAGGCTGGAAGCATTTGAAATGTGGTGCTACCAAAGATTGATGAAGTAAAAATGGATCGACAAAGTGACAAACGGATTAGTCGTAAGAAGAGTGGAAGAAAAAAGATGTGTACTGAAAACCCTGAAAAGAATCTTAAACTTAATCGGTGGACTAATGAAGACATTCTTCAAGTAAAAGTGAACAGGAAGAATGGAAAAGGCAGGCCTCGTATGAGATATATGGAGCAAGTTGTGAAGGACGTGAAAGAGATGAGCTACGTCATAATGAAAAGGTTGGCCGATAGAAGAATCGAGTGGAGGGCTGCGTCAACCCATTCCTACGATTGTTGACCGATGGTGAAGTGACAACTGAGGATTATGTGGATTCAATGAGTTCAAATTTCCTTTTACATGGTATAGGATCACTCCATTGAAATAATCCTCTTCGAAAAAAATTATAGCTACAAACTTTTTATGGTTTAGTTCTTAGTGCTGTTTATCACCAAAATATAATTAAAATAAGATCCCTCCTAAGTGACTCCCAATACTCTTCAAGAGATATACCCAATTACACTGCATATGCACCATATCACCTGTAAATAGTCAATGGTAACTCACTACGGTAACACTATCGCTGATGTACAAAAGAAATTGAAGGGGACCTATTATGCTTCCCTGTGGAACTCCCGATAAGAAGTGCTTGTGTCGGATAGGATACAATCTCTAATGACCCTCTGCTCGAGCCCAATTACGAAATCCTTAATCTAACTTATAACGTCTTTGTTAAAACCGAAACCCTAAACAATTAAGATTAGTTTGCTGAGGGGAACTTTATCAAGTGCCTTTTTAAATTGTAATTATATTGCTTCATACTCAGCATTTTTTCCCCGTAGACTAAAATGTTGCGTAGAAATTTAACTAATTTTGTCTGGCAAGATATATATTTCCGGAATGCACGTTGACTGTTTACCAATAATCATAATTTCCCGAGAGCCAAATTACAATTATGTATTAAATTAATATCTGCAATAAGATTGATGTCAGTGAAATGGTTCTGTAGTTACAAGGTTATGTTAACGCTTCTAAAAAGGCACTCTTAACGCTTTTAAAAAAGGTGTAATATTGTATAATGTGGCTACTTCCGATATTTGGGTTTTGTGTGGCGTTTCATGGTTTCATTGTGTATTATATCAAGTTGAAGGGCTATTTCAGTTACAAATGTGGTAATTAGGAATTTGATCCATCTCTGTTGATTGGTTAGGACTGATGCTGTTTGACTGGAGTTCTATTCCGGGACATGAAATAATGATTAATGGTATTTGTTTTGGCGGTGATTAAAGTGTTTACGTGAGCACGAGTTGAACACGTTTTGGAAGATGGCATTTAAATAAATGACATTTTATTTACAGCTGGAGACCCTCATGACTTAATCTATTTCGCAATTCCAAGTGAGTTTCCTTAACTTCTTCCTGGGAGGGACAACATCTTTGTTGACATGCAAACAAGTATGAAATTCAAATGATTTTTACTAAATCAACATTTATTTCTAATGCATGCGAATTATTTCCCAACAATTATTGACTTACAGATTTTACTGATGATACATCCACATCCACGCGATACCCTGCAAGCCACCGCGAGGCAAGGTGTGAAGATCGCCAAGCATGCACTATAGACATGCAAACATGCTACTATAGGATCTCAGCAAACTAGATTGTTAGTATCTACATAGTAATTAAGGGATTGGTTGTTAATACATGCATCATGCACTACATACTACTAAAAAATATTTCCCCTACCTATCCCTTTACTATGCTATCTATTCCGTTCTGTTATAGTACGGGGTGAAAAAATGGCCTTTTTCAAAAAATGGCCAAAAAAATATCAGCACGACAGTCTATCTCTATAATCTTAATTATCTATTCTATTCTATCATAATACGCAAGAGTTTTTAAAATATATACAACATCTTCGGTAAAGCTATCCGTTTTCAATGTCTGTGATAGATATAATCTGTACTTTGACCTACGCTCTGATAGTGATTCCCACACTAATTCTTGTATTAATTCTGAAACACTACTCAACCTATCGTAACACCTTTTAACGAACCTAGCTGCTCTACGCTGCACACTGTTTAGTTCTCCGTTCAGACCTAATTCATTCGGATCCCATACACTGGCTCCAATACTCAAGGTGTGAACTAGTGTGAACTAACTAGTGAAAAGTATCATCGCTATTTTGTCTTCTCATCACATTTCCCAAGTACTCTTTTTATAAATCCTAGCTTTCTCTTCGCTCGGCCGCATATTTCCCGGATGTGTCTTCCCCACGATAAATCTTTAGTGATTGTTACACCTAAATATCTTATGTTTTCAACGCTTTCGATCTTCGTGTTACTTATTTTATAGGTTCACTCCATGGAATTATTCCTCCTCCAAAAATTATTATTTTAATGATACTAGCCTTAGGAACGATACTGAAAAGCTGTGATGAGTGCAATTAGCCAAGGGGGGGGAGGGGGGCAGGAAAACATTCGTTAATGTAATAGCGTAATCATAGGGATGAAAACTTTATATTCATCCCTATTTGCTGTACCTACTCTTCGGACCCACAACAGCACTCAAGACATAATCCGTTGAGACTAAGGCTTCGTTCATTCCATTAAGTTTACCTATTTCGTAAGTGCAACAAGTTAACCAGTGGAATCAGAAGATAGAAGATTATAAGTTAGAAGATTAATTTTTTCACTAAAATTCAGTTTTCGTTTCCATCCAACGATTTCGTGTTCAAAATTGCGATTTCGGTTTCGAGTAAACGCCGCGACTGCTGGTGACTTCATTCCTTTGTCACTTTCTCTCATTGCAATTACACGCTTATCTTTTACGCAGTAGTGATTCTCATCTTTTCGTTGATGGCGCTAGAAATATATGAAGAACGAATGCGAATTACTTTAGATTTCATCAGGTAAACTAGGATTAAGCGATAAACAGATCGATTCAAAATTTCTCTTTCCTCGCGAAGAGACTATGAAATGCAAACGTGTAACCGGATAGGAGGGTGAAATTCACGAAGAGAAATCTGTAATGCTCCTAAAATATAAGATGTCATTTCAGGCGTTACTTTGAGGAAGTTAGTGATATTCATAATAAAATACAATATTAATACTCGAGGCTTAATTTTTATTAATAACCGACCCGGGTTTCGGCAACTCAGTGCCATTTTCTAGGTTCACATCATGTCGTCAATAGTAGGTACATACATAGTTGAAGCCGAGGAAGAAGGGTCGCCTAAAAACTGCCTGTGACGGACAACGACAAGGAGGGGTTCATTCAAACCAACGTATGATCTGTTGCAATGCGCCAGTCTACTCGACAGCCTTACTCGGCGACATTGCGTCGTCAATACATCAGCCCCCAGTGAATCGCGAGAAAAGGTTCGCAGGCACGACCTCAGCATCTGCTGTAACTCTAAATAACTAAGCCGTTTCCACTGCAATTTTACAATTGTGAAGGGGATACTTCACATCGCAATGTGGAGATCGATATCAGAAACTAACCTTAAAGTATTTTCTACAGCGCAGAACAATCTTTGGCGGCAAATGACAAGCGCACCGTGATTCGTCAGATATTCTTACATTCACGACAACTTAAAAATCCCGGAATCGGAGCTCCACCTCAGGAAAATCGCCGAAACCTTTAAGGAGAAACTAGGAAACCTGACCAACAACACTCTGAACACTAAAAGGAATTACAACGAAAACCCCCTCTTCCAATTTATTTAAACAAATGGATACGGATGGAAGAAACCACAGTAATAATTTTCAGTGTCCGCGTTGTTTGTCAAAACAAAAAGTCATCAAGGCCTCTGTTACCACAGCATCCAACTGTCTAAAATAACATTTGATTTAAAAGTGACTTTTTTAACTTTAACTTTATTCAGTCACTTTTTCATGAAAGTGACTTTTAACTTTAACTAGTTACTCTTTGCAGAAATTAAATTTAACTTTAATCAGTTAATTTTGTTGGTATCTTTCCCAACAATGACTTGGACAAGGGCTTAGCGAATCACAGGTTTCCTTCGGATCCGGAGGGTGCTTGGAGGGGCGGGGCAGGGGCCAAAGGGTCGTCCAAAGGGCCAGGGGGATGCAGAAGGCCAACAACTTACAACTGCCCTACCTGCCCCATAAGATGGCTTATTAGTCAATGCATTTTGGCAAATGACTGATCCCCCCACATAAACATTGCAGTCTTCTAGATCTACATGTACATAGCGCAAGCCACCGAAAAAGTGTTTTTGCAGGTATCAATTTGAGAGAATAGACTTTTTACAATTACTTGCAGGCATGACAAAATACCACTCTGTGCATTCACTCATTACATGCAACTCTGTGTCGCACTCAGTTACATCCCGAGGAATGGACGTGCAGTTGTAATACTCTACCAAGTACCACTAAGTTAGCGTCGTTTGGTCCCCAAACCCTTGGAAACATTGGTCTTGGAAACTAATGATGGAATCGCATCTGAGGGACGGCCGTGTGAAAAGCCAGTGGAGCGCAGTGTTTGTTGAATGCCCCTCCGTTGTTGAGGATTGAGCTGGGCCCGGGGGGAAAGAGGGAAGGGGGAATGTAGTGTCTCGCGCAATCGGATTGGATGGGCGCCAACCACGATAGGTGGCGCCATCCCCGGGGCACTCGAAGTGATTCCCACACAGCTAGCGAAACAGCTATTTCACTGCCGTGATATGAACCCGGGCCCTCCTATTGGGAGACCAGTACTTACATTCCACGGAAGAATTGAGTCCCACACTAATGGTACAGCAGCATCATTATTCTCAATTGTAATTGGAAGACATGGCATGGGAATGGAAGAGGAAAGGAGGAGGGAAACCCGGCGTCGGCATTTGGCATTACGAAAGTGAACGGACGGACAATCCGACGGACTGAGCACTGAACTCGAGGATTCACATCACAGCGCCTGCCACCCCCACTTTAACTTGGGTGGCCACCCACCAAGGGAAGATTTCACGCAGAGGGGAAATGCAAGCGTGCCGGTGTGCAAACAGATGCTCTCGTCGGCATCTCCTTGCAGGATTTGTACGCATTGTATCAGCAACGTCACCCAGAATGTCAACGCCAATGCCATCTACTGAGATTCGCGAACAACTAGGAGGCGCTGTCATCTGCGCAGCGATCGATATCTTATCTGGTGGGAGCCGGGATGCAGGGCTGCCAACAGCCCAGAGATCAACAGCATCCCAGCTCAGCCATCGCTGCTGAGGGGTTTTATCTCTGCCAAACCGGCAGCTAAGTTCCTGTGCAAAAGAATTGTCTTACCGTCCAGCGTCTGCGAATGGCTTAATATTTAATTGAATTTGAATATGCGATTTAATGGGAAGCGGGTTAGGCAGAATATCCCTCGCCTTCTAGAAAAAGGAAAATGTAAGTTCACTTGCAATGGAAGGATATGAAATAGGTAATTTAGATGCAAGTATCTCCAGGAACAGAAAAAAACTCATGTGTTTGAAATACCCGATGGCTATGGCGTGGTATGAAACTGAGAAATAATGTGTTGCTTTCTTCAACAACTAGTGCAAGTATAAAATGAAGTATATACATAACATTCTTTAAATTTGATTGAAAACTTGTGACTCCTTCAACAATAACTATATGTTGGCAGTAGGTACTGATAGGCGAAATGTAATCAAATTTCGGCAGGGCAATGCGAAGGATGGAAAGGATAAATATATTTGTTAGGGCTGTAAACAAAACCTAAATGTTTGGGTTTGCCATTTGCCAAGCTCTATTTGTTGGAAGACATATGGAAGGCATAGTTGCCAACTGGATCATTATTTCTACACATACAATTCTCAAGTTGAAACTTTGAGGTGACGACGGGTTATTAATTAGCGTGTCAATATGTACACACTTAATGTACAGAGGACGTTACAAGCCACCTCGGCCGAAAGTGAATAGTGAACGAGAAACATTTTCCTGTTACATTAGGCATAAAGATTCATTTAAAGAGTGGACACTATTGTGATAGATGTTTTACGCGTATCCACTTCGGGGACTTAGTTTTGCATCCCAATACAAAGACAAGAGAGGTATCTGCATCGGGGAAGCTGCAAATGGTAAGTACCAGGGCGAATACGGCTACACGTTTTCAACAAAAGGGAATCTTTTTTTTTCATTTTACTTCGAGTCCTCCTGTGTAGAGTGCGCCCGATGTGCTCAGGAGAAGAGCCGTGACTTAAAGATTCAAGAACACCTACTCACTTATCTTACCGAGCGCACGCTTGCGACATCTGGCTCAAATGAAAATTTCCCAAGACCGGAATATCCAACTGCCATTTACATTATGGAAAACAATATCTCCTCATATTAGATGTACCTACCTAATTTCCCTTCTTTAATTGGAATTTGCATATTCCGGTCATCGGAAATTTCCTTATGGAATGATAATCTCTACGGCTGTGCAATGGAATCCTTTCTAACGGCGAGAACTCCTTGGCTCCGCATTTCCTCGTGGTCATTGGCGTCGCAGTCAGCGTATCATGGGACGGAATTGATATCGCAGGTGAGAGGAACGTCGCCGGTATTTGCAATGAGAAACCTGCTTCATTGTTTGTGGAGAGCATTCAGTACTCCGTCCGTCGGATGGGACGTTAGGCTGTGGTCCCCTTGGCGCCTTTCGTTAACAGCAGGCTAATGCCGACACCGGGTTTCCCTCCACCCTTCCTCCTCCTCCTCCTCCTCCTCCTCCTACCACTTCGATTGTTGCCCGTCTGATGAGCCTTCGTCTGAGTGACAGCCTATGAACCAGTCCAGTGGCATGTTTTGGTGATCTTCACCCCCTGCCACACATCCTCGCCGTGGTTTGCAGTGTATTACGTAGACGTAGAACTACACGGAGAAGGACCTCGTGGAGGCTAGCGGAAATCGAATGGTTGGTTGGTGGCAGTTCCAGATTCTTAAAATTCATCATCTTCTACGAATATGCCTTCACACCGTAGGTATTGTTGAATATTTTGAAAAGTATTTCGACACATGAGGAAGACTTGCCCCCTTTTGCAAATCGGAAGGTTGCCCGAGCGTCCAGGAAGATGCTGAAGCAGGCTCGCCGAAACGTCGGAGGAGCTTCGATCACTCTCCGAGGACTACTCTTCCCCGAGAGTGGCTGTCCACATCGACCACGCTTCTTTGAATCTGACGACACTTGCATTATTTTGGCTGAGAAGAGTGTTGTATGTTAAAAAAAAGGTCACGCGGACGGATTAAACGTGTGAAACAACACACAACACTGACATGATGTAAATTCCAGTGCGACCTTTGTTCGAGAGAGGGAATGCAGGGACCCCTTGAAGTTCACTTGAAGGTGAAATTAGTTGAAGATTTCCATGCAAATCAAGTGCATTTCTAAGAATTACATGACAAAAGATTTCATGCATGTCGATTGCATTATAGTCTCCGATGCATAATATTCAGCTCTGTGTAATTGACAAGGGTTTACTGCACATCTAAATATTTAGCGTTCACTTTCCCTTTTGCCAAAAGGACAAACTGCTGAACGAAACGGTAAATGATGGCTAACGGACATTCGCCGAAATAATTTGCCAGCGTCACACGACGAGTGTGGAGTTGGATCGCCCCTCATGCGTACACCTCCAAGAGGCATCGTGATGCCTCGCCTTTTCTTCAGCAACACAACACGGCTCTTAGGACTGATCACATTTACTTATTGTAATTCCGAGTTGCAATCAATTTCTAAAAATGTTGGCCAACCATTCGTCATTACTATGACCCTATTATCTAGCATGTCTCCATTAAGAATCCTAGTTGCGTACCAATAGTGCACGTTTGTTGATCTTCACCCCCTGCCACACACCCTCGTGATGGCTCACAGGTAACTACGTAGACGTGATAGTCAGTCCTGAGGTTGGTTCGACTCGCAAGCACTCCAGTCTCCATTTTGGCTGTTCCGCAATCTCCTTCTTGCTTCTTCCCTCGTATTTCAATTGCTCCATTCATGGCATTCGATGCATCGCCATTCCTTTCGTTCAACTTTCTCGAAACTAATGCCTCAAGACGTGACCGATTGCCTTGACCTTTCTTCTGGTCCAACCAACATTCCCTCTTCTCAAACTCTTCTAAGAACTTCTTTGTTAGTTACCCGGCCTGTCAATTTTGTTTTCATCACCGACCTGATTCAAATTCTTCCAGCCTGGACATTTCTGCTGCTGTCATCGTCCATGACTCTCACTACCACAAATAAGCATGCTCGACTGTAAGTAATTTCTAATGAAGTGCTTCCTTATTTTTACGATAAACGTGGGACACCATTTGATGGGCACTTAACCATCCCCCAAGATGGATATTTTCAAAACAATTCCATCGCTCGCTGTGAATAAGAGCTGTCAAAAAGTAGCATTACATTGGGCGACTTATTGCGCCTGGAAATCATTTGCGTATCCTTGAGTTTCCCATGAAGTATTTCTAGGCGTTCATCAATTACTGTCAGTCCCTAAGGCGTTGGTGACGTCACTCCAGGTGTTAATTGATTTCGGTACCACGAATGGAAAGCGATGAGTGATCGATCGTAGAGTATGTGAGATCTGTATCAATGTGGATGAAATCGCTAATTGGAGGTTTCCACCTACTCTATTCCACCAGGCAATGCACTCAGATGTGTATTAATGTGTCTAAAAAACAGATACCTACTCTGGATCCTTTGTCGGAACGATTTGATGACTACAGTGAGATATTTGATAATCAATTGAGAGAAAAGGATTCTGCAGGTGATATGTTCAATTTTGGGTTTGAGGGATTAAAGAAGAAGGTGCTGGAGACTTCGGAAGTGAGGATTCATTTAGATTTGAAGAGGAAGGGGTGGGGAGTCTGGTCCAGCTGGGGATCCTTTCCATCCACGGATGAGTGGGGAGGCCGGAATTCGATCTGGGAGAGAACTGCTTAGCAGAAACAATTGCCGCACGTTGAAGAGGCTCCATAGTGATCGGGCGCTCAACTAGACTGCGTCGCAAGACTGAAGTGTGAAACGATTTGACTCCATAAAACAAGTGAGTTGTCGCCTGCGCCCGCATGATCACACCGGCCCAATTGGTGTCTCCACCTGGAGGCACCCTTGCAGAGCACACATCCGGATGAAACGGTGTTCCCGCCGAGATCTCGGGTTGGCTGAGGGCAAGTGGTTCACCCGTCGGCCGTAGGGTGCAGCACGGGAGTCGCAGCAGCGACAACAAGTCGAGCGTGATCGATTGGCGCCGACCCGGGCCGTTGCCAATGGCAACCCCCTCCCCCCCTCGCACCCCCTCGGCGCCCAATCATGGCGCGGGTGCCTGCACCACCACACCCCATCTCGCCCCCACCACGCCTCTGCCGCCGAGGCTTGCGTCACTGCCTGCTCCTTGCGAAGTGCACTCAAAGAAACCTTCCCTTCAACGCTTCGCATGCACCGTTTTAATTTAGTCACGCTTAATATATAAACCCCTGGTCACAGGTGATTAAGCATAGAACGCGCTCGAAAACCGTGGCAGTGGCGGGAATATTTGGGTGGTCGTAGTTATCAGCGAGGAGGGAACACGATGCAGGTACAGAGAGAGAGAGAGCCGGATGGGGGGGATAGGGCCTAGTGTTGTGCCGCAGAGAGTCTTTTCAAAAGGAAGATGCAAAGAGGCAGGAGGATCATGGGAAAATTTGGCAGAGAAATGGTGAATTATGTGCGGGAAAGGGGGAATTGTTAATTTGCCTATGCAGGAAGATGAGCGTACCAGCGTATTATGCTAGATTCGACCAGATAAATAAGATTCGGGAGATAGATTGTCGTACAGATAGATTCAAAATGGCATTTTCCCCCGTACTATGAGAGAACAGAATAGGGAGCATAGCAAAGGGCGGTATAATCTAAGTATGTCTAATCTAATATATCTATATATAATATCTATCTATATCAATATATAATATCTATATGTAATTATATAATCTAATAATAAAATTGATGACCACAGCATATGCTTTACCTATGTAGGCCTTTTCAGGCCTTTCGAAAGAAAGTGGTGCAGAAGGCATCTTCTATTGATATTTTGGCATGGGGTGTATCAGGAGGAAGGCGGAAGAATATCCCTTTTCAAGATTTCATCTGGATATCCACCTTTACGAAGTGCAGACTTTACATTGTCGAGGTAAGGGCGTGGGTGGCGCTACTGATTCGGTGACCTGTGGTTGAGTTAGGGATTCGTGTGCACAGGGCGGCAACTTTGAAAAAATGCAGAAATCAGTGGTGTGCGGAGGTTTGTTGTGGACAGGAGGAGTGGTTTTATGAGGCATCTTTCAACTGCTGCTATCCGTTCTGTCCTCCCCGATCGTCGAAATCACTCCTTGAGCCATTTGCCTGCTTCACTGTCACCTCTGACGAAAGGGGGATGTGATCGGTAACACCTTAGTGCGTCTTTGACAAATTTACACGGCGTTTATTATTATTCACGTGAGTGATCTCCGAATAACTTATGTATAACGATCTTTAGCTACCATTAAGAGCGATTTATAGCTAACAGTACACGCGTATCGTGACTACACGTTCGCTATGTTCCTCGGAGTGGTAACGTTGCCCTCTCAAAAGCATGGAGTTATATTTTGTGTATGCCACTCAATGTAAACTTATTCTGACTGTTTGTACTGTCCATGTCTGTTAATGGTTCATGCCCTGCCATTGCAGAGGTGCAGAGGTGATGAAGCGAGCCGTATTCTTTACTCAACAAAAGGTTTCGGCGCTGGAGGGCCACTCGCACACGCATATAAATGAGGCACCTATTCCATTTCCCCACGAGAGGGTGTTGTTGCGTGCCCCAGGCCATGACATCCTCCAAGACAGAGTTGGGAGAGGAGAGGCACATTCGGAGCGGAGTAATCACACAGATGAAATAAATGCGTTCTAAAGGCACGCATCGTCAAAGAAGAGGCAGTTCCCTTGAGTCTTTTTGTGTGTTTTCTGCTTTAGCCAACGTATAGGCCGGCTGTTGGTTCAGTAAAATGTAAAAAGACAGTGGAAAGTCGTCATGCACTGCATTATTAGCGAAAACGCGTCATCTATCGTGTCTTCCGCGAGAAAACATCATTCTGAGAAACCTTCTCCGAGTCATAATAAAATTTATATTGTAGTTATGCGGCAAATGATTGACTGATGTGTGAAAGCATTGGCTTTATGGCTCGAAAAGAAATGGTTGTCGGATTCGTAAGTTATGTTTAAGCATAATATTAAGGAATGAAATAAAAAATTCTGGCATGAATGATACTCATGATATGATAGAATGCACTGAGGGTGAAGGTAATTTTTTGGGAAGTACTCTGGGTATTGGTACAGAGTGGTATTTTAGCGTAGAATTTCTTAGCATAAATTTAAACCACAGGAGCATCATGAAGAGTGAGGCAATCATTATGAGATTCAGGGACCAAAAGAGAAGGATGTGGGTGAATCAGGTTTTATCGGCATGGCTTAACATTATTGATTTGTCTTAACATGATTTATTAACATCGGTGTGGCAGTACCATTGATGATTTAAAAAGTCATGGGTAAAGTTTCGGATCCTGAGACATTAAGGTTGCACTTAAATCCACTTGCATGTGTGTTTTCAGTAACAGCTTCCTCAAACCAGTTTGTAATTAATTAACTAATTATTTATTAATTTATTCTTTAAATATACAATTGCATGATGAAATTACTTTCACAATTCGAAAATTTGGAAGTTAGGCACGTTACATGGCAATAGGCCTGTTTTTAGGATGACTTCAATAACCTTGTCATGGGGAGACTTTTGGGATAGGAATTTTTTATCAGAGGATTCCTTCCTTCAATCAGCTTCCTGCATCCTTAATTTAGCATATCATGGTAGGCACTTGCCTAATATAATGGTGCCTAATGGCTCATTGTTTTATTGTATAAGAGGTAACTTTCCTTGTATTAAATTTGCGGCAAACCTCTGCCCTAGTTGATCTAATGTCTTTATTCTCTGAGGGAAGAATTTCAGTGTTAAGGAATGACTTCACATGTTGTGATAACAGGCTTTGTGCAAGAGACGAGATCCAGAGCTTTGAGCCTTTTCATGAGTAGACTCGGGTGAAGGCGTCTGAACGAAATGCATTTCACTTAAGAGTCGGCGCAAAACTTTAAGGTTGGCACTAATTTCATGCCTAATAGTACTATCCTCCTCCTCTTCACAGTTTAAAACATTTACGAGGACAGAACGTGACGGTGGCTTTACTTACGTGAGAACAAAAAAAGTAGTTGCCAGAGAGAATTATCAGCGAGAGCCTAGAAGTAGTAGTAATAAAACGAAGTAATTGAGAACTTCATACGAATTCCTTATGATGCGGGATAAGTATAATGATGCTATTCTTGGCTTTTTAAAAGTTTTGCTGAAATTAGCTCATCATAAATCAATCAGTTAGTACCCCCAGTCGATCACCTGAATCTGGACAATCCGCCGCAGTCAACTGTTTTGTTTTTGTCGATAGTAAAACACTTGACGATCCGCTCCGCTTCTCTCAATGGTGGAAGTGCAATCATCGGTTTTGATGGCGTCACGGCCAAGGGAGGATGCACGTCACGTAATATTGCTTGCTTTTTTAGCACAATTTTCATTTTGTTCGTTAATGCAGTGACCCCAATATGCAGAAACTGATATTGCCATGACAACCATTTGCCCGGCATATTGTCCTGAAGTGACGCCGACTACACTTCTGACCTTCCTCAAGGGATGGACCACTCCCCACTCCCTCTCCCCGACCATCCCCCCCCCCACATTGTTAATTACAAGGGGCGCGCACCCTCTGGCGTCCTCCCAGCGGAAGACGAAGAAGGAGCGACGCCGCCAGGCGGTGGCCGGGTTCGAAAGCTCATCGAGTGCTCTTCGTGGTGGGGGGAGAACGTCTGACAATGTCTGTCAGGGATAGGAAAGGCAGCCGATCGCAATGGAAACGCAGTTCCTCGTCATCCGCGCCAAATCAAGTCACGAAGTGTACAGGGCACGCCCTCACCCTGGTCATGACAACAGATAGATTTCCATTGCTGTTGGAGCACTCACGAAATTGATGGAATGAGTCCGATATTTCAATTGAGATTTAAAAAAAATAATTGTAGTCTGAAATACATTCAGGCGACTTCATTCGATTATTAACTCTTTTCTTCATGGCTTCTCTCTGCCAGTTCAATAACATCAAGCACACGATACGGAGGAGGATTCTTTGTGTTGTTTCACTGTAATTAGCACTTGAGATTGTTAACTCACCGATCGCTTTTTCCATTCAACGCCTTAAACACACTCGATTGCCCTTAACCTCCCTCTTCATTGCCGAGGTGCGAAAGTTCGATGACCACCAAGCGCCGACAGATACGGCCACCAGATGGACTCCCTTCGACGTGACTCAATGAATCGTCTTTAGCGCACGCCTTCCCTTCCTCCCTCTTCGCCTCTGGGCTATTCTACTCACTATTTCTTCCTTGCTTCGTCCATCGTCTGCTTCCCAGGCAACAGAACTCTTTCACCTCTTCCAGTTTTTATTTTCCTAGTTTAACGTTGGTTTTGGCCTCTTCTCTTTGGTGCACAACAATATCTTAGAGTTCTCCTTATTTATCTTCAGATGATATGTAGCCATTGTTCTTTCCATAGTTATTACAGTCTTATTCAGATTCCTCTCTTTCTCTGCTACGAGTGCTTATGTCATCAGCGAGTCGCATCATGCTATTTCTTTCTCCATAGATATTCATTCCAGAAGACTTTTACTTGATTTCATTGATGGCTTTCTCGATGTAAACATTAAAAGTTACAGGAGACAGTGCACAGCCTTGTCTCACTCCTTTCTTTATTCTTGCTTCTTCACAGCTGGGTGCAGATTTCTCAAAAACATAAGATCAAAATGCTTCCCGCAAGGAACTTGATACTTATAATAAGGTGTCTTGAGTCCTTAGCTCGCCAGTTTCGGAATTTTCCGATCGGCTGACGAATGCTTTGGATATTGCTTCTCTACAGTGTCCAGGCAACTCTTTTGGAAGTCGAGCGGACCCACGGCAAGCACTCCTTAGCAGTCGGCTCCTGCTTCTTCGGACCTCCTAATTGCGCTCCAAATCAGCATCTTTTCACGGGATTCAGGCAGGAGGTTTCTCCCAGTCATTTTAACTCAATTGTCCAGGCTCTTTTGCCAGAGATGGAAACGGTTAGATGTTAAAAACTTGGCATGAGAAGGGTGATGACGTCTCCCGGAATGCACGTGCTGGCTTCCGATAGACGCTGGGTCTGGGAGTGACATCCCGTCTGACGCCGAGACACTGAAGCCGACTGTTTGTCTCCATGGTGAACTTGATGCGCGGCTCGCTGAAGAACCTTTTCTCCCGAGGCCACACCACGGAGGTGTGCTCGTCCTCATATCGAAGGGAAAGCGTTTGTTCTAGGGTTTGTTCAGGGCTTTATCCTCGGACTCCTCCACGATGAATAAAGATTTAAGAGTATACACTAAAGAGAAAGACTCACTAAAGATTTATCGTGGGGAAGACACATCCGGGATATATGCGGCCGAGAGAAGTGAAAGCTAGGATTTATGAAAAGAGTACTTGGGAAATGTGATGAGGAGACAAAGGAGCGATGATACTTTTCACTAGTTAGGCCCCACCTTGAGTATTGGAGCCAGTGTTTGGGATCCGAATGAATTAGGTCTGAACGGAGAACTAAACAGTGTGCAGCGTAGAGCAGCTAGGTTCGTTAAAAGGTGTTACGATAGGTTGAGTACTGTTTCAGAATAATGCAAGAATTAGGATGGGAATCATTATCAGAGCGTAGGTTAAAGTACAGATTAAATCTATTAGAGAAATTTCAATCGGATAGCTTTACTGAAGATGTTAGGCACATATTAAAAAAACCAGCGCATTATGCTAGATTCGACCAGATAAATAAGACTAGAGAGATAGATTGCCGTACTGATAGATTCAAAATGGCATTTTTCCCCCGTACTATGAGAGAACGGAATAGGCAGCATAGCAAAGGGATAGGTAGGGGAAATATTTTATAGTAGTCTGTAGAGCATGATGAATGTATCAATCCCTTAAATACTATAGTTACTAACAATCTAGTTGCATGAGACCCTATTGTTGCTTGTTTGCATATTAGTAGCGCATGGTTGGTGATCTTCACCCCCTGCCACACACCCTCGCGGTGGCTTGCAGGGTATCGTGTAGATGTAGATGTAGATGAGATGAAATGGACGACAGCAGGAGGTCCCAAGGCCTGTCCTTCAGCTTGCTTGTTGCTAGCCAGTTGATGGCATCGGAATTTGGTGGATGTCAAAGCATACTTCGGAACCTCATCTAGAAATGAGTTGGTTCGCAGTGGTGCACAGTTTGTGCACCACGTGCATTTTTGAGAAGTCGTGAAACATGTGTATCGAAATACCTGGATGCATCTTCACCCTGGTTGTGTACCTTAGCGTTGGGACCCTTTCTCGGAGAACCAGAGCTGTGTGCTCCCTGCAATAGCAGGCCGCCTCCAGGCCCGCTTGGCCCACACAAGGGCCTCCCTTCTCGCCTCATGCCACTCATCCTTGATGTGTCGCCCGACCCTAGGTGCCGCCCCGGGCGCGACATTGGCACATAAGCGACAGGGAGGACGATTTATGAATATTTATTCAAATGCAGGTAGACAGCCCATCGAATACGCGGCAGCAATTGGCCCTGCCTGTTCAACCTGCAGTTGATGAGCACGACTTGGTTCATCTACATCTACATCTACAGGATACACTGCAAGCCATCACGAGGGTGTGTGGCAGGGGGTGAAGATCACCTATAAACATGCATACATGCTACTATAGGGTCTCAGGCAACTAGATGGTTAGTATCTACATAGTAATAAGGGATTGGTTGGTTGGACACAGTCGTGCATTCAAGCAATAGCTTCGTGTTTCGTCCGCACTATTCTTTGACAGGCCAATGCTTCTCCCTATTCATGTATATAGTTCATGTCCTTCACCTTCGATTTCTTTACAGATCGGCAAATTCCTATCTTATCGACTCAGAGGTCGTGGGTTCGAATCCCGCCGGGATAGAATTGGCAGCACCCGGGTTTAATTGTAAAAGATGGCATTGTTAATTTGATCGATAAATAAAGGGATGATTATTGAATGCTTCCAGAGATAATTCATGTAAAGCTTACTGCATATGCGAACACTTTTACATTATTAATTTGTGTTCTATATTTGCAAAAGTTTCATCTCTTATATTCAATGTTAGGGGTGAGATAAAACACAACTCAGCTAAATTATATTTTTCGCTAAATAACTGATATTCAACAACGTCGTCGTACTGTCTAGGCTGTTTCCGAATGAAAATTCAGCCAGAAGGGTTTGTCATGGAAATCGTTTAACCTGCAACATTCATTGGCGGCTTGTCCAGCCCTCTTGCACTTTCACACGCGTGCAGTTGACGTGTGTTTCGTTAAAAAGACAGGATCGATCGCCAACCGGCCAGAGAAGAGGTCGGTACATTCCGGACAGGAAGTGAAGATGGAAGACAGGCCTCAGCAGCGAAGGAATAAGCAAGTCGAGAACTCAGAGGAATCTACGGAATGAAAGCGAACGCAATTTCAACCGTTGGCATTCCACGCTTCCCTCGTGTGGTCCACTGCTTACAGGGTACCACCCAGCCAGGCTTGCCAACGTGACGCATTGCTGAAGGCCCTCCGCGCCATCTGTCTCCGCACGCTTTAATTAGGGGAGGCTCCACGGTCCCCCCCCCCCCCTCCCCGCGAATCACGCCCCCTCCCCCCTCCCCCCCCACCCTTCCCCCATCAACCCTCAGAATCACGACCGTTCGCGCCTTTGCTCTCAGTGCGCGCGGCGTTGTTTTTTTTTCGGAGGAAAAAGGGGCGGGGGGAAGGGGGGGAGCCAGGGTGCATCATAAAAGACCGTCACGGCGAGATGAGCTTTGAAAAAAAGGAAGAGCGCGGGGCAAAGAGAAAGGTTGACGCGAGGGGCGGATTATGCGCGGAGCAGCATCAATATGCCCCCCTCCGAATTAGAATATGCGCGTGACAAAAGTGTCGGGGCCCCGACGGCTGGCTTCTCCCGGGCCCGAACCACTGCGAATTGTAGAGCTCCCCGTTGCAAGCGGCGGTTCGGACATTTTCGGCCGTTTTAGTGGAATTAAAAATGCCAAGAGGGAATTTCCATAACGATTCCGTCTCCTCCTGATAACCTCCCTCCAGCTGGAAGAATGGGCATCCTTTGTGCAACACTAGCAGGAATCAGATTAGTAATGAGGTTAAGGAAACAATGCACTTCCATAAAATATATTTATTTACTCACGACCATGGTTCCGCATAGCATCATCTTTAGACCTGAAGATGATACTATGCATCGAAACCATGGTCGTGAGTAAATAAATATATTTTGTGGAAGTGCATTGTTTCCTTAACCTCATCATGAATGAATTCCACGTAGTCAAGCCAGACACCGTCAACTTCAGGAAATAGATTTTTCTTCAAATATCCACCAAATATCCCTCGATTTTTGTAGGCTGCACAGCGAAACTATGAAGTACTTAAATCCTGGAAACCGAGTATTTTGAAAAGGAACTTCCGGGAAAATAATCGTGAGCTCCGACTTTCCCTTTGGGCGAATATGCTCTCTCTCTCTTCTGCACACACTGGGGAATTGGACTTAATTCATGCGCATGTGTTCCTTCTAAGATTGACCGCGGTGATAAGACGACACCCGAACTTGAGATGCATCCTCGGAGGGAGATCGAAGAGGAGTATGTTGTTGATCGGAGAGGCGATTGCGGAAGTGAATCCATGATAACTCTACGTGTGGGTGCATTGGTGCTCTGGTAAAGCACGTCACCTCTCCACCGTGTGCGTGGCTGACGCGGCAGTGTGGAGCCAAGAAGACTGACGAAGTCTGCTGCGACGGACTGTGAAGTAATTAGATATCTCTGACGTTGTTTCTCGAAGAAATCGACCGACTGTCGCGCAGAATCGATCTTCACTGTCCCTGCGATAAGAAGATTGCCTCATTGCTCTCGGTGCAACTCGCAATTGTAGCGCGTCTGATGCACTCGTCGACGTGAGGAAGGGCTAGCGAAGCAAGGGCCGCGAGGTACGTTGCCCGGTGCAACATTAAGATGCTTTTTCTTCGCCGGCGGTCGGCATTTGCAGGAGCAAACATTGATTCGCCAACGTCTTCCCCTCGAATGATTTATGGATCTCTTCCCGTGCGCTGCCGCTTTAACCCGTCACGGCTCCTTACATGAGCGCGGCCAATCGGTTGGGGCGAGAACCCTTTGGGGCCCGTGAAATAATGGAGCCGTGTACATACATGCAGATGAGGAAGGGGGGGCCCCACTCCTCGTCGCCCCTCCGAGGGCCCCGTTGAGTGGGGGCTCTGCCCCGAGCGAAGGGCCCCTCGGATGCCACAGCACGCTCGAATATATCCCACGGTTAGTTAGTTCCCATCCTGCACCGCGCGGTCGCCGCATCTCCCGAGGGAGCGAGCATCTCTCGAGGACTGGTGGTGCTCTCCCCGTGGTGCCTCTCTCACCGAATGCAGTTCGACTCCGAAGCGGGACCGATGAACCAGTGGCTCCCGGAACTTGCTTTTGCTTCGCTCTCGCTAGAGTGCGTTGTGTGCGTGTGTGAATGGGCGTCGATCGAGGAGGCTCAGCGACCGACGCGACGTGACTCCTTCCGGCGACGCGAAGCACCGCGAGACATGGACGCCTCTCTCCCCAGGGCGAGCGGACAGAGATAGAACGCTGCTCGGAGTAATTCCTTGCCAGTTGAAGATCGAGGTTGCGGACGAAATTATATTTTGTGTTACCGAGCGAGCAGCAGCACTGCTGCATTGCTGCTTTTGTTCCGCATCTGACTCGAAGACGTAAAGCTCCCGATGCAGCTATCTTATCGTTTGTGACTGGGCCTCAGTTAGGACCTTGATGAATCGAAAAACTTTGTAAATTTCACATAGGTAGCTTTAATCGACCAGTGTTGCCGCTGTGCGACATCATCAGGATCTGATACGACGAAACTGATCGATTAAAGTTACCTCTGTGAAATTTTAAAAACTTATTCAATTCATCATGAAGTAATTTCACGAATTCTCGCCGCAAGCCATTCGCAATTGTCCTTCTTAGAGCATGGAGCAGCGAGAGAGGGTGGCAATTGCGAATCAACCCCCGAGCCATTAGTGCTGTCGCTGCTCCTCGAGGGGGAGAGGTTCGCTGCCATAGCCAGGCGCAGGGGCGTCTTTGTTCCGAGGGGCGCTTTGCCAGGGGGGGGCGGGGCGGGGCCAGGGATCGCGATGGCGGGGCCGCCCCTCTCGCCATGGGGGCCGTGCACCGAACTTCGCAAGTGACTGCTTTGCTCCTGGAATGAATCCGGAAGCGACGATGCGACTTTTGGAAACTTAGGCCGCCGTTATATATTGGCCGTGTCTATGAATTGGAGGATAGCGTAGTGCATTGTGGAATTGGAGTGTAGCCAAGGGAAGGCCCCCCTCGGCTTCCCACCAGTCACTGCGAATTCTCACTGACGCGATCCATGCGACGACAGCCTTCAATTGCGGCGCCAATGACTCGTGATCACATTCCCAGCACTCCGTTTCTCTCCAACACTTCCGCCAGCAGTAGGAAGAACATTGCTTACGCGCTAAAGTAAAGAGAGGTTCATTAAGGAAACTGCTAGGGACTTCCTTCATGCCCATTTCTGTTTCGAGGTGTGCCTCCGCGAATTCACGCGTGCCTCGTCACCCCGGAGAGTATTGGCCTGAATGGTTGGAAACAAAGAGATTGCCTGGGCCCTTATGTCTTTGGCGTCACAGCCTATCTTAGATGGCTCCTTTCAATCCTCAGATTCCTCCCAAAAATTTAACGAGGTAAGAATAGGTTCGCGAAATTAAAATCAACTAAAAATTGTATTTTCATCAATTTTGCTGAAAATTATAGATTTGACATCTCATCAACCGAAGAACGGGGAAGGAGGCTTTCGTGGGGGGCACTATTCCTGACAGAAGTCACACCTCTTTGCCTTTCTCTTCCCTTATTTTGTGATTGTTTGAATTAAATAAATATCCAGGCCGACCTCGGCAATCGAAGGTAGGTAAAGCGCTGTGGTCGGATTTACACTCTTGAAGACGTGAGGTTACACGTGCGATGCAGCTGATTCAGAAGGATTCCTCCAATCACGATTGCGGTTCAGTATGAACACTCTCCAGAGACATTTGTTTAACCGCGAATCTTGAATTAATCCAAACCCTACCGTAATATTCTGGGTAAATGAGATGGGAAGATTAGATGACACTCGTCACGGTAGGTACTCCATCTCTACTTTATCGGCTAGGTAATACATTACGCAACAGAGACGATCTGCGTCGCGATTTTCAAAATATTATTAATATGCCAATTGTGTTATTGTTTCGAGCAAACTTGGAGAACGGGTGGGAAGTGCTAACAAACCGTAGACTTAATTTTCTACAATCTTATAAAGAAAAGTCGGGGCTGATCTGTTTTTGGTTACGTCAGCGATACATCTAGAGGCCGCCATTACGTGTGTTGCGTTCCATTCGATAAGGAGAAGAAAAATGAGCAGAAAGAGTAATATAATGTGTGTCTTACCGCAAGCAATTGAAGATTACAACAAGCAGTTTAGTGACCGGTGAAACGTAGGTTCATCTGAAGATAGTTATACGAAAGTACATTCCTCTTTTCAAGAACTCCAAGAAAGTGCCCCTTGTCGAGCCAAATGGGAATTGATGAGTTCAAACAAATGCCTCTTCAATTGAAAATCATCGCATTCCTTCAAAGACACTGATCGTTGACAGCTTTCGATCAAGAGGTTTTAGTTTGTAGTTTTGAATGTTGCAGTTACAGGAGGCTTGCTGCATATTTCCGAGGTTCCTTGCCACGTGCATGTGACATAGAATAGTTGGATCCTCTTCAGAGCTAACACCTCCGTCGCTCATATTACTCCTAACCTTGGAGGAATCCCACTTGCATTTAATTCTCATTTCGGACGAAACCGCTTGCTGCCTCTTGGCGTCAGCCTTCCCTTTCCATAGCATTCCTTCCTCCGACACCCTCGCCTTTCAGTTTTCAGTAAGAAGGTGTTAGTGGACATTTTGCACGCTCAAAAGAAAGTAGCGATTTTGGAGCGGAGTTATCAACGCTGCAAACTCCCGACGTGTCGTTGAATCGGCGTCCATGGTGGGAAAAGACGCGCGTCGTGGAATATTGATTAAACGGTCCGCTTCGCTCCAGCGCTCGCCTCCACGGTCTTATCTCCGAAACGTGGGCTTGCGGGTTCAAGTGTCGAGAGAGAGAAGACACTTTGAGTGAATACCTCGGCGACTTTCCAGCGTCAGTGTCAGAGTTAGAGTATCATTTCCTTTGGATACTGGAGTTATCCTCAAGGCTCACGGGAAGCTTTCGGAATCGTTCCAATTATTAATGACGGAAAACACTTGGCCTCAAACGCTTCCCCTAGGATCCGTGATCTAGAGCCAAAGGAATTCAGATTCACAATCATTCATCTCTAAAGCATCTTCATCGTAATTTAATGCTTAATGACTCTAAGGGAGATGAGAGCATCCATTTAAGAAATGGCTTCGTTTGAAGTCACCTCTTAACAATCTAAATTCGTCATTATTTTAAGGAATAATGAATATGTAAATGTTTATGCATTTAAATATATCGTCCAGACCCTTTATATAGTGGGGAGGGATTTAAAAACTAGTCGGTAGATCTAGTGCTCATATAGCACTATTTTCAACGTACAGTTTTTGTCTCGCAGATTATGGAAATGCGGATAAATTTAGAGTCACTTAAGGGAAAGTGACTCAAGGATTTTGTCTCAGCATTAAACGGGCTATTAAGTACTTTTCATGTTGGAGCTTAAAGGTGCACCCTGAATTGCTTCCACGGGATAACTCCTTAGCTCGGCTTCGAATAGAGGAAAAACTTAATCATTGAATTGGCACCTTCGGATACCGAAAGACTGACACTGAAGGGCCTCCGTTGTGAGGATTCTAATCATTGAATGATATGATTCAACGATTACAACTTCAGCGTTGCACCCTATAGAATCTAAATGATGACTGGCATCTCTGCATAAATGAGACACTTTGGTTGCTTGTTTGCATGTTAGTAGTGCATGCTTGGTGATCTTCACCCCCTGCCACACACCCTCGCGGTGGCTTGCAGGGCATCGTGTAGATGTAGATAAACCCTATGGAATAAAATAACGGCACAATTCGTTCATTCTTCATGCCTAGAAAACTGTTTCAATGCGCTAGTATTGCATAGAATCAGCCGAACCCTGGGAAAGCGATAGAGGTGAGTCTAACTTGAAAGCAGCGAGGAACTCTCGGGGTCTTGGGAATAATTTCCATTCTCCCCTTCCCATAGGTGGGGAAGGCACCACATGTCTTGGCTTCTATGTTCCCACAGCGAGCAAATATTCCCTAGCATGCTTCGATGTATTGTATCTCTTAGTTGCAGCTAAGTGGTGCATGTTTGGTCATCTACACCCCCTGCCACACACCCTCGGCTCACGGAGCATTGCGCAGATGTATGTGTACATGAACTTTCCGATAGCCTGGCCCGCGATTGCCAGTGAATAGAAGCAAGGGGGAGCGGAGATAGACAACACCGAATTTTGACAATTTTTCATGGGCTGTCTACGCAGGCGATCTACGAGGTGGATACTCGAGCAACTGCTGTAAGTTATTTCCTTTCCGGCCAGATGTGTACTCGAATCGGGTGTTGCGATTTCAAGCGAAGCTATTTCGTCCGAGAACTAACCCTTCGACTCAAATGTCTCCTCGCCACCTTTTGAATGATTTCGTCGGTTGCTATACGCACTGGACACGCGCTATTGCATGGAATAGGTAGATGTTCATTCCAAAATATCTCCGGGGCTTGATTCCGGCTAGCAGTCAATCGACGCATCGATTCCTCGAATGCCATCTCGAACGAGATTGTCGTCCGGGCGACGGAGGCGGCACCTCCCCGGAGCAATGGACGACACGCTCATCGCTGCTCGCCTGCCTTCCAACCACCCCCAAAACAACCAACCCCCCTCTCTCCCCCAAACCAACTCTCCCCTCTCCCCAAAAACCAACCCCCCTCTCACCCCCAATCCACGCTCCCCCAATCCAACCCCCTCTCCCCCAATCCCACCCCACCCAAAACGAACCCCCTCCCCCCCTCAAATCCGACCCCCTCCCACCGCGTGGCCATTTTTAATTCCCCGCCCCCGGCAGCGGCGAATGGGGTGCGTCTCACGCCGCGGGGGGGCGGGAAGGGGGAGGGGGAGAGTGGTGTGTGGCAGCCCCCCCCCCCCCGCACGTATAATGGGAGCGTCCCGTCTTCAGCGCTCACGCAGGCAAGCGGCTCGCAGCAGCAGCAGAGCAGATGATGAGCGTGTGGCAATTAATGGGAGCAATTAGCGCCCGATGTCAGCCGGTGACCTTAAATGATGGTCAAGGCGCTTGCGTTGGATGACGCACGGGGATTCTGTTGTGATGCGATGCTTCGTTCTGCTCTGCGTCTCTTCCTGCTGAGGGCATCGGCTCGAATGGGAACACCGCGTTCGAACACCCCTGCCGTCCTCATCGAGGACTTCACCTCGTAGCGCCCCCGAGAGGGAAGAAGAGGCTTCTGCGAGGTGCTTTCTTCTCCGGGGGCTGGCCGCATTCTGGAGGCAGAGTTGCATTCTTGAGCGAACTACGTGGGATGCTCAACTCGCCGTCCCTCGTGATGCACTACCCAACAAGCAACTATAGGGTCTTATGCAACTAGATTGTTAGTATCGATATTATTTAAGGGATTAATACATGCATCATACACTACAGACTACTCTCAAGTATTTCCCCTACCTACCCCTTGGCTATGCTGTCTATTCTGTTCTCTTATAGTGTGGGGGAAAATACCATTTTGAATCTATTGGTACGACTTAATTCTTGTATATCTGGTTGAATCTAGCATAATACGCTGGTGTTTTTAATATGTGCCTAACATCTTCAGTAAAGCTATCCGATTGAAATTTCTCTAATAAATTTAATCTGAACTTTAACCTACGCTCTGATAATGACTCCCACCCTAATTCTTGTATTAATTCTGATACACTACTCAACCTATCGTAACACCTTTTGACGAACCTAGCTGCTCTACGCTTCACACTGTCTAGTTCTCTGATCAAACCTAATTCATTAGGATCCCATACACTGGCTGCATACACAAGGTGGGGCCTAACTAGTGAAAAGTAGCATCGCTCTTTTGTCTTCTCATCACATTTCCCAAGTACTCTTTTTATAAACCCTAGCTTTCTCTTCGCTCGGCCGAATATTTCCCGGGTGTGTCTTCCCCACGATAAATCTTTAGTGATTTTTACACCTAAATACCTTATGGTTTCAACGCTTTCGATCTTCGTGTTATTAATTTTGGGAAGGATGCGAAAGAGGAGAATTGATTGAATATGAGCAGGCCATCCGATGAAGAGAGGGTAGCTGTTTGGTTTCCTGGCGAACTTCCTTGGAAGGCGTGATTCGCGTGGTGGAGGACGAGGCGGATTCTCTGCGCACGGCGATTGAATTCCAAATCGCCGGTATATTAGCTAAACGTAAACTGGGTTTCATTAAAAGAGTATTGGCTAAATGTGACGATCATGTACGAGAAATCAGCTACTTTTCCCTTGTTAGACCTCATTACGAATATGCTGCCAGTGTATGGGATACCTACGAAATCGGTCTAAATAATGAACTTGAACGTGTGCAGCAAAGATCGGCAAGATTTTTAAAGGGACGATACGATAATTATGTTAGCGTAACCAGTCTATTAAATGAATTGAAATGGGAATCATTGTCAGATCGCAGGTTGAAATTTAGACTTATTCTCTTAAACAAATTCCAAGGCAATATTTTCAGTGATGATGTTAAAAATATTTAACGAACCCCAACTTACTATGGCAGACTGGACCATAATCATAAAGTTAGAGAAATTGATTGCCGAACTGACCGATTCAAAATGTCCTTTTTCCCTTGCACAATTAGAGATACGAATGACGGTAAATATGTCCTATTGGAGAGTAGCAATGAATAGCATTGGTAGCTGCATGTTGGTATGAGTACTTAAAGCTAACCCTACTAACAGAATGTTTTTGCATGTTTTCTTTGCAATTTCTATCTTTTTTAAATAGTGTAGTTCTGACTACTATATTAATACTATTCCTTTTATATGCATGATATGTAGTGCATGTTTGGTGAGCAATCACCCCGTGCCACACACCCTTGTGGTGGCTTGCAGGGTATTATGTAGATGACCTGAGGAGTGGATTGGCGCCACCCCTCCTCCAACGATTCCCACATCTACACGATACCATGCAGGACACGGCGAGGGTGTGTGGCAGGGGCGTTCCTAGACGCCAGTGACAAGATGATTGAGTATCAAAGTATGGCTATAATCGGACAGGAATGAAATCCCGTGGAGGCAGTAAATCCCGGAGCCTGCCGCAACAGAATGAAAGAATAGATTGTAATCGCGAAGCTTGTTCCAAGTGGAAAAGCGTCATCATTGAAACAAATGAAAACTCTTTTGTGACTTCCACTGTTTAGTAAGACTTGTTTCGGCTGTTAGGCCATTATCTGGCGATAATCAGATGCCTGATGATGGCCTGACAGCCGAAACACGTCGTAAGTCTTACTAAACAATGGAAGTCACAAATTAGTTTTCATTTGTTTCAATGATAATGAGAGAACCATCTGCGCCCTTTTGTCCCATTCCTAAAATAAATGAGGCATCCAAATGACTAAATACCTCCTCTATTGGGTACATCAGTTCGTGAAGGATAGCCTATGTATACACTCAAAACCAGATTTCAATGGTGGACAGGGTTAAAACAGATGGGTACCGATGTCATGCCATAATAGCATCTTTGAAAAAATGATAACGGCGATATTTCATGAATTACGTAGAAAACTTGGAAGTTTGCATCGGAAAATGCCGCAGCCGTGGATGCGCTCTTCTTCGTGTGCTTGGGTGGTTGGGGTGCGGGAACACCGCTCCCTTCGTCCTCCCGACATCCGCTCCCTTTTCAATTGCCACGCCGTCGGATGATTCACCGCGATGCGACAGCCGTCAGTTCGTCCCACATCAGACTGCTGGGCGGCGTCCGCTCCTTCGCCTCGCTGGGAGCCGAATCGTGCGCGAAAACCCCTTGGAGGTGGAATCATTAGGGAAGGGGAGATCCTAATCATCTGACGCTTGCTCCACACTCGTGATGTGTGCGCTGGGAACTCGAATTCATGAATCCGAATTCATATTCCCATGTATCTTAATTTATAGCTCCTTTGTTCTTGGAGCGGGTACTAAGGGATCGGAAAATATTTCTACATCTACATAATACCCTGCAAGCCACCTCAAAGGTGCGTGGCAGGGGGTGAATTCAACATACAAACATGCACTACATATCATGCATAAAATAGGATTAGTATCAATATATTAGTCTAAACTTCACCATTTAAAAAAAGATAAAAATAGCAAAGCAAGCATGCAAAAGTATTCTGTTAGTTGGGTTAGCTTTAAGTCCTTACACCAACATGCAACTATCTATGCTATTGATTGAATCACTCTAATTGGACATATTTACCGCTATTCATATCCCTAATCGTATGAGGAAAAAAGGACATTGTCAGTTCGGCAATCAATTTCTCTAATTTTGTAATTATGGTCCAGTCTACCAGAGTAAGTTGGGGTTCGCAAAATATTTTTAACGTCATCACTGTAAATATTATCTTGGAATTTATTTTAGAGATTAAGTCTAAATTTCAATATTTGATGTGTCAGCCTCAATATCTTGGAATTGCAATTCAACAAGTGAAATCAGCCACTGAACATCGATCAGTCTTCGATTCCATTCCATGTAGGAATCATTTTCAAGATATTTATGGCAGAATGTTGCAAAGAGAGGGATTTATTGGACGAAGTTATTGAGAGTGCTCAGGGTAAAATGTAAAAGAACGTTGATATTTCGTTCGTCACGGACACCTGGAGTCCTTGCTCGCCTCAGGCGTTATCAAGGAGGTCAATAGATGCTGGCGGCCGCTGGACCACTCTTAAAGAAATGCAGATTCGAAGCCATGTGTTCTGGAGGGCGATGACCTCGAGAGGATGGAGGTGACCTCGGTCCCTTGCCAGAGGTTGCGTCTGTGGTTTGGCCTCCAGCGAAAGTCTGGGAGGGTTCATCCCCTGGCACGCCACCGAGGCAACGCCTTCCGGTGAGGAGCATGCTGGGGATTCGCCCCGAGAGGGAGGGGATGACGTCACTTCCGGCCGTCTTGTCCGCCCTCCGAGACCCGAAGCACAATCGTGCTCACATGCATACCAGCCACCTCACAGAGAGAAACGATCGCTGCTTACGAATCACGTCTCCCTCACTCTGCTTGCCTACCGTCGTCCCATTGATATCAAGTACTCTAGGCAAGGAGGAATTATCACGCCAAATTCATAGAAAATTCATTAAACGTATTCTTAAATTAATCCAGGAAATAGACTTAATACAATCATCTACATCTACACGATACCCTGCAAGCCACGGCGAGGGTGTGTGGCAGGGGGTGAAGATCGCCAAGCATGCATTATTGACATGAAAACAATACATTCATTCATACACTAAGCAGCATATGTATATTCATGACGTATGTTGCTTAGTGTGATCCGTTTGTTGATCAGCCTTCTGGATGATTTCATTTCAGGAATGTTCTGATGTACCTTACGAATGGTTATGTCGGTAGAAATAACGATGCCTGAGTGGTGCAATAAATGCTACATGTTCCTTCCGAAAATGTTGTACTCTACGACGCTCCCACATAATTAGTGGTTTTAAATATCAGCAATTGATCTTTTTCATTACAATGAGCCATGTTTGTCTATGTATGGTATTGACGCCCAAGTGATTGCAAGTACAATCCAGTCTTGATGATCATTCTCAGTTGAGCTGCATTCAACTACATAATATCCCGTTGGGAATGGAAAGTGCAAGTGTATCAAACGATGCCTACGATATTGTGTAGTACTTGAGTGGTCATGTAGATTCTTACCACTTTATCTGCATGTATAGCAAACTAATTTTGAAGTTAAAATCTTATGGGTTAGACAGTAACATTATATCATGGATTAATGATTTTCTGCATGATCGGGTTCAAACGGTTGTTTTGGACGGTGTTTCCTCACCGGCAATTAAAGTCACTTCGGGTGTCCCACAAGGTAGTGTGATAGGTCCACTCCTATTCCTTTTGTATATTAATGATATCCAAAAGGTGGTAAAAAGTAAGCTTCGTCTATTTGCCGATGACCCAGTTGTGTACGGGGAAATTCTATGCCCAAATGATAAAGAATGTTTAAATATTGACCTACAAGCAATTGAAACTTGGTGTGATACATGGCAGTTAGAATTAAACTTTAAGAAATGTCTTGTAATGAATTTTTGGAAAAAGAATAGCTCTCCTCCTACCACTTACAAAATAAGTAATAATGAATTAACAAACGTGGAATCCATTAAATATCTTGGAATAAGACTGACAAATGACCTTTCCTGGGGTAAACACATTCGTGAAATAATGGGTCAAGCGAATCGCAAACTGGGTTTCATTAAAAGAGTACTGGGTAAATGTGAAGATCATGTACGAGAAATCAGCTACTTTTCCCTTGTTAGACCTCATTTCGAATATGCTGCCAGTGTATGGGATCCCTACGAAATCGGTCTAAGTAATGAACTTGAACGTGTGCAGCGAAGATCGGCAAGATTTCTAGTTTAGACTTAGCGATGATAATGAAAAGTAGGGAGTACAGTTCCAGGCTGTGCCAAAGTCAGCATATGAAAACATCAGTTGCTCAGAAACGGCGAGAGGAATACAATTACTATTAGAATTAGTTCCAAGGGACCATACAATATTTAATGCACACCAATTTAAATTGTAACTTATGTCACAGTTTAAATAATTGACCAACAAATTATAATCAGAAAATTATAATCAGAAAATTATAATCACGGTCATTGATTAAATATAAAAAAATCATAATAACAAAATATCCCTCCGTTCCATTATGTGACGAAATTCAAACATCTTCTCAGCTAACTCTACCCAATGGATTGTATCCGACAGATCAACTAGGACCGAAAACAGTACGTCTGGATAATAGTGTGATGTAATAGCGAATAGAATTGGATGATCATTGGTCAACAATCCTAGGATTGGTTTGACGCAGCCCTCCACTCGATTCTTCCATCGGCCAACCTCTTATATATTGACGTAGCTCCTCTCTTTCACGTCCTTCACAACTTGCTCCATGCTGGGCGGGGAATATTTTAGTTTCAGAACGTAGGTACCTTCTGGTGCACAAATCTGACGACGCCATCCTTTCCAGGCGCCTCTGCTCTCCAAACCGGAAGGTCCACGTAGAACGTTCGTTGTTGGAAGTTGTTGTTGAGACATTGTAGGTGGCAGCACCGCTGGAAACGTGGGGGAAGTCGTGGCGATGGAAGTCGTCGCAACCGCCTGCCATCGACCTTTTCGTCCGCCGAAGCCCCAAGGGATCTGCCTTAAAGGGGTGGCCCACTAAAGGATCCGTCGTTAGAGGGTGTGAACCGCTCCTGCTTTAGGGTGAGATAGTCTCCTAATGAAAAGCACCTTCTAAGGAATGAACAGCTTGTTTAGTTGAGGCTCTATTGAAATTTGCTCCACAACCATTGTGCGTTTCATATTGTTTCACTGTGCTCAATATTACGAATAAATATTATAAATGACGACAGACTATAACACATTCCTTAAGAGAAATTTAATTGAAGGAGAAGCAACAGTTTCAGAGGTTACTTTGTGGAATCGATTCATAATTGAATATAAATCGTTTAGATACCACAAAAAATTGATTTGCAATGAAAAATAATTTATAAACAATAATTAAATAAATCAATTAAATCACTGATTGATGCGTAATAAGAGATTTACATTGCAGAAAATATTGAATATAATCCCTCATGAGGCTATTTATATGGTGGTTTTTGGTTATAAGTATACATTTGCTGATCATTTAAAAAACAAAATTCGATATGTTTCCATTAGATTAGAGCAATAAGAAGAAGTATATAGAATTTGCTTCAGTGAATCTTGCACTTGAAAAGATTGTAGAGGGGAAATAAAAGTAGAGTTGCTAGAAACACAACTATCACTTATCGGCCCGCTGCTCATCGTAGCATTGCATAGCAATAATTTACAATGCTTGCAAACTGAAAGCGTCTATTAACTAGTTTTGCTTTAAAACGGCACCTTGAGAAGCTCTATCTTCGGGGCAGAATCTGGGGTTCAGAAACTAATGACGAGACAGTGTATTATGATAATATATTAGAAATGTATTACGCCGTAAAGGCAGGAATTGGAAAGTTACTGATATCAGTGTTTGAACACTAGAGGCAATGGCCTTTGCTGGCTGTGCCAGGGGCGTAGATATGAAGGCGGTCGAGGGCGTCTGAACAAACAAACAAGAAATACTAATATAAAATAAGAATGTAAATGAATAACTAGTAAGTTTGTAAATCTTTATTTTCCGTTTATTCCATGTAAGACAACCATACTCTGAACAATCCAACAGCAATCAATTATACTAAAAGATTCACTTATACTGCATTGAGGACTGAACCCCTTCGCCAAAGAAAAAAATGTTCTCTGCCCCAGGGCCGTGTCGGGAACGTTGCGTGCGTTGGATTTGTGCCACTTCCCAGTGCCCTGGTGACCTTTAAGGCTGGATGTATTTTTTAAATTACATTTGACGAAACCAAATATTTGGGAAATATATTGGAAGTTGATAATTTTCAACGTGGCGCGGCTAAGTCTTATAAGCTCCGGCAAAGACGCCTTCAGAACAACGGTCTTTGGGGAAATATTATGCCTTTGGCGCTGTGGACTGAAGGAGCAGGGAAGCCACTGACTCTAGACACTGGCAGTGAGTCCAGAGCATTTGCATCTTAACGGAAGGAAAAGAAGAGAAAAAAACATACAGACCTGTGATGTTTTTTTTCGACGTCACCGTAGCCAACGCCATCGCGACAACAAACGGAAAGGTCGCCGTGAACTTTATTTTAACCCAATGAACCGCTGCGAAAAAAACATTCCAACTTAGAAACACTCATTAGGCGTGCACAATCCGTATCTTGACAATTGTACGAAACATCAGTTATGAGAAGAATGGGAAATGCAAAAGGCAAACAAAAAGAGGAAGGTAATGGCAAACTGATAACCAGTTCAACTTTCAACGAGACCTTATAAACATAATAATCAGAAAATATAAGAGCTACTGCAATCCATAACAAAACAGAATTGAAGGAATGCTAGTTATAATTGCATTTATTTCGCGCGTTGCGACAGTAAATCAAGGAGAAGTATTTATGGAGGAGAGGGGAGGCGAGCATTGGGACGCGGTTTCCTCCTTGGCGAGTGCAAGGGCCCCCCTTAATGACGGGCGCCGTAAATCCAATTAATTAGGGCTCAACAGGTGGCGCCATTCAAGGGCCGGCTCCTCAACACGCAGAGAGAGAGAGCGAGGGACGGAGAGGGCGTCAACAGGTGTGCCTTCCGTTTTCCACGCTCAGGTTATCGGGGTGTGAAGGTCGGGCTGGACCCGAACACGCGACCAATCGGAGGGCATTCCATCCAAAGGACAACTCACTCACTCACAGCCGGAAATGCAAGCCTGGAAGCAAGGAAACAATTCATCAGAGCATGAATCTGGAGCGCTCCTCTTCATAGGCGATGAAGATAAAATGGATCGGCCGAGTGACAAATGAAGAAGTCTTCAGAAGAGTGGGAGAAAAGAGAAGTCTTATAAAAGCCCTAAGGAGAAGACGGAACAATCTAATCGACCATATCTTGAGGCATGATGGCCTGAGGAAGACAATTGTTGAAAGACAAACGAATGGGAGAAATGGCAGAGGAAGGCCTAGCATTAGATTTTAAGAACAAGTGATGAAGAATGTGAAAGAGAAGAACTACGTAAATATGAAGAGGTTAGCCGATATAAGGACTCAGTGGAGAGCTACGTTAAACCAATCTTAAGATTGCTGACTGATGATGATGTACTCTTCGCCAAAGAAGCGATCGAATGCTTTTTGTTGCGATCATAAAATTTTGGTCTCGTCACGGCAACGATGAAGGGTCAATAAACTCACAGATCGTGTTGGGCTCTCCCGATTGGTCTGTCTTCCAAGGCAACAGCTCCTTAGGGAGGCTTCATTAAAGAGGGGATCCCTCGAGGCATCTTTTCGGCCATGCTTCTCCCGATTGATGTCTACTCCGCATCCTTGAAGAAGCAACTCGCGCGTCTCCTCTGAGTGGAAGAGGCTGCAAGTATTGTGTCGGGCAGTAGTTCACTCCTCCATCCATTATTTGGACCCATTGGGCTGATGGCGCAACTGCAGAACCGTTTGGTGCACTGGATCGGCATTCGTTTCCGCCCACGACGACGTGTTAGCTTCAAGAATCATCGGCCCACGCGAACCAACACTACGATGGAATGAGTGCTTGCCTGCTCCACTATTCCAGCGCTGGAACACATTCAGTATAGTGTGCCACAGTAATCGAATGTCTCGTTAGCATGGCAGAAACGTAGGTGTGTGCCCTTTCAGGCCGCGTGGAAATATATCTTCTTCTGAATTAGAAGTAAACTTGGGTTTTAGGTACTCCTCTGATTAAAAATTGCACAATCTAACCAAAGTTCTCAAACCTAAGACGAGAACTATTTTCCTGATGGAGGCGGGTTTCGAAGGCAGAATCGAACGGAAGCATCCTAGGGTAGTGGGAATAGGAGTTTTTATAGCTATGAAGGATACATGCGCCCGTAAAGGAGAACTAATTTCCTAGGGCAATGCAGGAAGCATTAGCTGTTTTGTATAAATAAATAAAGAAGAAGAATATATCGATGCGGGTGTATGTTATAGACCATCGTGCCCGACGGAATGGGAGACCCTGATGATTTGAGCATAGCAAGAAAGTTTAAGCTATCAAAGAATGTAATTGCCACCAATAAATGTTGCTTCGAACAGAATGTCTTAATGCTCTCTTATTTGGATTTCCCGGTCAATATTTTCCAGACATTCATTTTTCTTGACCTTCGGTAGCACTCCAGTCTGCTAATTTAGTTGAGTTTTCTTCTCACCGTTAATCTCGCATAGCATCATCATCATAGACGTCCTCCACCTCGGCTGTCCAACTCAAGTCCATGTAAACTTGCACCACAATGGTATCTGTAGATTTGTCCTTGACATCCACCATTACTATATTTTCGCTATACTCCATAAGCGCTTTGAACGCATTTCGGCACTATTCATGAGCCAAATGACTTCTCAATCAGTACCATTTAAAGATCCTCTGTGTGTAATATGTACTGTAGCTTTCGCTCCAAAGGTATCTTTCTTCGGGCCCCTGCATTCAGCTGATTTCTGAAACGCCCATTGTTGGTAGTTCCGTTTTCAGGTTCTACGACCTTCTGCAAGTCCAAAGCAAACTCGCGTTCCATGATCCTACTCTTGCTCTGCTTACTACACATGCGCTAATGTGTTCCTTTGGGTGGTCCCCATACGGATATCCGAATGGGAGACTGTTTTACCTTAAAGTTTATCATTAATAAGAAGATTAATTGAAATGGAATTGGTAGGTCCCACATCAGTCCCTCTGCAGAGGATACTTGAGAGTCCCTACTTGGTAAACAAACCATTCTTCCTACGCATACACTCCTTAGCAGCAGCAAAACAGCTAAAGCCTCCTTTCTCCCTGAGCAGCCGACCTCCCACTGGTACATAATGTTTCTCAGCCTCAAACAACTTCTCCCTCTGGTACATACTGTTTCACAGCCTCAAACACCTTCCCCATTCCTCTCTGGTACCATCGCCCACCTCCATCCCTCCGCTCTTTTCTGATCCGAGTCTTCCAAAGGAGATTCCCTCCCCCCTCCCGCCTCTTCTACTCTTTGTTCCCAGATACTCCTCTCCTGTGCCAGCCTGTGTGTTGTACTCATGCCGTGGCACCCTTGTGGCACGCCGCTCGATAAGTCTCCTCCCCCCCGGTCGACACCCTTCCGCCTGGTGGCGGCGCTGTCGTTGCCGCTGCGCTCAGCACCAAATTATCACGATTGGAATGCACGCAGCCTTGCCGAGCGGACGCCATCACCACATATTTTATTCAGAACATCGATTGCGTTTATACTTCAAGTAACAAAATAGAACCGATTTAAAAATAAGCATAACTCTAACCCCTTTTTTATGCAATACTTCTTTCTAGATTCATGAAACTCCCCACCCCTGCACTGGTTGCCTTCATTGGGAGCTTTTTCCGAACAGGGAGAATAAATTTAATTTCAAAAATGGGTGGTATTTGTCAAAGAGCGGAGATATTTTAACACATCTCTAATTGTGGCTCAGACTTTCTTGTTACAGAGTGAAACCCAACTTTAAGTCTTCATACTCCTGGGTGCAAGGCAAGGCGTGGTGCCTGTACATGAGTATTTCCTGCGATCGAGGTGCCAATGATCGGGCGATCCCATTCAGGAGTACTTAGGGCTCTCCCCCGCCAGGGATGTCCCCCTGTGCCTGCGACCCTTATTCGCCATCCTTGTCCTAATTCTTGCAGGAGTGCTGTGATGGAGAAAGGGCACGCAGGGCAAGTACATACATGCAAGGCATGGTGAACAGAGTCGATTTGCGGTCAGAATAGAGGCACTGTACAGCAGTGGACCTTCACAGGGGAACGCCACCTCCCCTCCCTACGTTCGCTAATGTACAGAGGGTGGCCTTTGAAACAGCTTTCCTTATAAATACCATTAAAACTGTTCACATTCACTAAATGTTCTCCGATCCCTTCCCTATTGTAACGTTGGCTTGAAGCTAGTCAGAAGATATTCTCACGGCAGGGCTTTCCTAAATTGTATCCGAATTCATACAACAAAGCGAGGTCGAGTGAATATCCTTTGTTTTAGTTTTCTCTGGTATTTTCCTCGCACCCTGTAAGAACTGATATTATTTTTTCTTGTGATCCCATCATTTACTTCAGATAAGAATAACAGAATGATGTCCCAAATTTTCTTTTGCATTTTTCGGTTTCGTTTTTTTTATATTTAACATAAGGACCTGGTAAATAAACTGCAATAAGAGGTTGTGCATTAGTATCTGTAGGGAAGCAAAATTGGCAGCATTCAAAGTGCCATTTCACCAAGGTGGAATAAATTCATCAAAATTGGTAGCCATAATGAATCATAATAAGGATAAAGTGAAGATTTGAAGGGAATACTTGGATAAGTTGTATAATGGAGCTATCTTAGAGGGGAAGTAATCGAAGAGGAAAATGAAGACGATAAGGATGATTTGGGAGCCCCAATCTTAAGATCAGAATTTGACGCAGCTGTAAGGAATCTGAGGATAAATAAGGCCTCGAGAATAGATGATATTCATAACTAAAAAATCCGGAGAGAAGAAATTAACTCAGCTGTACAAAACCATCTACGACATGTACTTTACAGGAGAGATACTCACGGACTTTAAGAAGAACATCATCATTCCTACTGCCATAAAGAAGAGACTGACAACTGTTAACATTTTAGGACCATAAGCCTGACGAAAATGCCTCAAAGATATTGACCAGAATCATCTATAGAAGAACAGAGCGAAAAGCGGAGAAGTTCCTTTATGAGGACCTATTCAGGTTCAGAAGAAAAAAGGGTATAAAAGAATGATTTTGGCCCTCAGGCCATAGAGAAGAGACTAGAGAAGAATCTACCGACGTTTGTTGCATGTGTGGATTTGGAGAAGACATTTAGAACGTGGATTGGAACATGATATTAAAGTTTCTGAAAGAAATTAGAGTATCATACAATGACCAAAGAGTTATATACAGCTTGTATAAAAACCAGGTGGCTGTTATCAAATCTGGACAAAGAAGCAGAGAAGCAAGTATAAAGAAAGGAGTGAGGCAAGGCTGTGCAACTGTCTCCCATATTATTCAATGTCTACATCGAGAAAGCCATCCAAGAAGTCAAAGAAAAGTCTCCGGGAGTGAATAAACATGGGGAGAAAATCAGCATGCTACGATTTGCCCATGACATAGCAGTCATGGCAGAAACAGAAGGAGATTTAAAGAAGACACTAGGAAATATGGAAAGAACAATGACCAGATATCTTCTTAAGATTGATAAAAAGAAACCAAGGTATTGGTATTCAGCAGGAGAAAGGAAACCAGGACCAATGTTAAACTAGAGAAACAAAAAATCGAGGAGGCGGAAGAGTACTTTCTGTTACCTGGGATGCCAAGTAACCAGCGATGGACGAAGTAAAAGAGAAATTGCCAGTAGAATTGCCCAAGCGAAAAAGCTATTTTACCAAAATAAGATTCTGCTTACAGCTAAAAACACAGGAATGGAAGTGAGTAAAGATTGATATCATAACATACACATGGAGCACATAACATACATCAAAACATACATCTGGAGCATTCTAATGTATGGCAGCGAAGCATGGACAATAACAGCAACAGAGAAGTCCAGGCTGGAAGCATTTGAAATGTGGTGCTACCGAAGAATTATGAAGATAAAATGGATCGATCGATTGACAAACGAAGAAGTGTTAAGAAGAGTGGGAGAGAAGAGAAAACCTTAAACTGAAAACCTTAAAAAGAAGACGGGACAACTTAATGGGTCGCATCTTGAGACACGTAGGCCTGATGACGACAATCCTCGAGGGAAAAGTGAACGGGAAGAATGGAAAAGGCAGGCCTCGTTTGAGGTGTACGGGGCATGTTGTGAAGAATGTTAAAGAGAGGGATTATGTTAAAATGAAGAGGTTGGCCGATGGAAGAATCGAGTGGAGGGCTGCGCCAAACCAATCCTAGGATTGTTGACCGATGATGATGATGATTAGGTACTCCGCAAACTTTGAATGGTTACCAGTAGACCATGAATGGCGGACATTCGCCAGGTTGAGGAATAGTGCTGATTGCTCCCGATCCTCCCGTCGAAGGAGGGAGATGGAGGCTCTCTCTGTACCCTGGAACCCTGTCCTTCGCCGAACCTTCCGAGCACTCTTACGCCAACCTGAGCTGATCGCTGCCCTCGGAGCTGAGGCTTTCGCTGAAACTCCGATGGTCGTCGGATTTCTGTTTGGATCGATTCGACCGATACATACAGGTATGCAAATGGTTTCGGAATATTGGCGGCCCTGAAGTCATCCACCAATGGTGTGCGTTCCCGGCGTGCATTTTTTCGCACCTTCGACCGCTTCCCGCGGGCGGCGCTGCGGAGGGCCCGTATCGACGGCGCGCGACGCGCATGCTCCTAGTTGGGCCCCTCCCGCTGCGAAGGGGCTCAATTTCGCCCTCCCCTCTCGCAGCCACTCAAACAGGACAGGCAGTTCCCTCGCTGCGCCGGGACGCGTCGTTGGCTGGTGCCCCGGGAGGTGCAGTCAAGAGCACCAAGCACCAGTGGTGCTGGAGCAACCCAGGCCTAAATGTGCCTCAGATATTCCAACAGCAATCCCTCCTCCCCGAACAGTCTCACCCATTGCACTTCCGCCACCCGAAGGAACAATATCATCCCAAGAACTCGGCTGTGTGGCTGCCCTGCCCTGTTCAAAGCCACGCGCAATGATGAGCAAACGGTACATTTTTGATTTTACCAAAGCATTTCACCGGGTCAACCATTTTTCCAAAGAAAAGAAAGAAAAAACAAGTATTCCGCTTCCGAACTGCGCCTTCGCGGGGACGGTTTGGGAACTCATATCTTAGATGCAGCGAAACCCTCGAGTCCCCTTGCTCGTGCAGTCCTCCTCGTAGATGAATTGAAGTGAGCTTCTAATTTGGCTTAGTTGAAAATGTCCGGAGACCAGAATATCCAAATGCTAGATTAAAGCAAGGAAGATCTCCGAAACAGTCTTTTCGATTGGCTAGGCAATGGCAATTGGCTTGGAAATAGCGTATGGTTGTAAAATGCTATTCAATGGAAGTCTAGAAAGAGCGGTTTATTAAAAACTTCATGTCCCCGTGGGATCCTATGGCTATAGTCATTAAAATTTGGCCTGATGGGTAAAAGTAGATGCATATCCTACGTGTTTTGCTATAAGGGAGAAATAAATGAAACATACCCTTTCCATAAAATTCAATTTTCAAAAAATCTATTCATGTGAATAAAAATATTTTCAGATGATTTTCCTCCTCTACGTTAGTCCAAAACGGGATCTTGGAAAGCCACTGATCGATGCGTTGAGTCAGAAATCAGAAATAGTGTCTTGAGGTCAACGCCGCCAGCACTCTAGAAGACGTTCTTTGTCATTCCATCTGTCAAGAAATGTCACACACCGCGGCGGCGTTTCTCATGGCGATATCCGAGGTCCCCCATCTTCGGTTTCGCATGAAATACCTCTGTCCGTGTCAAGTTAAAGTGTCGGTGTAAGACCTGTTGTCAAGTAACAGGAAGCATTCGGCGAGACGGACTGAGGTAGTTCGATGACACCTTTTCGGGGATATTTTTATCATGGATATTTTTTAGATTTGACGGTCACTGGCGAAGGAGTATATTGAAAGTTTTCCATCCTGAGAAAATGTACATTTTCACATGTTACGATCCTTTAAGGTGATCGTGGTATATATCTGCAGCTCTGAGATTCAGCCCGTCTGCGGAGAATGATACTTAATCTATTCATTCGCTCCTTTGGCCACTAAATCCGATACATGTCGGAAGTGGACATGAACTTGTGATTGTATGTTATTCGTGTTGAAGAATTCCCGCGGGAAAGGCTTCATGGACCGGGAATCGAACCACGGACGTTGCTTTGCCAGGCCAATGCGCACACCCTCACGCTACCCACGATTCCAGACATAATAACAATAATAGTTTTTCTGGAAGACCCATTACGTCCTTCTTCTCACGGTCCATGTGTCACGAGGCGAGGCAGAATCGTGTCCTCGAGGGCAAATAGCAATCGCAAAGAGCGATAAGTCACCGCTGTGAGATTTCGTTTCGAATCCGCGGTGAACTGCGTACTGGGCCAGGAAGCCAAAGGCTTGACGGGGAAACCTTTTCATCTGGCAATTCACTACACATTCGCTTTCCGTGCATAAAATAAAGGAAAACTTTTTTTGAGACTCATTTTTTTTGTAAATCATTACAAATGTATAACATTTTAGAAAGGGGTCGTGGTATAAAACATGATATTGCTCATATCTTCAGGGCATGATCATGCATTATCACAATCTCTTTGTACAGTAATAAGTGTATTTATCACGTTAGAATTTAGATAATGGTTGCTATCGAAAATAGAGTTGTAAAAGCAGGAGAAAAAATTGCTCTGCACTGCCCAACGAGATGATGTCTCCGCTTCACAAGTGAGGCAACTCGCCCGAGAAGGGGTTTCAGCTCTAAGGGTGCGGGCATTCGTGACTTCAGGGGCGGCAAAGGGTCCCCCCCCCAAGGGGTCGGTTTGCACGGCAACGGCATGGAGGAGGAGCAGCTCATCGCTCGTAGGGTCTCGTTCACACCACCTCCGAAGCGACGCTATCTCTCGGAATAACTGAATAACGGGCCGCGCATTTAATTGAAACAACCCTTTTAAGCGTTCCCCGGGGCATTTGCATACATCCCTGCCATACCTGGGCGACACCCGGCTGCGGCCGGAATTAAATCCGTTCTGCATATCCGTCCCTTGGCGCGCATCTGATTGTTACCCTCCCATTATTAATAACGACGAAATTTTCACGGGAGGACCCCACCCTGGGGGCCCTAAAAAGGCCTTTCCCACGGTCGCGTCCTTCGAGGGCCTCTCATCAGCTGGCCGTATGCAGATGAGTCGGCATGCCCGGCACCCGGCAGCGAAGGAGCGGAGGGTGCAAGCGCCGCTGCTGCAATTATCGCCAGGGGTGGTGCAAATTGCGCTCATCTCTCTTCATGAATGCAGCTTCTGGAAATATTATATTCTCGCCTTCCGACTAAGTCTCTTGCAATTCATTTGGTACGTGAATAGTTTGGGAGGAAGCAATGTAAAGTGCTCTTTCGTTCCAATTAACACTTGTGTTCCGATTCCTGTTCGTCCGTATTCCACGGAGACCCGGGGGTTGTGTTTGAAACAGTCGAGATTATTTCGAATAGGTAACCAAGGAGTCACGTGGTATAAACAAGAATGTCTCGGAAATTTGACGTGTTAAAACCGCTGATTACAATCTCATTCATTGTTTACACTTGTGTTTTATCTGATCTGTGGGATCTATAGTCGAGAGAGATGAGAAAAACTCAAGTGAAAACAATTTTTGATATTGTAACGAGCGATTCTGTGAAATAAAATTTGCAAACCATTCGTGTTTGAACCACTTGACTCCATGTTCGAGATGATCCCGACGGTTTCAAACACAGCAGCCCCCCTGGCTTCTGTAGCGAACACATGCCTCGCTACGAAGAAAGACACTCGAGCCTTTTGTGGGGCACCTTTTCCACTCTGTCAATTCTTACTCTCCCATCACGTTTCCGACATAGATAGACTCTTCCGCCTGTTCTAGTACATTCTCGCTATTACTCCAGCCTTTTCTCTAATTGTTGGCTTCAATGTTTTAGAAAACGCGTGGCATACAACACCTTGCGCAATGCACCTCTCACGAACTGCGGATATATTGTAGTTACTTGAGAATGAGAGCAAACTTGGTAATTTTCCACACGACTTAAATTATCCAACCGGTTTCAACACATTGGTGTCATCATCTGGGACATCAGGGAAATTACCTAGTTTCTTCTCATTTTCAAGTATGGAAAAATTCCACAAAGTCACGGCCCAGGTTGTTTCTTTGATATTTTAGTTACTTTAACGATGAATTAATTACCATGACAACCTAAGGGCCCAAGTCTTGAATAATTCGTTACGCTATAACGAATGAAATTTGACGTTAACGTTTTAGTGATAACGTCATTCGTTTCAAGTCATTCGTTTACCCACATTGAGAACAAAATATGGCGTTTTCGCTGGTAAGGAAAACTTCAGTCTTTCTTCGGTGAGTAACGAAAGACTCGAGACTCGGGCACACATAAGTGGAGTGCCTAAGGCGCTTATTCCTCCATCCATACCACTCCGGCACTATCTCGACCGAAGACTAAAAAACTATTCCGCCCTCGGCGACCCAACGCTCTCTATCCGTTTACCCTTGGCCTTGGTCGAGCAGTAGGTTTCCCAAGATTCGTTCATCTTCGGATCAGCACAACTTGATACTGACCTTCGCCAGGGATTTAATTGCCCACCCCTAGACTGATAGTCGATCGTAGCTTGCATAACTTACGATATGAGTTATAAACTTTAATTTTAATGTTAAATACTGGGAATTGTCCAATATCATTTCCATGCGTGACAGGCATCGCCCCAATTATGTCAAATCAGAAGAACATCATGTGGAACGCAGCTGGGTATTTTTGTCACAAAATAATGATATCCAAGTGAGCGCAGAATTTTGGTTGTTTAAAAATCATTCCCGCAAAAGAAGTCCCATGCAAAAAAAACTCGTGAACAATTTCCCATCTTACGGAGTTAATGAGAAATTTATTAACCTGCTTTAAGGCTTTTATTATCATGAAAAGAAGCAGAATCGATGACCGGACGACAGAAAGGATGTGTTTGAAGAACGTCTGCCGTAGTAATGGGTTGCTGAAGCCGAGAATATTGGACTTAAACTCTGAATGGGAGAACTAGGAAATGAAAACGCCCCATCACGCGCGTTCCACATCTGAACGCAATATGTTCCGCTCCCTCGCGGCAACTTACACTGAGGGAAAAGTACTTCGTTATCGTTAAAGTTTTTTGGGAGTGACTTTAAGCAGTAATTTCTTGATCATATGGCAATGGCCGCTCCATCGTCGTAAGAGTATAACACGTAGCTGCTCGCGAAAGTCTAGATCTTTATCTACATATTTTCCGGCAAGCCACCATATGGATGTGTGGCAGGGAAAAAATGAAACCAGGCAAACAATGAATTGATTAGTATACAATTACGTGATCTTATGTTAATTACGACACCACGGGTAATTTTGCAAGTTTAAGATTCAAAAACGAGAAAAAATTCGCGCTAGAATAATGTTCTCATGCACAATTACAACATAGTAATTATATAATGAAAGGCCGTCAATCCCAAGTGAATCGATATCGGTAGCAATCCTTGCGGCGAAAACCTTAAGTCCAAATTTGCAAGTTCAAGGTTTGAGAAATACATCCCACGGTTAATGTGGGGGTGTGACGTAGTCCCGCACAAATCCAACACAAATATTACATCTCTACTATGGCAAGTGAAGCCCTGTTCCCCAATGAAACTATGGCCAGAGAACTTTTTAAATTTCCCGTTGTAGCCTCTCTTCTTGAGGTATTTGAGGCTAAGAAGGAGACATCGCGAGACTGATGCTCGCAATGACGCAATTATTTTCTGAAACTATAATGGAGGGAAAGGTGTTGCAAACATCGCTTTATATCAAAAAGGAATAGTCCGTTGATTAAGTCCCATGGCCAATCAAAACCCATCATGTTTACGGAAGCACCCTTGTATTTTCAAAGCCTAAGCATATCAGGTCTGCCGCGGCATTCGAAGTCCCTTGAATCCCGAAATCGGCTTTTGAAGTCTCCAAAGGGAGTAGATTGAAGATCCTGCAAATAGTTTGAAAATTAAAATTATTTTTGTTACTCGTGTGTTATTGGAGAGGATGACTAATACAGCGCCTTGACTCATTTGTCCACGGCTATTGTCAATGTAATATCAGTAAATAACTAAAAATAATTACCTCTCTCTCTCGAGGATATATGGGGCTCCCCACGCTATATTTCAGAATGCTGACTCGTAGGGTAAACTCTCGCCTCTATGCGGAACTCGCAAAATATCAGCGCTTAGTTCCTTATGGGATCGGGCAGTGCATGGTACAGCCTACAAATTCGGGATTGCGGGGCCGAGCGAAAGAGCAAGGGCGGAGTGAAGAAATTGGCGAAAGAGGGGTAGTTAGAATAGTTCGAACCAGTTCTCAAAAATCATTGCTAAATGACGCATGTCGGGAGTAAGATACATACCCATGGGAATGCATGTAATTTTGGAGACATGATGAAAATATAAGATTTGCATAGCAAGAGCTATGGCAATCTCATAACAGGGTACTTTAGGTTTACTATGCTTTAGTTTTCAAGATTTTTTTGGAAACATCTGTGTGCTATCATTTAACATAATAGTGGACACTATTTCAGACTTAATTTCCCATTAAGTAGTGAATATTTAGCGTTTTAGTGAGAGACCTTTCAAGTGACTTATATCAGATCATTTGTTGAAAACTCATAAATAAAGTTCTGAAGAGAAATCAAAAATTCATTCGTGACATCGAATACTACGTATGCGATCGCGCGTCCGGCTTCTCCACGTGCCACTTTGCGACGTGACATCCGAATCTGCAGTTTTCCAGCGGCGTGCGTAGTCACTGATATCCACAGACTCCATCTTGACGGAGTCGTGGGAATGTTGAATGGAAGGAGCGGATATCGTGATCACATTCCAATCGTTATTCTTTGCATGCGTCCCGGAAACACACTCCTCATCATCACAAAGCCACGAGACCTTGGGAAAGTCATCCCTGGGACCACGGATCCTTCCAGAAAGACACCAGTTGAAGTTCCCAGTTCCAGAAACCACTTGGGATTGTATTGCATTCCTTTCGCCGCCCTACGCTTATGCCCCGTTCACACTACTAGCTTTTTACTATGGTAAGGCTTACCGTAGTTGGAAAATGGCCGTGTGAACGCAGGTTGCCGCTAAACCTAGTAAACTTTTCTACCATTATTGAGTTACTATAGTTGGCGCTAGTTACTGGTATTTTAAGGACGTGTGAACGCAAGTTGGTAGAAATGTGGGTAGAAAGAAGGTTTGTTTTGAAAATGGAAGTGGAAATGAACGTAGAGTGCTTGACGAAGTGACCGGATCGCACGATATGGATTGGAAATGATTCTTAGTTACAACGATATTTATTTAATCACACTGTAATATATTTTAGTAGTTGTATTACCACGTTCCACTGATTCGGTTGTTCAATAATGGTTTTAAATAGTTTGCTTTACCCCTGAATCCTGAGTACGTACGCTTATATATTTATTGTATGTGATTAACTTGCCGTGAAGAAAATATACATGCAGAAATTAAGTAACTAAGAAGTTGCAAACTTTCACAGGAAATTCGACTCGTGTTATTTTTTACGTATTCACTCCTTAGGACGGCATTAAAACTACTTTCAGCATTATTCCCTTAAATAGCTCCTTTCACAAACAGCAGAATATGGTAAACTTGGGATATCGGATTTAAAAATACTAAATATTGATAAGAGCAACAAATTCATTATGTATACTTGTATGTATTCTATTTGGATACATGAACTTGCCTACGAAATGGGTTAACACGAGCGATAACTTATTGAGAGGTGAACAATTAATCATTTCGTAGCATGGCGTTCCATGGTTGATTGCATTTCTTGGTGCGTGATGCCTGTATATAAGCTAAACGAATAGAAATACAGGCAAGGAAACGTTAATAATTTTAAAGTGTAAAGGTATTAGTTGAAATATGCGAGGAAAAAGAGGTAAAGGTTGAATGTCTTAAATATCTGGAAATTAAAGTCATGGAGGGCGTTCATCGTTGTACAACCTTTACATATTTTTAACGTATTACTTTGGAGTTATTTAAAGCAAATGTTAATTGCATTCAATTTTATATTTAAAATTGATGTTTAGCAAAGTAACTAACACAGAATCCGTATCTCGGAGATGCGACCCACTGTCAATCATGAGGAAGTAATTTAAGAAGAATATTTTGGTTCATTTATAAAAAGGGATCTAGGAAACTACATTGATAATTTTTTATAAAATAACTGCATCTAATTTGCACATAAGTTAAAATACGCTTCCAATCTCTGCAAGACAAAGTCCTTCCGCTATCCTACCCTCCATTGTTATTTTGACTTAATTTCACTCTCCAATAGATGTCACTAGAGTCTTTACGATGGTTCTGGGTAGGCCGTGTGAACGCAGGTTAGTTTTAGCCGCCATATTAACTATCATTCTACCCTAGTAGTGTGAACGGGGCATTAGAGTAAGAGACGCACCCTCGCTGCCCTCGTCCTTTCAAAAGGGTCGCGTCGAAAGGTGTTTATGGGACCGTGCACAGTCTGAACGATCATTCATAGTTAAACCTAAACATAGTGGTGGAAGAAAAATTCGCTTTAGTGATTAGTATAGCAAACGGAACACGATTTGCACGTTTGCAAGATTATGTTTTTCACTCAGAACTGATGCATTAATAATATTGTTGATGGCTAAAATTAAAGGGATTTAAAATTTTTAGGATTTCAATTTCAATAAAACACATGTAATTTGTTAGAAGTTAAAAATTCTAACCAAAGGCCGATGTGTTAAAAACGTAGTACTTGCAGATGTGTGAAAATGGAAATTTCAATGTCTTATGACGAAATAGAAAGACGAGGGTCGTTCAGTAAGTCCTTAGAAAATCCAATCGGTGGCGATGATATAATCTCTAAAGGTTTTCTTTTAGTAAGGGTCATCTCTCATTAAAGCGCTGTAAAAGTTTCAGCTATACCCATCACGTGGTTCCTATAGCAACAATGTTTTTTGCTATCATTGCAACAAACTTTTGTGTATTTAGAAAAATGGAAAAAAGTGAGTTTCGTGCGGTGATGAACCACTTCTATGTAAAAGGTTTAATACCGAAAGTTACCGAAGCCGAATTGTATGAAGTAGGGATGGGTCGGTTCCACTTTTCTTCGGTTCCGGTTCTTAATTTACCACTTACTTTGCATTGCTTAGTGGTAAGATAAGATAATCAATAATCATTTTCAGAGACATACTGCTTGAAAAAGAATACCTACTTCATTATATTTTTGTGTTATATATACTATATTATGATATAATTTACGAAAATGATATGACTCGCACCTCCAAAGGAGGTGGACGTAACATATACCTATCATTCAGAATATCCTTATTATGGCGGTATTTCATCATTTTCTAGAATTGGATGCAATAAAATAGATCATATAGTCGTTTTAACGGCTGAATTAGAATAATTCGCGGCAACTATGAAGCATCTAAGTACACTATTTCACCAGGTTTTAAAGTGAAGCCTCCACTTTCAGAGTGTGAGCAGGTTTCAAACTGGTTTTTGCGCCAATTATTTCGGTACCGATTATTTTTGGCCTCGGTTCCGGTTCTAAGCTCAATAACCGGTGGAACCGAGAACCGAACCGACCCATCCCTAGTATGAAGTTCATGGTACCTACATCTGCTCCTGTGTTTGCTACTGTTTACTATTGGGGAAATGAGTTGAAATGTGGCCACGCATCCACAAATGATGTCCATCGTTTGTGATGTCCACTGGAAGTGACTTCGTCCGAAATCAATCGAAAAGAACCGCAATACGGTTTTGAGTGATCGACAAATCTACGTGAGCGATATAGTTGAGGCCCCAGGCATACCACAGGGTACAGTTGCTTCAATTTTGCACGAAAAACGGAGCATGAGAAAAATCTGGGCAAGATGGGTTTGCTCTCAACGGAGAATACACGTAATCGACTGGTTTGGCGCTTTTCCATCGCAGCCCTGGCAAGTTTCTGCATCGATACATAACTGTGGACGAAACATGGATACATAAATACACACGAGAGACAAATGAACAGTCGAAACAGTGGTTTTGTAGAGGCGAATCGGCTCCGAAGGAGGCGGAGATGGAGAAATCGGCCGGTGAGGTGATGGCAATGGATGTTTGGGATGCACGTGGAATTATCTGCATAGATTACTTGGGAAAACGATAAATTGAGAGTATTGTTATTGCATCGATTGAGTTAAGAACCGAGAAAAAACGTCCTCATTTGGCAAAGTAAAACATTCTCTTCCATCAAGTTAATGCTCCTGCGCAGTTTTGATGGAAAAAATCGTGGAATTAAAATTCAGTTTAAAACAACATCCGCCGTATTCCCCAGATTTGACCCCCAGTGACTTCCTTTTGTTTCCAAAGTTGAAAAAACGGCTGGGTGGAAAACGATTCACGTCGAACGAGGATGTCATCGCCCAAACAGATTCATATTTGAGGACATCTGAAATCCTATTTTTTGGACGGCTTAAAAAAGTTGGAGAAAAGCTGGAATAATGTAGAGACATGAAAGGAGACTATGTTGAATTAAAAAAAATCTGCCCAAAATAATTTGTTTTTCTACCTTTTTGTAAGGACTAATTGAACGACCCTATTACTGCATCGCCAAGATTACAGGACCGATGCTGAGTGGCATTTCTGTACCACATCTCAAGGAGAGGGTCCAAGTGGCGGACTCGGAAGTACGGTGAAGAGATTTCTACCTTTTTCCAAGGACTTATTGTGCGACCCTCATAGTCATCGTATACTCTTCAAATATTTGGTGGTCGAGGGAAGGCACTCGTGAGTCCATTGAGGATAAATTCAGCTGAACCGCGGAAGACACGTGTTAACTTCAAATGATCATCAGACGGAATACGTGATATTTTCATGAAAAGGCTCGGAAAAATTGGCTATCGAACGAATGAGCAATTCTGGTTGGATACCCGTGAATATTTCATCAGAGCGGATGGTATTAATGACAGGCATAAAAAATTCCGAAAAAATAAAAATGTATGGTTTACATACAAAGTAGAAACTCCTCTTGTCACTAAAATATCATGGAGACACTTAAACCCAAAATTTTGAGTCGCGCCCCAAGGAGCGATAACTCCAGACGCATTGAATGGGATACCAAAACGGACAATTCACATTAACCGTCATATCTCTTACGGACGACCGATTAAAATCTTTTCGTGCCTTCCCCAGGCTGGAAGACTTAACTCAAATAGAAATGCGGTACCCTTTCGGTAGAATTCCCTTTGCCTCAATCCGCACACTCTCGTATTTTCTCTGACAAGAGACCCATAGCCTAACCTGACTTCGTGTAATTCTTTCACACGCAGCCGATGCAGAGGCCAAGACAAGTGGCTTGAAAGGAAGTTAGGCATGAACTGTTTCAAAAACCTCAGGTCAGATTATGTAAAACTTTAATGAACTCTTGGAAAACGGGTCAAATTTCGTGCATTCGCTTGTAAAATGGACGACGCATTCATTGGAGACTATCTTGGGCTTTGGTACAATAATCTTGGGCATTTGGCGTGCAAAATAAAATGCGAAAATATGGTTTTACTCATGAGCAGACTTACGAGGGAAGATTTCATCAAAGATATTTCATTCATTCTCTGCGTTTGCTTCTTATTATTTCTTTGAAACGTCCGGCTCCAGTTTCCTTGAATTTGCGGAAATTTTGTATTTAAAATATTTTGTGTTACTTTGGAAACAATTGAAAGCTCTCTCATTCAATAAATAACAGTTTGTTTATAAAATAATTAACTGGAATTCTACCATTGTATATTTTATCCGAAGGACACTGCAACACATTTCATGCATGGCGAAGGAAATATTAAGGGTTAAACTAATTAGTGTTCTCTGTGGAATTCTTGCTTTGGTGCATACCAACGTAAAACTCCTTAAAGGTTTTTCTCGGCCATCATTGTTAACTTCAAGTGGCCTAATGTGTGATGCAGGTTTAAGTCACATGGTGCAGGCCGTTGCAACCCGGCCTTGTCCTCTTTTCTTCAGAGGCGCGCTGTAAACTGACGCACCAGCGGCGTACTGCACACAATTACGGCAGCTCTGTGGCATACACACAGATCTGCCGGACAGAACAGATATACACACAGGAAAGAGATGGCTAATTGAGATTTTGGGCAGCATATGTATGTACCTTCCATTCGAAAGGTCCCCATGTCGATTGCATTTACAGTTAATTTGTTTGAGGTGCTCGTCCGAAAATCGTTTGTTGCCGACTCCATAATGGCGGTCGAAGTCCTAGTTACGTACATCGCAGGCGTTGAGATAAAACCACCTCAGTGAAATATAAAATCTCCCGGAGTCTCCCAGAGAGTTTTCCCATAGCTGATATTCAGAAATACTTGAGTGTTTGGTCATCGTGAGATGGAATTATTCCCTTCATAGTCGCGTCTGCTTTCGGGAAATTGTTTTTCTTGCAAACAGCCTCGAATAGAGTTACCCTTATCCCTTGAATAACACCGCATGAAGCGGTATTATTGAAGGGGTGCAATGAAGATGCTCTACCACCCGACTTACATCCACATGCCATGATGTAGTCGGGGTTGCCCCTGGCCCTGAAAGAGCTTCCCGCAAACGACCTCAGATGGAGTGACTGCAGACACATCAACGTTCCTTCCAGACATGAAGGAATCATGAAAGTGTGTGTTTGTGTAGCCCGCTGGTGTCAATGACGAGAAATTAATGCTTCACAAACAACCACGGATGGAGTGGTTTATAATTGTCCGCCATTTAGTGTGAATCGTACTTGAGCAGTTTCAAATCCTCTCCCCTCCTTCACTACGTTGTGTGCGTTGAATATGACGACCAATGGAGTTTTCCTTCCGTTATTAACATCTGAAGGCCTTTTTATTCAGCTAACAGAAAACCGGTGAATGATGGGATGCTGCGAGTGGCGATCATGGTAGAACGCAGTGATCATAGGAGTTCGCATGCCAACGAGTGGGCAACAGGAGGCAACAATAGACGAGGGGAAAGAACATCTAGGTAGTTGAAGCAAGTGGAGAGCTTGGGGGAGGGGGCGCTTTCAAGGGGGGAGGGAGTTGTCTGTGTGTGACGTCACAGCCAGGCCGAAGGGGATTATGGGCGCTGAACTGTGATACGCACAGTTGTATCCCGGATAGCGATTAAACTCATTCGAATACTATATTTGACCTCAACAGGGCCCAGCAGGGAACCATGGAGAGCTATTGGATTCTTCTCGGTCACTCCACAGTAGTTTTGTTTACACACGATTCGCTACAATTTGATTTGTTCTTGGGTAAAATGCACAGAATACGTAGTAATGTTGCGGTAGATATAATCTTGAAGAGGATGTGAAAGAGAGGAAATAGGTAAATATGAGAAGATGGGAGCTTTGAGTGGAGAGTCCAACCAATCTTAAAAATACGGTGCTCTGTGGGAACCGTTTCCAAAAGAAATCCAGAGTGGGGATAACTAAAGGAAACCAATTGGCAGCAAACCTTATCACCTATAGTAAGCATGCATCATTTTTATTTATCAAAATTTATGTTTATCATTGGCAGTTATCATATGATTCGAAATCGAGGATAGCATAGCATTAAAGCGTTTTAAAAGCCTGGTTTAGAATCGTAGAACTTCTAAAAATACCTTATTTTCAGACCAAAGGCCAGAAACGCAACTGAGAGTGCGATAAGGCTTCCAGTAGAGTATTCCATTCATATTTGTAAAATAAATCATTAGAGCGCCTGAAATTGTCTGCATGCCTGAAACGACAGCGTGGAATTTTGACCGCAGTTGACAGTGCTTGCTGTTTAATTATGACCGTTTATCAAGATAATTGGAAGAACTTTATTAAACAAAGCTTTTTATCCTCTAAGAAGACATCCATCGACATAGGAATAGCTTGAGTGGAGCGAGGGGAATTTTATTATCCTTGCGAGAAAAAAATCTCTGACATGTAGCAGAGTATTAAACAAATCAAGTTTTTCCTGGAGAGTCCCAAGTCGCTAATATCCGCATTTCAACAGTGATGCACTTAGGATTATGCTTAAAAACCGCTGACCAAATTTGATCTCACAGTGAGCATTCAACGTCCGCGGTCCCGATGCACGACTGCAGCGATTTCAAAAATTAGCGGGGTGGAGGGGGTGAGAGGGGGGGGGGCGTGAGACATAATATGTATCGAGAGGCTATTGATAGTTCTCGAATTAACACTGTCTTGTCTCACAAACTTATTCACAAATATGTTTCATATTTGTGAATAAGTTGTTTGCGCGAGGCATTTGCCACCTCCTAGCCATTCATCACGCATATCAGTGATATGATTCAACACAGACATTGACTCACTTTTCCTTCGTCCGAGTGGATATCGCGAGCATGAGTGAAAAAACGAATCACAACAAAGGAGAGTTCCTTCGAATATTGCAGCTGCGGTCAAAATGACTGTACAGGAATCCTAGGTTTAAGTGATTTTTAAAACTTAGGAAAGTGAGATGGAAAAACTCTTTGCACCGATGCAATGCCCCCATTAAGTTAGAGAAAGTCACGGAGGGAAACACCTTGGTGTTGAAAATCAAAGGAGGGATGCCACAAGTGCGGTCGGAATGGCTGCTTCGGCGTTCTAGTGCTAAAAGCGTTGAGGAGTCAAAAACAATCTTCCTTCAACTTTTGCTCGGATTCCATGGTATAAGAGCAGTTATAGCATATACAAGGGGTTAATAAAAGAAGGGTAGTTATGAAAATATGGGTCACGGCACTCAGCCCTGAGGAAGGAGGACGACTCGTTCTCCGAAACGTCGGCAGCAGCGATGGAGGAATCGACTCAGAGGTGGAGCACCGAACAGCCCCTTACTACCAGCATACGCCGGAAAACTTGCGATCATTTTTCATGGAGGCAAATGGTTCATACGAAGAAATATCCCACTGCATAAGCGCTGAGATATAGAGGTTTGAATATCGCCTCCATAACTGGGAGCGATTTAATTGATGGATCGAAACTTTTCTTAAGTATTTACGATCTCATAGATGGAAAAGACTGAGAGACTCTGAGAATGGGCTTGTGGATGCCCCCGTAAGTCAGGAAATCATTTACGTAATCTTCCCATCGGAATATATGGAGCTTGCTTTGTGCTGCTTTCGCAACTGGTGTAGACAAGGATTCCCTTCCGTAAGGAGCTCAAATTACGTGAAAGCCTAATTGTTCTCCGTTGAGCCAATCAGGAATCATACTCTCCTGTTCTCTTTTTCCACTCTGACTGATGCTGACTGGTCAGGGATCGCTCGGTAGCAGGCCTCCAAACCTCAGGAACGGTTTACGGAACAATTTGAAAGGAACTTCCGTTCTTCAGTTGCAATACTTAATTATTTAGTTCCCCCCTCCAGTGTTCTTGGCCGTGTTAAATTCTGTGTAATATTTGTGGGTACATATGTATTCACCGCTGGCACTTGCAGTGTGTCAAAGAAAAACTGACATTGGAATTGAGAAAGAAGCAAGCAGAGGTCACCCTGCTTGAAAGTGTTTCTTAAGGAAGCTCTTTTAGTTCTGCGTTTTGCCATGGATCAAGATTTCACATCGTGGAAACCCGTCGCAGCTCATGCCATTAGAGCGTAGTTTTGGATTGTTTTTATTAAAACTAATCGGAAGCCAATGATTATATCATACTTTTACATCTAATGAATTATTATCACTCATGGCCCACAAAAGGAATGGATTTAATTTCATGACTGAACCTCATTTTTTCACAGGAATTAGTTTTATCATTCACGAAGAGTTTTGTCTGGAATTAAATTTGAAAATTGGCAGAATAGTCACCGACAAACAATTTCCTGAACACAGATATTCCTTAACCGTCTTTGCATCTCCTCCCCGGTGGCTTTCATAAATCCCGATTAAATGTCCTCCAGAGTTGAATGAATGACAACGGCCATCCCTTGCCAATTCCCTTCTAATAGCGTCCATGAAGAGACTCAAAACCTAGCCTTGCGTATTTTTTGAAACCACACTCGGAGCCGCTACAGCAGAGGCAGGATCATGGTGAGTTGGAATGGTAGAGTTCGCCATCAACTACTTCAAAAAATTTACCAAAATACTAATCCACCAGTGAGCTCTTCAAAATGGGTCAAATTTGTATTTTCTCACTCATTCGCTTCACTTATCATTTATCATTATTTTGCTCGTAAGTGAAAGACGCAATAATTGGTGCTTAATACCGTAAGAGACTCTTAATCCTTTGGTCTACGTGCATTGTGGGAACGAGTTCTACTGAGACTCGTACAAATGCCTGAAACGCTCTCTGATATTAAATATGTTATCCACTTTTTCCAATATTTTAAGCGGTTATGTTCACTTTTATATCGTTTTAGGGGAAAATGTATATCAAAACTCAATTTTTATTTGCCTTTTAGAAATATTTAAAACTATGCTACGCGAGGCAATGGAATTGGTTTCGAACTTAAAATTAGCTATATTGAAAATGTTATTTATGTATCTCTATATTTATTTAAATAAAAAGTTGTCAATTCTTAAAATACAATTCACATTCCCAAGTCTTATTACACCTTTATTTTACAGTCTACTTGAACAATTTTTTGAAGGTAAGCAGAAAAATGCTGATCAAATATTTGGCGCTCTATTCATGCTTAATATTTGTTTACGCGTCTTATCCATTCTCTTCTTCAGCATAATATGACTGCTGTAAATGATTGCAATAATAATTATTGCAGCAAAAATCCCAGGAAAATCGAAAGAACAGATCACTTTCGTCTCCGTTATTCCTGATGTCGTACTGCTGTGTTGGTAGATTGGATGGCCGAAGGTGCCTTACTACAGCACACCTATAATTTTAAAGTTGCATATAGTTGTGTAAAATAAGGTTTCCCTGTATAATTTCACATCGGGAATACACTCACTTAATACTTGATCTTGAAATACCCCTATGTTCTCATTCAAAATATCGAAATCTGTATCTTATAAGTAAAACATCGTTCCTTTGGATAATTTTAACATCAAGTCTTGGATTGTGAGATAGTCGGACGGTTGAAACGGTTACATTCAAAGGCCTCCCGGAATCTTCTCGCCAACCCCTTTTTTCCTAATTCATTTGCTCGTGGGCAACTAACTCCTAGTGCATTCCTTTCACGCTCAATTTGATCCTTATGTAAAGTTCCACGAGAGTTTGAATTTGTTCCTTATAATTCAACTGCAGATTGACACGTGTATTTAATCTCTTCAGCGTACCTCTAAGTCCGTCACTGCAGTCTTCGAGATGCAGTAAAGAAATGCCATACAACATCGACTCCAAAATCCTGGCGATGCAGCAATTGCAACATATTTTAGCGGTTATTGTATTGAGTTACAGCACAGACGAAAAGTAAATTTTTGGGAATCATTGTCAGATCGCAGGTTGAAATTAAGACTCAATCTCTTAAACTTATTCCAAGGCCATATTTTCAGTGATGATGATAAAATATTTTGCGGACCCCAACTTACTATGGTAGACTGGACCATAATCACAAAATTAGAGAAATTGATTGCCGAACTGACAGATTCAAATGTCCTTTTTTCCTCGTACAATTAGGGATATGAATAACAGTAAATATATCCAGTACGAGTGTAGCAATGGATAACATTGGTAGCTGCATGTTGGTAACTAAAATGTTGGTTACTTACCGACTTAAAGCTAACTCAACTAACGGCATGTTTTTGCATGTATGCTTTGTCATTTTTATCTTTTAATAAATAGCGTAGTTTTGAACAGTACCTATACAAGTACTAATCCTTTTTATGCATGATATGTAGTGCATGTTTGGTGAGATTTCACCCCCTGCCATACACCTTTATGGTGGCTTCTAGGGTATTATGTAGATGTAGATGTAAATGTTTTGCGTAGGTCGAGTACACTTGTTATATGATGGAGCAGTGTACTTCGAAAGGTGTAACATGCAGTGACGTTGTGCCTCATGCAGTCTGAAATAATAACCAGACTGAAAGGTAGTACTTAATCGTTCATATTCCTATTTCAACATGTAAACGAATGCACTGAAGTCTCACTGTCAACCCAGTCAACACCTTTAATCTAATCTCCTCACAAGAAAGAAAATTTCTCACAGAAATTGCCCACAAATACGACTTGACATGCTTTGAGTTTGTCTCTGACTTTCAAGTAATATGCAGTTTTCAAATGAGCAATTTAGTCATGCCATCGTGCTCCTATAATATCCTCCTATAATATCCTCCTATAATATCCTCAGCAAAGGCTTCGCAGAAAATACCTGCATATTTAACTTGAGTAATTAGGAACATAAATTTTCCCAAGTTCATTCTTTGAAAAGTATTTCTGCATGTAGAGTGGGTATGGGAGGAATATTCACCGCTGAATTGTCAGTAATAGTATCAATCAGTTCATGCCCCCCAGGACGACTGCCAGATGACCGCTTATGGTGCCGATGGACTTTTATACGGTACTGCATTAGCGAATACAAGTGAAGGATCATTGTCAGAGGCATGTACTTGTACGGTGGAAGGGAGCGGCACCGTTGAAACCAAGAAAAGAAAAGTGGGGGTCAGGAATCCCACGAAAAATACCTGTTTGAACAAGACTTTGAAATGGAAGGATGAAACACCTGCTATTGATAAATGAATGCCATAGATCAGTTTTAAAAACATAGAAACAGTCAGTAGCATGGGAAACCGAAGACGAGGTGACATGTATTGCTCTCTCTCTCTCTCTCTCAGAGGCCGATAGCTGCAAGGTCCACGCTGTAAATCCGGAGAAAACTAAATTTTTATTGTTTACCAATAGAAGGAAAATGGAGGGCTTTAGACCTACCTCTCTCTCTCTATCACTAAACAGGGGTCAACTACGAACGGTAGTGGGACTCCTCACGGGGCACTACCAAGTGATTTGAGGCACCTGCACCTCCTGGGAATTGTAGATTCACCTAGATGCAGGTGGTGCGAAGAGGGGGATGAAACCACATCCCACATATTATGCGAGTGCCCTGCTGTGATGAGGACTCGAAATAGATACCTGGGGTCTCCATGATTGGAACCCAGGGAGGTAAGGGAAATCTCCATAAGGGACCTGTTGGCCTTCAGCAAGGCGATCGGCCATTATGGGTGATTTCTTTAGAAGGGTAGTTGGCACAATGGGCCAATATGTCTGAGTGCCTCAGGGCCTCCTTGGGGGAACTCCACCGCAGAACAATCTTATCTTATCTTAAGGCGGTGGCACGGGGGAAGTTGATTTAAGAGTATGTATACGGTTGTAATTGGTAAGAATGAGGTGAAGACGGAACGAAGCTTGTCTTTTGTTTTCCGACCGCTGTTGAGGTCCGTTCCTCGTCTATTCGAAGGCAGTGGTTACATCCACGGGAAGCAAATGGCAAGCGCAAAGAGGATGCTCCTCCTACACTCAAAAATATTTTTCTTACTTAAATGAGATATTACCTTTGTTACACATTTTTAATGTAGAGGAGGGTTGTATTTACAGCATTAAAAAAATTAGCAAAATAAAAGTACATGGTCAAAAATCGATTTGAAAATTTATTATAAACTTTATAAAAATGTTAATATTTTCTTGTATAATAATAATTTATTAATGTTTTCCAATTCAAGACGTTTAAAATAATTCCTCTTGTACGTCTGTAGGTTTAATAGTCTCGTAGATATATTGAAAAATGTGTGGTCACGTTTGCAAAATTCGTATTTTGCAACGAAGCGATTTCTCGTAAATGGTTGCATGTTTTCAAAACGGCTTTGGAGTTATTTCATTTTCCTATCAAATGGTGACGTTTTGCCAAGTTTGGTCAAAATCTGTTTCCCTTAAGGGTCATTTGTGACGATTTTCTGGTCGAGTGACCAATACATAATATCTGAGATTAACTAAGTCAATTTTGTCACGTATGTATTGCAAAAAGAACACATCAGAGCTTAAATAAAGTCGAAAGTAGCTTCAATTCTCTCCCTCGATATCTTTGGGAGGAGCCAAGTGATTGCACTCCGAAGCCGCTGAGCTCACGAGAGAAAGGGGTGAAGGACAGTTGCAAACATGTGCAAAATGGCATCTTTATTTTTTTTAAAGGACCCCCCCACCTCGAAGCCTCCATTTCCGTCGCCGAAAAGCGTACTCGCCACCTGCCGGCTGCTTCCTCAACCCATTCATCCACATCTCCCCTGCTTACGCTACGAGCGATAGGCGTTTATGGGAAATAAGATGTGCCATTACAATTTGTGTGACGACGCATTCACGTGGAAAACTAGATCATGCCACGTAGATGCCAACCGAATGAGGGTTCGTAGTTTTGAAGTATTTTCCAAGAGTAAATTGCTTACCGCTATCGGCTGAGAGGCTGGACGAGCTAAAACGAGCTTGGAGCTGCTTCGACTATCGCCAGCCGCTGCTAATCGAAGGCGATTGTCGAGAGTGTTTCGGGGAACAAATAGCGCCGCCGTGGGAGGCTGACACAGCTACATCTACGCGATACCCTGCAAGCCACCGCGAGGGTGTGTGGCAGGGGGTGAAGATCACCAAGCATGCACTACCGACATGCAAACAAGCAACTATAGGGTCTCAGGCAACTAGATTGTTAGTATCAATAGTATTTAAAACGTATCCGGTCGTGTCCGGATCGCGATAATTGCGAGCGGCGCGCCGTGGGCTGGACAGCCGTTGGGATGGCCTCCAGCAGTTGGGTTAAGCAGCGATAGGGCCCCCACACACGGAGATTACGTCCAAATGATACGGCCTCCGAACAGACCGGTTTGTTCAGTTATCGGGACCAGTTCGCCCGGAATGCAAAACCACTCCCCTTAATTGCTCCCGCTGTTTATTTTTTGCCTGGGCAGGTGGTAGTTGAAGCGGACGGGGGCAGGTAAATAACGAGCAGCCGTTGCCGAGCAACCATCTCCTCCAGGCGTGGATTGGCGAGAGTGCTGGGCCGAGGGTTTGCTTCGCGTCTTCGAGCGCTGGAACATCGTCCCAGGCGTTCGAAAAGCATTAATTAGCGCCATATTTCCACGTCGCTTTCATTCTGCACATCGCCAAACCGTGGATTGAGAATAGTGATGCCGCCAGTCGGAACTGAGTTTAGTTCCTCGTCTCGTCTTCAAAATATGATGCATTTTTTATTCCAAGTTACATATCGAGTGACAGTTATTGCTTTCTAAACGTAGCAATGGTTGTCCTCGGAGAAAATTGAGGCATTCACGTACCACAATTGTTCCTCGATAGTTTGAATGTTTAGGGAATCAAAAATACATGTTAATTTATCCACCATTGATTATTTACTAGTTAATACCCATTGGAATATCTTTCGAATAACAATGACCATTAAAGTGGCAAAATGAATCTAGTCAAACACATGTGTGACCATGCGCGTGTTATGATCAACGATTACGACAGATAGGAAGACCTTTAATCCCTTGGCGATTTGAAAGGATCGAAGTTGGCTTTTGAACACTTAAGAGCCGGAATTAATATCGCTCTCGAGTTCAAAGCATGCAGCTGGAGGAGTTGTGGTTTTGAGGCGAATCTCTCGAAACTCCACGGCTTGCGAATTAGGCGCGGAAATCATTGACGAAGTTTCCAAATGATATGGACTGAGGGAAAGTTTCCAAATAGAAAAGATCTAAACTTCTTCACCCGGAGTCGAACTCACGATCCCCTTATTTTCGGCAAAACGCTCAGACAGATAAACTTAATAAGCAAAGAAGGAATCACCTTTCGAATACGAGACATGTCCGCTACAGCAACTATGCGTCCTTATTCCATAAGGAATTCTAGGGATATGAAGTAGGTACCTAAATGTTGAGACTACATCTACATCTGCATAATACCCTGCAAGCCACCATAAAGGTGTGTGGCAGGGGGGACTAATTGCCGCACATACAATTGCAGGCGTACACCCTGATCACAACTTTATTGTTGAAGTGCCGTGTTGGGTTTAGAGCAGGGGTTCCCAGCCGGTGGTACGCGTGTCTTTGGTGGTACACGGGAACGTTTCAGGTGGTACGCGTGGGTGATACGAGCGATTACGAGCGATAGGTTAGTCAGGGACCTCTTGTGCGTGAGAACGCAAACTGTACTCTGCTGCCCGTCTGCCGGGCGCTGGCTGTCTCCTCTTCCGCCATCTCTATATTTTTAAATGAAAATTACCTTAAAAAAATGTAAATATGAAAATTAAAAAAAAAATAAATCGTATGGGTCATTCCATATCAATTCGACCAGGTGATTGCCCTTAGGGGGATTAGGATTTTGACCAAACTTGGCAAATCGTCACCATTTAATAGGAAAACAAAAGCCCCCAAGCCGTTTAGCAAACCACGCAACCGTTTACGAGAAATTGCAACGTTGCTAAATGCGACATTTGCAAAAGTTACTACACATTTTAAGACATATCTCCGAAACCAGTAAAGCTACAGATTTGCAAAAGGACTTGTTTTAAATATCTTGAATTGAATAACTGTGATAAAGGATTATATTACAAAATATCAACAATTTTATAAACTTCATATCAATTTTAAATTTTCAAAGTGATTTTTGACGATGTGCGCGTATCCTCGATTTTGCTCTTTTTTTTATTTGTACATACAAACCTTCTCTACAAATTAAAAAAGTTTGCTAGAGGTAATATCTCATTTAAGAAAGAAAAATATTTTTGAGTGAAGGCGTGACTCCCGCCGGTCGCCGCCGTATCCGGCATCTTCAGATCTCACCACACCCTCTCTTTCACCTTCTCCTCACCAAGTTCAACCGTACACAGATATCTGCGCCTTTGCTCAGGTGCCATTCCAGTATATGTGCGACCACCGGCCTGGAAAACGCGAGGGCGGAAGGAACACTTACAGCAGTCGGCCTCCGAGAGAGCAGAAGACAGACGTCATCTCGTCTTCGGTTTCCACTGATACTGGCTGTTTTAATTTTTTTAAACTATTTTTTACGTAATTCATGGAACTTATTTATCAATAGCAGGTGTTTGATCCTACTATTTCAAAGTCTCGTTCAAACTTTTTATTTCTCCTGCGAGTACTGACTCCGATTTTTCTCTCTTAGTTTTTTCAATTCCGCTCTCTCTCTCTCACGATATTAATACATGCCTTTAACCGTGACCCTTCATACGTGTTTGCTGCTGTAGTACCGTACTAAAGTCCATCTGTATCTTAAGCGGTACTCTGGTAGTCGTCCTTGGAGCCATAAACTGATTGATACTATTAATAATCTCTTACTTCAGCCATCTTTTCCAACTTGGTGAATTTTCCCAATCCCACTCCACATGATGCAATACGTTTTAAACAAGTAACTTAGGAAAATTAAAATGCCTAAAACCTCAGATCAAGTATGTAGATATTTTTGCGTGTCCTTTGCTGAGGATATTACAGGAGTACGACGACATGATTACATTGCTCATTTGGAATTTGCATGTTACTTGAAAGCCGGAGACAACCTGAAATTATGGAAGTCGTCGTTCTGGGCAATTTCTCCGAGAAATTTTCTTTTCTATACCAACACTCATTAAAGGTGTGCACTGTGTTACTGTCAGGCTACAGTACCTATATTCTTTTACATGTTGAAATAGAAATACGAATGATCAAGTAATACCTTTCAGTCCGGTTATTATTTCAGACTGTATGAGGCACGACCGCTACAATATGTTGCAACTGTTGCATCCGAGCATTGTCCGAGATTACAGGACCGATGCTGAATGGCATTTATACACCACGTCTCAAAGAGTGGGTCCAAGTGACGGACGTGGAAGTAAGAGATCAATGACACGTGCCAATATGCACTTCAATTATAAGGAACAAATTCAGATTCTTGTGGAACTTTACAAATTGACGGAATTGAGCGTGAAAGTAATGAACTAGGAGCTAGTCACCGAGGAGCAAATGAGGAAGAAAGAAGAGGCTATGGCGAGAAGATTCCGGGAGGCGGCCCCTGACGTGGAGTGAGTCCGTGTCTACCGTTCGGTTATCCCACAATTCAAAGAAGACTTGATGTTGAAATGTCGTTCCCAGGCAACCGAAAGAACAAATTTCCACTTTTGTGGTACAAATTTGGATAGTTTAGAGGAGACTACAGAAGTGTTTGAAGATCAAGTTCGACGTGAGTGTATTCTCGTTGTGAAATTGTACAGGGAAACATTATTTTACACGACTATATTCAACTTTTAAATTATAGGTCTGCTGCAGTGAGGCAACCACATCACAATGCCATTCAGCATCGGCCATCCAATCCACGAGCACAGCAGTACGCCATCATGAAAAACGGAGACGAAAATGATTTGTTCTTTCAATTTCCCTTGAACTTTTGCTGCACTACAACATTCATATTATGTTAGATAAGAGAATGACTAAGCCGTAGTAACGCGGTAACATATATTGAGCATGAAAAGGGTGCAGAAGTTTCTGTAAGCATTTTTTTATTCTTCCCTTCTGATTCTGTTCAAGTAAACTTTCATGTCACGGTGTAATAACGACTTCAAGACTTGGGAACGTGAATTGCGTTTTAATATGTGACAAAATTTTATTTTAATAAACGAAGAGTGTTATGAATAACATTTTCAACACATCAAAATTTTAAATGCGAAACTAATTCCATTGCCTCGAATAGCATAATTTATATTTTGGCTGATTCCGAAGACTTCCATCATTCATATGTGTGAACTATAGAGAATTTGCATACTTTTGGGAAGAGACATCTAAAAAATCTATCATTACTTCAGAGACTAAATTTTCATTCTGACGTTTGAGAGGCTTATCGTTAATTTTTTACTAGCAAACAAATCTAATAAATTATGCGCCGAAACAAAGGTCCGCCATGTTTAGTAGGCTCTGACGTCATCTCCCATTCTCGACCATTTGTTCATTTGACTTTGTAGCCTTGGCGTGCGACTGTTTTCCTGTAAATCCTGATAACATTATTGGGAAGATTTATGTTGCTGTGTGAAATACATTGCAAAGGAAAGGACAGTTATTCTAGCAACGAAATTACAGCTAGGAAGATGTGGAACGATGAGGCTTCGTTCCGCCGTGAGGTTAGGAGTTCGAGAGGGACAACAGCGGAAAATATTTTAGTAAACGTTCAAGATAATCCTGTATTAAGAAGGAACTGGTTAATTTCCGCTCAAACAGACCTGAAAACCATGCCATTTTTGGATCATCTCATCCACGCTCTTGTACTGATCTTTTTAACGTAAGTATAGCAAATGAAGGTACTTCAGAAATAAGTTGTTAGTTGTTTTATAGGCATAATTGTTTTACACAATACGTTGTTAGGCGATACTTTGCTTAAGCTGTAATTATAAACTTTTTGTGCTATACTTTTGTTGTTCTAAATGAAATTGCGGAACATTTCAGGCAATTTAATAGTTCATGAAAATATTAATGTGACTGATAAAACTGATCAGTATCGTTTGGAGCGAAGGTTTTATTTGAGTTTCCTATGCCGTATTTAAACGGTTTATTATGCTGTACTACAATAATTAGGTCGTATTATCTTTTACTTGTCATTTTTGGACGCTTTGCATCCTTTTCTTTTTAACTGGTTCAAAATATCGCATGTCTACCCTCATGATATCATTGCAATTAATTTCGTATTCAGATGGTTTATTATGTTATACTTAAACGGATCATAATGTTTTGTTGCTAAATTATTCTCATATTTAAAGTACTAAATTTGTTTTTCTGAATATAACTATATCTGTATTTCTTATATACAGACATGCGATATTTTCCGATTGATATAATTTATATTAAGACCAGTGACGACGGTTAAGACTTGGAAAAGTACGAAAGAAATAAAATATACCTTAACTTTTCAAATATCGCGCGCGAAGTTTTGAGGTGCATTTGGCAACGTCGAATCAGACGAGGGAAATGATGGGAATTCAGGATTCCGCAGCAGACAGTCCATCATTAGCGAAATGTGATCATAATAAATAATATAACAAATCATGTGAAAATATTATATTCAAGTAAATAAAAGATTATCTTCATCGAGTCATTTAGATTGACATTCAAACAGGTCAAGTGTATCAATGCTAATATAAAATGTATAATATTTGTTCACCAGCACATACGTATAAAATGCTACGTTATGAATGACAATTTGGAGTAGTTACCGAAAAGGCAGTAAAATTATCTAGAAGCGACTTCAATTGTTAAAAAATATCAAGCGTAAGAAGCCCTGGACTACAACTTTATTTTTCCATTGCTAGTGAATTAATTCATCTACTGTCGGCGCAGAAATTATGTGCACTCGAGTTTGAGTACAAATAACAAATTAACAGCTACGCTCACAGAAAAACTAATCACACCATAGCTTTTCTTACTTCATTCTACGTTATTAATTGGCAAATTTAAATTTTTTTAAACGTACTTTCATATTTTTTACAACGATTGTGACGTAAAAAGTGCCTGTTTTTGACGGTGTTCGAGCAAAGCACCAACTTTGATGATCCGTAAATCAATACTAAGTCGTTCAATTGCAACCAAAGTTTAAATAGTTTTAGGTATACATGTTTTCTATGCATATTGTAAGTTTCCGGTTTATAACCTTAAAATAAAAAGAGTTGTTATCGATTTTATAAAAAGTTAGCAATTCGAAACTGGGGTGTCGTAGAATTTCGTTCTTGGTGGCGTTATAATCCGCATGTCCTGAACGTATCCAATATGTAATTGTCTAATATTTCAACACATTTGTTTAATTTATATCGATTGGTATTTATATTGGCGAAAGCGAGCTCCCTCGGCAAGCGACTGGCATTGTTTAAGCCGTGCAGCGTTGCCGCGTACATTCTCTCCTGGCCCCCAGCGCCTGGCTTCGCTTGTCAGCGGATATCACCGATAATGTAATCGCATCCTACCAAGTTTTACAACAATTTTCCATGATACCCTTATTCTGAGTCTAAGGAGTACTATTCATCACTCATGAAATCACTGGTTTATCACTGACGCCAGCTTACTGTGTACGATGGTTTCTCTCTGGTTATTGTGGAGTATATATCACTCAAGGTGCCTCCGACCACCGTTTTCCGAGTACGAAATTGGAATGATTAAGAGCTATTTGTTTTTTAAGCAAGAAAGAGAGAAAATTGGTGATAAGTGCTATCCGGTTTACCAGCAAGTTGCTGATTGTCTTGGCGTGTCACTTCGCTCGGTGTAAAAAGTGTCTTTGGAGAACAGCGAGAACATATTGAGGTAAACCCAGGACCAATGTAATTGTCTAATATTTCAACACATTTGTTTAATTTATATCGATTGGTATTTATATTGGCGAAAGCGAGCTCCCTCGGCAAGCGACTGGCATTGTTTAAGCCGTGCAGCGTTGCCGCGTATATTCTCTCCTGGCCCCCAGCGCCTGGCTTCGCTTGTTTTATGCGAACAGATACAGAAAACTAACAGAAAAGAAAACTAAAAGATGCGTGATGTGCGTCTTTCACATTTCATATTAGGCTTTCTCATGAGGGCCTTGGACCTCCAACGGCAGCTTTAAAAACGTGTGCTTTTATTCATTTTTATTTATTTCTTTCAAAATATATATAATATGAGACCAATTAAAAATCATAATTTGATTGAATGTGGTCACACAAAGTGACATACTCCTCGACTTATTCACTTTCAGAAGAGCTGTTTAAATCAATGATGAGAGGCTTGACTTGAGGTATTTCCCCAGTATTATTCCTCAAGCTCTTCTACGTGTTTGATACACTCCTTCCATAAATACTTTGACACTCAAGTTAAAGCATCGTCGCAGAGGTCTCTTGGTATGGTTTCGCTTTTCCCTTCTCTTCAGCATTTGTTCTGTTAACTTTTGTCACTTTATTCTTAACATGTGTCCATATTAGTTCGATTGTTCGATTCGATGCAATTCACAATGCGCGATGGGTGACCATACTAATTCCACATCACCCGCAACTCTCAATTTGCTTAATATTTTTGGTGTTTTAAAATAGGGTTTAGCATGTTGAATGAGCGTGGGTTTCGTCAGACATTCAAAGCTACTGATATCTCCAGGAAATGGAATCTTTCTCTCAATTAACCACGCTATTCTGTTAGCTGTTGACCAAGCCACTGTGGGTTTTTTTATTTTAGGATCCAGCATTGTGTTCTATGGTGAATGGTGGATGACAATTGTCGATTTATTTGAAATCACGGCCAAAACCCTTCGAAACCACTCTTCAAAACGCTGGAAGTTCATTTCCTTATGATAGTCACCAGACCCTTTCTTCCCAACAAAACGCAATCCCGCACCTTCTAAAAATCTATCTCCACTCCCTACATGTAGGATAATTACACGGTTACCAGGGCCGAAATGAACCTTGAAGCCGCTTCGCCAATCAAAAACTTCTTGAAGCTGCCCGCGGTATTGGTCATAATTTGGAAAGCCATTATTCGATGCTTAAAATTCGTTTTCTTGCCAAGTGTACTGTTTTATTGCGAAGCGTACTAATTCCTTGCCAAGGGTAGGTACTGTTTTCTTGCCAAGCGTGATGTTGACCGCACCATGTTTCGTCTGTGTAGAAGATTTCATATCCTTCATTCTTCAGTCCTCATATTCTTCTGAGAAATGCTTGACGAGATGCAGCAATAGATTTTGATCTATCAGATGGGCTTCTTATTTAATTTTTTATACTGGGATACAATATTTTTGACAAATTCTCGTGGCTTGGAAAAATAACATTTTTGGAAAGTCCTGTAAATTGTCCTCCAATTTGGCTTTACATTTTTCAATGTTTGGAAATAATTTTCTGACAAAAAATCCATGAATCGTTCGCCAAGTTACTCCTTTTGTACACTGGTCAATGTGAAACAATGGGCGCCCTGCCTCTTACTTGGTCCTGGGTTTACCTCAATATGTTCTCGCTGTTCTCCAAAGACACTTTTTACACCGAGCGAAGTGACACGCCAAGACAATCAGCAACTTGCTGGTAAACCGGATAGCACTTATCACCAATTTTCTCTCTTTCTTGCTTAAAAAACAAATAGCTCTTAATCATTCCAATTTCGTACTCGGAAAACGGTGGTCGGAGGCACCTTGAGTGATATATACTCCACAATAACCAGAGAGAAACCATCGTACACAGTAAGCTGGCGTCAGTGATAAACCAGTGATTTCATGAGTGATGAATAGTACTCCTTAGACTCAGAATAAGGGTATCATGGAAAATTGTTGTAAAACTTGGTAGGATGCGATTACATTATCGGTGATATCCGCTGACAAGCGAAGCCAGGCGCTGGGGGCCAGGAGAGAATGTACGCGGCAACGCTGCACGGCTTAAACAATGCCAGTCGCTTGCCGAGGGAGCTCGCTTTCGCCAATATAAATACCAATCGATATAAATTAAACAAATGTGTTGAAATATTAGACAATTACATATTGGATACGTTCAGGACATGCGGATTATAACGCCACCAAGAACGAAATTCTACGACACCCCAGTTTCGAATTGCTAACTTTTTATAAAATCGATAACAACTCTTTTTATTTTAAGGTTATAAACCGGAAACTTACAATATGCATAGAAAACATGTATACCTAAAACTATTTAAACTTTGGTTGCAATTGAACGACTTAGTATTGATTTACGGATCATCAAAGTTGGTGCTTTGCTCGAACACCGTCAAAAACAGGCACTTTTTACGTCACAATCGTTGTAAAAAATATGAAAGTACGTTTAAAAAAATTTAAATTTGCCAATTAATAACGTAGAATGAAGTAAGAAAAGCTATGGTGTGATTAGTTTTTCTGTGAGCGTAGCTGTTAATTTGTTATTTGTACTCAAACTCGAGTGCACATAATTTCTGCGCCGACAGTAAGTGATGTAATTTATTCCTCTTCGTAAGATTTCTACTCGGCGACCTTCCACATTAAACATCAGTAAACTAGATTGATTGAGGCGCTGAAACTGAAGATGCCTAACTTCTTCATAAAAAGAATTTGCTTAGCCCTCCTTTCAAACTCCTTCTTCGAAAAAAAACTTCTCATTGCTGCTATAATACGAATACATCTTGAAATGTTTTCAAAATAGAGCTTCGAAAGGACCAAAGTCAAATTTCACGCCCTTTCACCAAGAGCAACCCAACAAAATCGTGTAAAACGAACGCGCGAGAAACCGCAACAAAACGCACAACAAAGTCCTCGAATACGACACCTGCCGTTACGACCGCTGAAACACACAAACAATTGCCTACGCAATAGAGCAGTGCCGAAGTTCAGGGTGTGCGTTGTTGCCGAGTGAACAAGAGAGATAAATGGTTCAAACAATTTTTAAAGGCGTTAAAGCGTTTATTCACAACTATTTCGTCACTACAAATCTGAGAATACAAGGACACAAAATTACATACTTTTTCAATCCAAATGTTAAAAACAACATCTCCAAGGTCAAAGGATATGTACAGAGTGACAAGGTTCAGGTTGTCTAGATACAGAATCAAGTCAAGTTTTATGTTTTGTTTCATGTCAATATTTAAATTCGAAAGGGCATTGTTTCAATGTGACTTGAGAATTTGAGGCATCCGGTTAAAATATTGTGTAATTTAATCACCTCCAAGCAATTTTTTAGTGCCACTGAAATTACATGAGCACTAGTTCTCAACGACTCACGATTACCGAACCAGCCACCTCAAAAATTGTTATTACGGAGAGTGAGGCGAGAGTCACAGAGCCTGAAGGGAGGGGAGACAGCTGGGAAGAAGTAAGAACGGGGATAAGGAGCGCAGCTGGAAGGACACTTGGAAAAGGGGTGAGCTATGCAGAAGCCGAGGGTAACTGAAGAAATGATAAACCGGAGAGAAACGTGTCTGAGCAACGGCTTTGCTTCTATCTGGCAATCATCGGTAAAAGGAGGGAGATGTATTCCGTCCAGGGCAAATGTGCAACCTCCTCCAAGCAGGTCACTCATTGCATTGTTTGGGTGCGCGTCTCAAGGAGCTCCACCGTCTTAGTCTTGGCTTCGGTGTCGAGATTCACGCAATCGGCCGTGGAACATAATCCGCTGACGCAAATGGAAAGCGAATCATCCTTCTCGCACACATCTAAGCTGCCTCCGCCCACTACGCCAAGGGGAAACAAAGTCACCGTGACAACCAAGATGAAAGTGGACGAGGAGACACTACACTTGTGATTCAAGATGAGGCGTCATCAACTCCGACACGACAGACTTTCGATATCTCTAGTGTGGAAAAGTTACTCGGGGCAACGAAATCGCTCTTCTGTTGAACACGAAATCGTGAGATGGGAACGAAACGTGAATTTTAGAGGAAAAATTCGCTCATAAATAAAAAATTAAAATACGCAAAAGTTGACGCCTACGGAACGAGCTGCGTTAAGGATTACTACGTCATCCACCTTGACTGTTTTAAGGAAGGAGGGGAGGGAAGAGGAGGGGAGGAGGTGGGGGGAGGGGTGAGAGAGATGGGCCTGAAACAGATCCTTCAAATAACCCAAAACAACTGAACAGCAAAATATGTTCGTTTACATTTTGGAAATGACTACAAGTGTGCTGATGTTTATTTTTTCTTACTCACAAATTACGATGGAGTCGGATATGCAACGATGCCTCTCTAAATGATCCGAAATGGAGTCCAACAAACACTTGCATTGGCAGAGAGAGCCGTTTGTCAGGAGCGGCGCTGTCTCAGTTGTGATTGGACGAAGTGGATGACGCACGAGTCCTTTAAACGAGCCCACTCCCCCGAAAGGGTTAAACACATCAGTTTTTCGCTGGTTATGACTCGACAACTACTCGGCGGATCGAAAAATCATTTATTTACTTCATCGCGATCATTCCCGATGGTTTCCAGGGGAGCTTTTGCAGCCCTTCACCCACGATCTGAACCTCCTATTCATCAAAGTTTTGTCAATTTGGAATCTTCTACTATATCCTGTTATTTTCCTTTTCTTTGCTTGTGGTGTTTAAATGATCATGTGTTTGCATCAACACATACCCCCAAGTCCTTCTTCTGTCCCACCAAAGGAACCGTCCCAATCACCTGGAGTGCTCTCATCCCCTACCCTTCCATGGCATCCCCTTCCGAGGCCCTGCTGCGTGGGTTGCTGCACCCTTTCCGTCCCTCGCTTCGCATTTGTCGTGTTGGCACCAATGACTGCGATTCGTCAGCGAGAAGAGAACCTTAAGCATTCGTTGCACCGTGAGCCATGTCTTAGAAATGGGGTGTCCTCATGACATGATGAAATGAATGATTTACATCTCCTCTCGCCGCCATACTCATTCCCTTCCACTTTGATTATCTACATCTACATAATACCCTGCAAGCCACCATAAAGGTGTGTGGCAGGGGATGAATTCTCACCAAACATGCACTACATATCATGCATAAAAAAAAGGATTACTACTTAAAAAGGAATTGTATTAATATACTGTTCTAAACTTCACTATTTAAAAAAAGATAAAAATAGCAAAGGAAACATGCAAAAACATGCCGTTAGTTGGGCTAGCATAAACTCCTCATACCAACATGCAGCTACCTATGCTATCCATTGCTGCACTCGTACTGGATATATTTACCGTTATTCATATCCCTAATAGTACGAGGAAAAAAGGACATTTTGAATCTGTCAGTTCGGCAATCAATTTCTCTAATTTTGTGATTATGGTCCAGTCTACCATAGTAAGAGTGGGTTCGCAAAATATTTTTAACATCATCACTGAAAATATTGTCTTGGAATTTATTTAAGAGATTAAGTCTTAGTTTCACCCAGCGATCTGACAATGATTCCCATTTTAATTCATTTAATAGACTGGTTACGCTAATATAATTATCGTACCGTCCCTTTACGAATCTTGCCGGTCACAATTATGACGCCGCAAGTACCTGTAAAAGAGATCGGTTTGATGCAATGCTCGGGAGATCGCAGGTTCAAGTCCCGGCAGGGTCGGAGATTTTACTTTTTGGAGAGAGCCCAAAGTTCAACGCACCGTCCGACGGATGGGAAGTCAAGGTTGTTATGTCCTGATGCGGGAACGAGTTGACCTTCCTCCTTTACCAGAATAATTCCTTCCACCGCCCCATAATCCACCTGACCTCCCCCGAAGGACTATGGGCCCATGAAATAGTAAGTTAGCATCCCTCTCCCATCTTCCCCCAGCGTCACCAACCGACGCCGGGGTTTCCCGAATTTGAATAAACTGACCTTCCCCTCTCACCCACGCTCCAACCAGATATCACTCCTTGCTCCCTCCGTTTCTCTCCCTGCCCCCACTGACCTGCTACTATAACTACACTTGTTTGCAAATACAAATCTTCACTTAACAATGGTGTAGTGGCATCGAAACTAGTCAGTCAGTACTAGAGAGTATTCCGGAAGAAGCCAGGAGATCAAGGGAGATTGAGGAACTTTTAACACTTAAATTTGGATGATCATAAACACGTTAACTTCGAAAGGAAGAGGAACTATTATGAGGTCGAATTCTTTGGAAATCATTACCAAATCTGAAGTTGAATCACGGCTTAAATGTAATACATGTTTTTAAAACGAATACGACTTATTCTCAGGACTTGTTTGTTGGTAAGTTGGGAGAATCGTTTCCCTTTCATTGTTTATCACCACGCTTTGAATGTAGGTAATTTTTATGGTACAATTCATTGGCCAACGCAAGAATCCTGAAAGAAAGAGGGAGCTTCTACTCTTGACAGTTGAGGAGGTTGAGTGATAACCGCGCGGAATGCAACCAAGATTATGTTATTATGGAGTCAATTTGCAAAGTTGAGACAGTGTCACTAACCGATTGGCTGCCAGCAGGTGCATGGGGCAGTGCTTGCGGCCTCGGGAAGCGATGAGATGCCTCTGCCGGCAGTGGGCGAGGGCTGCGGGGGTGCATGAATAGTTTCAGGCTTGAGAGGGACACCGCGTTCGTTGTCACAGCAATCGCTCGAGTCGGTCTTTCGTTTCGCGTGAGCGCCGCCGATGGCAAGGCGAGGAAGCTGACGATGCACGCGCTCGAAATTGGAGAGTGTTCAAAGAGGCAAGGGACATGTAAGTCCAATGGCAGGGTTCGACGGGGTATTCCCACAATGCCTTGCGTCTCCTGGTCATCACCAATCCGACGCCCGTTCGCAGAGCCCTCCGCCCGTTTTCCCCCAAAAGAGACTTCGACCCCCCGGGACTTACCCGCCTATTTTCCCGCTTATCTTCTCTCCTCCAACAGCCTCAAAACTCGGCCATGGATGGTGGAATAAACGAGCGCTTACAAATGGAACAAGCAGGTTTCTCCGACAGTCGTAAATGATAAAACCTTTCGCCCGAGGCAGAAGTCGGCCGACACGTCTCAAAAGAAAACACTCTCGCTCAAACAACGAGAGGAGAGACACATCCACAAATTAGATTAGCACACTCGCAACAGGTTATCTATCCAGGAGTCGTTGCCTCCCAGTGAGACAACAACGTTAAATTTTGTTCATGGCTGTGGGAGAAACCAACCTATATGATTTAATAGGGCATGGATTCCACCCCTCTCCAATGTACTCATTTTTTCTACATATATTTAGCATCACTATCAGTTGGAATTCACCTTAATTAACTCCATAATGTCTAATTAATGTGCTTCAGTTGTGCGAAATAAAAGGAGCATGAACAAGGTGGTGGCGGGAAACTTAGTGATTGCATGTGTGTGAGGCATTGTCTGCATATGTGTGAACGACCTGGGCCTCGATCTTCTTGAGGCGTGCGCTAGCGTTGTCGCTATTTTTTGATTTAACTTATGTCAGAGAGAACGTGATCTCCATTCTTCATTTTTCGCACAGCATTTCAAATCGGTTATTTATAATCAGTGGAGTAAATTTCATAGACGGGTATTGACGGTTACCCTGCGCTACTCTAGGGGTAAGCGTTAACGATAAAGATTGCGACAACGCGAAAGATAGATCCGTGATTCCACACCTGGAACCACAGGGAAGAGACCTGCAGCAGGTTGAAGTGGCGCCAAGGAGGTGCTGGAGAGGGAGCCTTGAAGTGGGGGAAGAAAGTAAGAATGCTGGGGACCCTCGGGATGGAGAGCGCCAAGGGTGGGTGCCTTAGGGGTGGTTTTCCTTCAATCCCATGACGAGACGGCGGATGTCGGAGCGTGTTTTGCTGCTTTCAACCGAGGAAACAGAAAGGGTCTCATTGAGAGGGCTTTCGAGAGAAAATTGAATTGAGGGAAGTGGAGGAAAAGCCAAATATATGGAATCCAAAATTGAATACAATGTTAAGGGGCAAAAAAAAGCTGTGGACTCGAAGAGGTTATTCGGCAAGCGTGTCAATCACTGCACATCCCAGAACTGATGACTTAGAAAGATAATGAGCGGTCCGTCGGATAGGACGTTGGGTGCCGAGTGCTGGTTTTCTCACAGGTGCTGAATGCGGCCTCTTTATGTGCTCTCACGGATAACGGCTGTTACCGCACCCTTTGACACAAGACTTTCAAACAACAGCTGTGCACCCAGCGGGATTCGAACCCACAGCCTTTGCGTTAGCTCCTGGCCACGTGAGGATTCCCCGGGACATTACAACGGCATCAATTGGGTCGCCCATCCCGAGGCACAACGTTCGAATCCCGGCTGAGATGTCCCTTCACGTTCGGAGTGAATCCTCACACCCGCGAGCGGCTGCTCCCTGCCTTGGAGAAGGCGCCGGGGACGAAAAGCGTGGCTCCCACACCCACGCCGGGTGTGGACAGAGGCGCACTCGGTCATTCCGTGACGTAGCCAAGGGAGTAGACGGGAGTCGATCCCCGTGCCCTCTCGGCAGAAGGAAGTGCTGCGATGCCAGCGCTGAGGGCTGATGCTGGTGCACAGAGCACCAATGGCGGCAGGGGTAAGTGTTCGGCGCGAGGGAGTGCGTGGCAAGGAGAGGGAGGGAGGAGGGAAGAGTGCAAAGGGCAAGCGAAGGACTCGAGGCGAGGTGCGTATGCAGAAAGGCACAGACGAACAGATGAAGTTAGGCAAAGAAGGCGACGGAGAAAAGACCGATGCGATGAAATGGAAAGGGTACAGAGGGGGGCGAAATAGGGCACCATCCGAGGATGTGAGAATGCTATCCTCTCATTCACAAAGGGTAAGTGAGGAAAGTACTTGTTAGGGGCACGAGAGGTTCATATTTGACGGAAAGAGCTGATCTGAAGTAACAGCATAAAGTCAAACGATGTGGATTGTAATATAAGACCATGTGGAGACAAGAACATTGCGAGATGCGAGATTGAGAAATCATTACGCGATATGGAAGAGAGAAAAGCAGCAGGAATTGACATTGTTTCTGTGGAAATGTTGAATAGCGAGGGAAAAATAAGGCGGCACACACAGATATTTAAAAAAATGATTCCTATGATCGGCTTCTGTTATGAGAAGGTCGTAAAAATGTTTTTTTACCTGAAAAGAGAAAATATAATTTTTGGAAGACTACAGGATGAATATTTTGATCTCCTACGTGACGAAAGAAGTTTTTCGAGTGATAATGAACAGGGGATGTGAGCTGGGGGTGAACGATTTGTCAGCTGAAGAAAAATGCAGTTTTCGAAAAGATGGATCAACCCAAGATGGTGTTATGAGGGTTGGGTGCATTCGGAATGTGTGTCGCAGGCTGAAAGGAGTGGACAGGGACAATGAGAATGGTGAGGAATCAGGGAGGAGGAGAAGGACGCCTGTTTGAGCAGGACGATGGCAGGAACAGGGACTGAATGCCCGAAGCAGCAGGCGAGGCATTCGAGAAGCAGGAGTGTGAAAAGAAGTGCTCTTCATAGGAAGATATTGAGAAGTTGTGCTGATGAGCTCAAAGGCGTGAGATACAAAGGCGTGAAGATGGTGTGTACTCTATTTGAAGAGTGCGAGTCTATAGGAGAAAAGGGAAGACTAGCTTTATGTGACAGAAGGACAGTGGGCGATGGTATTCCCACGGTATTATCTATAATCGCTGAAAAAATTGAAAAGGTAGCTTTCCTTGGATTGTTTTAGTAAGAAAGTTGCCTTTAGACATTGCGAAGTCAGCTTTAACTTCCAAAAATGGAGAAAGCGAAGATCATGGAATCTTCCGTTCGGTTATTCCCGCGGAGATATTGACAGCCGAATCCCTCAAATGGAAGGTCCGCAGCCTGAAGGGGGATGTGGGGTCTGCGGTTGCGCACTGCGCGACCCTGCGCGCGCCGCCGCCGCCGCTAGGGGTTAGCTGGCTCCACCCTCGATCAATAGTCGCGCGCGCCCCGGTGCATGCCGGGACGGAGGGGCCAGAGGGAGAGCACCCCCCCTTTGGCACCGGCGCCTCTCGCAGCGGGCGCTGGAGTTGCCTCGAGGCAGGGCGCCGATTGGCGAACGATCAAGGCACGCGTTCAGCGAGTCGCTCTTCCCAAGCGGGTTTCCGCTCGACGGAGAGCTGATAACATTGAATGTAGCGGACCCGAAAATGTAACGGGTCGTCTGAAATGCATCCATTCTGACTCTGTTCACCTCGTATGTGAATGAAATACCACTGCTCCCTTCGTTCTTATGATGTGCGGAAGAGTAAAACTGATGACGATGAGGCAGGCGGGTGGATAAGAGAGCAGCAGGCTCTAAAGGCATCCAAAAAAGAAGTCACGAGTGAAAAGTTACGGAATCACTAACAAGTCCCACGAATCACTCAGTTACGTGGGAGCACGATCGCACACCGTCCCTCTGGCACAGTCCTCAAATACCTCAAAAGTGGAAATTCCGGCTACACATGTGATTATAGCGTCTACAGAGATTGAGGTGGCCAAAACGTATCCGCCCCGGCGCGTTGCCTCGACAGAGCTGGTCCATTCACTGGCCGAGAGGGCAGTGCCTGCAGTGGCCACGTGGAGATGCCCTCACTCATTGGATGCTGCCGGAGGGTGTGTCTGTGTGTGAGGAGGGTTTTCCCCCGAGGCCGCTCGGGCGGAGGGCGCCTCCGTCGAGTGGCCACGGCGGCGCTCCCCGCATTCCACTGGCGCCACGGAGGGACCCAATGGCGTCCTGAGGAGCGGCCTCTGCACCCGGGAGACACCCCCGCACCCGGACACCAGCCGTGCTATGCATTCCTAATCAAACTCCAGCGTCGCAAACCATTGGACGGTTGTGACGTAAGCGCAGTCTCCCAGTCGAGAGGCCTGTGTGGAGAGAACATTCTCATGTTGGCAGCAGACTCAGGTTTCCAGGCCATTTCCAATGGCTAAGGTTTATACACGTATTGCTCCGTCTATCCCAATACCTTAATGCTAAGGCTAACTCTTAACCCTAACCTTAGCTATACATCTATTGCTAAAGAAATCCGGAGATAATAAACTTAATTAGCATCTTTTCGAATATCAAGAACACGAATTAAAATATTTTTTTTTGCCAATATTATGAAGGAATATGAAATGGGGAAGAGCCGAGTCGATTTGCCATCGATGAGTGAAAGACGTCCCCGAATGAGAATAGACAAAAATATAGTTCTGTTAACAATTGAAGAAATTGGCACAATCTTGAGACACATGGAAGGCAGAAGTCTTGAGACATGGGTACGGGAAGAAGTGGACAAGTGTGAACGATAGACGATAGATAGTGTGATGCAAATGCGAAGAATTACGACCAAAAAATGGAATGCGTTGTTATTTTGAATGGCTCATGGAGGGGGAAACGTGTAATTGTCGGTCGGGCTTCGATTCGTCGACTGGGTCGTCCTGGGTTTGGCACTGCGAGCAAAAGGTTCGCACGCTTCCAAATGAGCGAACGCGAGGAAAGGATATATTTCCGCTGGATACTGCCAAGGTAAGTATTAACTAACGGAAGAAGGCCCTTTCCTTTTTTGCGTCGGTTGCCATGCACTCATCGCGTAAGAAATTGTTAGTTAAGTGAGGCACAAACTTCCTCTCCAAGTTCCAGGCTAATTCAAAAGTTTCATCCAACGGCATACTCGCCGCTCATCAAACCTTTATTTAGTTTCGGGGACATTACAATCACAGCTTGGCTTCCATTCCATTGTGCGTAAAGCTCTCCCAAAACTCTCGCCCAAGCAAATGAATAGCAACCAAGAGGTTGTAATAATGCACTCCACCGAGTGTGGCAGCAGCAGTATTTAGGCGTCTGGTATCGTTTTCAGTGAGTGGAGGAGGCTAACCATTTGAAATGGGATGCTGCTAACGAAGGCATGGAACAAATTCACATTCACGGATGTCAGTCACGGACGCATCATCTGGGGTCTGCGTCAGCTTGCGAAAGGAGCCAAGGGGACCACAGTTCAACGTCCCATCCGACGGACGGAGCACTGGACTCAAGGTTCTCTCAACGAGGCACTCGAGAAGAGTTATCGGAAAGGGAGCCGTTCAGAATTCCTGTCCGTGATGGACAGTGAGTGAGTTTGACATCGCCCGTCGTTCACCCGATGGCCGCAGCACGGCACTGGCGCCACGATCGAGATCACGGATCAAACATCCCCCGGCCGCGACGAAGCAAGCCACTGCTGCCATCTCTCGGCGCCACAACACACTAACGCCAAAGCGCTCCGCTCGCTCGCCGTCACTCCAGACACGGTCGACAGATGGCAGCACACCGCAGGCGCCGCGCTCCCGAGCCAGCGAGTGCCGCGCGCCGCCGCCGCCGCCAGCGATTCCACCGAAATGAGAAAAACCAAGAGATCATTGAGGGAGGAAAAATGGTGAAAATGCGATTGCGAGAGAGATTTTGAATTCTATGCAATTGCTATTATTTGACCGCAAAGAATAAAGAACTAACCACGAAAAAACGTTGCTTAATATAAACGGATTTATGGATCATTTGCCCGCTGATATGCAAAATAACAAGACATGACTTATTTGATGGCCTCTTATCAGCGGCGTAGGCAGTAGGGAACAGGAGGCTCCCCCCCCCCCCCCCCCCCCTAGATTTATGCCCCGGACTCTTTAGAAATGCGTAGTCCTCATTAAGGGAAGTTAAATTTCACTTGTTCCCAGCTTGCTTCTTCCCTTCCGCAAAAAAATGCGGGACCTTTTCTTAGGAGTCGGGCCCTTTTTCAAGGCCCCCTTACGCCCCCAGCGAAAATAGTTCCGACGCCCCAGCCCCTCATCCACGCTTTCTTAAACCCATTCACAGGATGCATGATGGGGTAACACAATTCTCCTGATGAAAAGATGGATTTTATTCTAATGTTTATGGCTGCAAATGTATGATCGATGAAAATTGTGATGTCCGCTCGTCATTTCGCTCGGCAGGAATGCGACATTCTAGGCGCCGACGGAATGAATGATCGGGGACACGATTGGAAATCTGCGCAAGTGTATAATTGATCGAAAGTTGAGCCATTCATATAAGCGCTCTTAGAAGGACGGACAGTCGGAATTACTTAGCAGGAAGCCGATGTGCCACGCAGTGCTAAATTCCCTCTCTTGTCGCCGCTGGGAAGTTGATTGGGAGAATCATCATCATTGGTCAACAATCCTAGGATTGCACAGAAAGAAAAACACGAGCCAAATCCACAAAAATAAACTTTACTTTTCTAGCGTACATCTTTGATATACGCTACCTGACGATGCTGTAATAGAGTGAAACCCGGGTTGTAGTAAAGTTTATTATTTTTGTGGGTTTGGCTCGTGTTTTTCTTTCTGTGTTATCATGTTTCGCTTCCACTCCATATCGCCTGAATCTTCAGAATTTAATCCTAGGATTGGTTTGACGCAGCTTTCCACTCGATTCTTCTATCGGCCAATTGGGAGAATAGTCAGACGAATTTGATCAGGTGTGGCGAGAGTCACTGGCGAGACTCTTGCTAAGATACGTATAAGACTAAAGCTTATTTTATCAGGGAAGAGATGATTGATTTGGCCGAAGTGTTACATCTGTCGTTCAAGGTTTGCCATGGAAGGTTTAGTTAAGGTTGGGAATATTTGTTAAGGGAACGATAAGAGTCGTGTCATTTGAATCAGGAGAAGGAAGGAAGAATTCCCTCTATCGAAGTCGGGGCGAGGAAAGTTATCAATTGAGGCTCGCTCCATGCATGTTCGGCAATGGCTGACAGTCGGAATTGCTTATTTTTGGTCGCCCTTTGGTGTTCTTTCATGCGTGTGCCCATGGCTCTGCATGTTTCGCCAATGTAAGAACGGCCATGGGATTAAATTTGAGGAGGCGACAATAATAGCCAAGGAGAGCCGCTATTATCCCAGGCTCATCAGAGAGGCAATAGAGATATGGAAAACTCCCACGAATTTCAACAGAGAAGATGGCTATCCCCTAAACACTGCGTGGAAAAGAATCATCCATCCCGGCCAATCACAGCGCAGCACGGACTCGACCAGCCCTATATAAGACGGCGAAAAAGCAGCTTTCCCCACCTTCGACCTGAAGACGCTAGCAGGACGGTTAGCGAAACGGTTGTCACCCCCAGTCAACAAAACGCGGACGCAGAACCCGAGATGCAGAGAACATCTGAACAACGCCGCGGAAACCTTCGCACCAATGAGAGACTTATAGACTAGAATGAGAGAAGAAAGACTTGTAGAATTCTGCACATAACACAAGTTGGTGGTGGCAAACAGACTGTTTAACAACCAGAAACGCCTGGAAAATGCCCGGGGACAGAAGAAGATTTCGAAGTGACTACATTTTAGTGAAGCAGAGGTTCAGAAACCAGGTGAAGAACTGCAAAAGTTATCCGGGTGCATATATCGACAGTGATCACAACTTAGTGATGATTAAATGCCACATAAAACTCAAGAAATTGAAGAAATCAATGAAGAACGTATGGCAAGTAGAGAAACTAAAGGAACCTCAACAACGGCTGGCCTCTCATAAGGCAGTGGAAAACAAAATAGAAGAGGATATGACTGTGAAATCAGCGGAAAAGAGATGGGAGAATATCAAAATTGGGCTAAAGGAAGCAGCAAAAGAAGCTCTGGGGAGAAGAAAAGTGTCAAGCAGAAGCCATGGATTACAGAAGAAGTCTTAGAATTGATTGAAGACAGAAGAAAATATAAAAATGTGGAAAATGAAGAAGGGCAACTTCACTACGAAAGAATCAGAAATGAAATAAACCGTAAAGCGAGAAAAGAAAGGGAAATGCGGATGAGGGATCTATGCGAATATGTACAAAGCAACCTCGCAAAAGTAAATGTGGAAGTTGCCTACAGGATGGTGAGAAATCACTTCAAGGAAGGGGCTGCAAGGTGTAACAGCATCAGGGACAAGAATGGAGAACTCTTAATTGAACATGAGGATAAAGAGAAGAGATGGAAGGAATACTTGGAAGAGTTGTACAATGAAAGCTATCTTAGAGCGGAAGTCATCGAAGAGGAGGAAGATGAAGTCGATAAGGATGAATTGGGAGCCCCAATCTTAAGATCAGAGTGTTACGCAGCTGTAAGGGATCTGAGGATAAATAAGGCTTCGGGAATAGATGCTATTCTTGCCGAACTAATGAAAAACGCCAGAGAGAAGACTCAGCTGTACAAAACCATATCCCATGCGTACTCAACAGGACTAGGGACTTTGAGAAGAGCATCATCATTCCTACTGCCATAAAGAAGAGGGCTGAGAGCTGAGAACTGTTAACATTTCAGGACCATAAGCCTGCCGACACATGCCTCGGAGATATTGACGAGAATCATCTGTAGAAGAATAGAACGAAAAGCGGAGGAGTTCCTGGATGATGATCAATTCAGATTCAGGAAATTTAAGGGCATAAAAGAAGACATATTGGCTCTAAGGCTACTTATAGAGAAGAGACTAGAGAAGAATCTACCGACGTTTGTTGCATGTGTGGATTTGGAGAAGGCATTTAGAACGTGGATTGGAACATGATATTAAAGTTTCTGAAAGAAATTGGGATATCATACAATGACCGAAGAGTTACCCACAGCTTGTATAAAAACCAGGTGGCCCTAATCAAATCAGGACCCAGCAGTACAGAAGGAAGCATAAAGAAAGGAGTGAGTCAACACTGTACACTTTTTCCCATATTATTCAATGGCTACATCGAAAAAGCCATCTAAGAAGTCAAAGAAAAGTCTACGGGAGTGAATATCCACGGGGAGAAAATCAGCATGCTACGATTCGGCGATGACATAGCCAGAAACAGAAGGAGATTTAAAGAAGACACTAGGAAATATGGAAAGAACAATGACCAGATATCATCTGAAGATCAATAAAAAGAAAACTAAGGTATTGGTATTCAGCAGGAGAAAGGAATCCAGGACCAATGTTAAACTAGGAAAACAAAAAATCGAGGAGGTGGAAGAGTTCTGCAACCTGAGAAGCAGAGTGACCAGCGATGTGTGAAGTAAAAGAGAAATTGCCAGTAGAGTTGCCCAAGCAAAAAGGGCATTTTACCAGAAAAAGATTCTGCTTACAGCTGAAAACACAAGCGTGGAAGTGAGGAAACATTTCATTAGAACATACATCTGGAGCATTCTACTATACGGCAGCGAAGCATGGACAATAACAGCAGCAGAGAAGTCCAGGCTGGAAGTATTTGAAATGTGATGCTATAACAGAAGAATGATGAAAATAAATTGGAGCGATCGAGTGACAAACGAAGAAGTGTTAAGAGGATTGGGAGAAAAGATAACCTGAAAAAGAAGACGGGACAACTTAATCGGCCACATCTTAAGACACGATGGCCTGATGTAGACAAGCCTCTATAGGGAACTGCAAGGGCAGGCCTCGTATGAATGTACATAGAACAGGTCGTAAAGGACGTGAAAGAGAGGAGCTACGTCAATATGAAGAGGTTGGCCGATGGAAGAATCGAGTGGAGGGCTGCGTCAAACCAATGCTACGATTGTTGACCCTTGATGATGCCATGCTCTGCCGCATAACCACGTATATAATATCTAATGTTCAGCGTCCTTTTTCTTCAAACATGTGATGGAAAGGCCTCATTATTTTATTTCCAATCGAAGGGACAAAAAATGATTTTCACAAAAATGACATCTAATTCGTAATTCGGTGGAGCCTCCTTAAATCACTCGGAATAAATTTCTGATTAATTTGCAAGTATCTATATAAATAGTGCAAAATAATCAGTGTATTTAGTGTAGTGTAGTGTATTTAGTGTAACTAGTGTATTTCTGGAAGGTTACATGGTTCCTAGGAAGACCTTACACTTTTGAAAGGCCGAGGGGCGTGAATAAGAAGTATAATCCCAGATCTTACGCAAAAGAAATAACTTGAACGCGATTCCGCGTAAACGTATCGTACGATTCAACATTCTCACGATTTCATCAATTTAGAGAGTCAGTGGCGGTTAGTGACAATGAGTGCAGCTGTGAAATGACAAATTGGAAGCTTTAGGGTCCATGTCACTTGATCAGGGTAAAGGGAGTCACGGCATTTCCAGCCCACGGCGGCGTGCGGAGCCAGATCCCGGACGATCGGTCGGAAAATCACGTTTATTTTCCGGCTCTCATTTTCGCTCTCACACTTGACTGGTCTCTCCCTAAAACGCTAGATAATCCCTACTCTATGTGAAAATGTTGCCTGGAAAACAGCGTCCACCATCATGTAAACAAATACCGCTCAAATGCTTCAAAAATGTTTGAATTTTAGGTATTGTAAAGGCAAAACTTTGTGTTAATACATCGTACTATTTTTTTATTCGATCAAATTCCTCCCACAACGTCACCTGCAAATTAACTTGGAGGATATTCGGAGAAAAATGTGTTCAGGAGTTTTTTTTGGAAATTTGGTCATGTTTGAGCCCCCGTATCTGACTAACGGGTTAGAATCATGACAAATGGTGCACAAGTCCTTAAATCAGCAATCATTTCGGAGTATTTGTGTGAAGTTTCAAGTTTATATCTAAAAAAAAACCTATTGTTGACTGTGGTTCTGTCTTTTTTTTAAATTTCCGACCGCTGTGCGCAGGCGCTCGAGGGTCCTGTCCTCCCGACTGCACCATCAGATTAAATATGACAGCTCTCTGCCTGTTTCTCCATCCCATTCTATTCGTCCACTTTCGCCTCGGAGTCGGATCGTCGTCCTCTGCTGCTTTGAAATGCGATGCCTTGAACATCGGTAAACAGGGGGCGATGTTTTGAGATAGAGTTCGCCTGTAGTCTCGTTACATTCTGCCAATTGCAGATATCAACAATGCCAGAGGAAAAACACTCCACTGATAAGAAAAATTCTTAAGCACCTTGGTTCGTAAACAAATGGAACATAATTGTACAACACCTACCACCCTCTCCTAAAATGATCGTGGCTAGATTCAATACAAAGTTAAATAAGCAAATAGGAATCTTGAACACATTGTAGTTTGTAGTTCTTGGCTCGGGGATGAAGAACAAATGTTCAAAGGTCCCCTATTCATAGAGGAACCGAATTCCGGCGAGATGTGGCGGAAGTTTTCCATTATGGGTAAATGAATGTACTCGGTGGACTCCTCAGTCTAGATCCCCGAGATCCCCCATTAGTTGAAACAGCTCACTCGATCACCCAGATTAAATCTATTAGAGAAATTTCAATCGGATAGCTTTACTGAAGATGTTAGGCACATATTAAAAAAAAACCAGCGTATTATGCTAGATTCGACCAGATAAATAAGATTAGAGGGATAGATTGTCGTACTTATAGATTCAAAATGGCATTTTTCCCCCGTACTATAAGAGAACAGAATAGGCAGCATAGCAAATGGATAGGTAGGGGAAATATTTTAGAGTATTCTGTAGTGCATGATGTATGTATTACCCCTTAAATACTATAGATACTAACAATCTAGTTGCATGAGACAATATAGTTGTTTGTTTGCATGTTAGCAGTGCATGCTTGGTGATCTTCACCCCCTGCCACACACCCTCGCGGTGGCTTGCAGGGTATCTTGTAGATGTGGATGTAGATCACTCATAAATCCCGCTATCAGATGACCATCACACATCGATTGTCAACCATTCTAAAGTGCACAACCTTCCACAGCCAATGCCAAGTTTTCCATTCGCTCACTACAGCAAAACAATCACTAATTTAATCGGGTCCGCCTGCGTCCACACTGTCCCTCTCAACGGAAGATGAGATTCAGTGGAATGTGTGGTTTTGACCGCAGAGAAGAGTGGTCATTTGCGAGACGTGCGTCGCCTGCTTCTAGATCTTCCAACTCGACTGGACCAGTGCATCTGTGGGGCACTCCGTTTCCCCGGATTTCTTGTCTACGGCAGAGCTCGCAGTTTGCACGCAACCACACTTGATCGAAGGATGCACCGGCCTTGTAATGGCGCGCGTTGGCTGCAACGAAGTCTAGTTTCACCCTTCCTCCGGTTGACAGATACTTTCGTCGAATCCCTGCTGCGTACTCCACGGGTGATTCCCTTCCAAGGAATAAGCTTGCTGGAGTACATGCACAGTGCTCTTATGCACTGTTTAAGCCGGGTGGTTCTTCATCACATCTCGTCTGATCCTCGTGATGGGATACCGGTGAAGCCATTTTTAGGTTCACACTATGGCTGTCTACATGGAAAGGTAGATATTTAATATGCACTAGTCTTAACGTGTTTACTGCCCCAGGAAAAGCACATATTTCGTAATTCCTTAGATATTGAAAACTAAAGCGTTACCAGTCTGTTGTGCATCTGGGACACCCGAAAGAGCAAATACTCGATTGCTTTCAGCAGTACTTGAGCTGACCATTCTCCTCTCTGGCACCATTACAATGAAGTTGGCAAATGAATCAAGAATAACTAACATACAATAGATAAATATCTTTCGGTAGGCCTTTGTTGCAACTTCCTATCGATCGATAGCCAACCCAAGGGCGTGCTGGCGATCAGGACACGATTTCACACATTTCACAACGTCCAGGTGGAATTTCGGCCAATAAAACTCCCGGCTTTTTCTTTCTCTCGCTCTGGTGTATCTCCTCCCAACGTAGAGTCATGGAAAGACGCAATGATCACACTTCTTATTTCGTGAGGCACATAAATTGTGTTGCGTTTCTTTCTTTCACTTCGAAGGACCAACTTAATCTTACATCTACATCTACATCTATACGATACCCAGCAGGCCACCGCGAGGGTGTGTGGCAGGGGGTGAAGATCACCAGGTATGCACTACTAACATGCAAACTAGCAACTATATTGTCTCATGCAACTTGATTGTTAGTGTCTACAGTATTTAAGGGGTAAGACATGCATCATGCACTACAGATTACTCTAAAATATTTCCCCTACCTATCCCTCTCCTATGCTGCCTATTCTGTTCTCTTATAGTACTGGGGAGAAATGACATTTTGAATCTATCTGTACGACAATCTATCTCTCTAATCTTATTTATCTGGTCGAATCTAGCATAATACGCTGGTGTTTTTAATATGTGCCTAACATCTTCAATAAAGCTATCCCATTAAATTTCTCTAATAGATTTAATCTGAACTTTAACCTACGCTCTGATGATTCCCACCCTAATTCTTGTATTAATTCTGATACACTACTCAACCTATCGTAACACCTTTTGACGAACCAAGCTGCTCTACGCTGCACACTGTCTAGTTATCTCATCAAACCTAATTCATTGGGATCCCATACACTGGCTGCATACTCAAGGTGGGGCCTAAATAGTGAAAAGTAGCATCGCTCTTTTGTCTTCTCATCACATTACTCATCACTTACAGCTCCAAGTTCCAACATCCCCTCAATCCAAAACGGGCGGTTTCACTTGTTAGGTCCCTTCTAGAATGTGCAGCAAGGGATTCGAATGGATTGGGTTTGATCAGGGAACTGGACTGCGTTCATTTTAGATCGCATACGCTCGTTAAAAGGTGTTACGATAGGTTTAGTAGTGTATCAGAATGAATACAAGAATTAGGTTAGGGATCATTATTAGATTGCAGTTTAATATACTGATTAAATCTCCTTCAAAAATTTACAACGGATAGGTTTTCTGAAGTATATTAAAGATACCAGTGCACTACGGCAGGTTAGGTGACAAAGATAAAATTAGACGGATGGTTAGTAAGACGGAAGGTTTAAGAATTCCTTCTCTCCGCCCACAGTGGGATGCAGCGAAGGTGTGTACTTGGGAAAATCAAAATTGTAGTTATTGTTGTTGATTATGGAATGAAGTGAGACACTAACCTGTAGATGAACACTACAAATTCATCAATGCTTCAGGACATATAAGTTTATGATTAAAACTATCATAGTAATATATAAAAATGAATTGGTGTTTGTCTGCCAGTTCTATGTTACGCATCTTCTCAAAAACTACTGAACCGATTGAGCTGGAATTTTGTAGGATTCTAGCGTATACACTAGAAGATACTATAGGCTATACATATAAAAAGGCTTAGGGTCCGGGTTCGATTCCTGGCGCCAATTATTTATTTACATCGGCTTAAATGGACTATTTCAAATTACGGTAGCGCTAGAGTTTTTTTCTTTCGCTCAGTAAAATAACTAAATATTAGTCAATTTCTTTCATGCTCTCTGTATTTAATGGGAAAATGTTGAAACTTTCTTATTTTTTAACCTATTTACTCTTTGTTCTCCAGGTTTCAGGGAATTGTGTAATATATATTCAAATTTACTGTTTATTTCGGTTCTTTTCCGGGCGTTGCTAAGGCCTTTGCCATTGTCGTCTCCGAAATGAAAACATCGTCGATGCTTAAACAGTTCGTCATAGAGGGGTAAACGGCAGTGCGCTTTTTGGGAGGGTATAGGATGTTAGGCATTTTAGGCTTATCGGGAAGCAAGTTCAGCCATATTTTTGCGCACAAAGATACGTGCTGACTGCTAGAACTACTCACAGCTTTAGAAGGTTTGCATTCGGTCCAAATTAGGAGTGCTTCAGTGAATGCTTCAGCGGTGTTCGAATTGTGAATTATTTTTATTTCTTTACGGGTTTGTGCATTTGAACTGACCTGGGAATTGTGTGTCCAGGGAGCAATCTGTGAGAAATAGTCATCGAGCTAAATAGCTTGGGGTTTGAGATAGCTTAACATAAACCAGGGAATGAAATTGAAATCCCAAAGTAAAGTAGGTAATGTCTCATATCTCATAAGGTCCTCATAAGGTGTCCGTTTATTAATGCCATTGCAATTATGCTAAAATGTTCGTCCAAAAGAGAAGCCGTGAACTGCGTTGCTCTTTTCGTGAAGATATTGAAAGTCATTAAAAAAGATATCGCAGCTTATTCTTGAATCTACATCGGCTATTTCATCCGGGAAAATCATACGGGATAACTATTGTGCTACTCCCAGATGAAGTAGGTGTTCGGCATTCGGCCAAACTAAAAGTATTTAAATGACGGTTTCTGTGTGGTTCAAAAAGTGGATATTTTATTGATTTATACTGCATTCCGAAGTGGACCGCTTTCAAAACTGTTGTAGTTTGAGACACAAGAACGTGATAATACACTTAAATGAAGTCTAACCAAAAACAGGAGTAGCAAGATGAAAAAAATTGTAATTTAGTGATATATCAAATATCCCGTAAAAGTTGTGAACATAGTTAACCGAGCGACATGTACCTGATTTCATCATCAACATCAAGGGTCAACAATCCCAGGATTGGTTTGACGCAGCCCTCCACTCTATTCTTCTATCGGCCAACCTCTTCATTATGACGTAGCTCCTATCTTTCACGTCCGTTGTCCCATTCTATCTCATACGAGGCCTGCCTTTTCCATTCTTCTAAATGTGTACTAGGTTATAAGAAAAGAATTTAATCTAATTGGAATTAAAGGAATTGATACGTATCCGTAGGAATTTCATTGACGCCATTATGATGGAGTTGGAAAATTGAGACAAACTTAACATGCATAAAAGGCCAGAGAAAATGTTTTTGCCAAGATTTGAGTCCTGAAATTCCCAGAAACCCGACTATGGCCTCATTTTCAACAATGGAGAGACATTCGTATGCACCTCCCCTCCTTTGTTGCATCTGGCCTGAAAGTTACTGAATAATATTCTTATTTTTGTAAAGGCCCAGGCATTAGTCCAGGCAGTAATTACAATGTTTACATTGGTTTAAATTATCTTCATGGTTCCGATAGCGACTTGGAACTAACTCCATAGCAAAATTTTCTCCCCTAATTTCTTCCCTTCCTCACATATTTCGCCCCTTCATGAAAAATGTTAACATTCCTTACCACAATTTGCATTTTTCATATTTCACCCTCCCGTTGAATTTCAACGGACCCCTTCAGCTAGTAAAGATATAAAAAATCAAATGTCCCGACTGAGTGACATATATCATTCACTCTTCAGCGCACAGCCCAAAACACTTGTGAGAAAAACATTTTCAGGAAATATTCCTATCGTATTCTATCGTGGTGTAAGGGCACACTAAGAAAGTATTTTCGCGTAAACCTATTTTAAGGGTCGTTTATACCCCTTTATTGTTAATTCACTCCCATAAGAAAAGCATTGAATTCGGTGTTGATATTTGTTCATTTGATTTTTTAAATTAGTTGCACCCTAAATAATGGATGGAAATTTAAATTACTATTTGGGAAAAAGAATGTAGAGTTCTTTCATTCGATTTTCTTGTACGATACGTCTTTGACTAAAAACTATGTTTTTAACTCCAAATTAATCAGTTTTTCTTCGTTTTCAACAACTAAAATTTCCTTGGCAACCAAGCGCGAAAGTCCGTTCCAATCCGATTTCAATGAATTTAAATAAATTGATAATTAAGCCTGCAGGATTTAAAGCCCTGGCTAAATGATTAATTTAAGGGTTTTAGTAAGAACTTAGGAGAGATTATTTTCACTCTAATCACTATTTGTATGAGTTCAAGAGCCACAAAACACCAATTGTACACTAGCATTGGATGTATATTAAATGTATACTAATATTGGATGTATATTTCAATAGGCACTATTATACACAGATAACCGACAGAAAATTAATGCTGTAAGACGATACCTGCCAATGCTGGCATTTATTTTGCTTGCATCTTCATTAGCTCTGCCAGTGGCGAACCTGGGCCTCGATATTCACAAGGCGTGCGCTAGCGTTATCGTTATTTTTTTTGATTGAACTTATGTCTGAGAGAGAGCGTGATCTCCATTTTTCACACAGCACTTCAAATCGCTTATCACAATCAGTGTTGCGAATTTTATAGACGGTTATTGTTAACCCTGCGCTACCCTAGGGAGTAAGCGTTAACGATAAGTATTGCGATAACGAGAAAGATCCATCCGTGATGCATAGCTGCCATGGTTGCGTGCGTTTTTGGTTTTTAACGCTGCTTTAGTGATAGTTTTGCGTTAACATGGCGTGTAAGGTATGTAAAAAGAAATATGGACACAAAATCGTCAATGTTGTCGCTCTTTTATTACGTTTTGATACCTTTAATCATTGCTAATTCTTGACATCTATAAAGGTGGGTTTACACGTAGCAGTTGACTGCTTATGGCAGTCGCGAGATCCGAGATATATCGATATATCGCCACTGCTATCATGCGTCTGCACCAACTTCTATGCAGCTTAAAGCCGCTATTTAGGCGTTGACATAACAAATAAAAAGAGTTTCATTTCATTATTGGTTGATACTTGAATTTTCATGAAATTATTCAATCAATAAATTCCATTGACTAGTATGTTTTGTTCCCATTATTTTAATGAGTAGAATCTCCCCTTTTGGGGAGGGATATCCTTGTTATTACATCCAAATTCCGTCGTGTATTGCTTTCCGTTGGCGATTGTTGCGATTGTGTTGGATACATTTGCGAAATGGAAAGCAGACGGACTTCAACTTTGCTAATAGCTCGAACTAGGATCGATAGTTCTCGACATGTGTCCAGTATCGACCTAATTAGATCCAGTATCTGACCTGATGTGTAAATAGCATCGCAGTTGCTATTTACGCATGCGAGTGGAGCTTAATAGTTGTTAGCAGTTGACTGTCAATAGCAGTTGAAACGCAACTTTATATGTCTCTACTCTGCCAATAGTATACCTGACACACACTTTTTATTGTTGCGTGGGTCAATGGTTTTGTTGGGATGCTCTGTTGGGGACAGTTATGTGTGGACAAGGAGTTAATTTGCAAGATGTCTAAGGAATGAAAATAAAGTTAAGTATACTACTAACTATTGAATTTTCAATGAATACATTCAGAAGGCGAATGGGCTTAGTACGAGTGAAGAGCTTAAGAGCCTTCCCCTTTTTGAGGTGTTGTACAGAGAACCGTTGCGTTCTTTGAGGAAGATCCACGATACATCGATTCATGCATCGAGAGTGCCGAGCGCAAGACTGTCACCATAATCTGACATCATTTAGATTCGCAAACAAAATATCAAAGTCGTCATTTGTTCAACTTGAATACCAAACTGAAAAACTTAATTCCCAAGACTTACAAACGTTGTAATGACTATTTTCGTAATAAGCACATTTAAATTGAAAAATAGCAAATGTAAAAATATATTTGTATGCTTATGCTATAGAGATAGAGATATGCTTATGCTATATACTTTTAGAGATGAGACAATTTTCATACTTTTTCACAGGTTTTGCCTCACCAAAAATATAGAGCTGAGAAATGAAATCTGGACTTGTTTTTTTCCGGATAGGAACCGAAAATCTTTATCAGTCCAAAGGGGATGTCAGTGGACTGCAGTGAGTCTGCCAATTAGAGGGAATTGGTTCAACTAGATATGGACATCGAAATGAGATGGTGCTTAATGCTACACTGGAATGCAAAGTGCTTTCACCTTCCATATTGTGGTTAATTCAATCACCGTTCCGAATCATATGAGTTGCTTGATATCTGGTCAAACGTTTTAAACTGCAAATAGTTCATCGGTTTAATTCAATTTATTATGTTCTAAGTTTTTCTCCCTCCGTTGAAATTCAACGGTAACCTTCCGCTATTCTATGTGTGCATAAAATGAAATGTCCTGATCCACTCATTCATTCACTCATAAACGCACAATCCAAACTGGTGATCACGAAAACGTGAACTTTTGAGTTAAAATCCATGTTGCGGTGTATGGGCGCACTAATAAAGGAATTTTGGTACATCAATGGAATGGGTTGTTTTCGCCTTTTAATTTTAACTTTTTCTCTCATACGAAAGTCATTGGATTCGGTGCAAATGTTTCTTTATCGAATTTTTTGAATTAGTTGTTGAAGAACTTTGGATTCATACTTTTCACCCTTATCTCTTTCTGCGTGGCATAGTTCAAAAATGGCTAGCATCAAGTGCGCATTGAAATTATCCTAAAAGTTTTGATAATAATTAGAAATTTGTTAGCGCTTGATGATAACACACCATTACTGGATTTTATTTTGTGTACACCTGCATTAGCTGCGCCAGTGGTGAATTTTATGTGCTAATGCACAATTGGGACTATATGCACGGGCATGGATATTGAAATGCATAAATAGTTAGTTGCACTGGAATGGAGAACTCGGTGTTTCCACCTTCTATGCTGTGGTTAATTCAATAGCTGTGCCCAGTCCTATGAGTTGTTTGATATCTGGTCATACGTTTTCAAGTGTAAATGGTTTAATTCATTTTCTCCAATGATTTTCACACCCCTCTCCTACTCCCCCGTTGAAAAATCAACGGGCGCCTTCCACTAGTTTATATATATAAATTATTGTATTTTACTTGGTATTTATAAATAATGCGGTGTCAATTGAGGCTCAAATTTCGCGCGTCTCGTGGTGACCGCATGCTTAAATGTTTCCCTCAGGGTTGCGGTTTCTTGGTTTCATTTGAGCGATGATGTTTTTAGGCATGTGAAATCATTTTCATTTCCCATGACTGCATTGGAAGTTGTTTCTAAGTTACTAGGAATGTACTAGCAAGGCGGTGGTGGCGATCTTCTTAGAAATCGATTTATGTTTTTTCTCTTTTTCTGCTTCCATCGTGAACTTTAGGTCGGATGCCGTGAGTTGGCGTGCTGAAGGAATCTCTGTTCTTTTCTCCGACTCATGCGGCCAAATCACGAAAGTCTCGTTCACGTATCTGAGCAAAGGTTATGGTTCTCTTTAATTAGAAGTCATAGTCTTTAGTTCGAATCTCTGCATCTACTACATACATCGCTTGAGAGAGAGAGGTGAACCATTTTCTGCCCCCTGTTCACAGAGACTCCCGTTCCAAAGGAAGTAGGAATTCCGAATATGCCGGATTCTGAGCCAGATTGCAGATCTTTCTCCCGCTCAGAATTCTGAACTGCACCGAGGAGGTAGGTACTATTTCCACTGGTTTTTGATCGGCCTGGGGATACCTTCTTGGTTGAAGTAGGTTCGAACAACACACTTCCTGTTCTGGATCCTGGTGGCGATATTTCACAGGATGAAACCATGTATGGACTTCTTGAAAGAATTTCGAGAGAGTTACACTCCCGGTAAGCTGCTATCTGTTGAAAAAATCTGTTGAAACGCAGTGTTTTATAGTATGCGATTCCAAAACCGTATACGTGTGAAAAATGCTAATTTACATGGGAAGGAATACACAATTAGTTGAATGAGAATAGTGAATGCGAATAGTGAATCGTAGATGATGCCACAAAGGAATGGATGAGCCGCATCCACAGGTCTATTCCTTTTGGAGTGTCCTGCGACTTGCACTCTTTACATCTACATCTACATAATACCCTGCAAGCCACCATAAAGGTGTGTGGCAGAGGATGAACTCTCACCAAACATGCACTACATATCATGCAAAATAGCAAAGCATGCATGCAAAAACATGCTGTTAGTTGGGTAAGCTATAAGTCCTTATACCAACATGCAGCTACCAATGTTATCCATTGCTACACTCGTACTGGATACATTTACCGTTATTCATATCCCTAATAGTACGAGTAAAAAAGGACATTTTGAATCTGTCAGTTCGGCAATAAATTTCTCTAATTTTGTGATCATGATCCAGTCTGATATAGTAAGTTGGGGTTCGCAAAATATTTTTAACATCATAACTGAAAATATGGTCTTGGAATTTGTTTAAGAGATTAAGTCTTAATTTCAACCTGCGATCTGACAATGATTCCCAATTTAATTCATTTAATAGACTAGTTACGCTAATAAGGTTATCATACCGTCTCTTTACAAGTCTTGCCGATCTTCGCTGCACACGTTCAAGTTCGTTATTTAGACCGCTTTTGTAGGGATCCCATACACTGGCAGCATATTCCAAATGAGGTCTAACAAGGGAAAAGTAGCTGATTTCTCGTATATGAGAAATGTAGATTTGAACCAATTTATAAAATTTATCGTACCAATCGTATCGTAAAATGTATCAATGATCATTCAGATGTGAACCAACACCATTGCTCAAGTTTCGCACCAATGTGCTTGCGTTCTTGTATTTTTGTATTCACGGCGTGACCACTAGGAACGGTTATTATGGCAAGTACAGACTTGATCATCAGTGCTCAGCAGATGTGCTCGGCTGCATGCAATTCGCTCTCGTGTGGCGTTCGTGATTCATCGGTCGTGATTGTGTCACTGGAGGATCTCCAGTTTTACGGTCGGATCGAGGAAAACGTTGAAGAAAAGTCATCCCGATGAAATGAAATTCGTGTCAGGTCGCACAATCAAGGAAGAGGGTGATGAGTCCACTCTTATTCATTCTTTACATTCGCGATTTGAATTCTGTAGTTGATAGAAAGCTGTTTGCCGATGACACAGAAGTTCATAAGGAAATTCGTAACGAAGATTATGAGTAGGAATTAGCGCGGGACCTTGAATAACATTGACAATTGGTGTGTTAGTAGAGAGCTTGAGTAAAACTTTGGGTAATTTTATATTAAAATGGAATAAATGCAAAGTCATTAACTTTTGGAAAAAAATGGTTCCTCCCCAAATACGTTTACCGTTAGACAAATAGCAACATCGAAAGTGAAACAATAGAATATCTTGCTGGTACGCTGAAAAAAATTGATTTTATTTATATTTTGATAAAGTTATCAAAACGTTCATTTCATATGGAACTTTGAATTGCACATTTATTTCTATGAAGACAGTTCGGTAAAAAGAATCGGCGAAAATTATGAAAAGTACGATAAATTTCATCAAGAAAAACTATAAGCCTTCTCGGTTAATTTGACCAAATTTCTTCCGTATTCTGGAGGGTATTATTGAATGTATCGAACGAAAATTAGCCTTTTTCGTTCATTTTACCAAACTAATTGATAGTCAAGAAAGGTGGTACAGTTAAATTTATAGAACAGTATAGTATTCGTGATTTATCACGCCTAATTAATGTCTAAAATAATCAAACATATTTAATGTTCAACGTTTTCGTCGATCCGACCGTAAAACTGGAGATCCTCCGGTGACACAATCACGACCGATGAATCACGATCGCCACACGAGCGAATTGCATGCAGCACATCTGCTGAGCACTGATGACTGATGCTTGTCACAATAGTGGTCACGCCCTCAATACGAAAATTCCAGAACGCAAGCATATTGGTGCGAAACTTGAGCAATGGTGTTGGTTCACATCTAACGTGTGCAAGTCGCAAGACACTCCAAAAGGAACAGACCTGTGGATGCGGCTCATCCATTCCTTCTCGGCATCTTCGGAGATTCACTATTCGCGAGTGACGGCCGACGCAGAGCGCGGACCACGGCTCACGCCTGCGCTCCCGAATCTCGCTTGCACGCCAAGCACGATCACGATCCGAAAATCACGGAGTGCCGCGACACGGCTTGCCCGCGTTTCGATGGCCTTGGACCCTCTCTTGTGTTGTGTCTCTCCTCTCCCGTGTGTGGTCCGCATCCGAGGTCAGCCAAAGCGGACACCGTTCCGACAACAGATTCGGAACAGCGTCTACAGCGATGGCCGCCCTGCTTCAGATTTGAAACCTTTTTATTGTCATTGTTCCTCTGTCCACACCTCACGATTACCGTGCATTGTGAAGTTGTCGGCATCATAAAGCTAAAGTTTCTTCAATGAGTATTACTTGGAAGAACAATCTTATCCATCCAGCATTTGATCGCATAAGGGAAACGTGGAAGCAGCTCATACCGCACTAGAATGCTTTTGCCTCCAATGTGCCCGTTTCCCGTTTAATATCAACAAGCTTCAATTCGCATGTATCCGCAATTACTCCCGGACGTGTGAACACCGCAGACGTTGCGTGGTTCTCTGCAGTTCCATTGGATATTATTTCTAGGCTGGGAGAAGTGCTAATGTTTGGGTCCCTCCGGATGGAAGCTAATCCGGAGCTGGTTCAACATGTGCTAATTGATTGATTCTCTATTCCGCGACATGAAATTGTAACGTTGGGCACCTGATTCGTAATGTACGCAACAAAATACCATGATTTGCCGAGTCGAATGCCTTCTTAAAGTCAAAAAGGGGACTGGCAGATTTATTGCCTCAAAAAGGTTGGAACAAATTTCTTCAACGCATCCTCAATACAATTGCCCTGATGGTACCCCATTGGTTGCTGCTAAAAAAAACTCATGATGAGTCCTGGAACAAAGTAGTCTCTTTCGAATAGCTTCTCTAGAATTTTGGAAAATATTGGTAGTAATGATATGGGCCCATAGTCATTTAGATATAATTTTTCTCCTTTCTTATGATCTGGTATCAGTATTTTCTTTTTTTCAATTCCTCCAGGACTCTGCCAGTTTGCATACTTAGACTAAAGATGAAAGCAAAAGCCTCCGCTATAATATCATCAACTTCTTTTACATTCGTCGCGTTCACCTTACCAATTCCCTTGTCTATCTCGGGCTCCAGTTCCAATCCATATCGATGCTATTCCAAATTATATATTATCTGTTGGCATAACGACTCCCTGAAAAATCGGGTTGGATACTAATTTTCAGTATTCGTCAGCACCGTGGGAAATTCAATCAGCACTTTTTGCAACTCCACCAACGTGAGAGTTACACTAATCTTGAAATTTGCGTAGCAGCGCTTGGTGGAAATTTATCTTTCATATACAGTTTTATGGTTTCAACCGATGATGACGGTGTCTATAATGTTGGTCGGATGGGTTCTTGTTGTTTTAGCTCAATTCATTCCAACGGTGATTTTATTTCCAATTTCAATACCTAATCGTTGCTCATGAGGTTTTCAATGGCGTGCCAGTTTATCGTTGCTAGATTGCTTTCTCATTATAATATACAATAAATTCCTCTTTTCGATTCTCGTGCAAATGGAAGAAGTTTCCACGCACGGTGGATTTCTGCATTTTTTCAACGATATAGTTTGCTTGGTTCATACGGGACTTAAGGTTCTCTATAAAGATACCATAGGCGACAGCAGTATAATTGTGAACCTTCATTAACAAAAAAAACTTATACGTCCGCAAAAAAATCACTCTTTTAAATCCTTCACAACATGTGCTTATCTCACACGAGGCCTTCCTTTGCCGTTCTTCCCGTCCTTGTGTCCTTCAGCGATTATCTTCACCAGGCCATCATGTCTCTAGATCCCCCTCAAGTTCCCCCTGCCACACACCTTTGTGGTGGCTTACAGGGCATTATGTAGATGAAGATGTGGCCGATTAAGTTGTTCTTCTTGGGTCATTTAGAAGACTGACTATTCTCTAACTCTTCTTTGGACTTCCTTGTTACTCACTCCCTCAATCACTCACTCGAGCCATTCTATGTTCATCGTTCTTCTGTAGCACCACATTTCGAATGCTTCCACCCTTTCCTTCTCCACTGCTGACATCGTGCATGCCTCACTGCCGTTAAGGAACATGCTCCATAGTCATTCTGATGACTTTTTTCTTACTTCTGCGATTGCATTAGCAGTTGTAGGTATATCCTTCGATGGTATGCCCTCTTTGCCTGGGCTATTCTACTCACTATTTCTTCCTTGCTTCGTCCATCGTTGGTCACTCTGCTTCCCAGCTAACTCCTTTCTTTCATCTCCACAACTTTTCGTTTTCCTTGATGGCTTTCTCAATGTAAACATTAGAGATTGCGGAATACTTTGTAAAACCTTGTCTTACTTCTTGCTTTTTTCCTCTCCACAGCTGAGTCCAGATTTAATTACAGCTTAAGAGAATTATCCACAGTTCCCATATAAATTGTGGATCATACTTCGGTCATTGTAGCGCACTCCAATTCATCTACATCTACATCTACACGATACCCTGCAAGCCACCGCTAGGGTGTGTGGCAGGGGGTGAAGGTTACCAAGCATGCACTACTAACATGCAAGCAAGCAACTAAAGGGTCTCATGCAACTAGATTGTTGGTATCTATAGTATTTGAGGGTTTAATACATGCATCATGCACTACAGAATACTCTAAAATATTTCCCCTACCTATCCCTTTCCTATGCTGCCTATTCTGTTCTCTTATAGTACGGGGGAAAAATGCCATTTTGAATCTATCGGTACGACAATCTATCTCTCTAATCTTATTTATCTGGTCGAATCTAGCATAATACGCTGGTGTTTTTAATATGTGCCTAACATCTTCAGTAAAGCTATCCGATTGAAATTTCTGCAATAGATTTAATCTGAACTTTAATCTACGCTCTGATAATGATTCCCACCCTAATTCTTGTATTAATTCTGATACACTACTCAACCTATCGTAACACCTTCTGACGAACCTGGCTGCTCTACGCTGCACACTGTCTAGTTCTCTAATCAAACCTAATTCATTCGGATCCCATACACTGGCTGCATACTCAAGGTGGGGCCTAACTAGTGAAAAGTAGCATCGCTCTTTTGTCTTCTCATCACATTTCCCAAGTACTCTTTTTATAAATCCTAGCTTTCTCTTCGCTCGGCCGCATATTTCCCTTATGTGTCTTCCCCACGATAAATCTTTAGTGATTGTTACACCTAAATATCTTACGGTTTCAACGTTTTCGATCTTCGTGTTATTAATTCTATAGGATCGCTCTATCGAATTATTCCTCCTCCAAAAATTGATAGCTACACACTTTTTAAGGTTGAGTTCTAACTGCCATTTGTCGCACCACTCTTGAATTGCATCTAAATCCTTGCTAAGTGATTTCGTGTCCTCTTCGTTTGATATACCGTCCTCACAGAATTCCAAGCATTGAATTCCAATCCACGATGGGAACATCTTTCACCAAATCCACAAACGCTTCTTATTTTATCAACTTTATTTTATCAATAAAACTGCAATTGGTCGTCTATTTTTCCCTGTAAGCAGCTGAATCATATAGCTACAATATTTTATCGAAATATTTACAATGTACTTCTATGCAGTTAAACATTCAGATTATTTTTTTTTAATTTCGCGAGAAATGGGATTTGTCCATAATGTTTTTTGGTCACATGACATTTCAGCCATTTTCCTCATAAAGGGTTAATTTCCTCGCCCCTTGGCATAGTGCAGACTCCAGGTGGTTCGCAGGTCAGTCAGGTGAAGTAGTCTGGGCAGTAGATATAGTTATAGATATCCGTCTAATTTAGCTTTGGTCCTGGCTTCTATTCTCCTGCCCTCCTCTTCAGCTGATACATGAGACTTACTTTTCCTGAATCCGAATTGATCTTCATCCAGAAACTCCTCTGCTTTTCGTTTTATTCTTCTGTAAATGATCCTTGTCAATATCTTCGATGCATCTATCGTCAAGCTAATGATCCTAAAATTTTCACACTTCTCCGCTCTCTACTTTTTGGGAATAGGAATGAAGATGTTTTTCTCGAAGTCCCTGGGTGTTTCTTCTGTTCCGTACATGTCGCAGATGTATTGCTGATGATTGTAAGGATAGGTTAACGTCTTCTATCCTGCATTTTCATTGGTTCTGCGGGAATTTCATTGATTCCAGAGGCCATATTCATCCGAAGGTTCCTTCTGCTGCGTCAAATTCCGAACTTAGCTCCCATATCATCCTCTTCGACTTCACTTTCCTCTTCGATCATTTTCGTGCTGAGATTGTTTCCGTTGTACAACTCTTCCAGAATTTCTTTCCATCTCTTCACTTTGTCTTTATTTTCAATTAAAAGTTCTCCGTTCTTGTCCCTTGTGGCATTGCATCTTGCACTCCGTTCCTTGAGTGGTTCCTCACTATCCCATAGGCAGCCTGAACCTCTCCAAGTGCTAGGTTGTCTTGTACAGCTTCGCATGGATTCTTCATCTACTACTCTCTAGCTTTCCGGACTTTGCGATTTATTTCTTATTCCTTATTCTTTTTTAGCAAAGCTGCCCCTCTTCAGTTTTCGCATTCTTGTACTTTCTTCCTTCTTCAATTAGGTCTAAGACTTCATCCGTGATCCATGGCTTCTTCTCGACAACTTTCCTTCTGCCAAGAGCTTCTTTTGCGGCTTCCTGTAGTCTCCACATATAGTGCTTTCCCAACGCTCTTCCACTGATTCTCAGTCAGGTCTTGTATTGTTTCCCGCTGCTTTTTGAAATCCCAGCTGATGTTGAGTCTCCTCCATTTTTTCTACTTGCCAAATGTTCTTTACTGTTTTCTTCAATTTCTTGAATTTTAGGCGTCATTTCATCATCCCTAAATTGTGGTCACTGTCGATGTCTTCCCCAGGGTAGCTTTTTCAATCCTTCACCCGATTCCTGAATCTCTGCTTCACTAAAATGTAGTCTATTGGAAATCTTCCTCTGTCTCCTAGCATTTTCCACAATTGTGATTTTTAAACAATGTGTTGGCAGTCACCAACTTATGCTGTTTGCAGACTCCAGCAGTCTTTCTCCTCTTTTTTCTCGATTTCCCAATCCATATTTTCCAGTTCCTGGTCAAGAACTTACGAATTCAAAATACTATCTTTGCAATGTTCACCATTAGATAGGGATTTGAATGTAGCTCACAGCTAGTCGTGGAGAACTGGGAACGTGCGGTGATTCGCTTGTGTGGAGCGGGTGGCAGTGACAATGCTGCAAGGAGGCTAACATTCTAGAAAAGGAATTTTTCAACATTGGCTAAACTCAAGTGTTTCATAGCGATTCTCCATTTGTTGGCACATTTATTTTACATATATACAGATTCTGATTCTGACACATAAACGATTGATATGGGGTCAAAGGTTATTAGTTTTTGTGCAAAGGGGTCTCCTTCAATTTTTTCCGGTAAATCCACCAAAGGAAAGTAATTCTAAACCTATGGCGATGTATTTTATACAAGCAATGAAATAAGTTTCTTTAAAAAGTGTTAGCATCAATGTTGTGCAATTTACTTGATTCATCTGTGATATTTACCATGCATATTTGTATTAAATTATACTTCATATAGTATTGTGTATGCATTATACTACATTTTACCATGCATGTCACGCACATAGTCACTTCCGCGTTTGATAGGGATCTCCTGAAGCGAGGGCCAACTTGTCTGAGACGCCTGGAGGACGCCGGCCTCCCTTCCGATCGCTGTGCGCAGGGAAAATGTCTGAGAGCCGTCGAGCGCATTTCGGGCGAGAGGTTGCATTCGGAAGACTCGTCAAGGAATAAATTATTTTCAGTCATTGGTTGCAAATACGTTTTGCCGCCCGCTCCCACTTCTCAGGATGACCGCAGTTTCCCTGCACCGGGCATTCAAGGAAAAGATGTCTCACATCCATTGGCTAACTCCCTGATTTTTAAAAATAATAATGTATTGATTCCATTACCACTTACAATATTGTATTTGACAAGTTATATGAATAAATGGAATATAAGCAACCCAGAGGAACAAATTTTTAATTTCCTTCGGTTAACAGCAATCCTCACAAAAAAAGTTTTAGGGGTTTTCATTAACAGTGTTAAAGGAACAATACAGTTGACCCGCAATAACTCCTGGTGGTTGGAGTTACAAACTAGTGAAATTTTCAACCGATTTTATGTCCGGGCCCATCCTTGTGTTCACAGACGCTACTCAGGGAGGATTAGTCATTCCAAAGTGGTCCTCTATAAACGCTGCAGAGGTATTCGCACTGGCCCCCAAGAAGTGATGGCCTTATTAGGAGATCTCAAATTCACCAATGCTTGTATTAATATGCATGTGGACTCTCAAGTGGCTATGTACTCATTGCAACGCGGCCAAGACCAAGTGTTTCATCTTAACCAAATTCTTGTAACAATGTATATGAATGTACTAATAAAGAATAATCACAATAAATACCAGGGTAGAGAAAGAATTTTTGAATTTAACAAAGCGGTTAAAAAAATGGCTTATGAATGATGAGAAAGTAGAATTTTTACTTAAAAAGGTTATATAACATGTTATAAATTGATGTCTATTTGTATGCAGGGAAGTATACAAGTAGTATGCCTGCCCTTATAATATTAATTTTAATGGTAACCCCAGCAAAAAAAAAGTTTTTTCTAAGCATGAGAGATTGATGGAACTAATTTTTTTTTTGGGATTACCATTATAATTAATATTAGACGGATAGGCAAGGTGCTAATTCAGCTTCTTACCGCATGTGATATGAAAGAAATAATAAAAAAGGCTATTTTTAGTGTATTCATATTCAATGTTAATCATATAAGTATAAGATCACACGAAGACATAATATGCTTCCCTGTGTACAAGTAGTCATCATTTTATAACATGTTATATAACCTTTTTAAGTAAAAATCTACTTCCTCATCGCTCATAAGCCATTTTTTAACCGCTTTGTTAAATTCAAATTCTGTTTCCACCCTGGTCACGTTATTCAGTAGTAAATAATATAACTTTGGCCCTAAATACGATTGCCGAAAGATTTCATTTCTAGGCCTTGGTACTACAACATCCGATTTTAGTCTCTTAGAGTAGGTATGTTTTAGGTTTGGCCTTTTCACCGCTACGGTTATAAAATACTCTGAGGACTTTATAGATGAATGGGTACCGTAATGGTTCTATAATTAATTTCTTATAAAGTGGAAAAGCGCGGCTTTTTTTAATGACCTTGTCATATCTCTAATAACTTTTTTTGTGCAACCAGCAAAGGTTTGATGGTGTTAAAGTAGGCTCCACCCCAGCGTGCGATTCCATATTGCAGTCTGGAGTTGACCAGGGCATAATACACGACTGTCAACACTGATTCTGGGCATATGTATCTGAGGAAGTAGAATTTTCTGATAATGGAAATCATTTCAGATTTTAGTTTATTCAGGTGTAGCTTCCATTTATTTTTTCATCAATATATATACCTTATTTAATGTAACTTGCCTGCATTATCACAATACAGTTATCACCAAAAGAAAAATTAACTTTAATACAACTTATACGTTGATAATACAGTTTATTTCTGAGTGAGATACTTTTTACTCATTGTAAATACAACATATTTTGTTTTTCCATTTAGCAACATGCAATGAATTGAAAACCAAATATTTAGTGCTTCAAGGTCACTTTGCATCAGTGCATGCAAGTCACCAATATTATAAGCACAATAAATTAATTCAGTATCGTCAGCAAAAGACTTTAACTTTCCCTTTAACCTCCCGGCACATAAATTGTTTACATAAATAAAGAACAGTAAGGGGCCTAACACAGAACCCTGTTGCACGCCACAGGCTGGTTTGATCATTTTGCTGCAGCAATTTTGAAGACTCTGTCACAAAGATAACTTTGGAACCAGTCGTACGCAATACCCCGAACACCAGCTTCCCATAATCGCTGCATTAGTAAGTTATGGTTTACTGAGTCGAAAGCTTTACTAATGGATATGAACAGGCCAGTAACTTTGCAGTTCCTATTAAGTCCTTCATTCAAGGCTGAGCATAATTTTAATAAGGCATCTTCTGTACTTTTACCACACCAGAATCCGTATTGATTACTGCTAAAAAAATGAATGCTTCTTTAGAAAACTAAGAAGTCCATTTCTAATAATTTTTTCAATTATTTTAGAAAAGACAGATGGTAAGGATAATTGTTAGGGATGGGTCGGTTCGGTTCTTCGGTTCTCGGTTCCACCGGTTCTTGAGCTTAGAACCGGAACTGAGGCCAAAAATAATCGGTACCGAAATAATTGGCGCGAAAACCAGTTTGAAACCTACTCACACTCCGAAAGTGGAGGATTCACATTAAAACCTGGTGAAATAGTGTACTTACATGCTTCAAAGTCGCGAATTATTCTAATTCAGTCTCTGAAAATGATTATTGATTACCCTATCTTACCATTGAGCAATGCAAAGTAAGTGGTAAATTAAGAACCGGAACCGAGAACCGGAACCGAGAACCGAAGTAAAGAACCGAACCGGAACAGGAACCGAAAAAAAGTGGAACCGACCCATCCCTAATAATTGTCTATAAGGTAAGGACAATTGTAAGGATAACAGGCCTATAATTGTTTACGTCCATTTTATCACCTTTCTTAAAAATAGGTATTATTATCGCAGTTTTTAACTGATTAGGAAATAAACCTGTTTGCATACTTAGATTAATAATGTAAGCAAGGACATGTGAAATGTTTGCATTCACAGCTTTAACAATATATGCAGAAATATTATCAATACCTTTGAATTTCTTGGGATTTAGATAATTAATTATGTTACTAATTTCTTTCTCATTTGTTGGAACAAAATATAGTGATTCTTCTTCATTGAAGGATGGAAAAAATTCTTTATGTCCATCCAAATCACTTTGTAGATTTATATTGTTCCTTATAGAATCTATTACTTGTTCAAAATGAAACCTAAATTCATCGGCAATGTTTTGACATTCCATCACAACGTTTCCGTCTCTGGATTTTATTTTCAATATTTTTCCATCCTTTCTCTTTCCTCCAATAAGTGAGTCCAAGGTGCGCCACTGATATGCTGTGTTATTCACATTACTATTGAAAAGGCACACGTAATAATTTTATTAGCACTTCTTAATATCATAATCTAATCGTCGTTTGTGTGAATTATAATGTATTTTCAATTTTTCATCATGAGGTTGTTTCCTAATTTTATTATACAATATATTCTTTTTCGCAAAGGATGTCAAGGAGGAATAGATCTAAAACATCTACTGCTTTTTGCAACATACTCAGCTTGGTCAATGCAGCATTTTCATTTATTCATAAAGATTTCATAGGCTTGAAAACACTTTGTTGTGAGTAAACATTGTCCCAGTTACATTTTAGCCTGTAGAGCTAAACGGCCTCTGGTAAAATATACGGAAGAGGAGATCGTGTTCGCGGCCCAGCATACCCTTCCTTCTTCTGGGAAACGGGACGCTGCAGCTGTGGTAAAAGAAGTTACCCAAACTATTCCCCGTAGGGCTACCAAAGTAAAAGGAGCATACAAATCACCTCCAATACTGGGGAGGAAGCGTTAGCGGTTCTTATCGAGTACGGGTTGACAAAGTCGCAGTACATAAGAATCAGGACAGGACAGCCAAGGACAGATTAAGCAACATTTATCCATCTTAAGATGTGCTAAAAGTGTTGAAATTGGAGTGCTGTCCCCCTAAAGAAGATATAAAAGTGACGGAAAGGCATGCTGAATTGAAATTGCAAGCTCTTGTGGACCACGCAATCCAACGAATTGCGCTAGTTCAGAAGGACGTTCTCTTGCAATACACTGTTGACAGAGAGAAACACTGCAAAGTGATATTCAAATGGGGGTGTGATTGAAGCAGTGAAGGTCAGAGTGAATACAAACAGCGGTATGAAACTTCTGAGAGTGATTCATCCGTGTTTGTCATCTCCCTTGCGCCCCTACAACCATATAGGTACCGAACGCAGCGAGGAGGGGTGAACAAAACTATGGCAGAATCCACAGCCGTCGTCCGCAAAATTCTGCCGGCCATTTAAAATCGTCTTCCACAAAGAAACCAATACAATGATAAATAAGGAAATTTTCCGCGTGGAAAGTGAAACAGAATTACTTAGGCCAACGATTATTACCATCGATGGAGCAAAACATTCAGTGATATCACATCTATTGTGATGACTTGAATTAATGGATGAAGGCGATACCTTGTGGAAGTAGCGAACGTCAAACATTGTAAATGAAACAACTTTGTACTTTCCACTTTCAGATTTAGTATATGTTCCCCGATCGATTTCGACGAGTCAGCGTCTTTTCTCAGTTGGCCCCCCCTTGAAAATGACGCTGAGTCATCGAAATCGATCGGGGAACATATACTAAAGCTGAGAGTGGAAAGTACAAAGTTGTTCCATTTACAATGTTTAATATTGTGATGACGATTGTGGATGGATGCAGTGCTGTGACTTTCGTCCCAAACGTGTGCGGCGCGAAGCCCACCCAAATGAACCAAATTGAGTGTTACAGGACCAAAATATCGGACCCAGCCACCTATCGCTTTGGACTTTCGATACTTCACGCCTTGGAGTAAAGAAGTGGCAAGTGAAGACGGCAGAGGAGAAGGTTTCTTTCGAAAGGAATGCAAATCGAATAAGAGAACGTTTTCTTGTAGAAAGGGATGACTCCAGGAGGCAGTGGGACGACAAATGACGGGAATATGGCGAGACGTTTCTTCCAAAATCCTCAAATTTCGTCTGAAATAACTGGTATTAATCTAGATTTAGTGCAATGTTTTGGAGTAATTTTAAAAACCATATATTCTGGATTTTCCATTGATTCAGATAGATTCACTATGCATGCTTTTGATACTGCAATACTTTACGTGTGTACCCCTGGTACTTCATGCCTGCAAGTGTCCACAAATAAATCTTTCATGGAGCTTCAATAATGGAATCAGCCATTCTTCCAATTGGACACTTGTCAGAAGAGGCACAGGAGGCAAGAAACAAGGATTTTAAAAAATTCAGGAGTAGGCATGCTGGGAAGATATCTCGCTCCGCAAATATTGAGGATTCACTCAATATGTTGCTACTATCTTCGGATCCTCTGATTTCAACCTTACGTCAAGAAACGAAAAAGAGGAAAAACGGAATACCTGCTGAAGTTCTGCAACTTCTGTAAGAACCAGATGTGTTTGGCTCTGGAGAAAGTGCGTAAGGTGGATGCAGTGAAAGTCTGACTACGAATTGTCATAACATGGTCATCAAGTTGTGATGATGTATATCATTCTGCCGCAGAGCAAATTGGTTGCATGACCAAATTCATATTCATGATTTAATTTTAATTGAATTTTTTGCAACCTTTTAAATGTATTTCAAATTGATATTTTGCTATTTTTTAGCGCTTGGATGAATTGATAGCATATTTTTATACCCTTTTGTTTTACCTGAATTTTTTTATTATTATGCTGTAACCACTAAATGAATGACTTTTTTGGTTTTTTCTCGGGCGGATGATTTCAAGACCTGCTGGCATAAATTAAAATATTTTCAAATCTGTATTCTGTTATTTCTTCTCCACCTCAGTCTAAACCAACGAATTAACTTTGAGCGGCTAGAATTCGTGGAGGCCGGTGTTAGCGATAACTTCCTTGGTTAGTCGCACGGTCGCACGTCGTACCGCCGTAAAATGCCTCCCTCCCGTAAACTAAAGACCCTTCAGTTTTCGGATTTTTGGAGACATGCACAATGCAATGGGTTTCCCAGCGTAGAAATGCAATGGATTTCCGTTTCCCAGCGTAGAACAACGCCATAGCCAAACCGTGAGTTTTGGCCTTGTCCGTTACCACCGTAAAATATGAATAATTAGCTAATTGGCGAATAGATAATCTGACGAATTTATGCTTCACATTTTAGTGTTAGTTAATGCCTTCTACTTATGATTTGACATAAATGATGAAATGGTGTACATTGTGCACAAAATTAGAAAATAATATTTTTTTCCGCGTAGTTTGGACATTCCGCCCACTGTGCACTGGCGTTAAATTAAGACTATATACTCCAACGACAGGCATGGAGAAGGAGGTATTAATGCCGATTGTTCATTTCACCTCATCAGCTGTTACTAAGTCGCCTTAATTCACTGGAAAAACACTCATAACTATCCATCACTCCTCCCGCTCCGTAATTATTGTTTCACCGGTTAACATTTCTCAAGGTTCTAAATTTAGGAATCTGACATTCAAAGAGTCTTCGAAATATGTCCTCGTTAATGCCCACCCATGAATTTTTTTCGAGTATTTCTACCAAAATTTCCACAAAGAAAATTATTTTTCTGCGACTTTATTTTCTATAAATTCACATGGTGCTGGTAAATAGCTTTTTCTGGAACGATTGTTTTAATTTATTACTGTCTGTTTATCTCCAGATCCTTAGCTGTCGACGGTCAGCAATCATGAGATTGTTTTGACGAAACTGTCGATGTTCCTCTTCACAGCTTCACCTTCCACATCCTTCGTCGCTGGTCGTAAGTGCCTTTTCCACCCTCCCCATTCCACTCCACTGCTTCAGACCATCACGTCTTAAGATATTGTTGATTAACTTGTCCCCTCTTCCCTTCAATATTTTCACCGGACCTCTTTCTTCTGCTGCTTTTCTTACAACTTCCTCACTTGATATGCCGTCCATTCTTCACTCTTCAATATCACCACATTTCAAATTCCTCAAGCCTTGGCGTATTTCCCACTGTTTTCGTCCATGCCTCATCATTATAAATAATAAAGATCCATTGCTTTGCCAATATTTGGATCTACATATCACCTGTTAGCCTCCGCAAGGGTATGTGGCAGTGGGTGTACCATCACAAGGGATAACGTACATTTTAAATGAAGAAGTAAATTCTTATTTAGAAGCTACACAATGGGTTTCTTATTGCACCACGATATCTAGAAATAAATGCATCTCTCCAAAGAATCAAAATGGTTTAGCTCGAAATGCCGTTGTGAATGTGTGCCAAATTAATTATTCTAATAACTTCGATACATTGTTAAATTTGCGGCTATTTCAAGGTGTTTATGAAGTTTATCCTCACATCCGAGCTTGTAATTTTTGCTGTAAGAAGATTCTCCTTCTGCCTATCTCCACCTATTTCACCAAAATTCAAGTTCTTGCTATGCTCGTCGCAATTTCTTCTACTTGCCAAAGTACAACATTCCTTACATTGTTCTCTAGATCGTCTTGGGCTCTTGCTTGCCTCATTTTCCACATGCCTTCACCGTTTCATCGCTCATCATGTTAAATCTGGTTGATATCATCTCCATGAACATTCAAGTTCTTACCTCTCTCTCTCCCCACGTTGAGACTACGTTCAGGTGCGTTGGTACCAAATCACGGCACCGAGAAAATAAATATTTTCCTCGGACGTCTCCTATTCCTCCGTTGGAGTTTTGGTTCTGTGCAGAGCGTTGACCCTTCCTTGGACAAAGCGTCTTCGATTCGCGACTGGATCCTCTGCACTTCTCCTGGACCCGAACGGCAAAAGAAGACACCGAAAAATAGATTGTCAATAAATCCACTCCCTATCTCTATCTCCGAGCATCCTCTCCTCCGTTCGATGATAAAGATGGCCAAAATACGTGATAAATTCATGTATGATAAGTCCTAAATTGTTATTCGGGGATTTTTGATGTCGCTGATCGCGAATATTCACTCCGAATTAAAAATAAATATAAACTGTGCATGAACATTTGTGAAAAATAAATTACAATGGCAAGTAAAATAGCGAATATGATATAGGTACTTTATTGTTCAATTGACAAACTTTCCGGCAGCCCCGCAAGTTGAAAAATTTAACTGAAAACAGTAAAACAATGGGAATTGAGTCTAAAAATAATTGAAATGCTTTCAATAATACATGTTTCAGTATCGTTCTGCGACCTTTAGTAAACAATTGCCCGTATAATGTATTTTAATGCATGAAAATTCAAATGCAAATTATTTTATGCATAGTGCATAAATACAACGTACACATATTTAAGTATACTGTGCTATTCAATTTAAATAATCCATTATGTATGTTTGAGTATACACCAAATAGTTTGATATTTCAAATCTGTAATGGAAAATAAATAAATGTCAGGAAGCAATTAATGGATATAGAGTATGAATAAAGATGATTCATATTCTTCATAATTCGTCGGTTAATTAACGCTCGTATTTGGTAGAATTGCAATGGTCGGAATCAATTGAATGAGAGTCACTGTTTTCTTCAAGCGCAGAATTAGCAATGTCGTCTCTATGTACTTCCGGTTGCATAGCAACAGCAAGAGTCACAATAAGCGCTTTGCTTCTGCTAAAAATGAGCGCAGTGGCTTAACTTTAAGATTTCTTTCAAGGAAGATCACAACTACATGTCTTATGAATTGTTTTCCTTCTAACTCATTCCAGATGCGTCTTTCCTGGAACACTTGGATACTGTTTACTGGATTTTTGTTATTCCTCAGACGCCTGAATTATCACAGGTAACAGATACTTATCAGATAGGTGAGGTCCGTTCATAAGAAGCTCATGCAATGTGGTGGTTAGCACATACCAGGGGTACAAGTCGGCGTGCATAAGGGTCATGCGTCTCTACGTGAACCTGACACCCGCAGGATATAGACTGCATTGTGACGTGCTGTCTGCTGAAAATTTTGACGCCTTTGCCAGTATGTCCACAGGTGTTTCGAGGGTTGAAAGGAAGCCATGTTTCATTCGTTGCTCGTCCCGTGGTGCTGCTCTGACAACGAAGCCTGTCGGAGGCTTAAATCGCTCTCCTGTATTCCAGTTTCCCTCATTTATCTTTGGCCTGAATTTCCGCCGGATTGCTGGTCATTCTCCATTTGTATGGACAGTATGATAACAGAATTCAAGTAGTTTTCCCTGGTTTGACGTAGGGAGTCCATATCTCAGATTGCCTGTGTTCATTGGTTTGCTGAGTGTTTTATTTAATCTCGCGAAACTCCTTCTAGGGTATGTAGGTCGAATTGCCGCTGCTAGGGTATCCTCACAAGCGTTGCATGCTTTGAAGTCAACCAAGGTCATGGAAACCTTAAACCGAGACTTAAGGACCTTCGTTCAACTGCGCTGAATTAAGCCGGGCACTCATCGGTTGTCGGCTAAACTAATCCCCGGAGAAACTTTATTTCTTCTAATTCCGGTTCTTGGGATTCTGCATTATTTCCTCGGTCAGTGTTATTTCCTCCACAGTAGATTAAATGCGCGATATTCAACTGAGGAAAAAGATATAATAAAGTGAGGAGTGTCGCTACCATAATAAAGAACACATTTGAAACGTAAAGGATCGTGATAGGCGACAAAAAGCAAATTACCCACCACGAAATACAGACGATCGTGGCGGGGCGTGGCGTTTCCCTTACCCTTCACCTGCTGGGGATCAAATCCCACGATTTTCATGGAATGAAAACCTATGCACATGACTTATTGTACCTCTTAGATAATAATTCAATGTTTTTTTGGTTGAATTTGAAAAAAAACAATTTTTACATTTTTTATCGCATTTTTCCTTTACATGAATATGGAAAAACTCTAGATTGCACATAAAACAAGTAATTGAAAGATATACGAGATAAAATAGGGACATTTAAATGTTAATTTGTTTTATATTTAGTAAGCTAAGGCATTTAACTATTTTTAAGTTATAAACTATTACATTTTACAATGTTTAAGATACAAAACTAGCAGACCTTCTGCCTGTTTTGATGGCACTTTTCATAAGCACTTCGTATGCAGAGAGAAGGAAATGGTTATTTTATAAATAGAGAAATGTGTTCCACTTTAATTATCCTATATGTTTTTGGACTTTTTTCTACACCACATTTTCATTACCTATATGTTGTCTCCCACTCTAACAAACCACGTTTTTTGCATTTTTCTCTGCACCACAAACTGCTAAAAATCCAAAACTGCTACCAAATCATAGAGACAGAAAATCCACACTCAACGCACCAAACCTCACACTTTTAGCTCAAAAGTTGATAGAGTGCTAAACAAAACGGATACTGAATGACTGACTGACACGCTACAAAAAAATCGCGACAAATTCATAAATCGATTTCTAAGAAGATCGCCATGAGTATCGGCCACGCATTCTTCAAGAAGGCTACCTAAATCACACCGTCATCACTCCCAGAATGCATCACTGGTAAGCCGTTACATTACACGGCCGAAGCGTCTAGCCGTGTAGCGGACAGGATATTTGAGCATTGTAGGCCTTTTTTAGGATTAAGAATAGGGCAGAGAGTAGGTCAGCTAGTGGGGTGTTAAATAAAAAAAACGCGAAAATGTTATGAAAGCAAAAGAATTGAAAAAAGCCATAAGCTATACGAGTTTTTCGAGGAGCCAGTCATAGAAAATTAAAGGAGGTTGGTCCGAAAAGTGAAAGTCATGTCATTTTTTTTATATTTTCAGCACTTATAGAACTAAAGTTCCTCTATCTAAAAAAGTAAAGATAATTATACCAACCCATACTCCTTTTTGCACAAATTGCATTTGAAATTACATACGATTAACGGCGAGAATGGCCGTCACATGGGAATATAACGTTTAAAAATACCATAGTGTCATGTCATTTTTGCAAAAAACTGATATTTTATGCGTAATTTCACAAGAAATAAAATGACACGAAAATAAAGGCATCAACCCACCGTATTTTTCGCTAAATCCACCAATTTCTGCGCTTATAGCGGACGAAATGCGTTAGTTGTCTTCAAGTGGCGCTTCGGTCTATGTAAAATGTATGGCGTATGAATAATATCATTACTAATGAGATATTAAAGCATATTTCAGAAAAATATTGTAACATAATGTTTGATAGTAATATTCTGGTGTTATAAATTAGTAAATTCATTGGGTACATGAATTTATTTCTTTAAAGTAAATGCTGAATTGACTCCATAGTCGAGCTCATTAAAATTATCATAAAAAAGAAATCTTTCGACTTTACATCGTATTTCTTGTGATACTTGTGACTTTCAATAGCTTAGGTAATTTTCTTTGTGAAGTAAGGATCACTTAGCAGGCATATACTCGTACTTAAATTAATAAGATTCCTCAGACAACTTGACTCACGTAGTCGCGAGCCAATCTCCTTAAGTGAATCAGTTAGTCATAAGCTCGAAAAAACGTGTAAAAACGGCTTTAACAAGTCGACTGTAATTCTAAAAAATAGCGTTATAACTGTGGTCGTAGTAAATTGTCGTAGTTTGAAAAACAAGTTGCAGATTTTCATCACCTCATCGAATCCACCGACGCAGATGTAACTATAGGAACTGAGAGCTGGCTATATAAGGATATCGCAGATAATGAAATATTCCCGAAATCATTCAAAATTTACAGGAAAGAAAGAGACAGAAGACCAGGAGGAGGAGTTTTCATCGCCGTGAAGGATTGTCTTACTAGTAGAAGGGAGACTATACTTGATTGTCAAATAGAAAGCGTTTGGTGTTCCATACAAGGTCCTCGAGCAAAAAAGGTGTACCTATGCACATATTATAGACCACCGGATTCAGGCATAAATTCAATATTAGAACTAGAAAATCAAATAAGGAAATTAATTCAACACAAAAATGACCGTCACATCATCATCGGGGGGGATTTCAATCTTCCATCTATAGACTGGGACACGTGTAGCTCCATCACCGGGGGAAAGGACAAAGAGCTCTGTGAGACACTTCTGCGCACACCTTTTCCTCTCATGCACTTCATCAATTAGTAACAGCCCCAACCAGAGAAAAAAGTACTCTCGATCTCCTCGCAACAAATATACCCCAACAAATTGTAAATATAAGTACCGATGAGGGAATCAGTGATCATAAAATTATAAAAGCAACATTTTCTTATAGAACTAACAAAAATAACAAATCCAAGAGCAAAATATACTTGCTCGATAGGGCGGACTACGATGGAATGAAAACAGAGTTGCAGAATTCGTTCAGCGAATTTCAAGAAGCAAGTTTAAGGAAAGATACTGAGACCTTGTGGCATATATTCCTAGAAGTTATTCACTCAGCAGTTAATATGTATATACCGAGTAAATTAAAAAAGATGAATGCAGAGCCACGGTGGTATAACGCGGCGTTACGGAAATCTTTAAAACAACAGAGAATATACCATGCTAGAATGAAAAATGCGCGGAAAAAACACCCCCTCATGAGCTTAACAAAATAATTATAAATTATAAAACTTCCAAACACTTAGCGAAAAAAGAATGTCGAAGAGCCTTAGCTGACTTTAAAAGTAAAATTCTAGGGAAGTATTTGAATGAAAATCCAAAAGCATTTTGGTCTTATGTAAGAGAAGTTCAAGGAAATAAATCTACTATAGGAACTCTTAGGGATGATAATGGAGAAAAAATAAGTGATAGTCTGGAAAAAGCTGATAAGTTAAACTCATATTTCCAAAGCGTTTTCACTACCAGCAATTTAGATCCAATTGAACCACTAAATAAACATTTCAAACATCCGATGCCTGAAATCGCTATTGAGTCCCGCGGTATAGAGAATCAACTTAAAAACAATAAACACCAATAAATCCCCCGGCCCTGACCGAATTCCGGCACGCGTTTATAAGACACTAGCATCAGAAATATCACCTTACTTAGAAATAATATTTCGTAAATCGTTATCTGAGCATATGGTTCCCAAGGACTGGAAAATGGCTAATATTACACCTTTATTCAAATCCGGCGATAGAGAAGATCCTAGCAACTACAGACCTATCTCATTAACATCGATATCGTGTAAGATAATGGAACATATAATAGTTAGTTCGATTATGGGAAGCTTGGATAGGGAAAATTTGTTATTTAATAACCAACACGGTTTCCGAAAATCTAGGTCATGCGAAACGCAATTGGCACTCTTTGTACACGACTTATTAATTTCGGGAGGAAATAATGCTCAGGTTGATGCGATATTCTAAAGCCTTTGATAGAGTACCTCATGACAGATTGCTCTTAAAGCTAGAAAGTTACGGTATAGATAAACACGCAGTATGCTGGATTAATCGATTCTTAGTTGGCCGCGAACAGAGTTACTATAGACGGTATCATGTCCAGTATAGTTAGTGTCACATCAGGTGTTCCCCAGGGAAGTGTGATAGGCCCACTTTTATTTCTTTTATATATCAATGACCTCCACAGTGTTTTAGTAAATAGTAGAATTCGGCTTTTCGCAGATGATGCAGTAGTCTATAGAGAAATTAGTAGTCCGGGAGACAAGGCATCGTTAGTAAAGGACCTCGTAGCAATTCAGGCGTGGTGCGATAAATGGAAACTAGAACTGAACATAAAAAAGTGCGTGACAGTAAATTTTTGGAAAAGGAAAAACTCAATAGAAAGAAACTATATGATTCAAGGAACGGAATTAGTAAACGTGGAATCAGTTAAGTACTTACAAGGAGACATCGCGAGATTGATGTTCGGGATCCGAATGCCGATGTTATTTTCCGAAACTATAAAGGAAATGTAGAAAAAGTGTCACGGCTTTCTTCCCCATAGGCCCGGGTTCGAGAGATATAAACACGTAAAGATTTGGCGCAGAATCAGTATCTTCAAGTAAGGGACAACTCCAACAACCGGCGTAGCCTCGTGCGTTAAGGCGCACGGCCGATGGCTTTTGCCCCGGGCGACCTGGGTTCGAGTCCCGGTGAAGACAATTTTTTTTTCTTTCTTACAATTTAAGGAATCAATGCTACAACCCATCCCCATTCAGTTAAGTCAGTTTCGTTCGTATTTTTTCTATTTTCAACTCATTTTCTGGATTTTCAATGGACCGAGGACTTACGACGCGAATTAGGGGATTTTATTTTCCCATTACAGGCTCACATGCTGCCCGACGCATTAGGTTTGGATGGATTTCGAGGATCCGTGAATACTTCTATGAATACCAAGGGCTTCAATTGTTCGCTGGACTACCTGAAGATAGTAAAGAATGAACTAAATGCTTATTACACTGCGACGGTTGCCCTCGTAAATTCCAACGAACCGCCCTGGAATTTTCACTTTTATCACTTAATTTTTCCTTAAATAGTGAGCATGATATCGGCGGTAAATAGAAGGGCATGTGAAGCATATATAAAATGATTTTCTCATAGTACAGCGTATTTTATTGCAGTGAACCCTTATCGTGGACGAAGGGAAGATTTTGAATTCCTACACATAAAACATGATGTAGGGATAACACTATTTTTCTTCCCACCTCCTGTTTTCTTTCGGTTCAATGAATGAATTTAAATTTTCATTCGCGGCATGTAATTGCCCATTATTTGATTATAGGCATTGATAAAACTTTTGAAGTAAGGTTTATTCCTTCATCGTTTTTACATACCCAATCCCATACAAATTAAATAGTATTTAATGTCAGTTACAATAGTATTTTTCTATCTTCAGCGTATTTTATTGATTTTTAAACGGACCTCCGAATGGTGACTTACCACGCGAATTTGGGGACGTATATAACGACACGTGAAATTCCAGGTAATGCGTTCTTCTACGCCCCAGCCATTGCTCCCTCAACCCCTTCATATATTTTTGATCTCAACTCTTTCTTGTCACCAAATAAACTCTACTGGCTATCCTCACATTCAGTTACTAACCCTAGCCAGCTTCCCCCTTTTACCCATTAGGTCAAGTGCAATGACCCTGCGTTCCAGTAGTCTGCTCAAAGCGGTCTCAAAGTCTTCTTTGTCTATCTTTCGCACCCGTCTTCTCACGGTTGGGCCTCGGTGCCTCATTGATAGATTAGCGAGGGTCAGCTGTGGAGGAAGGGTTGCTGGGGGCGGAACTCTTTGAAGGGCGCAAGAAGGCATGTCATAAAGGAGACAGGGTGGACGGAAGGACATTCTGTAGTAAGGAGGGAGAATTTGTTGGAAAGACAGTGGGTGGGCTGTGGAGAAAATCTAACGGAGGGAAAACCCAGTGGAAATGATATTATGAATAAAAGAATGTAGGAGTCGGAAAATCCCGGTTTGAGACAACGTTTTAGTAATGGGAAGGGGTGTTCTCTACATACAGCAACGCGTGGCATCTGTATTGGGCCGTCTATTTCGCCAGTTTCAATCCAGCTCTTGATCAGTGAAGGTAAAGTGAAGCGTAGATCAAGTTTCCTGCAGCAAGTCTTGTGCATTATTTAGTTTTCACCTATCTGCGGCGTTGTGTCGGGAGTTCTCGGAAGCTAAATGAAGAGTGTTCGAGAAATCTGTCCTTCGTCCAGTGACGGCTCCTCATTGTCAGACAATGTAAATGACACTTCTCCATCGGTGTTGTCATCATACCAAGATGACATCACTGCATAGCTTTGAAGGTGTGTAAAGTAGTGATTTTGATAGTAAGCAGTGTAATAAGCATTTAGTTCATTCTTTACTATCTTCAGGAGGTCCAGCGAACAATTGAAGCCCTTGGTATTCATAGAAGTATTCACGGATCTTTGAAATCCAAACCTAATGCGTCGGGCAGCATGTGAGCCTGTAATGGGAAAATAAAATCCCCTAATTCGCGTCGTAAGTCCTCGGTCCATTGAAAATCCAGAAAATGAGTTGAAAATAGAATAAATACTAACGAAACTGACTTAAATGAATGGGGATGGGTTGTAGCATTGATTCCTTAAATTATAAGAAAGAAAAAAAATTGACTTCACCGGGACTCGAACCCAGGTCGCCCGGGGCAAAAGCCATTGGCCGTGCGCCTTAACGCACGCGGCTACGCCAGTTGTTAGAGTTACACCCTTACTTAAAGATACTGATTCTGCGCCAAATCTTTACTTGCTTATATCTCTCGAACCCGGGCCTATGGGGAAGAAAGCCGTGACACTTTTTCTACATTTCCTTTATAGTTTCGGAAAATAACATCGGCATTCGGATCCCGAACATCAATCTCGCGATGTCTCCTTGTTAGGTGTAACACTTACTCAAGATCATCTACTATCATGGGGGAAACATATCAGGGAAATATGCAGTCAAGCAAATAGAAAGTTGGGGTTTATGAAAAGAATATTAGGGAAAAGTGAGGAGAGAGTGAAGGAACGTTGCTATTTTCACTTGTTAGACCACACTTAGAATATGCTGCGAGCATATGGGACCCTTATGAATGAGGCTTAATTTACGAATTAGATCGAGTACAAAGAAGAGCGGCGAGATATGTAAAACGGTGTTACGATAGGGAAAGCAGTGTGACTGGTATGTTAGCCGAATTGGGATGGGAATCGCTGTCACAACGCAGGCTGAATTATAGACTTAATCTTCTGGGAAAATTTAAGCAGGGACATTTCATTAATGACGTTAATCATATATTGCTGGCTCCGACTTATTATGGTAGGCTCGATAATTGTAATAAATTTAAGGAGATAGATTGCAGGACAGACAGGTTTAAAATGTCATTTTTTCCGCGTACGATTCGAGATCAGAACGTTAGACATCGCGTAAATTGGTTATAATTATAGAGGTAATATTCAGAGTAGGTCGATAGTATTTTTTTATTACCTGCATGTTCAAATCAACTTGTGACTTGCATGCAATGCTTTTTTTGCATGCATGAGTATCTATGAAATTGGTGTCGGGTTTCAAGTCATGCATGGTATTCATGGGCGTGTCCTGCAGGATTGGGATTTGGTAGTTTTTCTACTTTTTTCCCCAATTACTTTTAAAGGTGTAGTGTTTGTTTTGTAGTGTTCATTTTTGTTTGTTGTGTCATTGTTCCTGGTGTGGATGCACCCCCTGCCACACATTCGAGGTAGCTTGCAGGGTATGTCGTAGATAAGATATAAGCGAATTTTATACGTAGTGCATATAAGTTATCAGACAAAGAATCGCTAGCCACTGTGAAAGAACACATCACGACGACCATGACGGAAGGAGCGGATACAAGGTTGGGACGGCCCGCCAATGAAGAAAGACAAGGACAGAAGGAAAAGCCGGAGCCCCAAAAGATTACTCTACCATCGCTTGCATCTTTGGCACAAGCGAAAAGATACCTAGGATTGTGAAGAAACTAGACATCACACGGTTCAGCTGCGTGACAAAAGTAAGCGACATACGGCCGAGGTCCAAAGACTGAATTCCTCAAGGCCTCCACGCAACTCTACGTAACTAGTTCATGCGGAAAGTCCCTCGTTAGTTCGATATGGAGGTCCATGATACTTTGCTTGTAAGAACGAAAGATTGCTACCCAGACCCAGAAATTCAGTCTGTTAGCAATCGCGGATCATGATTGGAGTGAACGCAGACATGAAACAAAATTTGATGAAAATCTTACACTCGTTCATAGAGTAATTCCGAATAGCATTCGCCACGCAACTTACACAACAAGAAGAGGGTGAATAATTTACAATCTTTTGTACATTTTGTCTCTAAACTCTGCATTTTCTTGAGGAATTAAAGTTTATCTTGCATCCACTGGTGGCACTGTTACTTGGAAATACATTCTTTGGCTCTTTATCCTCTCCTTAGCTCCTCCACAAAAAGGCATCTGAAAGCAGTATGACCAGAAGACTTAAATATTGCGATACGTCTAAGCTCTTAAAACTTTAGATCAATATTTCTAATGATTTCGCGAGGAATGGGGTTCTTTTATCCCGTAATATGAGATTTGAGCCATTTTCCCCTTGTGGGTCAATTTCCTCGCCCCTTGGCATAGTACAGACTCCAGGCGGTCTGCAGGTCAGTCAGGTGTAGTAGTCTGGGCAGTATATGATTTGACATGGAATAATTGCCATCATCATCATCGGTCAACAATCCTATGATTGGTTTGACGCAGCCCTCCACCAGGGAGGATTTAGGAGTATGCCACCTGTAGGCTAAATCCATTTGCCGCCCCCCCCCCTTTTTAGAGACTCACAGTTAATGGACTCATATGTTATACATATTAGATATTTTCAATTTTTAGTAAATTACCAAAGTGCCGCCCCTTAAATTTTGCCTCTCTAGGCTGCAGCCTTTTCAGCCTATTTAGAAATCTGGCCCTGCCCTCCACTCTAACCTTCTATCGGCCAACCTCTTCATATTGACGTAGCTCCTCTCTTTCACGTCCTTCACGATCTGTTCCATATAACTCATTCGAGGCCTGCCTTTTCGATTCTTCCCGTTCACTTTTTCCTCGACGATAGTCTTCATCAGGCCATCGTGTCTCAAGATATATAATTGCCATTGAGAACGTAATACAAAATTTTTGGAACTTTGTGACTTTTTCAGTTCCGTTCAGTTCTGTCGTGATTATGTTTGACGTGTTGTCTTTCGTTGAATTTTCGTTTTTTTTTAATGCTTTGTACAGTGAATAAGCAACGAAATTACTGATGCGAAATCGTACTACCAACGTACCAACGTAAACTTGGTGTCCCTCCCTTCTCATAGCAAGTAAACTACGACGCCTAACTAGGTATTTGGTCATATTCCCATACAAGGTACCACAGCACCTTTTTGACACAATGCAGGTAGATTTCCATCTACGCACGGAAGTGACTTCTACCTCTGCCAAAATATCAGCAATTCCACTTCTAACCTAAGGGTGGGAATCATTATCAGAGCGTAGATTAAAGTTCAGATTTAATCTATTGCAGAAATTTCAATCGGATAGCTTTACTGAAGATGTTAGCCACATATTGAAAACACCAGCGTATTATGCTAGATTCGACCAGATAAATAAGATTAGAGAGATAGATTGTCGTACAGATAGATTCAAAATGGCATTTTTCCCCCGTACTATAAGAGAACAGAATAGGCAGCATAGGAAAGGGATAGGTAGGGGAAATATTTTAGAGTATTCTGTAGTGCATGATGCATGTATTAACCCCTCAAATACTATAGATACTAACAATCTAGTTGCATGAGACCCTTTAGTTGCTTGCTTGCATGCTAGTAGTGAATGCTTGGTGACCTTCACCCCCTGCCACACACCCTCGCGGTGGCTTGCAGGGTATCGTGTAGATGTAGATGTAGATGTAACCTTAGCTATGTAGTCACAGGAATGGACGGGATTTTTCCAAAACACCTTTTCAGAGAATGTTCAAGGCAGGCTAAATGAGATGCCGCGTGTTCCGTGGGAGGCCAAGAAAGTGAGGTGTGCACTAGGTCTGGCGTTTCGCCCCCCTCCCACGAGGTGGCTCCACTGCAGCCGCAGCGACGATTGGCCAGAAGTGAGCTTCATTGTGTTCAGCAAGACGAAGCCTCCCCCCCTTGGGTCCAACATTAGCGCTAGGAGCGGGGGGGGGGGGGGATTTGCGGAGCAGGGGGGGTCACGCCTTTGTATTTTTCGGCGCAGGGGAGGTAGACAGGGTTCTTCTGCTCTCTCGCGAAGAAACAGCCCTGCTGCGAAGAATTTTGCACATCGGTGAACGCAATCTCACCAATGCATCGCGACGATGAATCATCTTCAGATATCCGCTGTAAGCTTGAAGTTATACCTAATAGCTACTCCGCGGTACAGGGAGCAGATTCTACTGAGTGACGGGATGTTTCCAAAATAGATTATTTCGCGTATTATGATAGATTCGACCTGATATTTAAGATTAGAGAGGTAGATTGTCGCACTGATAGATTCAAAATTCCATATTTCCCCGTACTATAAGAGAACACAATAGGCAGCATAGCAAAGGGATGGGTACGGGAAATATTTTAAGAGTATTCTGTAGTGCATGATGCATATGTTTACACCCAAATCCTTTATTACTGTGTAGATATTAACTATCTAGCTGCCTATGACCCTATTGTGTAGCACGTTTCCATGCAGTAGCTTGTTTGCATGTAGATTGTGCATGTTTCGTGATATTCACCCCCTGCCACACACCCTCGCGGTGGCTTGCAGGGTATTACGTAGATGTAGATGTACCTATGCCATCAATTGATGCACTCGCATTGAATGCATTTACCGCTATATACATCCCTAATTACCCTAGGAAAAAAGGACATTTTGAATCAGTCAGTTCGCCAATCAATTTCTCTAATTTTGTGAATATGGTCCACTCTACCATAGAAAGGTGGGGTTCGCAAAATATTTTTAACATCATCACTAAAAATATTATCTTGGAATTTATTTAATAGATTAAGTCTAAATTTAAACCTACGATCTGACAACGATTCCCAATTTAATTCATTTAATTGACTGGGTATACTAATGTAGTTGTCGTACCGTCCCTTTAAAATCTTGCCGATCTTTGCTGCACACGTTCAAGTTCATTATTTAAGCCTATTTCGTATGGATCCCATATTATGGCAGCGTATTCCAAATAAGGTCTAACAAGAGAAAAGTAGCTATATTCTAGTACATGATCGTCACATTTAGCCAGTACTCTTTTGATGAATCCTAGTTTACGATTATCTTGACCCATTATTTCACGTATGTGTTTACCCCAGGGAAGATCATGTGTCAGTCTTATTCCAAGATATTTAATGGATTCTACGTTTGTAAATTCATCATTATTTGTTTTGTACGTGCTAGGAGGAGCAATTCTTTTTCCAAAAATTCATTGCCACACATTTTTTAAAATTTGATTCTAACTGTCACGTATCACTCCAATTTTCATTTGCTTGCAGGTCATCACTTAAATATTGTTTATCATTTGGGCATAGAATTTCCCTGTACACTACTGCGTCACTGGCAAATAGGCCAAGCTTACTTTTTACCACCTTATTGAGATGAAGTTTATCTGGTATCTCGTTCTATCCCCTGGAATTTTCCATGTGTATCTTCTTCGCCGATGTTGCTTGAAGAGGGCTATTACCATTTTCTTTTCTTTACAGAACACGACCGGCCTCTTCCCGAGTTTCGTCAGAGGCTTTTGGGTGCAGCTGCGTTTTACGCGTTGTCGGTGTGCGAGCTTTCGCGGCCATTGCAGGACGCATCATCAGGCAATAGTAGGATGATGCGTCCTGCAATGGCCGCGAAGGCTCGCACACCGATCACGCGTAAAAAGCAGCTGCACCCAAAAGCCTCTGACGACGATCGATTTCGCTGCGAAAACCTACGTTCCAAACTCTTCCCAATTTCCCATTTCTTTTTCCCCAACCGAACTCACTCACGCTGCTTCCTTCTCGGTCCCTTCCGACCACTGCATTCCAATCTCCCATAACTATTAGGTTCTCCTCTCCTTTTACCGTGTCTATGACCTCTTCCAGTTGCTCATATATTTCTTCTATTTCCCTTGCAGAGTGGCTCGACGTCGGCATATGGTAGAACAGAGATAACACAGTGGCACTGCACTATCACTGTGTTATCTCTGTTCGTACTGTATCACTGATTGATCGCAATCCCGAAGCAGCCAAGGACAGAGAAATGCGAAGAGCACAGAACAATGAGACTGGTGTCACACACATCGAAAATACTTACTAGGATAATTAGCAGAAGAATGGACGGAAAAATCGAAGGGAATAAATCAATTCGGATTCAGGGAAAACAGTGGAGCTAGAGAGGCAATACTCAGCTTAAGGATACTGGCCGAGAAAATGATACACGTAAACAAGTCGTTGTATGTGGCATTCGTGTACTTGGAAAAGGCTTTTGACAACGTCTAATGGAACAAGATGTTGAAGATATTGGAAGAAATTGTAATAGACTACAAGGATAGTAGAATAACCTACAGTCTCTACAAGAACCAGGACACCACAATGCGAATGAAAGACGGAAGGAAGATAGAAGCCAAAATAAATAAATAAAGGAGTCAGACAAGGATGCAACCTCTCCCCAGCGTTTTTCAATATATACCTGGAAGAAGCAATAAGAGACGCAGAGAAAATTGGTATCAAGGGCATCAAGGTGAATGGCGAAGAAATAAATGCTAAGGTTTGCTAATGACATTGCAGTTGTAGCAGAACGTCGAGAAGACTTGCAAGAATCTCTGACCACAATGAACCAAGTACTTCAAGAATATAATAACATCAACAAGAAGAAAACTAAAATCCTAGTGTGCGGAAGAGAGAAGCTTAGGGTAGATATCACAATTCGAGGAGTGAAATTGGAACAAGTGGAGAACTTCACCTACCTCGGCAGCACCATAACTTGGGGTGGAAGAAGCTCGAATCAAGCGAAGAATAACACAAGCTAAGGAGGAGTTTATGAAGAACATAACTGTGCTCAAAGAACCTACGGCTGCAAATAAGGAAGCACTTCATCAAAACATTCATATGGATCGTGGCACTCTATGGATCAGAGATGGTCAATTCTGAGAATGTCATAGGCGTCATAAGGGTGATAGCTATGACGGGCAACTTATGACGGCTATGACATTCGAGCGATTCCGTAAGCTACCGCCATAAGGCTTAAGACGCCTATGACGGACGACGAGTGAACAGTTGCGCATCGCCATGAAAATGTAGAATTTCGTATGTTGGTAGTCCTGAGAAAATGAGAAGAGCCAATGGGAGCCTTCGACACATTTCATCAGCTGTGGAATGTTTGTAAACAAGTAACGAAGGTGCAGTCCGTTCAAGAGAGTATTAGAGTCAAATCTTTCGAAAGTAATGATTGCATGTCATGTACTGATGTTATTTTCATTCACGGATTCGTATTAATGCAGCTGAATAGCAACTTAAGAACGAATGGGTTTTATAATGATGACAAATCCAACGCGGTGTATAAGTAGTACGGACGTTCTACAAAACGGATGTAATCTGAAATAGTCCACTAACATATAATGCTGTCGTGAATGCGTAGTGTTAGAAATACGATTTGATCATGTGTATGTTCTACAAAATGGGTGTAATCTGAAACAGTCCACTAATGTGCAATGCGTAACTGTAACAGTTATTGTGATAATTTAGTGTGCAAAGATTATTCACTGAATATCAACGAAGTTCTATAAGGAGTGTAGTGTTTCTGGTACTTCATCACTATTATGATCATGTGTTTTTTTGGGTCTTGTAACCTTGTGTCTTCTAACATAGAATTAAATTAAATATTTAACACTTAAATTAAATTTTAGTGCTAAATATTTGTTTTTTTTCTCTCTCACATTTAATTATTTCATAAAATTTGGTTTACAAAGTCTCATGAAAATGTTCATAGTTTTAGGCTAATTATAAAGATAATGAGTGTTGTTTACTCTTCTATATTTGACTTTCATCTATACGTCTATACGATACCCTGCAAGCCACCGCGAGGGTGTGTGGCAGGGGGTGAAGATCACCAGGCATGCACTACTAACATGCAAACTAGCAACTATATTGTCTCATGCAACTTGATTGTTAGTGTCTACAGTATTTAAGGGGTAAAACATGCATCATGCACTACATAATACTCTAGAATATTTCCCCTACCTATCCCTTTCCTATGCTGCCTATTCTGTTCTCTTATAGTACGGGGGAAAAATGCCATTTTGAATCTATCTGTACGACAATCTATCTCTCTAATTTTATTTATCTGGTCGAATCTAGCATAATACGCTGGTGTTTTTAATATGTGCCTAACATCTTCAGTAAAGCTATCCGATTGAAATTTCTCTAATAGATTTAATCTGAACTTTAACCTACGCTCTGATAATGATTCCCACCCTAATTCTAGTATTAATTCTGAAACACTACTCAACCTATCGTAACACCTTTTGACGAACCTAGCTGCTCTACGCTGCACACTGTCTAGTTCTCTCATCAAACCTAATTCATTCGGATCCCATACACTGGCTGCATACTCAAGGTGGGGCCTAACTAGTGAAAAGTAGCATCGCTCTTTTGTCTTCTCATCACATTTCCCAAGTACTCTTTTTATAAATCCTAGCTTTCTCTTCGCTCGGCCGCATATTTCCCTTATGTGTCTTCCCCACGATAAATCTTTAGTGATTGTTACACCTAAATATCTTACGGTTTCAACGTTTTCGATCTTCGTGTTATTAATTCTATAGGATCGCTCTATCGAATTATTCCTCCTCCAAAAATTGATAGCTACACACTTTTTAAGGTTGAGTTCTAACTGCCATTTGACGCACCACTCTTGAATTGCATCTAAATCCTTGCTAAGTGATTTCGTGTCCTCTTCATTTGATATACCCCTGTACACCACCGCATCGTCTGCAAAAAGTCTAAGGTTACTACTAACTACGGTACCCAAATCGTTTATGTATAAAAGAAATAGAAGCGGACCTACTACGCTACCCTGGGGAACTCCCGATGTGACTTCGATTGTGTCCGACATGATACCATCTATTACAACCCTCTGCTCTCGCCCACTTAAGAATTCTTTTACCCAACATACAACGTCTTTATTTATACCAAAACTCTCTAACTTCAAGATTAATTTGTCATGAGGAACTTTATCGAAAGCCTTTCTAAAATCTAAAACTATCGCATCAACTTCAGTACTACTTTCGCCGTGGACTAAAATATCGTGTACGAATAAAGCTAATTGTGTCTCGCAAGATCTACCTTTCCGGAACCCATGCTGGCTGTTTATGAGTAATCCCTGACTATCCAAATGCCCCATGATCGAACTGACTACAATGTGCTCCAATATCTTACAAGAGATTGACGTGAGTGAAATGGGTCTGTAGTTACTGGGTTCTTCCCTATCACCGCTTTTAAATATAGGTGTAATGTTAGCTACTTTCCAATCCTTGGGTACTGTGTGGTTCTTTAGTGTTTTATTGAATATTATTTCTAGATAGGGGGCTATTTCAGAAGCTAATGTTTTATATACTCTGGAAGGAATTTGATCGGGACCTGGTGATTTGTTTTTACTTATGCTTTTCAACTGCTGCTGCATTCCGCGACATGAAATGTTTATTTCGGGCATTTGCTCACTGAAAGTGTTCGGCGGTGGTTCCACTGCGTTTTGTGACGATGAGTTGAATACACTTTGGAAGAAGGTGTTTAAAGTATTGGCTTTTTCTACACTGCTGGTGACTCTGATTCCTTTATCATTTTTAAGTGTGTGCACTGTGGCTTTGTATTCTCATACTTTGTGTTGTTGTAAAAGGGCTCCATGCCCGTAAACATTTACTATTATTATTATTAAAATATTATGCTTTAGTGAATGCGTAGTGTTAGAAATACGATTTGATCATGCATGTGTTCTCTTAGCGGCTCATATGGCTTGTATTTTCATAATTTCATCGTATTAGCAGAGGAAATGATTAAGGGTGCATGAATAGAACTTGAAATAGGATTGAAATTGGGTAGTTCATGAAGTCAGATTTATGTTAGTCCAACTTCAGTAAGTCATTCAGCCACAGGACTTCAGTCATTGTTGCATGACCCACAGGATTGCTGGAAGAGATCAATCACAAGCAATCGTTAGGGGATATTCAGAGCTTACCGTGGTGTTACATTAAAAAAGTTTAAGAATATCCTAATAAAAATGAATTTCTTTTAATTTGAAGAATTGCATTATTACAGCTTCCCTGACATCTCCACCTATATTAGGTAAAACAACCACCTCCTCCAAAAGTTCTAGCTGTGGGATATTCCCTCCCGGCTGCATGTTGAGGCGGTGCATCAACATTAGGTTGTGCACCACGGTACAGGAAATTATAATTTTTGCTGCTAAGTTGTCTTATAGTGCAGTACCCTGTCTGAGTGCAGACATCGCCGAGTAATTTTCATTGTAGCAAATAGTTGCTCAATGCAGTTTCGCGTTATGGGACACGAATCTTTTTGCCGTCTGAATAAATCATTGTTCTTAGGTAACAGTTGCATGCACTGATATGCACTGAACTTTCAAGTTTTCAAATACTGGAATGGAAATTTTGAAATCACGGAACCAACCTGCTAATGGAATAGCAAACTATAGTCTGCCTAATTATTATTAGATTTTAGGGCTCAGCTGGGTGGTGATCTCGAGATCGCGAGCCAGTCCTTACGACGTGCAGAAGAGAATTTTAAAATATTCTTCGCTTTTTTCAAAAGGATGTGTGTATCTCTCAACTACCGGCGAATAAGACGAAATTGTCGTCGTTCTTGTCTTTGCCTTCGATTTCTCTCTCCAAATAGCAAGGAAGTTGACCGCTTCCATTCTATCGATAATAAATATGTACGTAGGATTTGCGTATTACAACACTGCATATTCACAATTTTAATTACAATATCGCTGTGCTTTTACCTGTCACCTTGATCTCTGTCCTTTTTACAAAGCAAAACCTCAAGATAACCGTTTTCAACAAAAACGCTCCTATTCTGAGTCCTTATTCTGAGGCTACGACTGAGGCATGACGGAGAAATTTGACCGTCATACGCTATGACGGCGACGACGAAGTCATGACGCCTATGACATTTAAAGAATCGACCCAATGGAACATCGGGAAAGCAGACCTGTGAAGAATTGAAGCCTTCGAAACATGGTGCTGGAGGAGAATGTTGAAGATTAAATGGACAGATGAAGTGATGAACGAAGAGGCGTAAAGAAGAGCAGATGAAGAAAGGACAATATGGAGAACCCTACGGCAAAGAAGAATCAGATGGATTGGACATACCCTGAGGCACAATGAATTAGTTAGAAATATCGTAGAAGGGAAGATTGAAGGGAAGGTCCAGCGAGGAAGACCAAGGGACAAGTATAAAGGGCAAATAAAGAAGGACATGAAAGAGAAAACATAGCAGAGAGCGAGGGAATTTAACTGAATAGGGCAAAATGGAGGGCTGCAGTAAAACCAATCCTAGGATTCAAATACTGATGATGATTTTAATATTCAGAATGTGTAACGGTAATCCGGGAACATCCAGAGAATTAAGAAATTCCGTTGGAAAATTCACTACCTACTTCACTTTGGTTCATCACGAAGTCAATGGATTTGTATGACACTGTTTGACCTGTTATTCTGCCTACAATGATGTTGTTCATATCGTGTACGTCGACATTTTTAGCCGCTAGAATGGCTCTTCTGCTCAAACATGATTTCGATTATTTGTTTCCATGCTTTAGAAAACCATGTCTACTAATTCTTCTTTTCAATAAATGATGTTGCAGAAATTAGAGAGGAAGGTGGAAGGAAACAAAGTTAGTGTTTCATTTACGGAATTCAACTTCCACCTTGTTGAGCCTGATACTATGGAACACCTTGCCTTCGCTATGACTATCAATGCAGGGGCGATCGTTGCAAGTGTGCGGTTTGAATTTAGAAAACGATTTCTTTTATCATGGACTATTATACGTCACATGCTCCAGAGCCGGTAAACCGGTTGATATTTACATTTATGCAGAAAACGGACAAACAAAAAATGTAGCCAATCCATTAGCTTCACAATAAAACATGATTGTTTTTACGTTTCTTAGATTGATATTTACTTCATCTGAAGAATGTTGCAGCAATGGAGGATGCTTGATCTAACGATTTCAGGTCTTGTTCAAACTGTTTAATTATTTTTTTTCCTGGTCGTACCGACTCCCAGTTTTCTTCTCAACATTTCATTAGTCCCGCTTTCTTTCGCGGCAATAATACATGCCCTTGACCCTTAAGATGTATTTCCTAAAGTAGCACCGTACGAAGGTGCTCCTTAAACGCTCCTCCGGTAGTTGTCTTCGGAGGCATGCTCAGATTATTGTTAACTCATGCACTGTTACCGACCTAAGCCATCTTTTTTTTCTTTTTGAATTTTCCCACCCCCGCCTTACATGATGAAATATGTTTCAAGCAATGAACTCAGGAGAATTTGTGTACATTAACAACTCAGATCAAGTTTCTAAAAATGTTCTGCGGGGCTTTCCCTATGAATACTACGTGCGTACCACGGTATGAGTATATTGCTCTCGAATGCAAATCGTTTAAGACTTGGAAGTCAGAGACAACCTGAAATCGTGTGAAGTTGTCTTTGTGGTCGATTTTTCCGACGAGTTTTCTTTTCTGCACCAAGATTCAGTGAAAGGTATGCACTGGAAATAATTGCCAGGCTACGATACAGTCGATTACATGTTGCAATGGAAACGATCAATTGTGTGCCCCTCAGTGTTGTTATTCTTTCCGACTGTATTGTAGCATCACGTCATCTTTCACAGGACGCTGCTTTATAGCGTAACAAGTGTACGAAACCTATTTCAAAAATTTATTTTTTTGACGTTACGGGGACTCAATACAAGAACCACTACAAAATGATGAAATTGTTGCATCGCCAAGATTTCGGAGTCGATGCTGAATGGCATTTCCATGCCACATCTCAGGGAAAGAGGACAAGTGACGGATTTAAAGGGGCACTGAAGACAAGCCACACGTGCCAGTCTTAAGCTCAATTCTAAGAAATAAAGACATACTCTTGAGGAACTTCACAAATGGGCCACATCGAACGTGAAAGGAGTTTAACACTTAGGAAAACTTCGAGTTTGTAACCAACGAGCAAGTGAAAGAGAAGAGAAGAGCCTGGCGAGAAGATTCCGAGATACACCAGCCGTGGAGTGTGTATTCATACATGGCTCCATGGCTCTACCACAATCGACGGAACACTTGCTGTTGAAGTATCTTCCTCAGTAATCAGAAGAACCAAATTTTCAATTTTGTGCTACAGATAGGATTAGGAGAGTTTGGAGGAGAACGTGGGTTTTTGAAGGTAAAGTAAGAAGGTTAGCGTATTTCTGATGCGAAATTGTATATTGATACATTAATTTACAAGAATGTATTTCCTCTTTTAGTTCTGCGACAAGGAGGAAATCAACCTCGGCAATCCATTCTGCCAGCAGAACGTTATCAGGTTAAACGGAGGCGACATTGATTTTTTAAATTTCCCTTCGATTTTTACTGCACGCATTATTAATGTAATTCATCTACATCTACACGATACCCTGCAAGCCACCGCGAGGGTGTGTGGCAGGGGGTGAAGATCACCAAGCATGCACTACCGACATGCAAACAAGCAGTAATTACTTAACACTTTCATAATATGAGAGATTCGCTAGGTATAAAAAAATTTAGATATGCAGTATCTCAAGGCTGTGGAAACAGAAGTAATTTGGTGGTCCCATTTCTGCGACTGGTCAAGAACGGCTCCCAAATATTTTAAATTACTAACTCTACTAATTTGCATGCAACAACATGAAATATGTTTACAACTTATGTGATGATAGACCAGTTTGAAATCACCTGGATCGGGACGATTACCAAGGTTGTACAGAATATACTTAGTTTTATTGCTTAACTGAAGTCCATTACATGAAAACCATTTACTTAAGAAATCTAAATCTTCCTGTATATTTTCCAAATAGTGGTCCACTTAGGTCCATTGTAACATAATCCAATGTCATCAGCAAAAGCTTTTACATGATCTTTAAATTGGTGGTTGCACAGGTCATTAATATAAGAGAAACAATATTGGTCCCAGTACAGAGCCCTGTGGTACACCAGTTTCGATTGGTTTATATTCACTATAGCTATTTTCAAGCTTGACACACTGAGACCGTAAAGAAAGATAGCTCTTAAGCCATCTTAAAGGAATTCCGCGAATTCGTATCTGATGCATTTTTTCCTTAAGTATACTTTGATCAAGAGTGTCAAACGCCTTTTTATATTGACCCATAGGCCTAAATTACAGGAACTTAAAGTTAGCAGCTTTGGATATAATGGATAAGTGTTGTTCTAAAGCATTTTCCGTCCCCATTCCACGCTGGAATCCAAACTGGAATGAACTTAGGATCTGATTTTTATCCAAAAATTTCATTAATCTCCTTTTGAATAATTTTTCTAATACCTTGGAAAACGTTGACAATGATGAGATAGGTCATTAATATTTTACTTGGGATTTATCACCTTTTTTAAATAAGGGTATTACCACAGCTTTTTTTAACACAGTTTGGGAATTCGCTACAAGAGAAGCTTAAATTATATATGTGAGTGAGCACGGGTGCTATATTTACTACAACTTTTTTTTAGCATGGTACTATTAATACCATCAATTCCAGGTGATTTACCCGTAGGTAATGAATTGGCTACATTTATAATTTCTTTTGGCACAACTGGTTTTAAGTACATATATTCTAGTGTAGGTTTTTCAACACAGGGGTTACCTAATGTTTTTTTTACGTTGAATATGATTGCTTTTAGCCCCTTCAAAAACGCTAATGAAGAAATTATTGAAGTTTTTAGCTAGAGAATTGGGGTCTTTAATTTGCTGTCCTTCAATATTTAACTCAGTAACATTCTTGCCCCTGCCACTGTTTCCCTCCCCAGCAAGTCCTGTAAATAAATCCCATTGCATTATTTTTTTGGAATTCTTTCATTTAAAAAGAAATTGAGGCATGTTTCAGTTGAGATTTTGGGCTATTTCTAAATTTTACGCATGCATTTTTCAGTCTGTCATTATTTGGGTGCAGGCGAACCTTCTTGAACAATTAATTTTTTTCTATCAATTTCTACACATTAATGCATCAGTTAACCATGGCGTCCACTTCTCTTTCGTAATATTGCATATGCTGCTGTGCTTAGAATTCTCAACACAATTTTTCAATGCGTTAACCATTACACTTGCGGCCTTTGACACATCTATTTCATTTAAAACAGGAGTCCAATCAATTTTTTCTACTAAATCCTTAAAACATCCATTATTAATTTTACGAGTAGCTAAGCACTGCTCATGCTTACGGTTTGCATAGGGTGCATTCACTGTCCGTTATTACTTATCTAGTCAAAGAGTGATCAGTTATATCTAAGTGCAAGACGTCGACATTGAATACAAACCTATGAGTTACTAAATCTTACAAAAATGTGATCTAAACATGATTGTGAGTTCTCGGTTACTCTGGTAGGTCCATTTAGTAAGCTCCGTAAACCATTTGATGAAAATGTATCAAGATAATGATCCGAGTTATTTCTTGAATTCCACTTAAAATATTCATATCACCGATAACAACAAGGTTACCAGTTATACTTCGAATAATAGGCTCAATTTCATTAAGAAATGTGTCCACAAGATTTTGGTACCTATAAAGACATAAAATGGTGAAGTTAATTACATTAATGTTTACTCTTAACATTAAACAATCAGCAGAGAGCATATGAATAGGGCTACAGTTACCTATACTCCAGTTTTTCTTTTACTTAGCAATAACGACTTTTGCACGAATAGATTCGTTACATTTATGCTACACATGTATATCCAGGAATACTATAGAATTTAATTTCATTTTCATTTTTCCAGATTTCAGACGGTATTATAATAGTGGGTTCGGATTAAAGCTATTCAAGTACGGCAGAAAGAAGGAAAAATTAGAACATAAACTACGTATGTTTTGGTGCAGGATAATGATATTCTCATTTCTATTGAACGTATTATTTGATAGACTCTGCATCACTACTTTAGGTTTAATTTAGTTGTTCCAACGAAATTATGACGATAACTTTTTCTTTTTCTGCCTTTCTCATGAGTATTTTTCTATCACGCACCCACAAAAAATTGTATTCCTTTCTCTTCTTCGCCTCCCTCGCTGCATTGAACAACTTCCTCCTGCCAGGACAGAGCGCCTCGTAGACTGGCTCTCGTCTGAGGGTAGAACGGAGTCCAGGGTCAGGTGACGCGTCGAGAAATTCCCCTTGCTCATTCTACTCTTCCTCAGCAATTCCTCCTAGGAATCTCACCCGTAAACTCCTACTGGAGATCCATTTAACTTCCCCTGGATCGACATCGACATGACCAATACAATCCTATGTAATATTCACTCGTAATTCACTGCCATTTTTGCTAACTCTCAGGGCCGCATTCAGATGTCTCCACTACATCGCTTAGTCGCAGCTTCACTCCATGTAGATTAGTGCTCCTTCTCCTGCAAATTGGCATTCAGCACCACTACTTCCACTCCTTCTTCCGGAGTGTTGATGGTCGCTATGTTGCCAACTCGACTCAAGTGTAAGCAGTGACATTTACGTAATCCTGGTTACGGTTATATACGGAACTAGGTGTAAAATAGAGGGAGTTTTGAACATCAATCCCATGGTCTCCATTGGATTGTATAAATATTATTATATTATTCTGATATACATGATCAATAATTTAAATATTATTAGAATAACAGTCTCTTATTCGTAAAATAGCTATTCTCAGTACAAAATATATGCAATAAAAATAAGGATGGCACATTTTTCACACAGTTATAATATTCAATAACATTGCTTTTTATTAACAATCCATACTCTTCGTACATACGTTCCACATTACTATGATATTTAATCATATGCATTCTAATATGCTCCTGAATATGTGCAAAACATTAATTCTTCAAAATTATTTGTTACCGCTGGTATTTTATCAGTTTCCAAGCGACGTCCCAGGTTTGAAACTCTCTCCCACCCGAACATTTCGCCCGATCACTCGAACATTTCGGTAGATACTTACAATTATATGATTGCAGAGCTTAAGTTCTTTTTTCTCTTGCGATTAGTTTTTCCAAAAAAGCACAGCACTGGAAAATCACGGCACCAGGCAAATTAGAACAAATGTTGTACGTGCGTCGGGACTGCGTGGCCAGAGATACGGAAATTAAAAATCACGATCACACTTCATGCTCTTCCGTTAATTTCGTACACAAAAAACGACAGGGCGTGCGGACGTATTTCCGCCACTTGCTAATAACTTACGTGATTTAGGTAAATAGCGTAATTAACTATTTTACGTAATAATTACGCAATTTTAGCAAATTACGTAATTAGTACGTAAAATAGTTAAAATGCATCCCGGGTAAACAGATTAAAAATATGTAAAACCAGGAACAGTCGTACAACGAAACTGCGACGAAAAAAAATTGGAGGAGGTGAGTTAAGAACCAGGGCCGTCGACACTGTAAAGCGAGCATCTAACCCCAAACCCAAACTGACTTTCATGTATAAAACCCACAATTTTTGGTTCATTACCCAGAATCCGAAATCAAGATATTCCTGCCAAACAGTTTCATTGATCGCACACAAGTTGATATCAGTGTACTCTTGCTATGTTGCTTGATATTACAAAACGTAACAATGACGCTTAATAACCTTATATCGCATGAAAACAGCGTTTATATTTGCGAAGCGTGGACCATTATACGCCGTCGGCCATGTTGATATTCTATGTAGTGGTGATTTTAGGGTGGGTATGGGTACCCTACCACTTTAGGCCGGCTGTTACTACAACCGCAGTGAGACCGCCACTCCATAGAGCTTCTGAATACCATGTAGTGTTGATTTACGTCATAAGGAGTAGAAGCTTCACTCCATACGAGGTTGTGAATACGGCCCTCAGAGACAAATTCTCATTATCACCGGATGGAATACCATATATTTCCACATCATTTGACAGTAAATTCTGCTCTAAGTTATCACACTGATCACTAAACACTGTTCTTCAGAGAGCTTTTTTTAAGTACCATTCTCAAACTCTAGCGTGGAAATTTTTTCCAGGCACTCCTCCAGCCTCTTACCCTGGTTTTCAATTCTCTTAATGGAGTGATCCAACCTCTCATATAATTTATCTATTGAGTCGCCTAAATGCTTTTCCGTTGTTTGAAGACTGCTCTTAATTTCTTGAACCACAGAATGTAGATCAACGCGAGATATAGCTTCACTTCCACTTTTAACGATTTCAACACTCGTTGGTGCGTGAAGGCTCATTCGTCGTAGCAGTTCGCACATCTCCACACATGTTCACTGTCCTCAATTCCTTGAATATCTTCCTTGCTCAGGGGAGCACCGAGGCAGCTACCGTGGAATGATTTTTTACACTCTTTGCAACTAATACATTTGGTGTTGCGGGTAGACTTCCGACACTCGTAGCGCTTACTCATCTTCAGACATACGTTGAAATGCATAACTATTTGGATCAATGTAGAAAAGAACGCAGTTTTGACACTGTTATGGCTCAAGTACAAGGCAGAAATCTCAGCTTTCACCACAAAAGCAAGCAAGTTTAAGGTTAACCATGCATAACCTTGACCTCCCATCGAGCGGATGAACTTTATATAAAGGTAAAATAAGAAATTTAAGGCCTTTGAAGAGAATGTTGTTTAAAGAAGTGAATTATTTTTATTTTACTTAAGAAGGAGAGATAAAAATAATATTTTCAACTCACCTGAATATCAAATGCAAAACTAATTCCATTGCCTACCATTACCTAATTTATTTTTTCACTGATTCCGGAGACTTATATCATTCTTATGTGCGAAGTATTGTTGCGAGAATGTTTAAAACATGAGTTAGAAAGAGTGACCAATTTAATGAACGGGTACAAGAGCTCAACTATGGGTTGCCAGGGTGTTGCCGTAGCCTGGGAGGCTATTGTATGCGAAGAGAAACAATATCTGCTTAGATGACATGGGTAGCAGTCTGCCTTCCTCGTTGTTTTCCCAGAGAGTAAAATTCGAATGGGAGATGGTGGGCGACGGTGTAGTGCACCCGTTTCCTTGAAATAAGAACTGAGGAAGGGGTTTCGGAGAACATGCAAAAAGAGAAGATACCTATGTGAGGAGAGTAGTGCTGGAAGCCGAAG